>OY728137.1:1936391065-1938870192 GCA_963277665.1 Viscum album
TTTAGATATTAGATAAGTTAATTTATTTATGACACAATGATGATGCAGTAATTACCATAATATTGAAAATTTAATATAATTGATATTATAAATACCCAAATAAATATAATTTGAGACTTTTAATTAAATAAAATAATTTTCTAGGATAATATGACATATTAGGATTGATTTAATTAACTTTTTTGAAGTAATAATTTTGTTATGAGTTTCACAAAAATCAACTATTGAATAGTGTCAAAATTGACATAAAAGAGTTTTTAAAACAAATATTATATTATTAATTGATATTAAATTCTTAAAAATCTAATGGTTCGGCCAAGAGACTTATATAATGATATTTTTATCATTAATGGACCACTTTGGGGTCGCTTGGAAGTATATAGTATGTTTTTTAACTATATAATATAAAAATAAAAAGTGACATAGTAAATATCAAACTAATTAACTAAGAGTTAATACTTAATGATAAGGTTAATATATTAACCCAAACCTGTATAAATTCTATTGGTTGAATGGTTTTCGTCCTATCCCCACCTTAACATTTAAATAATAAACATTGGAGCCATTAGAAACCTAATATGAATTTATTATAAATTAATATTTCTAGCTTTTCCAAAGGTGCCCCTCACCCCTCTTATAAAAGGGAACTCATCCTTGTCATTTCTTCACACCTTCAAAGCCTTTTGGTTCGGCCAAACTCTGACCCAATACTCTCCCAGAATCCCTAAATACAACCTAGAGGCCTTAGTTTGATCAGAAAGCCAACCTAGAGAGCCCTATTGTTCAAATCAAAAGGAAGAACCCAAAGAAGAGGTAATGATTTCACCACCATTTTCAATGTTCCTTTCTTCTTCCACTTCTTCTTCCTTTGTTATTACCATTCTAAAATAATAAATCCAGTATCTTATATATACTGTGATGTTATTATAAATATGGTACAACCATCTTCAGTATTCTATCCACCCTTTGAATAACATATCACCATACGTGTGTACGTACGGCTTACCGTCTCCACGTCGTGGTGTAATTGTTATTCAATATATTATTATTTGGATGGGTATAATAATGATGTGTAAATCATGTAAATAATAAATATAACATGTTATTTATTCTGTATATATGATATACCATGCATATATATATTATTTTAATATCAAAAGAATGATATTGTCGCTCGTGCGTACGTACGGACTACCGTCTCCACGAACACGATGAGATTCATTATCCATCGTATCCGTTCAAGTATAATTATCATTTTATGATTTAAAAATGATGTTTATGGACTTGATATCATTCTGGATATGATTAATATACAACCAATCCATTACAATCATGGATTACGTAACAAAACATATAAAATAAAATGAGTAAGTTAACACCCGAAACAACGATAATACTAAGATATTATTAATAAATAAATGTTAAAAGATATTATATGATATCATATTAATGCATATGATTCTTGTATAATTAAATAACAATTATTTCACCATTATACAGGATGTTAACCTACCTTCGACCAAGGAAAAAGTACAAAGTAAGGGGTTTCTTAACTCACTCTTAATTTCGTGAGAATTCCATTGTTCAGCACTTAATTATTGCATGTGGTGTATGTGTACTGCCCATGATTGTATTCATTGTGTAATATTCTTCAATTAATGGATATTTACATCATCATGGTATGATCCTTCTTTCATGGGTGTATGTTTCGTATGTTACCTAATCGATAAGGGAATTTGAAATTTCAATTTCCACTCATTTGGCTTTACGCATATTTCCTTGATTATATTACCCCAAGATTATGTGTGGAATCACTATTAATTTGATTATGTCATAATTTACACTCCCCTTAATATGGATATACTTTTGATACACATAATCACTCCATTGATAATTTCTCAAGTCATTGATATGAATTTGATAAGAGTAATTTTAACTCATTCTCCATTTGTTGAGTTAAACATCCAATTCGTTGGTGTTGTTTTTACAATAATATGTGTGAATTTCCTTTGATTGTCTTACAATGAATATACAATCATATTTAGTGTATTTATATTTTTCACACATAATTATGTCGTTGATTTATCCTTAACCTAAGGATACGTCCTTTATGAGAGATTTCATCTCAATTTACATTCCATTGAGACTTTTTTTATACACCAAATCACTTTTATGTGGTGTATATAATGTACTTTGACATAGTATATCATGAATTACTTTATTCTCATGATATTACAATGTTTTTATTACCTCAATTATTTCTATTCAAGTGTCTCTCTTTTGGTAAGAAACTCTAACTAAAATACCATTTTAAAATGTTTTAAAGACTTATTCTTCTAAATCCTACTCATTAATGTCCATGTTTTAAAAATGGTTTTAAGGATTTATTTATATGGACGTTAAAGTTTTAAAATTTAAACTCTTTTTAAAAGTTTCAAAGTGGTATGAGACACTTTGATTAAAAAATCTATTTTTAAATAGATTCTTGACAAATAGTGTGACTTTAAATGATTTCAGGAAAAAGGGGGATATTTCTCTCAAATAGTTTTGATGATTATTTTCATCTATGTCAATATCCTTCATTATTCTCGATTGAGGTTAATATGATACAATAAAATCTTCCATATTGTATCGAATGAGTTATGTTTGACTGTGGATGTGTTATTTCTATACCATTCATAGTTTTTGGATAAAGTATTAACATTTAGTATGCTAGTTTTAATACGAATGTTTATGTTATGTTTCAAACCTATTCATATGAGGAATGCATTGGACTTAATAAGTGATGGGTGGAGCCCACTATAGCTCCTCGATGCATCGGTAGGTCTCATGAGACAAACTAGTGTATTGGCACAAGGCCTTGGCAAAATCTTATTGGTAGTCTTGGCATGAGGCCTTTGCTATGTGGTTATGATAGTATGGGATTATGAATTCCATCATTATGAAAGTGGTTATTGATATTTCATGTGATCATTCGACTAGTATAATATCCATGTGAGTAAGTAAATGGATTTATTTTATTTAATCATTTCCATTTTATGCTGAAGTTCAAGTTTAAAAGGCTTTTGTTTTAGTTATAAACTGCCTTAAGTGTTTATGCTTATCTATGAAAGCTTCTTCTATAATGTTATCTTTACTGAGCATCTGAGCTTACCCTATCCAATGTTTTATTTTTCCCAAGATTATGAAGAAGTAATTTATGAATGACCTGCAGGGGCAGTATGAGAGGATATGAAGACAAGACGTTGTTGTAGTTTTTTTTACCTTATGATGTAATGTAAGACTTATGAATATATCTAGTGTTTCCAAGACTACTAAACTAATCCTTCTTTCGAGACTTGATCCCTTGTGATCATGCCAATGTTATGTAATAATGAAAAGTCTATGGGTATCTAGGGTCGGGGCGTTACAATGTGGGGGAATCTTCTTGGCATCATCCACTCTTAAGTAGTGCCAACACACCTCTTAAATTGTGCCAATGCAATTTAATTCGCCAGACCCCCTTTTTAAATTATGTAACCGCATCGTTGGAATTTCGGATGGTTCCAAATAAATGAACCGTCATAAATTATATGATGGTTACATACCACTCCCCCTCTCTAATATATAGGGAGCTTGGGAGATGGTTTTGGGATGGTTGCACCAAGCGACGAAGCGCTGGTAAATTATTACGACGGCCAACACTTGGGGAAATCATATCCTCTCCGACGAAGAACGTGAATAATGCCAATGATGATCTACCATGTGATTCTTCTTCGACCTTCCTTCCCCAGAAACCTATCCTCTGCAACATCGTCAATGAACTGACGTAGCTCAGAATTGGGGAGGTGTGCAGACACGACGAATGACGGCCTTCATCGTCTTCCTTCTGCGACTCCGCCAACAAGCGACTAGCAAGAGGTAGGGGTTTGATTTTATGTTTGTGAATATTTGTGAGTTCATCATTAATCATTTAGATACTTGATATCGATTAACAAGAGGGGGCCTGACCGCATAAACATGGCCGACCCTCATCCCTTTTTACTATTTTCCATCATTTTTTATTGGAACATAGAAGGAATGGTGTCGTCACACCGCACGGAAACGAGGGAATCGCAGAGAAGGAGCACGACACCAGCATGTCATGCCGTTAAGGCCGAAAGTGGCCGCGATCGGAGCAGGAGCCACGGTGCCGTCGCACCGCACCAGAGCATCTTGAAGGGCCGCGACCGCGGCGAAGGGGCGCAGCACCGACGCGCCGAGCCGGTCGAAGAAGGGCTGCGGCGGTCACTGACAGGGGGCGACCGGACTCCCCGGCCGACAAAGCATCACGTGTCTTGGCCCTTTGGCCATGGCAGAAGACCTGGAGGTGGCTGGATAAACCGGCCATCTGTGCTTGGGGGGTGAGATCACGGGGTCCCGCGGTGATGGCACCAGCCGGCCAACCAGGCCGGCCGTTCAGAACTCCGGGGGTCGTAACCCCAAGTGGTGGACAGGCGGTCCCCCCATGTGGGGTCTCTATTACAAGGAGTGGGGGAAGTTCCCCCCTTTGCGTCGCTCGGTCGCAGAACGACCACCCAGCCGATCCGGGCCGTTCGCGCTGGGCCAGGGCACCCGCCCTCAGGGCCGGGCCGCGCCCGCTGGGCCGTGCCGTGCCACCAGCCCGGTCCGTGCCCATGGGGGCCAGACCCAGACCAGGGTCGGGTCGACCCGGCTCAGGCCGACCCAAGGTGTCTTTGGCCGGGTCGTTCCGGGCCCAAAACCCCCTAAAAGCGGGCAGATTCCTTCAAACAACCGTAACATGGGCCATAGGCCTCCGATTGGCGCACCGTCAGTTGCTAAGAGATACTTGGATCGAGAAGGTCATTTCAGAATATTACACTCAAGGATTCAGAGAACTTTGTGTATGTCTGGGTTGGTTCGACCCGAAACCAATCGGGCCCTCAGAGAGGAAACGCTTCTAGCTTGAGTTCCGAACGTCCGAATGACATGTCGTCGACATTATTGGATTCCTTTCGGTGAGACAGATATTTTGGTATAAATCACCAAAGGTTTGGACGTAGTTTGGATTATGGCTGGGTTGTATTGTACCTGAAATTCAACCGGGACCCTGGAACGGAAAAGCCGATAACTTTCAGACCGGACGTCTGTTTGACGAAACGTCAGCGGCGTTGGTGATCACATTTAGAAAACAGTCCCTATGAATATACCCTATGTGATTTCGGGGTATAGTTGAGATATGGTCGGGTTGGTTCATACACGAAACCAACCAGGCCCCTAGGACGAAAAGGCTAATAACTCACTGACTGGGCGTCCGATTAACGCGTCGTCGGCTGCATTGAGACCCCTATGACGAGGCAATCCTTTGAGATACTTCTTCTTTTGACTTTTTGATACTTGGATTATCGTCCTGTAGCTCGTGGATCAGACCCTCCTGGAGATGAGCGTACGGAGTATGGAGACTTTGTAGTTGGCTGTGACCTGATGACTTCTTGTCCGATTTGATTCGGAGTGACTTGTATAGCCCAGTGGGGAGCACTACATTGTGAGGTGGCAGACCCATGGCAGAGAAGCACTACTTTGTGATGTGGAAAACCCATGGTAGTCGACAGGAGTAGTACCTCTGTAGGCTATGAGGGGGAGCACTACTGTGTGAGGTGGCAGACCCATGGAGGAGGAGCATTACTTTGTGAGGTGGCTGACCCGCGGTACTCGATAGGAGGAGTACCTCAATAGTCTTAGGTTAGTGACCAATACCTCGGAGTCATCTAAATATCACTGTACTCGTCAGAGATGGAGCTCTTCAACAGTTACAGTTTCGATAATGAAAATCCTGGTTTGAGCTAAGTCATTGACCTTTGTGTTTTCCTCATGATTGAGGAGCTCTTCAGCAGTTACAGTTTCGATAAGGAAAATCCTGGTTTTAGCTAAGTCATTGACCTTTGTGTTTTCCTCATGATTGAGATGGGTTACTAGATAACTTACGTATATATATGGGCATATACATAAGTAGTGTTTATCCGTTTACATCATATCTGTGTGATACCTCGTGGCCGAGATGGGTTACATGGTATCTTAGGTATGAGTATGGTCTTATACCTAAGTAAGGGTTATCTCTTGAGAACATTCTTTGTGATTATACTTGTTGTATTTAGTGAGACCTTGAGGGTCTCAGGGTCCCTACTGAGTATCGTATACTCACCCCTGCACGAGCTTTTCCCGCACCTCATTGTGTTGGTTGCAAACGACGAACATCACTGATCGTGGTTGAGGATTGTAGAGCTGGATGGTACCCGGAGGTGGATCTCACGATGAGTCGGTACGTAGAGGTGGATCTCACGACGAGTCGGTACCCGGAGGTCGATCTCACGACGAGTCGGTACCCGTAGGAGACGGACATACGTGGAGTTCTGAGGAGGACATCTGTACCTTCCCTTCAGGTAGGAACCCGGAGGACGATCTAGGAGCTACTTGTCACCTTTCAGCTGTGTCCTTTGAGTTGTACTTTACATTCATTTATAGATGTATCTTTCTTTTGGACTTGTATTTACGTCCCCTCATACTTTCATCATGTTTGTTATACTACTTTACTTAGTGTAGCTTATTCTTGTACTCTGTTTGTGCGTTCTTTCATTTCGTAAAGGCAATGCCTTCCCCTTCGTTTTTGGGACTTAAGCCTTTGGTGCTAGTCGTCAGCCCCTGGCCTATGGAAGGCGGGCTTGGGGTAGTCACAGCACAGGACCCAATGACGGTTCGTGACAAATTGGTATCAGAGGAGTCGGTTCTACTGCATAACTTATAACTATGATATTTTTTTCTATGAAGCAATAGTGTTAAGAGTACCGAGTGTGGTATTCAGTTCAGGGAGTCCAGTGATGGTGCGGGCGGCCGACGTATCCAAAGACCAGAACCCTGACCTCTGATTTCCGACTCAGTGCATGAAAACACTAATTTCATGTGTGTCTTCAAATGTTTTCCCCTTAAAACAGCTCAAACCAGGTAATCTCACCAGGTATAACCGTTTGACTGTGTCACATATGTTTTTTTCAGGATTTATTTCCATGGATGACCAGCTAGAGCCCAGAGGGATGTACATACTGTCAGCCTTCTGAGCGAGGAGGCCTCGGTACAGGGCCCTCTTACAATTGAGGCACCAGCGGAGGCACTAGCGATACTACCATACGTTGGGACACCGATGCCACCAGCCCTAGCAGCAGGTGATGCACGCCGCTTGAGCGCGCCGCATGAGTTACAGTGCCAGAGGCCGCCCAGGTTTCAGGGAGAGATTGGCCCACAGACAGCTGAGGATTGGATGGAGGCTGTGGTGGGAGTTTTCAGGATAGTGGGTACACCAGCGGACTTCATGGTGATCTTTAATTCCAGCCTCCTTCAGGCAGAAGCAGGCAGATGGTGGAGCCGGATACTCCAGTTTTGTGATGATATGACCTTCACATGGGGATACATTGAGACCTTCTTCAGGGTGGAGTTCATACCAGTGACTCTACAATCCATGCATGCTAAGGAGTTGTTGCCTTTGTCGCAAGATTTTCCATCAGTAGCCACGTAATTTGTAGGCAGTAGACAGATGATGAAAGGGTCCAAGAAGAACCATAGAAGCAGGTGGATGACCTCGGGATATAGGTTTAGTTGTGCGAGGCACACGAAATAGATCCATACATACGAGGAGCATGAAGTGTCATGAATGCGGTAGGAAGGGTCACCTGGCACATGACTATCCGACCCCCTGAACAGTTGATCTGCAGGCATTGGAGAAGCCACCAAGACAGAAGCATTGGCGGGTGCTTGAGCAACAGTCGAGCAGTGGACAAGGAAGTAGAGCTTCAGAAGCAGGTGGACAGTAGAGGAACTAGTGGATTCCTTTTTGACTTGTGTACTTCTAGTTCCATGTTGCTGTTGTATTTGTGTCTTTGTACTTCGAGCTGCAGTAATAAAAGACTCTTATCTTTGTGATGTTTGCTTTATTGTCCATCTGTTTGGTTGATACTGAGAGGTCCTGGTTAAAAACTTTTGTCTTGACCCTCAATTTTGAGATACCTACTAGAAGAGACCAAGTGGCCACACACTGTTGAAAATAGTGGGACTCAACCCTGGGAGGTGAGAGTAACAGTTGGATCTCTTGGTAGTAGCATCGAGGCCTTACGACATCATCCTTGGTATGGATTAGTATCATCCAAGTCGGGATTGACTGTATTAGGAAAAGAACGTGGTTCATCCAGGGGATGAGACCAGATTTCTCTTATCAGCAAAAAAGAAATATTAGAAGCTCTTGTAGGACCAGAGAACATTCAGGACATCCAAGAGGCGGAAACCACTAGAGTTCGAGGATGGAGACCACGTTTTCTTACGGGTCTCACCTCGACGTGGATTACAAAGTTTTTTCTAGGGTGGCAAGTTATCTCCGCACTTAATCAGATACATCTAGGTCCTCAACAGGGTAGGCGAGGTGGTTTACCGCTTGACCCATCCACCTCAGTTGCACCAGGTGCACGACGTTTTTCCACGTATCTCAGCTGTGGAGATATGTGCATGACCAGATGCATATCATCAACCATGGGGAGCTGAACATCGATGACGGGGTGACTTTTGCGGAGGTCCTGGTGAAGATAGAGGATCGACTGGAGCGGGTCCTATGTGGACGATCGATTCCTCTAGTGCGCATCAGATGGCAGCACATGAACCTCCAAGAGAGCACATGGGAGCGAGAGGCTCAGATACGTGCACAATACCCCCTTTTTGTTTCCCTAATTTTTTATGTAGCTTTATAGGGACGTAAAGTCCTAAGGTGGGATTAATGTAAAGATCCATAAATTTCAATTAAATATTTTTCAAATTCTTTGGAATTTTATGTGTACGCAATTTGTTACGCCACCTGATTCTATGGCCTGGTGTGCCAGAAATAATTTCTTGAAGTTTGGTTAAGCTTAAATTAATGCGCGTAAGCAGTTTTCCAAAAAAAGTGGAATAAATCTTAAACGGTTACTCAGATCAGAAAACTGAGGACCCCGTTGTGCTCAAGATGTCGGGTTTACTCTAGGCGTGACTTAATTTTAGTCGGTGTAGGCCGCCTGTGAGAAAATCCAAAAATGGGTTGAAACCATTCTTAGCCTTCTATCCAAAGAGAGGACATGCATGGTTCATTTTTATGGTCTGGAAGACAATGTACAAACTTTTTTATGTGCCTCTGTTAAAATCTAATGAACATTTTCATTGGTGTGAGGCACTAGGTGCATAATCAGGGAAAATTGTACCCAATTTTCTAATCCGTTAAAAACCTCATACAGTTGAAAAAACCCATGTAGATAGTTATGCAAGTTATCTACTAACCATTAAGCCTAGTGGTTTCTTCCACCGATAGGGGTTTCTGGCTTCAAACCAGCCCCAAACAGCCTCACGAGCTCTATATCCTCACAAGGAAACCATATTAGGTACAATCCAAATATTTAACCTATAAACTAATGGATACATACCTCATAAAAAACAATGATCTCACATTCATCCCTCATGAAGTAAATCATCCCCAAGCTACCCTTCCAATGTTTGTAGAATGATGTATGATAACAACTCTAGACACTGAGCACATACATCAGCCACCCACTCTGAAGTCTTATCTTGTACATGAATGTTATTCCTCATTACATACACTAAAGGGATATAAAATCTTCAATGATACTGTATTCTCCCATAAATTTTGGGCAAGGGATACACCTCAAAATAAATATAATAATATAACTCATCATCCTTTGGATAAAGATTATGAGCCATGCTTGTAAAATAACGGTGAATCTATAAAACAATAAAGGCATTGTATGTGGAATGGTACCTATGAGTACATATAACTAAAATACTACCAGACTGAATCCATACAGAATCTCAAAATTCTTGAAAATAAAGGTGAAACCTTCCCCAGTCATTGTATCCATCTATTCCCAAGTCTGGGTGATAGCAATAGAAGGCATGATAAGAACCTAAAACACCTGAAGTAATCGAATTGGAATACAAAATCTTTCTATAATGAGTAGTACCAATATAATTTCTGATCAACTAAAAATGCTCCAATGTATCATACATTAGACAAGGACCTCATGGAAGAACATATCTAACCTATTTATAGTACATGTGTGAACAGAAAGGCTGACTATACAAGGCCTCATACATATACATCTGAATCATTTCCTGATATATGTTATTCGTGGATAGCACAACAAGAGGGATTCCATTATTCCAAGAACTACAAAAATCAAAGATTAATATCCAAATAATGGAGTCTAATACTTTTATATTCTATTCTTAATGGTTGTTGGTATGAGGGAGAAAATTTTTACTCAGATGAAACTGTGTTACCAAATATTTATATATCCCCTTCCGAAACTATGATTTGAAATGGGAATCTCTATTTTAAATGATCATACAAGAAACCCCATTTATGTTTATAATATTAATGAAATATAGTCATTCCATCCCATTAACTGATAAGGAATCATAGATATTATGAAATTGGGATACAATTTTCAGTTAATACATGACTACCCAAACTGTGTCACTATCTTAAGGAATACATGGTTTGCCAAAAAAAAATTGAATCATGAAATCATACCATTTCGATTTCAGGATAAGAAATGGTTGTAACAATAAATAATTCCTCTACTAATACACATTCACTAAATGATAGGTGGAACACCTAGTGAGAAAACCTACAATCATACATTTGATTCCAGACCATCAATACTCGTGACACATATCACTATACATCTTAGGAATTCATGGATGAACTATCAATTAAAAATCATAGTAGTCTAGCATAAGATACTCTCTCTCACCTATATGAATCCATACATGCTCGTAAATATTTAGGATGAAATCTCAATGAAGAGACCATCCAAGAGGTGGGTCCTCACTAGAAATACTCTACTAAAGAATGAAGACATCAAGATATAAGAAAGGGATTCTTTTTACCATATCCATGAGTGAAGAGGTAACAACCATGACTAGAAGAAAAGAATGCACATAAATCACATCATACTCTTGATGCAGTTCACGAGGAGGGTCATCAATTCCCATTACTCAGTAAATTTCTATGTGTATTATGCATTATTTTTCATGCCCAGTGAATCATCTTCTGCATTTATCTTTCTATACATATAGGTAAGAATAATGTTAATAGATTGAATGTATTTGACCAATATTCATTGTTTTAAATTAAATTCACAATGATTGAATATATATTTTAGGGTATTCTTCTCTATATATACTGTAATGTTTTCACACATCGGATAGTGTCTCTATGAAAAAAAATCATTGCAATTTTTTACTAAATCAATGTCATGTGACAGGTAATTATGGTAGTGAGGTTTCAACAAGAGAGACATATATGCAACAAATTTATCCTCCTTTGCCAATTCAAAACATTTTATATACTTTTCTAAGATCTCTACAAATTAAAATAATTGTCAAAGTAAGCTTTCCATTCAGACCTAAAATTCATGTTCACATGTTTTGATACACAAGAACTTCATATCCTCCTCAGTTCAACTATTAATAAGTGAAACAAAGAATGAGAATTATTCAATATAATTCATGTAGTATAAATCAAACCCCATGAAATGTCATATATCAAATATGATCTCAGGATGCTCCTATGAACAAAACAGTCACCATTTCCAGGTAAACACATCCTCCAGATTCTGAAATAATATGACCCAAAAATGAACATGTTTAATCTAGAATTCACATATTTCATGCTCTGAGTAGTTCTGAATCTCTCCAAGTGTATTCAAAATTATATCAATATGTCTAAAATTTTTATCTTGTTGTATGGTAATATAATAATTTTCATTGACTGATATCATGAAAAATAAATATAGTTAGGGGTGGAAACCCAATTCATCAAAGCCCAAAAATTGGAGGTCTTGTTCGTACAACCATAATTCATAACCAGATAATCATATAAATTGTATCAACTATGGAAAAACATATGTGGTATATAGAAAGGTCTGACTCTCACATGATGATTTCCAAATATCAGATTGATATTAGGATATAATCTACTTCATTGGATCCTGTCTAGGAGATCATATATTTATGAAAATAGATATGATTTCATTATTATAATCCTAATCCTACACAAATAATCAATACATATCATAAGGGTCTCATCTGTCATATTGGATGAAATCTTGTTTAATCGCTAAGATTAATTGATGGTGTAGATAAAACCCTATGATTATAAATCCAATATCTATAACTCTATCTTTTAAATCCCTTTATGTGACATCCTATATGGAGGAATAGATACTAGTGAAGCACTAGAAAAAAGATCATTCAAAAACTCTACATATCCCTCATAATGTTTGCTAGAAAAATCATTAGGAAATAAATACATGAAATGATCTAATAACATAGGGAATTTATCCAAATATAAACTCTTATCATATATATAATATCTAGAAATATGTATGTTTACTCCACCAATCTCATGATTCTCTGTTCCAACTCTTCTAGCCTGGACATTCCACTCAACCTTGTGAATATATCATCCACCCACTGGTGAAGTAAAAGACACCCTATGATGATAGAAATCCACATAGACATGATAGGTTACCAAACATTCATTATTGATAAAGAAATATAATATTTTCATCTCAAGGATGAAGTGGTACCATATGAAACAACAACATCATACCTTTAGAGAACATTCCCTGCATAGGTTTATACCCTATTAACACACACCCAACTGTTTGTCTAGTGTCATAACACAAATTATATATTGAATCTCAATCTAATTACATTACATGATATATAAAGTGATAATGTAATAAGAATAATCTATATTGAATAAATAATATAGGATAGTAGAGGCTGTGAGAATTGTACACCATACTAGAGGTGGACCTGGACTCTGATCCTCAAGTATTTGTTGTAATGATTGCAACGAGCCTAATCCACATCAGAGAGCCACATTTAGAATACCCTGAATAAGACTTCTCACCTAGTGTTGACAATAATATAGTGGTTTACCATGTACATGACCACCCCATTAGCCTATTCATTGAGTGAAACTGCAACTTCATGGGTGATGTGGCATAACTTGTCCCACTCATAGAGGTGGAGATGACACAATCCCACTTCTACATGTGATTTGAGGACATGTCCAATGAAACCAATGAAAATTACCCATTAATTTGAATTCATGGAACTAATGTGGGACTATATCACAATACAACTATAATTTTCACTTCCATCAACAATAATTAAAAATAATAGAACTTTGAGTATATATACCCTGGTGTCCACATCCTTGATAAAGAATCGCTATGAATATATCTCATCATTGTCTTGAATAAGTGAAAAGTGTTACAACATGGTGAATCACAATGAATAGTCCATAATAGATATAACACCCTACTTGACGTGTATAAACTCTATAGCTCAATCATATCTTCATATCTAAGAAAAAATGAAATCCTTTATGGTGGTTTTGAAATCTAAAAAAACCATATCCGGATGACGACCAGCATAATTAATCAAATCCTACCAACCCATTGCTGAGTCACACACCATATGGGTAGTATGATTTACCCTCCTCTCTAGAGGCTTATCCAAATTCTTGAAGATAAAAATAATGGACTTTATCAAAGACTCAGTAGCCTAAAGATATTCATCCCCAAAAAAATATGATAGGATGCTACTGTTGGAACTCCCAACTCAGATAAGATATTTTCAGTTAAGGATGTGGATCACCATAAATATGTTTCATCAGATGTAGAAAACTCTCTGAAAGATGAGTGTCAGTTCTCCATTAGGTAACAGTAGTTGGTTCACAAGTATCACTCTTGTTAGTAATAATGGTGGTTCATGGCCAACCATATCACTATCGTGGTCATCACTACCCTCCCAGCTCATGATTTGATTGAGTCATAGTTCCATGGCTCTATAAATTCCATGAACATTCCTTAAGAAAATATTTGAAACATATCTAAACTAGGGAAATTACATCTCAAGGGAAAAGGGCTCACTAACCAAGGAATACTACCACCAACTACCCTGTTAGAAGTCCAATGTATTGGTATGTGATCGAATTTAATTTATATCAGTTCTTGTATACATAAGGGTAAATTGCATTTTATTATGAAAACAGTATTCCAAATACTTTTTTCCTATCAATTAAGTGGAATCCATTTCATTTAAAATTACATATATTCATTTTTATGTTTTTATGTCCTTATTTACATATCCCATGGTTCGATTAAATGGGTTGACATTCGTAGATAATAAAATACCATAGACGTTATGACTAAAATAATCACACATTTCATTTCAATAGGCCTATGTACATTGAAACTCATAATTTAACAATTGTTAACACTCTTTTTTGTCACATTGTTTAAAGGAATGGAAAGGTAAATGACTTAGCACAAAGTGATTCATCCTTTGTAGAAAACATCAAAAATCGACAAAGGAATAAAAAAGGATCCAAACGACCTAGGGTCGCGCAAGTTCCCTTACTGTCGCACAAGTATACTTGCGCACTGACTAATGGTTGAGAATGTGACTTGCGTGACCTAAATGATAACTCCCCGAGTTCTTCTCGAGCCTATAAATTCCACCGGTTGGCCCCCCATTGGAGGAGGATTTTTTCTAGAATTCAGATATAGAGATCTAAATGCCCAAGTCTCTTCTTCAGGTCTTATGAACACTTCTAAGGAAATTCATTACCTATAATGGAAGGTCTATACAAGAGAAGTAAGGTCTAAGTGTTAGAATTCACTAACACGTGTGCGCCTAAGTGTTTTACTCTTAAGGGAAATGGACACACTTGCGTGCCGCCATACTTCTTCACAAGAACATGTGCACCATCTTCAGGAAAGCCTCTAGGGATAATACCAAGGGTTTGAGCCAAGTCTCTCCCATGTATTACCCTATGGGCTAAAAATTGCCTAGGTAACAATGCGCTACGTAGGTATACCTGCGCGACCAAGACATGTGCGCCCACGGAGTACCTGCGCGCCTGCCATGACTTGGGTGCCCTTCTATTTTTTTGGGTAACCTTTTTGCCCATTTAACCACTCTTATGCCATTCCACCTCTCCTATTCAAGATTCAGCCTTCAAGACACTCTTCAAAGCCATTTATGGCATGTTTTCTTGATTGACTTCCTTATCCGAAAGGAATTCCGTGAAACATCTCCCAAAACCTAGTGATTTACCCATCATTATTTCACTAAAATTAGAGATTTCATTCATTCAACCTCATACTTTATGATGAGAGAACCTTATTACTGAGCATCCTTCTTAGGAGTAATCCACAAGTCCTCATTAATCTAGGCCTCCTTTTCTGGAGTAATCCCCAGTCATAATTTCCATTAATCTGGGCCTCCTTTTCAGGAGTAAGCCCCATTTTCATCATATTAATTGGGCATCCTCCTCAGGAGTAAGCTACAACCCTAATTCCTTTAACATGTGCTCTTTTTTCAAGAATAAACCCCAGTCTTAAAGTTCCTAAATATGGGCATCCTCCATAGGAGTAAGCCCCGGGTCCCTTAATTTTTCAAGTCCCTTAACCTGGGCCTTCTTCTCAGGAGTAAACCCTAGTCTTAGTTTCTCTTAACCAGTCTTAGTTAAATTTTGATTTGGATTTCTTTATCAGGGGTAAAACCCAATCATAAGTCCCTTAACAACATGGGAATTTTCCTTATGAGTAATCCCTAATATTAGAGTATCCAAATCTCCATTAAGCACAAATTCCTTTATGGAAACTATATCTAGATTTCTTCCCTGAAGAAAATCTTAATACTCATCTATTTGATAAGTAATACACACATAAGACCCACATCATTGCATCTTTCATGGCACAATTGTCTGGTTTTACCAATACCTTTTGTTTCTCACACAGAACATGAATCACGTGAGCTTAGAGTGCAAAATTAATCATGAAATCTTTCTTTGTGCCATCAATCATGCATAAACATTATACTTCCTTACTCAAACTACGGGGGTTCTGATTCATTTTCCAAAAATAGAGGATACGTAGGTAGCCCATCTGTGGGCACGATCCCAACTCTGAAATTATCAATGTCCTTCTAAATTACAATAAACTTAAATTGCCCCACTGAGTGGCTTTAAAACTAGTATGGTCATCATAATGACCAAGAGACTATCAGGTACTGAAGGATACCATCAGTTAACAATCTCTAAACAAATACAGATGATTCTCTATTGATGAAGAACCTCGAATACATATAAAAGATTCTCTTAATTTCCTACATATCAATCATTGATTATCATATCTAAAGGAAAACTCTTTTTATACCTGGTAATGTAATAAGGATTCATGAACATAACTTAAATCTATAAAGAGAGTCCTAGAGTAGACAATAATTCCCCTCAAAAAGGTGTGATGAGTCCGACCTCCCATCCTCTCAACCAATGCAAATTCCTAAACCTCAGAAGTCCACAAATAATGAGCGCCTACCTTTGGAAAGTAGGTTCAAATAGATATGGAATCATTGGATGTTTTCGGTTCTACGAACAAACCCATTAGAAACCGCTTGGAATTTTTGAAACTTCAATCAATGAGGTCATCACCAATTATGGAGGGAAACAAAAAATGGTGGACCCGATGTGGATCCTTAACCATGTCAAAATGATGCTTTTCTTATTTGTTGGCCCCTATTTAAAACTCAATGAGAGGGCCAACAAAACAATAATTGACCTATGTGCTCATCCAAAAGATGTGGTAGCTAAATCTATCTTGAATACATCTGTTATATCAAACAAGCACTCTTTTCCAAGATTTTCTTCATTCTAAGAAATGGATGCTCTCATGTTCACACCTGTAAATACCGCTGCTCCGAATGCCACAACTGCTATTCCTACTGGATCGTCGTCCACTCTGAGGATGACATCACCTACTCACCATCTTCAAAGCTGGGTATCAAACACGCTGGTTAAGGAGTACTGTCAAAACGGTACCATTCCAACTCGGGAGGCTACCCGACAAGTCCTCCAAGTGAACAACTCACACCGGTCATCCAGAAAATGACGACCAGTGGTCAAGAAGAAGGCGGTGCTAACCACTGTCTCTAACCTTTTCAGGTCGTTATCCCCGAAACAGAATTACTATTCACTCCCATATTCTGGTGAGTTGAATGAGAAGGCTCCTTAGGGCCTTAATTCATGGAGACAGGAGTCCTTCCCGAGGGCTCCCACAAACAATCGCCGCCAGACTCATGCGGTAGTGCGCCCTAATCATGATAAGGGTACCAACTCTAGGTGTTAGGCTTAGGTTACTCGAACCCAAGTTGGCAAGATAAATCACCAGAGACGAAATCTGGTTAACAGTGAGCAGGTTATTATCTCTTCCATCTCCGAATAATTCCACCAACCTAACTTGGTGGAAAGAAATGAGCGGGCACATACACCCGTCTGTTTTAATTCCTCTGTCTAGCTGACTCGTTTGGAAGCATCACGCCAATCCCGCCAGGCAATTCCAGCAGAGTACTAAAGGTATGAACATAAACCTATTTATATATCACCAGCTAGTCAGTTGGCTCGTCTGACTACATATGATGGAGCTCATCAACCACGTTCGACGAAGTGCAATCAACAGGAACATACACCTGCTAGTACTGATCATGGCTACCAATAGTCTTGCTTGGTAGCATTCAAAGAAGTCAGTCAGAAAGCTCCGGTGACAAACAGGAGGCAGACTCAACTCTCTACCCCTACACTTGAGTATTGTCAAGATTCAAAGATAGAAAAAGGAGGACAGAAGTAGGAACACACACCTACTTCAAGCACAAAATGGACATATATCCCCGTTCCAGAAGCTGAAGTCACCAAACATATTCTATCAATGGTGAAAGAGCAGAAGAAAATCCCTGCCCATATTCTAGATGCTTGCCAGGATAATATAACAGCTTTAGTGGAATCTTAGGGAATGACACATAAATCTATCCCTACCAGTGGATTGAGACATCAATAGTTCACTCCAGAACAGACCCAGACATCTGTTTCATTCCAAGAGGGTTGTGGGGAATACTACCCCATATCATACGGACAACCAAGTCTGGCACATACACCTGATTTGAGTGGATATCGTCAGCCTAACCTGGCCATATCTCCTGATCAGGCACATAAACCTGCTCATAACAACCACTTTCCTCAACAATTGGTGTCCAAGGAAAGTAAGAAGGCGTCTATGAAGAAGACCCGCCCAACACAGTCAAAAAATCATGAGCCAATCTGTAACAAGTCTTTGCTCTATGCTGGAGTTCTTGAAGCCCTTAGACAGTTATCTGTTGGAATCCAAGACTCTACTCCATCATTTCCCAATACTGGGAACATTAATTCCGAAGGTATTCAACAGGCACTTCCTCATGAGAGCTTTCTTCATGACAGTTCGGTCGATATTGAAGTTTCATCTTCATATGAGAGCTACAATAACCCTATATGTGGCCAGAATACCATAGAGCAAGAGATATCATCTTTAGCTGTAACCCACCTTGGTGGTCCTCTCCATGATGATGAATTTCTCAGTGAAATTCCTCTCTGCATTAGTGATGGACATTTCCTGGAATATGATCCAGTGGACAATGTAGTGCTGATAAAGCCCTCTTATCTTGAGGCACTTGCAAATGTGAAACCAGTGATGTATGATGCTTCATCGCTAGCAAGTGAAATACTTTCTCAACCAGAAGATAGACCAGTGTGTAGGTCAATCTCGGAACCACCCCCGGGTCATTCATCTTCTAGTTTGATCAATGAATTCTCTACCAATCCTATTGAATACAATGAAGGAATTAGGAAGTAGCAGCTCTGGTCAAAACAGGTAGATGAATTTTCATTGAAGGATAAAGAGGAAATGATGAACCTGAGAAAAAACTGGAGAAAGGTGAAGTGACAGTCATGTTTTGGCCTTTGTGTAACGCCCCGACCCCAGTTACCTAGAGTCGGTGCATTTTTTTAATACATTGGCATGATTACAAGGAATCAAGTCCCGAAGGACCGATCAGTTTAGCAGTCTGGGAAAAATAGATCACATACATGAATGTTACATTTTCACATTATGACGTACAAAACAACATAAATAATCTTTATGAACGCCATTATTCCCTTGGCTTAACCCTGTATATCAATCACATTACACTTCTTGGAATCCTGACAAAAATAAAACATAGAAAGGGGTGAGCTCAAATGCTCAGTAAGGGTAAGTAATACAGCGGAAACTTTCATAAATAAGCATAAACATTTAAGGAAATGTATAAAACTAAAACAAAAGCCTTTTAAATTTGAAATTCAACATAATATGGAAGAAATAAAATGAAATAATTCCATTTACTTATTCACATGGATATTCTACTAATAGAATAATCAAATGCAATATCACTAAACACTTTCATAATTATGGAATGCATGATTCCGAATATTAATTTCTGTGTTGAGGCCTCATGCCAAGACCTAAGGGATAACTGTAACCAGAACCCAACCCGGAGAGCCTCTGTAACTGGAATCCATCCCGGAGTGCCTCTAATAACTGGACACCAAATTGAAGTGTCTCTAATAACAGGACACCAACCTGGAGTGCCTCTAATAACCGGACACCAACCTAGAGGGCTTACTTTTACTGGTCCCCAACCTAGAACATACTAGTCCAACACATTCATCTTAAGAAAAGGATGAAATATAACATAAACATTCGTATTAAAACTAACATACAAAATGTCAAAACATTAATCATAAACCATTAATGGCATAAAAATAACTCATCCATAGTCAAAAATATCACAAAACCTTAAATACAATATGGATGATTTGTATCATAATTAATCAACTTGAAACAAGTTTAAAATTTATCAATGGATGTTGACATAGATGAAATCAATACTATTTGATAGAAATATATATATATTTGAAATCATTTAAAAGTCACATAATTATAGAGAAAACCTTTATTTTGATAATATCTTTATAATCCTGTGAAGGAAGCTTAAAAGGAGTAATAACGGCGGAGAATAACCACACCCGCCGTATAAGTTAAAAAAACATTCTTACCTTAATTTTGTCAAAAAGGTTGAAAATGACCTTTTTTTGGAAAACGACGGAAACATTCCTTTATAAACCACTTATAAAATTCAACAAGGGTATAGATGACTTTAACCCATATTCTAGTAAATAGTAAAAAAATTTGGAAATACATTTTTAAGAAACATGGATGTGGATGACAAATAAATCCCAGTATATTATTATGTATAAACAACCTCGGATAATGATGAGATTGTGAAATAAACCCTTAACAATTTGGTAACTTACAAAACATACAACCCATGAAAGAGAAATCATACAATGAATTTGTAAATACACATAAATTAAAGTGTATTACACAAATAATATAATTATGGGCAGTACATACACCACACAAAAGGTAATGGTTGAAATATGGCATGAATCTCACGGGAATAAGTAGTGATATGAAAACCCCTTACCTTGCACTTTCCTTTAGTCGAGGGTACGTTTAACCTCATCTTCTTTGGGTTCTTCCTTTTGATTTGATCAAAAGGGCTCCTTAAGATGGATTTATGACTAAAGGAAGGCCTCTAGGATGAAGTGATGGAATTTGAGAGAGTATTTGGGTAGAGGTTGGCTGAACCAAAAGGCTTTTAAGGTGTGAGTTGATGAGAAGAGAGAGTACCCTTTTATAAGAGGGGTGAGGGGAACCTTTGGAAAATCTAGAAATATTAATTTATAATAAATTCATATTCGGTTTATAATGTCTCCAAAGTTGATTATTTAATGTTTAAGGTAGGGATGGGTTGAAAACCACTCAACAAATATAATTTAGACAGGTTTGGGTTACTATATTAACCTTATCTTTAAGTATTAACTCTTAGTTAATTAGTTTCAATTTTACAATGTCTCTTTGTATTTTAATATTATATGGTTAATAATCTTACTATATACATCCATGCGACCCCCAAGTGGTCAATTAATGATACACCTATCATGATCTAAGTCTCTTGGCCAAACCTTAGATTTTTCGGAATTTAATATCAATTAATAATATACTATTTGTTTTAAAAACTCTTTTATGTCAATTTTGACACTATTCAATAATTGATTTTTGTAAAAATCATAATAAAATGTTTACTTCAAAAAAAGTTAATTAAATAAATTCTAAAATGTCATATTAACTTAAAAAATTAGTTTAATTCATAAAAAGTCTCAAATTATATTTATTTGTGTATCTACAATATCAATCATTTTAATTTTTCACTATTATGGTAATTACTGCATCACCATTGTGTCCTATATAAATTAAATTATTTAATGTCTAAAAATTACAAAATAAAATTCCATTATGTAGGAAATATTTTTTTCTTTATAATTAATATTTATAGTAGAAAATAAAACATATATAACCCTATGTAAAAATTGTTTTTTTAAAAGATATATGCTTATGTCATTTTTGTACATATTTTAACTTAATTAATATAAAGTGTCATTATCACTTACAAGTGGCTCCATGGGGTCCAAAAATCGACCCAAAGATGCCCATGGTCGGAAATGTATCAAAAAATAAGGTTAGGACAAGTTTTAGGGTAATTTAGTATTATTATAATATTATTTTTTTAACCCTTATTTACCAGATTTACCCTTTAAACAGGGTAAATAAAATATTTACCGAAATAATTATTCAAAATGTATAAAAATAAAAGTTACCTGTTTACACAATATGAACATAATGATTCCAAATATGGAATCCATTTTTCCAAATTTCAATCACAGAAGTGGCATAAATTAATTTAAAATTAATTCCCATTGTCAAAACAAGAAGCGTGTTTTTAAGATATAATAACTATCAAAAGATTGATACTTGTTGGTTTAATTGTGAAATTATGTCCAATGACCAAAATTGTATTAAATGGTAGAAATATATTCTAAATATAATTTAGAACCACTCATATTCATAAATTATCACTAATAATTATTTTGATTAAAAAGTAGTTTTTAATTAAAATTTAGTAATTTTCATTATTCATCAAAATATTAAAGTTATCCGAAAAGTACCAAAATTTCACCTTGGGCTAAATTCGATACTCCGAATCCAAAAATGAAGTCCATTTTTAGAGCTAAAATTTCTGAAATATGAAAAATTAGGTATTGTGATTCATAACAGCTACTTTGATTGGTCGTGGTGTGTGTTATAACTCGCAGTTGCATACAACACACGCTGTTGTATTATTCAAAGAGAAGCATACCGTGGAAGATCGGGGAGTTACATTCTACCCTCCTTCAACAAATTTCATCCTCGAAATTTGATATTGTTCTTTGAAAATAAAGGTTGAAAATAGAAAATATCATTGTGGAAAAAACCCACATTGGAAATTTGGTTAATAAAAATTTAGTCTTAACAAGATGAAAAGAGAAATGAAAGGGTCACCAAAAAATTATGATCTCGATTAAGAGGACATTGGTTAAAATTAAAGACATATAACTGGAGGAAAAATGAAAATATTTATAGGTAGTGATTGAGGTCATAAATCACAAACAAGTTTAAAATTGAGGTCCATAAATTCATCAATCTATGATGATTTAAAATACCATCGGTTCAACAAAACATAAGGTATTAGGATAACACAATTTTGACGTTTCAAAATATCTTAGTTCAAATCCCACATCGAAAAATGTATTAATGAGGCCTCTATTTAAAATAAAGAGTGGAAAGTATGAAGATTACCGAAAATAACACATACTAGGGTTCAATGTAGGGAAATATGGATATGGAAGAGAAATCTAACCATCAATTATCTGAAAGAGAGTTATAGATAACATGGCTATGAAAAGGCAAACAATCCCAAAGCCATAAATTAGTGATTATCTAAGGTACCATCTAGGACAACCTTTTTGTTCTAGGTTCCTTTTCTTAATGTTGAGGAATTCATTTATGAGATTGGATAAGATCATAAGGAGATATACTTACTTTATAATTTGAGTTTTATCCATTAATAAATTTCTACCAAAAACTCATCTTTCACCCCAAAACATAGTATAACTCAAAAACACACTATTTATCCTAATCGTATAGGGTTCCAAATATAATGAATTTATATTTCACATATCATACCCTTTATGTAAATAAAGTACATTATACCATCCAGGAACATCATGTAGCACAATGGTAGGTGATAAATCCCAATTGGACTATGGTTGTGGATTTGATTCTCGTAGCTTTTTCTGACACGATGGGTCATCACACAGTCTGCGTGTTTTCCTTTTATTAAAATCCAAAAAACTAACCTTTCAAAATTAATCCATTCCAACCATTAGACTTATCCAAAATAATATTATCCAAAATCATAGTCCAAAATTTACAAAAAATTTAAACATAATGAGGATCCTTTTTTCCAGGTAATAACATGTGAACGCCTTCCTCATATATTCTTTTAAAACACCACAACATCCTGAATTACCAAAATCTACCATCTCTTATTCCAAAATCACTACCTCAATCTTAGAACCATATTAAGGTTTATCTTTCCTTCAACCATTTAATTTCCAAAAAAAATTAACTCGTTGTGGAGTTACTTTTCTTAGTACCATAAAATATCAAATCCTTAATTAAATAGTATTACAGTACAATCCTTATTTATTTCCAGAACATCATTGATACAACACTTAAATGAAATAATTCTTAAATGATAACATAAGAACACTAGTCATTCCTCTTCATCTGTGGTAGTATCATAACTTGATTATTATCCAATAACATCATTTGCGGCATAGTATGATTACTGGGACATTGGTTCATGTAGTGTAAAAACTCCTTGAAAATGAAGCATTGTACATTTGAAACCATTTTCTTACTCTTGCAGTCACGTACTTTGTTCCATTTTCCTCTACACTTATAACAAACTCGCATTCCTTTCAGGCAAGTTCCAGGGTGTTTCTTCCCACAGTTATCACATATGAGAAAATTCTTCTTTTCCCTCTTCCCATTACCCATATTTCTCTATTCCACCCTTTTCTTTTCTTGCTTCCCTTCAAAGACATAGGACTATGAGAATTCATTACTCATCTTATCAACACATGATACTATTTCTTCATATGATGATAATACGTGGGAAACTATTTCCCTTCTAAATT
Source organism: Viscum album (assembly GCA_963277665.1). Classification (NCBI taxonomy): domain Eukaryota; kingdom Viridiplantae; phylum Streptophyta; class Magnoliopsida; order Santalales; family Viscaceae; genus Viscum; species Viscum album. The sequence goes on from OY728137.1 coordinate 1,936,415,202, forward strand.
CTTGCATAAGAACATGAAAGATATGATCATTCTTACTCTTTGGATCATAAGTATTACAGGAGTTCACATTCCTTCTACTGGGAGCCATTTCAATACAATAGCATAAACTAGTTCAGTTTATGAATTGTAATGAATAATTACCAAACTTGTAAAATACCTAACACAAATTGAACAGTTTATGGATATAATCTATAATCATAAAAATGTTTTCTTTGAGTAAATATATACTCTTAAGCCCTTAATAATGGTTTTTAAAGAAAATTAGAATTATCCTAAGCATATCCCCCGAGAGTGTTCTAGCCAAGAGTGCAGCAAGGCCCGTTGTCGTGCACCAGTTCCCATTCAAGTCTAGCTCAAAGTGGTATTTTCAGGTTTTACCCCTAGGTACATCTATGCCAGATCCAACTATACCTGCTCGTATCCAGATAGGGATGTATTTCTCGGAAAACTCACAAAATCTCTACAATACCAAAATTCTAGAAAGTTCTTCAATACTAATACTCAAAGTCTATCTTAGGGAAATGTGCTCTAATCAAAGTTTATCTAAATCTAGTTTCCAAGGTTATTGTTAAATTCATCTGATACCAACTATAACGCCCCAACCCCAGTTACCCAGAGTCGGTGAATTATTTTAATACATTGGCATGATTACAAGGAATCAAGTCCCGAAGGACCGATCAGTTTACCAGTCTTGGAAAAATATATTACATACATGAATGATACATTTTCACTTTGTGACGTACAAAACAACATAAATAATCTTTATGAACGCCATTATTCCCTTAGTTCAACCCTGCATATCAATCACATTACACTTCCTGGAATCCTGGGAAAAATAAAACATAGAAAGGGGTGAGCTCAAATGCTCAGTAAGGGTAAGAAATACAACGGAAACATTTATAAATAAGCATAAACATTTAAGGCAATGTATAAAAATAAAACAAAATCCTTTTAAAATTGAACATCAGCATAATATGGAAAAATAAAATTAAATAATTCCATTTACTTATTCACATGGATATTCTACTTATATAATAATCACATGCAATATCACTAACAACTTTAATAATGATGGAATGCATGATGCCGAACATTAACTTTTGTGTCGAGGCCTCGTGACAAGACTTAAGGGATAACTGTAACTGGAACCCATCTCGGAGAGCCTCTATAACCAGACTCCATCCCGGAGTTCCTCTAATAACTGGACACCAACCCGGAGGGCTTACTTTTACCGGTCCCCAACCCGGAACATACTAGTCCAACACATTAATCTTAAGAAGAGGATGAAATATAACATAAAAATTCGTATTAAAACTAACTTAAAAAATGTAAAAACTTTAATCATAAACCATTAATGGCATAAAAATAACTCATCCATAGTCAAAAATATCACAAAACCTCAAATAAAATATGGATGATTTTTATCGTAATAAATCAACTTGAAACAAGTTTAAAATTTATCAAAGGATGTTGACATAGATGAAATCAATACTATTTGAGAGAAATATCTCTTTTTTTGAAATCATTTAAAAGGCGCATAATTATAGAGAAAACCTTTATTTTGATAACATATTTATAAGCTTGTGAAGGAATATTCAAAGGTGTAATAACGGCGGAGAATAAGTCCACCCGCCGTATAAGTTAAAAAAACATTCTTACCTTAAATTTGTAAAAAAGGTTAAAAAGGACCTTGTTTGGAAAACGACAGAAAGATTCCTTTATAAACAACATATAAAAGTCAACAAGGGTATAAATGACTTTAACCCATATTCTAGTAAATAGTAAAAATGTTTTGAAATACATTTTTAAGAAACATGGATGTGGATGATAATGAAATGTAACACCCCGAGTTTCCACGGTACGTTTCCCTTCGAATAATGCAATAGCGTGTGTTGTACGCAACCTCGAGCTCTAAAAAACACCACAACTAATTAAAATAGCCGTTGTGAATAGTAATACCTACTTTTTGAAATTTTATAAATTTTATTTATCAAAATGGACTTCATTTTTGGATTCGTAATATCGAAATTATCCTATGTTGAATTTTTTGTATTTTTCTGAGAACTTCTAATTTTTTTATGAATAGTGAAAAATACTTAAAAACAACTTTTTTAATCAAAATAATTTATAGTGATAAATTATACTATTTAGTGGTTTTAAAGTATAATTAGAATATATTTTTACCATTTTATCCAATGGTGGTCATAAGAATTAATTTAACATTGAAAATGGACATAAACAATTTCCAATCTTTTGATATAAATTGTTTCTTAAAAACACGCTATTTGTTGTAACAGTGGGAATTAATTATAAAATTAATTAATGAAAATTATATGTTTGTAATTTTTTAAAATAGACATAATTTTTGAATTCGGAATATCAATTATAGCTTATGGTGAAATTTTGGCATTGTTCTGAAAAACTTCAATTTTTGATGAATAGTGAAACCACTAAGTGGTAGTTAAATAACTGATTTTTCATTTAAATGAAATATTACCACTTCTGTGATTTGATTTTCAAAAATCCGACATAGATGGTTGTCATTAATAAGTAAAATGTGGTTCAATGAGATTAAAATAATTTTTGGTGAATAGTAACTTTTAAGTTCTTAATCGCGATTAGAGGTAATTAGTGTAGTTTAAGGTAAAAATAATGTTTTAATAATATGAGATGAGCTTGAAACATGTACTACCCTCATTGTATGTGCCATGGACGACCACGAAAATCCATGGGTCAACTTGGGGACCCCATGGAGCCACTTTAGTTGGAAAATGACATAAATACCTTTTATTTAATGTTAAAGTAAAAAATGACACAAACATGAAATGTTTTACTAAAACAATTTTTATATGGGGTTATACAAGTCATATTTTTGACTATAAATAGTAATTGGAAAGATAAAAAGATTTCCTACATCATGGTTTTTTTTTAAAATTTTTAGACATTAAATAAATTAAATTATTTATGACATCATGATGATGCAGCGATGACCTCATTATTTAAAGATTTAAATAAAATGAGAAGATAATGCAAAATCCAAGGCTTACACCTGTCAAAAGCCTATTGGATGAGCAGATTTATAACCCTTATCACCTTATCCACGAACTTTATAAGTGTGGGACCTATAGAATCCGAAAAGCATTGTATAATAATGTAACATTTCATTCTTTCCAAAAGAGCCCCTCCTCTCCTCTTATAAAAGGCCCCCACCTCTACCAACTTATTCACACTTTCAAGCCTTTTGGCTCGGCCAACCTCTACCCAAATACTCTCCCAACATCTCTCCCTTCATCCTAGAAGCTTTACTTTAGTCATAAAGCCATCCTAAGGAGTCCTTTTGATCAAATCAAAAGGAAGAACCCGAAGAAGAGGTAACATTTTCATCACCCTCTTTCAAGTTTCTTTCTTCTTCCACTCCCTCTTTGTTTATTATTTCAATTATAAAATTATAACTCCAGTATCTTCTATATACTATGATGTTATTATAAATATGGAACAACAATATTCAGTATTCTACCCATCATTTGAATGACATGTCACCATACATGCGTACGTACGGCTTACCGTCTCCACGTCGTGGTGTAATTGTTATTCAATATATTATTATTTAGATGGGTATAATAATGATATGTAATTCATGTAAATAATAAATATAACATGATTATGATTCTTTATATATGATATAATATCCAATTATATATTATTTTAATATCAAAATAATGATATTGTCGCTCGTGCGTACGCACGGACTACCGTCTCCACGAACGCGATGAGATTCATTCTCCGTCGTATCCATTCAAGTATAATTATCATTTGATGATTTAAAAATAATTTTTAAGGACATGATATCATTATGTATATGAATAAGATACAACCTATCCATGAAAAACACGACTTACGTAACAAAACATATAAAAGAAAACGAGTAAGTTAACACCCGAAACAACGATAAATCTAAGATATTGTTAACAAAGCAATGTCAAAAGATCATATATGATATCATATGAATGTATATGATTCTTGTATAATTTAATAAAAATTATTTCAACATTATACAGGAGGTTAACCTACCCCAACCAAGTAAAAGTACAAGGTAAGGGTTTACTTCACAACCTCTTCATTATCCAAGGTTGTTTATACATAATTATCTACTGGGACCTCGTTATCATCCACATCCATGTTTCTTAAAAATTCCTTTCAAAACATTTTTACTATTAAATGGAAAATGGGTAAAAGTCATTTATACCCTTATATATTTTTGAAAGGAATCTTACCGTCATTTCCCAAACAATGTACTTTTTGACCTTTTTGACAAATTTAAGGTAAGAATGTTTTTTTAACTTATACGGCGGGTGCAGCTATTTTCCGCCATTATAACTTCATCGAAGCTTCCCTAACAAGATTATAAGAATATTTTCAAAGTAAATTTATTATTCTATAATTATGGGACATTTAAATGATTTCAAAAAGGAGAGATATTTCTCTCAAATAGCTTTGATTTCATCTATGTCAACATCTTTTGATGGGTTTTAAGTTTTATTTAAATTGATTTATGATACAAAACATCCATTGAACATTTTGTGAAATATTTGACTGTGGATGTGTTATTTTTATACCATCCATAGTTTATGGAGAAATTGTTGACATTTCGTATGCTAGTTTTAATACGAATATTTATGTTATTTTAAACCTATTCATATGAGGAATGTATTGGACTTAATATGTGACGGGTGGAGCCCGCTATAGCTCCTCGATGCATCGGTAGGTCTCATGAGACAACTAGACATGGAATTGGCCGAGGCCCTTACCCAATTTGATTTATGGTTTTGGCCGAGTCCTTAATCATTTTAGACGTCTTGGCCGAGGCCTTGACAAAATGTTTCAGAATGTCTGGCATTATACATTCCCTCATTATAAAAGTGGTTATTGATATTTCATGTGATTATTCGTCTAGTATAATATCCATGTGATTAAGTAATGGCATTATTTTATTTTACTTTTTCCATATTATGCTGAAGTTCAAGTTCAATAAGGCTTTTGTTTTAGTTTTAAATTGCCTTAAATTCTTATGTTTTCTTATGAATGTTTCCGCTATATTGTTATCCTTACGGAGCATTTGAGCTCACCCCTTTCAATGTTTTATTTTTCCCAGGATGTGAAGAAGTATTTTATGAATGACCTGCAGGGATAGTCCGAAGAGGATAGAAGTGTGGACTATGGAGACTATGTTATTTTAGTTTTTCACTTTATGATGTAATGTATCCTTTACGAATGTATCTAGTGTTTCCAAGACTACTAAACTAATCGGTCTTTCGAGACTTGATCTTTTGTGATCATGCCAATGTTACGAAGTAATGCACCGACTCTGGGTAGCTGGGGTCGGGGTGTTACAGTTGGTATCAGAGGCAGTTTAGTACTAACCTTGGAAGCTAGATTTAGATAAACTCTGATTAGAGCACATAACCCGAAGATAGACTTTGAGGATTAGTATAGAAGACCTTCCTAGAATTTTGGTACTATAGAGATGTTATGATTTTTCCGAGCAATACATCCCTGTCTGGATACGAGCAGGTAGAGGCGGCTCTGGCACAGATGTACCTAGGGGTAAAGCCCGAAAACACCGCTTTGAGCTAGACTCGAACAGGAACTGGTGCACGACAACGGGCCTTGCTGCACTCTTGGTTACGAAACTCCCGGGGGATATGCTTAGGATAATTCCCATTTTCTTTAAAAACCACTATGAACGGTTATGAGTATATACATCCTCAAATAAAACGTTTTTATGATTATGGATTATATCCATAAATAGTTCAATTTATGTTAAGTATTTTACAACTATGGAATTATGTATTGTGATTCATAAACTAATCTAGTTTATGCCATTGTTTAGAAATGGCGCCTAGTGGAAGGAATGGAAACCGTATCAATGCACGCACTCCGTGTAGGGATTGCCCTCCTGCTCAAGATAATTATTGTGGAGCTGGAGATAAAACTGGTGCTGATCAACTTATTACCATACTGGGACAACTCACTCAGGTTATGAATAATAACCTTACTCATATGGAGCACCCTGATCCGCAACGTGGAGGATCAATGTTAGACCACTTCATGAGGAAACAACCACCAACCTTCAATGGGAGTACAAATCCTATAGTAGCTGAGCAATGGATAAATTTTTAGAGAAAATATTCCATGCCTTGGGGAGTAGTTAAAGGGAGAAGGTTGTCATGGCAGTTTACCGCCTCACTGGAGATGCCGATCCGTGGTGGTCGCTGATTCAAAACACAAAGGAAGATGATGACGTATCGAATATGGAATGGAGGGAGTTCAAAGAGCTTTCATTAGAAAAATACTTTCCTCGTGACCATCGAGCATATATGGAAAGGCAATTTTTGAGTCTGAGGCGGAAGGAGGATAAGAATGTCGCAAATTATGAGGCTAACTTTACAAGGTTAGCGAGGCATGCTGCCGATTCTATACGTAACCCAAGGAGTAAGATTGATCGTTTCTTTGATGGGTTAAAACCATTTCTCCGTCGATCTTTTGTATCACAATCCTTCTCATCATACGAAGATATTGTCTCGTGTGCTATCAAGACAGAAAAGGAATTCTCTAAGTCTTATGAAAAAAAAGTAAAGCAAGAGAGGAAGAGAACAGTGGAACAAGAGACAGATAAAGGGAAAAAAGGAAATAAGGATTTCCCATTATGTGATAATTGTGGGAAGAATCACCCTGGTACTTGTCTAAAAGGAATGGGAGTTTGTTATAAATGTGGAGAAAAGGGTCACCAGGCTTGTGATTGCAAGGGAAAGAAAGAGGCTATCAAAGTTGAATTCTATAATTGTAGAGAAATGGGTCATTATGCAAATGAATGTCCTAAGCGTCAGGGAAACTTAAATCAGAAAAGGCCAAGGGATTAATGACAATCTTATGATGTTACTATAGTTGAAGTAGAATAACTAATGTATTGGTGCTTTTGGACTAATGGATTATATTTTGGTTATTAGAATAATGTGATATATATATATAAGGATTGTACTGCAGTACTTGTTGATTTCAGTAAGGTTTTAATATGATGAAGGTAATTATATTTTTAGTATGTGACAATAAGAGAAACTTTACTTTGTCTGGGGAATCTGATAAATTGATTTTGGAATTAAGAGACCTTTTAGAGAGAGTCTGGACAGAGGTATTTTGGATAACTATAATCGTTGGAGGGGATTAAGTTGATCATTGAATAGTATTTTTTAAGGTTAAAAAATTTATGAAGATTATTTTTGAAATATTATGATACTATAGTTTTAGGAAAAGGACAACCTGCAGGGTGGGGAATAACCCGTCGCATCGGACAAAGCTGCAGGAATCGAACCCACAACCATAGTGCGACAAGCCTTTATTTCCTACCACTAGCCTAGAGGAAGTCCCTGGTTATTAGAAAATAGTTTTACTAATCTAAATGGTTTGTGTTAACATTTGGAACCTTATACAATTATGATAAATAGAATATTTTTGAGTTCCGTTACCATTTGGAGTAAAAGTTGGGTTTGTGGTAAAAATTTATTAACGAATGAAAGTATACATAACAAGTATGTATATTCCCTTAAGTTCTTAGTAAATCTCCTAAATAAATTCCTCAACATTATAAAAGGTAACTTAAAACAAAAATGTTGTCAGTTAACTTTTCCTACTGGGGATTCAATGACCGTTTAACCAATCACAAGTTTGTGATTTTCTTGTGGTTAAACTTTCTCCTAATCCTGTTTTTTATAACTCCCCATCAGACCTTGATGGATTGTTTCTCATCCATATCCATATTTTCATAGAATCCTAGAATGGGCTATATCGGGTGACCTTTGTACTTATCTTGCTTTCTTTTAGTGTTATATATTTATTAACCTTATTTCCGATGTGGGTTTCCTCAAAGGTATTTTCTCTTTTCAACCTTTTATTTTCAAAGAAAAATTTCAAATTGCGAGGACGCAATTTATTGAAGGAGGGGAGAATGTAACACCCCGAGCTTCCACGGTACGTTTCCCTTCGAATAATGCAACAGCGTGTGTTGTACGCAACCTCGAGCTCTAACACACACCACAACTAATTAAACTAGCCGTTGTGAATAGTAATACCTACTTTTTGAAATTTTATAAATTTTATTTATCAAAATGGACTTCATTTTTGGATTCGGAATATCAAAATTAGCCTATGTTGAATTTTTGGTATTTTTCTGAGAACTTCTAATTTTTTTATGAATAGTGAAAAATACTTAAAAACATCTTTTTTAATAAAAATAATTTAAAGTGATAAATTATACTATTTAGTCGTTTTAAAGTATAATTAGAATATATTTTTACCATTTTATCCAATGGTGGTCATTAGAATTAATTTAACATTGAAAATGGACATAAACAATTGCCAATCTTTTGATATAAATTTTGTCTTAAAAACATGCTATTTGTTGTGATAGCGGGAATTAATTATAAAATTAATCAATGAAACTTATATGTTTTGAATTTTGTAAAATATACCTCATTTTTGAATTCGGAATATCAATTATAGCTTAGGGTAAAATTTTGGCATTGTTCTGAAAAACATCAATTTTTGATGAATAGTGAAACCACTAAGTGGTTGTCAAATAACTGATTTTTCGTTTAAATGAAATATTACCACTTCTGTGATATGATTTTCAAAAATCCGACATACATGGTTTTCATTAAGAAGTAAAATGTGGTTCAATGAGATTAAAATAATTTTTGGTGAATAGTAACTTTTAAGTTCTTAATCGCGATTGAAGGTAATTAGTGTAGTTTAAGGTAAAAATAATGTTTTAATAATATGAGATGAGCTTGAAAGATGTCCTAACCTCATTGTATGTGCCATGGCCGACCAAGACAATCCATGGGTCAACATGGGGACCCCATGGAGCCACATTAGTTGGAAAATGACATAAATACCTTTTATTTAATGTTAAAGTAAAAAATGACACAAACATGAAATGTTTTACTACAACAATTTTTATATGGGGTTATACAAGTCATATTTTTGACTATAAATAGTCATTGGAATGATAAAAAGATTTCCTACATCATAGTATTTTTTTTAGAATTTTTAGACATTAAATAAATTAAATTATTTATGACATCATGATGATGCAGCGATGACCTCATTATTTAACGATTTAAATAAAATGAGAAGATAATGCAATATACAAGGCTTACACTTGTCCAAAGCCTATTGGATGAGGAGATTTCGAACCCTTATCACCTTATCCACGAATTGTATAAGTTTGGGACCTTTATAATCCGAAAATCATTGTATAATAATGTAACATTTCAATCTTTCCAAAAGAGCCCCTCCTATCCTCTTATAAAAGGACCCCACCTCTACCACCTTATTCACACTTACAAGCCTTTTGGTTCGGCCAACCTCTGCCCAAATACTCTCCCAACTTCTCTACCTTCATCCTAGAAGCTTTACTTTAGTCAGAAAGCCATCTTAAGGAGTCCTTTTGATCAAATCAAAAGGAAGAACCCGAAGAAGAGGTAACATTTTCATCACCCTCTTTCAAGTTTCTTTCTTCTTCCACTCCCTCTTTGTTTATTATTTCAATTATAAAATTATAAATCCAGTATCTTCTATATACTGTGATGTTATTATAAATATTTAACAACCATATTCAGTATTCTACCCATCATTTGAATGACATGTCACCATACGTGCGTACGTACGGCTTACCGTCTCCACGTCGTGGTGTAATTGTTATTCAATATATTATTATTTAGATGGATATAATAATGATATTTAATTCATGTAAATAATAAATATAACATGATAATGATTCTTTATATATGATATACTATCCAATTATATATTATTTTAATATCAAAATAATGATATTGTCGCTCGTGCGTACGTACGGACTACCGTCTCCACGAACGCGATGAGATTCATTCTCCGTCGTATCCATTCAAGTATAATTATCATTTTATGATTTAAAAATAATGTTTAAGGACATTATATCATTATGGATATGAATAAGATACAACCTATCCATGAAAAAGACGACTTACGTAACAAAACATATAAAAGAAAACGAGTAAGTTAACACCCGAAACAACGATAAATCTAAGATATTATTAACAAAGCAATGTTAAAAGACCATATATGATATCATATGAATGTATATGATTATTGTATAATTTAATAACAATAATTTCACCATTATACAGGATGTTAACCTACCCCAACCAAGGAAAAGTACAAGGTAAGCGTTTACTTCACAACCTCTTCATTAACCAAGGTTGTTTATACATAATTATCTACTGGGACCTCGTTATCATTCACATCCATGTTTCTTATGTCTTTCAAAACATTTTTAATATTAAATGGAAAATGGGTTAAAGTCATTTATACCCTTATACGTTTTTGAAAGGAATCTTACCGTCATTTTCCAAACAATGTACTTTTTGACCTTTTTGACAAATTTAAGGTAAGAATGTTTTTTTAACTTATACGGAGGCTGCGGCTATTTTCCGCCATTATAACTTCATCGAAGCTTCCCTAACAAGCTTATAAGAATATTTTCAAGGTAAATGTACTATTTTATAATTATGGGACTTTTTAATGATTTCCTAAAGGAGAGATATTTCTCTCAAATAGCTTTGATTTCATCTATGTCAACATCTTTTGATGGGTTTTAAGTTTAATTGAAATTTATTTATGATACAAAACTTCCATTGAACATTTTGTGAAATATTTGACTGTGGATGTGTTATTTTTATACCATCCATAGTTTATGGAGAAATTGTTGACATTTCGTATGCTAGTTTTAGTACGAATATTTATGTTATGTTTAAACCTATTCATATGAGGAATGTATTGGACATAATATGTGACGGGTGGAGCCCGCTATAGCTCCTCGATGCATTGATAGGTCTCATGAGACAACTAGACGTGGAATTGGCCGAGGCCCTTTCCCAATTTGATTTATGGTTTTGGCCGAGGCCTTAATCATTTTAGACGTCTTGGTCGAGGCCTTGACAAAATGTTTCAGAATGTCTGGCATTATACATTCCCTCATTATGAAAGTGGTTATTGATATTTCATGTGATTATTCATCTAGTAGAATATCCATGTGAGTAAGTAATGGAATTATTTTATTTTACTTTTTCCATATTATGCTGAAGTTCAAGTTCAATAAGGATTTTGTTTTAGTTTTACATTGCCTTAAATGCTTATGTTTTCTTATGAAAGTTTCCGCTATATTGTTATCCTTACGGAGCATTTGAGCTCACCCCTTTCAATGTTTTATTTTTCCCAGGATGTGAAGAAGTATTTTATGAATGACCTGCAGGGATAGTCCAAAGAGGATAGAAGTGTGGACTATGGAGACTATGTTATTGTAGTTTATCACTTTATGATGTAATGTAACGTTTACGAATGTATCTAGTGTTTCCAAGGCTACTAAACTAATCGGTCTTTCGAGACTTGATCTTTTGTGATCATGCCAATGTTACAAAGTAATTCACCGACTCTGGGTAGCTGTGGTCGGGGCGTTACAAGAAATCCCAGTAGATTATTACGTATAAAAAACCTCGGATAATGAAGAGATTGCGAAATAAACCCTTACCAATTTGGTAACTAACGAAACATACAACCCATGAAACAGGTATCATACAATGAATATGTAAATACATAGAAATTAAAGTGTGTTACAAAAATAATATAATTATGGGAAGTACATACACCCCACAAAATGTAATGGTGGCAATATGTCATGAATCTCATGGGAATAAGGAGTGAGATGAAAACCCCTTACCTTGCACTTTCCCTTAGTCGAGGGTACGTTTAATCTCCTCTTCTTTGAGTTCTTCCTTTTGATTTGATCAAAAGGGCTTTTTAGGATGGATTTCTGACTAAATGAAGGCCTCTATGATGAATTGAGGGAAGTTGAGAGAGTATTTTGGTAGAGGTTAGCCAAACCAAAAGGCTATGATGGTGTGAGTTGATGCGAAGGGAGAGTGCCCTTTTATAAGAGGGGTGAGGGGCACCTTTGGAAAAGATAGAAATATTAATTTATAATAAATTCATATTCACTTTATAATGTCTCCAAAGTTTATTATTTAAAGTTTAAGGTGGGGATTGGTTTAAAACCACTCAACCAGTAGAATTTAGACAGGTTTGGGTTACTATATTAACCTTATCTATAAGTATTAACTCTTAGTTAATTAGTTTCACTTTTACAATGTCTCTTTGTATTTTTATATTATATGGTTAATAAACATACTATATATATCCACGAGACCCCCAAGTGGTCCATTATTGATACACCTATCATGATATAAGTCTCTAGGCCGACCCTTATATTTTTAGAAATTTAATATCAATTAATAATATACTATTTGTTTTTAAAACTCTTTTATGTCGATTTTGACACTATTCAATAATTGATTTTTGTAAAAATCATAACATAATGATTACTTCTAAAAAAGTTAATTAAATCAATCCTAGAATGTCATATTAACTTATAAAATTAGTGTAATGCATAAAAAGTCTCAAATTATATTTATGTGGGTATCTACAATATCAGTCATTTTAATTTTTCACTATTATGGTAATTACTGCATCACCATTGTGTCATATATAAATTAAATTATTTAATGTCTAAATATTATAAATAAAATATCATTATGTAGGAAATATTTTTATATTTTTAATAAATATTTATAGTCTAAAATCCAACATATATAACCCTATGTAAAAATTGTTTTACTAAACGATATATGCTTATGTCATTTTTGTACTTATTTTAACTTAATTAATATAAAGTGTCATTATCACTTACAAGTGGCTCCATGCGGTCCAAAAATCGACCCAAAGATGCCCATGGTCCGACATGTATCCACCAATAAGGTTAGAAGAATTTTTAGGGTAATTTAGTATTATTATAATATTATTCTTTAACCCTTATTTATGATATTTACCCTTTAACCATGGTAAATAAAATATTTACCGAAGTAATTATTCAAAATGTCAAAAAATAAAAGGTACCTATTTACACAATTTGAACATCCTAATTCAAAATATGGAATCCATTGTTCCAAATTCAAAAGACATAAGTGGAAGAAATTAATTTAAAATTAATTCTCGTTGTCAAAACAAGAAGCGTGTTTTTAAGATATAATAACTATCAAAAGATTGATACTTGTTTATGCCCGATTCAATTGTGAAATTATGTCCAATGACCAAAATTGTATTAAATGGTAAAAATATATTCTAAATATACTTTAAAACCACTCAAATTTATAATTTATCACAAATAATTATTTTGATTAAAAATTTGTTTTTAATTAAAATTTAGTAATTTTAACTATTCATCAAAATATTAAAGTTATCCAAAAATTACCAAAATCTCACCTTAGGATAAATTCAATACTCCGAATCCAAAAATGAAGTCCATTTTGAGAGATAAAATTTATAAAATTTTAAAAATTAGGTATTATGATTCATAATGGCTACTTTGATTGGTCATGGTGTGTGTTAGAACTCGAAGTTGCGTAAAACACATGCTACTGTATTATTCAAAGAGAAGCGTACCGTGGATGCTCGGGGTGTTACACTTTGGCTGACTCTTAGTATGACATTTCAGAGATGTTGATGGAAGATGGGATTAATGATATTCGTCTCAACATATGGAGAACTCTTTTTCTTTTAAAAAATAAAGTATTATCTTATGATGAATATGAAAATCATGTTAAGATAATAGAAGGGTTACAATGTCAGATTGATGTGGCATCTCTATCAGTCTCTCGATATCCGATGGCTGAAAAGCAGCAAAGATCCCTTCAGCGTTCATGCCTTAGTGCAATAAGAAGATTGCGCCAGTTAATTTCCAATTCCCCATCTGGTATTAATGTCAGAGGATGGGGTGTCCATGGAGAACTACATTTCATTGTGCTCTCCAGTCATCATAGCCCACCTAAAATGGTCTCATGTAATGTTGTTGCCCGTGGCCGGCCACAGTCAATCGGTTTTGTTTATAATCATATCCTTTCCCAAGAACATGCCTCAACTAGATCCTCTCAAAATCATAAATATAGAGAATAAGTTGTTGAATTACTCCTGCATCAAGTGAACGAGAATATTCAAAATTCCTCTCGTATGGTGCAAGCACATCCTCAAGTGACAGAAGTGTTAGAAATCCTCCCATGGTCTTTTGAACTGGGCGATAGAAGTGGATGTCGATTGATGCATCTGGTTAATTTTCGGACCAAAGTCCGCAAGATGAAGAGAGATTTAAAGATAGTCTCAGAAATAACATTTCAAGTGCCACCCCAGCTTTCCAGACTTGGGACTCTTTTAAAACAACCCTCATAATCAACAAATAGGATTCGAGAAGTTGAGCGGGAATAGAAGGAATTGCCCTAGTCCACAGGACTGTGGACTTTTTCAAATCATCAATCCCATCCTCAGAGAATGTTGGTCTTTTATCGATTGGGGAAGAATCCTCAAGAGGAAAATAGAGCCAAATTATCAGCAGATTCTCCCCAAATTATGGTTTGCCAAGAAGTTCCTGAGGGATCAAACCAACAAAAGGAAATGTCTCGTCAGGGGTATGGAAAAAGACAATATCACAGAATTGCTGATATAAGGTATGAAATGCATTATGCATCAATTAATGTCATCAATGCCGTTGTTGCTGATCCACCAGGAGAGGCTCACTCAGAGGGATCAGACGAAGAGGTTCCTGTTCAAGAAGTTGTATGCACAGACACAAATAAAGAAGGTGTGCGTACATGAAATCAATGTGTTACCAAAAATCTGGGTGTTCCTTCAAAAAACCCACTTCCCCCTCTCCAAAAGGGATCAAACAAGGGGAAGGTAAAGAATCAGGTTACATATCCTTCCTCTTGAGAAGGCCAATCACTATCACTAGATTAATGATTTTCAAAACAAGAGGAAGAAATCAAGGAATTGAGGAGGTTGAACGCAGAACTACTTCAAGGTAGTCTTCCTCCTAAGCATGTTGGGGTTAGTCAGCCAAGGGAATTTATTGAACCTACTGAGATGGATCAAGAATATCCTCATCTATCACTACACCCTCACAGGCCTAATCCTATGGGTCCTATGAAATACAAATTGGCAGTGCTGCAATCAGTTGCAGTACCACCTTTCAAACTTTCCCAAGCTCTAGTCAATGCACCTGTTCAAGACCAAGTTCAACTGGATGTTTCTCAAAAGTTAATAACTACCATTGAGTCATTAACATCTCAGTTAGAGATTATGGAAGGGAAGTATGCGCATGTTCAACCAGAAAAGAGATCTTACCCTGAATGGGTAGATTCAATCTCTCCCCCATCATGTTTTGGAAACCCTGTATTCCCTTTTTTCAATAGATTATGCGATCCTGAACAGTATTTGACGCATTATGTGTCTTATTGTGATCCTATTATGGGAACTCCAGAAAAGAAAGAAGAAGTGAAAATCAAATGCTTCGTGTGGACCTTGCAAGGACCATCCTTCGTCTGGTATACAAGCTTGCAATCTCGGTTAATTACTGGATGGGGGGATCTTCGCCAAAGATTCCTTCTCCAATTCAGATCAACATTTCCAAAGAAAATAGTTTTTCATCTTTCAAACTGTAAGAAAAGGGAGAATGAAAGGCTCTTATATTTCATAGCTCACTTGAAGGGATTAACATATTCCCTAAACATAGAACTCCATAAAGTGGAACTGTTGCCAATCTGTGTGGAAAATCGGTGTGACGAATTACGCACACCGTGGATCCTTGTGAAATACACACGAGGTTTTTGAGACCATACTTCAATCGCTCAACATATTGAAGATTCCCTTATAAAGTCAAAGGATAAAGCTCGTGTAATTCCATCAGCTCCAGGAAATAGAATGGGTAAAGCAGAAACTGCTACAGTTATTCTTAAACAATCACATGTACCTGCTTCTACTTCAAATCTTTCATCTTCTCAAAGGGATCCACCTCCTGAGCACCAACAATAGAGGCCATTTCGTCAAGATAATCAAAGATATCAAAGAAGAAAAAAATTTGAGAATTTGAAAAGAAATGTTTACTCTTTCCGAAATGAACATGTTCTTGGTTATTTCATTTCGGCTCTGGAAAATAATTTGGTTCAATTTTCAATGCCCAAGAGGCCAAACAAGGGAGGAGATGAAGACTGTCCCATCTATTTCTCATTTGATCAAATGTTGGGGCATCCCATCCAAGAGTGTTTTGTCTTCAAATACCTCCTGTAAAAGATGGTCGACTCGGGACAAGTCAAACTGAAAGGTTCTTCCTCTCAGGTAGCATATGTTACTGCAATAGTTCCAGAGGAGGAAGTAGAGTGCCAAGAAGTCAAAAGAAAAAATGCACAGAAATATGATGATTGGATGGTCAGAAAGACGATCAACTAAAGTAATGCTATTTTGCGAACACAATGGAAGAAACCAACTGTGCCTTCTGTCATGAATGCCGCAACAAAAACCTATTCATCAGAGGGAAAATCCTCAATGAAACAGCACAGTTCCAAGAAAGAGGAACCATCAGAAGAAGATGAGTATGTTTCAAAGCCAAATCTATCTTTGACTCTGGCAGATTTCATGCCATCTACTTCGAAGCCACGGGCACCTCCCCACAAAATGGCACAGCCTAAATTGGCTACTCAAGAAGAGTCCTCATAGGATGAAGAGTTACTATTTTGTTCTTTTAATATGATTCATTTAACAGATCCTTATGCCAATCTATATTTCGATATTGATGATTCTGAATTCTCTGTATCAAACAGAGGAATTAGATGAAGTTCCAGGGGTCTGGGATACAAAAGAAGACGTAGATATCCCAAATCCATTATTCTAATTCTACCCCTGCTATAACTGTGTATGCAGAAGAAACTCGTGGCAGAGCCCTTCAGCGAGATCAGCAAGAACAAACAACTTCATCCACCAATAGAAAATTCAGTCCTGACACAATTATTTTGGAGGATCGGTTGGGGGTTCCACCTTCATCCTCTCAACAAGTAAATGGATCTAATTGGTTTAATCTTCCAAAACCATGAATATTGAAAACTCCTATCCTGATACAAGATGCATCATCTTCCAAAGAATCTAACTACAAGGCACCTGTTAAACCACATGTTCTTGTTTGGAAACGCAGACCTCTGGATCAAAAGTATGATGTATTGAAACACCTGGCCCAAGTACCGGCCATGTTATCAATTCTGGATGCTTTAAATCTTTCAAAGGATCTTTGGGAGGCACTCATCGAGTCTTTTTCAAGTCCTCAGGAGTATGAAATTGAAATTTCTATAGCTGAAGTCTATCACATAGAGATTAATATTGCATAATTCCATGCAGTAATATCCATTACTGATGAAGATGAATATGATGTCATGCATGGGAATATTAGAACATTGAATTTATCTGGAATGGTCAATGGAGTAGATGTCTGAAGAGCTTTCATTGATAATGGTTCAGGATTCAACCTCATGCCCATTCGTACACTTCATCGATTGGGCCTCACAGAATCTGATTTATCTCCTTCGACTATGATGCTACAAGGATATGATAAAAATGAACAAGAACCACTGGGCGAAGTTACACTCAAAACTCAGTTTGGAGATCTTGTATCCAATTCAGATTTAATGATTGTTGATCAAGACTCTGCCTTCAACATCATGCTTGGAAAACCAAGGCTACATCAACATGCAGCTATCCCTTCATCATACCATCATTGTCTCAAATATTGTTTCGATGGTCAAGTTGGGACATTGTATGGTGATAAGGCCCCGTTCGAGACATGTGAATCACAATACATTGAGGTGGAATTCTATCACATGAAGGGAAGGGAGGAATACATAAAAAATGAGATTAACAAAGTTAATGCTCCATATGGTTTGGAAAAGATTCCAGTAAATCCATTTGCACATGTGACTACAGATTATGTGTTTCCTATCAGTCAAATTGACAGGATAGACCCAAATCCAAATGCTCTTATGGGAAGATCCATAATTTCAATTATGGAAATTGAGCCAGACAACATGGGAGAAATTAATGATCCACCAGGCAATGATGAAAGCTCAAATTGAAATGTCTTCATTTCATCTGCTAGAATAAAACAAGTCTATACATCGCCAACCAGGCTAGAAGAAGTTATAGAAACGTTAAAGGTGAACAATAATGTCGATTCTCAATCCACCATCTCCACTTTATTACCCAAAGAAGACCCCCCATAATCAATCGGGTCGGAAATGGAAGCCTCTTCTTCAAGATGTTCAAATTTTAAAATCTCTTATTATTATGAAAATTTTGCTTCATCATATTCAATGAAAGTAGAAACGGAAGAAATAACACATGTTGAAGAAGAATAGGAAGATCTCAGAGATTCTCCTCTAGCATTTGAAGAGGGTATCTCTACCACCGTGGATGAACTCAGAGAAATAAATCTGGGTACAAAAGAAGATCCACTCCCCACTTTAATCAGTGCGGCCATGACCCTTGAAGAAAAAGATATGTATATTTATTTTTTAAAGAAATATCAGGGAATATTTTTTTGGAACTATAAATAAATGGCCGGGCTAGGTCCTGATGTTTCTACTCATCATTTGGGTTTACCAGATGAACATAGAGGATTTAAGCAATCCGCGAGAAGAAAACACCCAACTTATGGTTCGAAAATTGAAGCTGAAGTGGATAAGATTATCAAAGATAACTTCATAAAAGAAGTTCAATACCCCAAGTGGTGGGATAATATTGTCCCTGTGAAGAAGAAGAACTGAAAAATTTGAGTTTTCATTGATTTTAGAGATCTTAATCGGTGTTGTCCTAAGGATGATTTTCCAGTTCCGATTACAGAACTCCTGATTGATTCAACAGCTGGCTATAAAGAACTTTCCTTCATGGATGGATATTCCGGATATAATAAAATCCGAATGGCTCCATAATATGAGGAATATAATGATTTCAGAGCCCCTCAAGGTGTGTTTGGCTATCGGGTAATGCCATTTGGATTAAAGAATGCAGGCGCAACATATCAGTGTGGCATGCATCGTATCTTCAATCCCTTTTTAGGGATGTTTGTCGAATGTTATGTGGACGATTTGGTTCTTAAATACAAACAACGTTCTAATCACTTGGATGATTTGGAAGTCATATTCTGCAAGCATTGGCAACATAATTTGAATATGAACCCCTTAAAATGTGCTTTTGGGGTAACCTCAAAAATATTTCTCGGCTTTGTTGTACGCCATAGTGGTATTGAAGTGGATCCTGAGAAGACCATGTCAATCCTTCGTATGTCACCTCCTCAAAATTAGAAATAATTGAGAGGGATTCAGGGAAATTTATCCTATATTCTGCCTTTCATCACCAATTTGGGAGGAAAAAGTTTACCCCTCACCAAATTGATGATGACGGGAGTCACTTACCAGTGGACTGAAGAATGAAAAGTAGAATTCGATATTTTCATGAAATACCTCTTGAGTACACCGGTACTTATGCCACCTGTTGAAGGAATACCACTTATCCTCTATGTGACTACTCTAGAGCGATCATTGGGTTCCTTTATTTCTCAGAAGAATGATGTTGGGAATGAAAACAGCCTCAACGATCTCAGTCGGACTATTCTTGAATCAGAAACCCGGTATTCAAATATCGATAAGTGCTGCTTGGAATTTATATTTCAGTTCAGAAGTCGAGACCCTGCATGCAACATCACGAGGTCTAATTGGTATCTCGTGATAACCCGCTCAAATTCATCCTTAGTCGTCCAATGCTTACAAGACGTCTGGTAAGGTGGGCAGTTATTTTATAGCAATTTGATATTTGATATGTGTCTCAAAATGAATTAAAGGGCCATGATCTGACTGATTTCATGGGTGAAAATACATCATTGGAAGATACATCTTCAGATATTGAACTCCATGATAAGGAAGTCTCCTTTATTTAGGATAGTCCTCAGACATAGGAAATGTACTTTGATGGTGCTTCCAGAAGTCCAACAGGGAGGAAAATGGAAAATCCTAAATTCAACAAGGTTGGTTTAGGAACTGTGCTCATTTCTCCAGAAAAGGCAGTGTTACCCTATTCCTTCATTATTTAGGAAGGTGGTACCAATAATGAAGAATAATACCACACTCTCATCATAGTCTTGGAGTTGGGTCTTCAAGCACAAGTGAATCCCTTAAATGTGAAAGGTGATTCAGACCTGTAATCAAACAAGTCAATGGGGATTATGCCATTAGAAAAGAAGAATTAATCCCTTTGTATGATTACGTCAGGGTTTTAATGGAGGAATTCCCTTCGAAACTGATATTTTATTATGTCCCAAGATCACAAAATGCCCAAGCTGATGCATTGGATAATATAGCCACATCTCTGGCAGATCCAAATCGGGACGAGAAAACCATTAATATTGCCCACCGTCATGAAATTTCACCTTATGTTCGAACCAGAACAGAGGTGATCAATGAAATTAGTCCCATTCAGGAACTATATGGTCATAAAATAGGATGGATGACACCTATCAGGGAATACCTTCAAAATGGAACACTTCCACTTGATAGAGCCGAGAAAGAACAAATTCGGCGATGTGTGGTCAATTTTACTCTATATGATAGCCCAGATCTGTAAAGACCCGCAAATTTCAAGGAAATTTTTTTCTTAATTTTCTTTGGAATTTTACAAGAGCGCAGCTTCAGACGGCACCTGATTCCGAGGCCCGGTGTGCCCGGAATCAATTTCCGAAGTTTGGCTCGGGTACGTTCAGTGAACGGACGAGCGGGTTTTTCTATCTTTTGAACCGGTGCCCGGAATCAAATTCTGAGGGCACCGATGAAATCGCAGTGCCGGTATTTGCTTAGAAACGCCTCTTCCGGAGTTGTGTTTGCTCAGACGTGGTTTTTAAATTTTGCGGCTTTAAGTCAGAAATAAAATAAAGTTTGTGCGACAACTTTATTCTATTTCACTTAAGCTGCTTGGAAGCCACTTGAAGCCACTTAAAGACGGCTTGAACTGAGTTGAACTGGATAGGATGCTATCCGGAAATATCCTACCCCCTTGGTAGGATATTTGTGAGGCAGGGCCCGCACGAGCCCCGCCGTTTCTTTCGCTAAGTAACGCACCCGCAAAAACCCGTCAAAGTAACTGAAAAGTCAACCGACGCGTTTTCTTTAATTCTTAACAGACCATTTAATTGGGCGGGTTATTTCGTGAATTAAATGGGTTGTTTCATTCGTTGAATTAATTCAACGAATTTAATGGGTCGTTACTTACACGTTTGCGTTCGTTGGCAAAATAATAAAATAAGACCAACTCTTTCCTTTGGAGGATTACTCGTTGTGCGAGATTCTCTGGGCCTCCACCCTCCCCGTGAAGAACGCGAAGAACGCGAAGAACGCGAAGAACGCGAAGAACGCCGGCGACCGAAATTCGACGACGCACACCGAGATCTGCGACGTCGACGAGCTTTACCCGCGACGTTCTTCGGCGACGCCACTTCTTCCGTGGCCGATCCTCGTTCGGCAACTAAGGTGAGAATCGGATCGTTTAAATTCTCCTTTTTTTTTAAAAATTCATGGCAACAGATTTAATTAATTAAATCCGTTTGTTCATGATCCGGAGATTGGCGACGCGACGCCGGATACCGCGACGACGCAACGATCCCCCCTTCTTCCGCGACGAGCGATCCCACGACGACCTCTCGTCCGACGACGACGACAAGGTAGGGGTTTATTTTCTTGTTGATTCATTCCCGTGTTCTTATTTCTTTTGAATAAAGAACCGGCATGAATAATTTCAATTAATTAAAAATTGAAATGCCGTTTAAAAGAAAAGGAGTGAACAATTTTTATCTTTGATTAAAAATTGTTGTAGCCTTTCCTCCCGTTAATTATGACTAACGCGGAGGGTGCGGGTCTAACGAACAAGACCCGGCAACCCTCCGCCGATCTCTTTTGTTGTGCGGATATGGTGGACGACGACGAACCGCGCGGCAGGGGCGATCTGTTGATCCCGCAGTGAAGATCGGCCCCCGGGAGGAGCATCGGCGCAGACGGGAGGCAAAACGGGCCACCGGAGCAACTCCGGCGGCCCGCGGAAGGGGGCGGCGGCGCGGGTCGCCGGCGCGGCGGCGCCGGTGACCGGCGGCGGCGTCGCCCGGCGCGCCGCCGGAGGAGTCCGCCGCGGCCGAGCGGCGGCGGCGGCGAACCGCCGGACCGCGTCCGCGGTCCGGCCACCCAGCACGCGGCCCGCGCGGGCCGCGTTTCTCCAAAGCCGCGGGGCAAACCCGCGGCGGCTCACTCGGCCGAAGCCGAGCCGGCCGGGCCGCGCCCAGGCCGGACCGGACCCGGCCTAGCCGGGTCGGGCCGGGTGGGGCCGACCCGGTTCGGCCGACCCAGGGGGGGGGGTTCGGGCCGGGTCGCCCCGGGCCCAGAACCCCCATTTTCGGGCCTCTTTTGTCTTTTGCCCATATCTTGGGCCTGCTACCTCCGATTGACGAACCGTCAACGGCTAAGCGATCCTTTGATCGAGACGGTCGTTTCGGTATATTATACTCAAGGTTTCGGAAGACTTTGGGTTCGGCCGGGTTGGTTCGTACACGAAACCAACCGGGCCCTCGGAGCGGAAACGCTCATAACTTGAGCTACGGACGTCCGATCGACGTACCGTCAGCTGTGGTAGTTTCCTCTAAGTGAGATAGAACTTTTGGCATACTCCGCCCGAGGATCGGATACAGGCAGAGTACGGTCGGGTTGGTTTCGCCCTAAAAACCAACCGGTCCCCTGGGACGAAAATGCCAATAACTCTCAGACCGGGCGTCCGATTGACGCGCCGTCTGTTGCGTTGAGATCCTGTTGTCGATACGGAACTTTTGGATACATCAACTTCGGACTACGTGTCAGTTGATGTATCAGCCTCTCGGATCGTGGAGCGGACCCTCCTAAACGAGCTCGCTATGTGCGGGAACCCTAGCGCTGGCTGTGACTTCGACGACAGAGCAGAGATCCTCCGTGGACTGCGACGACGGCAGAGCAGAGATCCTCCGT
The DNA here is from genome assembly GCA_963277665.1 of Viscum album. Lineage (NCBI taxonomy): Eukaryota > Viridiplantae > Streptophyta > Magnoliopsida > Santalales > Viscaceae > Viscum > Viscum album. Next base: position 1,936,438,253 of record OY728137.1, read on the forward strand.
GGACTGCGACGACGGCAGAGCAGAGATCCTTCGTGGACTGCGGCGACGACAGAGCAGAGATCCTCAGTGGACTGCGTCGACTACTGCACTCAGCGATCCTACGTGGATCAGTGCTACAGGTTCTGTGTGAGCCCGATCCTATGTGGGTCCTTACTACCGGTTCTGTGTGAGCCACTGCCTACAGGTTCTGTGTGAGCCCGATCCTACGTGGGTCTTTTGCGGGGGTTAGTACCTATCGATCCTTCGTGGGTCCGACGACTTAGATGGATCAGTGATCATCTTTGACGTCATCTGAAAAAGTATACCTGGTTGAGCTGAATCGTATGTTACTCTCCTTTGTGGATTGTGTTGAACTATCCTATGTGGATTTTACTGTTTACTCTCCTTGTGGATTTGAGTCTTGCTTTCCTTTGTGGATTGAGTTGTTCTTGAGCTCGTGAGAAGAGATGGAATTGGGGACTTAGGTATATGTATGGGCATATACCTAAGTCGAGTCAGATGTTACTTCGTGATTGCATCTTTCTTTTGTGCTATATCCTTTGTGGATTTCGGGAGACCTTCGGGGGTCTCGGGGTCCTTACTGAGTAGCTTGTACTCACCCCTGCACGGGCTATGCCTGCACCTTGTTGTGTTGGTTGCAGACGACGGACAGCGCTGATCACGGTTGGGGCGTGGAGCAGGACGGTACCTGGAGGTGGACCACTGGGCGGGACGTGCTCAGAGCGGACGTGGGACCCGAGGAGCCTGGAGGCTATCTGTACCCACCCTTCAGGTGGGATTGCCAGTGGACGACACGAGGCCGCCGTCTTTTCTTCAGTTGCTGTACTTTACCCTTTTCAGTTGTACATTACAGTTGGGCTTGTATTCCGGACCCCTTTACTTTTCTGCACTTTACTTTCCGCTTGCTGACTCTGTGTGGTTGTTACATATAAAGGCAATGCCTTCCCTGTTTACTGGGATTTTATGCCTTGGTGCTAGTCGCCAGCCCCTGGCCTATGGAAGGCGGGCTTGGGGTAGTCAAGGCACGGGCCCCGAGGACGGGTCGTGACAAATTGGTATCAAAGGTGGTCGGTTCTACCGCAGACTCTGATCGTCCTTTCATTCTATATGAAGCAATAGTGTTTAGTGTATTGAGTGTGGTTATCAGTTCAGGGAGCCCAGTGTTGGTGCGGCGGCCGACGTATCCGTACACCAGGACCCTGACTCCTGATTTCCGACTTAATGCATGAAAACATTGATTGTGTGTGTGTTTCATGTTTTCTTTGTGATTACTTGTGTCAGATCACCGGGTATACTGATCTGCTTTATGAAAGTCTCAAGTTTTCCTTGTGATTACTTGTTCCAGCTCACCAGGTATACTGTTCTGACTGTGGTGCTCTTGTTCTCCTTTTCAGGATGGCCCCGTGACGACAGCCAGCTAGGGTTCCGAGTGTAGGGCGCGACGGCAGCCCACTGAGCGATGAGGCCTCGGTGCAGGGCCCTTTGCCAGCAGTGGCACCGGCGGTAGCTTTACCCGCCGAGCCACCGATGCTGCCAGTACCAGACGCTGACGATGCACGTCGCCTCAGGGCACTGCATGAGTTTCAGAGCCAGCGACCGCCCAGGTTTCGCGGTGAGGCGGACCCCCAGGCCGCCGAGGACTGGCTAGAGGCGGTGGTACGGATCTTTAGGCTAGTGAGGACACCAGCGGATCTCATGGTGATTCTCGCAGCGAGCGTCCTGCAGGCGGCGGCAGGACGATGGTGGAGCCTGATGCTCCAGGTTCACGATGAGACATCCTTGCTCTGGGCGGACTTCGAGAGCCTCTTCCGCTCTGAGTTCGTCCCGGCCACCCTCCGAGCGGTGCGCATCCAGGAGCTTCTCTAGATGCGCCAGGGCAGCATGACGGTCGCTCAGTACGCGGCGAGGTTCACTGACCTATCTTGCTACTCGACCGACATGGTACGGGACCCCTTCTTCCGGGCCCGGACCTTCGAGCAGGGCTTGCGACAGGAGATTCGGGCGTCGCTGATCTCCCTCAGCATTCCGACCCAGGCGGGAGTGCTGGAGCGAGCCCTCCTGATCGAGAGCTTCCTGGCAGAGCCTTCTTCAGCGGCGAGACCTAGCGCAGGGCGGCAGGTAGCTGAGTCTTCGGCAGCAGGTAGCCGACGGATGACTCTCGGGTCCAGGCAGACCAGACCCCCACGCAGACGGCCTCAGGACACCGGCTCAGCGGTGCGGGGCACACAGTGGAGTGCCAGCCTTCCGAGAGGCAGGCTGTGCTACTCCTACGGCGGGCAGGGTCACATGGATCGTGACTGCCCGACTCGCCGATCAGAGGAGCAGCAGACGGTGGAGGGGCCACCCAGGCAGAGGCAGAGGGTCGACCGTGGCGGTCCGCAGGGAGGAGGCGGACGAGGCAGAGGAGCTGGCCGAGCAGCGGGTGGTGGGCGACGCTTCCAGGCTCTACCCCCACCACCACCAGGAGGGCCACCTCGACCACAGGGAGCTGGCGGGCAGGGACAGGCCCAGCTCCAGGCAGTGGAGGCCTACGACCCCGACATGACAGAGATGATTCGAGGTACGATCTGTGTCTATTCCACCCTTGCTGCAGTACTTATAGACACAGTAGCGAGTCACTCTTTCATAGACTCTTCCCTTGTTCGGAGCTCGGAGATTCCGACTGAGCCGTTGGCTCGATCCTTACGGCTAGAGACTCCTACGGGAGAAGACTCGACGATTACGCACTGGTGCCGGCAGTGTGAGCTTACTCTAGGAGGCGAGAGCTTCGGCTGGGATCTCCTTGTAGCGGCGTCGAGGCCTTACGACGTCATCTTGGGCATGGATTGGCTATCCACGGTTCATGCCCAGATCGACTGTTTTAGGCGCAAGGTGCGATGTGTTCGCACCGACGGAAGCAGGTTTACCTTCACCGGCGAGAAGGGAACCTTTGCAGCACAGGATGGACTTCCGCGGAGGAGAGTGCAGCCCATCTCTCATCAGTTGGCTAGCCTTATCCTAGGAGCAGTGGACGTGCGGAGTCCAGCTTTTCCTGCAGTGGTGGACCAGTACGTGGACGTCTTTCCCGACGATGTTCCAGGGCTACCTCCTCGTAGAGAGGTAGACTTTTACATCGACTTGTACCCCGGGACAGCCCCGATATCTACTCCAGCATATCGGATGGCCCCCGCCGAGCTTCGGGAGCTGCGGGTACAGTTGGAGGACTTGCAGAGCAAGGGGTTTATCCGACCCAGTGTTTCACCCTGGGCTTCCCCGATTTTGTTCGCCAAGAAGGCGGCCGGGAGCTTGCGACTATGTGTCGACTATCGTCGCCTGAACCAGGTGACAGTGAGGAGCAAGTATCCGCTGCCACGGATTGATGACCTCTTCGATCAGCTCAAGGGAGCGCGGTGGTTCTCGAAGATAGACCTCCGGTCAGGCTATCATCAGCTCAGAGTTCGAGACGAGGACGTGCAGAAGACGGCCTTCAGGTGTCGGTATGGCCATTATGAGTTCTTGGTTATGCCGTTCGGCGTAACCAATGCTCCAGCAGTGTTCATGAGCCTCATGAACAGGATCTTCCAGCCATACCTTGACCGATTTGTCGTGGTCTTCATTGACGACATTTTGGTATACTCGACGACTGAGGAGTAGCATGCCTACCACCTGCGAGTAGTGCTAGACACACTCCGAGAGCACCAGCTTTATGGAAAGCTCTCAAAATTCCAGTTCTGGTTACGTGAGGTCCATTTCTTGGGGCACGTCATCTCTGAGGCGGGAGTTGCAGTGGATCCCGCGAAGATCGAGGCAGTGCTAGCTTGGGAGCCACCCAAGAGCGTGACAGAGGTGCGGAGCTTCTTGGGCCTAGCCGGATACTATCGGAGATTCGTGCCAGACTTCTCCAGAGTTGCGGCACCACTCTCAGCTTTGAAAAAGAAGGGGAAACCCTTCGTGTGGTCAGACAGATGTCAGCAGAGCTTCCAGGAGCTGAGACAGAGATTGACCAGCGCACCTATCTTGAGGTTGCCTGAGGAGGGAGTTGGATACGTAGTTTACTGCGATGCATCAGGGACTGGACTCGGATGCGTCCTGATGCAGGAGCGGGCCGTGATCGCCTACGGATCACGTCATTTGAGGCCGCATGAGCAGAACTACGCCACTCATGACCTGGAGTTAGCAGCAGTGGTCTTCGCTCTGAAGACTTGGCGGCACTATCTGATGGGCGAGCGCTTCACAGTCTTTTCTGACCACCAGAGTCTCAGGTGTATCTTCTCTCAGAAGGACCTGAACCTGAGACAGCGGAGATGGCTTGAGTTCCTCCAGGACTATGACTTTGAGATAGTCTATACTCCTGGGAAGGGGAACGTGGTAGCCGATGCCCTCAGCAGGAGGACGAGCATTCAGCTACTTGAGGAGGCGACGGAGCAGCTATCCTCCTTACAGATATCCTTCGTGGATAGAGACGGAGCAGCCTTTCTTCAGTCTCTCACAGTCTCTCCTCCACTTCTACAGCGGGTCAGAGAGGCTCAGCGTGAGGACGCTGACTGTGAGACCCGGCGTGCACTGATATCCTCAGGTCAGGCGCCTGATGGCTTCTCCCTTGGAGCAGAGCACGACATCCTTTTCAGAGGACGTACCTTCGTACCAGTCGCTTTGCGAGAGGAGGTGCTGAGAGAGTTTCACACTTCCCCCTTGGCGGTACATCCTGGAGTGGCGAAGATGTACCAGGATCTCAGGCGACAGCACTGGTGGCCGGGCATGAAGAAAGCTGTGGCAGAGTTCGTTTCACGATGCCTCACCTGCGAGCAGGTGAAGGCAGAGCATCAGGTACCAGCAGGCTTGGTACAGCCCTTGGAGGTCCCGGAGTGGAAGTGGGATGGCATATCTATGGACTTCGTGACTGGACATCCACGCACTTCCAGAGGTCACGACTCCATTTGGGTGATTGTCGACCGACTCACCATGTCGGCACACTTCTTACCCATCAGAGAGCAGGGCTCAGTGGAGAGCTTGGGACGTCTTTACGTCCAGGAGATCGTACGGCTTCACGGTGTGCCATCGTATATCGTCTCCGATCGAGATGCTCGTTTCACTTCCCGGCTTTGGAAGGGGTTGCAGGAGGCGTTCGGGACGCCGCTCCATCTGAGCACAGCCTTCCACCCTCAGACGGATGGTCAGACGGAGAGGACCATACAGACACTCGAGGACATGCTCCGTGCATGTGTTCTCGACTTTGGTCGCAGCTGGGAGGACCACCTACCCTTGGTGGAGTTCGCGTACAACAACAGCTACCACTCCACCATCGGGATGGCACCATACGAGGCGTTGTACGGCAGACCCTGCAGATCACCGTTGTGCTGGACAGACCCTGGGGAGTCAGCACTCGTGGGACCAGAGATGGTCCGAGCCACGACAGAGAAGGTCCAGATCATCCAGGAGAGGATGAGGACAGCTCAGAGCCGGCAGAAGTCATATGCTGACAGGAGGCGGAGGCCACTGGAGTTCGAGGATGGCGACCACGTCTTTTTGCGTGTCTCACCTCGACATGGTTTACGGAGATTTGGCCGAGGCGGCAAGTTGTCTCCACGCTTCATCGGGCCTTTCCAGGTCCTCAGCAGGATAGGAGAGGTGGCTTATCGCCTGGCTCTACCACCTCAGTTGCACCGGGAGCACGACGTCTTCCACGTGTCTCAGCTGAGGAGATACGTGCACGACCCGACGCACATCATCGACTTTGGGGAGCTGGACGTGGACGATGGGGCGACTTTTGCGGAGGTCCCAGTGGAGATCGAGGATCGACAGGAGCGGGTCCTACGTGGGCGGTCGATTCCTCTTGTGCGCGTCAGATGGCAGCACGGGGACCTCCAGGAGAGCACTTGGGAGCGGGAGGCTCAGATGCGTGCTCAGTACCCCCATTTGTTCCCCTAGTTTTTGATGTATCTTTACGGGGACGTAAAGCCCTGAGGTGAGAGTAATGTAAAGACCCGCAAATTTCAAGGAAATTTTTTTCTTAATTTTCTTTGGAATTTTACAAGAGCGCAGCTTCAGACGGCACCTGATTCCGAGGCCCGGTGTGCCCGGAATCAATTTCCGAAGTTTGGCTCGGGTACGTTCAGTGAACGGACGAGCGGGTTTTTATATCTTTTGAACCGGTGCCCGGAATCAAATTATGAGGGCACCGATGAAATCGCAGCGCCGGTATTTGCTTAGAAACGCCTCTTCCGGAGTTGCGTTTGCTCAGACGTGGTTTTTAAATTTTGCGGCTTTAAGTCAGAAATAAAATAAAGTTTGTGCGACAACTTTATTCTATTTCACTTAAGCTGCTTGGAAGCCACTTGAAGCCACTTAAAGACGGCTTGAACTGAGTTGAACTGGATAGGATGCTATCCGGAAATATCCTACCCCCTTGGTAGGATATTTGTGAGGCAGGGCCGGCACGAGCCCCGCCGTTTCTTTCGCTAAGTAACGCACCCGCGATAACCCGTCAAAGTAACTGAAAAGTCAACCGACGCGTTTTCTTTAATTCTTAACAGACCATTTAATTGGGCTGTTTATTTCGTGAATTAAATGGGCTGTTTCATTCGTTGAATTAATTCAACGAATTTAATGGGTCGTTACTTACACGTTTGCATTCGTTGGCAAAATAATAAAATAAGACCAACTCTTTCCTTTGGAGGATTACTCGTTGTGCGAGATTCTCTGGGCCTCCACCCTCCCCGCGAAGAACGCGAAGAATGCGAAGAACGCGAAGAACGCGAAGAACGCGAAGAACGCCGGCGACCGAAATTCGACGACGCACACCGAGATCTGCGACGTCGACGAGCTTTACCCGCGACGTTCTTCGGCGACGCCTCTTCTTCCGCGGCCGATCCTCGTTCGGCAACTAAGGTGAGAATCGGATCGTTTAAATTCTCCTTTTTTTAAAAAAATTCATGGCAACGAATTTAATTAATTAAATCCGTTTGTTCTTGATCCGGAGATTGGCAACGCGACGCCGGATACCGCGACGACGCAACGATCCCCCCTTCTTCCGCGACGAGCGATCCCGCGACGACCTCTCGTCCGACGACGACGACAAGGTAGGGGTTTATTTTCTTGTTGATTCATTCCCGTGTTCTTATTTCTTTTGAATAAAGAACCGGCATGAATAATTTCAATTAATTAAAAATTGAAATGCCGTTTAAAAGAAAAGGAGTGAACAATTTTTATCTTTGATTAAAAATTGTTGTTGCCTTTCCTCCCGTTAATTATGACTAACGCGGAGGGTGCGGGTCTAACGAACAAGACCCGACAACCCTACGCCGATCTCTTTTGTTGTGCGGATATGGCGGACGACGACGAACCGCGTGGCAGGGGCGATCTGTTGATCCCGCAGTGAAGATCGGCCCCCGGGAGGAGCATCGGCGCAGACGGGAGGCAAAACGGGCCACCGGAGCAACTCCGGTGGCCCGCGGAAGGGGGCGGCGGCGCCCGGCGCGCCGCTGGAGGAGTCCGCCGCGGCCGAGCCGCGGCGGCGGCAAACCGCCGGACCGCGTCCGCGGTCCGGCCACCCAGCACGCGGCCCGCGCGGGCCGCGTTTCTCCAAAGCCGCGGGTCAAACCCGCGGCGGCTCACTCGGCCGCGCGGCCGAAGCCGAGCCGGCCGGTCCGGTCGGCCGGGCCGCGCCCAGGCCTGACCGGACCCGGCCTAGACGGGTCGGGCCGGGTCGGGCCGACCCGGTTCGGCCGACCTAGGGGGGGTTCGGGCCGGGTCGCCCCGGGCCCAGAACCCCCGTTTTCGGGCCTCTTCGGTCTTTTGCCCATATCTTGGGCCTGGGACCTCCGATTGACGAACCGTCAGCGGCTACGCGATCCTTGGATCAAGACGGTCGTTTCGATATATTATACTCAAGGTTTCGGAAGACTTTGGGTTCGTCCGGGTTGGTTCGTACACGAAACCAACCGGGCCCTCGGAGCGGAAATGCTCATAACTTGAGCTACGGACGTCCGATCGACGTACCGTCAGCTGTGGTAGTTTCCTCTAAGTGAGACGGAACTTTTGGCATACTCCGCCCGAGGATCGGATACAGGCGGAGTACGGTCGGGTTGGTTTCGCCCTAAAAACCAACCGGGCCCCTGGGACGAAAATGCCAATAACTCTCAGACCGGGCGTCCGATTGACGCGCCGTCTGTTGCGTTGAGATCCTGTTGTCGATACGGAACTTTTGGATACATCAACTTCGGACTACGTGTCAGTTGATGTATCAGCCTCTCGGCTCGTGGAGCGGACCCTCCTAAACAAGCTCGCTATGTGCGGGAACCCTAGCGCTGGCTGTGACTTCGACGACAGAGCAGAGATCCTCCGTGGACTGCGACGACGGCAGAGCAGAGATCCTCCGTGGACTGTGACGACGGCAGAGCAGAGGTCCTTCGTGGACTGCGGCGACGACAGAGCAGAGATCCTCAGTGGACTGCGTCGACTACTGCACTCAGCGATCCTACGTGGATCAGTGCTACAGGTTCTGTGTGAGCCCGATCCTATGTGGGTCCTTACTACCGGTTCTGTGTGAGCCACTGCCTACAGGTTCTGTGTGAGCCCGATCCTACGTGGGTCTTTTGCGGGGGTTAGTACCTATCGATCCTTCGTGGGTCCGACGACTTAGATGGATCAGTGATCATCTTTGACGTCATCTGAAAAAGTATACCGGGTTGAGCTGAATCGTATGTTACTCTCCTTTGTGGATTGTGTTGAACTATCCTATGTGGATTTTACTGTTTACTCTCCTTGTGGATTTGAGTCTTTCGTTCCTTTGTGGATTGAGTTGTTCTTGAGCTCGTGAGCAGAGCTGGAATTGGGGACTTAGGTATATGTATGGGCATATACCTAAGTCGAGTCAGATGTTACTTCGTGATTGCATCTTTCTTTTGTGCTATATCCATTGTGGATTTCGGGAGACCTTCGGGGGTCTCGGGGTCCTTACTGAGTAGCTTGTACTCACCCCTGCACGGGCTATGCCCGCACCTTGTTGTGTTGGTTGCAGACGACGGACAGCACTGATCACGGTTGGGGCGTGGAGCAGGACGGTACCTGGAGGTGGACCACTGGGCGGGACGTGCTCGGAGCGGACGTGGGACCCGAGGAGCCTGGAGGCTATCTGTACCCACCCTTCAGGTGGGATTGCCAGTGGACGACACGAGGCCGCCGTCTTTTCTTCAGTTGCTGTACTTTACCCTTTTCAGTTGTACTTTACAGTTGGGCTTGTATTCCGGCCCCCTTTACTTTTCTGCACTTTACTTTCCGCTTGCTGACTCTGTGTGGTTGTTACTTATAAAGGCAATGCCTTCCCTGTTTACTGGGATTTTACGCCTTGGTGCTAGTCGCCAGCCCCTGGCCTATGGAAGGCGGGCTTGGGGTAGTCACGGCACGGGCCCCGAGGACGGGTCGTGACAAGATCAACAAGGGAAAGTTCTCTAAAAGTGTGGTTTTTATGGAGTTCTCTTCAGATTCATTGATGGTGAAGAGACAATGGCTGTCATAAAATATGTACATGCAGGAGTCTGTGGTGCCCACTAGTCTGGACATAGACTATCTGATCAGATTCAAAGGCTTGCATACTTTTGGCCTTCAATGATACAAGACTGTGTTGATTTCACAGAGAAGTTTCATTCATGTCAATTACATGCCAACTTCATTCATCAACCCCTATAGTTGATTCATGCAGAGAAAATACACATAGACATTTTCCACATGGAAAATGGATGTGGTGGGACATTACCCTTTAACTACGGCCAAGCAGTTTAAGTATATTCTTACTGCTACTGATTTCTTTTCCAAATGGGAAGAGACAATACCTCTCAAAGAAGTCAGTTCTAAACACATTTTTAGATTCATCAAGTCTAACATTATTACCAGATTTGGTGTCCCTCATACCATATTGATGGACAATGGCACCAACTTCTGTTCATCCGAGGTGAAGAAGTTGTATCAAGAATAGAACATTAAATCCAATCATTCATCTAGATATCATGCAGCGGACAATGGCCAGATAGAAGCCTTTAACAAGACTCTATCAAATATACTACAAAAGATGGTGGATAATGATAAGAATTCATGGCCTGATAAGATCTTTCATTCTTTATGTGCCTATCAGACCACCACCCGCACTGTAACGCGGTCAACTCCATATTCATTGGTATATGGAACGAAAGTAGTTTTGCCCATTGAAAGTCAATTACCTTCGCTCAGAGTTTCCATTTGTGATCAATCATCTACAAATGAACAATCTCAAAAGCGATTGAATGAATTGGAATGGTTAGATAAGAAAATATAGTGCACTTTTCACCACTTATAAGTCTATCAGAATAGAATAGCACGAGCTTTCAACAAAAAAGTTCATCTTCATTCATTCGTTCAGGGAGAATTGGTATTATTTCTCAGAACTCCAATGATTCCAGGAAAGAAACCTCCCAAACATGATCCAAAATGGGAATGACCTTATTCAATACATAGGGTCTAATCCAATGGAGCTTATTCATTAATCTCGATGGATGGAGAACTCATCACTACTCCAACCAATGCCAGATTTCTGAAGAAGTTTTTTGTATAAACACAAAATATATCACCCTTTTTTCCAACATGATGTTAAACTGTGTCCCCTTCATCGTCCATGCTACATGACTTTACACTATACAGCAACGGTCTATGCATATGACCCTAAACTATTTGCAAGTCCCTGACATCCAGCAAGACGTTAAACTGCATCATCCACAGTCCATGCATATGACTTTAAAATATTTTCATTTCTTTCATCCAACATGACGTTAAACTGTGAAAAAGTCCCTAATATGTCCCACATGACGTTAAACTGTGTTCTCTTTTTGTCCTCACTGTATGAAATTAAACTGCACAGTCCCCCCTTTTTTTGTCCAACATGACATTAAACTATATTGTCCCCATCGTCCTAACTACATGATGCTAAACTATACAGAATGTCCTTTAATATGTCCTACATGAAATTAAACTGTACATCATCCCTACTATATGATATTAAACTGTGCATCACCAATAGTCCTAAATGCAAGACTTTAAAACTGCATAGTCCCTTCATATATCCTACATGACATTAAATTGTGCATCGTTAGGGTTGTTGTTACCTCTTGTTTCTCACACTAAGTATGACTCACGTGATCTTAGAGCAAAATTCAACCATAACACTCTCTCTGAGCTACTAACCATGTGTAAGTCACAACACTATTCTTTAGGTCGTTGTCCCTAAGGACAACATGATCACTAATTCATTCATTAATTGAACTATGCGGACATTGATCCTTGCCTTCTAGGCTGGGTACGTAGGAAACCTCTTGAGGTTCAAACCCGAACCCAATCTCTTTACATCAGTTCACCTCAATCTTGTATGATGTTGATTCGTGAAACCTCCCCCAGAATCAATATCTTTACATTGGTTCACTTTCGTCCTTGCTATATGACGTTAAATTGTACCACATTTCTGTCCCATATGAAAATAAACTATAACATTCTTTGATACCCTCTCCTGAGAGGGAATCAATATTTACATTGATTTTCAATCATGTTATATTCCAAAGACTATGTGCATACATGGTAATGCCCGAATATTTTATCTTGGGTCAAACCATCATTCCACTAAAGTCCCCTTTCTCCCTTCACAGGTATGAACCAAGTTTGTACAGAGGGTGTATATAGAACTATGTGGGATTGATTTCCATCCTTATAGGATACGTAGGAACGTTCATGTGTCCCTCGAATCCAGCCCCATGTCTTTTTGGCCTAACCCCAAATTCCACTTTTAGTCCCTTGGCTGAAAAGACCCCATGAAAGCACACACTGTGTATTTCTTATAATGGTCTGAGCTCTATGACCCTAAATTAAGGTCTCCTATCCTTTTGTCCCACATGACGTTAAACTGTAGTTTAAGAACTATTTATGGCTTGATTCAAATTTTTATGGGATATGTAGTGAAGTCCAACATTTCAATTCGGGACCCATCCACAATATGATTATGGTTAGCATTAAACTATGTATCTCTGCATACATTGGACAATACCCATCTTTATGTGTCATAATCCTAACCTTACATATTCTCAGATCTTCATAACCCTTTTCATGACTTCTAGTCACAAAAATTTAAAATTTCTGAGAGATCTTTTTTCTGACTATGCAGTACCTGCCCTTAGGTGGCCTTGCAACAACAGTCTCCATAACAGATTTGTCAGCCAATAGATACTATTATTTTACTATGTAGCCAATGCCCTTAGGTGGCCCCACATAATTCAATCCCCAAATGGGTTATTCTGATACTGGTAACATCATTCATGGGAAGAAATCCTTTTTTCCCTTATTTGTCTTAAATAACAATATGTAGGGATCCGCAAAAATAGCCATCCTTAACATACTTGTCCCATATCAATTTTCATGATCTGAAATCATTAAACTCTATGGTTTATATTCTCCTTCCTTACATTTGGGTCAGACCTTCATAGGCGTGATATTCATCCAGTTCTTTGATAATCTTGTTTGGAAATATCTTCACAATATTCAATTACCTCTTTCCATACAGCAAACTCTATACTTTGGAAAATTTCAATCTTTATAAACATTCACTAGCCTTTTAGCACCAGGAATGTAAATTTCTGGGAGTTCTTTTTCCTGACTATGCAGCATGTGCCCTTAGGCGGCCTTGCATAAGTAGTCTACATAATGGACCTGTCATCAAACAGATGTTATTTATTTGACTATGCAGCCAATTCCCTTAGGTGGCCCTGCATAATTCAACCCCCTAACAGGTTTTTTAAATAATAGTATTTTCATTCTTAGAAACTACTACTTCTAATGATTTTTAGCTCTTTTTCATATCATTCCTCAAATTCAAATATTCTTAAGTCATAGTTTACATATTTTCCCTCATACATGAGTGTAGTAATGTGTTTTCAGATAAATTGTCAGTGAATTGAGTCAATTTTAAGCCATTTCGGTCAGAGCTATTTTGACCTTAAAGATTAACCTCCTTATTTTTGACATGCATGAATTTAAACTGCCCACAAAAGACAAAATAAATTTGAATAAATGTCAAGTTCCAGCTCACTAAACATACATTTAGTATGATTTAGGTAATATTGAGAAATTAAAAGATTCAAAGTGTGTAGGGTTATTTACATTAATCCTAGTAAAAATCAAACTATGCTTACTAGGCCCATTGGCTTAGGTAAAATTTAAAGTAGGTAGCGAAAGAATTCAAGCATAAATGATTGAAGATAAAATTACTCTCCATTGATGCACATGAATTAGAAGGAAATCCACATATTAGAGCCTCTTATCTTTTTCAGGAAATTACAAAAGACTGTCAACATATGTCTTCACTTGATGTATAACATCCCAAGATTCATTAGCAGCTACATAGAGCTCATGCACTCAACCAAATTCACTCTTCTTAGCATGATGGAGTGCCTTCTTGGAATCTGCAATTACTTTCATACCATTCGTTTGAGCTCCCTCCAATGAATTATTGAGTTGGTCAATTTCCCCCAATAAGAGAATCTAACTGTTGGTGGAGCTGCACCTGCTGGACGACTTTTTCCTTGATCTTATGCTTCAGCTCCTTCATCTTAGCAGCATAATCAGCCATAGGTCGGGATACTTCCACCTCAAATTCTCCGATGTTGACTGATAGTTTCACCCTGGTCAGATCTTCGCGACACTTTTGCTCCTTCTCCCTCCGGAAAATGACTTGTTTCACAGCGGCATGGATCTTTTCATATCCATAGCTTCCAAGTCCTTGCATGACGAACTAGGACGAAAAATTGGAAATCATTGATGATAGCTCTTCAAGAGGCAATTCAGATATGATTTTCCATATGTTGTTCCATGCCTTGCATCGTGGAAATCTGAGCGCCTTAAGCAGCTCCGGGTCTGATTCGACATCATCATCACAGGGGGGCATGTAATCTGGGATTAATGCACTTAGGGAAGTGCCATGTTCTACTCCGCCCCCCTGACCCTGGTAGCTTCACCTTATACTACTATTTGGGAGGTGGTTGAGACTTCACCTCCAGTTCTATCCATTGAAGTTGATATCCATGTTTGATCAATTAAAAGTATCGTTAGTCTCATAGAATAATGGAAATTGGTTGTCTAAATTGAAAAATCAGTACAATCATTACCTAATAGAAGATCAACAGCTTGAGAAGACTCTTCCCCATCTTTCCCAGTTTCAACAGGATCTTCAAGATGGGTCTCAAGAGGGTTTACTGGATTTAGCTTCACTTGAGCTAATGTTTCTACAATGGTCGGGTTGAAATCATTGTCCACACCCTCTTCAGGAATTGGCATTTCGGTAGATTCTATGGATGGAACTGCATATTATTTTCAGTTATGATTAGAAGTGTAAATTATTTAAAAAAAATATTGGACGAAGGATAACACTCATTCCCAAGGTCTTCTAAATCACATGATAACTTACCATGATCATAAAATTCTTTGAAATACATGCCACAATTCAACATTTCATCCTATGATATTTAAGAATCCAAGTTAGTCTCACCAGTGGGAGCATTTGATGTGTCTTCTTGGAGACCCTCATTCTGTAGACCCTGACCCTGGATAGCTTCTTCAGGATGGATGGAAGATTCCGTTGCTGCAGCTGCCAATGATTCTGGTGCAGGTTCTTCTATACTTGTAGCAGCAGCAGGAGCAGTACTGGGAATACATGTTGGCTCTTATTCAAAAGCAGCCAAGTCAGCCTGAATTTTTGTTTGTTCCACATCACCCTCTATGCTTCTTAAAGGAGGATAAGTCGTTTCCATCAGAGGGGAAATTGAAGAAGCCTTTGCAATCCCATGTAAAATGAGAAATCTTTTTCATGATTTAAAATTCATGATGATCCGAAGGACTTACCACTACTGATAAAGCGTTTAGTTGTGGTATTCCTCTTTCGTCGCCTTTGTCCTTTTGGCTTTTTGGGAGTGTTGGTAGTCTCCCTTATTGGAACTTGAATTGTAGAATTAATGTCCATTTCCAACTCTTCATTCATGGCATGCTGGCCTGGAGATATCTCGCTCGACTCGCGAGGAGATTCAGTAGCAGCCCTAATGGCAGTACCACCAGGGCTATACTATGGCGAAGGAACCTTAGTAGTTCCTTTCTTTTCAAGCTACAAGATGAATAAAAGAACTTCTTTAATTTACAAAGCATCGACTGGAATAAAGTTGAACAACAAATAAGGAAATAGAACTTACATCATCCGGAGCCACATAATCATGCCACTCCTCATCTTCAGAACCGCCATCCCGCTCAATGGAGCCACGATAAATCATTTATTTCTCCCACCTAGTGATACAAATGGACTCATCAGTGGCATATATGAGAATTTCAAGCTCTTTGATGTAAGCTCGAACTTCATTGGGGTTATCCTCGTATTGGATATTTGTAGAAGCTAGAAGATTCCCTATTCCAGGGAGTTTTAGACCCTCACAAAAAGCCAGCAATGCGGTCTCAGTACCACAGTATACGCTCTTCCATGTCTGGACAGCCTCTGGTCTTAGATATGAAGGCAGTGTGGAAGGTCCTACAATCTTTGATTTCAGTTTCTTCTCAACTCCTACTACTACAGATAGAGAATAATAAAATAAGACTTATTGATTTATAATGTAGTAGTGATTAAATTACCACAATGAAGTAACTCACCAGTAGTTGATGGAGTAGGTATCTTGATTCTAACCAGAGGATTATATCAGGCACAAGGCTGCTTTTCCACTTGTTGTGGCTCATCATCCCCATCTTGGGAATCCGGTGAACCAGTCCTAGAGGAGGAATATAGAGAATCAGCTTTAGGTGGGGAAGCATCACCTTCATGAGGAAGGGTTCCTTTCTCTACAGTCCTCTTCCTTTTCCCCGCCTGATAAACTGGGTGATTCAGCACCCCTTTAGGGTATGATGCTATCCAGTGCTCGGCATACCATGTGGTCAAGTTATGTGCCAATTTTCAACAGGTAGATCGAATACTGCCCCAGTCTTCTCCCTTGATGTCAGCAGCCACAGTTGCCAAGAAACCATCAAATGTTGCTCTAACCTGACATGTACTGGGGTAGATACAACAATATGTTCCAAATACATGAATTTATGTGAAAATCTATATGGTGAATAGGCCTCGCATTTAATTTCTCCATCAATCCTGGAAACTAGCACACTATCTCTGCAAGCTAGCATGTATGCCCTAAAATCCAAGTGGGTTGTTCCATCATCAACAAACTGCCCGGTTGGTGGATTTACATAAGGAAAGAAGTTGAATTACTTAATCATGCCCAGCCTTACATTCATGTCATAGGCATTAAGATCTAATGAAGAAACTCCAGAGAATTCTTGCACCGATGGCCTCAATGAACTTCCAGGAATTTATACTCCATTCTATACATTATAAGTCCTAAAGTGAGTGGAGATCCATCCCCAAAAACATGGAATGGTCCTACTATTCTCAAAAGAGATTTACCCATGAATACATGAAGTAAAATCCTGTTAATATTTGCTAAAATGGGGGTAGCCAGCCCAACCATTTTTCCCTCACCCAACTATTCTGCAGTGAAGAAGGTCCATAGCCTAACGCCTCCCTTCGAATCCCTGACTGAAAACAGATAAACACTGAGACACAAAGCCCAGAATCCCACTAGACGAGTCTTCTTCGGGATCCTTTGATTAACCTCATATCCCCATTTCTCAAATTCTCCTTCTTCTAGAGTTGACCAGAATGTGCCAGTAGCGCCTCTCTTCTCAGGTTTTGGGAATGTGGTAGGACGGGTGGGCCTCTAATCCTTGGATTTCTTTTTCATGGATCCTTTCTCCTTCGGCTCCTTCTACTTTGGATCCTTTTCTTTATTATCAATAATAAATATATTCATCCACTACTCCAGATAAATATCCTTTCTAGAATGAGATAAGGAGGTCTCTGAACACTTGATCTTGTGGAAGATTTTAAATAATTCCTGAGCTAAAGCAGCAGTCTTATCTGAATCATTCCAAGTCACCTTGGGAGGAATAAATTCATCATACATGTCACACAAAATTGGAGCCCCTGAGATCCTGTGGACATTCCACAAACTGATGCATACATCTCCATGAGTCAGATGGAAAGAATTGGATTCTGGGATCCAGTGGATGAGTATCTCCTGCACGAAGTTATCATGTCAATAAACATATATTTTCCCAACCCAGACAGCTTCTTATATCGCCACTCCTTTCAGATCCTCGACATACTGTGCACAGGTTTGTCACACCCAGTATTCCCACATCCAAGTTGGCTTCACACCTCCCCCAGGACGGAAGTACCAACTTTTCTTCCAGCCTTTGGATTGATCCATCTAAGCATTTCGGAAGATTGAAGGATGACAATGTGGTTGCAGCTCAGGCTTATGAGGATTCATATCTGGCGTACAAGGGCAATGATGCATCATGTGAAACTTCTCCATGGTTCCAGAATTTTTAAATCCTCATCCACAAGATATATTTACTGAAGCAAAATTGGTATAATTCTGAAACCAAGAAATTGGGAGATAGTTCTTTTCTTCAAGAATAGTAACTTCTCGTAGATGACCATTTCCATACAAAGTCAGATAAATGATTTGGTGGAATTCGCGATGATATTTCTTCAGATACTTGGCCAAATCCGAAAGAGTACTATCACAAACGGTATAATAATCACAGCCAATGATAATCATCATATCATCAAGTCTCATGATTTCCAGTTCATTAACAATTCCGATTCTCCTGAGAGCCATTGATTCTGCACAAAATATGAATAATTAACTCTTAAGTAAGTTGATTTTTCATAAAATTTGTGAAATAATTCGAAAAAAATGGCAAAGTCATTAAGGCGCACAAGTATAAACTTATCGCGCAAGTATAATGTGCCATGAAAGTATTTGGCACGCAAGTATCACCACGCAGGTCCAGATAGCTTGACAGGAGTGCGACATCAATAGAAAAGTGGAAAAGAGATCAACATGCACGGTGGAGATGACCTGTGCGGCCATAGATCAAAAATATGATGTTCTGTGCAATGCGCGACAAATGAATGCCTATATATTGGCCAGGCTGGCCACCTGCGCACTCCAGCCCTGCGTGACTCACACCTGCGCGATGATAGTTGTGTGGTGAAAACCTGCGCACCTCTTTCCCTTTGGTTTTCTTTTTTTCCTCAGATTCACATCCTTATTCTTTCAGATCCAACTCTGAGGAGGGACTTTTGTTAACACTCATTTTCATCACGTTATTTAAAGGATTGGAAAGGGAAATGACTTAGCACAATGTGATTCATCCTTTGAAGAAAACATCAAAAATCGACAATGGAATAAAAAAGGAGTCAAATGACCTAGGTTCGTGCAAGTTACCTTACTGTCGCGCAAGTCTACTTGTGCGCCGACTAATGGTCGTGCAAATGACTTGTGCGCCCTAAATTATAACCACTTGGGGTCTTCTCTAGCCTATAAATACCCCCGGTGGGCCCCCTGTTGGAGGAGGATTTTTTCCAGAATTCACATACCGTGCTCTGAACGCCCAAGTATTTTCTTCAGGTATTCCGAACTCTTATAAGGTAATTCTTTACCTAGAATGGATGGTCTAAACAAGAGGATAAGGCTTAAGTGTTATATTTCACTAACACTTGTGCGCCTAAGTGTTTTACCCTTAAGGGAAATGGACACACTTGCGCGCCGCCCTACTTCATCACAATAATTTGTGCGCCATCTTCTGGAAAGCCTCTAGGGATAATACCAAGGGTTTGAGCCAAGTCTCACCCAAGTATTACCCTAAGGGCTGAAAATTGCGCAAGTACCCATGTGTCGTGCAGGTATTCCAGTGTGACCAAGACTTTCACGCCCACGTAGTACCTGCGCACCTTCCAGGACTTGTGCACCCTTCTATTTTTTTGGGTACCCTTCTTTCCCATTTGACCCCTCTTATGCCATTCCACCTCTCCTATTCAAGATTCAGTCTTGAAGACACTCTTCAAATACATTTAGGTCATGTTTTCTTAATTTACTTCCTTTTCCGAAAGGAATTATATGAAACAGCTCTCAAAACCTAGTGATTTACACTTCTTTATTTAACTAAAATTAGATATTTAATTCATTCAACCTCATAATTTAATATGATAGAACCTTATTACTGAGAATCCTCCTTAGGAGTAAGCCCCATGTCCTCATTAATATGGGCCTCCTTTTTAGGAGTAAGCCCCAGTCATAATTTCCATTAATCTGGGCCCCCTTTTCAAGATTAAGCACCAGTTTCATCATATTAATTGGGCATCCTCCTCAGGACTAAGCCCCATCCATAATTCCTTTAACCTGGGATGCCTTTTCAGGAACAAACCCCAGTCTTAAAGTTCCCAAATATGGGCATCCTCCTTAGGAGTAAGCCCCAAGTCCCTTAATTTTTCAAGTCCCTTAACCAGGTCCTTCTTCTCAGGAGTAAGCCCCAGTCTTAATTTATCTTAACCAGTCTTAGTTTATTTTTTATTTGTACTTCCTTATCAGGGGTAACACCCAATCACAAGTCCCCTCCTAACTTGGGAATTTTCCTTAGGAGTATGCCCCAAGATTAGATTATCCAAATCTCTATGAAGCACATATACGGTTATGGTCCCTGTTCCTAGATTTCTTCCCTGGAGTAAATATTAATCCTAATCTATTTGGGTAGTTATACACACATTAGCCTAACATCATTGCATCTTTCATGGAAAGATTGTCTGGTTTTACCAATACATCTTGTTTCTCACACTGAGCATGACTCACGTGATCATAGAGTGTAAATGGAATCATGACATCTTTCTTTGAGCCATCAAACAGGCTTAAACATCATACTCCCTTACTCAAACTACGTGGGTTCTGATTCCGTTTTAAAAAACAATGGATATGTAGGTAGACCATCTGCATGTACAATCCCAAATCTAAAATAATAAATGTCCTTCTGAATGAAAATAAACTTCAAGTTCCCCATTGAGGGGCTTTAAAACTACTATAGTCATCATAATGACCAAGAGATATTCATGTACTGAAGGATACCATTGGCTAAGAATCTCTAAACAAATATAGATGATTCTCTATCGATGAAGAACCTCGAATACATATAAAATATTCTCTAAATTTCCTACATATCAATAATTGATTGTCAGATCTAAAAGAAAACTCCTTTTATACTTGGTAATGTAATATGGATTCATGAACATAACTTAAATCTATAAAGAGAGTCCCTGAGTAGACAATAATTCCACACAAAAAGGTGTGATGATTCCGACCTCCCATCCTCTCGACCAATGTGAATTCCTAAGCCCCATCAGTCTACATATAATGAGAACCTACCTTTGCATAGTAGGTTCAAATGGATATGGAATCATTGGATGTTTCCGGTTCTACAAACAAACCCGTTAGAAACCGCTTCGAATTTTTGAACCTTCAATCAATGAGGTTATCCCCAATTCGAGAGGGAAACAACTGTAAAATAAAATTTCTTGACTATTTGAATTAACCATTCTAATTTATGAGGTCCCATAAATCATATAATTTAAACTATTTGTCTTGTAATCATAGTAAAATTCATTGTCATATAACCAAGGTTACATAGATTATAATGGCTAAAAATGGATATTTAAGATTCCACCCTCAATCAGTACTGGAAACACTATTTATATTAATGATGAATTTTTAAAAAATAATTATATTTCTCTACAAAAGACATTATCTTCACATGGATATATAATAATCGTGGATAACATGAAAATTGCAGGAAAAATAATAAATGCATGAAATGAAATTAACCTTTATTTTAAGGAATATGTATAGAATGAGAATCATAGGTGCCTTTAATATTGCATGTAATTGTCCACCTTGTTTTACTAGGCTATGGTAAAATATTCATGAAGCATATAAAATACCAAAAAACATGTAAAACACCCAGAAACGAAATTATGCCCACTTTAATAGGATAAATACCAAACCACAATTTATCATTCCTATGTCACATGGTATTAAAACTATAAATGGGTTCGCCAATACCATGAATAGATTATAACCAAGTTCTTATTATCATGTATAAATTTCCCAAATAGTGGAACAACTAAGGAAAAATTTTGAAATCCACATTGTATCCTCCCTACCTAGGATACACTAATAAACGACTTGATCTGGCCTCCCATATGGCCTTAAGATCACTTCATTGTATGCAGTTGACGACTAGAATTAAGGAAAAATGTTGTGTCTTTTAGGAGAATAATCCCTCATGTAATATTGGAACACTGAAAATATATAATAGATGGAGAAACTATAGAGGTAGTATAATATTTAATAATTCATTCAGTGTAAATTAGCAGAACAATTCATAAATAAAAATAATAAAGTAAAAATTTTATAAGTTTTATCATATAATAGATGATGATGTAAGTTATTTAAAAAATAAAAAATGTATACATGGATGTAAGAAATTAGATTAATATAATTTTATAATAGAATAAAAAACAATAAAAAATATACCATGGTTCTCAAGCATGTTCTAGGATATCATCTACCATGCTCCCAATATAAATTAATGAATTTAGGTGTCCAAATTTAGATGCTTCCCCTTATCCACACCGATGATCATATCTTCTATATGAGTACCAATGACATCCTGGATACTGTGTCAGATAAATCAATGTATGATACCACCAATGGAGTATATAAAATATAAATTATTAATAAAAACAGAATAGTGTGAAAGTATATCATTAAGTAAGACACACAAATAAGCATCTCCTGACTGCTTCATCCACAGATGGTGTTTGAACATGTATAAATTAAATTAATTTTAATTCTATTTATATATTTTAATCATGTTAACGTGTCAACAGAAAAGAGATAGATCATAATAATATTAAAGAAGATCCAAGGTATAACTAATGAATCCTTGTCAATAGTAGTTGACTATCTAATAGTACTAACTCATGAAGTCCATATATAAGGGGTGTTATTATAATCTAAGTTATTTGTTGGAAGAAGGAATTAAAATGTAATAGACTCTAACTATGTCCATGGATTTCATCAATAACAAAACTTTTCCTAATCATTATATTACCCAATGGGAGTAAATCAATGGCGCCTCATTTGTGAATTAAACAATATGAGTTGATGGAGTGTATCCAAGGAATTATAATATCTGAAGAGATATTGAAAGGATCTTATAGCTTCCTTCTATGCATTCTTTAGTATATAAAGAAAATTTCATAAGGTTGTTGTCTCCCATCGAAGTTAGTTAATTGAATCAGAATAGTGTACTTAGAGTGCTAAAATCATTATCTTTTAATCCATGGATAGATAAAGTCTGACCATTCCTATAAATATAAAAATGTTCCATATGAAATAGACACCTAATACTCATTCTATTTATTAAATATATAATCATGGCCCATGTAAAACTCATTTAATTTAACCATTTAATAGTTTTTTTCCATTTCGAATAAATAATCCTGAAATGGTGTATCATGAATAGAAAAATAAATTTTCAATTTAAATTATAAAACATTAATAGCTTTATTCTATACCAATCACTATGAATATCAACCGGTCTAGGATATGAAAAAAATATCAAATTAATTCAATAATAATTATCCATTCCATGTGATGTATATAAAAATACTTCCCTTTAACAATTTAATGATCATTTTCATTATGATGGATAACAAAACCTAGTAAGGACACGATAAATAACAAACTGAATGATGTCTCATATATTCTCAAAAAAGGGGGAAAATCATACCATGATATTCACCCTAAAGGGGATGATGGAATTGAGGTATAAACCTCGAAAAAATGAATAACATTTATAAATATGGAATTACTAGTTGAGTTCATCTATTAAAATAATTGCATGCTAATTTTAGATGAATTACCTATTGACATCAGAGTGTGGATAGTAAAGACAATTTATAGTTAGAGACACAATAATAGATGATCCATATACCACCTAACATATTCTTTTAATAATCTCTTTATCCATTATCACACATATTTTAGGACCTAGAGTGGAAGAAAATAAATAGAAAGATGATATCCCTAAAAATAATGCATATGATCCTATATCAAAATAAATCTATAGAGGGTAAAAAAATGAAAAAAATATCTTATGGAATGTATTAGTTATTGAGGGATATCAAACTAGATAATAAGATATTTACTACCTCTATACTAGGTAGCAGGAGGAGGATCTCTTTATAGGAGAGAAATGGAATTCTTTCATTTTGGAAATAATAATGGAGGAATGGTTGTCTGTTAAAAAAATTTTATCGACAAAGATGTAATTCATCCCAAAATTCAGTGGTAAAATAGTTTGGCCACATGGTTATCCAAAATGTGCACCAAAACTTCTTAGGACACTATCCAAAGAGAGGAAATACATGGTTCATGTTTACTAATTGATAAAACTTTCCCAAATAATTATATATTCTTCATCTAAAAACATCAGATTATTTTTATGGGTGTACAAAATTGGGAGCATATTTAGGGAAAACTATTCACCCCCTCTAGTCACTAAAATACCTTTTATAGTTAAAATATATATTGTAGATAGGACTATTTGGTTTCTAAAAATAATGAGGCCCAGTGGTTTCATCCACTGTTCAGTGCTACTATATCTAAACTAGACTAAGATTCCCTTGTAACATTCATATCCTCACTAGTCAATCAAATTTGGTCAAAACTACAGAGTTAAACTAAAATTTATATGATTTACATATCATATAAAAAATTGGTTCTTATAATTTTTATACCTTTAATAGTATTCTCAATATGTTATATTTTAAATAATTTAAATTTCCTTGTTTCTCTAAAAAAGAAATCATTTATTAAAAATTGGTGCGAGATGAATAATATAATGACCACAATTCCTTTTTCTAAATGATTTTGGAATATAAATATATAAATGAATTAATAAAGAATAGTAAATTATCCCACCTATATAAGGAGAAGTATTATTCATTATTATAATTTTCAACATTTGATGATGATACATCATTCATGGGTGGTTATTTTTTGTTATTAAAATCATCTATAAAGGAAATAGAGACCACTAATTCCACATGCAAATCTATGAATTTAATTGAATATTATGTAATATGTATGTTTTTCTACGACTATCCATTAGATGATCCAATAAATTTTGTAAGATATAAAATTTGTTGTGAATCAATTTCTACCTTAAATGATATCATTAATATTTTCCTTATAGATATATCCACTTCTGTTTCTATATATCATAAATTTCCCTAGAAGGTTATTTTTTACCTTAATAAAAATTCTATAAAAAGAGAGAGGTAAATAGAAGAAAAAGTGACAATTCATATAGAAATATCCACATAATATAATGGATGTAGTGGTAGAGGTTAGGATTATAAAGAATAATTAAAGAAAAAATAAATTTATTTTTAATAAAGAGTATATATTAACAAAAACACATAAATATTTAGATCAAATGGTTTAATAAATACATTTCTTTGATAATTATGTGCAGTTTCTAAAATTATTTAATAAAGTTAGTTGAATAAGATAGTTCTCCCAAAACCATTATTCATGAATAGATAAATGAAAAAAATATGTTAATGTTATAAGGAATGTGAAACTAGAGATAATTTTCAATAATGTTGTTGGAATAGAATTCTGTTTAAAGCTATAAGTGAGCATCTTTGAGAAATCTAGAGACCCCAATTGACTCAACAGAACATTCCATTATGGGAAAGGATGGCACAGATAGGTTTGGATACTTTCATGCCAGATGTTAATCCAAAATCCATGTCTTTATGTTCCCAATGGAACATAAATGCATATATTTTTCCATTTCCTCACAAAAATTTCCACGGTATCCATCCATATGTTCTCCGAGTTGAGTGTAAGATGGGAAATTGTGTTTCCACCCATTAAATTCACAATGAGATATCATCCATCCCCTTATATTAGGACTATGTTATGCACACTCACCGATAATTTCTCTAATAAATACAAGGTAACCCCTTAATTTCTAGGGAGACACACTAGAAGAAGAATCATCTCTCTGATAAGTTTAAGACGACCCATTATACAACTGTCCACAAGTCTGGTATTCAAGGAATAAGATCTTGCGTAATAGATCTGTCATGGGTCCCCCTTTGAGGGGGGGAAAGGGATTGACCCTAGCCCATTTCCATTTTTTCTATATGTAATGTGAACACACAACATCTTCATTCACACATCAAATTTCATAATGTACATGTGTTAAAATGTTCCTTCCTGCCTGCACAATATAACCCTATGCACACCAATCATTCAGTTCGTACCCTTATTTATTTAAAAAATTCCCCATTATTGTTAACACATCCTCCTTAGTACTCCGCCAGTTTTCATTACCTCTAAATACTGTGTTTTCCCCCTTTCATGAAACTCCCCTATATTTGGAAAACCTCTCTATGCGGCCCTCCATACTTATGAATATTGATTTTATGGTTCCTCATGTGGTTTCACGTGTCTCATTTCCCTTCCTATTTTTTCTGGATTACGTAAACTAATGGATTTTTCTTCTCGCATAGCCATTCTATCATAGAAATGAAAATTGAAAACTACTCAAACCCGTTGTATCCTGAACTTGTTGATTACTTACCATACCCAAGTGTAGGAGGGAATCATTTATGTATATCCAAGGGGTAGTGAGTGATTCATCCCAATAAGAGTTGTATGACATTATCCTTTCAAGTGCTATGATCCTAATAACATGACATTAAACTGCAGTCTTGCCTCGTGAAATGCACAAGGGGCGCCACACCATAGTAATTATCTTCACCCACTCATCTATATGGGAGTGATATCTATTTTTTCCTCTGTTAGGGAATGATATCCTCCTCACAAGGAATGCGATCCTCTTTGGGTATCCCTCCAGTAGTAATTCCCAATATTTAAATACCTGGATAACCTCAATGAGTAATCCCCATATCACTTGTCATGTCCTCACCTTTTGCGACACAATTGTTAGGTGTACTAATTACACTTTTTTTCATATCACACAGGACTCACATGGTCTTAGAGACTAAATGTGACTGTAATTAAATACAGTCCACCTCAATGTGTAATACTCATTACCAGTAATGTTGATTAATGTGGTATTGAATACCTATATTCTAAATAGAGTTCATAGGAATCTACCTCATGGTTCAAGCACAATTAATGGTATACCATGATCACCCCTCATAGGGGTGCATCACTCAAATCATCCTTAAATTGTGTCCAGATCATCTTTCACTTTCACAGTCTTTTCAGGTAAGCCACTACCAAATGCCTCATATCAATTTCGGCCACAATACATTTGTAATCCTAAAATCATACCACTAATCTACACATGTTTCTCTCTATGTCCTATACACTGGGAACATAGATATCCTATTTAAGGTTAAACCCCAACCATTGGTAAACTATGGTTCTCCCACTAAGGGATTTACCCTCATGGTGTGACCTTTTCTTTTTTAGGGACACATCCCCTAGATCCAGGTCCCTAAGGCATTCTGATCCATCAACCTCGGATGATAGGCTTGTGTAAGCCCATATTCTATCTAGAATGATGTGGATGTTGATCCCTGTATTCTAAATAGGATAAGTAGGAATCCACCATGCGGTTCAAGTCAATCATCAACTCATATCTTGGTCCTCTAATCGAGTCACTATGCTTCATGAGGACCATGACCCATACAATAGGATAAATTTCCTTAAGGTCCCCATCCATGTTCTATGTTCTCATGATTCTACTACATAGGTGTCTCATTTCCCATCCTGTACTATGTAGACATTGACTCCAAACCACTGGGATATGTAGGATGCATCCTTGAGGTTATTTCCCATCACTCTCCACACCCAATCAATTCTATTATCACTACCTCCATATCCATCATGATTATTACACGGGCCTCCAGATACCTATGAGATAATTCATTCCACATCACTTCTACTTCTATTATCACCAGGGTAGCTGTCTATGCATATGTCCCACACAATCCACATTCATCTAACCAATAGAAATCCTCTTGTGAAGAGAATCTATTATTTTTTAATCCCCAAGTCACCCCTTATAACTATGTGGTCTTGGATCATTAAATCATCATTATCTCATAAAAATGGTATAGATGAATCATTATCGAGCTTCAACCCTAGCTAATGGTAATCCTTGTTGTCCCCCTCAATGTGGTCCGCCTCCTCGAACCTCCCTCAATGGTTTCCATATCATCTTTCACAGTGTTATATATTTCCCTTTATGGGACACATCAACTAGGTATGTCGACAGAGGCATTCTCATCCATCCAATGAAAAACCGTAGTGCTTTCATCATAGGGAAATTTCTATTTAGGGTTTTGATCCTTTACATAATGAGATTAACCACTCCGGTTCCACTCTCTTGGGGTATTCAAATCCATCCATCTAGTGTCCCACTCATTGGGGTCCACCTCCGTTATCCAACATCAGTGTATTTTATATCAACCATCATGCTGTGAAACCTTCCCTTCATGATAATCAACACCTTGGGTCTACTCCCATTAGGAATTCTGATCCATCCATCTGATAGACCCCTTATTGGGGTTAGCCTCTCTGATCATCCCTCGTTTGTGTTCATATTAACCATCATTGTGTAAAACCTTCCCTTCATGACATGAACCACCACGAGCCCTCTCAAATTTGTTGTGCAGATCCACCCATTCAGAAAACACTCTTGGTATTCCCTCCTTGGGATGAACTTCATTTATTCATCTCCATAGACTTTTTAGATCAACTTCATATATTTTATACATGATGCAAAACTATTGCCCCGCCTTGTGTTAAACAAGATATGTCAAAAGAAATCCTTGGAAGGCATGCCTTTGGAAAAATTATAAACTATATATATGTCAAACATGAGGAATAATGAATGTTTAAAAAGTTCCAATGAGGAAATAATTAGAATAAAATCATATGTAATAAGATACCATGTGACAGATTTGGGGTAAATTAGGTTTCTGTGCCATTGAGAAGCGCTCTAATGAAGAAGAATACAGGTGATCAATGTTCCAATGTCCATACATGCCACTGATTCCCAATGTGAGAAAATCCTTGACTAAATGTTTATTCACTGACTTGCCCTGTTGGAATATCGGTATAAAAATAATGTAATTAACTGAAATCCTTAAATGGATGGCCCAGGGAAGGAAGTTCACGAAAAATGTTTTAATCTATATGGGAGACCTAGAATTGGGAAAAAATTCTGAGGAGGAATCTAGAAAAGGATGAACTAACAACAGGTAATTGAAATTTGACCAGGGAGAAGAAATCTATAAAGATCTAACAAAAACTGTCCCCCTTTGGAAAGAGGGAATGTGGTGAAACAAATGCATGCTTCTCATCTTGTAGAGATCCACTATTCATGCACCATTGAGGAAAGTATCATAAACCAAAATGGGGAACCTAAAATGAAATATTATCCTCATAATGGGATTAATACCAATAGATTCATTGGAAAATGAGAGTGTCACGGAATCCATTTATCACGTTCAAGGTACCACTAATCAAACAGTGAGCCTTACGTGAAGCTTCTAGGAATTTGAGGCTATTAATCCTTGGACATTCTAGACTATGACATCATCAACATGAATATCTCTCTCCAATCGTGGAATATTGGATGAACCTAAGGAATTGGGAATCAATTTCATATTATTTTCAATGGCAGATAAATGTTCTTTCTTTATAGGACCCATGACCCAAGATATAAATCACCCCTGCCCACATAAACATGGAAAAGAGGAAAGATAATGGTGTAGTGTCCAAAAAGTCAACCTTTATAATTAAATCATCCATAAACCCGACGATCGAGCACCCAAGCCCATTATGATTCTCCAAAATAATTTAAATAAGGTTCATAGATATCCTTTTTCAATGATTAAATTATGAGGGGGTCATTCCGTGGTGGTAAAAGTCTCGTCAGGACCTTGAGGCTTGTGGGCCATGCCTTCACCACTACTCAGATAGCCGTGTAGAGATACACTAATCCATACTCTTACCTTTATCCTCTTATAGATCCTCTCTCCAGAAAGTTCTTATGACTCACACCCCTATGTTCGTGAGGAAAGGGACATCTGTGTCATTCCAGCTATGACATAATATCAGGAACTACCACCTATGGAACCCGTCGGGCCACGTCAATTCCACCAAGTAATGGTTAGTCGGGTTTAATAACATGCAATCTATACCCATGCCTAGTTGATCCCGGTCTGGATGACCTGACGTCAATGTTGGGAGTATGCTCATGAATATTCCTTCTAAGGGCATCATTATCTATAGATTTAGTGGAACATTCAACCCCTGGCACGTTCTACCAGGTCCCTATGACTACTTACCACAGATTAACCTATGCTCAATCAGAATTGAGGCCTCAACAACCTTACAAGTATGTTGGTTGACTCTTTGAGCTTTTGGAACAATTATAATCCATCAAGGGACAACCTATGAAAAGAGATCTAGTATACTATGGTCCTCTTCATATGAACATCATCCAGAGTTGTGGTACTCCCCGATATGACAACCATCATGGAGGTACTCCCTATGTTACTAGCATCAGTCCATGCAGATGTACACCTTCTGTTGTTGGAATCCAGCATGGAGGTATTCCCCATGACTATGATTCTAGATATAGAGCTCCTTACTGTGTCTCAAATCATGAATGTGAAGGCCCTCATCATGTAATTATCAACTCAAGTGGAGGTCCTCCTAGAATCATAATTTACTATACTGGAGGACAACCATGATCTCTCACCCATCATCATGGATTTCCTCCCCATGTTCTCATTAGCTCAAGTGGAGGTCCTCCCCCCTCCGGCAGTCAACCAACTAGAGGACATCCATTATTTATAGATGATCAACACATAGGTACTCCCCATGTCTGGTTCCATCAATATGATGTAACTACTCATGTAATAACTTCTGATTGACATGGAGGGCCTCCAAATGTTTCCCTATCTCTAATAGAGGTCATCCATTTTCTAGAACTCCCAAACACATAGGTCCTTTCAATGCATCCAGTGGTCAAAATGAAGGTCACCCCTTTGTTTGGTTTGATATTTTTCTAGGTGTTCCTTACAACTCATCACACCAATGAGGATGTCCTACCCAATCTGAAAACAATAGATTCATAGGTCATCCTCCTATCCCATCAGTCCCAAGAATATTTCATCCCCACTCCATCACTAATCTAAATCGATGACATCTATGTGTCGATGAATTTCCCAACCTTGAAGTTCCGTCCTTATGTATAATGTAAATCTAACACCACAAAATTTATAACTCTTAGAATCCCCAGATCATTTTCAATCCATTCAATTTCATAGATTCTGAAGAGTAGTGTGAATTAATAATAGAGCCTTAACTCTGATCCTCTGCACTAAGGTATTAGACAGGAACTCGACAAGTGATTTTTGTCATAACAACAGTTAAAATATAGAAGATCCAGGAATCCCTCTGCAAGTACATGCCAGAGGAGGAAGATTTGGATACCTTCTGGAGTCTTGTTGTCCAGCCCTCTCTATCATATCCAGTTTCATTCTATACCTTAACAAGAGATCATGAATAGTTACTCTATGGAATGATAAGTGATGATCGCCCACAATTCTCACCAACGGTAGTGAATACCATAATTCATGAAGTAGTGGTAGGTATTTCGTCATACATGGATGTTATTATGCTGTTAGAACCTCCCCCTAGAGACGACCTAGTGAGTAGAAGCCAGTGAGCTAGCACTACATTTTCTCAACACGCTAGTTCGTCAACATAACTGTATATATCAATTACTTCCCAGTTTTATTACCTCCAATGATTGATTAATGGGGATACTAAGAGACGTATCTAGTGTCTGTGAAGAAATGCTTATGGGTAACTCTGGATGTGGATTATTTTTCTATGTTGCTCTGGCCGATTTCAAATCCCAAAGTCGATATCTCGGATACGCCCACCCATGAAGAGTTTATTTGATTCTGTCTGACCATCTTGCCGATGAATTTTTTTCTCTTCAACTATCAGATGACTTAGGAAATGAGTCAAGAGAACATCGAAAATATTGGCCAGTAGTTCCACAATGTTGACTTAGTAGTGCTTCCATAGTCTCAGAATCCTACATCACATGGTTATCATCAAATCCTTAAAAAAAATACATTTAGTTCATCATTCTTCTAAACATAATTATTGATGAGGCATCCCCACACGTCAAGATCCATGGCTGGGAGAAATATGTTTCTCTCCACAATAGTTCAATCCTATGACATCCGGACCAGTGTAGTGACATCAAGGATATGCATCCAAGCACTGTTGTTGTGAATATGGTTTTCACTAAGATATTCCTTGAAGGGGGAGTCAATATATTGTATGATGGATCGAACCTTCTTTCCGGTTCAAAAATGCAACTTCTAGAACCCATAGGTATTTTCTCTCATTAGGAAAGGATGAAAATTTTCCTTTCACTTCCCTCTCAGTCACTTCCAATCAATAAAAATATTAATAATAGAATTAGGAATACTATGAAATTTATGACCTATGTTGCATCTCGTTCAACACAAAAGGCATGGGTTGACCATTCTATAGGTTATTTCATCATTAATCTTGTCAAACCAAAAAATCTAATTGATGGGACTCTATTTGAGAAGAATATAGAATGGAATCCAAGCTATAGTTATCCTTAATAAGACCCCATCCCTCCATTGGGGATGTAGGGGAAGAAACAGGTCATTCTCAGTGAGTTTCCACTTACTGATCTCAACAATCTGGTGTATCCCAGAAGGGGAGAGATCGGAGCCTTTGGAATGCCACCACAACAGTTGACACTAAATCTGACAGAGCTTCATGAGAATCCTCTTTGAGACATAGTGTTGGTCGTTCATCCAGTGGACCGACAGTTCATTCCACCACTTGCTCCACCAACCACTCTGTGAGCCACTTAGGATTCCTATCATGTTAAAGAACCTTTCATGTCACTAGAAATCAAAAATACTCACCAAGATATGAATTCTCATCAAGATAGTAATCCACAAAAGTAATATATGATGGACGATATCATTTCCTTTCTCAAGGCCTTTGAGTTGTTGTAACGACCCGAAATTTTGAATACATTTTTTTCCTAACATTGTGTGTTATTTTATTTTATACTCAACAAAACCATTTCATTAAACAAAATGGGTATAATTAAAATAAGATAGTTTGGTTTTGACTGTTATATGACCGTTGGTCAATATGATAGTTGGAAACTAAATGTTGTGATTATTTTCTATAAATATAAGTGATATGATTAATTAGAATAGAAAGAAGATTTGATGGACCCATCCAGTAGTCCCGGGCGGATTGAAGCCCATTTGACGGAACTCGGGAAGGAGGTAGCAGCTTTGGGATTTCCTTTGGAACAAACCCAAGATGAACTTCATCGTGTGGAGCTGGAACAGAATCGCCTTCACGAGAAGTTCAAGCTGATAGAAATCACTTCTCGGGAAATGCTGGTCGAGCCGCGCTAAGATTCTATCACCCAAGAATACCTAACACACAGATTCTATGCTTGTGTTATAAGGGGCTATGTAACGAGACCTTAGCTCCATTATTTAATCCTTTGATAAATAAATATTGTGATTTATTCTTATGGTGAACATTGTGAATTTTCAAATGTCCGGATAAATTTAGGATGTATATTATTTATGAATTTTGGAAAAAGGATATTTTAAAATATTTATATAAACATTAAATAATTAATGATGTGTAAAGTTATTCAAAAAATGGTCTACTACAAATGTGTTATTATGAAATTTAGAGTCTAACAAGATCAAGCTAATTTTTTTGTGAATAGTAATTATGAATAGTGATTTTACACTCAGGATTAGTAATTTGACTAAATATATTAGTAATCTCACTTAAATAATTTATTAAAATAATATAGGCACCTTGATTCAGTAATGTGAATCAATAAAATTGGTAAATAACTATTTCAGAAATTATTAGTCAAGTATTAGTTTTTTCAGCTAAATAGTGTTTTTAAATTAAAAAATTAAATTAATAATATTTAGAAAATTATTGTTATAAAATGGAGTTCATTTTTGAATTCAGAGCATCGATATTATTTTAAAGTAATTTTAGGGGATTTTCCTGAAAAAATTGAATTTTCGATGAATAGTGTTTTTTATTTAAAATTTAAATTAAAAATATTTAGAAAATTATTTTTATAAAATGGTGATCATTTTTGAAATCAGAGCACTGATATTTGGTTAAGGTGAATTTTTGGAATTTTTCTTAAAAAGATTAATTTTTGGTGAATAGTGAATTTTCAGTTTAGAGTTTCTGGTGTTTAATGACATCATTAAGGATGTAATTATTATGTAATAAATCTGGTAAACTTATTAATGGTAATATAAGTTTTTAGGTGTCCAAATTTTTCAATACCGTCGGCAAATACCATGGGCATGCCCATGGTTTTTCCAATACCACCACTGAGGTGTCCCTTGGCCATTAATGCCTTGTCCCCTCACTTCCCCTATAAATAACAAGACATTATCCCATAATTTCCATTCCAAAATCCTCTTAAACGAAGTTATGGTCTCCTTACCTCCCATTAAATCCTTCCAAGGTGCACCGAAGACCTCAAGGTCATGACCATCAAGTTTTAAGAGTTACGTTTTATGGTAAGGGATCCTACCTCTCTCTTTCTTTTCAAATACTCTCTCTTATGTAATTTATTTTATGCTCCATGTTATTATGTTAGAGGATGTTATTTTATATTAAAATTACTGTAATTTTTATGTTCATATAATTAGATACACCCATTTACTCTAATAATTTAATTTTCTTATTTTTTACGTGGCGTTATTAGGCCGCAAAATTTTTCGTTAGGGATTCTTTCACCCTTCTCATTTTCAAAGTTCTATTTTCATGTCAAGTCTTTAAAGTTTCTATTTCTTATATTATGGTATGATCTATATATCCATCATACTTTTCATTTATATTCATATGATGAGAGACCATATTTTATCTCATCAATTCATTTTTTTGAAGTTTTAAGTGATGTCGTTCGGCTGTCGAATTTTCAGAAGAGAAATCTTATTTTTGTCTTCCTTTCATGTTTTTCATTTCATATTTTATATCATTAAAATTTCACTACCATTTTCTTATATAAATTATATTCTGTCCCTCTACTATTCTATGGATCATTTATTAATGGGTTACCATGACCCCTCTCTTTTCTATGTTTTCTAAAACCATGAAACATAGCCGTTATGCTGCTGAATTTTCGTCTCAAAATGTATCTCGCTTTTTATCAAATTATTTTATTTTATTAAGAGGATACTCAAAGATCTTCCTTATACAAGGGTATTAAAATATATATCAAAATGTTCTATTTTAAATTCTGGGAATTATATACATGAAACCTGCTTTCCTTTTTTGTGGGTTTAAAGTGACACAACTGTCATATCTTAAAAGCAGTTTTTAAAACGTTGTGATTATGAAATGAAACCCATTTCATTTATAATATATGGGTTACTTATGAAATGTTTGTTGATGATATATGTGGATCACATGATAGTAATGAAAAATTAAGGGTGCTCCCTCATAGATCTCTAATGCATTGGGTAAAGACTTAATCTATAGAGATGACCATTTTAATGATACCTTGGTGAATAACCTTTGTAATTTTTTAATGACACCTTGGGGATGGAACATGGTGATACAGAAATGATTGTCTAAGTTAAATGTTGTTGCCACATCTTCATGTTATGAAACAAATTATTTTTATTATGATATGCATCATTATCTCTTTCCCATTCCTTAAAGTTATTTATCATTACTTTATCGATGTATCTCATGTTCACATGTAAAATGTTTCTCTTATTTCCCTTCCTGGGCCTTCTGCTCACCCTTTCCTTTGATGTATGCTCCCAGTTTATGAGATTCTGTAATGAAAATAGGATGAACAAATGAAGAATCCTTTCAAGTGTTTAAGATGAATGTTTTATGTTGTCATGTATTATGTTTCTGTTTTCTTAGACACTAAACCGTAAAGATCCCCAGTTTTGTAAACTGTAATGAAAAGTTATGTGATTAAAAGGCGGGATGCTGTAGTTGTTATCCAAAAATGGTTTAGTTATTTGTGGAAATTAGGATTTGAAAACTTTACAAGGATTCTTAATGAAAATATTAAATATAGGAAAACCACCTGGTATTTTGGTGAGTATTGAGTAAGTGGTTTGTCATGGAAATGCATTCATGTCTGGATACGAGCATGTATAGGTGGCTCTGGAACAGATGTACATATGGGTAAAACCCGAAAAAAACTACTTTGAGCTAGACTCAAATGGTAACTGGTACATGACAATGGTCCATGTTGCACTTTTGGTTACGACACCCCTGGAAGATATTTTTGGTTAATCGAATGATTTTTATGAATCATTATGAAGGAATTATAGAAAAATGAAAATGTCTAAGCATGAGGTTTTAAGACATAAATTAATTTTTAGTTAAAATATTTTTAAATGAAATATGTTTCTCACAAAGGATTTATTATTTTAGAAAATGTTCCCATAATCTAGGAATAAATTGACATATTTCCTGAGGAGTTAGCCGGACCTCCCCCAGAAAGAGAGTTAGAGTTCTCCATTTCACTCATACATGGATCTAATATGATATCAAAGAACCCCTATAGGATGAAAAAATGTGGTGCTAAAGGAATTATAGAAACAACTCCAAGATCTTTTGGAGGATGGGTTTATCCGACCAAGTGTGTCTCCTTGGGGAGCACTGGTTATCTTTTTGAAGAATAAGGACAGATCGATGCAGCTATGCATTGATTATATAGAGCTGAATCAGATCACAGTGAAGAAAAAATACACTCTTCCAAGAATTTATGACTTATTTGACCAACTTCATGGGACTCAATTCTTCTCTAAGATTTATCTTCATTCTGGTTATTATCAATTGAGGGTGAAGAATGATGATATTCCAAAAACAACTTTCCAATCATGATATGGGCATTATGAGTTTGTTGTTATTCCCTTCGGACTGACCAATGTACCATATATTTTTATGGATCAAGAATAAGATGATTTTGAAAACTTATGTTTTATCAAATGGATATCCTTTGTATAGGAAAATGATTTGGTGATAAATGATAAAGGTTATTTTGGATGATGTATTCCCTTTTTGAGTACTATTTTTTTGAGGAAATAAAAAACTACAGGATTTAAATTGAGGAGGAATGGTTCATTTTTTTTTGTATGAAATTATGTATTTATTGTGGACATATGGAATTTAGATTTATTTCTGGAAAATGATTATCCTAGAATAGATAATATGTGATTAGTTTAATTACACTTTAGTATAAGACTTTAAGAGTAGTCGATGTTATTTGGAGATAAATGTTAAGATTTATTGTGGAAGTCTATGTGATTAAATCATCCCATGTTTTGGGTTTAAATATTTGTTTGGATTATTTTGAAGAATTTTAAGGACGATTGTGTATTGAATGGTCTTTCATGAACATTGGGTACTATTTTTTGAATTTTTGAGATTAATAGTAGTATTTTTTATAATGAATTATCCTTTTTGGGGATTAGATGATCTCGTACTAACCATTTTTGTTTTAGTTGATGTCTAAATAAAAGGGAAATATATAGTTCTCCTTTTTTGGATTATGTGATTCTCTAAAAGATGATTCTTGTGCTTTTGTTGTGACCAAGTCTTTTTGAATGCTCATCGTTTGGAGAAAAGATTAGTTTTGGTAGAAAAATATTAAAGGATGAAACTCTACATGAAGGTAACTATATTTCTTTATGTTTTTATTCTATGTAGTAAATTATTTCCTCAAAATTATGAAATGGAACGTAAAACAAAAATGTTGTTGGTTTACGTTTTCTACTAGGTAATCAAAGACCATTTACACACATCATATATTTGTGATTTACTTGTTGTTAACTTTGTCCTAATCATATTTTCTATCACTCTCCATCAGCACATGACCAATTATTTTCTCTTCCATATCCATGTATCCCTTCAGGGAATCCTAGTATGGGTTAACTCGGGTGATCTTTGTACTTCCATTAATTTATTTTAATGTAATAGTTGTACTTTCTCTTTTTCCGATGTCGGGCTTTCAACGAAATTTCCATGCACAATTTTAAAAATTCGAGGACACAATTTCATAAGGGGAGAAGATTGTAACGACCCAAAATTTTGAATACATTTTGTTTCATAACATTGTGTGTTATTTTATTTTATACTCAACAAAACTATTTCATTTAATAAAATGTCTATAATTAAAATAAGATTGTTGGGTTTTGACTGTTATATGACCATTGGTCAATATGAACGTTGGAAACTAAATGTTGTGATTATTGTATATAAATAAAAATGATCTTTATTAATTAATATAGAAAGAAGATTCAATGGCCCCATCTAGTAGTCTCGAGCCAATCGAAGCCCATCTGATAGAACTTTGGATGGAGGGCACCTTTGGAATTTGGTTAGGACCAAACCCAATCCGAACTTCATCATGTGAAGCTGGAATGAAATTTCCTTCACGAGAAGATCAAACTGATATAAATCGCTACTCGGGCAATGTTGGCTGATCCGCCCCAATATTTTATCACCCAAGCACACCTAAATCGTAGATCCTATGCTGGTGTTATAAGGTGCTATGTAATGAGACCTTAGTTTCCTTATGTAATATTTTGATAAATAAAAATTTTGATTTATTCTTATGGTGATGTTTGTGTATTTTCAAATGTCCAGATAAATTTAGGGTGTATATTATTGATGAGTTTTAGAAAAAGGATAATTTAAAATATTTATTAAAACCTTAAATTATTAATGATGTGTAAAGATTTTCAAAAAATGGTCTTCTACAAATGTGTTCAGTAAGAAATTTAGAGTCTAACAAGATCCACAAAATTTTTAGTGAATAGTAATTTATGAATAGTGATTTTACAATTAGGATTTGTAATGTGACAAAATGGATTAGTAATCTCACTTAAAGAAGGTAATAATATAATATAGGCACCTTGATTAAGTAATGTGATTTAATAAAATAGGTAAATAACTGTTTCATAAATTATTAGTCAAGTATTTTTTTTTCAACTGAATAGTGTATTTATTTAAAAATTAAATTTAAAATATTTAGTGAATTATATTTATAAAATGGAGTTCATTTTTGTATTCAGAGCATTGATATTATGTTAAGATAATTTTTGGGGTTTTTTCTGAAAAAAATGAATTTTCAATGAATAGTGTTTTTATTTAAAAATTAACATAAAATTATTTAGAAAATTACTTTTATAAAATAAAGTTCATTTTTAAAATCAGAGCACTGATATTTGGTTTAGTTGAACATTTGGGATTTTTCTGAAAAAGATGAATTTTTGGTGAATAGTGATTTTTCAGTTTAGAGTTTCGGGTGTTTAATGACATCATTAAGGATGTAATAATTATGTAATTATTATGGTCAACTTATGAATAGTGAGATAAGTAATTATGTGTCTCATGTGGCCAATACCATTGGCCAATACCATGCTCAAGTCCATGGTTTGGCCAATACCACCAATGAGCTGTCCCTTGGCCATTAATGCCTTGTCCCGTCACTTCCCTTATAAATACCTCGCCATTCTCTCATCCATTACTTTCCAAAATCCTCCTAAACTGAGTTCTAGTATCCTTACCTCCAAATGAGTCCTCCCAAGGTTCCCCCTATCCCTCATGTTCCAAACCTTCGAGTTTTAAGAGTTACGTTTTAAGGTAAGGGATTCTAACTCTCTCTTTCTTTTCAAGTACTCTCTCTTATGTCATTTATTTTATACTCCAAGATCATCTGTTGGAGGATGTTATTTTATATTCACCTTATTTTAATTTTTATGTTAGTATAATTAGAGACTCACTTTTACTCTCATCATTTCATTATCTGAATTTTTAAGTGGCGTCATTAGGCTGCTGACTTTTTCGTAAGGGATTCTTTCACCCTTCTCATTTTCAAAGTTCAATTTTCATGTCAAGTCTTTAAAGTTCATTTTTCTTATGTTGGGTTATGATGTCTATATACATAATACTTTTCTTTTCTTTTAATATGATAAGAGGCCCTATTTTTTCTCATCAATTCATTTGTTAGAATTTTCAAGTAACACCGTTAGCCTGCCAAATATTCATAAGAGAAATCTTATTTTTGTCTTCCTTTCAAGTTTTTCATTTTATATGGTATGTCATTAAAATTTCAATACAATGTTATTATATCCTTTATATTATGTCCATATAATATTTTATGGATCATTTATTAATGGTTTACCATGACCCCTCTCTTTTCAATGTTTTCTAAAACACTGCAACATAGCCGTTGTGTTGCCGAATTTTTGTCTCAAAATGTCTCTCTCTTTCTCTCTAAATAATTTATTTTATTAAGTGGATACTCAAATCTTTATCTACTACAAGGGTATTCACATAAATATCAAAATTTCTTATTTTAAATTCCGGTATTTACATATATAAAACCCGCTTTACTTTTCCGTGGGTTTAAAGTGACACAAATATCATATCTTAAAAGAAGTTTTTAAAACATTATGATTATGAAATGAAACTCATTTATTTTATGCTATATAGGTTATTTTTGAATTTTATGATGATTATATATGTGGCTCACATGATAATAAAGAAAAATTAAGGGTGCACCCTGATAGCGCTCCAATGCATTGCGTAAAGACTTAATCTATAGAGATGACCATTTTAACGATACCTTGGTGAATAACCTTGGTAATTTTTTAATGAAACCTTGGGGATGGACCTTGGTGATATGGAAATGATTGTCTATGTTAAATGTTGTAGCCACATCTTCATGTTATGAAACAAATTATTTTTATTATGATATGAATCTTGATCACTTTTTCATTCCTTAAAGTTATTTATCATGACATTATTGATGTATCTCTAGTTCACATGTAAAATGTTTCTCTTGTTTCCCTTACTGGGCCTTCTTCTCACCATTTCCTTTGATGTATGTTCCCAGGTTATGAGATTCTGTAATGAAGATAGGATGAAAAAATGAAGAATCCTTTCATGTGTTTAAGAATAATGTTTTATGTCATCATGTATTATGTTCCTGGTTTCCAAGACACTAAACCATAATGATCCTTGGTTTTGTAAAATGTAAAGAAAAGTTATGTTATAAAAAGGTAGGATGCAATAGACGTAATGGGTGGAGATCCCACTTGATGGAAAATCATATCAGGCATGGATGGATGACATGTTGTAACTATAATAATTCAAGAACCATACCCTTTCCCAATTCAATGTGATGGAAGACCCACTATAGCTTCTGAACCACCTAATTTCAAGGTGTGAAACCATGCTTGGAACTCCATCACAGAATGATGTTTCCATGCTCCGGTGTTACATGCATACATTAAAAGGGTATACCTTCATCTAGTACATCAAGTTACTGAATGGGTTTTTTTCTTGTTTGGGAGACCTTCACATGTAGATTATTTATCAATTAAGCTCCTTAATGAACTAGAAAAGTATTAATGACCTTCTAAAATGAAAACAATGACTATATGAGTAAGTCACCTAATTTTTTATTCAGTTGGAAGGGCCTCACGTATTCACACATCATGTTGCTGACTCAAGAATAGTTTCTTATGATTTCCATGTGGATAATAAAGAATGAATTGAATCCCTATCTCATCAATTATAATTTCCCAGGTGGATTTCAGGATTTCTCGGAAAATGCTCATCACCAAGTAGAAGCCTTGCAGTAATATAAGAAGGCACATCCATTTTACCCTGTTGCTTCTACAAGAAGAGCCACTATTGTTGAGACTAATGTGGTTTCCCAATTAGAGGACCCTAAAATACAATAATCATTACCATCAGAGACTCATCCAAATCCTTATTGAACGAATTAGCCTCAATCCCATCCTCAAGCTATGAATCACCAGACAGAGAATTGTCAGACACTACTACACAATGCACCACCACCACCTAGGTGAGACAATCAAGCACTATCCCATTGTCAACCTCCAGCCACTGGACAAGACATGGTTCATAGAGTTCCTTTCCATGATATGATAAACTATAACTAATAATTTAATAAGTGTAATATTTATGTTTCATTCCTTATTTCCATAGATTAAGGTATTTTGAAGTTTTTAGATTCCCAGAGACATGAGGAGGCTGATATCATTTATCCTCCCCATGTACTACCTCTATCAAGATTTCATAGAACATACCATCAAGTAGAACTATATATTCATGGAATTTCTCCATGACATGGGTGATAACAAAATATTCAGGCTAGTCACTACCCTGACATAGGAAGTGTGCACTTATGTAAAGCATGGCAGTGATAGCGATGATGAGTGGCAACATGTCCACAATAGCAGGTATCTGATGTATAATGATTGGATTTATCACAAGGAATGTTCACATTCCCATATTTTCATGAATGATAGTTTTAAATGGAATAATCCTTATAAAGCTAACATTTCTTATCCAACTACTGCTTCTACGTCCTAATCTCAATTTTATTTTTCTCATAATAGAAGGTGTCGATACTGCAACAGAATTCAAAGTTCCCAGATAGTGCTAAAACCATCTTTCACACTCAGCAATTTTATCCCTTTTATATGGTAATTACATCCTGAATCTCAATAGTATTGGAATATTCCTTGGGTGATGGGACAGAATAAACCTCCGTGTATACCGTTGTGTTAGTTTACCCTGACACGGTCCCCATTGACATTGAGTGTTGAGATGGTCCTCCTAATATTATCGGTTTATTCCATTATCAATTAGGAGATAGATATATGAATATTTGGAATTATAAGTCCCTCAAATCCAATAAATATATTCAGGATACCAAGACCGGATTGTACGATTATTATAAAGTTCATCATGTGTTTTCCTCTCATCCAATTTCATAAGAATGATGGCGACTGCTATTTATTTTACTCAACCAAGAAGATCAACCATGACTATGTCAGGATATTCCACGTACTGCTATGGTCGGACCACATTCATCTAAAACTTTGTCAGTAAATATTTTTTGTAGCTCTGTTTGAGATAAAATAATATATGTAGCACCAACTAGAATCCACTGATTCAACTAACGAACGCTATCACGCCTCTGGAAGCTAGAAACATGATCCAAGAATGAAATTATAAAATTTTTAAGTACCATTCCCAAATTTCTGAAACTATATCAATTATCAAGGCCCTCAACTTTCTAATCAATCTATGTGAAGCCTTTTTAGAGGCATTGAGAATCACTCCACAGTTTGAGATAGTGGTAGCGGTAACAGAGGCCTTCTATGCTAAGGAATTCGAATGAGCATAATTCCAAGACATCATCTTATTCCTAGGAGAAGATGATGTTTCTAAAAATAGGGGCACATTATCCTACTAAACATCACATGTCATATCAGTGGATTGTAATTCCACCATTGTCTCATTAACACAGGTTCTGGGATCAATCTTATTCAGACCCACCCGGTCCACAATCAAGACCCAACCTAAGCAGATCTGAGTCCCTCTGAAAAGATGATCCAGGGTTATGACATGACCGACTAAAGACCATGTGGAAGAATACTATTGAATACCAAGATCAGTGGCCTGGTTTCATACACAAAATTTATTTTTGTATCATTGGATACCACCAACAATTCACTGGTGGGTAATTTATGGAACTTTTTTGTATAAGGCATTTCCCTCCTCGTGTCACCAATGCCTCAACTACTCCCTCTATAGTCATGTTGGGATGATCAAAGGTAACACATCTCCATGTTCCCCATGTGAATCACACTATTTAGATGCTCTCTATTACAAGATAAGTAAAAAAGTGGTTCAGACCAATGAGTATGAGTACACTACTACTGCGGACAATCACTAGATGGGATAAGATGATGCATTCATCCTCCTGATTCACCAATTAGAGGTACAACACCAAACATGGGACATTTATTTTTCATATTTATGAGGATGGTAATAATATTATCTAGTTTTAAGGTACACCAGATGATTACCTCATACATCAACACATGACATGTTAGATTGATACCAGAGCCTCTTACACATGTGAGGTTTCAGGATGTTCACGCAATGGCCATAATAGTACGTCATGCCTAATTTTTTCTCCAAGACCAGATAAGTCGACACAAACCTACCCACACCCACTAATTTGAGATCATCATGTGTGGTCCCCTTATTCTATGGCATGATGGAACCGGGTAGAGAAAATTTGATGCCATTGTTTCAACAGTGATGGAGACTCCAGATGAAGATTCACCCATTGCACAAGCTGAAAATGACAGTACTCCAAGGTTAGTTGACATAGAATAATTGAGTCATATTGATAATTTTCTAGCCTCAAATGAATAAGATGAATTTTATAATTCTCCGCAAAAATTTGAAGAGGGTATCTCCCCACCATCGATGAGTTTGTACAGGATAATCATGTAACTAAGACAGATCTGAGGCTGACATTAATCAGTGCAGCTTTTCTTGTAGAGGAACAACAAATGTATGTGTATTTACTTAAGAAAAATCATGAGATGTTTTCCTAGATTTTTGATGATATTATAGGGTTAGAACCTTAGGT
Organism: Viscum album; assembly: GCA_963277665.1. Lineage (NCBI taxonomy): Eukaryota > Viridiplantae > Streptophyta > Magnoliopsida > Santalales > Viscaceae > Viscum > Viscum album. The sequence goes on from OY728137.1 coordinate 1,936,481,885, forward strand.
CATCTTACACCATGATGGTCTCCCATAGCTTCATCGCGTGTTTAAATTACCTCCCATTAAGACGAACCCTATCCATGGTTCCATGGTTGATGTTGAAGTTGATATAAATATTTAATCCAACATCTTCAACGAAGTACAATACCCATGATAGTTATCCAATATCATTACCATCAAGAAGAATAATAGAAAGATCAGATTCTATGATGATTTCTAGGATATCACCACCATATTCCAAAGGATGATTTCCCCTTTCGGTGATGGAGCTACAGATTTATGCTACCATTATATTTCATTCTCTCCCTTTCCTGGATTTGTATTCTAGGATGCATAGATTCGGATAGACCCTGAAGATGAGGTTCCACCAACCATCTGTGTGCCACATGGTACCTTCTATTATTATATAATTCCATTCGATGTGAATAGTGATGGATCCACCTATCAGCATTCCATGAACGATATTTTCAAACCAATATTTTGTAAAATGGTGGAATTATAAATTGATTATTTGGTTTCAAATCCCTCCAACATGTAGACAATTTCATAGATATAGATAAATAGTTTGGAATCCTCCACTCCCACTATCTGAAGATGAATCCCTTGAAATGTTATTTATGGGTGACCTCGGTAACGTTCCTTGGTTTTTTTGATTGATATAGAGGCATAAGCATTGAGAAATATAAGTTCATGGCTATCAGTAAGATTCCTCCTCCGGGCATACTCCAGGATATATGAGTCTTTTAGGGCCAGTTAGCCTATATATTTTGATTTATTTCGATTCAAGATAGCAAGTGTAAGAAATTTTCTAGGCTCATGAAAAATGTTATTTTTCTATCAATGAAATAAAGAGATATAGAGCTTTTTTTTTTGGAGATCAACCAGTATCTACTACATCCTCCAATTCCAATTCCACCAATATCAAGAAGGATGTTGGTCCTTTATGTGACCAGCATGGAATGATCACATGTCACCCTTCTCACTAGAATGAACAATGATGTCAGAGAGAGAATAGTTTTTAAAATCATTGTCTCATTACCCTTGATATAGTTACCATGTATTAACCTATAGAGAATGGCTACTGTAAAAATGTTTTTCAGGGAAGAAGTTGGGACATTATTTGTATCATCATGAGTTGTAGATGGTGTCCCACATGGATCCTCTAAATTATATTCTAAACTATCATATATTTCCAGACCGTCTATATCAATGGGAAGTAATCCTTCAATATTCCTAAATCAGGTTCATTCCAAAGAATGACATCAAGGGTTAGAGACTAGTAGATGTTTTGGCCACCCATTAGTCCCCCGTAGTGCAGTCTATAAATCATCATTTTTCAGATGAATATATTCTCAAAATGCATCAGTCTATGCTATTATGGTGGTATAATTTAATGTTACCAACTGGAGTCCCACTGGATGAAGAAATAGTGATCCTTAACTTAATATATTTTGCATGAGGATTTTCTTTATCACTCCGTTACATGTATTTAGGACCTATAAATTCATTCTATTGGAATATTTCCCTAAGAATGAGCTATAATATCAGACTCCCATCACTATTCATGAGTTGGATCTCAAGATTGATGTTCCCCACCTTCATTTGAAGGGATACATCCGTCTATTTATCATGAAAATTAACTATGATTACATCATCAAGAATCCCTTAATCTTTCCATTTTTTAATAATGCTCACCAGTTGATGGCCCATTTTCATTATCTTCTATAGGTGACTCGTGTTCCCCTATCACAAAATGGTTGAGGTAATTCTCCACATAGTCTAGCCACATCTCTTGAATAGAATGACCAGGAATATATATTCATTCATGTGGAACATTGAAGGGTCATCTCCCCTATAATTTTAGATCATGATGATTACCAGTAGGTAAAATACCTCACTACCGATGCTTCCACATCAAGTCCTTTGGATCCCCCTCTAGCTAAAAATATTTTGAATGGAAAATTTATATCATTGAGCATATCCATCATGGAAATATTCCATTAGAAAGAGACAAGAGTGAGAAAATCCATCATTTTTCACTTCAATTCTCACTCTCGTGCGGTCCTTGCCTGAATTAGACTCTCTAAAGTATTTAGTATTATGGAATGATCATGTACTTCACTAGAAGAGACGTGATTCCATAAGTCATGTGGGAAGTCCATTTCAGGTCTTGTGGTTCTCACAAGAGATGGGTAAAGCTATCCTACTAGATTTTAATGTTGAAATACTTTTAACCCACCATGGTCCATGAGTGTATCAATTTTTTCATGAAGTTCCATGCATTTAAAAAGCATGCCAACATTGTATATCAACTGCCAGAACCCCTCCAAACTTCTATGTACACGTGGCCTTAACGGTCTGAGGGATCTATTTCATTGTGCCATACCCACCAACAATAGCTCATCAATGCATGATTATTCTAACCGTGACAGGTTTATTTTCTATGTGGGCAGAAGGTACTCATCACAAAGAAGACAAGGCCGAGTCTATTTTTGACATCGTGTGGTCCAACATCATCCATCAATTAAAATTCCCTCATGATATTATCACTCAGTAATGACACCAATTTATATGAACTTATTTTTAAGAAATGAAATGCTAAAAATAGTATATTGTCCAACCATGCATCTCACTATCATTCAAAGGAAAACGGGTACATCGTTGAATTCACCAAGACCCTATTGAACATTTCGCAGATTATGGTGGGTCTAAATACGATATGTTGGCCAAAAAATCTCCCCAACGCCCTCTAGGACTATAATATGATGACTCATAATTCCTACCATTTGACTCTATATTCCTGAATATATTCTAATGAGTCCGTCCTCAAGGTAGTGATTTAGATTCCATCATTCTGTACAACTGTATATGATCATCATATGTCAGATATAGTGGATGAATTATACATGGATGAACTTAAAGCTCTTGATCTGAAAAGTATTAGGGCTTGCATAATCTTGAGAGGCACTTTAACAAGTTAGATAGAGCATTAAAAAATAGAGTTCAACTCCACTCTATCTATCCTGGTTACACTGTATTGGCTAATTGAGTGCATATGTTTCCAAGTTGGAAACCCCCAATGTTGGAGCTCAAATGGAAAGGAACATTTATTTTTTGCAGTGCATATACTAATAGTGCATACTCTTGGGTTACCAGGGATGCTGAGTGAATTACTTCTCCCACCAATGATAATTTCCTGAAAAATTACTTTCCATGACATTGATTCATATCGTCCATGTCGACAATAAATTATTACATCCCACATGATGTTAAACATCATGAAACTTCCCGATCATCTGACATGACTATAAAATACACTGTGTGACCTATTTCCCTATTATCATTAACAATAAACTATGATCACTATCATCCTACAAGACATTTAATTGTTCCATCCCATAGGATGTGAAACATCCCAGAACTTCTCGATCGTCCTGCATGATGATGAACTACACAGTGTTTCCCATTTTCCAAGCTCTATGACCTTAAAGTAATATCTCTTTAATATATTAAATTTTACATTAAACTATGATTCCATTTCGAAAAATAAATTATATTTATATTTCATCATTGTTGCATTAGGTTGAACTGTGTAAAAAAACAGCATCCATGTTGGATGATAATGAAATGCACAATACCCCATTGGTCAAAGCTATATGACCTTAAACTAAGATTGTCATTGTAATAAATGAATTACACATAATACATCCTAGATAGAATACATTAAAACAAAAAACATTGATGGCCACATTTTCATGACAGTAAAAGGAAGGTTCCCCATTCTGCACTTTAATACAAAACTACTCTGTCCTACATGATAATAAACTATGCCCCATCATTGACATTACCACATAGAATTAATCTACACATATATTCAAGTACTAAACAAGGATTTATTACAATTTTTATGGAATAAATATGAATTACATGTAATTTATTCTTTGGTCCCAACACTAATTTCATTCTTTCAGCCCCATGGTCTGATTCCCCTATTGAGAGCTAATGGTGTGGTGTGGGATCTAATGGTCCTCATTCACATCGGGTTATTCATCAATTACATAAAAATATCATTTGGGATAACTCTCTATCCCACTTATTATTTGAATGAAGTTAAATTGTTTTACATAACCATCCTTATTCCATGATGTTGAACTACAAAAAACTCAAGAACAACATATTTCATGATTCCCATCATTATGGGAAACGTTGCAAAGCATGTGCACTTCGTCTTCTGGCCCAGCCAAAAACTCTCCTAAACCTTTTTCTTTGATGACAATGTTGTTAAATTATGTATGTGTTAATATTTTGAATGTGTTGTGTGGTGTGGATCAGTTTGGTACCCATTGAAGTTGTGTTGTTCCATGGAGCCACATTACACATTTCCACTTTGTAAGCATCATCCTCAGGAATGAGTTTCAGGACCTGAAAAAATATCCACTGCATTCTTGTTTAACAAGGATATGCTGTAGGACATGCCCTGCCTTTATCGTATGAAATTAAAATATTTATTCTACTTCCTATATTTATGACTATAAACTACACCACGCTACAAAATCATCTCCAGAGAAGACACTACCCCTTAGAACTATTCATATAACATACCTCCCCTAAAAAAACTATTTTTTTCTTTATTCTCATACTTATGGGATACGTAGTGATGTCCAGAAGTTTGGTCTTCAGGACCTTTCATAAAGTCGAAAACTCACCCTTTTGGTCCTTTGTTCTATATATCATCTTGGAAAGTGTTGTGTGGTGTTGATCTCATTATTCCTCATTAATGTTAGGTTTCCTCATGGTGACACACTACACATCCTCTCTTGGTTTGGTCCGAACACCATGAACTTAAACTAATATATTCATGATCCCATTCACATGATAATATATTTAACAACCAGAATATTTTTTGTTTGAGATAACATCACACAATTGATGGAACTGTACATCTTCTATTTCATATTCCAAAACTACATGTGGCTTGAGTACCATCATTATGAGATATGTTGTGATGCATGAACATATTGACCCCAGTCCCAACGTCAGAATCAGGAACCTATTTTCCCTTTCATATCCTTGGATCCCTCCTTAGGAATGTGTGGTGTGGTGTGGATCTATTTGATACTCATTCACATGGTGTTATGTGTCATTCCACACACAAATCCCTTAGGTTGAATATGACCTATTCAAAAGACGATAAACTGTGTTACATTTCCATCCTTATCCTATAGATTTAAGCTACACATATATATCCTAGGAACATGATGCTAAACATGGAACCCACTATCCATACTTTATGACCTTAAACATGAATTTTTTGGTCTAAGGAACAAGACCCAAAAAATTTCACAATACCCCTATAAGGAACTCAATCATTGAATAAATAATTGATCCCACATTTGGATATTCTATGATGGAATGGATAAATGTATTGTGGTATGAGACATAGAGTGTGGTCCACTAAATGGACATTCCTGCAATCCATTTCCATGATGAAAATTTCCCTTTATCTAGTTCACAGTCTTCTTGCACGTATGAAGGGACCCCCTAATGGCCTAAATATGCATCATCGGCTCAGCTGCCATTTTGGGACTATGCCCCAGATGACATTAAGTTGTATTTTATGTTTGGTCCCACATCTCGAACATGTTTAGTGGCCAACCCCCATTTGTCTATCCCCGTTACTAGTAACACGATATTAATTTTGTGTCTCAAATATGGTCTATAGTTGTGCTCTATCATCACGAAACCCCCACAGTGTTCCAGATATCCATTGTAGTGATTCTCATTTCAACCTCCCAATGTTCTGGTGGATCTCAGACACCATTTATATTGTCCCTCCATGTAGCCACACATGTTTATTGGGAATGTTAGTGTTGCCCAGACATTCCATCATATCATATCCTTTAATTTTATATGTTATAACATATTATTTAGAAACACTATAATCACTTCTTGATTCACATGATGAGTATGGATGTCATGCAATTAGGATTCATGGTTGTTTTTTTAAGCACCTATAATGGCAATACGAACCTATGGTCCATACTATATAACCAAAAATTAGTATTTGTTTGTTACAAACTCGATGACCTTTATTTAAGAGCCTCTTAAATGTTTTCTCAGATGTTTGTGGAATGTTTTAGACCTATATAGTCCCTATTAAAATTATTTTTTTATTATCCAATTCACACACATCACATTTTAAACCCAACAATCTACACCCATGCATTATAATGTAAAAATACATGGGATGGTCCACTCATATGACCTTAAAACTACAACATCACAATCATGGATGCATGATGAAAAACATAGCAGCATTATGGTATTCTCACATTATGGGGGAATCACCTTGGGAACTGGTTATCCACCATTCCACTTTTCAAGACCAACACATGATGTGATTATGATGGAAACACCCAAAAAATACATCCTTTTCCACCCACAAAAAATTAACAATCTAGAAATATCTATTGAATCCTCTCTCTATGTATGGATCAAACCTGCATAGGAATATTTAACTTCCTGAAGTATGTTGTTCTTGATTAATGTTCTTATGTGAAACGTAGTGACACCCAAGAACAACATATTTTGGACTAGTCATAAAATCCTTCCAACCAAAAGATCTTTATCCTTGTTCTGAGTCGACGATGTATGTCATTAAACGGTATTAATTTCTTCTCGATAAGTCCATGTGAAACATGGGCCCTCATTTGTCCCTATCCATATCAGTTTTTACCTCTTGGGTGTCACATGCATAACCATTATATTTTCATTCCACTTTATGGTGCAAAATCAATAAAAATAAACTCTGATTTGAATGATGTTATTCACTTACAAAATGATTTGTATGGTCTGGGACTCATTGGACTCATTCACGTAGATATTATCATAGCACCACATCTCACACACCTATTTTGAATATCATCAATCAGGCTCCATGATCTACAACATTAAATAAGGAACCCATCATCCTCAATTCATGTTGCTAATCTATGAACATATCCTGAGAAAGATCATAATTCCCCAAGATGATTTTGGGTTGTTTCAACTTCCTTACTATAGAGGGCTATCACCACTAGTGATGGTCTCAAACATTAGTATATTCATGAACTATATATAGCATGATTCCCCCCATTATGTGATATATAGAGATGCCCAAACATATTGTCTTGGGCCCAAACATAGGTTTATTGGCCTTTTAGGGCCCCTCAACAAAATTTGCAGGCCTATCTCAATGAAAATAAACTAGGATCCTTGCTTGGGTATGTTCTGTGATAGTTGGCATCTTTGGACTTCATTAATGTTGGGGTTTGTCCCTCATCACCTAACATATTACTCCTTGAAATTTTCTGGGGTATTTTTGTGTTGATAAATCCTCATTTATCCCATTCATTGGAGGTTAATCTCCTTCATTGCCTGAAAAATATAGAGGAATAGAAATCATAATCTTTGTAACACAACTTTTTAATGTTTTCCCAGGCCTACGATGTTTCACCTTAAACCGTGTAAAACATCTAACTAACATGGAATTAAACTGTACAAAACATCTTGATCACATGACATTAAATTGTACCAAGCGTCGTCCTCAACGTAAATTGTTAAAATATGTGTTCACCATTCTCAATTACATGACATGAAACATCAAATCATATCATGCCCTCACTTGAGAGGTTATATCACACAGTTCGAGTCAATTTCCATATTGTTCACATCTTCAGCTATAACTCGACATCAAAGAAGACTCACCCCTTCTTGATGGGTTTGATCTTTGCTCATCCCAATTCACTGACACCAGTGTACTCTTGGTCATGGTGGTGTACTTTTAAGAGAACGTGAATTATTTCAAACATCCTACAACTCCACTACTTTCTTTTTGTTCCCCATAAGTAGATCCTCATCCTATTTCATGTCATGAGGGACCCCAAAACAATTTTTATGATGCTTTGGATAACCTACAACTATGAGATATTTCCCCATAAGATATCAGATGTTATTTTGAGATAGTTCTCATTTTTTAAAAATGAACAATGGTTGACCCCTGTTTTCCCCATTTATTAATGACATTGTTATTTATATTACTCAAATATAGAGATCATTTATCTTGTATCATTATTAAATCCTCTATATCATTCTGAATTTTTGTAATTGTAATTCACACATCCCATTCCACTTTGTTAGGATTGATTCCAACAACTCTGGCATTATCCCACTCGTACCATAGATCATGCTGGGAAAGACACCATGGATATTCTGAGAGACTTATTCTCCACCCACAACCTATCCCAAATCCCAGACACTCTAGGTGTTCAATGAAGAATATAAGACCACAAGTATTCAATAATTAGCTTGCATACATATAAAAAGTAAATGATTATGTGTTTATCCTATGTTTCTAACATCGAGCACAACCCACATGACCTTTAGGAAGAATCATTTGGATCTTAATATATATGGCCATGGTACATGAATGTTAGGTGGACATGTCAATGATGAATGTTCTCCGTGTCTACTAAGGGAATGAACCTATCTTATATAAGATCCAGCTGAGTGTACATCAGTCTTTTCCACATATCTTCAGTTAACAACGATTGTCACAACATCCCTTATACAGACCATAGGGGTTGGAAAATGGGGTTGACAACTAGATAGACAATATAACATATTTTTTCCCATGTGCTTCACTAGATTTTCCATGTGGAAGCCTTCAAGACCACACCTCCTATGATGATGGAGGTGTGGAATTACCTGGTGATATTCATTCCACTTGATGTCCATGCCGCATGGATTCCCTATTTTATTTCTTTATGGGTTGCAGTTATCCTATATTCTCATTTCCCAGATTCAAATCTTTCCACATTGATATGCCAAATGTGTTTTGGTAGAATTTCTCTGGGATATGATTCCACCTAATGATTAACATATTCTATTGAGAGTCAGGAATCAACATTAGTGGTGGGAAGTATGATTATTTCACCAACATCAGTAGTTGCAATCATTAACCACAATCAGAGAAGGAATCAATAGTGATGAACCTCCTAGAGCTCTATATACATTTTCATTATAATTTATTATAGGGAAAAAATAAATATATTGAAGCATGATAGAACAAATTTCTCACAAAAGATACTTTCATCGATCATAACTACTAGAACAAAAACCCTGATACTCTGTAGTTATCCCCTATACACTAGTGACCATGTGGGTTATCCACTATTTAGACAAAAAAGGTGTTGAATGGGTGGAAATTGATTTTTTTTTTATTTCTGACCCAGATCATGTTCCCTTCCTCATTGATATTTAGTGTTCGAACCCTAAAAATGTGTAACAATGATGTGTATAGGTTGTTTCACAGAGGACAGATTGAATTTGGGTAGTCATATCCACAATGAGTGCAACAATCCAACCATGGAGGACCTGAAATGGTCAAAAATAAATTCATGGGAATTCCTCCACATCAAATGTTCCCCATAATACTTTGTAGATATGCCAATACAGGCACGCTGAGATTATCCTTGTCGAGGGATTCCATTATCACACCCATTACCATCATCCCTGGATGCACCCCCTCCCTATTTCCCTTATTAGAAGAAGCCTCCCACTTTGGATGGTTGTATAGAAAATGTAATATTTAACATATGGATCTCGAGTCTCATTCACATTGAATACCTATTACGAATATTCTCCTACTTTTAGAATTTGAAAATATGATTCGACCCCACCCCTTTGTGATTCAATTAGAAATTTCCTCTCTAGACCTATAATACAATCATTCTCATCCCTATTAAGGAATATTCTAAGAAAAAATGGGTATGGTATACCCTTGAGGATTTATTCAATACAAGGTTTCTATATCTCTAAGAATAGTAGAAACCATGTGAGAATGGGTGTTCATGCTCCGTCTCCAAAGATATTTTTTGTTTGGGAGGAACACTTCATATCGAAGTCCCTCTAGAGGAATTACACAGGTGTAGTAGATTTCCAAGAGACCATTACAGACCACCCCATGGTGGAGGAAGAATGTGTTTGTTTTCAGGGACAATTGAATGAACATCTCTGTCATTAGTTCTGGTAGCCAGCAGAAATTAAATAGTGACGTCCCTATGACTTCAAATAGCCATATATTTCCTTGAACTTCCCTAAACTTTTTTCATGTGTGGCACACACAAAACTCCCATTCTGAATCACTTATAATGATCCCCCAAGACTTCAATTCCTTGTATTTCATCCCACACATACATTCAATGGTTTAACTACTCTGGAATGTGATTTCCTAGTGGTTGGGGAATTATTTAGTCCCTAGTTCACCCCCTATGATTGTCATGGTCATCATATTCAAAAGTAGACAAATATGTCTTGAGTCTCACTGAGAAATGGACATGTTTGGTGATGTTTTACCTCTATTGGTTGTCTTCATGTGATAACGATGAAAAAGAAGTGTTAGTCATAATTATTATGAATGAAACATCATCCACTATCCCAAAAAAGGAGTGGGATTCAACTACATATGAAATAATAATTCTGAAATTATGCCATAATGACTTGAAAAATTAGATTTTCTAGAAATACCATTCAAACATGAAGCATTTAGGGATTTCCAATAATCTCAGCCCTCCGTGAAATAAAGACATCCTCCCTCTCAGCGTCAATCTACTCAACAGCTATATCAGTCATGCTATGAATAAACAAAGAACATGAAATGAAGGATTGAGATTTGGAAGCAAAAATATTTGGCTACATGGAAGATATGATTTTGAATGGGAAAAAAATATTCTAGGACCGATGAGGGCATGATTCAGTAGTACCCTGTAAAGCACATACTATATTTTGGGTCCTCCATGAAAAATTTAAGAACATATGTGGATGAGAGATGAATTTCATTTCATAAAAACTAGAAGAAGAATAAAGATCCCCCTAATGTATATATAGGTGCAGACTAGGTCATTTACACATGAACACGGTGCCATATGTGTTAATCCTAAGATTTTTCACCCATGTTCAGGAATAAACTATTTTTTCTGTAGTTACCTTGGATCCCAACCTATGGTTCCCCTTTCAATTCATATTAAGAGGTGGGATTTTTTGGTTCTTAATTCTACTTGAGGTTGCATGTGATCATATTTGAGATAAATAACTAACCTTGTTGACTCAACAGACCATTCTGGGAAGGCCATGGATGTCGCACATCTATGTCGGGACTTGTGCGCAAGACAGAATTCCATTAGAATCATCCTTACATGGCCAATGAAATATCGAAGGATACATTCTCCCCCCCCCCCGACTTCTAAAAATATCCCTGTTAGTTGGATGTATGTACTTAAGACTGTGAAAAGGATGGGAAACTACATGTGAAACCCTAATATGCCCAATACAATGTCAACCGATCCCTACCATGTTGGTTTTCCTACGTGGTCCTACCAATAATTTCATCTATAAATACAATGGAGGCCCTCCAATTGCAGGGTAAATCTCTGGAAGTCGAACCATCACTGCAACATGTGCAAGATGAACCCTTTCACGACTACACATATGTAATTCCTTCATGTTAAACGATCTTGTGTGATAGGCCACCCATGGGTCACTCTTTGGGTGGGTCCACAATGTATTTACCCTCTCCCATTTACTTTTTTTCATAAGGCATGTGCATACAAAATAACATTTCTTTCATGAATCAAACATCCTATGGAAGGTACATGAAAAATATTAATCTTTCACACATGACATACCCTTGTGCACACCCATCTTCCACTCAGTCATATTCTTTTGGTGTGAATGTATAAAATAATATTTTCACATCTTCCTTAAGATTCCATGATGTTTCATTAACTCAAAGCACCAATTTTGAGGAGCTCTTCTGAAAAACTCCCACATCTTGTGCATACCACCTCCCTGCAGCCCTTGTTGATTGTGCATAGTGATTTCTTGGTTCCACATGTGGTGTCTCATCTCACATTTCCCTATTGATTTATTTTATTCATTGGTACGCTAAAGGATTTTTTTACATAGCATTTTATCATGGGCCGCAAGATTTAACACTCATCCACACTGATGTATCCTACTTTTAGTAATGCCTTATATTCCCTAGGTTTTGTGGGAATCATTAATGTATTTACTAGGGGAAAGGATTGATTTATCACTATACAAGATGGTGGTCATTAAACTGCCTTGCACCATCTTCCATAGTACATGATGTTAAATTTTAGTCCTACCTCATGAAATTAACTTGGGGTGCCATGACTTGGCATTTTTTATACCCACTCGTCTCCATAGGGGTGAGATATCCTTCTACCCTGACAAGGAATGGCATCCTCCTCACATGGATTGATAACCTCTTCATGAATCCATCCTGGATTAATCCCCAATCTCTACCTTCCTATACCTACTTAGTGTGTAAGACCTACATCACTTCTCAAGGATTTACCTTTTGTAGCATGATTGTTAGGTCTTCTTCTACCTCCAGATTCTCACATGGAGAATGAATCACGTTGACATAGAGATTCATATTATCCATGAGTACATATTTTCCACCTCAGTACATGATCCCCATTACCATCAATGAGAAAATATGTGGGTTATGATCTGTGTCTTCCAAAGAGGGTATGTAGGAAGTCACATTGAGTTTCAATCACACAATAGAAAATCCCCCCCTCCAAAGGGTGAACCTCCTATAAACAAACATAGTAGTGTTTAGATCATCTTTAACTTGAGTCACCTTTGTTTGTAAGCCCCTAAAACATTCTTAATATCCATTTAGGACACTATACATGTTTATGCACGAAATCATCCCACCAAACTGCACGGGTTTTGACATCTTTCCTCTATATAGGGTATGTGGGAAGCATCCCCGAATATCCATACCAACCAATGGTAAAATCTGGTGCTCCCACATAGGAATATACCCTCATGATCTGAAATATAACCATTTTTGGACACATCCCCCTAATACACCTTCTTTCAGTGTTTTAATCAATCCACCCATGAAGCATTCCATATGTAAGTCCCCATGCTATCCAGAACTGTAGTGACTTTAATACATGTATTCTAAATAGGGATCATAAGATTCTTTTCCCAGTTTCAGGTCCATCATCTACTCCCATATTCCTCTATCCCTAGAGTCACTATGTCTTGGTGGATCATTCCCTACGATAGAGGTTAAATTTCTTTTAGGTCTCTATACATGTGCTCCATTCTCTCAGGTAACCTCCTTAGCTGTCTCATCGACCCGTCTCAAACTACATAGACATTGATTCCCATCCACTGTGTTATTTAGGAAGCCTCCATGATGCTATACGCTATCGCACTCCTCATTCTAACAATTCCATTAGATATAACTCCATATCCAACCTAATGTTTACTCAGTCCGCCATGTTTGGATGAGATCATTCCATTACCGTCATAGTTTCTTTTAACAGTACCTAAAAATCTATCCATTCATATGTTCCACACAATTTATATTCATCAATCTTTGATAAATCCTCTTGCGTAGGGAAGCTATCCATGTGTATTCCCCAATCATTCCTTCGTACTGCATGGTTTATGATCCTTATATCATAAAAAGGGAATATCTGAACCCTCCCTAAGGTTGAATCCCAGCCAATGGTAATCCTTAGTTTCCCCTCAATGGGGTTCACCTCCATGATATTAACATAGTGTTGTCTATATAAGCCTTCAGGTTGTGAAATATTTCCCTTTCTAGGATACTTCATTGAGTACATTATTTGAGGCATTCCCATACATCCAATTGTAAACATAAATGCCCCCCTCTTAGGTTGGTACCACCTCATGGTTTAAAACCTTGTCTTAATGAGGCACACCACCCCAGGTCTGCTCTCATTGGAAATTATGATCTTTTCATCCGGTGTCCCCCTCATTGGGGTTCAAATACCTTGTCCTCCATTAGTAGAGACCAGATCCTCTTTCATGGTGTTAAACCTTCTCTTAATGAGATTCACTACCCTAGGCCTACTCTCATTGGGAATTCTGATTCATCCATCCATTTCCCACTAATTGGGGTCTACCTCCCGGTTCGTCCCTTTGATGGTTTCAAATCATATTTCATAGTGTGAAACTCACTATTTTTGAGATAGACCACCTCATGTTCTCTCTCATTAGAAATTTTGTTCCACACATTTGGTAAACCTGTAGGTGTTCCCTCATATGGGATGCACATTGTTCATTTGATTCAATTGGACATTCTGATCTACATTATTTTGTATCCTCAAGACATTAATCTCACAATCTACCTCATTTAAAACATTATATTCATGAGGAATCCCTTAAAAGTCATGACTTTGGAATAACCATCATATCTAGAAATTAAACTCATGGAATATTCTATGTTAAACATAGTGTGCTGTGGAAAACCTATGAAGACATGGATCTGTAATAACATACCCCATGACCGATGTAAGATGCCTAGGGATTCTATGCCCTTGAGATACCCCCTAATTGGGAAGAATACATGTGACCAATGTTCCAAAAATAGAAATCTCACTACTTCCCAACATGATTACATCCCTGATCAAATGTTTTTTTCCTTACTAGAACACTTTGAATGTACAGATATAAGTAGCATAATTAACTAGAATCCACAAAGTGATGGAACCAGGAATGAGGTTCATGGAAAACGTGTTACTCTATAATAATGACCCAAAATATGAAATAAATTCCATGGAGGAATCCACTGGTCTGGGAAACAACATCTCATCATCCCCTTTTGATCATTGTATAGGCATCTCTAAAGAAGTGATAAATCCCACATACCTCTAGAAGTAAATATTTATAGGAAACAAAATTCATGCATTGTAGCTCGCGGAGATTGATGATGTGCACACCCTGATGGAATGAATCAGAAAAAAATGTAAAATAGATTAAATTTTTAAAAGATAATATTGAAATTGATTAATATCATGAGATTTAATTCGAGTAGATTAAAAGGGAATGAAAAGAAAAAAAATAAAAATCATTACAAAATGAAAAAACAACTTCATAAATATAAAATGTCATGAAAATGAATTATGATTTTGTAATTAAATAAAAGGTTTAGGATGAGACTTTATAGTCTTTGATGAATTCAGTTTTTACTAAAATTCTTCAAAATATGATTATTATTATAAATAATATATATCTACTGTCAATAATATTCTGTGATCGGATAATGATCATTATCAAATGGACATAAAATAACAGCTTTCATCCAAATAAAAAAACAATAGTTTTTTTTAATTCGCCATTCATTAAATATATAGGTTTATATAAAAAATATAAAAAAATGTATATTGATAAAATTTTTGGATCTCACCAAAACACCCAATGTGTTTTAAAGATATTATAAGTGAATATTTACACTGAAAAAAGTATATTTTTCAATCCCATTAAGTTGAAAACGTGAGGTTAATATATATATATTACCATTGGATCATATTATGAAATTTTGATTTATAGGTCATTGTATGAACTAAAATAGGTTTTCTTAAGTCGATACAAATAATTTGAATACTTTTTCAACATTGGGAAAATAACTGAAATAACACATTAAGGGTGGAGAATTAAATGTCAAAAAAACTCAAATAAGGAAGTGAAACATCTATTTTTCACTAAAATATTTGAAATCATTGGTATTCTATGTGATTTTACCAAGTAATGTGGTAAAATATTGTAAAAATCATGTATAAATCTACCCATTACATATCAAAGTAATTTGAAAAGGGAACACAAAATATTTTATGGAATAGAATATTTTGATGACTGGTGATTTTACATCAGAAAAAAGGGATATGGTAAGAAATGTATTCTAATGAATCTAAATTAATTCTTGAGAAATAAAATATAGAAAAATATTTGTTAAAAAACATATACATGATTGATAAGGGGTAAAACCAAAAAGGATCAGTTACATTTCATTAATGAATAATACATACCATGAAAACATGATGTAAATCAAGATAAGGATATATTCACGAGAAAAATATTGAACAAAATTAAAAATTAGGACAAGAAAATAAATGATTGACTAGGTGAAGAACTCTATTCAGATGACATTAGGAAGAACCAATAAGGTTAAGAAAGAAACCAATGATTTTTTTTGGAAATTTGGAGATCCTAATTAGAAAGATAGAGGAAAATGATGATATAACAAGTAAAGAAAATTGATACCGATATGTATATGAATCAACATGAAAATGAAGAAAAATATAATGTGAGTATTTCAATTTATAAGAACCACAGATTTCATTTAGTGACGTGTGGAAGGTGAAAAATTGTGGTAAATCATCTAATTATTTAATAATATTTACATCTTACGAAGGAATATTAAATAATATGATGATTACCCCATAAAATTCATGTTTTTATAGAAAATTTTAAAATAAATATTACAAATACTGATTTTTTTTGGAATAATACATCCATTCTTCTCAAGATAATCTTGATTCCCAATAGGTCCATCATGAATATTTATCATAGATGAGAATCTTAAAATAATAGAATGTCAATGAATTTAATATATTCTCACACATTATGTTAACACTAAGGAGAAAAAAAGATTTCACATTATTCCCATATAATTTTCATTATATTAGTATGCTTTCATTACTAATAATTATAGGTGATTCTACATCTAAAATAGAGAACTAATACAGTGAAATAAGTTTGAAAAAATATTACAGATGTAATGAAGTCTCTATCATGGAATTATTTACCAATTGGTTCTACAATGAAAAATTGAAAATTCATCTTCATTGATAATTTGAAGATGGATAAAATACCTTATACAAGAGTTAATCATTCAATGTTTTCATATGTATTCATTACTGGAAATTAAGAAATATTTTGAAACCTCAGGAAATAATTTATTGATATTGTAGATATTTATATTACCACTCACCATTTTTTAATTAATAATGTCTATTATTAATAGGGAGATGTTTAAATTAATCTGTTAATTAAAATTTATTATGATTCAAGAGTTTAATGGATTGTTTGAAAATTTAAAACATTTTATGTTGTGTTTCTTTAATGATCATATTTTGTTGTTAAGATTATGATATATATTTTGTGGTATGATACATAGAAAAAACAATATATTAATGGGTGTAAGATTATTTGGACATAAATTTTTATTTAACCATTGATGAAGGAGATTGAATAATTTTATTATTTGGTACTATATTATATGAATTTTGTACAACCCTGATGACAACATCTAACTATCATGTTTTATACATCAATTATAGATAAAATCATCTTTTAGTGAGATGAATTATCAAATATTTTCTGTATGTGATATTATTCTATGTTTTCTATTATAATCATTGTATTATTTTTCAAAAAGTTGGAATGAATGAAATAAAATAATTCAAAGTGAAATTTATGGAGATAAAAAGTCAGACCACATATTAACACATCAATAAATATTAGTGGTATTAAAAAATTTATTGAGGGGTATTTTATATCCCACGTTGGTTTTATTTTTTTATTTTTATATACTTGAACTTCCTCATAGTATAAATATTTTTATGATTATTTCTAGGATGTAGTTACAATTTTTAATTCAAATTGATGAGATATTAGAAGTTTCAAATATTGTTTGGAATAAAATGTACTTCAAAAAAATGTATTGTGATGTATAATGAATTTTCAATATTACATGATTTTTCACTATTTTACTTTAATCTAGGATTTGATATAATATTCCACAACTAATATTGTATAAACAAAATGAAATAAAGGATGTGTTTTAATGGGATTCAGGAAAATATAGTAATTTGATGGAATGTATGATTATAATTCCAATGTGGGTAAAATATATTGATTATTGATGTGAAAAAAATCATGATGTTTTTTGTAATAAATATCATGTGATGGTTCATCAATACATTAAAATTGAAGGATGGAATACATTTTTTTATATAATGAACATGTGTAGAAAAGTTATTGGATTCATCCATTATTGGGAGATATTTGTGTGTAGTTATTCATAATAATAGAAGAAATGTTTATATAGATGTAGAGATATTTTTTTCATCAGTTTAGTAGTGTTTTTGAGAAACTCATAGATCTTATAGAAATGATTAAGTGGTTCAAATTTATTTAATAAATTTATTGTGTTTCTAAAATCAAGAAAAAAATTACTAACTAAATATCTAACAACCAATTATATTTGGAGTCTTTTATGACATTATAGATATAATAATAAAAATAATATATTTTATATGACATTATAGGAAATGTAATAACAAATATATATGACTCTCAAGAGAAATTCATGCATTTATTTTTAATTTTTCTCAGAATATTTCAATGTTATTACATCATATGACATTATACATCTCATATAACATTGATATTAGCATATAACTATTTGCATGTGAATCATGTATTATGAATGGAATATGGTGTTTTAAGGTAGTATATTGTAATTTATGGCCACACATAATGTTTTAAATTTTGTCTATTTTGTTTGAATAATATTGAAAAACATTGATGTAGCAAATGCGTTTTAGTGGTTGGTGTTTTTTAAACATGTGTGACTTTGGAAATAACTATATTTGATTCAGAATACCATATAAAAAAATAATTCCAATGAATGTTTGACATTTTTTATTATTATATATTCTGTAAAATGTAAAATCATTCATTTCTTTGAATTTTTTCATTATATATTCAATCATTATGATCATAAAAATGTATCATTATAGAGGACATGAATAAATAATCATTAAACCAAAAAGAAAGTACCACATCACATCACATTAATTAATAAACTCAATTTTGGTCTTTTTAAAACTATTGAATGCTATAGAATTTTAGTGGAGTTGTTATGATAATTTTAATTACATAATGAAGGAATGAAGAAAAACAAAATGGTATTTAAATGGAAACTATGGATTACTCTATAATGAGTTTTAATGATGAAATTAATCCAATCCTGATTCACGGAGTTTCTATAACTGTACAAAAAATTATTCACAAAATTTTAGGGGAATAGAAATGGAAAATATGAAGTTTAATCTATTTATTTATAATTTATTTGAGAGATAATATTTATTATATTATTAGCTCTAATTTTTCTATCAATATTAACATAGTTTATATTGTACAGTTATATTGATCATATAAAACGATTGATATTGAGATATTTTGTGGTAAAAATTATTATCTTTTTAAACTATAAAATAATAAGAAAAAATTCAGAAATTTTTTCATTTAAGACGTTGTGTATTATGAGGAAGAAAAAAATATAATAGATCCAAATTATATTGTTTGAGTATCATAAAGTCTAAAGAATATTGAGGCATCAATATTAATTTTAAAAAATTAAGGATTGTAGCTCATATTCATTGATATCTATAATAGAGGCTTGATCCATACCATTTTTATTACATTATAAATAAGAGGATGATATAATGTAATCTATAAGGGGATATCCTAGTTGATTTCAAATCCAGAAAAAAAAAATTCTTGCATTGTATCTATTCGGTTCAAGTATAATGAGTCCATATTTATATCCCTTCCCTAATTCATCATGATTATAAATAGAGTGTTTTATGTGTGGGGTAATAACATTTTCTCACTGGGGGAATAATTAATATATATATATATAATGCCATATTAAAAAAAATCATTGTGCCCTTTTAATATATTTATTACATTTATCACTTGAATTTACAAAAATAAAATTATGTAAAATTAAATAAAGAGATCAATATATTAATTATGAGAAAATGTTAAAAAATGTGTTATTAAAAATAGTTTGAAAATTAATCAACCCTAATTAATCCCTCCTCCCTACCCCACTCTTAGTGACGACCATATAATCATCGATCGGAGATCATTCAATTGAGTCTTTAAATTTATCATGGGAGAGTCCCCATCTATAATATTTCCCATTTTTATTTATTAGGATGTTCATTCTTACATTACTATTATTCATACATTTCTTGTAAATTTATGAGTATGAGCCTTCTAAGAGATGAATTCAATATCCATAAATATCATCCACCATTGGGATTATAATATATTATGTTTATATTGTTTTTAATCACTTCAAAATATCATGAAATCATTTATAAAACATTTAATTTTTAAATGATTGTTTTAAAATTTCCCCCACAATGTAACTTTTATGTTCACTCCTTTTATTGTTATAATAGATTTGTGTATATAATATAAATGTATAATTATTTTATAGTGATTTCTTATTATAATATTATTTGAAAATAAATTTTTCTTTCCATGAAAAATTTAAATAAAAAATTAAAATAAAAAAAATGAGATCAACATATTATGTGATTTCTAAATATAAAACAACAAATTGGGATATTATTTAACTAAAAAAAACATACCCAACTTCATCCAATAATACTTCACTAATTAATTATTTTGAAATTAAATTATATTTATAGAAATCTAATCATCTCTAATATATGATGAATATTTACATATAAAGTCTACATTACATTGAGCCATATAAAAACTCTATATATGAAATCAAATCTTAGTTATAGGGTTGTTGATTCCTTGGTTAGGATTTTCCAATTTTACTAAAATAAATAATTATATGTTCTTATAGAAAATTATTATTTATCACAATTTACAGTCCTCCATTTTTATTAATTTTATTAATACCATATTATACATAACATCCACTAATATTCTAGAAAATTTCTATAAATTATTAGTAGGAATATCAATAATATTATAATTAAAATTAAAATAAAACAAATAAAACATTAATGAAAAGAAGATGATATATATTGTAATATAATATATATTTGACATGATTTTTTGAATTAAAAACGTCCAAATATAATTGATCATTGAACTAAACAATTATATTTTAACATCTCATGTGAAATCTTAAGAAAATAATATTATGAAAATTTCTAGAAATAGAGATGATGCTAATATATTCTATAAATGTTTCCTTCTAATATCCTAATCAAATTGAGAGATTACATTAGAATTAATGGTTTTAAAATAGAGATAAAACCTTCTATAAAATTTTTACTGATTTAAGAGTCTATTTATAATAACATTATCTATTACCATGTGTATTTTATGGATTATAGATGATGGAAAACTGATCATCGTGGGGGTCAATGGTTAATCTTAAAGTAAAAAAAACAGATCCATGCTTTTATCTCTCATTCAAATGAGTTTAATTTGGATATTCATTTGTGCATGAATATAACTTTATAATGAAATAGTGAGGTTGATAATGAGTTATTGAGTGGGCATGGAAGAATCCCATATTATATTAGAGTTTTCACATAGTTCAACAACTCATTTAATTTAGTTTCCAATCAATAGCTTTGGTTGTTGTGATCATGCATATTCATTAATATTATATTATTAACTCAAATAGAAGTATGTAGTAATATGAAACTCAATTCTCTAAAAGTTACTTCATATAAATAGATAATGGGTTAAAATTGTTTCTCTCATGTATAACCTAGTTGGATTACCGAAAATTATCTTTTTTTTAATAATTTTGTATTAATTTGAAATAAGAAACTGAATAAAATCATAGATGATATTTTTGAGAGTTACACTATATAAGAATATAATTTTTAATTATAAAGATAAATCATTACATCTAGATGAGTTAATTTTAATTATTATTTAATATCTAAATACTCTTGATTAATGTTAATCTGTCAGTGTTTCATGATATCCGATTTTAAAATTGATGTCTTTCCCAAAAGGATAAGTAATTCAAATTCAATATTCTTAGAACATGGAGTCAATAATAGTGTAACACATACTATTCCATATCGTAGTTTCCTAGATCAATCCTATATCCAAAAACCATGAAAAATATTTATCTTAATTGGGTTTTATGCTCAATTTCCCTTATTATCCCAATAATATCATCCACCTAAGACACACAATCATGAGATAAAACAATATCAATTTTTATCTCTATCCCATATACACAATCAAAAACATTTTTATTTTCACCATGATCATATAATATAGGTATTGTTATAACATTATACACAAAAAAACATATATTATCTCTAATTTTCATTGATTTTATCCAAAATGACGATAGTTGGTTCACATTAGTTCATACAATATTCATTGTGGTACTATATCCAAACCCTAAATTGATTCAAAAATGTGACCAGATAAGATGAAAACATTTTATTATAGTCTATTATGTATTGATAAGAAAAAAAACAAATTTTTTCATCACTTTGGCCTGCCACTATATATATAGAACAAAATGTACCCAAATATGATTTTTTTCATCAAATCATAATTACCTTTTTATTCAAATGTATGCCATCATTTCTTTTATAGTTCAACATGATATTGGTTATTTAATTTAATTTGTTATCCTTTCACTAATATGTGAACCTATACACATTCTCCATACATCCACATAATCTATAAAGTATTCCAAACACCATCATGAATTTAGTGGATTTCCTAAAACCCATATATCAAAATGTTTCTTATTCTCCATTTCTTTCATTGATTATTTTAAAGATAATGTAATATAAAAAAGTATAGTCTATATCACACAAAATGATTCCTCCTTAAAAGAAACCCAGAAGTAATAAAATAATACATACAACCACATACACAAACACACTCTCTCTCTCTCTCTCACACACACACACACATATATATATAATTTTAGTGTGTTATGACCTCTATATAGATTAAATATTCCAAATCAAACTCTTTTAATAAATTTTTATAAACATAATATTGGTTGACAATGTGTTTATGAGTTATTTTCATCACACAATAAGGATGTTGTAAAACACTTGCATGGGTTACTCAAATGAATCCTCAGACAGTTTTTGAATACAACATTAAAAATTATTATTGATATAAAAAAGGTTATTGACTATAAACAAGAGTCTATGAGAAATGTGGATAAAATATAATATTAGTATCACATTATTTAATTTTGTGTACATAATCAAATTATCATATAATATCTAAGTAATTTCATTATTTAATAAAACAGTTCTTTCCATCAACAATATATATTCATCGATATGACATAACATGATAGACCATTCTCAAATACACATATATACATCTACGGGATGACCAATCAAAAAGAGAAACTACATGATCAACGAACTAATGAATAAATAAATATGTTTTGAAATGAAAATAAGATTCACTACTCATCCCATTATCCCTAAACATCTCTATATACTTCATATAAATTCATTTTACAAAATTATCCTTAAATATGTATTGCTACGCATGTGAAAAAAGTATCCAATATAGGTTTTGTGCATAAAAAACATAGGGAACAATCAACCATGTCCTTTGTATGTACCATACTATATTTTATATAGATTCATGAATGATAATAAAATATTAATGATCAATATTCAATGAATAATTTTAAGACATTTTATGTAAACAAGGAAACCAGAAAACATGACCCTATATGATTCATGTGATATCAATATTGGGTTTTTCAAATATACATAATATTAGAACCATATTTTGTATATCCAAAACAAAACCAGGACCATGTATAGGAAACAAAAATGGTAATGACGTAACATAGCCTATTATGGGTGTATAGTGTAATAGGTGAAAATCAATCTTTTTATCATCATGCCTCCCTCAATCAACGAAATAATAGGAAATGTATATCCATACCATGATTTGAGGTTCGTATTCTTTACTTTATTAGAAAATTATTTCTTATCATTGGGGGTAATAATTAAATATGTATAGGGAAAGGGGTAACACAAATTGTTCTATGTATCATAGAATCTAGGAATTCCATCATAAAATAGTTTTCTTTCAAAAACCCATGAGTGGTGAATAACATGGTAGTTCGACACTAATGCTTTATCATTATACCTCTACTAGATAACTTCCTAATAGCATTCTTGAGAAAGATTCCATTACAGAATAATCATAATGGAATATATAACTTATAAAACATATCTCAAATAGTGATGCAAATGTATATATCACACTAGTAGATGATATTCCATAAAAATATAAACATTTCCATATTTTCCCTATCTCACTATACACTGGAATATCAAACATAACATATTACTAAACAATACCCTTGAAGGTCTGAAATCTATTAGGCTATAATCAATTTTCATGACCACCCCAAACGTCATAGACGGATATTAGAAACTCATATATGAATTTTAAATGATACAATATATTGTATATTACCTTAACTACATTATATTATCCTCTAGTTGAACCACCAATGAAATAATTTTACCCAACCCCATACACAGGTGCCTCAGAAGAACCATGTCAACATTTCCAAAAAACCTATCATACTTAACATATGATATGGAACTGAGTGATAATAAACAAATAATCTACCCATTAATCATACCCATATTGAAATACATAAACCCTCACTATTGTAACACCCGATGATTATGGATATTTAAAAGTGTTAGGTCCATAATGTCGAATACTCAAAGAGGTGGGGTGAATCAGGGATGAAAGATTAAAACTTCAAACACTTTGAGTCATGTTAATTGATAAAAAACTCAATTCTCTATTACAACTGTAGAGATATATGAATAGATATTAAATAATTTATAATACAAGGAAATTTTTACTTGGTTCACCCCCACTGGGCTATGTCCAAGGAGTTTACAATAGCGATGTACCGATGATCCAAATTCACTAAGGATCATAGTCAATAATGATACAATGTTCAGGATAAATCATCTATGCACAAGATCACTACCATTACATGATTTAGGGTCTCCTCACTACATTCCCAATGGTCACTCCAAATTCCCCTTTCTCTGGCTCGGTACCGGTAGAAAGGGTCCCCTTCATTATCTTCATTCACTCACTGCCCTTGAAAAAGAATCCAATCACGATTTTTATACATACAAGTTAGATATAGTTTATAGACATGTAGGTCACATAATTTTCATGGATTGTTTGATCCTCAACTTTTATGTAGATTCTCAACTGAATTCCTATTTTATCCAACACAATGAAGGGCACCTTCCCAAGTATTATTAGGTACTAGAAATTGCTTTTCAAATTTATTTAATGTTTTTTCATGCTTCGTTGCATATTTCTCATAACACCTTACCCTCCCACATATAGTGTACTGTGTATAGTAGGAGGAATACCTCCTCAGAATAATGTTTCCACTTACGCGAACCTCCCATCATCCACAGAAAGAATCTGCCTTCGCTATCACGTACCTCCTTCGTGTTACAATGTTTGTGGGCCACCTTTGAAAATAACCCTCATTCTATGAATTATTCTCTACTCATGGAGTTCTGTTGGTTCTTCCTCCTAGATCTCCTCAACATTTAGATCTTCCTCTCTGTGTAGTAATTCCATTGCAATTATGAGTATCATTAAAAAAAATTTGACGAAATTTCTTCCACGTGAATTTCTTATCCTCTCATAAATCATCATCACGAACAACTTTCGGATTTCACTGAATTCCTAGAGGTAAGATTTTTTCTCTAATTATATTCACTATATTTTTTTAATCAGTTGGATTAGCGCTCCTTATATATGAATAGATAACTGGAAAAAAATTCTAATCCAGTATTTACAAAATCATTGTTCTTGTATCGCCACTACCACATATTGATCCTCCTACCGCGAACTGCATCCATTCGGTGAACCAGTTTTCAACAATGGTCTCTGTACATCCTTTTCTCCCATGTGGAACTATTATAATCTTCCATATTTCAAACCATCAACCCTTCCACATACCATACACCCTTCACCGCAAACCATTACTATGAACCATTTCAGGTTTTGTAAACTGTTCCGGCGTACTGTTCCCGATACATGGTAAGTAGTTGTAAACCCTTCCCAGACATGGAACGCAGTCAATATCCCAGGAACCATGTTTCTCTTCCATTTCCGATTTCAATCACTATTTTTACACTATTCTTTACAATGAATAAAACCTTAAATATCAAAATTAAAATTCATGACTTTGAGGCCCAAAAATTTGGCAAACACTGGGAATCTACACCACCATAAAAACATGTCTTTGGCAAGCACCAACCATACACATTTGTGGTCATATAGCTTTGTCACCAACCGAAATCAAACAAAAAACATACCGAGAGGAGAACTTGATGATTTTTTTCCAAAAAAGGATATAGGGAATAAATTAATCTCTTTCAAATCCTAGGTTTTTTCAATTCCAATGAGGAAAAAGGATGAATCATTATGAGGCCCTCAAATATGAACCACAACAACAATCTTTGTAAAAAAAAACATTATCATATTCCAAAGTACATTACTACATTTGGTATGAGTGTGATAAAACTATGTATCAACTACCTAAATTACACTAAATATTATTCATTACAACAAAATTATATAGTTTCCCAAATATTATTATACACCAATCATCCCAAAAAGTAAACAAGGATTTTCCTTTGATCAATGATTCCTACTTGGAATCCTTTTTATAGGTGTTCAAACCTAAGGAATATTTTAATATAAATAATAAGTACATCACACCATTATAAAAATTTAATTCTTTAGTGAATTCATTTATTAATAATGCATAAAAATTATAAATTATTTTAAATTTAATAATGTACTTAGTCTCCGATTTTGCACACTATTGATGTTCAAAGCACTCCTAAAACGGGTCTAGATGAAGAAAATCCTAGGAAATATGTCTCTAAATACATTGAATTAAACCGAATGAATTTTATCACCTAATTACTACCCATATTATTATTTTTATATAATATCGAATCTTCATTTACGAATTTTGACACTATTAGGTCACCCTCATTCTTGTTAGGGTTACAATTCAATCCAATTGAAAATAATCATTTTATCACCAATTTGATATCCTATATCCTTATGTTTAAATTGAAAGCAATATATTTATACTCATGAAACTCATAAATTCCATGGTAATCCTTCTCCTCCATTCATTACAAGAATTTGGATGAATGCTCTAAGAACCCAAAATATAATTTCAATGAATAACACACCCATATGATTATCATCTCCATGAGAACACGATCCTACTACATTTTTACATTTTTTTCCATTAGGTTATAATTGTAATCATCACTACCTTTCCATTCCATTACATTGAAGTTAGGGAAGATGGAGGTGTTCAGAGGAGTTCTTGAGTACATGGTGTAGATGGAGACGTGGACTGTTGTAGGTGGTAGTTTTAGATGTAATGAAAATTCAAAACATGTATTGAAGGTTCATAGATATTATCACTTTTTTGGTCTAATGGATTATAAAAATGAAACATGGGATCTTGGGAAATGGATTTACCTAATGAAAGGTTAATTCAATTTTTTTTAATCATGTGAGGATATTATGGCCTAAAATGTGATGGTTTGTGTATTGTAAGGTGGTGGTGATGTGGTTTAATATATTGGAGTTGAAGGGATCCCATATGTTGGGTATTGTATGCTATCTATTTATCATTTTTTCTCATGTTAAATTTATTCACGCGACACATGAGTTGGGTAAACATACCAATTCATAGAGGTGTTGATTTTGATGTGTTATCCCTAATATTCAAGATAATAGTGAGACAGATGGTTGTCTCCCCTCTCATATGCTCTTGTTAAATCTCTAGTAATACATTTTGTTTTTAGAGATTTACTATTTGTGATGTGTTTCCAAGGTTTTTTCATGAAGGATTCGATGTGGTGTTATATTTTGGGCTATATTTCTATATGCATTATGTAATGTGATGTGATGTGATGGACCAAGTATTGATTTTCATGATTTTATGTGATGTGTTGTGTGACCTAGGTGTCTTTGGAGGGATGTGATTTGATGTGGTCCATGTGGAAGGGAATGGAAAATATGACATTCGATGTCTATGAGTGATATAATAGAATTGGTGGAGAATAATAAGTTGGGTACCTTTATTTTTTATGATCTTGATGATATATTATTATATTGGATGCATGGTTTGGATAGTTATTCCTAGCGAGGCATGGTTTCATTAGATGGATCGTATATGTTCATATTTGTCCTTCTATTTGTTCACTTGATCATTAGATCACTTTTTTCATATTTTCACTCAAGGTCATGGATTTTTCCAAATTGATGATACTTTTTATGATCAACCTATATGTATAAAAAAATTTGGGTTTTAGGATGAGAATGGGGACTGATCTAGACAATACTAGTCTGATTGGAGTGGTTGTTGAGTCACTTCTGTAGATTTTTATTTTTGGTATATTGTTAAATTCATTTATTTTATAATTTTAAATCACTAATGACTTATGGGATGGTATTCAGTTCACAATTATATGTTTATTATAGTTTTTGGTGATTATTTTTCATGTACAAAAATTTGGTTTCATTTATAGAGGGTAAGGCCTACCATGGCATTATATTTTCTATACCCTCAGTGCTAGTCACCTACCTGGGGCCTATAATAAGAGGGAATCAATGGTCATTATCTCTCTCTCCCTCAAATTTTAGCATCATTGGATGGAGAGGTTCATGGAAGAGTGGTGTTGAAGGTTATTTTGAGAGATATGACGATGTTTTGAGTTAATTACTATGATGTATTCACGGGACGGAATGTAAATTATACCATTTCACCTTAGTGTGTGACATATGACATGGTGACCAATTATGATATGATATTTATGTCGATCCTTGATCAATTACATAGAATCGGACCTTATTGAATGAGAATGTGAAGTGTAATTATTTTCACTGATGATACCTAGGATATTTACATTCATCATGATGAAAACTATTCATGTTTTATTTTTGATTTTTTTTGTAAAATAATTAAATAAATAAATATTATTTCAAAAAAAATTATGATACCCATCATAGTATGTTCTCCATGGTTTTAAGAATAGATATTGTTTTTAGTCATTAGTCACTCTAATATTCAAGATCTATAGCCTAATATAGTTGACTATATGAGGGTTGACTCAAAGAGGATGATAAGGCATGTTAGTAATAATGTTTTACCTTTTAGTGGTTGAGTTTGGAGAATTATGAGGGGAATGTCCCATATCTGGAGAGAGAATGATGGTTGCAGGATTTTGAGATTAATTTTAGTCTAATGCAAGTATAAGATGAGTTATAGGTACTATTGGGAGTTATTCATATGTGGGGAGACACATGGATGTTGTGTAATGTTATTATCTCGCATAAATTGGTGAGTCTATGTTTTTGGGAGAATTGGATCAGGTTTAACGACCTCTTACACTTTATAAAGATTTTTTACATAAGAGGATATCATATCACAATGTTTATATGAGTCCTTATACATATTGATCAAGTATGTAGACACTTAATTTATACTCTATACGTATCTATGTTGGAATAAAAAGAACATAGTTAGGAATAAGATTCCTTATTTGTACGTTTAACATTAGTAGGGTGGCTAGTAAGGTGTTTTGAGGAGAATGACATCAGGCAGTGGGACACGTGTGTTTATATAGTCAAGGTTCTTTTCAATGGGGAATGAGTCACATCAGTTTCTCTCCAAAATGTCAGGGATATGTTAATATAGATTAATATTTAGTGGTTTTACATTTTCATTCCATATCTTCATGGGATATAAGAACCACTAGCCTTACTGTCTAACTACTCAGGGTGTTCTATTTTATAAGACTATAGGGCACCTTTTTAGCAGTAGTGGTTACCTCTGAGGAAATTTCACATGAAGGGACCAAAATTTGTTATTCAAAAGATGAGAGTGTGTGGAGTTTATACAAGGAAAACATATGGTAGTACACTTCTATAGGGATCTTGAAAATAACATTGATGCAGAGGCCGACAGTAGAGAAGTAGAGGAAATAGGCACAGTTAGATTCACATGTAAGAGGTAGTAGAGATAATAGAGTCAGTAGTTGTTTTATGTATGCATATTTTATCATCTAAACATTTATGTTTTAAATGTGGAGCCTCATAGTTATATTTTCCTTGGATCTGTTCCATATGTTCAGATTAGATGCATAGTGTTTTTAGTAACCCTTGTGTTATTTACACTAGTTTTAAGTTATGATTCATTGTTAGATGTGTGTCGGAGAAGTATAATGGTAATTGGTATAACTATTTATTTGGGAACATCATCATGTTATAGATATAGCCATATTATGTTATCCTTATGAAGTATTGGTTGTATGTTTTGAATATATTCATCAAATTCTTTTGGTGAGGAGTTTTCTCTTATAAAGTGGAGGGATAGTGAGTGGTGTTCATTGGTAAGAATGTTTATCAGTTGGTTGGAATGGAAATTGGAGGCTCTTTTATCATTAATCAATGATATGGTAATGAATTAATATGTGTGGTTTTCTAAGGTATTTGGTGGAGTTCATGGAAGTCTTTTCAGAGTTTGTGGATATACTACCCCCTTGAAGTGATATTGAGTTCAAGGTAGAGTTGTAGCTAGGTTCATATATATTTTCAATGTATCCCTATCGAATGGAACCTACGTTGTTGTGCTAGTTGAGGATAATTTTGGATGATCTAATGTATAGGGAATTCATCTAAACTATTGGGTCACTTTAGGGTTCCCTAATGTTTTTTCCAAGAATATGGATGGTAGTATACGATTGTGTATAGACTACAAGAGGATGAATTAGGTAACAGTCAAGAAAAATTACCCTCTTCGGAGGGTATAAAATCTATTCAACTAGTTTGTATGGGATAGTTAGTTATTGAAGATTGATTTTCAATATCAGTAACACTAGTTGAGGGTGAAGAATAAGGACATCCCAAAGGCAACCTACAAATGTCGGTCTGGGCACATTGAGTTTGTAGAATTATCATTTGGTCTTACTAATTGCCCATATATAAGTTCCTATATTGGTTCATCATTGTATTGATCAATGATAACTTTGTTAACAAAAATTTCATGGATGCGAATACTGAGAATCTCATAATTGATTTCCAATTCCTCCAACACCACTAACTGTATGGAAATGTTTCAGAGTTTATGTTCTAGATGTATGAGGTAAAATTAAATTGGTATGTATGGACTCATCACAGTGTCTATGTGAACCCGTTTAAGTTCAATGAAATTTTTTCATGGGTTGCACAGAAAAACATTTATGTGGATCACAGTTTCCATATTCTAATGGGCTATTATAAGGGGTTGTCATGATTTCGCTAAATGTTTATTCCCATTGAAATTTTTTACTGTGAGAGATATGTATATTTTTTGGATTTAGTAGTGGAAAATATAATTCTATTAAATGAATGAGATGTTTTTTATTTCTCTAGTAATTCAGTTTTCTTGAGGATGGAGAGTTGTTTGATGTTTTCAGTGATATATCCTTCCTTGACTCATGATGTATGTCGATAATAAAATGATTTGTTATATCTTATTTGTTATGTAATTTACCTCCCCAAGAGTTTAAATATTCCACCCATGACCTAGAATTGGTATAATTTTTTTCATGATAATTTTGTTGATGAATTACCTTATAAGCCATCATTTTTTTATTCTCACAGACCACAATAGACTGAAAATTTTTCATTATCAAAGTGTTCTAAATATATGAAAGTGGAGGTGGATTGAATGTTTCCAAGATTACAATTATGAGATATCTTAATCCTTACGTAAGGGTGTTTTAGATAACTATGAATTGATTCATTATTCTAGAGAGGATGTATATCAGATATCGATAAGTGTATGAAAACGAATGAAAATTCTTATAGTGATCCATCATGAGTTTGGGGATATATGTCGCTGAGATTTTTATCATCATATAGAAAAAAAAATTATATCATTCATTAGGTGGAGGTCTAATAGCATGGAGAGTCAAATGTATATGTGGTGTTTGATTTTTTTCTATAGTTATACTCTTATGGGATGGTTAGAGGAATATGTGAACTGGTCGTTATTCTAGGGGGGGTTGATTTTTTCATAGGTGATGTGCAAGGGAGTTCAAGATTGAAACAGTATATCTACATTATTGGTAAATCATATAATGATAACTATGTATTTTGTATTGAAGAGAACACTTTTTTGGTCAGGTATAAAATAGTTAGTGGAATAGTTTGTAGTAATATTTTTTGGTTTGTATCCGGTTGAAATAGTAAATCCATGAACATGGAAAAAATTTCTATTCGTAGATATCATCAAGTGAAAAATTTGGGACATATTGATGGATTTCATTATAGGGTTTAACTAATATCTAGATTAATGTGATGTGTTTTTGGTGATAGTGGACCAAGTGGTGAAATAAACTCACTTCCTCGTGATCCATGTGTTAATTATCATGGATTTTTGGTAAGATGGTATGTGGAGGATGTGGTTAGGCATAACGGGGTACTAAAGAACATCATCTCGGATTGGGATCCTTGTTTTACCTTAGTATTATGGAGTAATTTTTACATGTTTTAGGATCCCAATTGATCCATTTCAGTTAGTTACTCCCTCATACTGATGGAATGATAGAGCGAAAAATCTAGATGTAGGAGGATATATTATGGTCATGCATCTTATAAATTAGTGGATCTTGGGTAAAACACTGAAATTTGGTCATATTTTCATACAAAAATAAATATCAATCATCCACTGACATGGATTTATTAGAGGTGTTGTATCAGTGACCCTGTTGTTATCCATTATGCTAGATGGAGGTTAGGGAGTTAGCATTTCATGTCCCCAATGTGGTCCTGATCATTACTGAGAAGATACAGTTGGTTCATGAGTGGATGAGGGTTGAAAAATATCATCATTAGGCCTATGATGTTCATAGGCCTGTATATTTCATGGTTTCATATCATGTGTTCTGTAGAGTCACCCACAGCATCAGTAATTGAGTTTTGATTTGGGGAAAAATATTTCTTGAATAATATTTTGGACTTTTGAGGTGTTGGAGCCTATTGAAGAGGTAGAGTATCTGTTGTTTTTTCACAATATAATTAGAGGGTCCTTTAAATATTCCATGTGTCCCATCATCACAGATATATTCATGATCATGACCATGTTAATGACTATGGGTAGTTGTATATAAATATGAAAGAATGATTTTGGAGGTTAAATTAGATATATATAAGAATTATTTACGAATGGGTTTTGTTGAAGAACCATTCCCTTGGATCACATTTTTTTAGAAAATATTTCATGGTGGATATTAAATGGGAGTTAGAGATGTTGATTCTTGCTAAGTATCCTATGTTTTTTATTGAGATTTGCATTATAAATTTTTTTTTTGTATGATGTGATGTCTGGGTATTGGAATGTTTTGATTTGTGATGTATGATAAATTTTTAAAACACAAAAAAGGGAATACCTGATTCCTAATCAAGATGAATTATAGTCTGATGTGACTGAATCCTTATAGGAGAGTATTTCAACCGGTATGTAGGATATGATTACATGATTTATGTGCACAATGTGGTGTTGTGTGTTTGTCATGGAATTGGTTGGTTTGGGTTTTGTGGATGTTTCCATGGTTTTGTAGTGATGTCATTTCATTTGCTATTTTTTTAATTTAATTTGTATTTGTTTCTCTGATGGTAGTTTTTGAGGTTTAAGGAAATCATTTAGGGGTATTTTTTGGGATGATTGTTTGGACCACTCTCTTTTTGAGGATTTGGTTTTACTTCTCAAAGACGATATTCATTTGTGATGTATATAATGTAATGGAAAATGACTTTCTGGATTACAAATTTTCCTTTTAGGTAGTTAGATTCAATCAGATGATTTATTTTGGGCTTAGTAGAGTTGGAGCTTTAATGTATTATTTTGGGTGGTTTGGGAGGTGGACTAGATTCAATAAATGAATTTGAGGTTCACAGCTTGAACTCCAAGCTATTTTTGTTGTTCTTATCTGGGAATGTGGGGAATGAAATTGATTCACATTGTTAATAGTGAATTCAAGAAATGTAATTATATAAGACCAAGTTGATTTGAATTTAATTGGATGTTTAGATTTTGGGAAATCAACTGATTACATGCTATGAATGAGTTCCATGATGTGAAAATGGAAGGTTAATGGTTTTTAAATCATTTTGTTCAGATTTTTTTATTCATTCAACCATACCAATTTCTATCAGTTTTTGGTAAACCCATTATGGGTTTTAATGATTGCCCATCCCTTTTTCTCCATCCTCCATCCATTCATTTTGGTGGATTCTGATTGGCGATTCATTGTGAGTTCTCATATCGTCAAAATGGTTTTCATTCCAATATTCTAATGTAATCCCCTATAGCAGTATATAATTGCATTGTGCTGTGTATGGGTTGTGTTTTGATAACACATTGGTAAGGTGTAGGTTAATCTGTTAGTTCCTTGTGCGTTGGTGGATTCATGGAAGTTTCTCTGTCACCTTATAGTGCACAACATGATATAAACTTCTATGAGGAAAGGGGTCCCCATTCTCACACTTTTACATTCAATATGTGTCAAATTCATGTTTTTTTTACCTTTAGGTGTTCAGTAAGGGTCATCCTAAATATATAATTAATTCAAAAAGTTGAATTTATAATAATGGTGATTTTTTTCATGACTTACATCTTTTATAGTTGTTTTTGATGATATTATGAATTAATGATTACAATTTAGAAAGTAATGCCTATTGCGAAACTTATTATCATAGTATTTTTTATTCTATAACTACCCTTGTTGTGTTTTTGTGATATAGCATGCTAAATAAATGATTATAGAATGTATATTTTTTATAATAACTTCTTTCCCTTGTATTTTGGTTTTTATGATAATACTTTTTCTAATAAATGATTCAATGTGATGAAAGGAACTAAATAATTTTTTAAATAAGTTTGTAATGATATTTTTATGCGTGTTTGTGTTTTGTTTTTTTTATGGTTTGGGATGTTGTATGATGATAGAGGTGACTGGATATGTCGTTTTATGTGAGTGTATGAGATATGGAGGTTTGTTAGCATTGATATGAGGTGAGAATTTGTGCATTGTGGTGCATAGATTCGTGGAGCAGTTTTTCCTCATAATGGTGTGATGTGTGGCGGTGATGATGTGTAGTGGTGATTGTGTAGTTGGTTTGAATGTAGGATGATTTGTGAGGTGTGGTAGTTTTGTAGGGGTAATGGTATAGTGGTTGTGGTATTTGGCAGTTGTGGATATGAGATGTGTGGTGGTGGTTGTGTAATGTTGTTGTATGATGATGGTGGTTGTGTAGTGCTGTGGTGGTGGTTTTGGGAGTTGGGCCAATTGTAACATGGCATGGTCAAGATAGTTTCCTTGTAATCCATGTGAAGAACTATGATGGTAAATGAAACCAAATATGATGTTAGATAAATGATATGGACATGAAACACATGTGTGGTAATTGGCTAACTCAATGGAATAAATGATTGATTATTGTAATGTGAAATGATATGAATATCAATTATGAAAAAATTTGCATTAAGAGGCATTATAAACTGCCACAAAATCGTTCATCGATAGTTTTGGAAAACCACCACTCAATTGCGTGGTGACATCTATTTAGGGGACTATTTTCAAGACCATCACATAATGATTTAGCATTGGATTTTTAAAATCTGGGGAATCATTTAGAAGCAGTATAAACAACTAATAAAAAATTTTGTGGTGGTTTTTTAGTTTGCATAATTAGTTTATTTTATTATATTATTATTTTATAGTTTTATAGTTTTATTGTTTTATTGTTTTCTTATCTTCTTATATTTTTAATTCTTTTAAATAATGTATTACTTATTTATTTATTATATTCTTGTTTTATTATTCTAGGATGTAATTATTTACTATTGAATTATTATTTTATCATTATTTTAGTATTATTTTTGTAAAATATTATTTCTTTAATTAATATTATTTTTAAAATATATATTATTATTTATAATGAAAATGGACATGCACTTGTACAAGCCATATATAAAAAATTTGTGTTGGGTGGGATTTAAACCCCTTACCTCTAGCTCAATCTCTAAAGACTTTGCCACTCTAGTATTCTATTCATTTGTTTAATATTTAAAATTTAATATACTATTATATATATTGATTAAAAAAAATTCAAAAAAAAAAATATTTATTTTATAATAAAAAATTAATAATTACATATTTCAAATTAGTAATTAAAAATGTATAACTAATTATTAATAAATCATTATTTACAATGAGTAATTACTAATTAGTAATTAGTAATATATATTTAATAATAAATTATTAATTATTAATAATTAAACATTATTAATTAATAATTATTAAATAATAATTAATTATAAATATTTAATAATTAATAATATTTAATTAATAAATATAAAACTAGTGAATAAAAAATAATTAATTAATATCGTAATAAGTTTCCAATAATAAATAGTAAATAGTAAATAAAAAATAGTAAATATTAAATTATAAATTATAATTATAAATAATAAATAATGTGTAACATATAATGAATAATAGATAAAAGATAATTAATAATAAATAAATAATAATTATAAATAATTTATGCCTTAATGTATAAATAATAAATTAATAATAAATAAAAAAATAAATATGAAATAATTTATAAAATAACAATGGAAAACAAATAAATAATAAATAAGACATTAAAAATCATTAATAGAATAATATTAAATGATGAATAAATTAATAATAAATTAATAATAAATTAGTAATTAATGTGACCATAATAACTAAAGAATATATTAATAAATAATAGATTATAATTTCTATAGAAAAATAACATATAAATAATAAAATAATAACATAATAAAAAAATAAAATAAAAAATAAAAAAATAATGGAAAAATAATTAGTAATATTTAATAAATAAATATAATGAAATAAAAAATAAT
Source organism: Viscum album (assembly GCA_963277665.1). NCBI lineage: Eukaryota > Viridiplantae > Streptophyta > Magnoliopsida > Santalales > Viscaceae > Viscum > Viscum album. The sequence continues at coordinate 1,936,518,615 of OY728137.1, forward strand.
TAATAAATAGATAATATAATAAAGAAATAGTATTAAATAATTCGTTAATTAATTAATAATTTGTATTTAATAATAAAAGATAAATATTTAATAAATAATTAATAATTATTAAATATCAATTAGTAATTAAAAAATATCTAGAAAATAATGGGTAATAAATAATAAATAATAAATAATAAATAATAAATGATTAATAATAAATAATAAATACATAAATGATAGTAAATAAAAAATTATTAAATAATAAATTAATAATAAATAAATGAATAATAAATGAATAATAAATACATAATAAATAACATATACGAAATTGTAAATATTAAATAGTTGTTTAATATTAATGTCATAATAAAAAAATTTAATAAATAATATATCAATAATAGATGAAAATAATTATAATAAATAATTAAAAATAAATAAGAAATCGATATAAATACTTATCTATATATATAAATGCAAATAAAAATAATTTCCTGAATATATAGAAACCCACATTATGTTACATAGATATATATATATACAAACTCATTTATATAATTGTACATGAATATAAATAAATAAATATATATGCATAAGTATAAATGTAATTATATATTTTTAATCATATATGATATACAAATATATAAACATAAATATGTATAAATAATTACAAATGTATACAAATATACAAAAATATTCATAAATTAATATAAATATATTAATAAATATAAATATATAAATAAATATATAGATATTTGATTATAAATTACCAAAAACGGGGAAATAATAATAATTGAACTACCATCAAATCAATAGGAATGTCAGTTAATGAAATGAAATCCTAAAAGACATAAAAATCATATGAATAAACTCTTAAACAAAGATGAAATCATTTTGAATATGTATGATATATATATAGTAATTTTTATAAAAATATATTATATATTAATATTTAGTAACATTTATTATAATATAAATATTAAAATAAATTTATTTATCAATACTCAAGAATATTTATATATTAAATTATTTATATATGCATGTATATATATATATATTCATATAGGTTTAGTATAAATTTATTTATATACTATATTTAATGATCATGATATATTAATATAAACATGCATTTATATATGATGTGTAAACACAATATTATTGACACACAAGTATGTATTTTAATTTCACTAATCCACACAAAAATATTTACAGATAAATGTTGATTTATTTCATCCAAATCTCGATTTTTGATTTTCTAAATAAAAAACCATTTTGGGTGATTGGGAAACTTCGAAATTATATAATTCCAAAACATGTTACCCCATCAAAAACACTCATTAAACCATACAAAATATGGAGGTTCCATATATCGAAGTTCATAACAGAGAAAGAAAAAAAACAATGGACCCAACACATGTTTGTATCATAATGGACAATGAGACATTTGAGTAGAGAACCCTACATAACAATCCCCATCATCATCCCATCCCCATCACCGTCGAAGACCTGAGAAACATTGATGACATAATTGAAATGATATATGAACATACATGAAAACATGTTCACTAAAACTACTATCAATATTGATTGCAAACAAACTTGTTATAGAACAAACATTCCATAAAGGGTAACCAACAACAATCAATGAACCAAAAAACAAAAACCTATTACAAGAGATAAGATAAGAGTAACCAAACCAAGACCATAACAAATATATATAACCATGTCACTCCTCATGAAAATCCCATCGCAGTTCAAATAGAAAAATCCTAAAACCTAACCAAGAGGCAATGCACAAGGATGACCTGTCTTGGAACGAATGAACGAAATGCAATAATAGAGTATCTTGAGGGTTGGGATAACCAGGGAGAGGCGACCTTCGGATGAACAACAAAACACTATCTTTAGAACCATCAGCAAAATGCTAGATAAGATCAGGCTATAAAAGTAGCATTAAGTTATTGAACAAACATTGATAATGCCAGAAAACCATCATAAAACTACCATGAGTATGAAATTTTTTTTTATCTAGAACAAATTATTCAACCAATGACTGAATCAATGGATGAAACCAGCCATATTGAACCCCCGACACCAAATGAATACACCAACACCATATCAAGACACAACAATTGCCTTCATACAAAACCGTAGATGGGTCCATGACAATGACATAGAGAGAAAAATCATAGAAGGTCAAATGATCTGGCTAGGAAAATCCACCGAATTTTTTTTTTCGAACAAAATTACCAATAGGTTCCAATACCACTGTAAGAAAACATTCACTAAATCAATTTCTTTCTATAATGAATGAAATAATGTTGGTAAACCTATAAATATACGTGAAAAATGTTTTCTGTCTTGTGTGGTGGTAACGTGGTGTTTCATATAGTGGTGGAATAAGTTGTGAAGTTTGTTCTGCAGTATAGTGGTGGTAATGCGGTGTGAACTAGTGCAGTAGTTGTGAACCCATAGGTTTCATATTGCCTTATATCTATATATCATGTATTTATATTGAAGCACTGTGATTTTTTGTGAGTTTTTTTAGAAATAATTTTATAATTTTGATATTTTATATTTTTTACTACAATGGATATAGATTGGGTTATATCTAACTACCAAGTTATTATTCATTTATACACAACCACAAGTCATGGTTTCACTACACGCAACACTTATAATTTATTTTGGAACATAAACCACTATTTTTGCATTGTGTTCCACATAATTCCATGTTCATTTGATAGAATGTGTTACACTCAATACCGAGTATTACAAAACTACAATATACTATTAATATTGTGTGTAAAATTTTATTATACTTAATAAATTATCATATAAATATATGTAAATATATAATTAACTAAAATTTTAAAATATAATTTATACATGAATAATAAATTAATACATTTTCCTAAATTATCATTAAATTAAATAACAATTTAATGGAAAGAAAAAAATCAATTTTTTTCCTATGAATTTGTTTCTTTGATCCAAAACCATTCTATTGCAATAAATAAAACAAAAAATTGTTGGAGGATTTTTAATAAATGTTTTATATTACATATTCAATAAAAAAATGAAAATAATAAAATATATTTTATAGGTATATGATAAGAATAAATCTATTTTTATGAATAAAAATATATATCTTTTTGGAGTGAAATTTTAAATCCTTTTAACTATTAATTCATCTTAAATCTATTTATTTACACATTAAAAATTTTTATATGAAAAAACTAAAATTGTCTTTTAAAACCGTGATATCCAAATTTAATTTGGCTTAATTGTTGGTATTGTTATTATATATTTCATGTTTTTATAAATAGTGAAAAATACTGAATTTCAAATGAAAATAATTTTTTTCGATCAAAATAATATATAATGTTAAATTATATATTTTATTGGTTTTAATATATAATTAGATTAAATTTTTATCTCTTAATCTAATGTAGGTCATTCGAATCAATTTCACAATATATTTGTATATAAAAATATTCCAATCTTTTAAATGTTTTCACATTAAAAACATGTTTTCTAGTTCCATCAAAGAGGTTATTTTTTAATTAATATATTCATATTATAAATAAAGAATTATAAAAAATTTATTCCTGATTTTTTATCAAAATATCCCAATTTATTAAATAGTTCCCTTTGATTTTTGGAATATTTGAATAATAATGTTTTTAATTGTAATTTCCATTTTTAATGGTAAATCGAATAATTAAGGGTAGAAATATTAGCACAAGTTTTAGGAAACCACCCTAGAACATTATAAAATATTATTGGATGAATTAAATTCATCCCTTAACACATAAGGATACAAATTTATTAATTTAATGGTGGTTTTAACTGAAAAATAATTAAATACTAATAAACTCAATGGGAGTGAAAAAATGTCACACTCATACTTCTAATAAGTATACTATTTTTATATGGGATCATATAGAATATAATATGAACTATATATAATATTTTATTAAAAAATTATTATCTATATCATATAAAATTATTAATAATTTTTTTGTTAAAATGTAATTGTAACGAATAATTACTAAAATGTTGATGTAGTAATTACTCAATTAATGAAACAATTAATTAACTAGTATTAAGAATATTAAAGGAAATATAATTGGACCTAATTAATGTGATTAAAGAATTTTATATTTGAATCACACATATTTGGGTTGAATTAAATGATTTTTATTAGACTAATCTTTATGGATGTATTTTTTTCTATCAATGTTATGAATAGTGTCAAAATTTTCAGTTATGATATTTTGTGAAAATATTAATTCATTAAATAAATAAAAAAAATTAAAATTATAAAATAAACACAATGGGGTGAGATATGGTTTAAAATATCTTCAATTTGCATTTTAGGGTCCAATTGACACTTTTTATTTAAAATTTAATTCATATTCATATTAAAAACTTTTTATACCAAGGATCAAATTAAAATGGATTATCTAAGGATAAATGAAAATAACAATGTTTAAAATTTCACCAATACATTAATAAAATATATCATTTAATGAAATTACAACCTTATATAATATTATATTATATTGAATGAATTTTTGGATGTATTTATATTGATATTTTATTTATTATAAATATATCTTTTAAGAAACTTCAAAAGTGACACTCCCGAGACATATAAAAGGGAACATCTTTTTCGATTTTCATCACTCTATAACTTATTTTTTCGAACAAAATATATAAAAAACACCTCCAAACTTTTCTACTTTCATTCTAGAATCTCTAATTTTTGAAAATATTCAATTATTATGGTCTATTTTTTAAAATTGAAAACAGATGGCCAAAGAGTACGTAACATTCAACAATGAACGTTTTTGTTTTATTTATTCCATAAACTCATTATATTATTTATATTAACTGTTTATATAAGAAATAAAGTATCATAAATTTAATAAGAAATTGTTATAATAATGGTTATACATTTAATCACACAATTTTTCATCCAATTGGAAACACAATAATCAATTGTCTGTATGATAGACTACCGCCTTGAGAACTGATATCATTAATTATTCCATTTCGACCATTCATGGTTAGTAAAAAAGAGGTATTTTCTATTTTCATATGACATATATGATATTTATGACATAATTATACATAATTAAAGAAAATATAATATCTAAATATATTCCACATATTCTTTTGGGAAATGATAAGGTCGCATGTGGGTATGTACGACTCATCATCTCCACGATGTGATGTGATTCATTTATCACATATTTTTTATATAGATTGTAATAATAATTGATTTAATTAATATATATGATATTTATAACATAAAAATAATGTTTTTATGATATTATCTCAAATAATATCTCTCTTTTAATATGATATTAATACGAAATCAACATTCATGCATATATACGAGATACCATCTCCATGAACGATGTATTTTATTCTCTATCCCAAATTTTTTTGAATCAACAATAATAATTTTATACTGAATATATTTATTTATATAAAAATTATATAACATTTACCATTTGTTAGATGATGAAATCATGATCTAAATAAAACCATCGAGAATTAAAAGTTGGATTATATATGAGAAACACAGAGATTATTACCTGAAACATAACTTTAAAAAGAATTTTTTATAGTCTAGTAATATAAATTCACAATTAAATAATAAGTATTTATATATATTAATATATTTATGTGGTATATTTATAAGATAATTATATTTTTTATAGAGTCTGTTTGAATGTATATTTAAGAAGTAAATATTAAAAGGTAAGGGGATTTATAGTATCACACTTATTTATGCGAGACGTAAGCAATATTTACAACTCATTTATTTTTTTGGGGTATATACTACTCATGATTATGTTATATAATCCATACCCTTATATATATGGTAATATGCGTATCCATTTTATGATATACCATTTATGATATATATAGTTCAAAAGATACGAAATCAAAAAGGTAATTTGGCATCAATTTACCTTCTTTGAGACACATGTTATGTTATGTTATACACAAATATCCTTTTATTGGTTGTATATAGAACTATTTCACTTTTACGTGGTGTGTGTACATGTTTTTGAAAAATGAAAAAAATGATCTTATGGGTGACCAACATTCATTTGTTATTATAAATACATTGACATCACCATATTTGTTTTGACTCAATCTGTGTCGTTATCTGTTAGGGGGAATTGGATTAACCCCATGGAGACTGGGTAGTTTATCCATTCCTAATTATAAAGGAGGTTCCACTACCAAATGGTCCTATTTTGTGAATGCATGTGGTTATGTGTATGTGCAATCAGTCCTCTTAGGATATTACTTCTTCGAAAGGTCTCTTGTGGGTTTATTTTTGGTGCTAGAAAATCCCAACTGCCCTGGTATCCATGATTCATAAAACATCTTCTCAAAGGTAGGTTCTCATTGGATGAAGATTTGGCCATCGACACTTAAGGAATCTAATGGTCGATAGGATGGTAGTGCATTCAAATTGAAAACTTTTTGGGGAAATTATTTCATATTTCGGGGCTCTCTAATAGATTTAAGTCACATTCATATGATCTTGATTCATGGTTCATTCTTAAAGAGTGATTTCATAGGATAACCCTTGTTTTCACAATCATCATGGATATACATTGATTTTATTCTACAGAGGAAATGATGTCCTAAGACATTTAATAAGGTGCTCGGTAGTTTATCATTATCTAGGAGGGACACAAGGTGATTTGATTTTGGGATCCATCCTAGAAGATGGGATTCTTATGTTTCTTCCACAGAGGAATCAGGGCCAACATAGATTAGTTATCTTGGGACAAAGACATGGGATTTGGCCCTTTTGTTGGGTGAAAAATTTTGTGTACCCTTTTTGATGGTCACCCCGTTGAGCTTGGGCCTTCAAGTAGGCAACCTATGTGTCCTTGTTTGAACATGAATCAGTGTTCTCATATTTCAATATGGTTTGCGGTTTATGAATGGGTTCTTCCCATTTGAGTGGATCATGATTGTGTTAAATATTTTGGAAGGGAACCCTTTTGATCTTGGGCCTTCAGGAATTCATCCTATGTATCCTGGTTTGCATAGGAATTAGAGTTCTTATAGTTTAGGATGGGTTGGTTGTGTGGATTTTGTAATCATCACAAATATATAATCCCACGTGAGTAACACTCAGTGTATGAAATAAGAGAATGTGAGATATTCAATAGACCACACACCTCCACTCCCGCTGATGGGAGAGGTTCGTCCTACGCTGGAAGAATCTGAGGCGATGGTGGGACAGGGTGAGGAACAATTAACCCTTCAACATGGGATGATATTGGAGTTCATGTGGCTTAGATCTCATATGATTATGTACTTACCTTAGTGGGAGGTCCCTAGAATGTGTTCTAGGAAAGGGGAGGAATGGCCCCTCTCCCCAAAAGGGGAAGTGAGCATGATTCCATCGACTGATCACCATTCCTCATTGAATGGAAAAGAAAGAAATCTCCCTTGATCTCTAGAATATAGAGGTTCAGATCAGTATCTTGTGGTTGGACTCTGTGTAACCATTGGAATGTTGACTTATAGGCATCCTGGGAGTCCGAACTATTGTGGGGACAACTATTGTGGCTTTTCTTACCATGGGTATGTAGACTCATAGTGGCTTGGTAATGCTGGAGATAGTCTGATCATATTTGTCCAGTGGATATAGAAGAGGCATTGTGGAATTTATTTTTTATGATGAACCAAATTTTGTTTCTCGATTACCCATTATTATTAAATTACTTATTTTAATGGTTTTCTGCTAGTTATACTCATGGAAACATGATTAGCTGTTTTCACTTCGTCGATGATTCAATACTGATGTTAGAATGCTCTCAGAATTATTTCTTCCGATATCTGGGGTCTCCTCCATGGTTTCTTCAAATGTCCCCATATTCATCCTAATGTTCACCATTTATAGAGTATTGGGGAAATCATATTTGTGGGCATGCAACACCATCTATCGATGTCCAAGAAGAAATACCTCAAGCCACAGAAGACTCGATGAATCAAAGGATTTTGAGGCTCTGGTTTACAGTTGGCTGTTTTCGGAACAATGCTGACTTTATTCATCCATGATGTGTTGATCTTTTGGGATGGTATATAGATGGCCTTCATAAGAATGATTTTTCTAATGATGCGGTTTTCGGTTTACTAGGTTAGATGGCCATCACCATGCGGGCTAGTGTCTCATGGGACTTTTTGCATACCCCTGGTTTGTGGTTCATGCTTTCTATGAAACCTTCTTAGTTATGGAATGTGGGTTTCTTACAACCCTGAAAAAACTGAATTTCTTCTTGTTTCTTCACAAATTTTCAATTAAATTTTCATCCATTTTCCTTAATGAACATGTAGGAATGTTTTATTCCTCATGAAAAGTGCAACTTGGAGAATTTAAATCCCTTTAAGAAATTATTAGGATGCAAAAAATTCCCCTATTCAGAATGGGGATGGTTTAGGACAAAGAGGAGACTGTTCTGTTATAGAAACGGTCCTGAACTGAAATAATTTGTGGTAAAACAGATATTTCAGGTAGGAGGGGACCACAACTTTTTAAAGGAGCCAAGGTCATTTGTATTTTTCCATTTCTCATAGAGAAAAGTGCCCTTGACCTCCATTAGATTTCTCTACAGCTGCGTATGTATTACTTTGTGAAACCTGTATTCATGAACCTCCTTGTACATGCTGCGAACCGAACACTTCACAATTGATTCTTCACACGAAATATATTTTGGATTTCACAAATAGATTTGTGGAATTTAAAACTACATTCTAGACTTCTTTATAGGAGAATGCTACATGAACTACATGTTTCTCACACTAGTATAAAACTGGCAAAATGAACCTTAATCCGTAATAATCCAAAAATAAACTCTTAATCTGCATTTTTTGAATACCAGCATGGTGAGGAATCAATTCATTGTTTATTCCTTTGATGAACCTCTCTCTTTTTGGCAAAACACTCGCTGGGATAGTGCACCGCCTGAATTTTTCATACTACGACTATTCGTGGTGGATTGCTTTGGCATATCATGAAGTGAGTCAGAAATAGATTCAGTGTACCATTTCCAAGCACTATACGTGGAGCCCCATGAAAACCATAATTTATGCCCCTTGTCCATTTTTTGGCCATTATCCAACAATTTTCTCATTAGAATGAATATTTTTGGGATTCTTGATGTTTATGTATATGCCGGAAAGGCTCTTCCAAAGACCATTTCTGATGTCATTGTTCATTCTGAGGCAACCGCTACTGCCCGTTTTTCTGTTTTTGATGAATGATTGATGAACATGGTAAATTTGGTTGATGGGAAAATTTAGGTCTTTCCATTACATCAATGACTTGAAATTATTTTTACAGTGAGTCAAATGGAATACCTAGCTTCAGATTCGCTTCCAACTTATGGGTTTGATCTATTGTTTGATGAATCGATTCGAGAACCAATTCATGTTGATAATCCAACATCTTGGATAACTAACATCTTCATACCAAAGTCCTCGATTTCTTCCAAGGGACTATCCCTCTAAAGCGATATTGTTGTTGGGTCCCTACTGAGCTACACACCTTAAACCATATAGGAGGTGAAACAAAAGCTAGACAAGATAGACCATGGTTATCAAATCATTTTACAGAAGGATACATCGAATGAAGAACATGGTTGGTAATCTAGTATGGATCTTCGCTCAGGATGCTCGTACGACACAGACATGGGGGGTGTCCTTTTGGGTTTTTAAGAGTTGCGGAGAATTTATGGTTGGGCTCTAGACTGTGGGACTATACGAGGCTACATGGGTATCTTATACATACACTCACTGTCCCAATGAACATATTTCATAGCTCCTGAGCAAGTAGAGCCCCGACACCTATACCATCGATATAATTCATGGGGGCATCAATATTAGTCTTTGGGACATCTGACTAATTTCATGAGTCCCTATTGTTAGGGATATGTATGATGAATTCCTACCTTCTTCCTCTATTTGCGACAATAAAGAGTATAACCCTCCTTTGGCCAAGATACTCATCGTTCATGCGAAGGCACTTATAAAGGAAGTCAGTCCTTTTCCAAAGCATGACATTCCATTTGTTGAGTTTTTTTGTGCATTTGTTAATGAAAATGGTCTAGATAATAATCCACAATGACCTAGGGCCCGTCATTCCAAAAAAACCTATAGATGAGCAGGTACCTATTGGCCCACCATAGAAGACGGTGAATTTCATGAATGCGGATGTGTTCCCACCCCTGGCGTCAACCTATTATTTTGAATAGAAACTATCTTGGCCATTTTTTAGGAGGGTAAATTTTACTATTATGTGAATATGGTGTTGTGTGATCCTTAACATTCGTCATGGCCGCTCATCTGGCCACTAGTAGATAAATCAATCTATCTAATCTTTTGCTGGCCAACATTTATCACTTTTTTAGTGAGATAAGTGAAGGGGGAACCTAACCTAATTATTTGCCCCTTCCAAATTATTTGGGGCAAGATAGGAGCTCACATTGGAGGTTATGTCTTTGTAAATTCCTTACCAATTCCACATTCCACACATAGACCATATCTTTTGAGTACCAGTGGAGTTATGCCAGTGGGTTGAGCATCACAAGATAAGAAAGGGGAGAAGACTAAAATGAATGATCAAGACTTAATGACTCATATCAACCTCATTGAAATTTTTTCTAATAATCTTTATGATATCCATTGCAGTACAATTATGAATAATTCATCTGATGATTTTTCAATAGTGGATACATTTTCACTTTAAGAGAAGGTGTTTTAGTTGCCAGTATTGGAGAGGATCACATCTATGAGGGATATGCACCATGCTATTTCATTCGATAATATAACTATGTATTGAATTTGTGTCCTTCCACTCTCAAGAATTCCTATTAGGAGAAGAATCTAATGATATCCTGAAAACTATGGCTCATGTTTACTGAGGAGGACACCAAGTACCCTGTCAGACTTCTGGAATCTAAATATTCCAAATCCATCCTTACTAGATGCTATACTAAGGATTGGGATAAATCATATCTAGATAGCCAATTACCTGATTTGGGTCCTATCAATATAACACCCAAGGAATTTTTTGCTAAAGGTAAGGAGAATAAAAAGGGAGTTTTCAAGAACTCTTGACTAGGAATGGACCTTTAGAAGCCTCTTGGTTCTCTCCAAAGGATAGTTGGGAATGACGGGGTCATGACTTCATGGGCAGTGGAATAAAATTTTCAGGATGCTACTGGGATCCCACTATCCATACAACATGATGCTGATTTCCTAGTGTCTTGTACGAAATGGGACATTTTGAAAGTCAACCAATTGACTCCCAATTGGTCTCCTTGTGCTTTTTGAAAGCTCCTCTGAACTAGGGAGGTTTATCTTACTATCTTTGGTTATTTTTTAGCACCCGTTGAAATCGCTTTTGATGAGGATCATGAGAAGTTTGGTTGTTACCATGATCACCCCGAGACTCTGATCCATTCCCAAAATGGTCACTCTAAATACTCGCTTCAGTTACTTTTCATGCCGTGACATGAAACTGATGACAAGGATGATGATTTCACTGGCTCAATTATTGAAGCTACCACAAAAGAAGCTTCAAACCTAATCCTATTGTCCTGTAATTTTTTATCTCCTAAGTATCCAGAGACTAAAATAAAAACCAAGAAATATTTTGTCTAATGAAACCCGCTCCACTCCACCTTACCAACGTCCTGTAATAGACATCCCAGTCACAGCTGCATTTCTAGATGCCTGGTGGATCTGGGATAAACTAAGGGAGAATGATTCTGATGAATATATTTAGAGACTACATCAAGGAGGAGATTTGGATATATTGGTTTTGGAGGAGTCTTATCTCCTACATGTATTTCTACCAAATACGATCTTGATGAGGTATATACTTACTCAAACAAAATGGAAAAGTGTATTCAAGCTCCCAAAGAAATGCATTACTTCTTTAATTGAGTGGCACAGATGGATGTACTTCCATGGTAAATGCCCATAGACTGATAGGTTTTTCTATCTACAAAACCTATCATTAAATTCCATTTTTGTGGAGATGATAAAGGTTCCCCATTTTTTATTTTTTTGGATCTTTCAAGGTCTTGGGAAATGGTTTTCCCTCGGTTTATTCCACTGGGGGAACCGTATCTAGGTAGTACACCCTGCCTACTAAGGGGGTTGATATAGAAGGGTCCCCTAGAGCCCAAGAACACCTGGAATTAGTCATCATAGAAACATGTATTGAATTTTCCCCTCTAGATCCCTTGGGTTCTCTTATTCATGAAACATATATGCAACAATCGAAGAAACATAAACAAGCATCTCAACTATCAAGAGGCATTAAGAGGGGAATCATAAGTATTTGTCTGTTCACTTAATGGTCAAATTGAATTCCCATATCATGTGGAATAACTATTAACCTTGTGTTTTTATGAAGAGCCTATCTGTAACCCAACGGAAATTTCTCAAGCATTTACGGCTCCCGTTAACTTTATTGTAGAGGAAGGGTCATCAGTCCTTGTGATAGACTGAAATATAGGAACATGTATAGCATAAGAGGATGGGGGTATCATTGACGCTTTATATGTTCCAAATCCTAATCAAATAGTCCTTGTGTTAATAGACGAAGACCATTCGGAAGATGAGACATTGTTTGAACATGTTAAGACTGTTCCCATAGTGAGAGATGGGGTGACCTTTATGGTTGGGGCTGAATCTAGTGATGACCCCAGGAACTATAGAATACTTCAGGGACATTAATTATTGAAGAACCAACAATTCCTTACCAAATGGTCATTTCCCTTGTGAAGGTAGTCCCATTGGATATTGATACTTCACGTTCATAGGTTGGCTATGCCTCCATATATGTCAAAACCACCTGAGAGGCTATTTTCCCGACCCTTGAAATTTTGGAGGGGGATATTGTGCCTTTTTCTCTAATTTTGAGTGAATTTATGTTTTTCCCCCATAATCTAATGGCCATTAACATTATACAGACTGACTATCCCTATAGGCCTGATATTAGTAAGAAACCTTCTGAGTGATGACATGGGATTGATGTCTGGTTTGGAAAGGTATCGAGCCCTCACTGCTCTAGATCAACCGTGGGGAGGAAATTATGATTGGAAACGTGGTGCAGCCTTTTCTGGGAAACAACATTATCAAGGAGGTGGGAGGTATCAAATATGTCTTCCATTTATTCTCATAGTTTCAACCACAATCATTACCAATTGTGACAAATGATCCCACTTTATCCCCCGTTGTAATCATCATAGGTGAGACTTCTAGGGGTTCAACTCATGTTGTAGCCACTGAATCACATCCCTATCTTGTGATGTTCATCCATAGCTATATTTTTTCCCCAGGGAGTCACTTCGAGACTAGTAGGGAAGGCAGAGTCGACTTTCATCCCATCCTCTAAACGACAAGGAGGAATATTTGGAGATTCATTTCTTAGACTCTACTATCTATGATTCTAGATAAGTTTCTGAAACTACACCGCTAGTTTCTGGTCATAGTATTTGGTGCATCCAACAATCATGAAGTCAATGATACCATGAGATATGTGGCTGCTTCTTGGGAAGAAACAAGTACTCTTGATTCTCAACTTTATGATGTAGTATCGATGGCTAATCTTGCGGCCACACAGAAGATTGTTATTAAAAAATATTCGAATCAAGATAGAGTAGTTGTGAGGGTGAAAATTGAGCACCTAAAGAATGATTCCTTAGTAGAACATCTCACCTATGAAGTGGAGAAACAAAGTCATAAGTTGGAGCGGCTTTTGTATGGGCAAGCCCAAGACGCGGTCACAGTTGAGGAGGGTGATGGAAAAGGAAAAATGAGAAATGAATGGAATTGAAGCTATGAAGGATAGAGAGGAACTACGGGTATGGACATAGGATGAGACTATTAATTTTTAAAAACATTGTCAATCCATTTTAGATTCGCATCAACTATTGATTCATCATTTCGATTCTGCTGAATATATGTTGTGATGATCATGTCTCACTTACCATGAGAGTCTCTAGGATGTGGAATCCCTCCACATAATTATGAAATAAAAGGGAATTAATTTTCCCTTCAATGATTCATCTTTTAATTTTCAGATAATTTCAATTATTTTAAATCAACAATATAAAAATTATTTTGATCAGATATTAATCTTAAACCATGATTCAAAACTAGTAAATTGAAATAATCGAATCAGGTTATACATTTTTTTTAAGCTGTAGGACCCAGAAATGGTATTTCAACTATAGCTAGGGTTTTATGGAAACCCTTAAGATATTTTCTATATTAACCATTATTTCCCTAATTTTTTCTTAAGCCAGTTTCATACAAGATTAGTGGGTATTAATTGACTATTTAAAAGGCCACATATTTTGGGTTTTTGACCTAATAATATTTATTTCTATTTATCATATTTGACAGCTGAAAACATTTTTTTATTAAACTATACATAGTATAGGATAATGAAGCTATACGATTTCATTTATCCATGGGGGTCCTTTGAGGGTTTTCACTCTAGTGAGTTATTGTGTCTTTTTTTGTTATCGTCTATTTATAATCCGGCCAATCAGAATTATGACTCATCTTTTAGGTTGAATATATTGGACCAAACATGATGGGGTAGGGGCCCCAATTTGGTTTTCATCAGTCGATAATTTCCTAATAGTCACAAACAAGAATGGTTGATTTTTTATGGCCCTGAATTTTTGAGTTTTGGATGCATATGAGGCTTGGGTTCCAATATAAGTGTACAGAGGTAGGAAATGACTCTCATAAGGATGAATTTTCCTTTGGTTGATGGATGTTTTGTAGGAAACATATGAAAATCCACTGGGGTATGATGTGCATATTCAAACAAGGGGTCTTCAATACACTAGCCTTCCATCTCTAATGTATATGGAGATTTATAACACTTTGGATTTGTTCTGAGGTTTGGGACCACAGTAGGTGGCCTGTTTGATGGAGGATGTCCGAATGTATTAGGGGAATTTTTGTTGGACTAGAATGGGGAATATCTCCCACAAGTTGTTTTGTCGAGCAGGGGAGATTTTGGGGAAAGGTACAGTTTAATGTCATACAACCCGGACATATGAAACCAATTACAGAAGATCATTTTACTCAGAATAAGGGAGAATAAATAATTAATCAGTTCAATTAGATATTATTTTCGTCTCTAGAAATTTGAAAATGGAATGATATGAAATATGTAATCTATAGGAACTTTTAATTAGGGGGGATACGGGACATAAATTTCATCTAGGAAAACAGACTACAGAAAGGACTCTCCTGGGGACATATTTTTACCTTTGATTAATGGTTGTTTAGTAGGCGGCATATATAGAGCCAATAAGGAATGATGTGCATAGTCAAAAAAAGTATTGTGTAGGACACTAGCCTACCATCTATGATGGCCATGGAATATTATGGACACTAGGACCTTTCTTAACATAGTATGTGGCTTATGAGATGGGGTGCACCAAAACATGAAAGGGGGAATTTCTTTGGCTGAAGGTTACTAAGAAAACTGGAAATACACGGGGGTGTTTTATTTTTCTTATGCAGATCAACTTCAATCATATGTATGGTGCATCTTTGTTTTGAAGAAGCCTCAATATTGACCAGATGTTAATTGGGCTAGGATGTTATGATATAACTAGGATGTGGGTATGAAGGATAATGTAAACCATTACTATGAGGGTTCTTGAATTGGGAGGGATTTCATGAGTCTTGGTATCCGTTAGGCATACTGTGGTAAGAGAGGACTCTACTAAGGATGAATTTTCATTTGGTTGATGATTGTTTTTATGCAACATATGCAGAGTCATCAGGGGCATGATGTGAATATTTTAACAGTGGTGTCCACAAGACACTTGCCTTTAATATCTGATAGCCATGGAGGATTATGATGATTTAGGATTACTCAAATAACAGTGATTGGTGTATGGTTGGAGTGTATCCAGATATATAAGAATCATCTAAGTTGTGATTCACCCATGGAATCAAGAAATTTCATACATAGATCAGATTCATATGCAGGGTGAGCCATTCATACGATCACTGGAGTACCCTTTATTTCAATGTCGTATGATTAGGACCTGGGGTTCTTTATGGGGATGGGAACCATAACATGCCTTATAGGGTCTTGATTCTAGGACTAAACTCCCATATTTATTTTCCATTATTTAATGGTAGATACCTAGCTAATGTAATTATGCTCACATGAGTTATGCATTGTTTGAGAAATAATGGATTAACCGAATTTTAGGTCACCACTTAAGAAGGGAATAACCCATTATAGTGGAAATTTTATGCTAATCCAAACCTTTTCAGTTTAGTTTCATGTGGAAAGGACGTTGGCATCATATTTTACCATTGTGTTGAGGAGAAAACTTTCCAAAAAGATCATAAATACTTTTTAGTCAGACGTGGTTGGGGTATTCTGTAATTCCCTAGTCATGAAAAATGATAAAAGGTTTAATCCATAGTTATAGGGGGCCAAAGATTAGGAGGAATGACATGGGTATTGGGAGACATGGGCATACATAGGTAGGAGAGAACTCTCATGAGGATGATTTGGAACTCAATTCATGACCATTTTATAGGAAACATATGCAGTGCCATATGGGACTGATATGAATAGTTGAAAAAAGGTGTCCATGGGACACTGGGCTTCCATCCCCTATAGGTATGAATGTTTATGGTGATCCATGGTTTCCTGGAGTGTAGAGTTCATTGTATAAGAAAGATGTGTCTAGAACAAAAAGATATATTCATTCCATGATTATCCATGAACTACTGAATCTTTTATATAGATCATACGCATATGTAAGGGAATATGATATTTTGAAACCTTATGAGTGTCATAATTCATACAAGGAATTTCTTCCATTTCATTAAATTCAATGTGCCGGAAATTGGGAGCATGATCAAGATCTTGTATTGCTGAGAATCGGGCCACACCAAACTCTTGAGGAACCATGCAGTTTATTTTCATGCGGTTTAGACCATTTAGGGATTCACATGTGCATGTGCAACCTAAACACAATGGATGGGGTATTTTTTGGGCGGCTAGACAGGTATAAAGGATATTGGAATCGCTTAATATTATGCAAGTGCATAAATCAATCCATACATAGTTCTATATGTTCCTTACATAGGTATCGACCTCATGTTGGGAGATGAGATGGAATTTTTCTTTAATTGGTAGATGGGATAGAAAGATAAATACAGACATCAATACATATCCTGTAGAAAGTAGGAATTAATCCATGTATAGTTTAAAATATTCCATGTACTGATCTGACTTAGACGCAAGAGTAGGGGGAATTTGGTTTTATCATCTTTGTGGGTTAGGTCTATCATATTCCAATATAGTTTCATTATGATGGTGAATCCTTAAAACCAATCATAAGATCACATGAGTAATACTTGATGTGAGAATCAAGGAATAATGAGGATTTTTCTCATAGAATGGGGGGGTAGAGGATACAATTGAGGCATTTTTTTCATATGGAGTATGGGCCAAGAATGTGGGCTGAGGAATCACCACCTATCCCACTGATGAATGGGAATAAAGTCATATGTTGTTCTTCGGAAACAATGTAGTTTAATAACATGAGGGTAGGAAAGACTCCATTTTGTTTAATATCATGTGGTTAGGACAATGCTAACCATGCAGTTTATCATCATGTGATTTGGATGATTAATTCTATGTAGTTTAAAATCTTGAAACTAGGAATCTTCTCACCTATCAATTAAGCATCATGTGGTTACGGGGATTTATTCAATGTAGTTTAAAATCATGAAGCTAGGATGCTTCTCATCTGATAGTTCAACATCGTGCTTTTAGGCCATTTTATTCTATGAATTTAAACGCCTTGCATCTAGGATGATTTTCATATCCTACTTTAGTATCATGTGATTAGGATGATTTATGATATGTAGTTTAACATCTTGCATCTTGAACACTTATCGCCCCAGATTTTAGAATAATGAGATTAGGATTTTTTATTCTTTTCAATTTAACATCTTTTATCTAGGATGATTCTTGCCTCACACTTTAGCGTTGTGCGATTAAGATGATTTATGCTATGCAGTTTGAAGTCATGCATCTAGGATGCTTCTCTCCTCACAGTGCAACATCATGAAATTTGGGAGACTTATTGTATGCAGCTTCACATATTCCATCTAGGACCCTTCTCACCATCTATGTGATGTATTTTTTTAGAAACCCTTCATTGGTGGGAGTTGTCATGAGATTTCCATCCACTATTATCAAAGAATATTATCCATTATTGTAGAATTTATGTATGAAATATGGTACCTCCCATTTTGGATCAACTATTGAGGGTTTCTTTTTTAGTATCATTAGGTTTTTGATGACCATCACCATCTCCCCTTCGAGGAAAGACTGAAGGTGAACATGATTGTTGAAGGCTTGTGTGATCCGATTTTGCAATACTTCCTAATGGTTTAATGTGCACATCCTTTTCACATCCATATTCTCCAAACCATCAAAACATTTCATGTATTTCTCATCCAAGTAATTTTGATCATAAAAGTAAATGCAGAGTGATAGAAATTGAACTTAGATGGGAAGAACCACATTTATATCATATAATAATGATTAAGGGGTTTCCTGGGTGGCAGTGCAGGTTGTGGTCTAGTAATCCCATTAATCATAAAGGAGCCTATATGTCAACAATTATTTATAATTTTCTATAATCATCTAGAGTATATTGGATAGTGTCTTATTGAAATCCTTTATATTACTGTTGGTTTCTGCTTGTTAGTAGGTTGAATGGTTGGATTTGACTCCATACTACTTCTGTAACTTGTCCAAATTAATAGAGAAAATGTTATTTCCACATTCCATCACTCTTTTTTGAGGGACACCAAGTATGGTAATGATATTGGCTTCACAATGCTAGCATTTATTTTTTACTTGAACTCTTTATGGGGTATGGCGTCGGGCCATTTGTAGAATAAGGTGGTTACTATGAGAATAAACATCAATTGTATAGTTGTGGTGGGATGATATGGTCCCACAACATCCGTCCCCCACATGGAAAATGGATAGGGGTACATAGTTGTTGGAATTTTTTTCAGAAGTTAGTTATTAAAATTAGAATGAACATGGACAGAATTAAACATTGTAGTGAATGTGGCGTAATCATATATGACAATCGGACAATAGTACCCAAGCCTATGAATTATATTGGAGAGATTGTATGCTGATTGGTGTGCTCCATAAGCTCTTGTGTACACTTCATTCATGAATACATTAATATCTTCTCCATCAATTCAACAGAGAGGGACTCCATCAAGGAATCATTTGTAATGAACCATTTCTTGGTTTGTGCCATTGTATAAGAAAAAAATTGACCCCCACCTCTAGATTTGTTCTATTCTAGCCCTATCGGATGGGATCCCCCTCCCCCCTCTTTAGGTAATTTGACATGGCAGTCATGTAGCTAGTTGTGTGACCATATGGCTTAGATGTTGGGAAAATCTCATCGATTGCCTTTGTATTCTAATTAATCAATGAAATTCCATCTCAAAGTGGGAAATGCTAATGATTATTTCATCTCGGTCTGGATGAGGCATGATTGTAGCTACCTTTTCCAATGCATCAGCATGATAATTCTATGACTGGGGGACATAAGTCAGTATTGTTTCTTATAGGAATTCATTCATCACTTTTGGAACATGTTTCATCAAAGGAACCAATAATTATTTCTTAATGGCATATTCACCATTTACTTTCTTGATGACCAGTTCCATATCACATTTTATCGTAAGGCATTCGACTAGATCATAAAGTGCAAGCTCTAGGACTGTAATGAGGTCATGGTATTCTTCTTCATTATTTCAGCACCTCTCTGAATGTATGATGGAGTAAGGCAAGAGGTCCTTTTATGGGGATATGATTATAAATCACATCCATATATTGTTAATTTTAGGATCATCCATCTTTTTTCTTGTTGGGATTATTGATGCACCATTGAAGCAAATTTCCCATGCCTAGGGGCCTTCTTGAACGGATAATACTTATTCATCCCTAAGTTCAGTATCCAACATGATCATTTACTTCAAGGGGTTCTCCACTAGTAAGTCTGCTAATGCCTGGCCTTTGATGGATTTCTAGGGCCCGAATATTATATAAAACTATTGTAGGATAACTACCCATCGTGATATGCATCTAGTTATCTAGGGACATCTGAAGATATACTTGGGAGGATTGTGGTTGGTGATCAGATGGACCTCGTGGTGATATGGGTAATGCTTGAATTTTAGAACAACAATGATTCGGGGTAGGTAGTTTTTTTCATTCTTGAATATCGAGTCTCAACATCAATCATTGTTCGGATTAGGTAACAGATAATTTTATCTCTACCAACATCACTCTTCTTTGTGAGGAAATCATCTAATGATTGTTCCACGGTGGTCATGTAAAGAATTATTGGTCTTACCTCAACTATTAATTTTAATACTAATGGGATTAGATGATATCTTTGGAGATTATCGAATTATTCATGAAAATAATTTTACCAATCATATACTACCCCTTTCGTTATTATCCTAGTTAAGGCAAAACATTTACCCGCAAGGACGTCTATGAAATGATGAATATCAGCCATGTGACTCTGGAGACCACTCTATTCAGTGAGTTTGTGAGCTAAAGTCAATCCAAAAATGGTTTTTTCTCCTCAAGGTTGAATTTGATGCCATGATGGCATACAACGAAGCAGAGGAATTTCCAGGAGGTAACACCAAAAATAATACATTAGGGGATTCATCATTAGACTATGTTGTTCTAGCTTATTAAAGACACCTTCAAGATCTCATAGGTGATTTGAGTGTTGTACCACTAGATCATCAATGTAGCACATGAAAAATTTTAATAGGTAGGTCATGAAAATTCTATACAAGGTGTTGGGATATATAGCACCTTCATTTTTTAGACAAATGGGAATCACCATTTTGTAGAAAACTCATTTGGGGTCCCGAATGTAGTGACATTTTCATCTCCTCAGGCCATTAAAATATGTTTATATCCAAAATAATAATCCATGAAAGAGAGGGAAGCATATCTGGCAGTGGAATTAATAAAAAATTCTTTCATCGGGACTGGGAAAACATCTTTCGTACAGTGCCCATTGAGATCCGTAAAGTCAACGAGGACTCCAATATGTCCATTATTCATTTTGATAGAGAACTTTTTTACAGCTAGATCAAATATTAGATGTCCCAGATGAAGTTTACAAGGATTATTTTATTAACCATAGCCTCTATTTTGGAAGCGTGTGTCATGTGGGTCCCTCTAGAAGCCTTCTTTTAGCAGCAATGTTCATTCGGCATACCGACATGATGATTGGTGACCTCAAAATCGATGCTTGGCATTTCTGTGTAGTTCCAGGAAAAAAATATTGTATTCTTCTATATGAAGGATGAATATTCATCTTTCTACACAAAATTCAAATCCACATTAATTGGTTGGGGCATAGGTTGTCTTAGGTGGCCAGGTTTTTCTCCCTAAGTTCATCAATTATTGTGAAGATACTTATTTAAATTTGGAAGGGGAATATTTGGTATCTTCTTGTAACAACCCAAGCATTCATTAATAAATATTCATCTTGATTATATTAAATGTATTATTATGTAGATTTATCATATAAAACTCATGCACTTCCTTGGTTTTATATTTTTTGATTTTAAAATACAGTTATGAATTGTGAATTTTGCTAATATAGTTGTTGAATAGTAATCATATGATTAATATAATTATAGGGCTTTAACAAATCAAATTTTCTTAGACAAAGGAAGTGATTTCCTCTTCTAGTAGACTTTCCACATATGTGCCCCATTTTTTAGAGCTCAAAAAGGATGTGGCGTCAATGGGCTTCACTCTTTACCAATACCAATCTGAGCTTCAACATGTTATGCTCGAATGGAACTTCCTATAGGACATGTGGAAGTTGATAGAGATTACCACTCGAAGGATGTTATCCATTCCCCCCAAGAAGTCTGTCACCATCACACACATTACCCTCTGTTCTTATCCGGTTTTTATAAGGGGTTATGTAAAAAGTACTTAGAACTATGCTTATGTGCATTATTTTTGTATATAATAATGATTATACAATAATTTTTTTATTGTTGTTACATTGTAAATAGTTTTTAATGAACATATATTATTTTTAGTTAATTTTCAACTAAGGAATATATTTTGATAAATAAATGGATTTTTTTGAATTAAATAATATTTTAATAAAATTTTATTAAATTATTTTTATTAAATATAAATGATCCTATAATT
The DNA here is from genome assembly GCA_963277665.1 of Viscum album. Taxonomy (NCBI): domain Eukaryota; kingdom Viridiplantae; phylum Streptophyta; class Magnoliopsida; order Santalales; family Viscaceae; genus Viscum; species Viscum album. The sequence continues at coordinate 1,936,540,960 of OY728137.1, forward strand.
TTCGTAATATAATTGTAATATTAATTAATGTTTGAAAGCCATTTTTTTCAAAACCCATGAATATTTTCTAAAAGTCATTTTTTATTTTATAAGTAGAAATTAAAATATTTAGAAAATTATTTATATAAAAAGAATATTATTTTTGGAATCATGACGTCGAAATTATCCAAGGGTGAAATTTTCAGATTATTTTGAGACACTTGACTTTTTTGGGTAAATATTAAATACAGTTTCAGTATAAAATGTGTTTTACGACATCATTAAGACCCAATAGTGATGAAATAAAAAACTATAAACATTATGACCGGCCAATATATGTTTTACCTTTAAAATAATGTGATATTAGGTTTGTTTTATTTATTTTAAAATGCTTTAGTGGACCCACCAATTCTTATAAATATTTTTAGCATTTTAAATTTATTTCCTTGAGGGTGTGACTCACCTCCCCATAAGAAACCCTATTAATTTATATGCTAGGCAATTGGACTTATATAATATTGTTTTACACTCCCCTTTGGAAAACACCATGGAAAAAAATCATGGGATGGTTTGTGGTTTTGATTAGTTTAATGTGTGGTGTCCTAAACCTAAATAATAAACAATTCCTTCTCCTTTACTATATAGACCCACCCAAGATCCCACTTCATCTTTACTCAACGAATTTGGGGTTCTTCCAACCTCTGAAATCCAATCTCTAGATCCACCCAAGGAGTCCCAATCTCCCGATAATCCTCTATCAGGCCTCCTCCAAGCATTTGGAAGCACACTTCCAAGTAAGGGTTTTCTACCTTTCTCATTTTATCCATGTTTCTTAATATTGTTACGCCCTATTATTTTCAATTGAAAATGTTGGTGTATTATTTATCACCTCCACTATAATGTCTTATTTATTTTGTAATTATGAGAGACACCTTTTCTTTATCATTATTTCCTCTCATGTACACCAGTTAACATGCCGAAATTCCGTAAGGAATTTCTCTCTCCTCAAAAACATTTATAATTTTTTTTAATATTATGCTTCTAAATTTCATTCCATATGTTGGTATATTATGTACCATGATCCCCTTAAATTCTATTTAATATATAAATAATTAGATACATATTTCACTCTCATCATCCCATATTATGAATTTCTATTTGACGTCGTTTTGCAGCTGAAATCACACCAAAATTTCCATGCCAAAATAACTATGTATTGAATACCATAGCCACTTCTCTATCATTGGTATTCACCATTATGGACCTGTACATGTTTATTGAGGATTTAAATTTATGTATTCCAATTCACTTTTTCGTTGAATGAATTATTATGTTATTGAATATGTGTTGTATGATTTATGTGGCACAATTATGCATGAAATGAAATTTTTTATGAAGGGTGCGCCCTAATAGTGCTCCAATTGTAACGCCCCGACCCCAGCTACCCAGAGTCGGTGCATTACTTCGTAACATTGGCATGATCACAAAAGATCAAGTCTCGAAAGACCGATTAGTTTTGTAGCCTTGGAAACACTAGATACATTCATAAGTGTTACATTACATCATAAAGTGAAAAACTAATAACAAAGTCTTCATAGTCCACACCCATATCATCTTCTGACTATCCCTACAGGTCATTCATAAAATACTTCTTCACATCCTGCAAAATATTGAAACATTGAAAGGGGTGAGCTCAGATGCTCAGTAAGGATAACAATATTGAGGAAGCTTTCATAAATAAACATTAACATTAAGGCAATGTATAACTAAAACAAAAGCCTTTTAAACATGAACTTCAACATAATATGGAAAAAGTAAAATGAGATAATGCCATTTAATTATTCACATTGATATTCTACTGGTCGAATAATCATATGAAATATCAATAACCACTTTCATAATGATGGAATGCATAATGCCAGAATATCATAACCATGTAGTCAAGGCCTCGTGTCAAGACCACAAATAAGATTTTGTCAAGGCCTCATGCCAAGACACTAGTTTGTCTCATGAGACCTGCTGATGCATCGAGGAGCTATAGCGGGCTCCACCTGTCACTTATTAAGTCCAATGCATTTCTCATATGAATAGGTTTAATCATATCATAAACCATAACATAATCGTATCACATAAAACATGCATAAAGGAAACATAAAATTTCCACATTTCAATCACAAGATATAAATACAACACATTGATATAAATACGCTTTCAAAACCATTTTCAATACCAAAGTAAAAGAAATTTAAAACTTTGTATTTATTTTTCTTAAAAAAAGTGATGGCTTGTAGAGGAAGCCGAAACTCAAATAATGGTCACAGCAGCGGAGAAGTCGTTGTTGCCACATATGTACGGAAAGAAAAACATTCCCTTTTAGTCTTTTAGTAAAACGCTTCGTATAAAAAAGATTCCTTTTGAATAAACGTAAAAGTCAAAGGGGTTTATACACCGTATAAAAGAAAGTTGTGTATAAAACGAAATATGCCTCAATGAAAGGGGATTGAGACGAAGTCCTTAAAAAGATCATTATTTTTAAATAAAGTACATCTATAATGTCTATTCACTATAAGTACACATAAATAAAGTACAAATGCAAGATAGGACATAATAATATCATGACATAATTTGAAAGTAGGAGATTAACCCAAAGAATGGAAGTTGGGTTAAGAAATTCCCTTACCTTGTATCTGACATGATTCGACCGTTATTTAACCTCCTGAATAATAAACTAGAGTTAATATCTACCATTTTCAATTTCATTATCCTTTTTATATCACTTATTACAATGTTATGAACATTATGTAATATTTAAGTTAATAACGGTCGTTTTGTCGATTTTTGGTACTGGAGTCAACAATAAACTTCTTATAATTACAATTTGTTTATGTGGTAGAATATCCATTATCTCCAGAATTATATTCATGATTTAGATGTCATATATATCATATATATTCAGTATATACATTCATTTATAACATTACGTAACATTTAGAGGTAAAAATGAAATGCACTGTTCATGGAGACGGTAAGCCGTACGTACGCATGAACGCTACATTCATTTCTATTTCATATTTAATGGAATTAAATCATAATTATATAAAGGTATAATATATTTACAGTATAATATCATATATAATATCATTTACTCCATCCTTTATACATCCCACATATGGCATTAACGATTCACATCACTTTGAGGGGGCGGTAGCCCGCACTTCCTAAAATGAACTTTTCGCGTTTACCCATAATGGAAATCATAAAGTATGCCATAAATGAGAAATACAGAAGCATAAGTAAAACATAAACATATTATATATCATATATAAATATAGTGACATCTTAATGGACACCTTTGAAGGTGTTATATGAGTGTTGAACAATCATCGTTTCGTGAGGCAGAAATTCGACATCCACAGAAACCGTATGTTCTTTAACCATTAGATGTAGGTGTGTGTAAGTGTATCTAGAATCCTTCTTATAACAACATCCTAGTATATTTAGTATACTGGTGTTGTTAAAAAAGAAATTAATAAAAAGAGTTTAGGGGGTTGGAGAAGAAAAATAAAACAAAACAACATTAGAGAAGACATTACCTTTAAATCGGGTAACTATTTTGATTGGAGGCAAAGGCTTCCTTGGGAAGAGATCAGCCCAAAGTTAGGCTTCTAGGAGTAAGAGGGGGAAGTTGGGAGAGTATTTGGGAAGAGGTTGGCCGAGACAAATGGCTCGATGGTGTGAATAAGGTGGGAGAGGTTGGGGCCTTTTATAAGTGGAGAGGAGGGGCTCTTTTGGAAAGAATGAAATGTTACATTATTACACAATGATTTTCGGATTCTAAAAGTCCCACACTTATATAATTCGTGGATAAGGTGATAAGGGTTCGAAATATACCCATCCAATAGTCTTTGGACAAGTGTAAGCCTTGGATTTTACATTATCGTTTCATTTTATTAAAATCTTTAAATAATGAGGTCATCGCTGCATCATAATGATGTCATAAATAATTTAATTTATTTAATGTCTAAAAATTATAAAAAAAATAATATGATGTAGGAAATCGTTTTAGCTTTCTAATGAATATTTATAGTCAAAATTGGGACTTGTGTAACCCCACTTAAAAACTGTTTTAGTAAAACAACTCATGTTTGTGTCAATTTAATTTTAACATTAAATAAATATATATTAATGTCATTTTCCAACCAAAGTGGCTCCATGGGGTCCCCAAGTTGACCCATGGGTTGTCTTGGTCGGCCATGACTCATCCAATAGTAGTAGGACAAGTTTAAAGATCATCTCATATTATTAAAACATTATTTTTACCTTAAACTACACTAATTACCTCTAATTGCGATTAAGAACTTAAAAGTTACTATTCACCAAAAAATTATTTTAATCTCATCAAACCACATTTTGCTTCATAATGACAACCATGTATGTCGGATTTTTGAAAATAAAATAACCAAAGTGGTAATATTTCATTTTAACGAAAAATCAGTTTTTAACAACCACTTTGTGGTTTCACTATTCATCAAAAATTGAAGTTTTTCAGAATAAGGCCAAAATTTCACCCTAAGCTATAATTGATATTCCGAATTCAAAAATGATGTCTATTTTACAAAATTCCAAACATATAAGTTGAATTAATTAATTTTATAATTAATTCCCGCTGTTACAACAAATAGCGTGTTTTTAAGAAACAATTTATATCAAAAGATTGGCAATTGTTTATGTCCAATTTCAATGTTAAATTAATTCAAATGACCACCATTGGATAAAATGGTAAAAATATATTCTAATTATACTATAAAACCACTAAATAGTATAGTTTATCACTATAAATTATTTTTATTAAAAAAGTTGTTTTTAAGTATTTTTCACTATTCCAAAAAAATAGAAGTTCTCAGAAAAATACCAAAAATTCAACATAGGCTAATTTCGATATTCCGAATCCAAAAATGAAGTCCATTTTGATAAATAAAATTTATAAAATTTCAAAAAGTAGGTATTACTATTCACAACGGCTAGTTTAATTCGTTGTGGTGTGTGTTAGAGCTCGAGGTTGCGTACAACACACGCTATTGCATTATTCGAAGTGAAACGTACCGTGGAAGCTTGGGGTGTTACATTCTCCCCTCCTTCAATAAATTGCGTCCTCGCAATTTGAAATTTTTCTTTGAAAATAAAAGGTTGAAAAGAGAAAATACCTTTGAGGAAAACCCACATCAGAAATAAGGTTAATAAATATATAACATTTAAAGAAAGCAAGATAAGTACAAAGGTCACCCGATATAGCCCATTCTAGGATTCTATGAAAATATGGATATGGAGGAGAAAAAAACAATCAAGTTCTGATGGAGAGTTATAGAAAACAGGATTAGGAGAAAGTTTAACTACAAGAAAATCACAAACATGTGATTGGTTAAATGGTCATTGAATCCCCAGTTGGAAAAGTTAACCGACAACATTTTTGTTTTAAGTTACCTTTTATAATGTTGAGGAATTTATTTAGGATATTTACTAAGAACGTAAGGGAATATACATACTTGTTATGTATACTTTCATTCATTAATAAATTTTTACCACAAACCCACCTTTTACTCCAAATGGTAACGGAACTCAAAAATATTCTATTTATCCTAATTGTATAAGGTTCCAAATGTTAACACATACTATTTAGATTAGTAAAATTATTTTCTAATAACCAGGGACTTCCTGTAGGATAGTGGTAGGAAATAAAGGCATGTCGCACTATGATTGTGGGTTCGATTCCGGCAGCTTTGTCCGACGCGATGGGTTATTCCGCACCCTCAAGGTTGTCCTTTTCCTAAAACTATAGTATTATAATATTTCAAAAATAATCTTCAGAAATGCTTTAACCTTAAAGAATACTATCCATGGTTCAACTTAATCCATTCCAACCTTAATAGTTATCCAAAATACCTCCGTCCAGACTTTCTCTAAAAGGTCTCTAAATTCCAAAATCAATTGTAACATCAGATTCCCCAAACAAAGAAAAGTTTCTCTTATTGTCACATACTAAAAATATGATTACCTTAATCATATTAAAACCTTACTGAAATCAACAAGTACTGCAGTACAATCCATATATATATATCACATTATTCCTATAACCAGAATATAATCCTCGAGTCCAAAAGCACCAATACATTAATTATTCCGCTTCAACTGTTGTCACAGCATAAGATTGGCCTTGATCCCTTGGCCTTTTCTGAGGTAAGTTTCCTTGACGCTAAGGACATTCATTTTCATAATGCCCCATTTCCCTACAATTGTAGCATTCAACTTTGACAGCCTCTTTCTTTCCCTTACAATCACGAGCCTGGTGACCCTTTTCTCCACATTTATAACAAACTCCCATTCCTTTTAGGCACGTACCAGGGTGATTCTTCCCACAATTATCACATAATGGAAAATCCTTCTTTCCCTTTTTCCCTTTATCTGTCTCTTGTTCCACCGTTCTCTTCTTCTCTTGCTTTACTTTGTTGTAATAAGACTTAGAGAATTCCTTTTCTGTCTTGATAGCACACGAGACAATATCTTCGTATGATGAGAAGGATTGTGATACTAAAGCTCGACGGAGAAATTGTTTTAACCCATCAAAGAAACGATCAATATTACTCCTTGTGTTACGTATATAATCTGTAGCATACCTCACTAAACTTGTAAAGTTGGCCTCATACATTGTGACATTTTCATCCTCTTTCTGCCTCAGACTCAGAAATTGCCTTTCCATATCTTCTCGATGGTCACGAGGAAAGTATTTTTCTATGAAAAGCTCTTTGAACTCCCTCCATTCCATATTCGATACGTAATCATCTTCCTTTGTGTTTTGAATCAGCAACCACCACTGATCGGCATCTCCAGTGAGGCAGTAAACTACCATGACAACCTTCTCCCTTTCGCTACTCCCCAAGGCATGGGATATTTTCTCCAAGGAGTTTATCCATTGCTCAGCTACTAACGGATTTGTACCCCCTATAAATGTTGGTGGTTGTTGCCTCATGAACCGGTCTAACATTGATCCTCCACGTTGCAGATTAGGGTGCTCCATACGAGTAAGGTTATTATTCATAACCTGAGTGAGTTGTCTCAGTATGGTAATAAGATGATCAGCACCAGTTGTATCTCCAGATCCACAATAATTATCTTGAGCAGGAGGGAAATCCCTACACAGAGTGCGTGCATTGATACAGTTTCCATTCCTTCCACTAGGCGCCATTTCTAAATAATGGCATAAACTAGATTAGTTTATGAATCAAAATACATAATTCCATACTTGTAAGATACTTACCATAAATTGAACTATTTATGGATATAATCCTTAAAATTGTTTTCTTTGAGGAATTATATACCCATAACCCTTCATAGTGGTTTCTAAAGAAAATGAGAATTATCCAAGAATATCACCCGGGAGTGTCGTAACCAAGAGTGCAGCAAGGCCCGTTGTCGTGCACCAGTTCCCGTTCGAGTCTAGCTCAAAGCGGTGTTTTCGGGTTTTACCCCTAGGTACATCTGTGCCAGAGCCGCCTCTACCTGCTCGTATCCAGACAGGGATGTATTGCTCGGAAAACTCACAAAATCTCTACAATAACAAAATTATAGGAAGTTATTCTATACTAATCCTCAAAGTCTATCTTTGGGCTATGTGCTCTAATCAGAGTTTATCTAAATCTAGCTTCAATGGTTAGTACTAAACTACCTCGGATACCAACTGTAATGCCCCGACCCCAGCTACCCAGAGTCGGTGCATTACTTCGTAACATTGGCATGATCACAAAAGATCAAGTCTCGAAAGACCTATTAGTTTAGTAGCCTTGGAAACACTAGATACATTAATAAGTGTTACATTACATCATAAAGTGAAAAACTAATAACAAAGTCTTCATAGTCCACACTCATATCCTCTTCTGACTATCCTTGCAGGTCATTCATAAAATACTTCTTCACATCCTAGAAAATATTAAAACATTGAAAGGGGTGAGCTCAGATGCTCAGTAAGGATAACAATATTGAGGAAGCTTTCATAAATAAACATTAACATTAAGGCAATGTATAACTAAAACAAAAGCCTTTTAAAAATGAACTTCAACATAATATGGCAAAAGTAAAATGAGATAATTCCATTTAATTATTCACATGGATATTCTACTGGTCGAATAATCACATGCAATATCAATAACCACTTTCATAATGATGGAATGCATAATGCGAGACTATCATAACCATGTAGTCAAGGCCTCGTGCCAAGACCACAAATAAGATTTTCTCATGGCCTCCTGCCAAGACACTAGATTGTCTCATGAGACCTGCCGATGCATCGATGAGCTATAGCGGGCTCCACCCGTCACTTATTAAGTCCAATGCATTCCTCATATGAATAGGTTTAAACATATCATAAACCATAACATAATCGTATCACATAAAACATGCATAAAGGAAACATAACATTTCCACATTTCAATCACAAGATATCAATACAACACATTGATATAAAAATGCTTTCAAAACCATTTTCAATACCAAAATAAAAGAAAGTTAAAACTTTGTATTTATTTTTCTTAAAAAAAGTGATGGCTTGTAGAGGAAGCCGAAACTCAAATAATGGTCACGGCGGCGGAGAAGTCGTTGTTGCCACATATGTACGGAAAGAAAAATATTCCCTTTTTGTCGTTTAGTAAAACGCTTCGTATAAAAAAGATTCCTTTTGAATAAACGTAAAAGTCAAAGGGGTTTATACACCGTATAAAAGAAAGTTGTGTATAAAACCAAATATGCCTCAATGAAAGGGGATTAAGACGAAGTCCTTAAAAAGATCATTTTTTTAAATAAAGTACATCTATAATGTGTATTCACTATAATTACTTATAAATAAAGTACAAATTCAAGATAGGACATAATAATATCATGACATAATTTGAAAGTAGGAGATTAACCCAAAGAATGGAAGTTGGGTTAAGAAATTCCCTTACATTGTGTCCGACTTGATTCGACCGTTCTTTAACCTCCTGAATAATAAACTAGAGTTAATATATACCATTTTAAATTTCATTATCCTTTTTATATCACTTATTACAATGTTATGAATATTATGTAATTATTTAAGTTAATAACGGTCGTTTTGTCAATTTTTGGTACTGGAGTCAACAATAAACTTCTTATAATTACAAGTTGTTTATGTGGTAGAATATCCATTATCTCCAGAATTATATTCATGATTTAGATGTCATATATATCATATATATCCAGTATATACATTCATTTATAACATTACGTAACATTTAGAGGTAAAAATGAAATGCACCGTTCATGGAGACGGTAAGCCGTACGAACGCATGAACGCTACATTCATTTCTATTTCATATTTAATGGAATAAAATCATAATTATATAAAGGTATAATATAGTTCCAGTATTATATCATATATAATATCATTTACTCCATCCTTTATACATCCCACATATGGCATTAACGATTCACCTCACTTTGAGGGGGCGGTAGTCCGCACTTCCTAAAATGAAATTTTCGCGTTTACCCATAATGGAAATCATAAAGTATGCCATAAATGAGAAATACAGAAGCATAATTAAAACATAAACATATTATATATCATATATAAATATAGTTACATCTTAATGGCCACCTTTGAAGGTGTTATATGAGTGTTGAACAGTCATCATTTCATGAGACAGAAATTCGCCATCCACAGAAACCGGATGTTCATTAACCATTAGATGTAAGTGTGTGTATGTGTAGCTAGAATCCTTCTTATAACAACATCCTAGTATATTTAGGATACTGGTGTTTTTAAAAAATAATTGAATAAAAAGAGTTTAGGGGGTTGGAGAAGAAAAATAAAACAAAACAACATTAGAAAAGACATTACCTTTAAATCGGGTAACTCTTTTGATTGGAGCCAAAGGCTTCCTTGGGAAGAGTTAGGACCAAAGTGACGCTTCTAGGAGTAAGAGGGGGAAGTTGGGAGAGTATTTGGGCAAATGTTGGCCGAGCCAAATGGCTTGAAGGTGTGAATAAGGTCTGAGAGGTGGGGGCCTTTTATAAGTGGAGAGGAGGGGCTCTTTTGGAAAGATTGAAATGTTACATTATTACACAATGATTTTCGGATTTTAAAGGCCCCACACTTATAAAATTCGTGTCTAAGGTGATAAGGGTTCTAAATATACCCATCCAATAGTCTTTGGACAAGTGTATGCCTTGGATTTTACATTATCTTTTCATTTTATTAAAATCGTTAAATAATGAGGTCATCGCTGCATCATAATGATGTCATAAATAATTTAATTTATTTAATGTCTAAAAATTATTAAAAAAAATACTATGATGTAGGAAATAGTTTTATCTTTCTAATGAATATTTATAGTCAAAATTTGGACTTGTGTAACCCCACTTAAATACTGTTTTAGTAAAACAACTCATGTTTGTGTCAATTTAATTTTAACATTAAATAAATATATATTATTGTCATTTTCCAACCAAAGTGGCTCCATGGGGTCCCCAAGTTGACCCATGGGTTGTCTTGGTCGGCCATGACTCATCCAATAGGAGTAGGACAAGTGTCAAGCTCATCTCATATTATTAAAACATTATTTTTACCTTAAACTACACTAATTACCTCTAATCGCGATTAAGAACTTAAAAGTTACTATTCACCAAAAAATTATTTTAATCTCATCAAACCACATTTTGCTTCTTAATGAAAACCATGTATGTCGGATTTTTGAAAATCAAATCACAGAAGTGGTAATATTTCATTTTAACGAAAAATCAGTTTTTAACAACCACTTAGTGGTTTCACTATTCATCAAAAATTGAAGTTTTTCAGAATAAGGCCAAAATTTCACCCTAATCTATAATTGATATTCCGAATTCAAAAATGATTTCTATTTTAAAAAATTCCAAACATATAAGTTTCATTAATTAATTTTATAATTAATTCCCGCTGTTACAGCAAATAGCGTGTTTTTAAGAAACAATTTATATCAAAAGATTGGCAATTGTTTATGTCCAATTTCAATGTTAAATTAATTCTAATGACCACCATTGGATAAAATGGTAAAAATATATTCTAATTATACATTAAAACCACTAAATAGTATAATTTATCACTATAAATTATTTTTATTAAAAAAGTTGTTTTTAAGTATTTTTCACTATTCATAAAAAATAGATGTTCTCAGAAAAATACCAAAAATTCAACATAGGCTAATTTCGATATTACGAATCCAAAAATGAAGTCTATTTTGATAAATAAAATTTATAAAATTTCCAAAAGTAGGTATTACTATTCACAACGGCTAGTTTAATTCGTTGTGGTGTGTGTTAGAGCTCGAGGTTGCGTACAACAGACGCTATTTCATTATTCGAAGTGAAACGTACTGTGGAAGCTTGGGGTGTTACACCAATGGATTGTGTAATGTATAGTATCATGATATGTCATGTGAAATGGTTTTTCACTCATTATAATTCATGTGTAATGAGGTTTTACTCATGATTCATGTTCAATAAGGGTTTACTCATTCTTCATGTGCAATGATCCTTGGTTCATGCTAATTCCATGTTATGTGTTGTTGCCAAATATCCATGTTATAATTATCATGATTTATTATGCCTTTATGTTCATATATATCTATTATCTATTGATATTCCTATTATTTAAAATGTATTTTATTCCTCATGTTATTCCATGTTTATTTTCTTACTGGACATTATATCTAACCCCTTTCTTATGCATGTCCTCTGGTTATCACATATAATGTTAAGTACGAAAGAATGGTGTGGTAATGTAAAGGTGATTTTAAATAATGATGTTGTATTTATTGTTTTAATATGTTATGTAATTATCATAATCCCCAAATATAGTATACATATTGATCTTCTACATTGTGTTATGTGAAATTTCATGTAATAAAATATGTATAACTGAGAAATAAAAGAAGGGTTATTATAGATGGTAGAAGAGGATACGTTTCATTATTTCTGGGATTGGGATTAGAAAACCCTAGTGAAATTCTTAAGGATAAGACTATGTATAATAAAAATATCCATATGGTTTTGTGAGTAATGAGTAAGTGGTTTATTAGGAAAATACATCCCTGTCTGCATACGAGCAGGTAGAGGCGGTTCGGTCACAGATGTACCTAGGAGTGAAAAATATGATAAGGAGTTTCAGAAATGACATGGGGTATACTAGTACATTACAAAGGGCCTTGATACACACTTGGTTATGAAACTCCCAGGGGATATGATTTGGTAAAGTCTCGTGCTATGTATGATCCATTCTTAAGGGGATAAAAAAATTCCCCTAAAACAATATGTTAGAAAGTAGATCACGGATAACATAGATTAAATCCAATAGATTCTTATGTTAAGGAAGAAAAGATATTTAAAAGTCATATATTTTTTCCTTGGAATACCCGTTAAATTTAACCCCTGTAATTCCTTTTATTCCAACCAATGATTGGTAATAGGAGGACTCAGGCCAACAACTAATTCGATGATCAATGTGATGACTGTTCAAATGAGATGCCCAATCTTATGGGAGAAGGAATCATGATCATTTTCTCAATACTATATCAGTTAACTCTATATTTGAATAGAATCATGGGTCAAGTGGAACATTCAACCCCCCCCCCCAAGAAAGAACAATTTACTATAGAGAGCATTATGATACAATGACCTTGTACTTTAAATGGAACACTTGATCTCTCAATATTCGAACAATGGATGAACTCCATTTAAAAGATCTTATCCATCACTCAATGTTCAAAACAAGATAATGTTCTCTTAGATAATTATTGTATAGAGGGTGAAGATGATCAATGGTGGACATTGATAAAAAATACGATGCCTGAGGAGGAGATCGATGCATTGGAATGGAAGGATTTCTGGAAAATGTTTTCCAATTAATATTTTCCACGCACCCTCCAGCTTAAGATAGAATGGGACTTTATTTCCCTGATGAAAAATGTCGATGTATACATTAGAGCATACGAGGAAAAACTCACAAGGTTTTCATGATATTCCTCCAACATTTTTATTTCCCCAAAATCCAAGGATTACTGCTTCTTTGTTGGGCTAAAACCTAGCCTAATGAAATCCCTAGAAATATGTGGCATCGACAACTATGAGGAAATTGTCCGATTTACCCTCAGGTTCAAAATTTAGTTAGGTTAATATTATGGGTATCATGTGGATACAAAGTGTAATGGGGACTTCAATTATGGTACTCGGATGCATAAATCCAACGGTGATATGAAAATCCATCACCCCACATTCCAAATGTGTGGAAAGATGCATGATGGAAATTTCATGAAAGGGACAAGGAAATGCTTTTGGTGGAAAGAGAAGGGCACCTAGCTGTTAATTTCTGACAAGAAAATCCCACTGCTTCAACAGAGGATAGGAACACTTCGTTTGACTCCCAACATGTTTTTCATTGCATCAACTACAATGAACTATGGTACCTTGAAAATTTGTTCCCATGACCAAGGTTTTTTTATGGAAACCATCAACCAACAAGGAAAAAGGTAAATATTTTTCCATCACTACTGCAGATGTGAACCCTGACAACGAAGTGGTGAAAATTATGCTAGTCATTCATTCAAGAATAAGGATCAATCTTTTTTATTCTACTTATATGCATTCTTTTATATCTCGAAATTATAGTAGAACAATCCCAACAACAACAAAAATCATGGAAGTAAAGATTACAGTGACTGTGGAAAATGGGGAAATCAATACAAATCCTAAATTTAACTCCTCCCCTGTCAGAATTGGTGGATTTAACTTCTTACTGAACCTTGTCATACTCCCACTGGTGGAATTTGATTCAATTCATGGAATGGATTTGAATTCTCTATATAGAACCAAAATAAATTTATATGAAAGGGAAATAACTTTCCATATAGAGAATCAAACCCAAATTGTATACTTTTGAATGGTGGAATATGAATATTCGTTAGCACCATAATCTCAAGAAAGGATATTATTTCCCTATGAGAATGCGTATCTGGCTCAGCTGATTGAGTCTAAGGAGGTAACCTTCCTTGAGGACATGACTATTGTGAGGGAATTTGTTGAAGTGTTTCCTGAAGAAATTTTTTAGTCTTCCTCCTAGAATAGATGTTGAATTATCAATTGATATTATTCTTTTGGTGTTTCCCATATCCAAGATTCTATATAGAATGGCTGTTGTGATGTTTGAGGAGTATAAGAAACAACTACAAGAGAATCCGGATAATGGGTTAATATGCCAACGTGCTTCACCATGGGGTGGACCAGTCCTATTCATCAAGAAAAAGGATTGGTCAATGTGACTTTGCATAGATTTTCATGAGCTTATCAAATTCACAATAAATAACAAGGATCCTCTAACATGAATTGAATACTTGTTCGATCAGCTACATGGAGCACAATACTTCTCTAAGGTGGACTTGTGGTCTGGATATTGTCAAGTAAGTGTGAAGAAGAAAGATATCTACAAGAATACATATTGTAAAATATACGGGCACTATGAATTCATAGTAATGAAATTGAGACTGACTAATTCTCCATCAGTCTTTATGTACATAATGAATAGGGTATTTAGAGGTTACCTCGACAGAATTTTGTTATTCTTTATAGATGATATTCTAATATACTCCAAACCCAAGGAGGATCATGAGGAGCATATAAGAACTGTACTAGAGACCTTTTAAAAGGATATGTTCTATGAAAAGTACCTCAAGTATCAGTTATAGTTGAAGGAGGTATAATTCATGGGCCACATAATCACGAGCAATGGGATATCTGTGGATCCCTCAAACATTGTGGAAATTGAAGGATGGATGAGGCCAACATCGGTAACTGATATCCGTAGCTACTTGGGGTTAGATAGATATTATCAATGATTTTTGAGAAATTTCTCATGATTTTCCACCCCTCTCACCAAACTAAATCGAAAGGGAGTAAAATTTCCTTGAAGTGATGAATGTGAAGAAAGCATCAAGGAGTTGAAAAGGAGGATTATCCCTGCCCCCGTGCTCACATTACCCACATGTGGAGAACATTTTGTGGAATTAAATGATTATTTAAAGAAAGGAACGGGTTGTGTGCTGTAGAAGAATGAAAAATTCATTAACTATGCACCACCAAAATTGAATGTTCATTAGATGAATTATCCATAACATGATCTAGAGTTTGTTTTGGTGATCTTATCTTTATAAAATATATGATTTTACCTATTTGGGGAGAAGTGTGAAATATAATAGGATCACAAAAGCCTCATGTATATATTCACATTGAATGAGGTGAATATGATAAAATGAAGATGGTTAGATCTGATCAATGATTATGACTTCACAATCCATTATCACAATGGGATAGAAAACAAGTTGAAAGATGCTCTAAGTAGAATGGATCCAGTGATTATGCCATTGATGAGAATTGAGAAGGATCTAATCTTCATATATTTGATAAAGATGGACATGGAAATCATAAAAATCGAACATCATCAATCCTTTCACAAATTATTAGTCAACCATCTCTTTTGGAAAGGATAATGTATTCTCAAAGAAAGGATGTGGAATTTCAGAAATGGGTGGAGGCTATCAGAAATTGGAAATCCTTAATGTTCATGGTTGAAAAGGATGGAATTGTGAAATGTTTGTCACAATTATGTGTACTATAAAATCATAATATAAAAAAGGAGCCTTTCAATGAAACACATAGCTCAACCATCTCGATTCACCCAGGGAGCACTAAGATGTATCAAGATCTCCCAGAAAACGTTTGGTGTGACAATATGAAAAGGGAGATTGTGGAATATACATCAAAGTGCCTGTTATGTCAGCAAGTTAAGGCTAAGTGGAAAAATTCTTAGGGGATGATGCAACCACTACCCATTCTAATATGGAAGTGGGACAACATTACCATGGACATTGTCACTAGACATCCTAGGATATCCAGGGGAATGAATTCTATATAGGTCTTTGTGGATCTTCATAGGAAGACATATCACTTTATGGTGATTAGAGAGTAATTATCATTGGATCTACATGCATGGATTTATATCAAAGAATTTGTAAAGCTACATTGAGTACCGCTACCTATTTTATCCAATTGTGATTTGAGATTCACCACGATGTTCTGGAAAAGTCACCAATAAGCTCTAAGAATTGAAGTGAACTTTTGTATGGGCTATCATTGTCAAACTAATTTCCAATATGAGTGAACTATTATTACACTGTAAGATACGTTATGATAATGTTCTATAGACTTCAAAGGATGAAGGGACCAATATCTTCCACTGGTTGAATTCTCCAACAATAACAGTTTAAACATGAGCATCATAATGGAACCATATTAATACATTTATGGGAAAAGGTGAAGAACACTAGTGTGTTGGGATGAAGTCTGTGAGATTAAGAGACTAGGATCCGAAATGTTTGAAGAAATGGTGGATAAGGTGAAACCCATTCAACATCATATCAAGGCAGCCCAACGTCGAAAGAAGAGTTATGCAGGTAACCATTGGAGAGACCTTGATTTAAAAGATGGGGACGTGGTATTTCTACGCACATATCCATGTAATAAGGTCATGAGGATTGGAATGAAAGGAAACTTTAGTCCTAGGTACATCATCCACATTGATAATTATTGATCTTTTAGGGGTTCTGACCTACCAACAAGCAGTTACACAGACCAAGGTCAAAGTACATGATGTCATTCAAGTATCCCTCTTAAGTAAGTACATAATAGACCCTTCACATGTACTATCATTAGAGGTAGTACAATTAGAGGATGATATTTCTTATGAGGATAAACCATTGAAGATCTTAGATCATAGAGAAAAGTTTCTATAAAATAAGACAATACCCCTCGCCAAGGTTTTGTGGTGAAACAACAAGTTAGAAGAAGCGATGTGGGATCAATGGAAGTGATAAATAAAAGTTACTGTCATCGGTTTTAGTGTGGAAAAAGGAAATTTTGATTGTGTAATTTCTTAACAGGGGAAGATTGCAATGACAAAAACTTTCATTAATGAAAATAACTCTTGATCTGATTAAATTTCTTATTATGTAGAATGACTATATAAAACGAATGAACATTAATGGTTTAATGTTTATAGATTATAAAATAATGTTAAGAATTATGACTGTTTCTAATATAGCCATTGAAAAATGATCACATGAATAGTATAAATATAGGTATTTAACAAATAAAATTTACTCAGACAAAGGATGCGATGGCCTCATCCAGTATACTTTCCACATATGGAGCTCATTTTTCGGAGCACGGAAAGAAAGTGGAATCATTGGGATTCGTTGTTGACCAAGACCAATCCAATATTAAACTTGTTAAGCTCGAACGAAACCACCTACTGGTGAAGTAGATGTTGATAGAGATTACCACATGATCAATGTTATCTGAGCCACCCTAGGAGTCTGTCACCATCGCACACCTTACCCTTCTGTCTTATGTGGGTGTTATAAAGGGCTATGTAACCATACATTATAACTATGGTTATGTGGATTATTTTTTTATATAATGAAGAATAAAGATTCATTTTATTATTGTTGTTACATTGTAAATAGTTTTTAAAGCCCAAATAGTATTTTTAGTTAATATTCTACTAGGGAATATATTTAGATAAATTGATGGATTTTTTTGAATTAAATGATATTTTAATAAAATATTATTAAATTACTTTTTATTATGTATAAATGATCCTATAAGTTATAGGAATGCAATGGAAATATTTATTATGGTTTGAAAGTTGTTTTTTTCAGAACCCATGAATTTTTTTGTAAATGTCCGTTTTTATATTAAAAGTAAAAAATTCACATATTTGGAAAATTACTTAGATAAAATGAATATTATTTTTGGAATTAGGATGTAAAAATTATCTAATCGTGAATTTTTCATAATTTTCTGAAATAGGGGTATTTTTTTGTGTAAAAATTAAATATCGTTTAAATATATTATGTGTATTACGACATCATAAAAACCCAATAGTGATGTAATATAATACTATAAACATTATGATCGACCAATATATATTTTACCATTAAAATAATGTCATTTTAGGCCTGTTTGAATTATTTTACAAAGGTTTAGGGGACATTCCAATTCTTATAAATCATTTTATATTTTTAAATTGATTTCCTTGAGAGTGAGACTCAACTCCACATATGCCACCCTATTATTTTAATAATTTCAGATATTAGACTTATTTCATAATTTTTTCCAAAACACATTGGAAAATATCATTGTAAAAAACCATGAAATGTTCTTTGGTTTTGGTTAGTTTAATGTGTGGTGTTCAAAACCTAAATAATAATTAATTCCATCTCCTTTTCTATATAAACGCACTCATGCTCCTACTTCCTCTTCACTCAAAGTATTTGGAGGTCTTCCAACCTCTTCCCCCTCTATCTGTAATCCTCCCATGGAATACCATGCTTTTATGTCGCCTCTCTGAAGCCTCTTCCAAGTCTTTGGAAGAACACATCCAAGTTAGAAATTCCACCCTTTCTCATTTTTTCCAAGATTATTAATGTTGTTATGACATTTTATTTTAAATTATAAATGTTGGGGTATGATTTTTCACCACCCCAATAATGTCCACTTTATGTTTTATTGAGGAGTGAACCCTTTTATCTCTCATTAATGCCTCCCATGTACACTTGTTAACATGCTGAAATTCTGTAATGAATTTCTCTCTTGTCATTTACATTCAAGAAATTAATTTATATTTTGCATCTAATTTCCATTTCATATGTTGTTATGTTATGTCTCATGATCCAATTTATATCCATTTAATTAATAAATGATGAGATACCCATTTCACTTTTATCATCCAATTTCATGAATTTCTATTTGACGTCGTTATGCTGCCAAAATTACACCAAAATTTCAATGCCAAAATCATTGTGTAATGAAAACCCTACCCACTCCTCAATAAAGGGTATTCACCATTATGCACATGTACATGTTGATTGATGACTAACATTTATGTATTCCACATCTATTATTCAAGGAATGAATTAGGATGTTAATGGATATGGGTTGCTGATCTATGTGTCACACTTATGCATGAAATGAAATGTTTTACGAATAGTGTGCCCTAATAGCACTTTAATGAATTCGGTAGAATATAGTATCATGATACATCCTGAAAAATGGGTATTTACTCATACTAATTCAAGTGCAATGGTGTTTTTCTCATGCATCATGTTAAATGAGTGTTTACTCATGCTCCATGTTAAATGAGCCATGGATCATGCTAATTCCATGTTAAGTGTTGTTTCCACATCCCTATGTTATGATTATCATTGTTTATCATAATACTACTTTCCTATTTATCTATTCTCCTTTGATATTCCTATTGTATAACATGTATTGTATTTCTCAATTTTTTCCATGTTTATACCCTTAGTGGGTTTTATATCTCACCCATTTCATATGTATGCCCTTATGTTATCCCATGAAATGTTAAGTAGGAAGGATTGGTTTGGTCATGTAAAGGAATTTTTCAATAAAGATGTTGTATTTCATTTAATATGATATTATTTAATGATCATAATCACCAAAGACACTAGACCTCTCAATATTCTACTTTTTATTATGTGAAATATCATTTAATAGATTATGGTTAAGTGAGAAATAAAATCATGGTGGTTATACTTCTTATTTATCTTATTCCACTTCTAATGGAGATAATATTATTGAGATAAACTCTCGTGCATTGGGAGATAAATTGAATTTCCAATTTAAGGAATCTCAAATAGATTATTTTCCCTAACTGACTATGGGGAATTCTCGGAAGGGGATGGAATTTCCTTGAATAATTTTAGTGACATGACATAATCTTCTACCATGAGTAAGGTGGGGTTTATTTAGGGTCATGGCGATGGACTGGGAGCATCTTTGTTTGGGACTTCCCCATCATCATTGGGGTTGGTGTTATTTTTAGTGACTTTGGACTCGACCTTCATAACAGAAATCATGTAGATGGATGAGTCCATATCTATGATTTAACTTATGCACTGATCATTTTTGATAAGTAATTCATACTCTTACCCATTATGTTTGAAGGTATCGATAGTAGAAATTCACCATCCATTCGAGTGGTGACCTAATCAATGTCATCATCCATAGAATGCTTATATTTTGGTTCATAAAACCCTCCATCGATGTAATGAAACTCACATGATTCAATTGGTGATTTATCAATGTCAAATTTACCATTTTTTCATTTGAAAAAATATTTGACTAATTGATGGTATTGTGAGGGAATCAATGCTTGTTGATGCAGTCAGGGACCCTCTTATAGGTTGTTTAAGGTTATACAATTTTGCACTATAAGAAACTCAGAATCAGACATGAGTTCACCATGAAAAGTCTTAACCATGATTTATCCCAATGGGTTATCCTCGCCTTTTCATATCCTAGAAGAGTTATGGTATAGGGATTTAGAGTTTTCTTGTCATAGCCTAACCTAGATGTGTTTCTAGAAAAAGGAGGTTCACTCTAGAGCCATTATCGATGAAGATTCCAAGAACAGAAATGTTTTTTATCGTTCTGGACACATATAATGGTTTTTTGGGTCCTTTCAAGATGATGTCTATATAAATGCCTATGAAGGACATGACAACATGTAATTTTTTTTTGGATTTGTCTATGTCAGATAGACTTTGGTTATTGCTACTTAGGCCTTGACATCCAAGGAATTTAGTAAGGCTTTGATGGGTGCCTCCTTAGGCATTTACTGACAGACTGATTGAATCCAGGATCAAATGATTTGATGGTGTTGAGGCTAAATATTAAAAAATAACATAGTTTTTCTATAATGTTTGTTTCTTACCATCTTGGGGATGTTCTTTCATGGGTGCTTTAGGGGATGATATTTGTAGGGAGATGGTCTGACCTCTATGACCGGAGCTGATGGTGCCATCGTACATTCTCTGTTGTGTCAAATAGGTCTACCTATATTCCTTGAATTATTGGACATCTATTCTTGTTCCCAAGGATTTTCCAATATTATTGGGCTCATATTTCATCCTGTGGGGGTGGAGAATCATTCTAGTTCGTATTGTGTCTGCTAGAAGGTTCTTCTTCAAGTTTCCGCAACATTAACTGTTCGTGTCAATGCGTGGGTGGGAATTTGACTCTTGTCATGATTATATATTCAAGGAAATATTCAACCCATGTGTCATATTATTTTGGATCTCCATTTAGATGTTGTTAATTTGGTGTCGTACCTATAGTCTGCATCAGATAAGGGGTATATCAAGTGAATGAGATTAATATAGCCAAATATCTATTCTTGATCAAACAATGCTTCTATCTAACTATCACCTTTAGATGGTGTCATTTGGCTAGGTGTTGTTTGTACTCCCATTTTGGTGGGTGGTGCCTGCTGTCCTATTTGACGGGGGTGGTGCCAAATTTTTTAATAATTCTGTAATTAATTCAGAAAGTGTCAAGATTAGTTTCTACATTGGTATAGGATCATATTTTTACTCCTGATTTCTTCCCTTCTATCCCTCATAGGATTATTGGGATGATGATGATGGTTGTGTTGCATTAGTGTCTATTGGAGGCACGGTTAGTGGATTCAATTGTGCATGGATGATTCCATGAGATCTTTTGACTATTTTTCGAGTCATCCATCTACCAAATTTTTTCTCCTTTTTTATGGTTAATATTTTCCATTCCTATTCCACTCTTGGGTCTAAGGTGGAGAGATAAGCCACTTGTGTTGGTGGAAGACCCAACATGGCATGTCTAAAATCAACAATATTTTATAGGAGGTCCTTGATGATGACAGAACATTGGATGGTGTGGCCCAATATCAGGGGATATGGATATTAATTTTCATGGTAATTGATACCCACTTCAACCGCTCACTTTGGCTCTGGTAGTTGGGGTAACATGCAGTTCATGGATGCGAGGAGGTAGCCAGAGACTTTACCATCGTGGAATGAGTTGGCATTATTTCATAATTCATCGAACTACTTTTATTTAGCATCCCTTATCTTATCTTTCCATTTTTTGGGTTGTTGTTGGCATCCAGGGGGTCCTGCATGTTTTGGTGGATGCCTCACAACTGGATATGGTGACGGGGGTAGCATAAGAATGACATAATCAACTTCATCTTTCTTGGTGTTTTTCATGGGGATGATGGGGCCAATCGAGACTTAAGAATGGTCCTCTACAATTAGTCTTATATCCTTTTGGAAATGGAGGAGATATATTGGAACCCACTTGTGCACTTCACTAGGATGATAAGTGTCCACAATTCTTCATAGATATTATCGATGCACATAGAAAGTATTTTATCTGGGGGAGTGGTTGGTCACTGGATTAAGATATGTCTTTCCATCTAGAGATGATTTCTATGAATCTTTAATTATATTGCTACTTATAGCTCATGGGATTGTTGATTGTTTCTTTAGGCAATGTCGAACTGAACTGGAAGATAAACTATTGCTAGAGGCCCTCCCAGTATGTGATTGGGTTAGCTGGAATGATAGTATACCATACAAATGTAGAACCATGCAGGGTTCACATAAAGAACCTGAGTTTTACTACTTCTTACTACTATAGGATTCCCATCCTGGTGTAACATCAAGATGCATAGTTCATTAGATGTTGTTTTGGGTCTCTCGAACCATTGAACAATTAGAATAATAGGTTCCTGAAGTTGGTGGTGGGGGAATGTTTCTCACCCAATTAGTGTAGGTTTTATGATCTAGTTTTATTATATCACACATCCCTTTCATTGTCTTCAAGTCGTCATACCAATTTCTCGTTGGTATTCATGACCCCTTGATGCATATCCTACTGGACTTGATCATGGTTGGGTCCAACAGGGGGGGAAATTGACACGACGACACTACTATAATTTGGGGTGGATACCTAGTAGGGGGTATCCTTTGAGGGTTCACCTAAATATACTCTAGATTTTTCATTAGTGGATGGAAGTCTTAATGTCCTTCAGGGGTTTGATTCAAGTAGGTTGATATTCCTAGTGATGGATTCTATGGGCATCTGAGCTTGATACAATTTTCCTGGATGAGGGACTATGATAGGGGAACCACTTTTGGGAACACCTATTATAGTTCCTCTCAAAGAACACATCCAACAAGATAGATCCCCCAATGTAGCTTGACAATGAATCCCAAGAGCCCTTTAATTTTTTTACTCCTTGGAGAATCATTCATCGAGTGAGAGGGACACAGTATTAGGGGGGAGGTGTGTCATAGATGACCTATGGATTATTCTTCTTCTATATGGGTATTATTGAAAGAGGTAATGGTGGATAATATAAGGGGACCCAAATTTAGGATAACATCAATGGTTCTGCGTTCGAACAACATCAGGCTCAGCGTGGTTTTCATCTAGGGGTGATATTCTCTTGCAGCCACTCCATTATTATCATTTTTTGTGAGATCAATAGGGATGATGTTTACTATGTTCACTAATTGAAACCTCATTGGGGTCGGTGTTTCTAGTGCCGAATTTTCAAAAAGAATTTTGTTTCCTTTTTTGGGCATTCTACTTCCATTATAAAGATTTATTTTTGTTTATTGACGTAGATTGACCCGACGGGAGCCCAGATCAGACCACACAATGTGCCATTATCTCTCAGGGTATGAACCACAAGACGAAGATGAATGGGTGACCTCTCCACTCATCATCCATCCAAGTCAGGAGAAGACGTACATCTGCTATGCAGGAACTTGAGTTAAAAATGCAAACTTTTCTTTAGGATAGAGATGCTTCTGTTCTTACTATGATGCACTACAAAATGGATTTGTTGGTCATATAGGGGAATTTTGAGTTTAATATTTCACTTGCCTTGTAGGATGGGGCAGTTCCAATATTACAGTGGTGTCCATTTCTATTTACACAATATTGATATCCCGCACTCTTTCACCAGTGTGAGGTGTGTATGGAACTGGAAACACATAGTATTTATTGGATTTTGAGGACATGATCACTAATTTCTGGTTGGATTCCCTTAATTGGGAGTCCTACAGTACATCTCAGTTTACTGACTCATATGTTTTTGATTGCTTGATCACGTCGGTCCTAACACTTTTGAGACTTACTCCAGAAAATTTTTTTTGAGTCTCCCATTTTTCTTGAGGATGGATATAATTTTATTGATTACTTTGGGTACTAAAATCACACAATTCCATTTCCAATGAGGTTTTATAGAAAGAATGTGGGTTGAAGTGTAGAGCTCCATGTTCATCCACCATTGAATATGAACTCAATCCGGGGCATTTCCAATGATGCCAAAAAACTTGTGTAGTACGTGGAGGCAATATAGGTCAAGGTTTTATTTCCCCTTTTTCACCATAGATTCGCTATAGATGTGAGGGATTCCAGGTCCATTATACAACGATTCTCTTCTAATATTTTAACATGATTGACATTCCATTCATAATTAAATAACATTTCTTTTAACTTGTGAGGTGTCTTTTAGATATTGAAGCGAATATGATTCAAACATTCCTCAAACAACTCCCTTGGTATGTCAAAATAAGAAGTGGTCATGGGAAAATATGTCACTAAAATATTATCCTTTAGCTAGTTGTCTTCTAAAGAGAAACATATCATGTTTTTGTTCTTTCGCAGACTCCTCTACCTAATTATCCCAACTTGACTACATCATAAGAATTTCTTTCTATGTTGTAAGGCTAGTAGGAGCCTCACAAATACGTAAGAGGCACAAGGTTGGAATATAAGATGAGCATGTACCCATATCATCCTCTTGTTGAAAAAGTATATCACACTCCATAGATAGAATGTAGGATACATCTGACTCCATATTTTCAAGTGCCTCAGCGTTGGAGGGATTTCTCAAATTTGTCCCAGCAAGGGGAGGACCTTCTTACAAGCCTGAATTTTGATAGTGGGGAGGACCTTAGAAATCATTTATATAATGGCGAGGGCTACCATTACTACTTGATTCCCAACCACGCGGTGTTTCCTTATGGCTTATACCCTAGGGAGGACCTTCAGGGTAGGCTGCAGTGAGTGGTGGACCTTCTGGATTCTGGATGTCATAGAGGGGTGGATCTTCTCAATTACATATTTGATGGTGATGACTACTATAAATACTTGATATGTGGTTGGAAGGAGAGTTTATCTAGTATACATACCAAGGAGGGCATTCAAGAGGTAATATAATGAGAGGAGGACCTTCACATCGCTTGATGTTGTTATTGTGAGGGAATTCATAGAAATTTCCATTGCATGGATGTCCTTCGCAATGTTTTTCATCATGGTGAGGACTACCAACATGGCACGATTTTTGAGTATAGAGAGAAGCATATCTGCAGCTTATACCCTAGGGAGGATCTTTGGGGAAGATGAAAGCAAGGGGAGGATCTTCTTACTATCTGATCTTATAGTCATTGGGAGGGCTACACTAACACACATTAGAAGATAGACTCTAGTGATCAATCATTCATGGACCACAGAGTATGCCCCCATGGGTGCTCTAGGGAAGTACTTCAGAGCTTCTGGTAGTAATATTTTGGGGAGGTCCTTTGAAACTGCTACTGAAACTTCCATTATTTGGTAATGGACCAATTGGGTCTTGAGCTTTTATTAATATATACTTGAGGGAGTCAAGAACTCCAGCTTCAAGTAGAGAAGGATCATGTATGTGCTCTTCATTTTCTTGTTTTAATTGATTCATTTAATTTTTGGGTTCTCTCTTGTGGGTAACTGAGTCCATATGTAGTTGGTAACAACCGTAATATATAGGTCCCTATTTTTTTGTTCCTATGATGCTGCCAGTATATACTGATGAACAACTTGAGTTTTGGATGTGATATACGTCTACCATTGATCGATCAACAAGTTGGACTGACGTCCCCTAGTTGGACCAGTTATTTGTTCCCAATCCGGTAGTCTGTGTATTAGAAGATATTACCATCGACACTCAGGGACTGGTGTAAGGATTCATAACCACTCCAAAGTGACTAACCGATTTTGTGAGATAGTCATTCTATTTGAGGAAACTGGGTCGTGGGTATGGTTCCTCATCTTTTCCATAGAAGAAATGATATTTTGGAATGTTTAAAGGATATGGTATGGAATAAATGTCTATTCTTCCATCATTTCTAGAATGTGATGTGATTCATCTTTTTCTAGAATGGGAATGAAGGCCCATTCCAGTGTTGGAGTACGAGTTTGTGCCAGCTCTGGTCCTCTATAGGTTTCTAGTAGATAATATTTGTTTTCATGTGTTGGGTTAGAGGAATGAGTCTTCCACTAGTTTTCTTCTCCAGTTGCTGCTATATTTGACTGGTTGGATTCATATTCAATAGTGCGAATTTTCATCTACTCACTTGCCGCGATATTTTTTCTCACGTGATTTGTATGAATCTATAATGGTCTGAACCCAGTTACCCAGAGATGGTGAATTATTTTAATACATTGGCATGATTACAAGGAATCAAGTACAGAAATATCGATCAGTTTAGCAGTATTGGAAAATATATTACATACATGAACGTTACATTACGCTTTCCAATGTACAACACAAAAAAACTCCTTTGAGAATTCCATTATTCCCTTAGCTTACCCATGCATCTTAAACATAAAACACATGTTGGGATACAGGGAAAATGAAACATAAGAATGAGGTGATCTCAAATTCTTAGTAAGGGTAAACAATACAGTGGAAGATAACATAAATATTTTTCATGGTGAATAATTGAATACAAGTGCCTTTACCAGTAATAATCATTAACACTTTTATGGAAGGAATACGAGTTTAGTAAATAATGTCGTAATAAAACATAATCATGGGTATTATACTAATTGAATGACCACATGAACCATCAATATTATTTTCATAATGAGGTAATGTCTAGTTCCAAACATTCTAAAACATTTTGTAAAGGCCTCAGCCAAGACGTCTAACAATGATTAAGGCCTCAGCCAAAACCATATATCAAATTGTGAAAGGCCTCATCCAATTCCACATCTAGTTGTCTCATAAGATCTTCTGATTCATTGAGGAGCTATAGAGGGCTCCACCCATCACATACTATGTCCAATAAATTCCTCATATGAAAAGGTTTAAACATAACATAAACATTCGTATTGAAACTAGCAGAAGAAAGGTCAATATTTAATCCATAAACGATGAATGGAATAAAAATAACACATACACAGTTAAACATTTCACAGAAACTTCAATACAATATGGAAGATTTTTATCATAATAAATCAACTTCAAACAAGTTTAAAATCCATCAAAGGATGTTGACATATATTAAAATTATTTGTAAATCTCTTTGAGAGAAATATCCCTTTTTCATGAAAACATTTAAAAGTCACACAATTTAGAAAAGAAGAAATTTAAAGAAATTTTTGAATCAAAGTGTGCCATAACACTTTATATCATTTTGAAAGAATTAACATTTTAAAAACAGTCATTTCCATATAAATAAATCCTTAAAAATCAATTTGAAAACATGGACATTAATGAGAATTCTTTAGAAGAATAAATATTTAAAACATTTAAAATGATGTTTTTGAAAAAAAAAAACCCATAAAATAATCCCTTAAAAAACACTTACATGAATACTGGACATGGATAATAATTATTTTCTTATAGATACCTACAAAAAACAACTTCGGATAATAATGAGATTGTAAAATTAACCCTTCCATTTCACTTTCCTTTAGTCGAGGGTACATTTAACCTACTATATGATAATCACAGTCTGTTATTAAGTTATACCAGAACCATATTAATATTTATGATATCATACATTATTCATTTACAAATTTATACTACCCATTTAATAATAATTTCCATGTTAAATTAACAATTCGGGTAATAATCACTTTCTTTATCGTACGTGTTTTAACTTGTTACTCTTGATTGAATCACATAGATCTAGATTTAAATATATCCAGAATACAAAACATGAATTATATATCATATATATTTAGAATATAAATATGTATAATATACATATATATGAATGGTAGATCACCGTTTATGGAGACGGTAGTCCGTACGTACGCATTAACGATGTTTCCGTTTTCATATGGTATTGAACGAAAATAAGTGAATATGATATATATAAGTACATATATATATTTATATATCTCCATTATAATTATTATGTCGCATATTACATACTTATTAATCATATATATTTTATAATCATCGTTGAATGGTGAACGTGGAAATAAATCTCACCACGTTGTGGAGACAATAATCGGTATGTACGGACAAGCAACAATATCATTCTTTTTTATATTAAAAAAATATATAATTCGATGGTATATCATATATAACGAATCATTATCATGTTATATTTATTATTTACATCAATTACACATCATTATTACACCCATCCAAATAATAATGTATTGAATAAAAATTACACCACGACGTGGAGACAGTATGTCGTACGTAAGAACGCATGATGACATGTCATTCAAAGGATGGATAGAATAATGAATATGGTTGTACCATATTTATAATAATATCACAGTATATAGAATATACTGGAGATATTAATTTATAATGAAAAAAACAAATAAATATGAAGTGGAAGAATAAAGGAACTTGAAAGAGGTTATGAAATATTTACCTCTTTTTCGGGTTCTTCCTATTCATATGATCAAAAGGGCTCCATAGGTCATCATTCTGACTAAAGTATTGCCTCTAGGATGAAGGGAGGAAATTTTAGAGGATATTTAGGTTGTGTGTGGCTAGCCAAAAGGCTTTTACGGTTTGAATTTTAGTAAAGGTAGGGTTCCCTTTTATAAGAGGGGAGAGGGGCACCATATGAAAAACATAAAATAATATTTTATAATAAATTCATTTTTGGGTTAGAATGGTTATAAAATGAATTATTTAAAGGATAAGGTGGTGATGGGTCAAAAACAACTCAACCAATATGTTTTAGACAGGTTTGGGTCAATATATTAACCTTATGTTTTATATTTAACTCTTAGTTAAATAGTTTTACATTTACCACATCAATTGGTATTTTTATATTATATGGTTAATAAACGTACAATATACTTCAAGAGTACCCCTAGTGGTTCATTAATTATACACCTATAATTATATAAATATGTTGTGCAATCCTTAGATTTTTAAGAATATAATATCAATTAATAATGTAAAATGTGTTTTAAAAAATCTTTTATGTCAATTTTGACACTATTTGATATTTTATTTTTTCTAAATTCATAACAGCATTATTACTTAGAACAAAATTCATCTAACAAACCCTAATACGTCATATGGACCTATAAATTTAGTGAAATTCATAAAAAGTCTCAAATTACATTTATTTGGATATTTATAATATCACTAATTTTAATCCTTCATTAATACAGTAATTACTGCATCATCATTCTGTCAAACATAAATTTAATTATATAATGTCAAAAAATTAATAATAAAATACTATTATGTACGAAATATTTTTATCTTTCCAATGAATTTTTATTGTCGAAATTTCAACTTATATAACCCCATGTAATAATTTATTTACTAAAATCTATTTGTTTATGTTATTTTTTCCTTTACTTTAAGTTAATTAAAATAAATTGTGATGATCACTTATAAGTGGCTGAATGGGGTTCCAAAATCGACCCAAGTATTACCATGGTTGGCCATTACTATCCAATAATGTTAGGACATGTGTTAAGGTAATTTTGTATTATTACAATATTTTTTTTACCTTGAAATACCCTATTTACCTTTGACAATGGTAAATAAAAGTCAAAAGTTATCATTCACCAAAAATTATTTTCATCTTATTGAACCAAATTTTACTTAATGAGTTTATCCATATCTCTTGGATTTTTGAAATTCATGTCAACGAAACAGTGTAAAAGAGGGTAAAAATTTCAATAAAATTTTCATATATCAAAACATATTATAAAATGACTCAATGGATTATTTTTAACTTATATAGGTATTATGTATATATTTTTACCTAAAATAAATTTTAATAAAATAAATAATTATTTATATAAAAAGTCGGTTTTAACCAATAACTCAGTGTTTTTTACTATTCATCAAAAATTGAAGTTTTCAGAAAAATACCAAAAATTAGCCTAAGATATATTTGATATTTATAATTCAATAATGATTTCTATTGTACCAAATTCAAAATATATATGTTTCATTACTTAATTTAAAATAAATTCATGTTGTCATAACCAAAAAAGCATATTTTTAAGCAATAATAACTACCAAAATATTGACACTTGTTTATGCCAAATTTCAATGTGAAATTACATATAATAACCAACATTGGGGTAAATGGTAAAAATATAATCCAATTATACTTTAAAACCACTCAAATGAATTATTTAACACTATAAATTATTTTGATTAAAAACTTTTTTTTAGTTAAAATATAATATTTTTCACTATTCCCCCAAATATGAAAGTTATCAGAAAAAGGCGAAAAATTTATTGATACTAAATTCTTATGTCCTAATAAAAAAGAATTTTATTTTGTCAAATTGAATATATAAAATTTTCAAATATTGGATTTAAAAACAGATCACCATTAAAAGGCCGTAAATGTGCATTTTTTGAAAAATATTTATTTTATTTGAAAAATGAATTAGTTATTACATTATGTCTAAAGAACTCATAATATGGGTTCTAAAATTATAAGGATTATATAATTTTAAAAATTCAGTTAATAATATTCATAACTGCTTTTTAACGGCTACTTTGGTAAGTCGTGGTGCGCTTGAACTCAGTGTTTGTTGTAGTGCAAGTTATTTCATTACATTGAAGAAATAATGTACTATGAAATATTGGGGTGTTACATTCTCCCTTCCTTCAATAAATTGAATCCTCGCAATTTGAAATTGTTCATACAAAATAAAAGAATGAAAAGTGAAAATACATTTGTGGGAAAACTCACTTCCAAAATTGGGTTAATATAATTTATTCTTAATAAGAGGAAAAGGGGAATGAAAAAGTTACCCTCAAACTATGATCTCAATTAAGAGAAAATTTCTGGAAATTATATACACATAATTGAATGAAAAATCTAAATATTTATAAGGAGTGATTGAGTTCATCAGTCATAAACAATTGTTGAATTGAGGGCTGCAATTCCATTAATCTATGATGATTTAAAATATCATCGGTTCAACAAAACATAAGTTATTAGGATAACAAATTTTTAGTTACAATATCCCTTATATAAAGTTTAAGAATTAATTTATTCAAAGAGTAAGAGAAGAAAAAATATATACTGGACAAGTTGAGTTCCATCGTTTAACTAATTTCTACCATAAACTCATCTTTCTATCTAAAAGATAATAGAACTAAAAAAATATTCAATTTATCTTATTCATAAAGGGTTCCAAAAAATGATATTATAATTCACCTATAAGACCCTTAAAAAACTATGTTATACAATTCAGGGACTTCACGTAGTCTAGTGGTAGGAGATAAATCCCAATCTCACTATGGTTGTGGGTTCGATTCCGGTAGCTTTGTCCGACACGACGGGTTGTCACACTGTTTGCGTGTTGTACTTTTTATAAAAATACAAAAATAAACATAACAATAGTATCCAATTTAAAACACAATCCATTTCAACCTATAGAGTTATTCTAAATACATCTATCAAAACTCACAGTCCAACATTTATAAGGTTGTTAAACACAATGAAGATCCTTTTTTCCAAGTAATAACATGTGAAGTCCTTTATCATGTATTCTTTAAAAACATGGTAACATCCTGAATTACCATAAAACCTTATTGATTACATTCATGCTCCCTTATTTCTTAGATAATACTGGATATACACCTATCCAAAAATGTTGTAAACTACAACAATGATGGAATATACCAATCATTAATCAGTTTCAAGGTAGTTATGAATATCCAATATACATTATCAAAATCAATCATCTCTTATTCCAAAATCACTACCTCACTATCAGGACCATATTAAGGATTAACTTTCCTTTAATGATTTATTTTCCAAAAAGTGTTGCTTACTATTAATTCACTTTTCTTAGAAACATATAATCTCAAATCCTCATTAAAATAGTACTGTTGTACAATCCTTATTTATCTCCATAATTCGTATAACCAATATGTTGGTGATTCAACACTCAAAGGATATAATTCCACAATAACAACATAAGTACACTCATCATTCTTAATCATATGAGGTAGTATCATAACGTTATTATTATCAAATAACATAAATTGCAGTATACTCTGTTGATTGGGACATTGATTCATGTAGTGTCCAAACTCCTTACAGATAAAGCATTGTACATTTGAAACTTTTTTATTACCCTTGAAATCATGTACATGGTGTCCTTTTTCTCCACACTTATAACAAACTCACATTCTCTTCATGAATTTACCAAGGGGATTCTTTCCACTATTATCACATAAGGGGAAATCCATCTTTTTCCTCTTCCCTTTATCCATCTTTCTTTCTTCCATCATTTTCTTCTCTTGCTTCCCTTCAAATCCGTAGGACATAGTGAATTCATTATTTATCTTATTAACACATGATACTTGTTTTTCATATATTGAGAATACATATGAGACTATTTACCATCTAAATGCTGGATTAATACCATGAAAGATATGGTCCTTCTTACTCTTTGGATCATAAATATTGTTGGAGTTCACATTCCTTCTACTGGATGCCATTTTTATACAATGGAATACACTATGTCAGTTTATGAATTTCAATGAATAATTCCAAACATGTAAAATACCTAACGTAAATTGAACAGTTTATGGATATAATCCATAATCATAAAAATATTTTATTTGAGGAGGTATATACATGTAAATCCTTCATAATGATTTGTAAAGAAAATGTGAATTATCCTAAGCATATCCCATGGGAGTGTCATAACCTAGAGTATAGCAAGGCCCGTTCTTGTGCACCAGTTCCCATTCGAGTCTAGATCAAAGTGGTGTATTTTGGTTTTACCCCTAGGTACATCTATTCCAGAGCCACCTCTACTTGCTCGAATCTAGACTAGGATTTATTACTTGGAAAACTCACAAAATCATTACAATAACAAAATTCTAGGAAGTCCTTCTATACTAATCCTCAATGTTTATCTTAGGATTATGTGATATAATCATAGTTTATCAAAATCCATTTTCCATGATTTGTACTAAACATTCTTTGATACCAAAAGTATCCCCCCGACCCTTGTTACCCATAGCCGGTTAATTATTTTAATAAATGGGCATGATTACATGTAATAATTTCCTAAAAGACCGACCGGTTTAGTAGTCTTGGAAAATATATTACATAATTAACGTTACATTACACTTTCCAACATACAATAAAAAAACTCTTTTGATAATTACATTGTTCCCTTACATTAACACTACATCTTAAATATAAAAAACATCTCGAGATCCATGGAAAATTAAACATAAGAAAAGGGTGAGCTCAAACGCTCAGTAAGGGTAATAAATACAGCGGAAGATAACATTAATATTAAGCATGGTGAATAATTGAAAACACATGCCTTTACCAGTAATAAACATGAACAATTTTATTGTAGTAATATGAGCTTAAAAATAATTACATAATAAAACCTAATCATGGGTATTCTACTAATCGAATCACCACATGAACCATCAAAATTATTTTCCTAATGAGGGAATTTATAATGCCAGACATTATTAAAAAATTTGTCAAGGCCTTGACCATGACTTCTTACAATGATTAAGGCCTTGGCCAAAACCATATATCAAATTGGGAAAAGCCTCGGTTAATTCCACGTCTAGTTGTCTCATGAGACAAACCGATGCATCGAGGAGATATATAGGTCTCCAATCGTCACATACTAAGTCTAATACATTCCTCATACTAAAAGGTTTAAACATAACATAAACATGCGTATTAAAAATACCATATGAAATGTCAATACATTATCCATATACCATGACTGGTATAAAAATAACACATCCACAGTCAAAAATATCAAAAAACATTCAATACAATATGGAAGATTTGTATCATAATAAATCAACATCAAACTAATTTAAAATCCATCAATGTATGTATACATGGATGAAAATGGTTTTTAAATCTCTTTGATAGAAATATCCCTTTTTCATGAAAACATCTAAAAGTCACAAAATTTAGAAAATAAGTCATTTAATTACATTTTTATTCAAATATTCCCATACCACATTGAATCTTTTGAATGAAATTAAAATTTTATAAACATTCATGTCCATAAAAATAAATCAATAAAACCCATTTTCAAAACATGGTCATTATTGAGAATGATTTATAAAAATAAATATTTAAAAATATTGAAATGATTTTTTTGTAAAAAATTCCCTTAAATAATCCCTTTGAAAACACTTCCATGAAACAAGGACATGTATAATAAATATTTAACATTAGATATTTACATAAAAACATCCTCAGATAATTAAGAGATTGTGAAATTAACCCTTACCTTGCACTTTCATTTAGTCGACTGTACGTTTAATATCTTGTATGATGATTTTAATATGTTATAAAATTATACCAGAACCATATTAATATTTATGTTATCATACATGATTCATTTATGAGTTTATAGTAGCCATTTAATAATAATTTCCATGTTAAATTATCATTTCGTGTAATAATCGCTTTCTTTATCGTATGTGTTTTAACTTGTTACTCTTGATTGTATCACTTAGATCGGGATTTAAAACATCCAGAATATAAAACATTATTTATATATCATATATATTTAGAATATAAATATGTATAATAGACATATAAATGAAATGGAAAACACCGTTTATGGAGATGGAAGTACGTACGTACGCATAAACGCCGTTTCCGTTTTCATATCGTATTGAACGGAACTAAGTGAATAAGATATATGTAAGTAAATATATATATCTCCAGTATCATTATTATGTCATATATTAAATACTTATTAATGATATATATTTTATAATCATCATTTAATGGTGAACGTGGAAATTAATTTCATCACATCGTGTAGATGGTAATCCGTATTTACGCACTAGCGAAAAAATCATTATTTTGATATTAAAATAATACATAATTTGATAGTATATCATATATAAAGAATATTTGTAATGTTATAATTATTATTTACATCAATTACACATTATTATTACACCCATACAAATAATAATGTATTAAATAACAATTACACCATGACGTGGAGACGGTAAGTCGTACGTACGCACATATGGTGACATGTCATTCATAGGGTGTATAGAATAATTAATATGGATGTACCATATTTATAATAACATCATAGTATATATAAGATACTGGATTTATTATTTTAGAATGTAAAAAAAATAGGAAGAGTAAAATGAAAGGAACTCGAAAGAGGTGATGAAATATTTACCTATTCTCCAGGTTCTTCCTTTTGATTTGATTAAAATGGATTCATAGGTTGGCTTTCTAACTAACAGAAGACCTCTAGGATGAAGGGAGGACATTTAGAGGATATTTGGGTAGGGTTTGGCCCAACAAAAATGGTTTGATGAAGTGAATTTTAGGAAATGGGAGTTTCCTTTTATAAGAGGGGTGAGGGGAACCTTAGGAAAAACATAAAATATTATTTTATAATAAAATAAATTGAGGTTTATAATGGATCCTAAATAAATTATTTAAATAAGATGATGTGGATGGTTCTAAAACCACTAAACCAATAGGTTTTAGAAATGTTTGGATCCTTATATTAACCTTATATTTTATATTTAACTCTTAGTTAAATAGTTTGACATTTACCATGTCTCTTTGTATTTTTATATTATATGGTTAATAAACGTTCAATATACTTCCAAGGGAACCCCAACTGGTTCATTAATGATACAAATATCATCATAAAATCCTTTTTACTGATCCTTATATTTTTAGGAATAGAATATCCATTAATAATATAATATTTGTTTAAAAAACACTTTTATGTCAATTTTGAAACTATTTGATATTTTGTTTTTTCTAAATTCATAACTTCATTATTACTTCGAACAAAGTTCATATAACCAACACTAATATGTCATATGGACCTATAAAAATTGTGGAATTCATAAAAAGTCTCAAATTACATTTATTTGGATATTTATAATATCAATTATTTTAACCATTCATTAATACGGTAATTACTACATCATCACTCTATCATTAATAAATTTAATTATAGAATGCATAAAATTATAAATAATGTAACGCCATGACCCCAGCTACCCAGAGTCGGTGCATTACTTCGTAACATTGGAATGATCACAAAAGATCAAGTCTCGAAAGACCGATTAGTTTAGTAGCCTTGGAAACACTAGATACATTTATAAATGTTACATTACAACATAAGGTGAAAAACTACAATAACAAAGTCTCCATAGTCCACACTCATATCCTCTTCTGACTATCCCTGCAGGTCATTCATTAAATACTTCTTCACATCCTGGAAAATATTAAAACATTGATAGGGGTGAGCTCAGATGCTCAGTAAGGATAACAATATTGCAGAAGCTTTCATAAATAAACATAAACATTTAAGGCAATGTATGAATAAAACAAAAGCCTTTTTAAACTTGAACATCAACATAATATGGAAAAAGTAAAATGAAATAATTCCATTTACTTCTTCACATGGATATTCTACTGGTCGAATAATCACATGCATTATCAATAAACACTTTCATAATGATGGAATGCATAATTCCAGACATTCTGAAACATTTTGTTAAGGCATCGGCCAAGACGTCTAAAATGATTAAGGCCTCAGACAAAATCACAAATCAAATGGGGAAAGGGCCTCGGTCAATTCCATGTCTAGTTTTCTCATGAGACCTACCGATGCATCGAGGAGCTATAGCGGGCTCCACCCGTCAATTATTAAGTCCAATGCATTCCTCATATGAATAGGTTTAAACATATCATAAACCATAACATAATCGTATCACATAAAACATGAATAAAGGAAACATAACATTTCCACATTTCAATCACAAGATATCAATACAACACATTGTTATAATAAAAACGCTTTCAAACCCATTTTCAATACCAAAATAAAAGAAAGATAAAACTTCGTATTTATTTTTCATTAAGAAAAATGATGGCTTGTAGAGGAAGCCGAAACTCAAATAATGGTCACGGCGGCGGAGAAGTCGTTGTAGCCGTATAAGTACGGAAAGAAAAACATTTCCTTTTGTCGTTTAGCAAAACGCATCGTATAAAAAGATTCCTTTTGAATAAACGTAAAAGTCAAAGGGGTTTATACACCGTATAAAAGAAAGTTTTGTATAAAACGAAATATGCCTCAATGAAAGGAGATTGAGACGAAGTCCTTAAAAGATCATTTTTAAAATAAAATAGATCTATTATGTGTATTCACTATAGGTACACATAAATAAAGTAAAAATACAAAATAATACATAATAATATCATGACATAATTTAATGTAGGAGATTAACCCAAAGAATGGAAGTTGGGTTAAGAAGTTCCTGTACCTTGCGTCATGTCCTGACTCGACCATTCTTTAACCTCCTGAATAATAAACTAGTGTTAATATATACCTTATTAAGAACCATTTTTAATTTCATTATACTTTTTATATGACTTATTACAATGTTATGAACATTATGTAATTATTTAAGTTAATAACGGTTGTTTTGTCGATCTTTGGTACTTGAGTCAACAATAAACTTCTTATAATTGCAAGTTGTTTATGTGGTAGAATATCCATTATCTCTAGAATTATATTCATGATTTAGATGTCATATATATCATATATATCCAGTATATACATTCATTTATTACGTAACATTTAGAGGTAAGAAATGAAATGCACCGTTCATGGAGACGGTAAGCCGTACGTACGCATGAAACCTACTTTCATTTCTATTTAGTATTTAATGGAATGAAATTATAATGATATAAATGTATAATATAATTCCAGTATAATATATTGTATAATACCATTTACTCCATCCTTTATACATCCCACATATGGCATTAACGATTCAAATCACTTTGAGGGGGCGGTAGTCCGCACTTCCTAAAATGAAATTATCGCGTTTTACCCATAATGGAAATCATAAAGTATGCCATAGATGAGAAATACAGAAGCATAAGTAAAACATAAACATATTATATATCATATATAAATATAGTGACATCTTAATGGCCACCTTTGAAGGTGTTATATGAGTGTTGAACAATCATCGTTTCGTGAGGCAGAAATTCGCCATCCACAGAAACCGTATGTTCTTTAACCATTAGATATAGGTGTGTGTAAGTGTAGCTTGAATACTTCATATAACAACATCCTAGTATATTTAGGATACTGGTGTTGTTACAAAAGAAATGAATAAAAAGAGTTTATGGGGTTGGAGAAGAAAAATAAAACAAAATAACATTAGAGAAGACATTACCTTTAAATCGGGTAACTCTTTTGATTGGAGACAAAGGCTTCCTTGGGAAGAGTTCTTCCCAAAGTGAGGCTTCTAGGAGTAATAGGGGGAATTTTGGAGAGTATTTGGGCAGAGGCTGGCCGAGCCAAATGGCTTGAAAGTGTGAATGAGGTGGTAGAGGTGGGGGCCTTTTATAAGAGGAGAGGAGGGGCACTCTTGGAATGTAAGGAACTTTTACATTATTATACAATGTTTTTCGGATTATAAAGGTCCCACACATATATAATTAGTGGATAAGGTGATAAGGGTTTGAAATATACCCATCCAATAGACTTTGGACAAGTTTAAGCCTTTGATTGTACATTATCTTTTCATTTTATTAAAATCGTTAAATAATGAGGTCATCGCTGCATCATAATGATGTCATAAATAATTTAATTTATTTAATGTATAAAAATTATAAAAAAAAATACTATGATGTAGTAAATATTTTTATCTTTCCAAGGACTATTTATATTCAAAAATATGACTTGTATACCCCCATGTAAAAATTGTTTTAGTAAAACATTTCATGTTTGTGTCATTTTTTACTTTAACATTAAATAAAAGGTATTTATGTCATTTTCCAACTAAAGTGGCTCCATGGGGTCCCCAAGTTGACCCATGGATTTTCTTGGTCGGCCATGGAACATCCAATGAGGTTAGGACATGTGTCAAGCTCATCTCATATTATTAAAACATTATATTTACCTTAAACTACACTAATTACCTCTAATCGCGATTAAGAACTTAAAAGTTACTATTCACCAAAAATTATTTTAATCTCATTGAACCACATTTTACTTCTAAATGACAACCATGTATGTCGGATTTTTGAAAATCAAACCACAGAAGTGGTAATATTTCATTTAAATGAAAAATTAGTTATTTAACTACCACTTAGTGGTTTCACTATTCATCAAAAATTGAAGTTTTTCAGAACAATGCCAAAATTTCACCCTAAGCTAAAATTGATATTCCAAATTCAAAAATGATGTCTATTTTAAAAAATTCCAAATATATAAGTTGCATTAATTAATTTTATAATTAATTCCCGCTGTCACAACAAATAGCGTGTTTTTAAGAAACAATTTATATCAAAAGATTGGCAATTGTTCATGCCCAATTTCAATGTTAAGTTAATTCTAATGACCACCATTGGATAAAATGGTAAAAATATATTCTAATTATACTTTAAAACCACTAAATAGTATAATTTATCACTACAAATTATTTTGATTAAAAAATTTGTTTTTAAGTATTTTTCACTATTCATAAAAAATTAGAAGTTCTCAGAAAAATACCAAAAATTCAACATAGGCTAATTTCGATATTCCGAATCCAAAAATGAAGTCCATTTTGAAATATAAAATTTCTATAATTTTAAAAATTGGTTATTACTATTCATAACGGCTACTTTGATTAGTCGCTGTGTTTTAGAACTCGAAGTTGCGTACAATGCAAGCCATTGCATTATTGAATGAGAAGCGTATCGTGGAAGATCGGGGTGTTACATTCTCCTCTCCTTCAATAAAATGTGTCCTCGCAATTTGAAATTTTTTTCTATGAAAATAAAAGGTTGAAAATAGAAAATACCTTTGTGGAAAACCCACCTCGGAAATAAGGTTAATAAAAATATAACATTAAAATAACGAAAGATAAGTACAAAGGTCACCCGAGAGGGCCAATTCTAGGATTCTATGAAAATATGGATATGGAGGAGAAACAAACCATCAAGGTCTGGTGGAGAGTTATAGAAAACAGGATTAGGAGAAAGTTTAACTACAAGAAAATCACAAACTTGTGATTGGTTAAACGATCATTGATTCCCCAGAAGGAAAAGTTAACCGACAACATTTTTGTTTTAAGTTACCTTTTATAAAGTTGAGGAATTTATTTAGGAGATTTACTAAGAATGTAAGGGAATATACATACTTGTTATGTAGACTTTCATTCTTTAATAAATTTTTACCACAAACCCATCTTTCACTCTAAAAGGTAATAGAACTCAAAAATATTCTATTTATCCTAATTATATAAGATTCCAAATATTAACACATACCATTTAGATTAGTAAAACTATTTTGTAATAACCAGGGACTTCCTGTAGGCTAGTGGTAGGAAATAAAAGCATGTCGCACTATGATTGTGGGTTCGATTCCTGCAGCTTTGTCCGACGCGACGGGTTATGCCCCACCCTACAGGTTGTCCTTTTCCTAAAACTATAGTATCATAATATTCCAAAAATAATCTTCATAAATTTTTTAACCTTAAACAATATTATCCAAAGATCAACTTAATCCACTCCAACCTTTATAGTTATCCAAAATACCTTTGTCCAGACTTTCTCTAAAAGGTCTCTTAATTCCAAAATCAATTTATCAGATTCCCCAATCAAATTAAAGTTTCTCTTATTGTCACATACTAAAAATATGATTACCTTCATCATATTAAATCCTTAATGAAAACAACATGTACTGCGGTACAATCCTTATATATATATCACATTATTCTAATAACCAGAATATAGTCCATGAGTCCAAAAGCACCAATACATTAATTATTCCGCTTCAACTGTAGTAACAACATATGACTGTCCTTGATCCCTTGGCCTTTTCTGAGGTAAGTTTCCCTAACTCTTAGGACATTCATTTGCATAATTCCCCATT
This sequence comes from Viscum album, assembly GCA_963277665.1. NCBI lineage: Eukaryota > Viridiplantae > Streptophyta > Magnoliopsida > Santalales > Viscaceae > Viscum > Viscum album. Next base: position 1,936,582,105 of record OY728137.1, read on the forward strand.
TCCCTACAATTTTAGCATTCAACATTGATAGCCTCTTTCTTTCCCTTGCAATCACGCACCTGGTGACCTTTTTCCCCACATTTATAGAAAAATCCCATTCCTTTTAGGCAAGTACCAGGGTGATTCTTCCCACAATTATCACATAATGGAAAATCCATCTTTCCCTTTTTCCATTTATCTTTCTCTTGTTCCACCGTTCTCTTCTTCTCTTGCTTTACTTTGTTGTCATAAGACATAGATAATTCCTTTTCTTTCTTGATAGAACACGAGACAATATCTTCGTATGACGGGAATGTTTGTGAGACTAATGCTCGACGGAGAAATGGTTTTTACCCATCAAAGAAATGATCAGTCTTACTTCTTGGGTTACGTATGTAATCTGCAGCATACCTCGCTAACCTTGTAAAGTTAGCCTCATACTTTGCGACATTCTCATCCTCCTTCTGCCTCACACTCAGAAATTGCCTTTCCATATCCGCTCGACGGTCTCGTGGAAAGTATTTTTCTAAGAACAACTCTTTGAACTCCTACCATTCCATGTTTGTTAATTCATCATCTTCCTTTGTGTTTTGAATTAGTGACCACCATTGATCGGCATCTCCAGTGAGGCGGTAAACTGCCATGACAACTTTCTCCCTTTCACTACCCCCCAAGGAATAGAATATTTTCTCTAAGGATTTTATCCATTGCTCAGCTACTATAGGATTTGGACTCCCATTGAATGTTGGTGGTTGTTGCCTCATGAAACGGTCTAGCATTGATCCTCCACGTTGCGGATCAGGGTGCTCCATACGAGTAAGGTTATTATTCATAACTTGAGTGAGTTGTCCCAGTATGGTAATAAGTTGATCAGCACCAGTTGTATCTCCAGAACCACAATAATTATCTTGAGCAGGAGGGAAATCCCTACACGGAGTGCGGGCATTGATACAGTTTCCATTCCTTCCACTAGGCGCCATTTCTAAACAATGGCATAAACTAGATTAGTTTATGAATCAAAATACATAATTCTATACTTGTAAAATACTTAACATAAATTGAACTATTTATGGACATAATCCATAATCATAAAAAGGTTTTATTTGAGGAAGTATATACTCATAACCGTTCATAGTGGTTTGTAAATAAAATGGGAATTATCCTAAACATATCCTCCGGGAGTGTCGTAACCAAGAGTGCAGCAAGGCCCATTGTCGTGCACTAGTTCCCGTTCGAGTCTAGCTCAAAGAGGTGTTTTCAGGTTTTACCCCTAGGTACATCTGTGCCAGAGCCGCCTCTACCTGCTCGTATCCAGACAGGGATGTATTGCTCGGAAAACTCACAACATCTCTACAATACCAAAATTCTAGGAAGTTCTTCTATACTAATCCTCAAAGTCTATCTTTGGGCTATGTGCTCAAATCAGAGTTTATCTAAATCTAGCTTCCAAGGTTAATACTAAACTTCCTCTGATACCAACTGTAATGCCCCGACCCCAGCTACCCAGAGTCAGTGCATTACTTCGTAACATTGGCATGATCACAAAAGATCAAGTCTCGAAAGACTGATTAGTTTAGTAGCCTTGGAAACACTAGATACATTCATAAATGTTACATTACAACATAAGGTGAAAAACTACAATAACAAAGTCTCCATATTCCACACTCATATCCTCTTCTGACTATCCCGGCAGGTCATTCATAAAATACTTCTTCACATCCTGGAAAATATTAAAACATTGAAAGGGGTGAGCTCAGATGCTCAGTAAGGATAACAATATTGCGGAAGCATTCATAAATAAACATAAACATTTAAGGCAATTTATGACTAAAACAAAATCCTTTTTAAACTTGAAAATCAACACAATATGGCAAAAGTAAAATGAAATAATTCCATTTACTTCTTCACATGGATATTCTACTGGTTGAATAATCACATGCATTATCAATAACAACTTTCATAATGATGGAATGCATAATGCCAGACATTCTAAAACATTTTGTCAAGGCCTCGGCCAAGACGTCTAAAATGATTAAGGCCTCGGCCAAAATCACAAATCCAATGGGGAAAGGGCCTCGGCCAATTCCACGTATAGTTGTCTCATGAGACCTACCGATGCATCGAGGAGCTATAGCGAGCTCCACCTGTCACTTATTAAGTCCAATGCATTCCTCATATGAATAGGTTTAAACATATCATAAAACATAACATAATCGTATCACATAAAACATGCATAAAGGAAACATAACATTTCCACATTTCAATCAAAAGATATCAATACAACACATTGTTATAATAAAAAAGGTTTCAAAACCATTTTCAATACCAAAATAAAAGAAAGTTAAAACTTCGTATTTATTTTTCATTAAGAAAAATGATGGCTTGTAGAGGAAGCTGAAACTCAAATAATGGTCACGACGGCGGAGAAGTCGTTGTGGCCATATAAGTATGGAAAGAAAAACATTCCCTTTTGTCGTTTAGAAAAACGCTTCGTATAAAAATATTCCTTTTGAATAAACGTAAAAGTCAAAGGGGTTTATACACCGTATAAAAGAAAGTTGTGTATAAAACGAAATATGCCTCAATGAAAGGAGATTGAGAAGAAGTCCTTAAAAGATCATTTTTAAAATAAAATAGATCTATTATGTGTATTCACTATAGGTACAAATAAAGAAAGTAAAAATACAAAATAATACATAATAATATCATGACATAATTTAAAGTAAGAGATTAACCCAAAGAATGGAAGTTGGGTTAAGAAGTTCCCTTACCTTGCATCCTGTCCTGACACGACCGTTCTTTAACCTCCTGAATAATAAACTAGAGTTAATATATACCTTATTAAGAACCATTTTTAATTCCATTATCCTTTTTATATCACATATTACAATGTTATGAACATTATGTAATTATTTAAGTTAATAACGGTCGTTTTGTCGATCTTTGGTACTTGAGTCAACAATAAACTTCTTATAATTGCAAGTTTTTTATGTGGGAGAATATCCATTATCTCCAGAATTATATTCATGATTTAGATGTCATATATATCATATATATACAGTATATACATTCATTTATTACGTAACATTTAGAGGTAAGAAATGAAATGCACCGTTCATGGAGACGGTAAGCCATACGTACGCATGAACGCTACTTTCATTTCTATTTCGTATTTAATGGAATGAAATTATAATGATATAAATTTATATTATAATTCCAGTATTATATTGTGTATAATACCATTTACTCCATCCTTTATACATCCCACATATGGCATTAACGATTCAAATCACTTTGAGGGGGCGGTAGTCCGCACTTCCTAAAATGAAATTATCGCGTTTTACCCAGAATGGAAATCATAAAGTATTCCATAAATGAGAAATAAAGAAGCATAAGTAAAACATAAACATATTATATATCATATATAAATATAGTGACATCTTAATGGCCTCCTTTGAAGGTGTTATATGACTGTTGAACAATCATCGTTTCGTGAGGCAGAAATTCGCCATCCACAGAAATCGTATGTTCTATAACCATTAGATGTAGGTGTGTGTAAGTGTAGCTCAAATCCTTCTTATAACAAAATACTAGTATATTGAGTATACTGGTGTTGTTACAAAAGAAATGAATAAAAAGATTTTATGGGGTTGGAGTAGAAAAATAAAACAAAATAACATAAGAGAAGACGTTACCTTTAAATCGGGTAACTCTTTTGATTAGAGCCAAAGGCTTCCTTGGGAAGAGTTCTTCCCAATGTGAGGCTTCTAGGAGTAAGAGGGGGAAGTTGGGAGAGTATTTGGGCAGAGTTTGGCTGAGCCAAATGGCTTGAAAGTGTGAATGAGGTGGTAGAGGTGGGGGCCTTTTATAAGAGGAGAGGAGGTGCACTCTTGGAAAGTAAGGAACGTTTACATTATTATACAATGATTTTCGGATTCTAAAGGTCCCACACTTATATAATTCGTGGATAAGGTGATAAGGGTTCGAAATATACCCATCCAATATACTTTGGACAAGTGTAAGCCTTTGATTGTACAATATCTTTTCATTTTATTAAAATCGTTAAATAATGAGGTCATCGCTGCATCATAATGATGTCATAAATAATTTAATTTATTTAATGTCTAAAAATTATAAAAAATACTATGATGTGGGAAATCTTTTTAGCTTTCCAATTACTATTTATAGTCAAAAATTTTACTTCTATAAACCCATGTAATAGTTGTTTTAGTAAAACATTTCATGTTTGTGTCATTTTTTACTTTAACATTAAATAAAAGGTATTTATGTCATTTTCCAACTAAAGTGGCTCCATGGGGTCCCCAAGTTGACCCATGGATTTTCTTGGTCGGCCATGGAACATCAAATGAGGTTAGGACATGTGTCAAGCTCATCTCATATTATTAAAACATTATTTTTACCTTAAACTACACTAATTACCTCTAATCGCGATTAAGAACTTAAAAGTTACTATTCGCCAAAAATTATTTTAATCTCATTGAACCACATTTTACTTCTTAATTACAACCATGTATGTCGGATTTTTGAAAATCAAACCATAGAAGTGGTAATATTTCATTTAAACGAAAAATTAGTTATTTAACTACCACTTAGTGGTTTCACTATTCATCAAAAAATGAAGTTCTTCAGAACAATGCCAAAATTTCACCCTAAGCTATAATTGATATTCCGAATTCAAAAATGATGTCTATTTTAAAAAATTCCAAACATATAAGTTGAATTAATTAATTTTATAATTAATTCCCGCTGTCATAACAAATAGCGTGTTTTTAAGAAACAATTTATAACAAAAGATTGGCAATTGTTCATGCCCAATTTCAATGTTAAGTTAATTCTAATGACCACCATTTGATAAAATGGTAAAAATATATTCTAATTATACTTTAAAACCACTAAATAGTATAATTTATCCCTACAAATTATTTTGATTAAAAAAGTTGTATTTAAGTATTATTCACTATTCATAAAAAATTAGAAGTTCTCAGAAAAACCCCAAAGATTCAACATAGGATAATTTCGATATTCCGAATCCAAAAATGAAGTCCATTTTGAAATATAAAATTTCAATAATTTTAAAAAGTGGTTATTACTATTCATAACGGCTACTTTGATTAGTCGCAGTGTTTTAGAACTCGAAGTTGCGTACAATGCAAGCCATTGCATTATTGAATGAGAAGCGTATCGTGGAAGCTCTGGGTGTTACAAATAAAATACCATTATATAGGAAATCGTTATAATTTTCCAAATACTATTTATAGTCAACATTTCTACTTATATAACCCCATGTAAAAATTTATTTACTAAAAGCTCTTTTTTATGTCATTTTTCTCTTACATTATGTTAATTAAAATAAAGTGTCCTTATCATTCATAAAAGGCTCCATGGGGTCCCAAAATCGACCAAGGATGCCAATGGTCTACCATGACTCATCCAATAAGTTTAGGACAAGTGTTATGGTAATTTTGTATTATTATAATATTCTTCTTACCTTGAATTAACCTATTTACCTTTCAAAGTGGAAAATAAAAGTAAAAAGTTACAATTCCCCAAAAAAATATTTTCATTTTATTGAACCAAATTATACTTACTGAGTTTTACCGTGTCTCTTGGATTTTGGAAATTTAACTCACAGAAGTGGTAAAATTATGTTTCATGAAAACTTGTAAATACTCCTTAGAGGTGGGTAAAAGACAGTAAAAAGTAAATAAAATTTTTATATTTCTAAACATATTATAAAATGAATATAATGAATAATTATGAACTTATATTGGTATTATATATCTATTTTGACCTAAAAAATTAAATAAAATAAATAATTATTTAAATAAAAATTCAGTTTTAACTAATAATTCAGTGTTTTCACTCTCTATCAAAAATCCATGTTTCTCAGAAAAATACATAAATTCAGCCTAATCTATATTTGATATTCCTAATTGAAAATGATATCTATTTTACCAAATTCAAAACATATAAGTTCCATTATATAATTTAATATTAATTCTGGTCTTTATAAGCAAAAAGCGCAATTTTAAGAAATAATAAATACCAAAAGATTATCACTTATTCATGACCAATTTCAAAGTGAAATTAAATATAATAACCAACATTGGGTTAAATGGTAAAAATATAATCTAATAATTATTTAAAACCACTCAAATGAATAATTTAACACTGCAATGTATTTTGATTAAAATATTTGTTTTAGTTAAAATATAGCATTTTTCAATGATCACCGAAATATGAAATTTATCAGAAAAAGACCAAAAATTTATTGAATCTAATTTCATATGTCCTGATTCTAAAGAAGAATTTTATTTTGTAAAATTGAATATATAAAAGTTTTAAATATTGGATTTAAAAAGGTATATCCATTAAATGGCGGTAGAAGATCATTTTTGGGAAAATACTTATTTTATCTAAAAAATTAATTAGTTCTTACATTATGTCTATGAAACTCATAATATGGATTCTAAAATCATAGGGATTATATAATGTTCAAAATTCAGTTAATACTACTCATAACCACTTTTTAACAACTAGTTTGGTAAGTCGTGGTGCGCTTGAACTTAGTGTTCCATGTAGTTCACGTTATTGCATTACTTTAATGAAATAACGTACTATGAAATCTTGGGGTGTTAACAAATCTATAAGAATTTTACTCTTCTCATATTTTCATGATGCCTTATATGGATGGAAGGCTTAATATGCATTAGTATGTTTTTTTTCTAGTAGCTCGTTCCAATTATATTTTTATGAATGGCTTCTTGTTCATCAATAGATATATGCATCTTCCTGTAATTAGCCACTGTGTCTGCATGATGGGAATAAAAAACAATGGAAGGGATATGTGTGTGATCATATTGTGCCACCCAATTTCTGTAGTGGTCTTGAGTAGAGAGGAATATTTATATTAATGTGTACTAAATTCCAACAGATTGGTATGGTGGAGTTCCTTCTTATGAAATAGGGTGATATCCTTTCTTGATTATATTTCTTCCTCCCTCGGTAGGATGCCTGAGGGGCCTGTGTCATTTGAACATCAGCAGGTGCCCCCGAAATAAAATACTCTTCATAGTGATGATATTTGGTCGTGTGATGTTGATGGTGATTCTCTTTGGTAGAGATCATGAATGAGACCCTTGTGTAGCTCAGATGAAGTCAACATCATCGACTTCATCTACATCCCTGAGATAAGGGAGGTACATGTAGTCATGCTTCAGGGGAATGATCCTGAAATGGTTTGAAATTAAAACAGGGGTTGCCTTGTGATGGGGTATCAGTTGCAACTATGGAGGTGGCAGGTGAGACTTTTTAGGTTAGACTACTTGTATTCTATCCTCCAATATTGATAGATTACCATTTCAATGGTACTATTAAATCGGCATGTTGGATACCCAACATTTGAAGATGATGGGATGGTGAGGGGGTACTTCACTTCATCGGGTTCTCAACCTCTTCTAGTATAACAGAGGTGTGTGTCTTCATAAGTTGTCAGGATGTCATTTGGATCGAAATTTTCTATCCAGGGTCTTGAAATATATATATATATATATATATATGATATTATATATACAGATAATAAAACCCCATCAATGTAGCATGTCATGAATATATACAAATATTATGATTTACCGTGACCCCTTTCTTTCTTGGTGAAGGGGCTTGAGTGGGGTAGGACCACCACCGTGGTTTAAGTTTCACTTTAGGTTCACCATTTTAGTTTCGTTTCGAGGTAGTGTGTGTATAATGTTTTGAAAAAACAACCAAAAATGGTATGACTAGTGGAAAGAATTCGTCCATTATTATACAGACACTCATGTCGCCATATTTGTATTGAACTAATCCACCTTGTTAATATTTAGGGGGAATATGATTGTCCCCATGGGGACTATGCCATTTATACCTTCCACAGTATGATAGAGGTTCCACAACTAAATGGTACCAGCAGGTGATTGCATGGGGTTATGTATTTGTAAAATTTGTCCTCTTAGGACATGACTTCCTCACATGGTCTCCAAAGGGTTTATTAGTGGATCTAGAAACACCCAACGACACTGGTATCCATGATTCCCAAACATGATTTACAATGAAAAGTGCTCATTGGATGACAATTTGGCTAATGAAACTCAAGGACTCCATTGGTTGAGAGGATGGGAGGTCGGGATCATTGCACCATTTTGGGAGGAATTATTTCTTATTATGTTGAGTTAATAAGTCTCCTTATGTGTTTTCTATTGCTTTTTGTTATTAAAATCACAAACACCTTCCATAATATTGTTTTCATTCTTAATGAATAATTTTCCTACAGAAAATTGTCTTTCTCTAATAAATTTTTGTTCATTACCCTTTCTTTTCAATGTCTCATTTAATGTTTTCTCAAACCAAGTCTAGACATTTTGTTAAGCCTAAAATTCAGATCCATACCTAACATAGAACCTTATAGTTCCTTAGAATATGATTTCCACATAATTCGGAGTCTGAATTCTCTATAATTCATACTATGAATTCTCTAGATTTTGGACTCCAATTTTTATAGAATTTATACTCTGAATTCTCTAGAATTAAGACTTTTATTTCTCTTGAATTCAGACTCTGAATTATCTAGAACTAAGACTCAAAATTCTATAGAAATTAGACTATAAATCCCTCATTAATCTGATTCCAAAATCCTTAAAATTGAAAATCTGATTGTCAATATTTATAGACTCTGATTCTCATTTACTTGTATTTTTTATTAAATTATGTTCTTATAGTTACCTCATTTCCATAGAGAAATGAATATTTTTTTTGGATCCAAAACATATTCATATTTCTGAAAATAAAATATATTTTACTTACATATTATTATTTCAAACACATGGTATTGTTTTCCATGTTTTCTCATAAGAAATGATGTCGTTCAATATATTTCAAACTTACTATTGGATGAGTGACAAATGTACAGGTCCCAAAAAAATTCATGAAAAAATATAACTATTGGAGGAGGATACGATCATTTATATTTATTCCTATAAAAATCCCTAACATTTGAATTGTTCGACACATGTTGACACACATTGAGACACATTGAGACATGTTGACACACCAAGATATTACATGCTATGATACTGTGAAGTGATTTGTAGAGAGAGAGACTCTCATGATTTGTTTGAATATTGTGAACACCATGTTCAAGTTGTGAACAAATTGTTTAGACTTACTAGTGTGAATCTAATGGGATGATCAATAAAATACTTCTACGGATAAGATAAATGAGGAACCAACTACATTAAGGTTAAAGGGCTTGTGGTGACAGCGAGACAGATTCCGATATTCTTATCGAGGGCCTATGCTTGAGTGGGTAAGATAGAATTTCTTGAATGTATAAATCAATGGACCTTTATCCAAGGTTTTTGTGTAGCCTTATCATTGGATTAATATATTTCTTACATTTTTACGTGTTTTTGTTACTTGTCTTAATTCTGTTACATTCGATTAATGAATGTAAGTATAATATTCTTATAAGTTTTTATAATTGTATACTCTGATAAATAATATTTTAAACACTTAAATGTAGAATCTTTCCCTAATTAACCTTTTACTAAAATATTTAAAATTACAATTCACCCATCTTGTAATTGAGCATATACATATATATTTAGATGATACAATTGGAATCAGAGAAATGATAATGAAATACTTATACTTTCACATATGTTATCTTGATCAATTTTTCTTGTTTAATTTTACATGTTCAATAATTTCTTATAACTTTTGTCGATAAATTTATATTTCTAACATGTTTGGTAGGATATAATTTTTCATATAGACTAGAAAGAATGAACATTGGTAAAGTTGAAAATCTAAATAATACCTGACCACCAAATTATGATTGTACTTTTTATTTGTACCGGAGAGATAGGATGGTGACTTTTATTACCAATACAAGTTTGAGAAACCATTTTATGCTAACTGGTGACATCAAGATTCTTGAAAAGGAAATCAAAATATTCACAAATATGAAAAAAAAAGAATATCAACTAAACTACATAGTACAAAATAATATTTTGTGTTCTATGATAATGAATATCTATAGTCAAATATCCTTTTGGGAAGATTCTAATAGTATCTAGACGAAACATGATGTTACACAGATTATAACTTCAAAACTAATTTATAATAGAAGAGCTATGTTAAGAGATGAATATCACAGATTATATTTCCTTATGGGGGACCAGTTTTCAAATTGAGACAACGATTTATGACTATTTTCAACAGTATCCAATCTATGGTAGATAATGGTATTGATGATGAAATTCATCTGGACAAAATAATTGATATCATTCCCAATGAGTGTTAATATAATAGGACAACAATCTATAAGAATAATAATGTTTCTGAAATTACTCTTGAAGTGTTATTTTGAAATATTCTTCACCATGAAATAAGAAATAAGAGAGACACATACTTTAATATATAAAAAATAATGTTAATAGAAGATTTTCTTTTACTATTACATTCAAATAGAATACATCAGAAAGGGTGACTAGATCTAAAGCTAAGAGAAATGTTGTTTTATATGAATCAAGTGACAACGATATGTATTAATATTAATTAGAAAATCTTTCTCAAAAGATGTACAATATTTTAGGAAATAAATATTTCCAGTAGATATATAAGTAAAATGACCAAAAAGATAGTTAATATTATGATGTAACATGTTATGAATGAAAAAGTGATGGATATATCAAACTGGAATTTCTTATGATCAAGAGAAATGACAGAAAGGAAATAAATTATGATAGGAATAAAAATAAGTGCAACAAATTTATCGATAAGAATGTATTGAAGGCTAATGACCCATAGAGTTTTAGTAGTGGTGACTATTTAGATGAATCTTAAAAATATGAATCTTTATGTTAGATGAATATTGGTCTTATAACATGATTACCAACTGATTATATTTTTTTATGGCTACGGATCATAATTCTGAATATTTAACCAATATTTATTTAAATTAAATTTTTCCTAATAAATAATATAATGAATCATTGGTTGAAGAATATTCCTCATCAAAAGATAATACTTTACCTTTTTTAATATGTTTCTAGATTTTCAATATTACTTGATAATGATAATTGTAAGTTAAAAAATAAGATTGAGAATGAAAATTCTAGATTTTTTGTTTTAACAATAAAAATTATCAATACATTATAATAATATTTTAAAAAAAATCCTGATTTTGAAAATAATTTAAAATACATTATGGACATTAATTCTAATAAGGATCATGATTATAAGGATCATGAAAAAGTTATTTCTAATAAAAATGTTTTAGGGGATAACACAAACTATAAGACTAATTAATTTGAGGATATGAATTTAGTCCTTAGACTAAAATCTAAAATATTTTCATTAATGAAATATTTTGAAAATTTTACTTTGGGAAGGAAAAAATTTGATAAAATGTATTCAGAATTTCATCATCTAACGAATAGTTCTTTATCTGGTTATACTCATTCTAAAACTATTTTTAGTTATAAAAATTTTGTTCCCCAATGTATTAATTTTTTTTAATAAGTGTCAATGTGGTGGACATTGGGAAAAAAATTATTCTTTGAATAAACCCCAATCCTTTGGTTTTCATAATTAAAAATTTTCTATGAAAATATAGATACTTAATATTTTACATTCTAAATTTTTTGGATCCATGGATGTTTTCGATTCTTAAAGTCTAACTAATTTATTTACCAGAAAATAAAGTTAGTGCCAACAAAAATACTCTGTAAAGGGATAGGAGAGATTCTAGGAACATGACTGGTAAAAAAACGTCTTTGGAAAGATTATCAAGAAAAAAAGGAGGAAATGTAACGTTCAGAGATAATGATCTGGGAGATAATGTTGGAATATGTATCATTGTGTTTCTTAGAAAAGCTTTAATTTTAAATGATTAATTTTTTAATGATTATAAGAACAAAATTATAAGCAAAATCCAATTATCTAATGAAGGTTACTATGTGAATTTTAGGAATGATAAATAACAATTACACAATTCCAAGGAAGATATTATTTTCTCAGCCGATAGACATGAGTATTTTTATACACTGGATATAAAAGACCTTAGGAGACACGAAATACTTTTCAATAGTGCAATGTAATATCAATCATGGTTATGGAATAAAAGACTAAGACACTTTAACCTTAGGAAACAATGAAATATCTCAAATAAAATACTTTTTAAGGATATAACATAGCATAGATATGATTATTTAAATGTTTGTGATCCTTGTCAATATGGACAAAAATATAAGTCATGATTCAAATAAAATAATGATGTCTCAAATTTTGAGTCATTATAGCTAGTGCATATGGATCTTTTTGGTCCATCAGAAACTGGAAGTATTAGAGGTAAACACTATGTATTTTTTTTAGTTGATGATTACAATATATTAACATGGGTCTATTTTCTAGAAAATATATCTGAAGAATTTTCTTATTTAAAATCATTTACTGTTATAGTTAAAAATTATAAAAAATCTTCCATTAATAACTATTCATAGTGATCATGGAGGAGAATTTGAAAAATCATATTTTGAACATTTTGTAGTGAGAAAGGCATTACTCATAATTTAAAAATTACAAGAACTATTCAACAAAAGGGAGTTATTGAATGAAGAAATTGAATTTGTAAAGATATAATGAGAACCATGTATAGTGATTATTCTATTTCTTTTCATTTTTGGTATGAAACTGAATGTAATCCTTGTTATACTTTAAATCGAGTTCTAATCAGAAAGTTTCATAATAAAACAACCTATGAATTGTGGAATGGAATAAGACATAATGTTTCATACTTCAAAGTATTTGGATTAAAAGTATACATCATGAATACTAAATATAACTTACATAAATTATCACCCAAATATTATAATAGATTTGTATTAGGCTATTCCATTACATCCAATGTTTTTTGAGTTTTAACAAATATTCTTGCACTATTGATGAAAGAGTACATGTAAAATTTTATGAAACTGATCCTATTGTTTTTAAACAACCCTAAAAAACATCTTCGAATATGTTATAAAAAACTAATTTTTAACCTTTGGTGGATGATTTTTCTAATATGGAAAATACTAATCAATATTTTTTTTTGAAGTATTTACCCTAGAAAATTTATTATCTTATGTTGATGAACAGGTTTTACAAAATACAAAACTGGTGTTTCTTAAGATTAAAACTAATGATAGTATCATTGGTGATATAAATAAACCTATGAGAACTAGATGATATTTATGAAATGAAGTAGAAGATATTTCATTTCGTTCCAAATTAGAATCTAGAACCACTGAGGAAGCATCAGGTGATAATGATTGGATTAATACTATGAAAGATGAACTAAATGAATTTGAAAGGAAAAAAATATTGGCCATGGTCAAATGACCTAGAGAGACTTATATAATTATAATAAAAAGGGTTATTAGAAATAAATGTGATGAAAATGGAATCATTGTAAGAAATAATGAAAGATTAGTTGCTAATGGATAAAATTAGTGAGAAGGAATAGTCTATGAAGAAACCAATGATATAGTAGAAAGACTTAAATCTATTTGTATTATACTAGACATTACATCATACTTTAATATCAATTTTATTTCAAATTTACTTGATGTGTGATTTCCATAACGGATATGTTCATGAGGAAATTTGTGTTGAACTAACTCCTGGTTTTGAAGACACTAAACTTCCTAGGCAAGTTTTTAAACAAACCGATGCATTATACAGTCATAAACAAGACCATAGATCCTAGTATGATAGACATACAAGATTTTTGTTACAAAAAAATTATGTTAAGTGAGCTTCTGACCCAACCCTTTTTAAAGAAAGATTCGAAAAATGTTTTTACTATTCAAATTTATGTCGATAAAATTATTTTTTGGTAAACCAGGCATTCATTAACTTTTTGTTTTTAAAATATAATGAAATATGAGTTTTATATGAGTATGTTGGGTGTGTTTTTATTTTTTTCATAGTTATAAGTATCCTCAGAAACCAAAAGGAACTTATATATCTCAACTTAATTTTATTTATGATATTCTTAAGAATCATGGATAAGAAAACACAAAATGTATAAGTACTCTAATAGGTACCACAATCTAACTTGAACGTGATGAAGCAGGGAAACTAGTAGATCATACATTTTTTAGAGGTATGATAGAATTTTTATTATTATTAACAATTAGTCATTCAGATTTTATTTTTTCGGTATTATTATGATAAGGATATCAATCTAATACAAAATAATATCATTTTAAAGAAGTTAATATTTTCACTAATTAATGGAAAAAATGGATTTAGGAATTTTCTATTCTTTTAGAAGTAATTTTATTCTAAAATGTTTTTCAGATACTATTTTTTTTGATGTATAATGGATAGGAAAGGTACATCCTTAATATTTCATTTTTTATGAGATGCATTAGTTTCTACTTCATGAAAGAAGAATCACTAACTATCACTTTCCACTACTGATGTTGAATATGTAGCAGCAGTAAGGAGTGGTGATCAAGTATTTTGGATGCAAAACACACTCAACAACTATGGAATAAGTTTTCCCAAAACATAGATAATCCGGGATAATACTAGTGATAATTCCCTAAGAATAAATTCTACACTTCACTCTCAGGAAAATCACATAGACATTATGCATCATCTTTTTAAGGATCAGACACATAAAATAGGTATCATTCCTTTATTTATTAGAACGCATTATCAACATGCATACATATTTACAAAATATTTACCTCTGATAGATTTGAATACATTAAACAGAAGTAAGGAATGATAACCATAAGGTAATATTCCATATTAATTTTTTGTTAAAACCAATATCTTTATATTAAGATACTCTTTTTCATATAGAGAGTACATATGTTTACTCTTTTTTATCTCCTTAAATAAATTTCAGAACCTAAAAAATTTCATTCCATAAATTTTTTTTAGATCCTACAAAATTGAGTTCATTAAAATATTTGGATCCTAAAAATTTAATTTCTTTAAAAAAATTTGGAACATAATTTTAATTTTCTTTATCTTTTTTTTTCACGAATCTAGGTTTTATATGAATAACCTTATCAATATTCCTAATTATTAATGAGAAATCTAGAAGGCATGTTTCCTTACATAAATATTCGTAATTACATGTTTTCATGTTGGGATTTCTAAACTATTTTAAAACATATCGTATTCAATTTCCTTAAATCTGATTTTTCCTTAAAACCTCAAATGACTGTAAACATCAAAATCCTTCTTTGGAATTGATATCAACTATCAAATCAGATCAATATAATGTCAACCATTTGATTTTTTTTGGGAATATGAACTGTTACTATGAAGCCTCTATAAAGGAACTGAATATCTGTTCCCCACATAAGATATTACTCTATTTTTTCATTGATTCACTACCACGCTTCAAATCAACTATTCAACATTCTACATTTACTTAGGTTCTGAATGTCTCATGATGTTTTATTAAAAAATTGGATGGCCTCCGACAAGGAACTGAAGGATTGAAAAATTAACTATGAAATGTTGGTATATTCAAATTGCTATCTTACGTATGATTCCCTGATTAAATAAATAATAAAGACTAATGGATGGTAAGTGCTTTATGTTCCCAAGCCAAAGAATCAAGATGTGGTTTATCCTGATATCCTTTTAGAATTATATGATACAATCAGAATTTATGAATAAGGTGGAAGAGAATGTTTTTCTTTCAAAATATATGGTTAGACTTATTCTTTATCATTCAATAAAGATTTCAGTATATTCGATATACCTTATGAGAGAGGCTATCTTTTTATCTCATAAGTTTCTATAAAATGAAGGTTGTTTTGAGAAGTTTAATGAAATTGAGTTCCTTAGACATAAAGTAGTTATTTCACCTAACATAAATCATCTTTCAACCATCATCAGATAGTTTGGGATATGGATTAAGGGTTTTCTCATTAAAAGAATGGGATATAAGGATTCCATTACAAAATGTGTTAACTTTGTGATAGATTTCATGGTAAATATATGGAAAATAAATCTCAACAAATACATCATTATTATGATCAGTAATATCATGAATGGAACCCTCAAGTCTCATATTATAATGTATCTAGAGATATTTTCAAAGATCATTGTTCCTTGTCAAAAATCATTCAAAATTCCTTGAAGTTCAAAAACCAGTGTTTTTACAATTATGTTTTTATGTTATGAAACTCCGAGAGGAATGAAAATTGGGTACCGAATTAAGACAGGTGAGTTATATGTTATTAATGATAATAAAATTCATTCTCCTAGAAAGAAAGGATAAGTTGGATAATGTTCCATGAAAAACCCCAATGAAATGAAAAGATAAATAATTAAAAGCAAAAGATAAACTATCATCTCCAGAATCAATATCGGCTCCACCTAATCTGAAAAAGAAAAATACCTTTTCTGATGTAGTAGTATCCAAGTAGAGATTGAATATGAAAAGTAATAAGGAATAGGATATAGTTTTTGGTTTTGATCCTATTGAGGATAAGGCTATAAAAATCCATGAAGTAGATGAGATTCAGAAACATGAAAAGGAGAAGAATACAAATAATAATATTTTAGAAGTTAAGATTTCCCAATCATTGCATAAAGATATAAATAATGAATCTGAAAAAATCTAGGTACCAGTATCCTTGTTTCAAGATTCAGTTATAGTAGAAACTCAGGGAAAGAATGATTAAATTCTGGAACGTATGGTTTAATAAGAAGAAGAAAATATGAAGAAGAATAAGAAGAATACTAAGAGGATGAGGAATATGTTGATGTAATCTAAATAGTGGAATATTAAAATGGTAGGGAGAGTATTTCTTGAAAATTTATCTATCAAAAAATCCAAGATTGAATAAACCATGATAATTTCAGATGATAATGTTGAAGATGCTCAAGATGAGGTTGATAATCATTCAGATGATGAAATTATTAATCAGGATTTCATTCATCTTGATGAAGTTAAGGAAGTTGCTAAAAATTTTCCTGATAATGATGATAGAATTAATGACGTTTTTTATAGTGAGAATCAAAATTAGAAATCTGAGAAGGAAATTTCTAATGTAAACAAAGAAAGGAAGTGGTTTTTCATTCATCAAAGAATGATAAAGTTGAAAAATCGAAGAAGGATGTTGATTAGACATAAAAAAGGAATGAAAAAGAGCCTGGTAAATTTTTTCTCCCTCGAAAAGTAAACTTTTTCAGAATCTTCAACTTCCTTGGGATAATATTTTATTGTTTATTATTTGATGAAGCTTGTGCATACCAGTCCCTTATTTCCATGTTTTTAATTGAGATTTCAATTACTTTGTAAAAAAAATATCAGAAGTTAGATTCAGCAGGAATTCTCATGGAAATGTTTTTTTATGATTAGAGACGAGTTCAGGAGTTTTTGAATTGGTTATGATGCTCATAAGATATCTTGTAAGGAAAAACCCAAATGTTTTAATAAAATAATTATAGATTTGAAAATCAGGGATGATTTCCATGATTCAATAAAGTATTTCATTGATGAATTAGATGAAACCACGATGAACCTTATATCAAATAATTTAGAAAAGCTGAATTAATAGTAAGCTACCAAGACTCAAGAAGATAATGACTTAAATGGAATACTAAGTTATGTTTCTCTCAATTTGAAAATCGAAAGGGAACTTAGGAAAGATATGGGAAAAAATTTAAACTACAAGAAGAGGTGGTAAATTCTCAATCCATAATTCGTAAGTCTCGAAAAGAAAGTACCAGTGTTCTTGAAAACAAAAATTAGGATCAGTATAAGCTGGTCAAAATGATATATGATGATGTCAAAGAGTTTAATGGAAAACATGAGAAATTTAATTCCAAAGGATAATAATAATGAAATATTTATTAAAACTCTAATCTTTTGTTTTAATTTTTTTCGTGAAAAACAAAATTTTCCTATCATAATATAATTTCTTCATCTTTCCATTATTTTGTCTTGTATATTCCAAATGTTTCATGTATATTTTTTTCATTCCTTCCATTCCATTTTTAAAATCACATAGGGGTAGAAATTAATGATCAAAAGAATATTAAGTTAAAAGAATCGAATGGCCTAAGAAAGGATTAGATTCAGTAATTGGGATATTACATGAAGAAGAGAATCTTAATCAAGAAGGATTAGCTTATATAATAAGCACAATAATAAAATCCTTAGGATTTTGGAAACCTAATGGAATGTTAGTCGTATTCATCATGGTTCAATGTAAAGGGAGGTAACTCATTGTTTTGAAATTTATAAATGTTATTCCTTATATTATTTTTAAAAAGGTTTTTTTGTTCTTTAAAAAAGGGAGGATTATGTTGAGTCATAATCTTTTATTCTGACTTTTTTCTGTTCTTTTATGTTATGAAAATTGAAAACTCATTTCTTACGGAAAAATATCTTTCTCTATGAATTATTTTCATAAGGAAAATTTTCATTCTCTATGAAAAGATCTTTCCCAACCAATTGTTTTTAATGTCTTAGTTAATGCTTTCTCAATACAACCCTAACATTTTTTGAAATCCTAAAAATTGGATCCTTTCCGAACTCATAACATTATAGTTCCTTAGACTATAATGTCCCATGTATTGAGACTCTTAATTCTCTAAAATTCAAACTTTTAATTCTCTAGAATCCATACTCAGAATTAATGAGAATTTAGACACTGAATTCTTTATAATTCAGACACTAATTTTTCTAAAATTCATATTCTAAATTAATCAGAATTCAGACTCTTAATTCTATAGAATCTATACTCTCAATTCACTAGAATTCAAACTATTAAATATCTATAATTTAAACAACAAATTCTCTAGAAATAAGACTCTGAATTCTTCAGAAATCAGATTCTGAATTCATCATATTTCAGAATTCATTTGTCAATTTTTATATACTCTGATCCTCACTTCCATAAGTCTCTCATTAAATTATTTCAATAACGTTACCTCATTTCCATAATGTAATTTTTCATTTAATTGTATCCTAAACATATTCATATTTCATAATCATAAAAATATTTTCCGTAAATATTATTATTTCATACACAATGTAAAGTTTCTCATATTTTTTCATATGAAACGATGTCATACAATATGATTATAAATAACTATTTGTTGAGTGACTTATATACAGTTGCCTCCAAAATTAAATGAAAGATATGACTATTGGAGGAGGATATGGCCGTTAGGAATTTTTGCTATATATATTATATCTATTTTAAGAGTTCAATAGATATTGACAGATGTTTTGACATGTTTATATGAATAGAGATTACATGGTGTGATATTGTGAAGTGAATTATAGGGAGTGTGTATCTTATGCTTTGGGTGAATGTTGTGAACAACTTATTCAATATGTGAACAACTTTTTCATCCTTATTAGTGTGACTCTGATTGGATGATCAATCAAGGACTTCCACAGATAAGAGGATAGAGGTATCAAATGCCTTAAATTATTATGGCATGTAGGTATAATAATAAAAATTTGGATATTCTTATCAAGGACTTTCCCTGTGTGGGTATTACAAACATCTATGAATGTACAATCAAGGGACCTTTATCCAAGGTTGTTGGATAACCTTATATTTTTGTTAATAAAATTATACTTGTTTACATGTCCTTGTTACAATTTTTATGTCTTCTATATTTTGTGAGAAAAATTAGGTATAACCTACTTATACATTATTATACTAATATACTCTGATAAATAATATTCTATACACTTTAAGGTAGAATCATTACCTAAGTAAACTTTTATGAATGTTTTTAAGCTTATAATTCATCCCCTCTTTTAATTAAGCATCTATATCTATATTTTGATCATATTTATTCCAAGTCTCACTTATAGATTTAAGTCATTTTCATATGTTCATGGACCCTTGGTTCATTCCTAAAGAGTGTATACATTTGGATAGCCCTGGTTCGTAGGATAATCATGGGTATACATGGATTTTATTTCTATGATGTAATGATGTCCTAAGCCATGCAATGGAAGTTCTCTTTAGATTATCGTCATCCTGGAGGGATGGAAGGTTATTTGATGTAGTGATTGGGAACATAAGATGAGATTACTACGTATCATTGGGAGAATAATCAAGGCTGACATAGTTTAGTTAGCTTTGGTCATATACATGGGAGGGGCCCATTAGATGGGGGAATAATTGGGTGGACCCTTTTGGAGGGAACACCCTTGAGCGTGGGCCTTCAAGAAAGATCCAAAATATCATGGTTTGATTATGAATAAGAGTTCTTGTAATTCATGATGGGTTAGGAATTATGCATGGAAGCTTCCTATTTGATGGCAACGTGATTGGGTGAACCATTTCATAAGGGCATACCTTATGAGTTCAGGCCTTCTGATATTAATCCTATGTATCCTAGATTAGACATGTTTCAGAGTTATCATAGTTAATGATGGGATGGTTGTGAAGATGTTTTAATCATCAAAAATATCTAATCCCATATGAGACACACTCAGAGTGAGAAACAAAAGTATATGAGATTTTCAACAGACGACACACCTTATATCCCACTGAAGGGAGATGACAGTACAATGGAGAAAGAAAATTAGGTGATGATGGGTGAGGGCACGAAGTAATGAAAACTTGAATATGAGATGACATTGGAGGTTACGAGGCTCAGCTCATGGAAGGTTAGGGTCTTACATCTGTGGGATTTCCCCAGAATGCACTCTGGGAAAGGGGAGGAATGTCACCTTTCTACAAAAGGACAATTGAGTATGATTATATCAAATGATCACCCATCATAATTGAATAGAAAATCAATTGATATGCCTTGATCACTAGACATGGGAGGTTCATGTAAGTATACCAAGGCTAGAATCTATGTTACCATGGATATATAGACTTTTAGACCTCCAATATGTCTAAACCGTTGTAGGGATAACCTTCCTGATTCCACTTACCTTGGGTATGTGGTCTCAGAGAGGTGCGTTGATGTGCCTGATGGTTTGGTCATATGGGTCCATTGGTTTTGGAGGAAGCTTTGTCCTGATGCTGGTGGACTAGTTCATAGAGGATATTTGGAAGAATGGATCGTAATTAAGGGTTGATATTGGTGCTGGAGGGAAAGACATCGAAAGATTCTCTTCTCCTTGTAATGTTTTCTCACGCGGGATGGGGGGATCCCTGTATACCATTGTGGTATGTGGGTAGGGGGTCATACATGTACTGACGTAACATGCATGCATGGGAATGGACCACCACGTACCAAAGTGGTTCGTGGTCCTAGATGTGGTCTTCCATACTACTTCAGGTTCCATCCACGTACTGATGTAGTACACGACACAAGGTTCAATCCACATAGTGATGCACTATGCCAAGCACCTTATTGAAGGAGGGTCCTTGAACCTGTGGTTCATTGGGAGCTCATCTAAGAAGAATTTATGTTTTGTTTTGAAACCAATTAGGTTCGCAGTTTACCAATTATTATTAAGATTATCCTTTTATGGTTTGGGGATTGTTATACCTGTGAAAATGTGACTCACGATTTTCACTTTGTCGATGATTCAAATCCGATGTCGGAATACTCTCAGAAAAATTTCATCAGATAACTGTGACCTCCTCCATGATTTCGGCATCCGTACCAATCTTCTTCCTCCTATAGTACTTTTATAGAGCATTGGGAAAATTATATATGTGGGCACACAACACCATCTACGGAATCCCATCAAGGGAGACCTCAACACGTGGAAGACTCGGTCAACTGGGGATTGTGGAGTCTGGGGTTTTCGGGTTGTGGTTTACAGTTTTTAAAACCCTACAAGCATTCATCATCCACAAACTGATGTGTTTAAGGGATGGTATGCATATGTCCTTCATGCACATTATTCTGCTAACGTTGTGGTTTACGCCTTCCTGGGTTCACTGGTCATCACCCCACGGGCCAATTCCTCACGGGTCCTTTCACGTACCACGTGTTGGTGGTTCATGCATTCCATGAACCATTCCCAATAATGGTTTGCGGGTCACTTAAACCCCCTGAAAAAATAAATTTCTTTATGTTTCTTCTAATATATTCAATTTATATTCCTTCCATTTTCCTTGCTAAACTTTTATGACTGTTTGATTCCTTCTGCAAAGTGCTTGGGCGAGTATTTACTTCTCATTGTGAAATTTTCTTGACCATACAACTAAAATTTAATGTTTTTATCATTAATATCCATTTTTCATGATATTATAAGTATTATTTAATTTAACTCTCTCTTCAGTCAGAAATCATTGTGAATTCGAAAAAAAAATTTCTAAATAATGTTATAAATGAGTTTAAAAAAGATTTGATAAATTTTTATGAAAATGGATTTAACTGATGTTTAAAATGTATCATATATTAATGTTTCTATTTTCTAGGTTATCTTAAATGAAACTTTCTTGATAAGTATTTTATTATTTAAAATATGTTATTGAAAGTGGAAATAATATTTTGGTCATGAATTATTTCAAGTGGCCTCTCAAAATTATTTTCCATATAAGATAACATTATTTTAGAGAAATAATATTTTACTAGTGTTATTATTCAATGATAATATTTTTATACCCTCTATTAATAGTTTACATTTATGATTGATTAATATTAATGAATTATGTGTATTTTCCAAGAGTTATGTTATGATGAAATAAAAATGAAACCCATTTCATTCCATTATTTCTGATATGATGAATCAATTTTCTTCTTGTGGAACACATATATATCGTTTACATTATGAGATGGGTGGGACCTTCAAATTGCTCTGATGTATTTGGTAAATATTAATGTTTCATAAAAAAATGATGAATTCAAATTGACAGGCATGATCCACTATGGAATATAAGGAAACCTAATCCACTCGGGGAATATGGGGAATCCTGATCAATTATACGATGATGGGGAAACTAGAAACCTTACAAGGAATGGATTGTGATTGGCTATGGTGGTATTTCTCTCATTGTTAGTGTATTCCTCATTAAGTTCCACGTTCAGCTTTGGAAATGCACCTAGACTTTTGGGAATGATATTGCATATTTATGTTCTTGCTTCAAATTTCATGTCCTATGGTTATGATATGATTTTAGGGATCACATTATTTCTTTTTTCATGATTTACGACATATGAACGTCAATTATTTATTCCAAAAGTAATTCAAATGATATTTGATATTCAAAGTATGATTTAATAATTTTAATATCATATTATCATAATAATATATACATGATTATTATTACGTATCACCCTTGCATACCCGTACTGAGTATTCGAGCTCACAATTTCTTATGTTTCCATTCATATAGTTATAAATACATGTTTTAAGTAGGATTAATAAATTTTAATTTCATTATAGGATTTGTTGTATATATTTCAGAAAATTAGAATTATTTTTTACAAGTATCCAAATTCACTAAACTATTAAGGTCCTTGGGAATGTGGGTTTTTAATGTAATGGATATGAATAAAAAATATGTAATATCCGTGTTTAAAAAGTTAGGGTTTTTATAGTTGGCATCATAGAAAAGTTTGAGTCAACATTGGGAAGCTAATATGAATAAAAGGTTCCAAGATCCTAAGTGGTATTTTTTAAGATATTCCTTTAAATTTATCAAAGGATAAGCATATGGTGTCACAGATTTAAATGTAGGTATCATGCTTTTGGCATCCTATATGTAATTTTGCCGGATTATGTGCTTTTCTCAAATGAAAAGTGTTTTTGATAATATTGTTTATTATGTTCATCAATAGTGGGAACTAGAAGGAACATGGTTAACATTGAATGTTTCAGATGTGGAAAGTATGTGCCTTATGAAAATCAATATCCTATGTTGAAATATCATAATGTGAATCACGGAGGTGGTACAATTGTTTGTTTTACTACTGAGAATAAAGAGACTAAAAACAACATGTGAAAGTTATGAGATGTTCATATATTGTAATTTAAATTAAATGTTAGAAGCATGATTATATTGGGGTTAAGGAACCTTATGACCTGATTCGTATTCAATATTCTTGTAATGGGGTACTAATAAAAAGGTTGTTGAATCCTATGTAATTTTTTTAGAATAATGTTTTATGATTAAAGTGTTTATGTAATGGGAATCAAGTATAATGTTTTATAACTGTATTTATTTTATTTTGGAATAATGGAATATCAATTTATTGGTACAATTATGGTTTATTCAATGGTTTCAGATAATATATTGCATGTTACTGGTAACCACAAAATATTACTGATGTGGTATGGTAATTTATTTTGGAAACATGAGATTAAGGGAAAGATAAGCCTCAATTTGTTCCCAATGTTGATAAACTATTTTATTTTTAAGGATATGAATCATATGATAAATTAAATTGTTTGGAACTTATTAACTTTATACAGTATATGGATTTTGTGAAAATGTAATTTATTCTATCACGAGTGGAGTTTATATCATTTCTGGACTTAAGGAATTCCAATAATCTGTGAAATTATAAAAAATGCTTATTTTTAATAATTATTTATGGAAATATCCATGTGTTAAGAAAATACATGATGAAGGGATTCATATGGTTGGTATTTGAAAATAATATCATTATTATGATATATGTGGGTCAATGTTAAGCTAGTTTTGATAAATTTATTCACCTTATTCCTAATGGTTTGGACTTCCATCTTTCAGAATGGTTATAATTTTAACAATTTATTAAATATTTTATATAAAACATTGAATGGGGTTTTATATATTAAATCATTATCTTTCTATATGATGATTTATTCATACTAGATAACTTGCGCTAAAAATCTTTTAATAGTGATAACTAGAGATAAAATGAATGAATTTTAAAATCATTATGTATCTTATGAATCAATAGTTCATCAATAATTAAAATTTCAACTACATTTCTTAGAGTAAACAATTATGGTGATATTAATCAAGGCACATGAAAATAGTTATATTATACATATGAAATTAATTCAAGTAATTATTTCTTCTCAATAGATTTTTGAGGTAAAATTTTATCCTGATAGAATCATTTAATATAATAGGATTGACCTTTTCAGACTAATTTATTTCACATTTTTTTTATCATTAACCCACTAATGACCATATTATTTATTCATATGTATCAGAACGTGATAGGTAGTATTATAATATATGTCATTGTTTTCAATTTCTACCTATGTTATCCCATGTGGAAACCTTTTTATGAGTTACTTTGGGTAATAGTTATTTTTCTAACTATAATTTTTAAAATTAATTTTTAGTATTAATTTTTACGATTTGGGTATATATGAAAGGAACTATCAAGTATTTAACCTATAAAAAACCATTCTAATTTGGAGAAGGAAATTTATTTTAAGAGGGGTGTATTGTAAACCACTAGATTTTGTGAAATATTTTTTTTTTCTTTTTGAATTATTTTAATCTTTTCGATGTTTTTTATTTTGCTCAACATATAATATATATTTGTTTTTATGAATGAACCATGTGTTTAATTAATTATTCACAACACTATTTAGAGGTTTTTCTACATGAAACACATATATTATCTTGTGGTAGACCCAAAACTATGTTTGAATTTTGTTACAAATAATGCCTAATTCTTTTAATATTTTGCATTACACGCAAGTCAGAGTTTTATCGAACTACAATTTACTATTAACATTGTTGATAAGAAATTATTATATTTTCAACCACACTATTGGAAAAGAAATTAATAATAACATTAAACAAATTATGAAAATATAATTTAGAAATTTTTCAAAAAGATATTCATCGGTAATCAGTTAGCTAGAAATTAAAGTAAGTGATGTTTAAATTTAAAAAACTCATATTCTAAGAAAACATTTTTTCTATATACAAACATAATTTTATCTCAATAAATAAAAAAACCTATATTATTGAATATTTTTTAAAAAATTGATATATTATATATTCAATACCAATTATGTCACTCGTGCAACATATTTTCTATGCACAAGATACGAATATATCCAATTTTATGAATAAAAGTTATATTTTTCAAAACTGTAATTTTATAACCTCTTAAAAGAGAACCCATATTAAATATAATTTTTGTATCATTTATCATTTTTATATGAAAAAATAAATTTATTCTTTGAATAAGATATCAAATTTTACTTTGGTTGAATTTTTTGTATTATTCTGATACGTTTCCTATGTTAATGAACATTGAAAAATACTAAATTTTAATTGAAAATCAATTTTTCATCAAAAAAAATTATAATGTAAATTTATATAATTTATTTTTTATTGTATAATTATATAAATTTTTTATCATTGAATCAAATTTAGTTCAATGTAATAAATTTTACATTAAATTGTGATATGGAAACTTGTCAATCATTTGGATGTTTTCACATTGAAATCCAATTTTAACATTCCGTCAATGGGATTGCTTTTTAATTCATTTTTGATGATTATAAGACTGAAATATTAATGAAATGATTAAATATTTTTAATATGAATTTCCAAATTTTTTAAATAGGACCAATTTATCATTGTACAATATTAATAAAATGTTTGTAATTTTTATTGCCATGGTTAAGGGTAAATCGGGTAATTAAGCGTAAAAATAATATTATAAATATTATAAAACATCCTAACGACATGAAAAAATTTATTTGAATAATTTAATATGTCCCTACAAACATACGTATTTAAATTAAATAATTTAATGTACACTTGTTACGGAAAATGAATTAAAAACTATTAAACTCAACGGGAGAGACAAAATGTTACACTATTACTTTTAACATGTATTATATTTCTAATATTGGTGTAAATATAAGAAATTATTGACTATATATATTTTTATAGATGATAATGTTTTTTATACATCATATAAATCTACTTTTAATTTTTAGTGGTGAAATATTTATCAAAAAAAATTATATAAAGTTTATGTAGTAATTACTCAATTAATGAAACAGTCAATTATAGGATATTTGATATATTAAATGAAATGAAATATGAGTTAATTATGGTGATTCATGAATTATTTTTGTAAATTTTAAATATTAAGGTTTTATTACATGAATTGGACCGAAGTAATCTTGATAAATGGATTTTATTAATTCGAATGTTATGAATAGTTTCTAAATTGAATCCTATGACATTTAATGAAAATAATAAATTATTAAATTACCTCAATAAAATATTAAATAAGGTAAAGGGGATGATATATATTCTAATATATCATAAAAATTTCATTTATTGTCCAATTGAAACATTATTTGTAAAAATTACATCCTATTAATATTTAAAACATTGTTACCATAGTTAAAATTAAAATGGACTAACTAAGGGTTAATCAAAATGATAATTATTAAAATGACCCCAAAACATTAATAAATTCTATTTTATTATAGTATTAAAAATAAAATAATATTATATTCTAATAAATTTAAATTTGGAGGTATTTCTTTGGATATTTATTTTGTTATAAATTATTATTTTCAAGAATTTCAATAAATTACGCACCTTCCCTTATTAATGGGAACCTCTTCTTCTCTTTTCATCATAGTTGAAAAAATATTTTATTAAAATAAATACATCAAAATATTCCCCCAAAATTACTCCCTCAACCACTGATTCCTTAATTTGGGAATAAATCCAACCAATTAAGTCCCTTTTGGCAAATCAAAATGAGATACCAAAAGAAGAGGCAATGTTCAAAAACGAACATTTTTATTTTATTTCTTCCATAAATGGATTAAATTTTTTTATGTTATTCTTATATTAACTATTTAGTATCCTAAATTTGATGTTATTTTTTATTATTAATGTTTAGTCCTATAGTCACACACTTTTCCATCAAATGAGCTACACAATAATCATTCATGTGTACGGTTGACTACTGCCTCGAGAACCAACGTCAATCCTTCTTACATTACAACATTTTAAGGATGGTAAACATGATGGATTTTAGATTATTATATGATTTATATTCTATTAATTACATAATAATAAATTATTAACAATAATCTCAAATATATATTTTTTGATAAATTCTTTTGGGAAATAATAATGTTGCTTGTGCATACTTATGACTTACCATGTCTACGATGTAATGTAATTCATTTGTCATCATTATTTTACATGGATGGTAATAAGAATAATTTTAATAAATATATATGATATATATAACATAAATATTCTTTTTTAATGATAATATATAATACAATTTTTTTGGTTTAATATGACTATAAATTGAAAATTGCTTTCTTGCATACGTATGACCAACCCGTTCAATGAAAAGTGGATTTTATTTTTCATCAATAAATTTTATAAATCTTTATGAATAAAAATATAATTTATATATATATATAACATTTATAACATTTTTTTCATACTTTAGTTGATGGAATTCTGATCCATTTACAGAAATCATGAATAAAAAGTCAAAATCTGTACGAGAAACAAAACAGTTACTAACCGAAACATAAATTCTACAAGGAATTATTAGTATGTGCGTAATATAAATTCACATGAAAATAATATGTAGAATTATATATGGAAATGGTTTGATTATATATCTATAATAAACTTATATTTATAATACAGGAGGATTGAACATATAAGAAGGATGTCAACCTTAAGGTAAGGGGATTTCTAGTCTCACTTTTATTTTTTTAGACATATGACATATTAAAAACTCATTTAATTTTTTAATAGTTTATATTACCCTTGATTATATTATATAATACTTATAATTATATTGATGGGTATTGTAATATCCATTTTATTATCTTTCTTTCATGGTATTTACAGACAAATAGTTACCAAATCTGTAATGTAATTATTTTCTAAATTTACCTTCATTGAAAATATGTTATGTTATGAACCTATGTTTGTTTATATGGTGTATATAAATCTTTTTACATGTTATATCATTAATCTATTTATTTTCATAATATTAAATTTTTCATGTAATATAGTTCACTATATGGTCGGAAGCCTTTATTCATTTCGAATCATGTTTTCTAAAAAAATATTTTAATACTATTATAAACATTATTTTTTGATTTTTATATAAAATGGATTTCAATGATGTTTAAAAAAATTCAACTTTTTAATTTTATGTTTTCAATGTTATTTTCCAGGATTTTTTTGATAAATGTTTTATGGTTTCGAATGTTTTTTTTCAAATTGGAATGGATATTTTTCCCAAAAAATATTTCAAATTATCACTCAAAAATATTTTCCATATAAAATAGCATTATTTATTGGTACATACATTTTACTGGTGTTTTGATTCAATCACACTATTTTTATTATTTATCTTAATATTTTTTATGCTGGATTTATATTTATGAATTATGATTCTTTTCGATGGGGTTTCTTATGATGAAATATTTATAAAATCGATTTCATTAAATGGATTCAGATTTAACGAATGATTTGTGATCTTGTAGAACACATATGTATGGTTTTCATTATTTGATGGGTTTGACCTATATATCTATTCAATTCATAGGGTAATGATTTATTTCTCATGAGATGATTATTGAAACAATTTGATGTGATTGATCCACTATGGAAGATGGGGAATACCGATCCACTATAAGAATATGGGGAAACCAGATCCACTATAAGAAAATGGAGAAACCTGATCCCTAATAAGGAAATTAATTTGAATGAGTATGGTAGTGCCTCCCACCCATATTTTTAGTGCCCCTAAAGTGACCTGTTATGTTTTCTAAATATTCATTGACTTAGAGTGAGTTCTATTTTATGGTTATCAGTCTTCCACAAATTTTATGTTATGTTTTTGGTATTGAATTCATGGATTATTCTCTTTATTTTTTCGTGGTTCATGTATTGTGAACTTCAATTATTAAGGCTATGACTCATTTATATGAACTTTGATATGAAGGGTATTATTATCTGATGTTAATATTATGTTCTCACACCCACGTATTAATGATTATACATAGATATGTCCCTCGAATTCCAATATTGTGAATTTGTGATTATATTTTTTTATGGTTCAATTCCTCACGTTATAGAGAAGAGTTCTTCGTAATATTACTAAAGGGTAAGATAACTGTGTGATATATTTAATTTATTTTTCAAAAAATTAGCATAATGTGTTCTATGTTTTCGAAGTCAAAAACCCATTACTATCCTTGGGAATGAATTTTGTAATGTAATGGGTATTCATTTAAAAATATGTTACATCCATGTTTTTAACTATTGGGTGATCATTCATATGTTATTTTTATATTCTCCTCACCCATGTTGGATAACCATACTAATGGTAAAAGTTATTGAGTTTTGGGTTTTTTCTCCGAAATATAGGATACAAGTGATACATATAGATGGATACTACCTCTTCCTCTCTCTACCATTAACAATAGGGATACATGTTGGTGTTTTTGATTACCAAGTGTTGATTTTGGGCCCAGTTTTTTCAGGGTGGGAAGTGATGTGATGTGATATGTTGGCCCTAGACTTTACCGGTGGGATGTGTTGTGATATAATATGGTAGAACAAGTGTATACAAGAAGGATGTGATATTATGTGTTGTTTGAACCATGAGTATTATAATGGGATGTGATATGATGTGGTATTTCTGGATTGTATGGGGGCATTGGAAATTAGATGTTGGGGTGATATAGTGGAAAATCAGTTTGGAAGTGGTATTGGGGAACTAGTGGTTTTTATGATCATGATTCCATACTATTATATTGGATGCATGATTTAGTGAGAAGTCCTTGGTGAGGCCTCGATTTGATAGATGACATATATAGGTGCTTGTTGGTTCAACTATTTGTTGACTGGATGTATAGCATGATATTTTCACATGTGTGCCTAAGGCCTTCAATATGACCCTTCTAAGAATAAATATTATGCCCACTATATGTATATAATCTTTTTTGGGATTATTGCAGGAATTCAGGGACCATGATGGAAATAACAAGATAGTTTTCTTCTTCTATTGAGTAACTTTGGTAGATTCTTATTTTTGGAATATTGTGGGCGTCTTTAGAAAGTATCAATTTCACTTCATTCATGTATTATGGGATTATTTTTAGATTATGTTTATATTTTCATTATGTATTTTCTTTATGATTTTTAATATGATATATGGATACTATATAATTTATAGATTTTAATTCCTCCCCTTTTATGATATTTTTTACATTGGGTTCTAGTCTCCGGCATAGGAGCTATTGGATACGAGACTTAGGGTTTATCATCTCTATCCGCTCATTGGGGCATATTTTACATGATGGTATCATGGTATTCATAAATATTTTTACATTTTTTCCTTCTAATTTAAAAATAATAAAAAAATTCATAAGTAGCTCATCAATATCACGACTATTTAAAAAAGGAAATACACATTAATATGAATGGAATTTATTCTCACATAAAATTTATGTACAATACTATACAAATATAAAATTATTATTTTTCGATGCAGACCCAAGAAAGAAAAAAAATTCGTGTCACAAATAAAAATATTTATATATCATAGGATTATGTCATAGTAAAAAAATCAATATATCAATTATTCTGAAATATAATGTGCTTTCTTATTTGTCTG
Organism: Viscum album; assembly: GCA_963277665.1. Taxonomy (NCBI): domain Eukaryota; kingdom Viridiplantae; phylum Streptophyta; class Magnoliopsida; order Santalales; family Viscaceae; genus Viscum; species Viscum album. Next base: position 1,936,613,698 of record OY728137.1, read on the forward strand.
TATTAGTTATTGCCACAAAATATTTTTAAAACCACATGAATCATTCCTACATATAAGAAAAACAAATGATCATTATATAATTAGTTTAAACATAATTAAGTGGTCATTCTATCAAGAATCATCTGACATCCATATACAACATCGTTTATATAATTATACGACATGATTTTTCAAAACTAGGAAATGATCAACAAAACATCCCTATATATTTTGGCATCAATTGAAAATTATGACTTAAATATCAATGACTACCATTCCTAGTCCCATACTCATTATACACATCCTTGTTGAAACAAACCCACTAAACTTTATTTAATGTCATTACACATTCTATCATTGAATACAACGAAACCTCCACATTATCCATCATAGGATTTAATTGATCTCATGTGTTCTCTAAGATGATAATACATTTCACTATTAAAAATTAAATGATTATGGAATATTTTTTATAAATATTTTGGTATCATTTTAGTCTTACCATGTAATCCTAATCATTTAGCACTTCCAAATACGATTCCACACTTTTATTCCAACAGATGTTGAAACCATGTTAACCACACAATAAGCTGACTAATTTGAATCCCCTTTAATTGAAAAAATAAAAATAAATTCATTATTATAGATATATTTTATATACATAACAAAACTATACCACATAATATGTTTAAAATATCTTACTTTATCACATCCATTCCTCAAACCTATAAAAACATACTTGTGGATAAAAATTTTTAACATCAGGAATGTTCCAAAGATATTCTAAAATTGTAAACAATTATGTAAGATCCTTGATATCAAAAGAGTCATGTATTAATTAAATAAATGTTTAATATTATGTTTTTACTATAATAATGGTTGTTAACATACTAATAAAAGGTCTGAGATCATAATGTGCTTATTCCGATACCAGAACTATAGTTTTTTGGGGGATCCTGTTTTAGGTGAACAATTTTCAAATAATTAGTAGTAATCATTTGTCTCATCCATGACACCCCAAAATGATCATTAAGGGTTAGATTGATCCTGAAAGAGGAGGATCATGGATTTAAAAAACATGTAATAAATCGTATTTAATTTTTTATTATGGTATCATGGTTAATCAATTTGTGATCCTATCATTGAGATGGGTTAGAGGATTTGGATTGTAAGCATGAATCTTCTATTCACTGCTTGTTCATCCATGAAAATAACCATGTTAGGGGGTCTACATAATAGATAGTGTTGGAACATTATAGGATCATGGTTTGGATATCCATATGGCCAAACCATGTGACCTATTAAGAAGTGTGAAATGGTGGCTATTCCCCTCCAATTTATCCATTATCCTCCATTATTCCATTCCTAAAAACAAAATACCTTCCAAAATCATTGAGGGAATTTCCTTGTCCTCAATCTAAAATTTGATCCTCCACCATAATATGATCCTGGAATCACTTACTATTAGTCTTTTTTTATTATCTCTCTATAACTTCTTCAATAACCTTTATTGTATTCATTAATTCTTTAACCATATGAAAATATATATTTGTACGAGATAATATTACATATCATTAGGGAATTTTTATATTTACAATATTCCTTAGGTTTAACTCAAAGTATAATTTTGATACTAGATAAGGATTGTATTTTTATTATAGGGTATGTGGTTTAGTACCTCTCCCTTGAAACCTTGTTCTTTATATTTAATGTCTTTTAACCACATGCTATACTATCCACGGATTACCGTAAAAATTTGGAAATCCTTTTCAACTAATGACACCTTATTATTGATATTCCCTAAACCATTTTTGTCATTTTAGGTTTTCAACCTCAACTAGAACCACGCTTGAAGTGTGTTGAATAAATACTCTTGAGGCATATAAATTGTTTAATGACACAATAAAAATTATAGGTGGTCTTGGTAGTTTCAAAATTTAAATAAAAACATATCATTATTAGTTAATGGTTACTTGTGATTGTGAAATTGATAAGTTAATCATTCATACTGATGATCAACACTCCCTTAAATATTGATTTTGAACACGATGTTTAACATAATTTCTGGAGAAATTTGATATGATGATTCATTCTCCTTTTTCTATGATATTGAGAATTAAAAAAACATTATTTATAAGGATATTTTTTGCATGATGTTTAGTATCCCTTGATGAATCTTGGTCTGATTCCCCTATTTATAGTTTGATACTCTTATGTTAATTCTAAGAAGACTTGATCATATGCTTCATGTAAAAGAAATTAAAATGAGTATATATTAGTATGCCTGTCTACGTGTGTCTTTTTGAGTGAGATTTCTCATATATATATAAAAATATATTTTTATAATTATGTGGTGACACATGATTATAGATATTATGACTTAAGATGATGTTGTTAGTTTTAGAAGGCAATCCATGAGTAACCCAAGCCATTTGTGTTCAGTTTATTTTATAGTTTTGATTTATTGATATACATGAACACTTCTCAATTATAAACACCAGATGGAACCAAAATAGATACCATTGGTGGTGGACAAATGATTTTTATTCACACCATATTTGGGATACCCTTTGGTCCCAGAATAGATACCATGGAAGTATGTTTGAATAATGTATGGTTCCCAGATATAGATTTATGATTTTCTATACAGAGAAAGATTACAAGAGTAGATGACCAATCATATGGTCATATTTCTATTGGTGATATATTTTGGACATAATTTCATTCATTCAGTTTTTTATAGTGTGTAGTATATGCCTTCTTCCCTATTTCCCCCTTATATCTCCCCATTTCTTATAGCATACAAACATGATATCATTTTTTTATTTGATATTCAATATGTTTATGTTATTATTATTTTTGTCTTCATGTTACACTGGATCAATTATTCAATTCTCCATTATTTATCATATTTACAATTTTTTAATCTTATTATACCATTGTGGTCGACTATTTTTATGAGGGTATTGTCTTATAAATATAAAAATATATATCCTCATTGTTAATTGGTAGCCACTGGAATATGGGGAGGTGTAATTGAGGCCATGTGGTGAACTCTAATTGTTTAACTATGAGTAAAATGCAATCAGTAAGTGACAAATTATTATTAGAGGTTATTTTCTATTTAAATAATATTACGGGTAGGTAGACAGGAATTTTGGATGGGATGGAATATGGTAAGGTTCCTATTCATGGGTGTTTTTATATCATGTATAGGGAAAATCCATGGGATGGGAATTTGTGTGCTGAATTTTTCTTATTACACTTACACTGATTTCACAATTTCGTGACACACATGGCTTATGGAATTTTTTTTATCATTATGGACATCCTTTTACACATGGAAAAATATGGAAATTTCGTGTCATTACCTGTATCATGTTTGAAACATGAGGTCTTATTTTTCATGCACATTCCATTCCATGTTAATTATAATGTTTTCATTTAATGAAGCATGTTGTAATTCCTTGACTTCTATATCTATGATTTCAATACTTTTTTGCAGGATAAATGATATAAATGAATTTTCAATTAACGTTTTTACCTCAACATAAATTGTTTTTTCTTATATATCATGATGGTTGCACCATAATAATATAATAATATAATTTTTGATACATGGTCCATTAGTTGCATAGGGTGAATAGTGACTGGTTAAAATTAAGTGGATTGAAATTTCAAGTTATTAAAGATATATGTCTCTATAAAATATGAATATTAATTAATATAATTATACAATCATAAATGTTTTTTCTAAATTAAATGAAGAACCAATTACAACATATAGTCTGTAAGACATTATAAACTCATAATAGATGATTCATCTAATTGGGGAAATGTACATTATATAAAACTACTTAATTAATACTCATGAAAAAAATTGATTATGATAAATATGGATTCCAATTGCAAAAAAAATGGTATATTACTCTATTACATTTAATTTATACTCCATATATCTAAACCTTTGTCATGAAATAGATAACCTGACCCTGAACTGACAGTACTAGTGAAAATAAGGGATTATCTCCTGTGAATCTAATACTTTTCCGTGTATGTAGACATAGTTTAAGAAAATACATATGGTTGTTGGTTATTATATATGCAATTAATTTACATACAATATTCTTAATGAAAAAAATTTATATTTTCAATTCATGTTCTATGGAATTCATTTAAATTTTTAGAAATATTACACTATGATGGCCACAAGTCAAGTTCCAATAGGGTGGTGACTTTCATGATTTAGATGTAGTGGGAACTACAGCCCAGTTTTACCAAATATAGTTCCACCTATAGAACCTTCTCAAACTCCTGACTAGAGTTCCATTTATTTTTTTTATATGGATTTAAACTGCAAGTGATGTATATACAAGTTAAATCATGAACTTGCGATTCTATGGCTCATTTGATGGAAGAGTTCCAATAGCAACATCCACCAATTGTTTTTATGGACAATGTATCCCAGACAACAGAGTCATGTATTGGGTATATATTATCTCCTTAAGAATCTTGGAACACCCACCTAAAGGATGTATATGCTTCCATGTGATATTATTTTTTATTCTACCATGCATTGGTCAGATGTTATCATTCAGGGAGATTGTCACTATAATATGATCTGGAGGGACTTTTAGAGGGTCATCTACGAATAATTATTAAAAAATAAGATATGATCTAATTAATGTGTGGAGTTAATTCAGATACAATTTATTTATATGTCCATAAAGTATTATTTATGTTTTTTTCACTAATCTCAAATGTTTCACACTAACTCTTTAGAGTGAAAGCTCAATGATAGAGAGGTGGATTAGGGATGGACTCATGTATTCCATATGACTTCATCTAAATGTATTCTAGTTGAAAATAATTTCAGAGATAGGTATCAATACCCTCATCATCATGCATAATATTATGGATATAGAAGGTGTGTTATACTGTGGATTAGTACTAAGATTGGGATGAATTAAGTCTACTCATGTGGAATTGGGTATCGGATGTAACACAATTATAGTTATATGATATGTCATCAGTGAGAGAAGTTGGGGTACATGGAACACAAGCGTAACAGAGACCCAATTGTGTGATAAGACTATGTAATGATGGTTCATATTTAGTTTTTCTATAGAAAATATCACTAGTGCCTTATGATAGAGTATTTATACTTACTCCACATTTAGGGGATATCTCAATAACTTCAATTCAGGTAGGAAATGTCTTACTACCAGCCAGGATGTGGTCTCTATCGATGTATCTAGAAAAAATGATATTAAATGTCTATAAATAATTACTACTCAAGGAATTTTGGAATCATTTTAGGAATTCATAATAGGATAGATGCGTATTGTGTAGCCAAAATTAGAGGATAAGAGCATTTATCCTTCTTCTATATAAGGTATGATAATTGTGGCCAATTCTTCAGCGTAAATTTTATTTGACATTGGCTCTTAAAATATGATTATATTTTTGTCTATTGTTTTAAGAAAGAACAACATAAATAAATCAAAAGAATGTTTACAGGAGTCTAATGTACGAGATCATATTACAAAAAATTTCATGTAAGGAAATAAGATCAATGGGGAGGTCTTAGAATGAGGTAATGTCTTCATTTACTCTCATGTTGGCCTAGCCATCAATGACTGTATTTTCTTCTTGATAAACATGAGTGATGATATAGGTAAGATCTATAAGCGAACGGGTACAATCCATCCAACGGTTTGTAATCATCCAAGAAAGATGAAAAATGTTGTTCCAAATAGATTAAAAGATGGTCATTGACTCACTTTCGATCCAGAGATTGTTCCATCCAAAGAGCTTTTTGATGGTGATTACATGAATTATGCTCATCACCTCACCTTCAAGGGAGGTGGAAATTCCACGACTACCCATGAAGCAACCAAGGATCTGACCGAGATGATTCCTGAAGATAGCACCACATCCCACAGGTCCCAGATTTCCTTTGGAGGACCCATAAACATTGATTTTGATCCATCCAAGAAGAGGAGTTCGCCAGAACACCTCTAGAGTGTGGTGAGATTGACTGAAATTTCAATTAATCCGAAGACGTTGCAAGATTCCATAGTCATGAATAATGTTGTGTCAGTGTCCCCTTGGTATTTGAGCAACATCATGTATGCAAGTGAGGATTCTCACCCGAAAATAATTTTGATTGTATGAGTTATTCATATAAATAATTACATTCTGATCATACTAGATCACATGGTGGAGCTCAACAACTGTTTCTAGGAAAATGTTATTGATATGTTTAGATCCCTCCATTTCTACATAATTGATTAGTTAAACTTTTATGGAGTCTTAATTTAACCATCTTCAGTAAAATATTTCAGGAATATATTTCCCAATAGTGGAAGCAGTGGTGCATGAAAGGAAGAGGTGGTTGGTATCTTCTCTATGTTGATTATAGAAATTGCATTTAGAGCAAAGTTGAATACCAAAATATTGAAGGCAAATCTCTGTGGGAACTCTTTTGTGAGTAATAATCCATATGATATTGAATCAAGAAGGTTCTATCCAATGATTTTTGAAATGTTTTGACCAAATATAATCTTTATCAGAGTTATAAAAAAAGATGATAGAAATTTTTGGAGTTTAGAAAACAATTGTAACAAGGCTCCCAAATTAAGAAATCATTAGTGTGAGTGAAAGAGTAATTTTGAATGATATTCATAATAATATAAGGGATTTGGTCACGTTTATATTTTAATGATTCTCTAATAGTGTAGTCAATATTCATGGAGGAATCCCTGGATACCATCCATTTGGAATTATTCATGATGATGGAAAAAGAATATTTGATGGAGGGAAAAATAGTGAAGTTAATATAATTTAAATTACCCTTCTCATGTATATCAAGGAATTTATTTTTGAGGAATGTAATCAATTCATATTTATTGTGAAAAATTTTCCAAGTGAGCCTATCTTCAAGGGCTTCATTAAAGGATTTTACAATTTTAATGCATATACAACCTTTCCCAATGGGATTGTAGCAAGTTGACTAGAGAATAGTCACAAGATATCTTTCAAGAATACTTCCAGTCTAGATATAATTTTTAACAACAGTGTTCATTTTTTTGATAAGCCCACTATACATTAATATTCCATCATGGAGTGGACCATCTTGGAGACAATGGTGGATTTTACGAGACAAGTCCTACCATCTATAGAGAGATATTTTCCATTCTAAGAAGATAGCTGGTTTAGAACATGGTCACCATTTGGCGTAAAGTTGGAAGGCTTGGGTCTACCCCAAAATATAGGGACACCGAGATAAATTAAAGTTATCATACCTTATTTTAGACCAAATTCACTGATAATATTACATTTTCAAATGGTAAGAATGTTATTTCTAAAGAATATTCAAGATTTATTCCAACTGATGATTTGACTAGAGACCTCTTTATAGTGTGAGAGAGCAGTTCTGAGGTTGAGAATGTTTCATTCATCTCCTTGAAGGAAAATGATGATGCCATCTACATAAAAAAGATATGTAGGCGCATTTACATTCCAAGAGACATGGATGGGAGTCAGTTTATTCTATTCCACCAGAAGGGGGATAAGATGACTATGATAATCTTCTACTATTGAGAATAGAATGACAGAGATAGGGTCACCATGAATGACACCTTTAGTGCATTTAATGTATCATTAGGGGGAGCCGTTGATCAAAATTCAGATGTTGGATGAGTTGAACAATGTTTTAATTGTGGGGATAAAAGTTTCACTGAACCGAAAAAATTGAAGGACATTAAAGATAGTCCTCCAATTCGTGGCATCAAATGCTTTTTTGATTTCATGTTTAATGGAAATATTACCACCACTATTATCCTTGTTCAAGTTATTGGCACACTCAGAATCAACACAGATGAAATCTTTAATGGATCATCCCTTAATAAAACCAAATTGGTTTTAGGAGACATGATTGTCTGTGATGGTTGAAATTGTGTTATAAATACTTTTAGTAATGATTTTTTAATGATTGTTGATGAGAGAAATGGGTCGAAATAGATGAATCTCACATGCATTTTCCACTTTAGAAATCAAGGAGAGAAACTGGGAATTAAGAGCATGAGTAAGGAAACCATTAGAAAAGTTTAAAAACATAAATGTGAATCATATCCCAATAATGTTGGAAGAAACCATTATTGAAACCATCTGGACCTAGAGCGTTATCTGGTATTAGACTAAAGACAATGTCATTGGTTTCATGATCCAACAGAATGTTGAGAACGAATATGTTGTCTCCATCAGTGACCACCATCGAAATGATCTCAGGAAGGAGGTCCTTAATGATATCAGGTCCATTAAAAATGTTCACATAGTGGGAGAGTATATGATGAGAAATGTCATCTTCCATATCAAGTAGATTTTCTCCATCATTTAGAAAGAATAACAGCTTGCAGACCTTCATAATTCTTTGAAGAGAGTTATATAATGTTGTATTTCTATCTATGTTTTTTAGCCATTTGGCTGTAAATGTTTTTTTCCTCATATTTTATTTAAAAGTTACCCGAGAGTTGAGTTAAACCACAAGGTTTATTTCTTGAGTTGAGTCAGTGTTGATGTCAGAGATGTTTTTTTAAATATTATTGACTTTATCCTCAATAATAAGGATGTCATTATTAATTTATTTGGCTTCAAAACTATACCAACTCTTGAGAGCCTATTTGAGAAGTTTTAACTTAACATTACAGGAAAAGGCATCGTTATTGTGTGACATTGAGGACCAATTGTTTTTTATGAAAATAGTGAAATAAACATCAGATAACCACACATTGTTAAGTATGGAGGGAAACTAGGGTTTCATGTTTTTGGTGGAGACATTGACAAGAATGTGGTTATGGTTAGAGTTCAGCATGTGAAGGGTGGTACTAGATATAGTGTCCCATTTTTCTAAAGCATGTACATTCGTGAAGTCTCTATATAATTTAGAACCAAACACTCTATTATAATGATTTTTATACCAAGTGTATTTCACACCATTGAGATTAATTTAAATGAGTTTTTTTGTCATCAATCGAGTCTTTTAATTCTCTCATTGAAGTAGAGGCATGAGAAGGGCTAATTTTCTCAATTGAGTAGAGAATGTCATTAAAGTCTCCAAGAATAAACCAAGGTTCATTAATATTTGCTCTTGTGTAAGAAAAGTCATTCCAAAGAGTTCTCCTTTCATGGTATAAATTTTTTTCACTGAAAAAAGAGCAAAAGAGGTGTATTCCATCAGTATTAAAATTTAAAAAAAAAAATTGTTCAGATAAATTAAATTTATTTACATTCTGTAAAGAATAGTGAAAAAAATCCATAGAGATTTAGCATTGTATGTATTTGAAATTGTGCGAGTAATGATATAATTGTGTTGACACAAGTGAGAGTATTTATAATAAAAATAAATTTTTGGTTCAAAAATAGAAAATAATGTTGGATGGTGAGTGTAAAAAATTATTTTTAGAACGTTTAATGTGTCACAGTGGGAAATACCCTATCAATTCAAAAAATGAATCTTCTTTTAAACCTATTTTTGGAGTAAGAACTCCCTTTTTTCTTCATTACATATCCTTTATTTCTAGAAGACCTTCTAACGTTTTGAGCATTATTATTTTTAGTATTCTGAAAATGTTCATTGTTATTAGTGATAAGGTTATTCATTGTAGTTTCATTTCCTGAAGTATTCATAATTGAGTCTGTACTGTTTGTATTACATAGCAATAAAGAAATGGTGTTTTGGTTAGTTATCGGAGTACCAGGCCGTTCAGAACAGTTCATATTATCTACATATTGAACACCATCAAATGGTAAATTAATAGAATGAGAAGTAGGACGACCTGGGTCCTTTGAAGCATCTATATCCTATTACATGGCATCGTTTAGAACTAATGTAAGGTTCCTACACCCAGTGGACTTAGTAAGTGCCTGCATAAGCAAGGGGTCCTGTATAGAGGGAGTGCTTCCTTTTGTATGTTTTACTGGTTCTAGTGTTAGGTCACCTTGTTTATCAGTGTTAGTATGTTTGGTGTGTGTCTCAGCCTGATCAGACTTTGGACTAATATTAGGATTCCTAGAATTTATAGGACAACTAGTGGTCTCCATCTCATTAGTACTGTTGATAGATTTAATGTGATTAGGGTGAGAAGATCCAATTTCATTAGCCTTGTTTTTTATTCCTACTTCATCTACAGAGTAGGTTCATTGTTAGAAATAGTAGCGGGGGCGCTTGAAATAGTTATTCTGACTGTCCTCTTAGTAGTTTCATTTATATAAGTATTTAGAGTTGATTCCATAGAGTTCAAATTACATTGAATCAAGGAATCAGCATAGTAATTTCCTACATCTTGAGTACATGAATGAGGTACAGTTGGAGGCAACATACATGGATTCACTTCCACAGCAGAAGTAGTTGTGACATAGGGTGCATAGAGAGTGTCCCAAGCATCTGTGGGACACTTCTTCTAATCACCAATGTCATTATTATCCTATATTTGCAGAGGATCTTGCACCGAGTGTGAGTTCTAATTAACTTATTTAAAATATTATAAGGATTTATTACAAGTATTAACCTTATCAATATTGGAATGTGTCATTGTTTGGAATGAGGGAAGGGAACCTAAAACATTTGTCTGATTACTGGTCTCATTTATTATCAATTGATTTGCAGTATAATTTAGCAGGGATGGTTTTTTCTGTCCAGAAATCAAATCTAACTAGCTAGGTTCAACCACAGTTTGTGTAAAATAATCATCATTATGATTAGTTGCAGTGCTTAAGCTAAAATCATTTTATTTTATTTGAATAGGTGGATAAATTTTACCCCTCCTACCCATTGAGGTTTCAACATTATTGATGAGTTTAGAGATGGATACATGTTCGAATGGAAAAGTACTGAGCTTTTTTCATGATCATTATTGGATAGTCTAACACTTTGTATAACCATATTCTGAATCTCTTTTGAAAGACATTGATCCTTCATAGTTTTTTCTTCCTCATTAACTACGTATACCCAGGTTTTACCTGAATATTCCCCTATGTGTGTTAGGCTGTGTGAATTTTCACCCATATTTCAGGTTTCTTTTTGGAGGGTTCAGGTATGTCCACAATGTAATTTTTTTATTTTTGTTTCTCCTTATTTACATCCAATCATTTTCAATTGGCTGATTTACTTGTTTTCAAAAAACCCTACAATTGGAGATTGTATGTCCAATTATTTTTCAAATGTCATAAAAGGGAGGATTTCTCTCATATTCTATTCTAATTTCGGTTTTACAATATTTAGCATTGATAATGGTCATGTTTGGTAGCTTGGAATCTAAATTAATTTCCACCAGTACTCACGCAAAGAGGCCTAAGTTAGCATTCAATGTTTAATGGTTGATTTTGAGAGGGAATTCGATGCTGGAAACATTATCATTTAGAATTTTTTGGGTTCCAAAAAAACCAATTGAGGGCATGTGGTTAAACCCAAAAATGTACCGTGGTATTCTTATATTTGTGTTGATTGAAATAAATTTCCCATTCAGTTATTCTAAGGAATCCCGGATTTAGGTTGATATTACTAGTTTTCTAAACCTTTGCTAGATCATCTTGTGAATTCAAAATATGTGATAATATCCATTGCCTATAGGTATCAATTTCCAAATTGATATATTCTATCAGTGTGAAATACAAAAGTTTTAATTAGGCAAGGTCCAAGGGTGGTCACCCATTAGGTAGTAGATGCAGCCCATGGCAGAGAATTTGCATAGTTTCATGCACTGTTGAAGTGAATCCAGGTCCTCCTCCTCCGAGAATCCACCGTCCCCAAGTCTCTTGTAAAGGGGAAGCTTCATTGATATTCCTTTTCACATTCTTGTATTCATCAGAACATCTTAAAAGGAGATCCCTTGAGATCTATGGGGGAGCGAGCGATTGCGAATCTTTTCATCAGGGGCATCCTCTTCATGATTTTTCGACTAATATGCTCTGCAAGAGGAGTCTGCATCATCCTTGGATTATCGAAGTGATGAGATTCGAACCATTTTGGCATGAGAAAATCATCCATGATAGTGAATCGAGAGAACTGGGCAAGAGAGCCCTAACCACTCAATAATTTTAGAGAGAGATTGTCTCTTATATATCTAAAGTCCCATTCCATTGTGTCTATTATTGAATGATTCGGTATCATGATATAATATTAATATTCAGTGACTTCACCTGAAACTCTACTAGGGATTCATTCATAAAGGCTATGTTGTTGCAAGGAGTGTCCCCATGTGATATGTGATTATCATTTCATGTGGAGTATATTTTCCCTCAACATTATAGTCTTTATATAATTAATGGTTTGGAATTTTTATTCCTCTATTGAGCAAATATTTATTTGTATCGCTAATGGGTGAAATTATTATCACCAAATGGATGTAACTACATTCTCAACAAGGAATGGTACGTCAAATATAGTTGGATAGGACCTATGAATCGTGGTTTGGGCATGGTGTCAACCAACATTACTATACTATTTCTATATGGTCAATGAATGTATTATACCTATATTAGTGTATTTATTATGGGATATATTCCATAATTAATTTTCTTAGTGACCACCATATAGAGGTGTTTTTTACTATTAACTAGTTCTCGGTGTAGTATTAGTATCTATTTCCACATAAAAGATGGCTCTAACTAAGCTTTAGGGTATCATGAGAAAACTTCTACACCCAGAAGATATTGATTTTATCAAAGAATCTAATAATCATTGGAGTTAACTTATCACTTTCAATAAGAATGAATCTATAACTCTCATACTAAAAGTGGATAATTTTAATGTTTACCGATTTATGATTAAGAACATGTATTCATTACCATGTATTGATGACCTATTTGACAGGATTTGGGGAGCATGGATTTTCTAAAATATCTAGTTGATGTTGGTATATCATTATTTATGAGTAAAAAAATTTGTTATACCATGTAATATATATTATTTTAGTTATTTCTTGAGTAATTATATGGTAATGTTAATCATTTTGAAGAACATGCTGGTGATTTTCATGGATTTGATGAAATGTAATTCTTCCTAAACTGTGATATTTCCATTATGGGTTTTATGGGTGATATATTGGTGTGTTCTCATTCATCAAATGATCATTAAAAATATATTGAAATCATATTGAGTGCATTGAGTGATCATAGGTTATATGAAAATATATTAAAAATGAATTTATTAATGATAAGGTTCACTTCATACATCTCATCTTATCAAAACCATAGATATTTGTTGAACCATATATTGTGACATAGGTGGTTTTTTTGGATCCAACACGGAATTATTTTTAAATTCAGAGATTATTGGGGTAACATATCCATTATAGTAGTTTTATTCAAGATTTATAATGACATGCATCGCCAATTATGGGCTTGACAAAGAAGGGTGTAAAATTTTTGTGGTCTGTGCTTATCAAACATCCACAAATAAATTGAAAGGAATAACATCCTTAGTGTTGATAATGATTTTACCCAAGGTCTATAGGGGGTGAAAAATTTATTTTTATTAATAATGTAACTTTTAGGGTGATTTCTAATCCACCGAGAAAGATTCATAGTATACGGGTCACAAATGTTGAGGCCCCATGAGCATAATTACCCAATACCCGACCTTGATCTAGTTGTAGTGGTTCCTGAATTGTGTTATTTGAGGCATTAAATATTGGTATAAAGTTTCATTGTATACATGGAGTAAAAAAACATAAATATTCATGAAAACTGTCTTGAATGAAATATATTTAAAGTGGGTTTAATATATACAATATTTTATGTATGAGCTTGCTAATATGATTGGCATTGATAGTACAGTAGATGATGCTTTAACAAGGGAGACTATAGAACTTGTTATTGAAGAAGACTACAATGAATATGATTTTATGTAATTATTTTATAAAATTAATTTTGATGTCTAGGTATGTTATGGGAAACATTAACCCACATCATTTTTAGTGATAGATGATGCTCTCCAAAAGAGAATACATAAAATCTCAAAGGACGAAATATCTGCATATAGATATTATTTCACTGATAAAGAAAATGAAGATGAAGGTGTCCAGTACCCATGGATCACATGATTCTACAATGGATACAAAATTGCATGACCTCCATAAGGTCACATGAGTGAACCATGTGTATCACATAATATACAATAGATCCCATAGACTCCCTCATGACATGACTGTATGAACTTGTGAAGGCTCCACATACAACCAGTTTTCATATGGTAGAATATAGCTATACTCAAAAAAGTCACATAGATCATCAAATGGTGAACCCCTTAAAATCCTTCCAATGGCATTTGAATATTTGAGGAAAATGTCTAAATGATAGAGGCCTTGTGTAGTTGTAAAACTCATGCCATTGATCACAAATGGGGAGAATTTCTTTCCTTGATGGAATTCATCCAAACTCACGAGATCCCTAAGCCTTTGTAAAATAAATCCATGGAAATAATGGTGTGGGAGGAGGGATCCTCTAGAAGGTATATAAGTCACATGAAGAACCTCTGTCAATATGAAAGTCACCGTGAGACCTCTGTGACATGTCCGCCTCATGTCACAAAATCTTGTTAGCATGACATCCTCATCACATGAATCATGTTAAGAATGTCCAGGAAACATCTCACACCCCCTTTGGATCCCAAAAAAATATAGATGAAATTTTTTGTATAATTTGTAGGCACTTCGATATGATCGTTTTTTGTCATGAAACACATCACCAAAAGTCCATTTTATTTTCCTTTAGAAAAACTAATAAACCTTGCAAGCTCCCATTACATTATGGAATTATAAAAAGGAAACAAAATGAAAGTGGAGACTTAAGACTCTCGTGGTCATTGAAATATTTTGATGCACCCTAGAAACTCAGAGAATGGTCTTAAATGACCCCTTGAAAAGTCATCATGGTCTCATGAAATCCCTCAAACACAATTTAGATCTTCACAAAATCACATCCCAACAGGTTTTTGTGTCTTTGGAATTCTCTTGGACATGTCATTTTGAAAATATGCATTTATATTGGAATAACTACATGATACAAAAAGTTTATAATAATTCAAAATAATTCAATAACGATTGAATTGACATGAGGGGCTTATAGTCATTAAAAAGAATGTGATTCTTTTAGAGTGATCCACAATAGGGACTTGCGAAGACATATGATGTCAATGTCATTCGCTGACTCCATCTTGGATTAATTAGATATACATTGTACAATGTGGAAAAAAAACTAGATCAGTGAGGTCTCTAAATATCCCACCCTAGAAAAAGAAATGCACGATATACACATGAGCAGGACACATAGAATGATAATAACACTCCTGTGTTAGTGAATATTTCATATAGTAGTTGAACTTGCAACCTTCAATGTTCTCATCATGTAATATATTGAAGAAAATATGGAGTGATCACACAACATGAATAAGGTACTTCTCATGATCACCCATAGATCTCATAAAGTATATTTTAAAGGAAACATGATGAACATCTTGTGAATATAATAGATCCTGAGAGAATTTAAATAAACTATCACTAAATAAATATATCGAATTAAAAATAAAAATACTAGAAAAAATATTTAAGGTGTAATATATAGATGAAAGAAGTGTTTCTTGACCCTCATGCACATCATGTGATCCATATAGGGAAATTGAAAACACGAGGACATCTTGTCTATATGTCATGACACTCCATTTGTATACTATTATGGTTAGGCAGAGTCGTAAGGAATTGTCGAATCATGTCACATGGTTTCCCTCGTTCATGTCATCCATGTCTTGCAAAACCATATGGGTCCACCATTCATGTATAAATATGTAATTCATACTTGTAGCCTCTCTCATATAATGACACCCTCTCTTGTCAACTGAGTCTCATGGTAGCACCGGGCATGTAAAATGGCTCTTTCAATTCCCTCGTGTAAAGAAAACATGGTCCTGCAATGCCCTCCAGAAATTCATCTAGGACATGTTACACAATCCAAGACATGTCACAAGGACCCTCATGAAACCCTCCATATGTGTCATCTAACTATTGGAATAACACATGGTAATGTTTTCTAGATCATGTGACACTGTCTTGACAGGTACACCATGTCATGTGATGGATTTTAGGAATAACCATCCATTTCTCGTGATAACTACTAGGAAAGCAGGTCATGTCACCTGGGCATCCTCGAATATGATAAACTAGTCCATCTACAATTTTGAAGCCATGATTATCATAGAAATGTCAGTGTGTGATCCCATATCAAGGGTAAAAACATGGAAATTTATTATTTCGTTATAAAAGATATGTATTATTCCACAATGAGGCCTATGATCCATTTTATCAATCCAAAGGGTTGTCTTAGTATATAAGTCCACATCCATTGTAAATGAGACTGATTATTTTCCATCACTAGTTTCTCACAACGAGTACAGATAACATGAGCATAGGGAGTTACCATTATCATTTAATATCCATCAAAAGATTCTAAAATGAGAATTAAATCCAAAAAGTGTAATCCCCAACAAACATCATAGTATTATATGCCTCGATTATATTAAAACGTTAGTGTGTAAGCCTCAATAAATGGAACTACAAGGAATTTGATTCCAGAAAAAAAACATGACACATAGGATGTCTTCAAAATTTCTAATGTCATATAAAAATACATTTCAATGAAAACCATATTTTTCCAACCTTTCAACCATCATGATCTAATAATCCCCAGGGGATTATCACTCTACCTCATCCCATAGTGGACTAAGAAATCATCATAATTACAATGGCTTTGATTCCTTCTATAATCTCGACATGTAGGATTATTCTCTTAGACCTGAGATTTATAAATACCATCCTATGTGTAGTCCCAACACATAATACATTAATCCACAATAAATATGATCTATTACAAGTTATCAATTGTCTAACCCATTGATTTTAGCTCACATGGGCTTATAAAGTTTCAATATTCACATAACTAGCATCACAAACCCCAAACATCCTGGTAAATCCTTGTATATAAGACCCTATGTATGGAAGGATATATTAACCCCTAAACATAAAATAATCTAAATGGGTCCATTCCCAAGGTAGTGATCCAACTACTATAACTATGCTTCCTACCATAACTTAGATACATAGGATGTCTCGCCGAGGCATGAGCTCAAACAACTAGTTCCTTAATTCCTGTATATATGTCCTCTCCCCATGGTGTTAAACTATATGGTTTTGATGAATTATGTTTGTTTGGAATCCTATAATGACTAGAATATGTTTTATGCCTCATAATTGATCAATCCATTCCTCAGAATATTAATTTCCTCCCTGCTTGGGAGCAAATCCCAATGTAACTATTTATATGGATTCATCATATAGTGGATATATCTATCACTCAAAAATATATGATGAACCTCAGATACATATATATGGATTTTATAAAGAGTTTCCTTTTCCATGTTTCTTTAATGATATCCCCTTTCATTTATATAAATATAGAACTAACCTAAGAAAATTTCATTATGGTAAGTTGTCTCATCACCGAATTTCGAATAGATTCAAAAAATATATTAAATCTATAAGGGAGTCCCAAAATAGGAAATCATTCCCCCCAAAAGGGGTGATGTTTTTGACCTCCCATCATTTTGGAACAATGCAATTCCCCCTGCATCATTTGTTTATGATACCCCATAAGACGACCTTCCTTTCGAATGTAGCTATATACCCTATTGTGGTTGATGGAACCATTGGTAGTATCAATCAATAATGAAAATGGTAACCTAATGTTATCGATTATTCTAGAAATAAACACCAGGCAACCAACAATTTAGTCCAACCCAACTCACCTCAGCAAGGGTTTCTTCTTTCATCTACTCTGTATGCAAACAATAATGTTGATATAGTTTTGAATATCTTTAATAAAAAATTATTGGATTATTATGCATTAGACCATCTTATTTTCCCTCTATAAATAAATGGTGAACCTAACAAGAATATCAATAGTAAAAAATTTAATGGGTTATAATATATCAAGCAATTTTTTTAAACACTATACGCAGTGACAAACAGCGAAATCCAAATGCAAAACTCTCAAATGATAGAATGATCAGTTAATAATACGTGAGCCCACTTTGTTTTTAATCCCTACAAAAACAATGAAACAAGAGATAATGTATCATACACCTAACTCTCTATAAACGGGGTTATCATGTAATAATTCCCTCTTTATTTATAAAAAACTATATGAGAAGAATTTTTAGATCGGGAATAGAAGGAGAATTGTGTTAACCATTCATATATTATTTATCACATCAGGCCTACGATAATGTGTTAATCAGTAACCTTGTTTTATATTGTTCGCATGACCGAATATATTGACATCATATATAGAATCAAGATATGAGACAATTTTTTGTTCATATAGAAATCATTCCTGTAAGTAAATAATGGAAGGAAACCCCACATGTCTCAAAACGGTCTCACCTTCTCATCAAATACAACACCAAGTGGAAAAAATTATTGTATGGGAGTACCACTAATGTGGAGAAATTATAAAAATGGAATATTCTCTCGAGGGTCACTGATAATGAAAAATAGTGAGTCATCATCATCCAAGAAAAAGGTGTAGTTAAGCCAGTGGTCATCGTTACTGCAACCAAGGCCTATGGTTCATGTAATACTTACACCTACGAGCCTTGTAAGGGTTCCACCGCACCCCTTGAAAGGTGGATTATAAAAAATCAAAAAAAAAATGATGGCCTTCGGGCCATTGGAGGAGGAGGTGGACAATGAAACCCAATAATAATATCGTCTATTATGGGTGTTTTCATGGAGGAAACCTTTTAACCATCCCCACTAGATCCATCCTAACATTACCCACCAGTCGCCTGTTGACGGTACCACCTGACACACTACTACCTCGGTTGCCTATGCATGAGAAACAAGGAAGTGTCATCTAGTGATGGAGTTTCTAGATATCTCGAAGAGGGATTGTATCCCCACTCTCAGTGAAGAATAATATGGGTATATATCATCAAAAACTAGTAGTCACACTCATATCACTACTCACTCTGAAATCATTGGTGGGTATATTCTGAAAACAAGAATGGGAGAGGCGCATATCCCTACACCAGTGCATGAAGTCGATATGTATATTCTCTTGTCATAAATTCAACCGATGTGGGTGCATATATCCAATTAAATTGAAGACATATTTCATTATATAGTGGAGACAAAAAATTATTAGTCATATATCCTTGTAAACACATTTCTAAAGATACAATATTTTTTTTAGTAATAACTGAGGAACTCAATCAAAAAATTATGGCAGGGCTGTAGATAAATGGATGGGCACATATTTCTATGTACATAGCCATGACATCTCAACACACTAGACATGTTTAACATGTTGTCATTTCATAGCATTTTCATATTTCTACTAATGACTAGATTGATTATTTTAATATTCTGATAAAGGTTTAGGTATCAGGACAGCCTCATACTCCCGTTCTATCCAGGGATAACTAAGTGATACAAGAACATGCCACACTAATGAGACACGTTCCTGTCGAAAAGGTTTGGAAACATATTCTAATTTAATAGGATCCAAAACATATCCCTATTCTGTCCAGTGCTCACCAGGTGATAGGGGAACATTACCTGGGACATGCTAATATTCACATCAAAGAAGTCTAGAAGTATACTTCAACATCCCATTATTGTTCATATATCCATGTTTCTGTCAGGTCTAACCAAGTGATAATGGCATAATAAATATGTTAGGGTCTTTTTCTTGTCCATGAATATGACTTACATTATCCATAATATCACATTAGCCAAACACATATTACTACATCTACTGACTAAAAAATTATCCATCTTTATTCCATTGAAATAATAGATGATTCTAAAATAAGGTATCAAATTCCATAGGTCCTTCAGCGTATTCCAGTAAAGAATGAATATTCATACCTAGATCATAATACTTCTCCAAATTGGGCTCACTAATCGAGAGCAGCGCATGATGCAGAGTAGGATAAAAATTCTACCAAAAAAGGCCATTGAGATATCACGAATGCTCATTATCAAGATCATACCCCAATCTTTATCAATTCTCACCAAATGAGAATATAAAATGATTTGGGATATCTTTATATTCATTTAAATATTTAGAAAACTCATTGGAATACTACATCAGCTTATTAGAATCTTTCTCATACTCCCACGACAACATATAGTTATATGCATTTTCCAAAAACTAGCATACAACATGTTCAAATCCATGCAAACATTTAATATTCCAGTCATCATATTCTGACCATAAAGCATTAAATGGACCATAATCATAATATTATAAATTATAGTGTCCTTGACTTCATTCAAGACACATTATCAACACCCCAAGGGTATGTGAACTATTATACCAATATTGAAGACAATCATTTCCATGATTTTCCTCCTTGTGGTTCTACGGAGATGGATCTCATAGACTCTTCTACTTATATCCACCATGGTCAACCTCCTTATGATGAAATATTACTTGGAAAATGAATTTTTCCAATATATCAATTTTCTTTCAGAGAGGTGTTCAATGATCTAATGCCTTCGTAATAAGAGGTGCTCAAATCATCGGAGTCAACCACATATATATCCTCATTAATGCCTAGAAACACTCCAATATGGTCAGTGAGAGACCCTTTGAAGAATATTCTATGTTCTAACCTGATATAGGTTTTTAATTAGAATTAATAAGAGTAAAACATTGACATGTGGAGAGAGTTAGCATGAAAATACCTTCCCATCATTTTCTGGCCCTCGCTACTTCTGACTAAGAGATCCCAGAAGATATTGAAAATGATTACATATCGTATCAAAGAAATATTAATATAGCTAATCACCAGTGAATAAAATATCAATGTCTTCATTATTATAGATATTATTTTTGCCTTCAATCAAAAAAGATATAACATTTTTAGCAAGACGTAGCTGTTACTGGCAGGGCTTGGGATTTAAAAAATTGAAATGTATAGTGAATATCTACAACACGCTTGCCACCATTTCATAAAAAAATATTCTTTATCTAATTTTAAAATCTACTTCATTCATATTTGTTCAAGGATGGGGAAATTATAAAAAATTACACATTTCAAAACCCATGTAATATAAGAACCCCTTATATTTGACATATTGTAATGTCAAAGCCTCCAGAAAAATACCGAGACTCGGTAAATCTTATGCTAGTTGGTCCCTATAACAAAATTCTCTCACTTCAATAACAGAAATACATCTAAAATAAAGAAATTTTATATCTAATATTACTTCAAACTAGGACCCTCTAAGTAATGATAATTTATTCCATACAAGAAAACCAATGTTACGATCCCCATGACAAATTCTTGTAAATAATTGTTCTCACTATGGGATGCTACCACACCAAAATACCGCGTGAGGACAGTTGTTTCCTAAAAAATGATATTTTTTAATATCTTGTATTTAATCCATCTAGTAGAAGTACCATCCAACATGTTCAGTAGAATATCTACCAATGCCTCTACCTCCCGAGTCAATAATTCAATAGAGGATTTAGGAAACATTAGAATCTACGATAAACAAAACCCATCTAGCAGGTATAGGGAAATGTTTACCTCAATCACTATATCCAGGTTCATCCTCCCCTAAAAGGGTCATTAGTATATCAAACGTGATAACATATCCACCCCACATCACTGGGAGGTTTCCATTTATAGATTTGGATCTGTCCTAGTATGAATTATATACCATGAATTAATCATTGGATCTATAACGACATGGCCAATCAATCACTACCAATGCCCATAATAACCAACACCCCACATTACTAGGGTAATTTTCTTTATCATCACCATATTTTGAATTAATATTTTCTTGTATAGGTTGTAGAAATTGGCTGTAAATATCCCACCTATTCGTCCCATCACAAAAAATCATTTGTATGGGTCGCACTCAGTATCCATGAAAAGAAACTCCCAGAAGGTCACTATTCATAGACCATGGTGGGTGGAGTGTACGATAGAGGAAATTAGACCCCAACAGGGTCACAATAAAAAATGGACAAATATAGCCAAGGATTTTAATAACAACCCAAATAGATGTATTGAAGAATGATCTATTATGGCTAGGGAAATGGTACAACCAACATTTCCCCATATTCCCCTATAATTGTATTCATTACCAACATGACAAATATTGCTGATAAATATGAAAATGTAGATGGTCGCAATAATTAGAAATGACCCCAACAAGAGGGTGATTTAGATGCACCAACCAAGACAGAACACACCTAGATCTATAGAAGGATCCATAATCTAGCACCTCCAAATAATGAGTTGCCACCTATCTAGTGAACAATACAAATGAAAAATTGAAATGTATAGATAAATCTGAGTCATCGACCAGAGGAGTTGAGGTTACATCCACATTGGAATAGTTGTCACAATATGATAGTGAGAGAAAAACTCTCAGATGAATCCACAAAAATGTACATTGTGTAGTATTCCAACTAGGAATCATCTTCCGATAGATATGAATATCCGTCCACTAATAGCTCATCCACCAATGTGGGTGGTAAATGAGAATACTAGTGGTTCTAGATCCAAGAATATAATCTACATAAATGAGGAAGTATAAAATGATTATGACTTCCCTCCATTGTAGTATAATCCTCTCCCACATTTAAAAAATTGTTTAGTCTCGGGAAGAATTGAGGATCAACAGCAGAAAAAGGCATGAACACCACCATGTGACCGAACTGCTCCTTGGAGATGGGTTGCTACTCAAAAAGTAGTTCCCCCATAGCTTATTAACAACATAGAGTGTCTTGATACTCGAATGGAATCCATGTAAGTGTGATCCATACCTATGAAGCTGGAGAGAAATAAATATCCCAAATGGGTGGATGATAAACCACCATTAGGCAATTTCTACAATCCTATAATATCCATATTTTATTGTTTGGCCCACCCTGATAATATATCACACACTTGTTATCCCATTGTAGGCCAATGGTAGGACCTTAAGGTAAAAATAATTTAAAAAGATTAGTTGTTTTGTATACACTCTGATAAGACTAATCTTTTTCTGGAACAACAGCCTACTAGTAGGATCCATTGCCCGATGGGAATAACTTCGTTGTCAGTTCCATTATCTGTTCAGCTCCACACAAAGTAAAATGATGATTGCTGACCTAACAAACATAAAAGAACACATGAAATAGAGGTTTCATAACTTTATATCATGGTGATAAGGATTAACATATTATCCAACTTGTAGGTGAATGACTAGGAACAGAATAATGAAAATATTATCCCACTTATAGCTTATCCACCAACAAGAGTGGTATATTTTCATCCGAATAGCTCTAGTTCTTGGAATCCAATCTATAATATTGAAAAATTAAAAATGATTAGTAATTACATAATTTGTAGTGGAATCATATCCCTCATCATGGAAATCATTTAGTTTTTGGATGAACTGAGCATCATCATGAGACAAAGGTCGGTCAACCACAACGAGTCCAACACACTCCCTCTAGATTGGTGGAAACTAAAAGAGTAGTTCCTCTAGATCATACTAAAATATTAGAGTCCCTGTCTACTTGAATGGAATCCATGGAAGGGTGATGTGAACTTATGAATCCTGATATAAATCCATATCTTGAATTGGTGAATGATACCCCACATTCACCTAATTTTAGTAATCAATCATTCACCAATTTTGACGTTGCGGGTGACCCTGATGAAGTTATCATGCACATCATAACCCGTTGTGGGCCAATATGGGACATCAAGTTTAAAAGGAGGACAAAATTTGAGGTTTTTTTATACATACTCTGATATGGAAAATATTTTATGGTACAAAAACCTGCTCTCAGGACCCGTTTCTGGATGAGAAGACCTTCATCTTCAGTTCCATTATCCCTTCATCTCCACACTAAGGAAAACGATGATCGTTGTGATAATTAACATCGAAAATAAAAAAAATCGGAGGGTATGTGAATTCATATCTTGGTGGAAATAATTTACTTATTTTCCCAATATCCCTCTCTCACATGAGAGACTATTGGAACATTACACTTAAAATTTCTGAGATCAGTTGGAGACACCTATGTTCCGAATTATGTAACCATGTGGGTTCCATGAGTTCACTAAAATGGGGAGATGTCGTGAATAGGAAATTATGAAAGCATGATCAAAAAATACAATCATGACCATAACATAGGGTAAAAAGAAAGGAATGGTTGTAGCTGGGCCCAGAAACACACAATACCTCTTATCGAGCTGTGATAACCATATCATCTCCCTCGGTGAGATGCGTAGTGAATCCAACATCACTTGGGATTTGAGAAATGGATTAAAAAATACATAAACCTTAAAAAATGAACAATTCCTTGGTTATTTCTTAAAATCCATGGACAATAACCTACCCACACTACCAAATCATAGGAATCCCAATTAGGTTACGTCACCGACCGTCCTGAAAACTTCCATTTTCATAAAATGTTGTGTCATAATATCTAGAACTATTTCATCCTAAAAGAAGTATGTTGTGGCATTATCAATTCTAGGTAGGTTTTTTTAGATAACTCTCTATAGAATGTGGATTACATAACAATTTCTCAGTCAGAAGAAGAAGGTGGTTGGAAATAAGTTATGGATTGGCATACGCGGATGTTCAAAAACTAGATGAATAAGAAAATAGTTCACCAAGATAATTCTAGACTATGAGAAAAGCTATATAGACAAACAATAGATTCACCACCTAAGAAAATCACATTAGATTAACTTCAAAAAGTTGGGTGTGAACAACAAATGTAAGATAAAAAATAAGGTGAATAATCATATTTTTCTCCAACGCATGTTCAAACCCTTGTTGATTTTTTACCTACAACATCCCTTACATGAGAACCACACCACAAATGGAATACTCATTAGACTAAGATGTCGTATATGGGGTTTAAACCATATAAACTATGGAACCCATTCTATATTTACAAATATTCTATAGAATACTCATTTACAACAAAAAACTAGGGAATGGGAGGCCACATTCCGAGGTTCCAAGGATACAGGGGATTTCATGGGTGTATTTGGATCCAGTATTTCAGCTGCATCCCCAAACGGGCCATATATTTATTTGAGACTCATGGGAAGGAGCTCCAATTTGATCAAATGATTCATGGTGGAATCCTAGAACCCTCCATCGTCCATCTTCACCTAATTTATCGAATGGTTGCTTAGAAGGGTTTTTATTATCTTATAAACCTAGGAAATGGGGATTTAGGGAATGGACTATGTATCTAGTAGCAGATACTCCCTCAATAACTGCACATGCACCAAGACCATCCTTCTCAAATGCCTCAGCTACTGAGTTACAAGTGCAATAGCTACCCCACATTTAGAAGCATTTAACTAGGGATAAAAAGCATGATGTTATGATGTAGTTTTCATTTATCCTAGAAAATATCGATATCCATTATGTACCACATCATCCAAAATAACTCATGGAGTAACATGTTTAGTCCCACCATTTGCAATGGGAAATTGAAATGAATTTCGATGTATTCAAGGTTTTTCGAGTCACAACTATGTTAGAAGAATTCCTTTCCATCATCTCATTCACTGAACAAGATTGGGAAATGGTCCTTCAAAGTAAAATCAGGCCCCTATATGATTTGGGATGACTCTATACTTTAGTTTCTATAGGGACTTGATTGATAATGGTTATTGGATCAACCTCACCTGGGATCAAACCGTCCAACAATTGGGATATAGATAAGGGAATTTGTCTACCACAAAGGTGGAAATTTCATGGGATGATAATCATCAGAAAAATCCACATGGAACTATCAAACTAAAATATTAGTTTTGGGACCTCACATATGATGGTGAGATTATGGTTATCATGTATGAGGCCACATATAATGTCCTTATTGGAAGGATATGGATCCATATCCCTTGGATGTACCTCAAACATTCCATCAGAGTCTAAAGTACACTACAAATGCAGTGGTTATCATTGTATATGCTGATAGACCACCCTTCAAAACATATATATCCACATATATTATTGAATATTTCTATAAAAGGGCGAAAAAAACCAAAATAGGATGATGACATTGAGGTTTTCTCCCATAATGGATTGGGAACTGCCCCTAAAAATCCATGGAGTTTGCTTGAGAGTGACAATATGCTCTGCATCAATATAGTGGTGGTGATAGAATTGACCCTAGAGGTCTAATCCCCTAAAATTCAATGTTATAATTAAAAAAAATTATCTATGAAATCTATATTTAATGAATCAATCATTGGGGGTGATAGTGCCTCCTCTCATGGTACACCTCTACCTAATGGTGTAGGGGACGCCCCAAATTGTAATCTCAATCTAAAATTGTCTCCAAAGTCTCTGAATTTGTGGAATATGTTGATGACATTAGGAACTGCCATAGTTCATATGAGGATGGAATCTCCAACACCATCGATGAGCTCTTGCAGATAAATCTGGGAATATAAGAATACCATATCCTTACATGGATTATTGTATCCATGACTTTAATAGAGTAAGAAATGTATTCTGAATTTCTACAGTAGCCTTGACATGAGTTTGTTTTGAACTACTCATAAATTCAAACACTAAATCTATATTTTTTTATACACCATATCATCTTACATGATGATCATCAATGCTTCAATCAGGAAACTTGGAGGATGAAACCCTCTCATGCCACTACTATTGAGTTAGAATTTTACAAATGTTCTAAGACAAGTTAATTTGAGAAGTCCAATTTCCATGATACCATGCCAATATTTCCCCTATTAAGATATATAAGGGTAATAGTAGTGTCTCCATCAATTTTAGATACATGAATAGGTATTAGCCAAATGAAAACATCCCATTGCCTACCACATAACTTATAATCAATGAAACTGCTTGATTCCAAGGATTTCCCTTCATAGATGGGTATTCGGGGTATAATCAAATAAATTTGGTCCTGAAAGATGAATTATCTATTGGTTTTAGAGAACACTATGGGATAATTTAATGTAAGTTCCCTCCCTTTGGAATGAAGAACACTAGAACCACATATCAACACTCTATGCATTATATCTATAATCCATTATTAAGAATGATAGATAAAAATAATTATGATGTCCTGGTTTTCAAGTCCCTATTTTAATGTGATCATTTAATGGATCTCCAAATAGTATTTGACAAAATATGATAGTAATGTGTAATGATGAATTTGTGAAAATTCACCTTCAGGGAAAATTAGGGATGTTTCATGGATTTCTTGTATGGTACCGTGAGATTGAGGTCAACCAAGATATGACTATTTCTTTTCTAGTAATGTACCTCATAGAAATATCAAAGAACTTATGGAGTTCTAAGGGAAAAATTCCTATAATCGTGAATTCATATATAACTTGGATGGAAATGATATCCCCTTCACCACGATATTGTATTTGGGAATCACCAATCAATGTGATGATGATTACCAAGAATCCTTAGTAAGTCACAAGAAGCATCTCCCACACCCACCATTATTGATCCCTCCAGTGGAATGGGGGATAGTAATCATATATGTTTCTCCCATGGAACAGTCACCATGTTACATTCACACCTAAAAAAAGATCCTGGGAGAAAAACAAAATATACTACCTCAGTCGGATTATGCTAGGTACTGAGATCTGGTAATATTTTATTGACAAGAACTTCCTTACACTCATCCTCATAGTGAAAAGGATAAGGTATTACCTGAATCACTGTGAAGTTAATAGAGACTCCCATAATGATCCTCTTAAGTACATACAAGGACAATCCATGATGACTGGGTAGCTGGCCAGATAGGAATTTAATCTTTAGAAATATGAAATTCATTGTTTATCACATAATTTCGTGAAAAAAATACCTAGTTGATTTCATTACAGCACATCTGGCCTCATAGAATACACTCATGGACACTGAACATCTAGATTAGGAGGTATTTTATGGCCATGGAACTTCTCGATCATTGGTGATGTATTTTTATGGCGTCTATGGAAGTACTATTAGTAAAATGATGGAATCCGTGATATTTAATTTTCTTGGTTTAGGGATTGTATTTGTCTCTACAAAAAATGGAGTTTTCCCTTCTATTGTTGAGTATTTTAATGCTTCAAAAATAATGAGTCATAATTCCAAGTCTTCCTTAATATCTTGGAACTAGACATACAATTTCATATAGGCTACTTGAATATCAAATTGGATTAAAAAACAATTCATAATTCCAATTCGTGTTCAATATGCCATAAAAATGTAGAATTATATCCTTTTACTTGCTACGTTCAGGGAATAATGATATAGATCCAATTTGATTCCACATTTAATGATGTTACTCGAATACAAAATGCTCATGCTGACAAATTTTCGAGTGCTACCATATTCCTCACTGACCCTGATAGAGGATGAAATAATTTGTATCACACATCTATGAATAGTATCATCGATCGTCGTTTGTGATATGGAAGATATCAACCAGGTAAACATATCCCTAGATAATTATGAACCAATCACTACGCATGTGTGGTTGGAGACAAGAATCGGATATCTCCAACATGGGACTATCCCAATATATTGATCCAAAAGAATAAAAATTTGGTGTCATGCAGAAAACATCACCATAAAAGACATTACAAATGAACTAAAATCCCTCTGAAATCATGGATTTGAAAAAATCCTCCTCAAATGCATAGAATATGGAGATATTTTCTCTATCCTAGAAGAATTGTATGTGGGATATTTCAGTTCCAAAAAATATTATACCAGGGTCTCCCACCAAATCAAAAGGTTTGGATATCACTAGAAAAACATGACATAGTAGTATGATTAATTAATCAGAAACTTTCATGTAATAAATATTTTGGAAAAAACCATCTATCATCCCCCAGAATAGTTTCATATAGCTAAATATTACATTCCTTTATTCATTTGGGTAAAGGATATTTTGGGGCTATATCACCCAGCTCCAACAAAGCTATTCAAATACATCATAAATGGTACCGAATTCTTTTCAAAATGGGTTGAGACAATATCAATATTGGATGTTAAGATATAGAAAATCATCAATATTATAAATTCCATTATCATCACTAGGTTCATATCCCCCCACACGATATTGGCAGAAAAAGACACCAACATCTATTCTACAGAGTTACCAAATTTGTACAAAAGGGTAAAATATTGAGTCCAATCACTCATCTGAAAATATTGAAAAAGAAAATGGATAGATAGAGGTCGTCAATAAGTCTCTGTAAAATATACTTTATAATATAGTGAATAAGGAAAATAAGTATTTTCTAGAAAAAATCATCCATGATGTATTGGCCTAACATAACACCACACATACTAATACACAATAAACACTATAATCATTTGTGTACGGGACCGAGGCAGTGATTCCCATTGTGGTCCATATACCATCTCTATGAATAGATAGTTGAAAATATCTCTTTGATGAGGGGAAAGATAAAAAACCTCTAGATGAATTATAGGGATTCAATGACAGTAGGTTCCACACAATACATAACCAGGCGGTCAACCAAAATTGGATCACATATGCCTTAAACAAACAGATTTTTCTTTATTGATTTCTCTAAGGGGAACTATTGTTCTCTCTTAGGACCCAAATGATATCCAAGATGGATACTCTAAAGTTGTATCCTATATAATACTGGACTTACATCATATATAAGGTCTACCAAAACGTGTCTTACTCATTGGCCCCAATGGATTGGGAGCACATTACTCCCCCACCAATGCAGTAATTATCTAGAAATACCTTCCATAGAAGTCGTCATATGGGAATACACATTAGTATAACTCTAGATAATTCATCATGGTTATACAAAGTTAATGTGTATGAATTTATCATGGTTACAGGATGTTAAACTGTATGATCTTGTTCTTGATTCATGATTATAAACTAGACAAGATCATCCAAGAAACAATACGATAAACTGTGAAGCACCTAAATCCTTAAGAATAAGACTTTAAATTGCAATGTACCACACATACTTATCACAGTATGTTAAACTACATGGTTGATATCCTCACCATATTAAACAATATTGTGTGGAATGCACCATCTCGCTAATAGATCATTATATATGATCCAGGTATATGAAAATGAAGGATGACATTCCCCATCACCAACTGAGAGTCATCTCCACACATTTTATTTATTTCTTCAAGGACTACGCATGTATTGATTCCATCTAGTTCAAGATAAATAGTTACCCCCAAACCACTAGTTTTGGGCCTAGCCACAACCTCCAATATCCTCCACACCATGTTATCTATGTCATTCCTAATTGATATTAAACATCACTAGTTATCCAGAACTAGTTACATCTTGATTCTCATTTTCAATGAGATATGTAGGGACACAAAGATTCTATATCTTGGTCTAACCACTTAATGATGAAAAATGACCATGTATTATCCTTAATTTACAATTCACATTGAGAAGGACCCTTATCGGTATTTATTTGTCCCACGGAGCATACCTCGCATGATCTTAGAGATTTCTATATTTTTTTCCCCTACCAAAAAAGGAATGGAGTCATGTGACTAGTTTTTCTTGGTCCTAGGTATAGTAACATAATATTAATACAATTATTCCCTAAACCATTTCATTAAAATACATATTTTATGTTTCATTAATGACATAAAACTACATAGTACTATGGACCTCAAATGAGAGGACCACCATGTTGGGTGTCGGTCTCCAAAAACACCTGTATTCAATAACTACATGTGACTTGATTCATGAAATCAATGAATATGTAGTGATTCCCCACACATCATACCCATTTCATGTCACTACAAATATAACCCCTAATCTATGTATAGTCTATACATGAGTAGGAAGGTCATTCTTGGTTGACTATGTGTTTCTGTATTCTAATTTTCTTTTGAAACATAGTGATTCCTAGGCATCCACCATTGGTCCCACCCACTAAATTTCAATTTTTTCATGTCGGTCCATCTTCTTCATTACTTCACGATGTTAAACAACATGGTATTTCATGAACTAAGCATGGAATAATTCCTATTTCCATAGGATATATAGTGACACCAAAATTTTGATATTGGGTGCATCCATAATTCCACTTTTCTTTTCAGGAATCCCAAACCCATATCACATTCTTCTAAACTATACAACCCCCGAAGAACTACATATAGATTAATTACTATCATCAAAGGAAATATAGTGATTCCATGTTCTCCAATACCGAACCTAGATATAGTAATCAATGGAAACCATGACCATCACTACATACAGGTCAGACCTATATAGAGAGTCTCTCATTAAAGTACTATATGTGCCTTTATTCACGCCATCATATGATACATAGTGACATCCTAATGTACAATTTTGGTACCATCTAAGAAACCAATATGAAATGAGTCGCATTTATGTCTGGACTTATTCATGGAGCCTCATTTTTTCTACATATGGTGAAAATATTTGTAAGGATTGTTTGTGAATGTAATATATCGTGCAACCTATTTTCATGTTGGTCCCCATATCCTTACCACATGGAATGGAAATACATGAATGTGCATCCTAACAGCATAACATTAAATTCTATAGAATTATGTCCTTACTAGATGATGTTAAACTACATGGACGAGAATCCTAACAATCTAACATTAAATTTCCATATGAACAACCTGGTCACCTGATATTAGACCTAGACAAAAAATGGTTCTTATTGTGTGGTAATATACTTCATAAAATGAGTCCCTACAACATGGCATTAAAAATCACTTAAAACACCCCCACTACATGATAATGAAATATGAATCATGTCGCCAATTTTTTGTACCTAAACAAGGGATCCCAAGAGACTTACCCTAGTCAACCAGAGTACATGGTGGTTCCAACCACTTTTAAGAGACCCCATATATAAATCATACTTCATGTCTCATGTGCTTCATATTTTCATTAATCATCCATTGATTTTGAAAATATAACCAGCTTCAATGGGTAATTATCTTTATTATGTTTTAATACCTCTGAATCCTTCATATGAACCTATGGTCATCAAAAAAATATGCCACACTACAAAATGGACATTCTGATCCTTGATTTCCCTCACATTAATGTGGAAGAACTCAACAGCTCAATGTGATATGGACTACGTCCTGTATGGATATACCATATCATTAATCATGACCCGAGATCCATGATACAGGATTTATAATATTCTCATCCATAACATAGAATGATAATGAAGTAATACCTTCCATAGGTATCCAATTTGATCTATTGTTCATCATCCCCCATATTTTGTCAATTTGTGTCATGACCTCAAAATGCTTGTAATATTTTCAATGTTGTATGTTCTTAAAATCTATCCAATAATGTTCTTCATTGGATGACCGTAAATTAATAACCAAATTAGAACAATACAAGGAAGGTCAAAAACTCACTAAGGGCATCCTATGAAAACTTCGAGTCTTCATTCGGTAAATTTTTCATCTCAAGAGTTTATGAAAAAATTGGGAGACAAATAAAGAGGGAATATATATCAAAGGGTCTACACTATAGCCCCAGTAAAAGAAAATATATTCTCCCAGAACACTCAAGCCCAAGAAAAAGTTAGAGTAAGGATTTTTGACATCTCTTCACCATGAGAATGTTTTCTCTAGGAGGTGAAACTATTTTTAGGGTGCCTAATCCATTCTGGGATATTACACAATTCATAAATCACACTTCATGATTTAGCTTCCTCATATTATGATAAACCATTCATGTCCCTTAGAGAGGTTATAATGGTTTAAGAGACATTTTTTTGACTATGCATGTTTTCATATGGATCCTATATATGTGAATATTTTCATCAACCAAATACATCACTCTAAAAATAGGACATTCTGATCCCTGTGAGCCTTTTAATCACTATTCCATCACTTAACACAGTATTATGTCAGAAAAACTTACAGTTTGACTTTCTCATATCTTCCTCTCGATCCGGGCACATTGGGCCCTCACTTACAATCTCACTACCAAAATACACTAGTATTTGTGATATCTATGATGTCAGTTCATTGTGTTTTATACCAGTTATCAATTTTTGAATGAAACACTTCATTTCCAAAACCATTTTTTGGCATAAAGATCATTATTCTAACCACATGGCTCAAGGATTGACCATCATGATATATACATGAACAACACTGGTGTCAAGAACCCTTCCTATATAGCTTTTATCCCACATCCAACCTCATCACCTAGATGTTTGAGTCTTCATTAATATTTCATGGCCATTAAAAAGGACTGGATATCATATTTTTCTTCCCCAAGATATAGACTCTTATAGACTGTGGCCCAAATACTAAATTCATCACCTCCTTTATAAAAAATATCTTTAATCCTTATTATACCTAGTAATACCATGACAAAACCTAGAATCTTAGAAGGTCACAATACAAACCTTATTCCAACTATCCAAGAATATATAACTCCCTTAGTATTTTTCCCTCATCCAATACTAGATCCATAAATAATTCATAACCCTTAGAATTATCATCTGAATTCAAGAGACCCATTTATTAAATATTAATATATTCTTATGGATCATACATATATGCCTTTGGTCATCATCTAAACGAGCACTCTAGAACAGGGATTTATAATCCCCATGAACCATATAAACACAACAGATTAACTCAACGGCCCAATGTGTTTTGGGTCATTCATGGCATGTCCACACCAAATTCTGTAATAGTTGATCAGGTTCGAGAAAAAAGACACTTAAGTAAATAGAATTAAGGTCTGAGAAAAAATTCTCCAGATTAAAACAATAGGATGTCCTAGATAAATGTATAT
Organism: Viscum album; assembly: GCA_963277665.1. Taxonomy (NCBI): domain Eukaryota; kingdom Viridiplantae; phylum Streptophyta; class Magnoliopsida; order Santalales; family Viscaceae; genus Viscum; species Viscum album. Next base: position 1,936,647,598 of record OY728137.1, read on the forward strand.
ACAACAAAAATTACTATCTTCTTGATAAGAACACTATAATAAAATGATATTTGTTTTTGATAAAAGGTACTAAAATAATTAATACTAAGTATGATATAAATGGCCATAAACTAAAAAAATATATGGTCTAACATAAATGAACATAAACAAGAATGACAAAAAGCACGAACTAAAAGACCCTAAACTAAAACTCTATACGGTATGAGCAAAAAAACCCAAAAAATTAGGGATATATGGTTAGTGCTAAAATACCGTCACCTATAGTGATAGAAGGTATATTCTAAAAAGGCCCTAAACTAATACCATAGTATGTTTGAGATACATGACCTTAAACTACAATGATAGTGGGTATGAGATAAAATACCCTAAACTAAATTATAGAGAATATATAGAATGTAAAATATTGTGAGGACTATTTTTTATATTCTAAAAATAAATCTATTCAGGCCAAAACCATAAAATTGGACCTAAGAATATAAACCTCACTCTAGGACACATGTCTGACCCATTCGACCCTTCTATGAATTTTGTAATCACATGAGAGCAAGAATAGAGAAATCAATGAAGGATACCACATTGGTGAAAATTCATGAGAATATCATAAGAAAAATCAACTAAAATTTCATCATTTAATTCAAGGAATTTGGGTTTACAAGATGTCATGACAAGCATGGATATCATATGTGATTCACAAAAAAATCATATCAAAAAAAATTCATGAATATCACTAATGAAAGAAAACGAGGAAACACATATAATTTTCAGAGAATATGTTAGATTCCCCATGTATTAATCATGTTTTAATGATCACAAATCCCCTTACTATTCAAAAATCCCCTTACAATTTACAAATCCCCTTACAATTTAAAAATATTATTATTGAACACAAATCTCACATATATTATTACCCATGTGTATGAATGCTTCAAGTTATCTTACTTTATAATGGTTAAGCTCAATCCAGTTTATGTATAATATTGTATAAGTCTAAATATAGTTATTTGTCTATGTAAAAGACATCGTGAAGCTTGACACAGTAAGCTAGACACTATGAGTAAGAAGTAGACACCATAGAGCCTATGTTCAGACACCATGAGAGACACACCGTGACACAGACACCGCGAGCGACATACCGTGACCATAAGACACCGTGACACAGACACCTTGAGCAAGACACTGTGACCATAAGACACCGTGACCGAAACACCGTGAAAGACATACCGTGAAAGACACACCATGAAAGAGATACCCTGAAGGACAAACCATGAAGGACACACTATGAAAGACATACTGTGAAGTACATACCGTGATGGACACGCCGTGAAAGACATACCATGAAGGATACACTGTTTGCAAAACTACTGTGACACCATTTCTTAACATTTTTGTCAATATTATTTAAATATTGAAAATGATCATATTTGATGTTTTTAATGAAATTTATGATATTTAATGATATTTTTTGGTCTTCCAAGAAACCGTACCTCGTACCTATGAAAAGGAAATCATTCTATTGTTGGATCTCGGTGAATATAATGAAGAATGAGGTTTAGTAGAAAAAGAGCAGAACATACATACTTGCGACAACCCAAGAAACACGAGCTCTCTATACTGAATATAAGATAAATAATGAGCACAAATGAAGAACACATTTCAATATCTTCAAATAACTCTCATGCATGAAATCCAAGTCAACAGAAAAAAAACACGAAGAATCATGAGAACATCTTCACTTGTGAAGAACTTCACACTGAACCATGACACTATGTTTTTCAAAAAAAAATCAAAAAAGGACATAGTAGCATTTCTGCTGAATCCAATGATTCCAGAGCAGCACTGCCAATCAATATTGCTTTTCTAAACACATCCATATTTCCTATAAGTGATTCCTTATTTACTTTTCTAGTAGTGTGTGTACTCTGTATATTTTATACACACACTGTCTCCTGGGCTGAACTGGACGATTTCTAAATCCTCACTCACATCTATTTTATCTCTTGTGTTTCCCACTGAGGATAGTGGTAGAGGTGAAGTAGGACCTGGACATCCTATGTCTTGTTGTCTTTGTTTTCCCACGAATAACTATGGTAGAGGTCTCAGTACCTGGACAGTTTGTTAACTGTTGTTAACCCCGATCCAGGGTGTGGGTCAAATTTATATAAATTTGAGAGGACTAAGTATCAGCTTGAGACTAAACCTCTTGGTTATATCTATTGTACATGTTAGTTTATGTTTAATGTATACAATATCTAATGTACATTCCACTGATGTTACTTTGAAATACACAAATATTTTAAAGTTACTTTGATTGTTAATTTATGAAGTGTTTTTATGTTTTTTAAAGAATTAGGTTAGCTTCACAAGTTAACTAATATTCATATTAGATTAATTGAGAAATAATGAATAATTGAGATCCTAACTAACCCCATACTTTAATACAAATTCACTAAAGATTATATTGTAATTCAAATTGTTGGATTTTAATAGAAATATATTTAAACAAAAATTTTAATTGGAACTCAATTCACCCCCCTCTTGAGTGTCCACTCTGACCAACATTTGGTATCAGAGGGTGTTTTTTTTCAAGATTTTCAAAACATTCTATTTTGCAACTGTGATTTTAGATGCATCTTTAACAATGTTAAATTTCTCTTAATTATAAATTTTATCTCTTTAAATTTACTTTCTAAAATCTAGTTATGGATAATAGACTAGAAGGTGCAGCTACCAACATGCCACCATTCATTAATGGTACAAATTATGCCCAATGGAAACAGAAGATTAATATTCATTTGGAATGTATGGGTTTTGATATCTGGAATACTATAGAAACTCAATATAAAATTCCAGAAACTGAAAGAACAACATGGGATAAACCTAAAAAAACTACTTACAATAATAACTATAAAGCTATTAATGCCCTGTACTATGCTCTAAGAGATGAGGAATTCAATAGAATATCTTCTTGTAAAACTGCTTATGAAATTTGGGATACGTTGGGTGTTTCTCATGAAGGAACAACCAATGTTAATGAAATGAGATTAAACACTTATAATATTAAATATGATAATTTTAAAATTAAGACTCATGAACCTATCTCTGACATGTATCTCCAGTTTAATGAGATTTTCACTACCATGAGCTCACTTGAAAAGGATGTTCCAGAAAAATAACGAATCATGAGTATATTGAGATGTCTACCAGACCGATGGATTGGAATTTCTATTTCAATCAGAGAATTTTGTGACATTGGTTCTCTTCCTGTTAAAGAGCTTATTGGTATACATATTATGTATGATGAAGAACTCAAGTTGAATAAGGAGGAAGAAGATGAACCTAAAAGGAAGTCATTGGCATTTAAGTCTACTACTTCAAAGAGCAAGGACAAGTAGAAAACTCACATACCTACTGAAAGATCATCAAGTTAAAATTCAGAATCTGACAGTGATGCAGAAATTGATCAGATGCCCAGGAGATTAAAGAAATTCTATAGGAAGAATAAATTCTTCAGAAAATCAAACTACAAAGGTAAATATGATAACAATGGTCATTGGAAAAAGGACTGGATGAAAGTGTATAAGAGTGATGAAGTTATCTGCTATGAGTGCAATAGAAAAGGTCACATTAAAGCTGACTGCCCCAAATTGAAGTTCAAGAAGAAACATAACTACAAGCATAGTAAGTACAAGAATGCAATGAAAGAAACTGGAGTGCATTAGAAGACACATCAAGTGATTATGATTATGTTAATGATGAAGATTATCATAAAGAAAAACTGTGTTTTATGACAAACACCTCTGAGGTAACACTGGACCCTCCTTCTTTAAATTCATACTATTATGGAGTTAATTATGATTCTAATTCTGAATTAGAAAACATGTCTATTGAAGAACTATTTGTATATTGTAACATGCTAGAAGAAACATGTAATGTTCTTAAGGACAAATATAAGTCATTAATGAAATAGCATGCTCTCACTGCCACTATTAAATCTGCCCTTGTGATTGAAAATGAAAAGAATTCCCTACTATTGAAGGGAAATACTGAACTGAAAATGTATAATGAGAAACATAGAAAGGACTTAGAAAAGTTCGAAAATGGAAAGAACAGACTAACTCAAATTCTAGTTAAACAAGTTTCACCAAAGTATACTACTGGTTTGGGATACCAACCTAGACTGAGACATTTTAGAAAAAATTGATTTATTCCTAAATCGGGACAAAATTATGCTAGTTCTAGTTCTGGAAAGTCATATTATTCAACTGGTTCCACACATATTTATAGATCAAATAGAGATTATTTGTCAAAATATGTTTAATATATTAATTATATGAGACCCATAAGACAAATTTGGGTACCTAAAGCATTAATTGCTAACCTATATAGACCCAAGAATATTTGGTTACCAAAATCATATTTCATCTAAATCTATTTTGTAGGAAACTTGTTTAGTAATTTCCTATAGTAAAACATGGTACTTGGACAGTGGATATTCAAGGCACATGTCTGGAGATTATTTATGCTTCAAGAGATTAAAAAATATTGATGGAGTCTATGTCACCATTGGTGATAATTTTAAAAGAAAGATCATCGGCCTAGGCCAAATTGGTAACACTATCTCAGTTTTAATTTCTAAAGTTTTATTTGTGAATGGATTGAAATACAAATTGTTAAGTATTTCTCAGTTACCTAATGATGGATTTAATGTTTTGTTTGAAAATTATTCTTGTAATATTTTTATTTTTTAAAAACGTTTTAGTATTTTCTGCTTCGATAAATGAAAATGTGTATACAGTTCATTTGAATTATTTAGCTAAACAAAACATTACTTATTTAAATGATTTTCATAAAGAATATTGGATTTGGAAAAGAATATTAGGAAACTATAATATTCATTCACATAGAAAACTGGCTAGGAAGAACATAGTTAGAGACCTACCCAAATTGGTGTTTCCAAATGACAATGATTGTAATCCATGTCAAAAGGGAAAGCAACATAAAGATTCTTTTAATCCAAAGAAAGAAGTGTCAACTTCTCATCCTCTCGAGTTGGTTCACATGGACTTGTTTGGACCATCTAGAGTTTCTAGTTTAAATGGGAAGCACTATATCTATGTCTTAGTAGATTACTTTTCTATATATACTTGGGTATACTTCTTAGCTCACAAAAGTGAAGCGTGTTCTTACTTTGTTAAATACTCCATGTCTGTAGAAAACCTTAGTGGACTTAAAATTAAGACCCTAAGAAGTTATCATGGCCGTGAGTTTGAAAATCATGAGTTTTTCTCCTTTTTCTCACACAATGGATATACTCACAATTTCTCTGCCCCTAGGACACCTCAGCAGAATGGTGTAGTAGAAAGAAGAAATAGAACCCTTCATGAAATTTCTAGAACTATGTTTAATGAGTATGAACTACCTAGTTACTTTTGGACTAAAGCTATAAATACAGCTTGTTATATCATCAATAGAGTCGTAGTGAGACATGTTCTCAAAAATACCCCTTATGAACTGTGAAACAATAGGAATCCTAATGTTAGCGACATTAGAGTATTTGGTTTCAATGTTTTTGCTCTTAATACCAAGGATAATCCAGAAAAATTTGATTCTAAAAGTGATGAAGGAATCCTTTTAGAAATATTATATAACTAGAAAAGACTATAGAGTTTTCAATAATATAACCAATTATGTGGAAGAATATGATCACATCAAATTTGATGAAACTGATCCACATGAACCTATGTCATCTCTTGAAAATCTTGAAGAAGATTTGTCTGTTCTGAAGCTTAATGATAAATTCAATGAACATGCTGTAAAGAAAACTAGTTCTGGAAATATTTTAGAATCTTCTCCAAATGAACCCGAACCTATATAAGAACCTCAAATTTCTAGTCCTAACATTATTAGATCAACTATGATTCTAATAAATCATCCTTTATATGCTATTGTAGGAAATATGGATAGAGGAAAACATACTAGAGATTTTGTTAGAAATGAGGTTGAACATCAATCCTTCTTGTCACAGCATGAACCTAAAAACATTGATTATTCTATAATGATGAATGTTGGGTAATTTCTATGCAAGAAGAACTTAATCCGTTTGAAGGAAATAATTTTTGGAAACTAGTAGAAAGAACCAATGACACTTTTGTCATATGAAATAATGGGTGTTTAGAAATAAAGTGGATGACACTGGAAACATAGTTCGAAATAAGGAATGGTTTGTTGCACAAGGCTATAGTCAAGAAGAAGGAATTGACTATGAGGAGACTTTTCCTCTAGTAGCCAGACTTTAAGCCATTAGAATTCTACTTTCTTATGCTTCAAATCTAAATTTCAAACTATATCAAATGTATGTCAAGAGTGCATTCTTAAATGGGTACATAGCTGAAGATGTTTTTGTTGAACAACCCCTGGATTTACGAACCCTCCTTTTTGAAATCATATTTTCAAATTATCAAAAGCATTATATGGTTTAATGTGAGATCCAAGAGCTTGGTATGATAGATTAAGTTCTTTTCTATTATACAAAGGTTTTACAAATGGAATAGCTAATCCTACTCTCTTTATAAAATTAATTTCTAATGATGTTTTAGTTGTTCAAATTTATGTATATGACATTATTTTTGGATCTTCTAAAAATTCATTATGTTTTGATTTTTCTAAAATGATGCAAAAAGGAATTTGAAATGAGTTTAATGGGTGAACTAAAATTCATTCGTGGATTCCAAATCATTCAAAATAATGATGGGATTGTTTAAACTCAATGTAAATATACTAGAGATCTTTTAAAACGTATTGGATTGGATAACACTAAAAGTAGTGACACTCCCATGAGTACCACCTGTAAGTTGGATCTTGATGAGGATAGTAAACCTGTTGATCAAACCCCTTATATAGGAATGATTGGAAATATACTCTACTTAACTTCTAGTCGTCCTTATATTATGTTTTGTGTGGGTATGTGTGCTCGATTTAAAGCAAACTCTAAAGAATCACATTTAAATTCTGTGAAAATAATTTTCAAATACCTCAAACATACACCCAATCTAGGACTGCTCTATCCAAAAGTACAATCATTTGAACTAGTTAGTTATTCTGATTCTGATTTTGCTGGATGTAAGTTAGACAGAAAATGATCCTCTGGAACATGTCACCTTTTAGTAAAGTCACTAGTACCATGGTGCAGTAAGAACCAAAATTATGTTGCATTATCTACTGTAGAATCTGAATACATTACTCCTGGAAGTTGTTGTGCACAAATTTTGTGGATGAAACACAGATTACTAGACTATGGATATCAATTCAAACATGTCCCAATAAACTGTGACAACACAAGTTCTATTAACATTTCAATGAATCTTGTTTCAAATTATAGGACAAAACATATTGATGTGAGACATCACTTTTTGTGGGATCATTATCAAAAAGTTGATATCACTTTGGAATTCATTGGAACAGAAAATCAACTTGCTGATATATTCACTAAAGCATTAAATACTGAGATATTAGATTACATCATACATTATCATGGAATGATCAATCACAAATAGATATCTTACTGGTCTTACTATATAATATTTTTCTATAAATTACATTACTGTTTTATGTTCACTATTTATTGTCTACTGTTTCATTTTTACAGTCTCACAGTAAACACTCTATGTTTATGGTTTGTCACTGTCTCACTGTGACTGAACAGTTTACTCACTATCTCCCCGTGACTAAACTGAACACTCACTATCTCACCATGACGAACACTAACTGTCTCACCATGATGACCTCTAATCCTCACACCGAAAAAAATAATCATGGTCTCACTGTGAAGATAATTTATGTATTTATTTTAACCCGTATCACGGTAATTTTTATTTCACCACTATTTTCTTTCCCCTGTTTTTACTTTTGTGACGTTTGACATTCCCCAATGATAAAACATAAGGGTTTCACTCGATTTCTCACCTGATCTCTCTCCTGAACCTTCTCAACCTTGAAAACCTTCTCTTCTTTTCTCTCACTCGAATCATAAGTGGATTCCTTGTATGAAGTTTTTATATTTACCCTCATCCAAGAAGCGCCTCTATACGAAAAAAAAGTGGACACCGAAGCTTGCAGCCGAAGTACCCCTAAATCCAAACCTAGTAAGCTGTACTGCTTCTCCTGAGATAGAACTCATCCATGAGTGTATTTTTTAAGCAAGTCTTTAGTCCTAAAAGTATTAAGAGAACAAGGATGGATCAAATTGTTTTCGAGGAAGGATAGACCTATTTACCCGAGGATGGTTGCAGAGTTCTATCAATATGTAATGTTTTCCTTTGATATTGGAGAAAGTATTATGGTGAGAAGTTGGTTCAATGGTCAAAAATGTTCTTTCTATTTGAGGCTATGGGCAACATACCTAAGTATTCCTTATGAAGGTATTTGTGATGATTACCAAAGAGACCCTCCTCCTACAGATGACATCTTTGAACTAGAGAATTATTTGGAAATCTTAACTGGAAATGGAACCAAGAGAAGGGCTATAGTAGCTGAACTGGATGGTGAGACTAGGTTGTTATTTAAGTTTGTTTAGAATTTTATTAGCCCAAGGATAGGATACTTTTCATTTTTGATGTATCAAGATATATTTATGATTCATCTATTGAATAATTTCCATAAGATAAATCTATGAAAATATATCATTCACCACATGTATGAATTGATTAATGTCACTTCCAAATCCAATTCCCTGTTTTACTCAAGGATGTTTTAGGCTATGTTAGTTTCCAAGGGAGTAGTTGGACAAAATGTAGAAATGCTTGTGGATTTTGATTACTTTTTATCCAAGACTGACATCAGAAGGATGAAGATAAACTGGAACCCTTGGAAGAAGTAGTGTGTTGAAGATAATGAAATGTTTTATGAAAAGATCAATCCTTTGGATTATCCTACAAGGCCTAAAAACATTACTGATCCCGGTTTGGAAACAGATGAGGTGGATGAGTATCCAGAAGTGTAACAAGAAGAAGAAGAGGTCTCTCTTGTACCTATTAGTGAAGAGGCTGAAATACTTCATGAGGAAGCAGCTCCTGTTGAAAAAGAAAGGACTGTAGTTCCTGATGAAGATTCAAGAGAAGAGGTTGTTGTTGAAATGTAAGGGACTGTGGATCCTTCTGTTGAGCTTGAAGAAGAACTAACTCCTACCCACATAAATTACGAAACTCAATCTGATGCTGCAAGATAGTTAGTTGTTTCTGAATCTGTGCAGCAAGCCATGGAAGAGACATATCCTGTTGAAGAAGAACTCCCTACTAAAAATGAAGCATGTATAAATGCTCTACCTAAGGAAAAATATATTCCTGAGTACATACCCTCTGCTAAATAGAGGATGGAATTTTCCTTTAAGTTGGCATGTCAAGAAATAGATGAAGAGATTAGAGTTGATCCTGTGGATCTTGACCAAATTGCTGAGCCTGAAGAATCTGAAATGGAAGCACAGTTTGAAGGCAAGGAACCTCAAATTATTGATATTAATGAAGCTGAGCCTAGTGATGCATCTCCACCAACTGAGTCATACTCTATGTATACTCATTTTTAATTCCCTATGTTCTATGATGTGACTGAATCCCAGCAAGTGACTACAACTGTGAATGATCTTTCTTCTCTATTTCAATTGAAGTCAGTCACACACCCTGAACCTCAACCTCAACATGAATCTTAATCAGAATCTGAATCTAAAAGTGACTATGAACCACAACTAGACCATTAAACTGCCCATGGACCATAGTCTTCACCTAAATCGTTATCTGATCAGCAAAAATTTTTTAGTAAAAAAGATTTTAATGTTTTTGGAGAGACAATATTAGTTGGAGTGGAGAAGATATTATCCTCACAACCTCGTCCTATGACTCAAATAAGTCAAGAAGATGCCTCGATTCTTTTGGAAAATATTATTCAGCATATTCAACCTAGAATTATCCATGAGATTCAAGAATTTATAGTTGAAAATAAATTTATTAGTGCTGATGTTGCAACCTTGAGAAGTATTGTAGCAGACATGAAGAAAAAACTGTCTTTTAGATCAGAGCCTGCTCCTACTCGTACACCTGTTGTTTCTTCTCCTGAACATTCTATTTCCAAAATTTCTCAAGACATTGTGTCTCAAATTCATCCCTATCTGTTATCTTTTGATGAAAATTTTCCGAAAGGCACACTCAGATGTTTCACCAAATGAGAGAGCTAGTAGAGAACTTTAATAAACTTACAGATGAATACACTGGTTGTCTTCAAAAGGTATTGAAACATCTCAATTCTCTAACCATAGTTATCAAGGCTTCTCCTTCCTCTGGTCAGACATCCACACCTTCTTTGGATGATTATCTACTCAGATCTTTTATATAGGAGGAAATTCAGAATGCCTTAAGTTGTTTTGAATTGTCTCCTTTATCTGAAGTGGATAGGAATAGTGATTGAGCACTTGACTTGGTTCAAATTCAATACAAAATTTACAATGATTCTCAAAAAGAGATCACCAAGAAGATAGATTTCTATCTCACTTGGATTTTCTCCAAATCTGATATGAAAAATCACTTTACGTATCTTGTGGAAAATTTGAAGATACCTCCTGTGACTCAGGCTTTCAAAACTCAATTTGAGAAGATCACCGAGTTCAAAAGATTTTTGGAGAAATTCATGGATAGTAAAGATGATTTTAAAAATTATATGCAATATGGAGGAGAAATTATCACAGACTTAATCAACCTTCTGAAGCCTTATATTCATGTCAAAAGTACTGTAATAGTTGCTCCAGCGGCTGCCCCTCTTAGACCTGGACTACCTGACTTAGCCTCCACTGCCATGTCAGTTAGCCAAACTCTTTCTCAGATCAGGCCATTCATTCTTGATCACCCATAGACCAGATCTTCTAAAGCTCCAATTTTGACTCCCTCTATCTTTTAAGGTATACCTATACCTTCTTTGTCTACCACCTCTATGCCTTCTTCCACATCAGGAACTGATAAAGGCAAAGAGAAGGCCTATCCTAAATATTCCCAGTGACTATATTCTTTTTGCTGGGGATGTATTTGATTGTTTATTGTTTTTATTTATAATGTATAGTATATTCAAAATATTTTTAATGCAATATGCACTCTTTTTCCCTCTATTTCTTTAACTTTTTGAAAATCCCAAAAGGGGGAGAAGATGTATTTTAAGTTATGTATTATTCTAGAATATGTTATTCAATATGTTACTTTCTCTACAGTTGAATTTAATTTATACATTACCTATACATGATTTTTGATCATCAAAAATGGGGATATTCTTGGACTCCTCATGTATTAATCATGTTTTAATGATAAAAAATCCCCTTACTATTCACAAATCCCCTTACTATTTTCAAATCTCATTACTACTTACAAATCTTATTATTGATAAAAAAACTCATATATCTTATTACTCATGTGTATTTATGTTTCAAGTTATCTTATTTTATAATGGTTAATCTCAATCCATTTTAAGCATATTACTATTTAAGTCTATATACAATTATTTGTCTAAGTACAAGTCACCGTGAAGCTTGACACGGTAAGCCAGACACTGTGAGCAAGAAGCAGACACCGTGGAGCCTAAGTCTCAGACACCGTGAGCAACACACCATGATGCAGACACCATGAGTGACACACCGTGACCACAAGACACCGCGACGCAGACACCCTGTGCAAGACACCGTGAGCAGAAGACACCGTGACTGACACACAGTGAGAGACATACCGTGAAGGATACACCCAGAAAGACATACCATGAAGGACATACCATGAAGGACACACCGTGAAAGACATGCCATGAAGGAAAAATTATGAAGGAAATACCATGAAGGACATACCATGATAAATACACCGTTCTCATAACTACTATGACACCGTTTCTTATCCTTTTTATAAATATTATTTAAATATTGCTAACGATCATATTTGATGTTTTTATTGAAATTATTGATATTTAATGATAGTTGTTGGTCTGTATAAAAAATGTACCTCATAACTATGAAAAGAAAATCATTATATTGATGGAGCTAGGTGAATATAAGGAATATTGAGATGAAGTAGAAAAAGAGAAGAACATACGTACGCGCGACAACTCAAGAAACACGAGCGCTCTGTACAGAACAGAAGAGAAATCCTGAGAACAACTGAAGAACACATTGAAATATCTTCAAAGAACACTCATTCATGAAATACAATTCAACTGAAGAACACACGAAGAATCAAGAGAACAACTTCACTTGTTAAGAACATCAAGATGAACCACGACACTTTGTTTTTCAACAAAAAATTTCAGAAAAGGGCTCAAAAGCATTTCGGCTGAATCCAATGAGTGCAGAGCTGCACTTCCAATCACTAAAGCTTTTATGAAATCATTCATACTTACTCTAAGTGATTAATTATTTACATTTCAAGCAGTGTGTACTCTGTATATATTACACACACACCGTCTCCTGTGTTGAACTGGTGGATTTCAAAATCCTCACCCACATCTGTTTTATCTCTTTTGTTTCACACTGATGAGAGTGGTAGAGGTCATGTATGACCTAGACAGCCTGTGTGTTGTTGTCTTTGTTTTCCCACGAATAACTGTGGTAGAGGTCTGAGTACCTGGATAGTTTGTAAACTGTTGTTAACCCCGATCCAGTGTGTGGATCAAATTTATATAAATTTGTGAGGACTAAGTCTCATCCTGAGACTGAACGTCTTTGTTATATCTGTTGTGCATGTTAGTTTATGTTTAAAGTATACAATATCTAATTTACATTCTGCTTCTGTTACTTTGAAATACACAAATATTTTAAATTTACTTTGATAGTTAATCTAGAAAGTGTTTTTATGTTTTGTAAAGTATTAGGATAACTTCAAAAGTTAATTAATCTTCATACTAGATTCAATGGGAACTAGTCTATCTTTGAGAACCTAACCGACCCTTTATTTTAATAAAAATTCACAATAGATTATCTTGTAATTCAATTTGGTTTATTTTAATAGAAATATTTTTAAAAAACAATTTTAATTAGAACTCAATTCACCCCCCCTCTTGACTGTCTTATTTGACCAATAGAATATGTTCATCGATACCACATGATAGGATGAATATCAACATTTCAGAGACCCTATAATAATATTTTCAAAAAATGGGTGCGTATAATCATTCGAATAAAAAAAGTTATTTGGTTGACTGAATTAGCCATGTCACAAGACTTGGGCGAGAAGCATCAATTGATTTTTCAAGTGACACTCATCCACCTTCTTCCACTTCTTCAACTGGATAGAGAGTCTTAAATAATATATTTAGTTAATAATCTATATTTTATGAAATTTAAAATTAGGAATATGACATTGAGATGTCATAAATCAGGTGATATATTATTTCCTCACATCTCTATATATGCACAGTCTAGGTATCCATCTAGGCTTGTAGTCTAAATATCAATTGGTGGCCCTTCTCTAATGCCTTTGACACCTCCTTCGTCTACACAGATAGGGTAAATTCATCTATAAAATTTTCCAAGTCTATTTCATATAGGGAAAAATATTTTTGATATATGGTGATTTGATTCATGACTATGTGTGATGGTTTTCAATCCAACCAATATACATCTATGTTAGTAAAATGTTCATGAAGAAATCAACATGATCATAGGGAATTTTCATATGTTTCATAGTAACTAGGGAATGAATTTTTTTTTATATCATTCGTCTCCACCTTTGATCCTTTGTGACTGATGAAGTAGGTTTCACAGAATGAAAAATAACTAGATTAGCTAGTAAAGAATTCTGAGAAGAAAATGCATATTATCTTCTCTAGACATGCATGTAATCCATATCCTATGATATAGGACTACATTACTCAATATATTCACTTTTACTATCTGGTAATTCATCACTAGAACAATGTAATATCCTTGAAGACTCACCCAAATCATAGATCGACTCCATCGATGCATATAATAAGGGTGTTGGAAAGGAAATTCATTTTCCACATGACAAGATGTCTATATTAGCACATCATTTAGATAAGATTGTACACAGACTTGGGAATAATGCTAGTTGAGGATGGAAGGAGCATTAGAAGCCATTACAATCTTAGCCATAGTACCATCATGTTCTCACATCATCCAAAATTGGTGGATGTCCCCCAATGTCCTCTTGTATGCCATCCAAGAAAAGATCGGAGACCCGTGGGGTGCAACCAAATTGAAGAGAAAATAGATAAGATATATAATTCTCATAAATAATTAGATCTCCCACCTTGGATGTAATATCCTTGTCCCTATGAGAGATCATATTTAGAATTTCATCAATTTAATCACTACTATTATCATCAATCATCCCAAACAATTCATGAAAATGTGTAAAATTGAAGTTGTGAGGTTAAATCTGAGCACCATTTACATTTAAAGGGCTTAACGATGTTGTTCCAGCCCCTAATATATTCATCACTCTCGATTGGGATTAGACAATAGGGATCCTAGTGTCCTTGTAATATTTATTACAATAGAAATGATCCCCTATCCAGTAATTAAAATGTAGAGGACCACTTGTCTTGTAAAGAGTGCTTCCTTGATGAATATGTCACATGATTTTGTAAAGGTGGTCAGGAATAAATACTATCAAATTACATAATAGTCCTTAAATAAGTAACACTACCATCACAAATGTACTTACAAATATCCCTAACTATGCATCCTTAGTTTGGAATAGTCGTCCATTGAAATAAATTTCCATGAAGCCTTATATCCTATGGTTTGGGGATATCATTGTGTTAACTCGATATACCCATTAGCTATAGCCCCCATATTCTGTGATGTCCTAATATGATCCAATATTGTCAAGGACCTACCTGGAAGAGAAAAAATGAGTGAATATGGATATGGTCCTGACTCACCTATGATAGAAAAAAATGTTGATAATGTCATTGAATTGAATGAGGGAGAGCATCTGAAACTCCTTCCTCAGATACAACATCACAATGGAATGCATTTCTTTTATAAAAATGGGAATCTATATGGGATGATTCCCAAAATTTTTGTTTGGGAGGATCTTTTCATATATCTCACTGAGAGGGTAAAAAATCACCTAGTTGATCGATGTCATATATGATGATACATACTTCACCGTGTGAAAAAATGAATGTGTTGTTGTCTTGGAACCAAAGGATAATAAGTTCTCGAATAATAGGTGGTATTAAGTAGACAATGAAAAGGGTGGCCCATAATTCCACTTATAGGTTGACCCTATATACATCATCATGAAATCCTAAATAGCATATCCAAACCCATAATGGCCATGCCCATTCGTAAAAAAAATTACAGCCTTGGTAAAGATCCGATTTTGAACTCCTAGTATAACCATGGTTGTTTACAGAGTAATAAAATATACTCAAGTTGATTTATGAAATAGGTATATGAGTGTAATCACCCCTATTGAACCCAAAGGAATAATTTTCCATCCTATAAGACAAATCCTAGAGTCCATTTTCAATTAACCAGCCTTCCTCAGTGATGGTCATCTCAAAGCAGTCAAGGGTAGATGAAATCTAGATAGAAGGATGAATGATATACGGAGCTGTAATGATAACACCATCTAGTAAGACGAACCCGTATATGGGATTTCAATTAGACAAAAACAAATATTGGTGTTTTCATGAGAGGAACCTCTTCAATGCATCATTATCCAAACCCATAAAATATCAGGGGTAGGAACAACGATTTATAGATGTCAAGGATCTTTGGATATAACTAAGGAACCCAGAGGAGATCTAGAGGCCATTTGAATAAATATAAGTTTCTTATGAAAGATAGATTAAAATAAAATATTCTCAGAGGAAAAACATAAAAAATAGGTATCATCATGAACATCACATGAATCGTCAATGAATTAACCAATTGAGGCTCATTAATCCCATGATACCTAGAGAACTCACAAGTCACAAAACCCCCTATGTTATTGCTTAATCATATGAACCCTTGGAAGCTCATGACTGTATGACCTGGACATGGTCATGTGTGTCTCATGTTAGTCGATCAGTCCTAATATAGAACTAGAAGACCCTATAAAAGCCACAATACAATCACAAGCATCCTAGACAATTTTCAAATAATTACTAAATTATTGTTCATAATTTTCATAAGATGGTACCTGAGAAGATGTGGTCTTGAAAAAAAGTTCTTCTTAAATCATGATCACAATGAGGTATCACGATCATGTCCTGTAGTAGCATCTTGTGATGAATAAATTTGGTGTAGTTAGGGAGTCAGGTCTATGGAATTATGATTAGCCTTTTAAATTACGAGATCTATACTCCCCCAATTTATAGGGAATCTAATGGAATACCCCGTGTCACCCAACAAACCAAACCACACCATGGACACCAATTTGAGATATCACTAAATACTTTTTTAGAAATTAACTATCCTCGGAACCTATCACTTTTCTTCATGGATGTCTCTCTTGATGGGTGAATTTTAGGATGCCAACCAAATTCACATCCAAAAAAATGAAAAGGAAAAATTTAGTGGATATGGGTATTATTTTTAATGGAAAATAAAATGAAGAAAAATATGGCAAATATCCATGGATCCCAAGAGCCTCAAAGGGATACATGATCATGTGACCATTATAAGTTCATCCAAAAGAACCTTCTATTACACATAACATGGTACAGTCCTATAGAGCTCTTCTCTACATGCAATTCTACTATTTAGAATGTTCTTTAGAAATATGGTGGTCGAAAAGAGGCATCCAAATATGCTACCCAATCCATGAAAATCAGAAACCCATGGATGCCAGACAAACCATATTAAAGTCTTTCGAAAATAGTATAATTTTTTACAAAAGAATGAGGGCTCTTGAGGTTGTGAAACTGACATAATGGATCACTAAAGATGAGAATATTTTTCTATGAATACATTCAAGAAAACTCATGAGACCCATGAGAATTTGAACAATAAATCAAAAGAAATAAAGGTGGTGGAGGTGGGAGCCTTTTTTAGTCATAGAAGTCCATGATATTACCCTAGATATCTATAGGGTTCATCGATACCCTAGTGGTATGTCCTCCTCATCTGATGAATGCTCGTAGGCATTTCATCTTCATTATGTGGAGCACCTCTGTAATTTCCAAGAAATTTTCCACTACCCCTTTATATCCCGGAGGATTGAGAGATGTAACTATCCAAAAAAAATTCTTTCATCTCTATAAGGGCTTCTGTGGTAATATGATGCATCACTGAGAGGAAAGGTGATTTTCCCCAACAACACCCAAGAAACCTCACAAAATACATGAAATTTGTAACATAAACCAAGGGAATAAAAAGGGGGAATAGGTGGAAGCCATTCATGGTCATAAAACTCTTTGACACACCCAGGATGTCTACATCATAGTCTCATGAGACCCTATGACAACTCGGCATGATCTAATGAAATCCCCCACACAAGGCTTAAACCACAAATCAAACACCTCCCAGTTGTTTGTTTGGTCTCAAAAATATCCTTGTATGTTTCAATATGAAAATATTTATGTGCTTAGTGATACATGAATGATTCAAAATTTCTCAATTCATTGGTAATAATGAAACAATTGAGTTATTGACAGGAGGGACTCACATTCGATGAAAATCAGGCGACACCCTAAGAGTGATCCACATTAGAAACTCATGATGAAGCATGATGTTGAAGCCCTTTTCCCACTCCAATATAGATTCACGTGATATAATCGATGAAAATTTAAGAAAAACTGAGGTGGAGAAGTCTATAAACCCCCATCAAAAATAAAAAATTCACTACATACACTTGAGAAGGATGACCACCAGTACAACGACTCTCTAGTGCTAGTAGAGATTTCTCAGAGCAGATTATCTTGCAACCAGAAATCTTTTCATCAGGTAGTATATCGTAAAACATATAGAGTGATCGTGTAGTCTGAATAAGGATATTCATATGATCAACCATATATTAGACAAATATCTTTTGTAAGGACATGTGAGGAACATCCCAAAAATCGTCTAGATCACGCCAGATATAAAATAAATTGACTCACAATAAATATAAGGAATTAAAAATATAAACACTAGATCATAGATTATAGTTGGATGAATTAGATGAGGACCACCATTTATGAACCTCATACACTTCATGTGAACATTTTATGGAATGCGACAATTCTAGGATTTGTCACTCATATCACGAAAAATCGTTTGCGATACTATTTGTGTCATGTGAAGCCAAAAGGACATGTAAAAGTAAATAACATAGTTCCCCTCAGGTATTCCAAGAAGGTCTCATGAATCCCAATGGATTCTCTATTAATGTATTGTTATGTCCTTCATATATGTAGAATGAATCATATAAATGTTCCCACTCATGTCAGTAGAGTCTTTTGGTAGCACCCACGCATGTCAACTAGCTCTCACGATTCCCTATTGGAACGTCAGTTAGGTGTCATGATGACTTCCATACATGTCATCCATGACTTGTGACACCCTCTAAGAGATGTTACATTGAATCTCACAGCACCCTCCATATTTTTCAACCAACTATTACGATGAAACATGTGAAGGTCATCTGGATCATGTGACACCCTTTAGAGAAGTCACTATGGTCATGTTATGGATTTTAGGAAAAACCATCGAGGTCTCACAATGGCATGCAAAAAAAGAATGTCAGGATAGATGGGAATCTCTTGATTTAATGACCTTTAACATCCTCAGTGTGTAAGACCTGATTATTAATGAAATTTTAGTGTCTAATCCCCAATCAAGGGAACTACGAGGAATCTGATTCCTACTATAACCAAGATATGTAGAATGCCTCAATGAGGTCCATGTTCGATATTAACAATTAAAAGGGATGTCTATATATATATATGTCTACCATCAAAAAAAATGAGACTAATCATATGATATTTGGTGTTTGTCACACAGAGAATAGATCAGATATGTTTAGGGAGTTTTAATGATCATTTCAACTACAGTACAATCTTCTGTAATGACAATGAAATCCTCAATGTGTAAGCCCCAAATGGCAGCATATTATGATATATAACGATTATTGGATAATTTAACTATTTAATCCCCAATAAATTGATCTATAATGACTCCAATTCTTACAATAATCATGATACATAGGATTCCATCCAATTTTATGATCTCAAATAAAAATCTAGTTCGATGTGACCCCTATGCCTTCAAAATTTCATTCATGGGGATCCAATCATTCCTAATGTCTTATCAATACATTTCATACATTAGTGGACTAATAAATCAACATAAATATGATGAATCTAATTCCATCCATAATCAAGATTTTTGGGACCCCTCGTTGAGGCCTAAGCTCTATATTAACAATCATATAGGTAGTCCCAGCAAATTCAACTTGCATCAGCATGTAAGAAAATAGATTACATGTTATCCCTTTTTTACCACTTTGAGAATATCAAACATGGTCCAAGGGAGTTTCCATAGTCGCATCACATGCATCTTGAACACCCACTAACCATGGAAATCCCAATATGAAATCCCCGATGAGTGGCACGATATAACATTCCATAAAAATGTAGGAATATACCTTGGGGTAAATCCTATGTGAATGATCAAAAAATGACTAATATTATTCCTTAGATAGCTACGATATATTTCATCTATCATTGATGCTCAATATCAAACTTCTAGTTCCCCAATGCCTGCACATATGTTCTATCCTCATGATGTTAATCTACACAGGTTTACTAACTATGTATGTTTGAATCCAATTAATGTCCATGATTAATAGGAAAAATCATAATGGTTGAACCCTCTCCACAGAATGTTGAACACATCCATATGTGGTAGTAAATACCAATGTACCTGGTCATATGGCTTTAGCATATAAATCATTTACACGTCACTAAAAAAATTAATACCCTCATAGATACATATGAATCTTATACCGAGCTCATTTTCTATATATTCGTTAATGAGATCCCCATTTATTTATATAAAAATGTTATTAAACAATGATTTTTTTGTTACTGTAACTGGTATTGTCCCGAGTAGATGAAGTGATTCCCAAACATATAATAAATCTATAAGAGTTTCTTGAAGTAGGTAACAATCCCCCCCCCCAAAGTTTTTAATGTCCCCAAACTCCCACCCTCTCGACCAATGTGACTCATTAATCCCTATTAGGTATGAAACCCCTAGTGACCACCTTCCTTTGGAAATTAGGTCTTCATCCAGATATCGACGAGGGTATAATTGGGATGTTTTGTTATGAATGATAATGTGACCCTAACATGCTTGACTTTTATGGATGAGGGAATATTTGGGTTGTATTGGGGTCATGGTATGAAAAGGAAGATACCATGTTTTTTCACATGATCTTCCACCTATCATAAGGTTATGGTGGATATCTACTGGCCTTCTAGAAATTAATATCCATTACACATTCTAGAATATAAATGGTATGATATCTCTACAGATTTCATAGTTGTGTTTTTATGAAGTCCCCCTAAGTAATAGATCTAGTATGATTTATCATTGATAGGCTGCCAATGGTCACAAACTTCATACATATTTAGTAGACCTTCCTAATGGATTTTCTAAGAAGGATACATGTTGGGGAGGTCATATTCATTCATGGAGATCCATGTACTATCATTTCATATAGGGATGATATTTTTACATCACGTTTCTAGAAGGGGTTGTAGATGGATTTTGGTTTAGAGGTTATCCTAAGAATATCTTTTCACCCATCGACTGCTGGTCAATATAAGTGTATTATATAGTTGTTATAGGAAATTCTAAAACAATGATATTTGATTTTTTATGTGTGTGTGAGAGGCATATTCCACTTTCATAATTTTCATACAATTTCAGATGCCAGGCTACCATACAAATGGATCCTTATGATGCCCAAAATGATAGTCCATTCCACTAATATTGGTACTAGTTAGAGGTGGGAGAGTAAGAAATATTGGGAGATTTCTTAATTCAGGAGACCTCAGTGAAGGTACATCTTATTAGGATGAATGAATCTACAATATATTTATTGAACAAGTCTTACATAGATCTTTAACATCGACATCTATAATTTGGGTTTGGAGATCATGTTTTGTTTTGTGTTTCACTGGGTCCATGTCATCGAATTTTGAAGTGGTAGAAGATGATATTACCTTGAGTTTCAAGTTCTTTTGATATTATGGAAATGGTCATACATGTGGATTATGAAATAACACTCCCTGATAATAAAAATTGTATGAATAATTTTTTAATGATTATTAGGTATGTAATTATCATTCAGATGCATATTATATCCTCCATCCTAATGAGATTGAGTTGGATATTGTTGCTTCCTTTGAGGACAACAATATTCTTATTATTAATCAAATACTAAATGATATCATTGGAAGGTCAGTTCATTATTCTCGGGTTCAATTTTATGTATAGGCGTGTATATGAAAAGACATGGGAGAGAGAGAGGGCGATGTAAATTCATAGTGACTGTAATTATTCTAAGGGGCTGATCAACCACCCCCATAAGTGGATCTCAGGGATGGGTTTTTTAGACATGGTATGTTTTAATATCCATTATATTTCAAATTATTATATATTTTCTTAATATATATTCAAACCATTTTTTACACTAATAAAAATTATAAATAGACTAAAGATGGTTTCATGAGAGTTTGGGGCTTGTTTAGAGTCTGAATCTCCAGTTTTGGTAGACACTATTTATGGAAAATGCATAGAACAAGGTTATTAGTGACCATCTGTCTCAACCATAAATTCTAGTAATGATGGTGTATGGTATGTTTAACCATGATAGAGGAGGGACATAACCATGAAAAAACAGTAATAAAATACAACTATGTTAAGCATGGTTGACTCATGGTTTCCTTAACTATCCTCAAAAATATGAGAGGGGTGGATGTTTTGGATAGTAATCACAAAAAATATTTCGGTGGGTTATTTAACCATGCGTGTACCCATTCACATGTTGTTACACTAATACATTCATGGAGGATATGTGGTGCATAGTTTTTTCAACGATCAAACCAAACTGTTTTACCCTTTAAAAATTGTGAAATGATGTTGTCACTCTCATTCTATTCCATAAATCTCATCACTTTTTCATTACATCCTTTCAGAATTTCCACCCCTTTAATTGATATATCTAACTTGGCCTGGAGATGTGATTTTATCTTCCTATGTTGTATGTTGTTAGAATCAATCATTTTTATTCTCATCAAATCAATCTCGATAAGATCTTAAATCTTATTGCATCCTTTCTTCTATTGATTTATAGAATGGAATTCTAATATATGTGGAATAATATTCCCTATATTCACAGAATATTTCTATTTCATCTATTTCTTTCATTCTAACACATATATGAAGATGATATCACATGGGGAGTAGACTACTGTAATAAGGTGGGTGATTTAGTGCCTTTCCCTTAAACCCCAAATATTTATAATATTTTTCCTTTTGAAACATGAAAACACTTCCATTATATTCCATAACCTGTGTACATATTTTTTAAATTAATTCCCCCTTTATAGAAACACTCCAATATACACTTTTTATTGGGGGTTATCTACCTCGAATAGTGGGCCCCTTGGGTTGTGTTGATTAAAACTATTTAGACATATAAATTGTTTTATGGTCCAAACCAAATTATAGTAGTTCATTAGTCTCTACATTGAAATTATTATGTATTTCCCTTAGATAATGAATAATAGTTTTTATGAAATGGATAAATTAATTTTTGATCATGGGGGTTTACACTCCCTTTACATTTTAGGTTGAACATGATGTTTCACATCAATTATTGAGAGTCAAGACATGACTCTTCATGATGCATTTGTATGGATTTTGAGAATGATAAATCATATAATTTATAATGATTTTTTCATTAAATATCATATCTTTTAATTAATGACAGTTCAAATCTGTAATTTACAATTCAAGACTCCAATGATTTTTCAAGGAATCCTCAATCACCCACTATAGGTCATGGATAGTACTATATATATATATATATATATTTGACCTTGGTCTTACATATAATAATATACCTATACAAATATGTGGTGCCATATTTAGAGACATTCTACCTTGGGTGATGTAGGTAGTATCAAATGATAATGTTTAGGGAACAAGAGCCTCATAGTTTTTGTTTTTTTATAGTTTCCCTGTTTTATTATACCTTCACATTAGTCATTTATATAAACTATTCAAAATATTACTACAAGAAATTGGTTGTGGCTTACTGATATTTACTCAAACCATATTTGGGAAACTGCTTGCTACCTGGATAGACCTCGTGGATGTAGGTTGGGACAAGGTAAATCACCCACCATTAGAAACATTATTCTATATACATGGATGGATTATAGAAGAAGAGGGTCGAGATTAGACACATTATTCTAATAGAGATATATTTTTCTATATTTTTCTTATTTTTTATATAGGTATGTATATTTCTAATTACCTAATTTCACCATGTACTTCCACATTTTTGTAAAGTATATATACATGACATCATATTTTATCATATAGAGGATGTGGTTATATTATTGTTTTTCTACATTTTTATTAGAATATGTTCTCCCTGATTCTGACATTCTTCATTTATCATGTTCTTATTGTTTATTAATCTTGTTATATTGACATGCTCTACAATGATTATACATGTATAGTCTCCCCATCGAAACATTGTAAACATTCTCTGCAATTCGATAACATCTAGAAGTTTGTGAGGCATGATTGATTGAATGTGGACTATTAGTTTCAGTTACATTATAGTTAACTAGGTGTAGAATGTCACATAACAAAACACAACTTTTATGCCCAATCACAACCACATTATTATCAACTCACACATTTTGTGTACAAATCCAATCAGTAATGTATTTTAAAAATATTATTTTTATTTATGATTCATTAATATTCTAAAAAGAACTATATCACAAGTACTATAATAACATTATAATAACATGTTGTAGATATTATCATTATAATATCCAATATAGCTATTCCAGGTAGAGGGGAGAAGGGAGTTAATTATATTGATTGGAGATTCCACTAATGAAGATATTTACCTTCATTGTGATATGGGAATATTTATTAATAATGAACCACCCAACCAATCCAATAGATGAACTCCTCAAGATGTTATATATCAAGGAATAACAAGATCTAAATAAAACAATTATATCACAATAAACAAAAAACCTGATGAACAAAAAGATATGAATTTCAAAGGCCTTACTCGCTACACCAAATCATAGACAACATTAATACCGACTATTAAACTCAGGGAAATTCCAAAAGGGAAATAAAAAAAGAAAATAACCCTATAGTGGTACATGATTTTAATAATAATGTCCAATATTAAATTGATAACATTAGTTAAAATATATATGAGAAATCTATTATTTCATTTTTAAGAAACACCTTCACCACTATCCAATCCATATATTTATTCATATAATATGAATATTTCTTTATGAAAAATAGTGATTTGGTGTCGAGCCACACATTGATATTTTAAATCTATTATCTCACATTACTTATTCATATGTACCAAATCCAAACCATCTATAATGGTAATATTCACTACAATGAAAAAAATGAGATTCTATATTTTTCTATGATCCTATGTTCCCCTCTATATATTAAAATAAATAATGAAATTTAGGACGATACCTAATTGATGGTATTATGACATTTTCTAAACTATATAAATAGATTTATAGTTTTAAACATTATAGAACAACTCCCTTTGATGTTATTAGTTCATGATCACTAATAGAAACTGCTCCCACTCCAACAACTAAAACCCTTGATATTTATTTTATATCTTCCAATGTTATACTATCCATAAATTACAAGACCATTGAATGCTCTATAATGTTGTCCATTAGGTGTTCCAATTAAAATCATGGTGAATTTTACCAGTTAATATTTTTTTCTAGAAATTTAATCTCCTTTGATATGTGTTATTTATAACAAACCCACTCATTAAATAGAATATTTTGGTTTTTAATTAATTGTTTCATGTCATAATCCAAAATTTAAATTCAAATTTTCCACCTCATTACTCTATGAAGATGTATAAATTTTATATTTCATTAAAATTATATATATTAATAAAATAAACATCAATATATTCAAGACTCATGAAAAATGTTAGATGTGTGAGTTTTATATTATTATTGGATAATTTTAATTCCATAATTTATTACCTTATTGGTGTCTACTAAACAATTTTATGATTCTTCCAAAAACAACCTTATACATTCCTATGTGCATCCTAATTCTCCAAATTATATAACTCTCAAATCATATGTAGTCTACAAGAACCAACATCAATATGATTTTTCCACTGTATGCAGGTTTTTTACATCAATTGTATGTCCTAATAATGCATTATATAGCTCTAAACTCTTGGAAATTGTTGCTATGATAGTTTCCTCTATATCAGATCATCTGGTATAGTATAGGGGGTCATCTTTAATACATATGTTCACAACAATTGATACCCAAGTAGTGTTTCACTATTTTTTAGTGAATAATGTCCTATAACATACATCATATATCTCTCCCATTGAAATGAGAATTTTTAGAAACTAGAAATGTGATTAAATACCTTGAGATCATGGTAGCGTCTATTCATTATCAGATAATTCACACCACCCTTCCCTGTGATTTCATGAGATTCCTCATCCACCAAGATCATTTCTTATAACTCTATTGATTAATAATTTATCATGAATTCATTTATAGTCCTTAAGTGGAATGATTCTCTTGAATAAATGCATAGTGATTCTACAAAACCATGCATACTCAGTTGTATGATATTGATACCTTTTGATGTAGTGGAATTATAGTAACATGTAAATTTGGATGATGCCCATTAGAAATTTACCCTTATTTACATGTATAATATTATGAGATGAATACACAAAATGCAGTTACAACATAAAAATTTGGGGATATTCTATAATCTTATGCTCTATTACTGTATCTTTTCATCTATTATACCCTATTTTATATGTTGATTATGTGTCCTTCCAATACTGTTTCTATTGAATGAACTATTAAATTTTTATTGAAACTCCATATATATAAGATGTTCATTTAGGATAATCCATTGAAAATTTTTAAAAAATTATTCATAAATTATGAAATACATTCCAGAGGTAATTACAATCATATACCTACATTTTATAATGGAATATAAAACAATATATCCTCAGAAAAAATTCATGCACCTAAATGACACCCCAAGATGCTATGAATTAAATTTTTTTGAAAAAATTAAATATCATTGATGTCTTATGTTACATACAACAACAATTCAAGATTTAATTTTACACAACCTAGTATTATATTTATCTTTACATAACACTCAGTTAGCGTGCAGACACACAATATTGAGTTTTACCAAAACCATGACTTATTATGAATATTTTTATTTAAACATGACTGTTATAATATATAATTTATTAATATAAAAATAAATAAAAATAAATAATTTTTAACATTAATTATTTTCTTTTTACATTGAATAATTATATTCATAATATAAAAACCGGTAATGTCATTATATTATTGAAAATATTAATTTCTCAAAGAACAGTTTTTTATTTATTTTAAGAACTATTAAAAAATTAATAATTGATAATTTTATAAATTAATTTTTAATAAATAAACATCATTTTTTAATTTAGAATATAAAAAAATGTCTTACAGTGATATTTATAGCATTTTTCTAAAAAGTTTAAATTGTATACGAATTGTGAAAATTTCTAAATTTTAAATGGAAACATCATTTTTTGGTAAATATTGTTATAAAGTAAAACTATATTTATAATTGTTATAAAGAAAATAAATATAAATTTTATATATATTAATTGGATTTAGATTTTTTGAATCTACATCGTGATTATTTTAGATATAAAAACATTTCAAACTTATTTATCATTTTATCTTTAAAATGTACATTCTCACCAGATCTTGGGAATTAATTTACAAATATTTTTTTTTACAATTATGAGAAATGAAATAGATTAAAATGATTCCATGTCAAGAATAAGAACAATTTATAATTTCTAATAAGTTCAAATTAATATTTTTAAATAAATTATTTAAATTCATTAAAATTAACATAAATACAGTAGGTAAAAGATTACATGGTGGTTTAAAATAGAATATAAAGTATTAAAATTACCCAGAACATGTAAAAAATCAATTTTATGGACATATTTTGATAGTAATATTTCTATTATTTGTAATGTATCCTTATTAGGCCATTATGACAAGAAAAAAACATGATTGAAATTCTATTATTTAAAAAAATTTAAATGTGTGCCAGTCATCTCCATTTAAAAAGGATTCCAACTATCCCCCACTCATCACTACTTCAATTCCATGTGGTTTGGAATATATATATCAAAATCACTTCCCAACATCACCACTCTCATCCTATAAGTCCTAATTTGGGTAGAAACTCAACTAAGGAAGTCCTTTTATGCAATCAAAAATGAGTTACCCAAATAAGATGAATCATTCATCAATGAACATTTTTTACTGATTTTTTCCTCAAAACCCATCAATTATTTCTATATAACCCTTATATAATAACTTTAGTATCTTCAATATAATTATTTTTTATGTTATTTTTATGACTACTACCAAATACACTTTATCTAATAGGTTATGATATAATTTTTCATGTGTACAGAGGACTACCGCCATTCAAACAAATGCATTTTGTTTTCCATTACAACCTTTGATGGATGAAAAATGAGGTAAATGTGGGTTTTAAATTATATTAATGATATAAAAGAATTAATTATTATTTTTTAATAATTATATAACACATAAAATCATGTTTTTTATTTTTTGAAATACGATTACCTCATTCTTGTGTATAGGGAACAACCTCCTCACGAAGCGATGTGATTCATTCATGATTTAAATAGAATGTATAAAGGATGAAATTATTAACAATTTTTGATATGTATTTTATAACCTTGTTTATATAATACAAATATGTATAATTTTCTTTTAGTTAATTCAATACAATAAGAAAACGGGAGCAACATTTATGAGAATATACGACCTACCGTCTCTCTGAAAGGTGTATTTCATTTTCTATCACCAAATATTCTGAATTACATTAAATATATATTATTAATATATATAATATTTATATACATATAAAAATTATTTATATTACTAAATCATGATAAATATAGGAGGATCAAAAGTATAACAAAATAATACATATATGAAAAATAATATTTTTATTACCCGAAATGCTACATTAACATGGAATTGTTAAAAAAATGTAATGAAATGTGATAAGAAAAACATATATTGTATGATATATTTAAATATGGGTTTCTAAAGATATGTATTAAAATTATATTTATAATACATGACATTATAATGACTAGGATTAGAGTTAAGATATATAGTAATGGATTATTGTCTCATTTTTTCTTTGATAGACACATGCAATTTTAAAAACATTTGTATGATATTTGGTTAACATACTACCCATAATTATATTTTATTATTATTATCATAAATATAATTTATATCTACTTATCCAATTTATGATATCTCATTCATGGGGGTTGCATTTCAAATTTTATGAATCCAGTAGTGAATTTTTGTCTAAATTGTTTTTCCTTGAGACATATGTTATGAAATTAACTAAAGTACTTTAATGAGGTGTATAATTGGAACCATTAACATATAATATTATAAATTTATATATCGGCATGATATTTTATGTTCCATTATAATTTATTTATTTATAGGGAATATGATTCAAGGATACCAATATAGTAATCATTTTATGTTATAATCTCATCATTTAACTGGATTGTTTATGATTACGCCTCCGATAATAATATTTTTTGATATTTAACAAAATAATTTTCATTAAATATGTTAATTCATGAAACCTCTATAAAATTGTAACATTTTCACACTATTTGGTACTTATAATAATTAAGAAAAAAAATTATTAAATTCTGACTTGATTTCCCTCTTTGTTGAGGAAATTAATTTCATTCAAAACCATTTAAAAAAATTATTAAAAAATATTAATTACTATATTTATATTTTTAACCTAAATTTTAACCCATGTATGTTTTTTTTAAATAAATATAAATTAATCTTCAAGTAATTTTTAGAACCAATGCATGTTTGTATTTTATCAAAAATCTGAAAGGAATCATCAATTTCACATGTACAACCTGAACACCATTTTCTAACATCACGAAAAACCATTACATAAAATATTAATTTTATGTTTTCAAGGTAAATTTCAATGAATATGGGTTTTGATTATATTTATATTTTAAAATTATTTTTACAAATAGGAAAGGATATTTTCTAAAAGAAAATTATTTAAATGATTGATGAAAATCATTTTCCATGTATGCTTTCATCTATATATGATACAAATTCCATAATAAGAATATTATCCTAGGATTCCATTTATACTAAAACATTCAATGAATTATTGTTTTATGTATTGATGTTTTTGATAAATGTTTCTCCTCCCTTATTTATTCCATAATTAAATTCTTATGAAACTCGCTTCATTTCATGGGTTATGTTTTGATGAAATGATTATGAATCCTCTCCTGTTTCCACAGGTTATGCTATGAAAAAATGTTTTTATAAAAATTTTATTTCATTTTATATGATATTTTTTTATGGTCTTTTGGAACACATAATTATAGTTTTCATTACGTCATTGTTAGACTTATATCTCCCTCAAATGCATTACGTAAATATTTATATATCTAATGAGATAACAATTATTGGAATGGGGAGTGAACCTGATATATTATAATAGGTCTGGAATGAATACAAAAGCAATTAAAACAATACATGGCTGGAAAAAGGAGTGAAATAATTACAGTAATATCCTTTTTTGGTTATTATTTTCTTGGAAATGAGCCTTTTCCAAAAAATAAATGATTTTATATCAATATGTGTATGCCAAAAATTACATGCCTTATACTAATTTTTCCCTTTATTGATCATTCTTGGTTTTTATCTTACAAATCATGTCTTAAGAACTACCAATCATTTTTTCATGAATCATGTATATCATCATTGATATGTAGATTATGGTTTTAAAATTTAAGGCTCATGTTCTCACACCCTTACGTTCATGTTATGATTATGTATCTCCCCTATTAACCCTTATTAAGAATATGTTCTCAACCATTCATATACATCCTTTCCCCAGGTTATGATAATATGTCGTATGTGTTATATGACTATGAAGGGGTATATTTATGAAGAATGTAATGGGGGATGTTTTATCTCCCTCATTGACCATTTTATATGTTTTTATTTTTATGACTACACTAAACTATTGTGGTCCTCAAGAAATTGATTTTGTAATATAGTAAATATTGGTGAAAACTGAAGAAATATCATTGTGTAATCAGCCTTGGTTCCTATAGTTGGTAGTATAGGATAAGTTTGGTTATCATTTGAGAACTATGTTGAGAAAAACTTTGTATGATACCTAATGAAATATATAAGGGTATGTCTTTGTGTGAGTTACTTTATAGGAAAATATGTTGGAAATTTGGAATGGAAATAGTAAGTGGGTTTTAAGAAACTATATCCATATCTGGATATTATATGGGGAATTTCACTTGAAAAATGTACATATGGGAAACAACCCAAAAAAACTACATTGAGATAGACTCGATTGGGAACTAGTTCATTACAATGGGCCATTCTACACTCCTAGTTTGACACCCTCTCGGGATACACATTGTGAATCGATAAAATCCATATGACCCATCATGAGGGATATTAAAATAATATGACAATAAATTACCTAGAATAAAAATAAGGTGTCATAGATTAATAAATGTGTCCGAATTTAGAAATATTGTAAGTGATCTTTCATTAATATGTGGTTCCCAATCATGATTTTTTTCTTACAATTTCCTATTTGGTTTTAGTCAATTTCTGGAACCCAAAGGAACCATGTTAATGCTATGTGTGATAGAAAATGTTAAGGTTTTACTCTTAAGAATCCATATGTTTTCGGATATGGAATTATATATATCATTACTATGAATACATTTATTTCTCAAGATATGAATCATTTTGAACTATAAAATGATAACAGTGTAAAATAATAATTTTCTTATTATTTTATGAGTCAACATCCACCATCCATTAGTGGAACTACTAATCCACTAGTTTATGAACAAAAGATCTATAACATGGAAAATATTTATTTTATTATATAGTATTAGAAACACTAATAATTCATTTTGGTTTTCTACGATTTGGTAGTTGAAATATATCAATGGTTGATACTTATCAATGATACGAACCAAACCGAGGAAATTAAATAATTTTTCTAGTACGAGTTCAAGAGATTATTTATCAATAATAACGTCCCTAATGTTATTCATATGATGATAGAGATGGAGTTATATATGTTAAATTAAAAGGATGATCAATACATTGGTATATATAAGGATAAATTTTCAAGACTAGTGAGTTACACTTATATTATTACCATCCAGTTGAAATTAATGCGGATCAATTCTTCATTGACATAATCTCAAGTCCCTTAGGGGAGTTAGATAAAATGAAATTTGGTAGCAATGATGGGATTCGTTGGTGTATTTATAAGGTGGAAATTGAGATTAGGTTTATGTATCAATCTCAAGGTTTTGACAAGAAAATGTAGAAAATGATTAAATGAAAATTAAAAAACCGTGGAGAGAATAAGATAAGATTTCCTTTATGCTAAATGTCATGAAAGAATCATGGATGAAATTTTGTGATGGTTATTACAAAATGTTTTAAGTGTACAAGGTACAGTAACCATGGAATTTATTTCTTCTATAATAGAAGTATATTGGATAAAAATGTGAATATAGATAACGCTACATAGAATTCACAACCCCACATCTATCCATCACATGTATGGACAATAGGAATTATTATAAACTATTCCCAAAACCTGATGGTTAATTTTGATGATTGACGTCAGCAACAACTTAATATGGGGGTTATGTGGAAATCTCATTAAATCATTATATATGATGAGGTGTGTGATAACAACATGGTGAAAGAAACAATTAACACCCACTATAGAAAAATTTACAGTCGAATTTTAATCTAGTTTTACCAATAATTAAATATCCAGTGAATTTTGTATTGATATTAAGATGTCAACCAAATTATTTTATGTAGAGTTAGTAGTGAAAGCCATTAATTATGAGATTATTGTTTCTTAAGTATATGATTCATCTCTGTTTGACATTGGTGGGAATATGTATCATGAAAATATTTACATTATTCATCTTGTAAATTTAGATATAATACAAGGTTGAATTGGATTTATCTATATAAATCTCACCTAAATTTCTGATTAAGGGATCACATTTTTGATATTCTTAACCAACAAATGATCATATATCAACATGTCTATAAGTATTATTTTATTATGGAAATTAATTCCATCATTTAGGACTTAATTTCAATTCAGAATTAGATTATATATTAGATGGTTGATTTGAAACATGACATTGATGATATTCTTATTATTGGTGAATTTGTTGATGACTTCTAGAAGAATTTTTTAATCCTACAGAAAAATAAGATGTTTAATTTTCAATATAACTCACACCTAGTACCACACCGATTTTGATGTCTCCCTAATTAATGGACCTTATTGAGTTACATGAATTATGGAAGAAACTACAGGAATCCCTTAAAAGGGGATTCATTTATCCAAGCCTGACACATTGGGGTGAACTTATTATCTTTATTAAAAATAAATACTAATTAATGTGATACTACATTGATCATCAAGATCTAATCAAGTTCCTAATTAAGAAAAAGTATTGTCATCCCCATATCGATGACTTGTTAAATCAACTACGTGGATCCCAATACATTACAAATATTTCCCTTCATTTTGGATATCATCAATCAATATATAATAAGGATGATATAACCAACATCACATTTAATAAAATTAATGGAATATGTGAATATATAATTATTCTTTTTGGACTTTCCAATGCCCCAGATATCTTCATCTATTTAATGAATATATAATTTAGTGATTACCTTGATCAATTTTTTTGTCTTTATAGATGATAATATTTCTATTAAAATAGTATATAATAGTTTGAATATCACTTGTGAATAAACCTAAATACCCAAAAAATAAGAGTAAGAATAAGAAAAATTTACAAAGTATGTGTTTTTTCTAAAAAATGATTCATTTTGGGGCTATATATTTTCAATATGGTGTATATCTGAAGATACATCAAAGATTATGATAATTGAATTTTGTCTTAGACTAACCAAGGTGAATTAGGTCTATAGTTTTCTTGGTAAGGATATAAATTATAGACCATTATTGTATAGTTTATCCTGACTATGTAATACTTTGACTAAGTTATCTAAGATGGTATCCAAGTTTCTCTAGACTAATGAATGTGAGAAAAATTTCAAGAAATGGAAGAGAATATTAGTAATCATACCATTTATAACTTTATCTTATAGTGGAGAAGTATTTGTAATCTATAGTGACACATATAAGAATAGATTGGGATTTGTTCTTATACATAATGAAATCATTATAGATTATTCCTCATGATAATTTAGGATTACTTAGAAAAATTACACAACTCATCATTTTTAGTTAGCTCTAGTAATTTAGGAATTAATGATATGGATGAATTATCATTAGAGAGAAAATGATGGTATATATACTGACATATGAAGGTTAAATTATATATTCAAATAGATGGTGTTGATTATGAGAAAATGAATAAACTACAGATCATAAAATTTTAAGAATTATCAATACATTACCACTTATGTGATGATAAAATTGTGGTCGATTTTTTGAGTCAAAAGGATTAGGCTTGCATAACTATGATTAAGATTACAAAATATCCAATATTTGGAAATTTGAAAAGGATCGATATGGAAATCCCGATAGAAGTATAAAATTATTATATTTCTAATTTGAATGTTCAACCATCCATCATTGTGGAGATTAATGATATATATAAGGAATATTTTGAGCTATAAAAAAATGATATAAATGTTCTTATATTTAACATTTATCATGATGGAATGAAAATGTTCAGGAATCATGTATATATTCATTCAATACCAAATGTGAACAATTATTTTTTCTAGGAATCTGGTACATCTTTTTCTCTATTATTCTGAGATGTAATAATATTTATAGGGATTTTACAGAGTACTTCGGGTGGGATGGTGTAGAGTGAGATATTAGGGAGTTTGTATCTCCATTCATGGTATGTATAAAAGTTGAGGATGAACAATAAAATTTCAAGGGTTTTTTTATCAACTAATCATTCCAAAATGGAAATGGAAAAACACCACCATGTATTTTGTATATGGAATCCTTTAATTGGATAAGAAAAATAATTTTATATGGTTTTTTCAGTCTACATACTAAGTTAGAAAAATTAATCTTCATAAGATAAGATTTATCTCTATATCAATTATCTAGGATATACATTAACTATGTGGTATGGTTGGATAGAGTTACATATTCCATTGTACCCGATTAGGATTTGAATATTACCTCAATGATAAGGTAATGTATTCAAAAAGAACATGACATAGAGGTTATTTTAAACACTACATATCATCCTCAGATAGATGGTCAATCTGATAGAAAAATAAAATCCTTATTATAATTATTGAGATATTTTTATTTTGATTTAAAATTTATTTGGTATCAATACCATTCTATTAATGATTTTTCTTACAATAAGATCTTTATCTCAATCATTTATGAGGATCCTTACAATTCATTATATAAAAATAAATGTAGAGATAAAAATTTCTATGATAATGTTAAAGAAATAAATCTATTGGAACATGATATAACTGAAGAAATGATAGAAAAGGTAATATCCACGGAATAAAACGTCACGATGGATCAACGGTAGTAGAAAAGTGACACTGATAATAAAAAATGTGATCTATAATTTGTATTTTCTAAAAGGTTTTTTCTATTAATATCTCCATTGAAAATGGATATGTGATTCGAGAATAATGGTAAACTAATCCCTAGATATATTGGGCCCTTTAAAATTATTGATCGGATCAGGACGGTATATAATTTCAGGGTGCTTCCACTAAACCTATCTCAAGAACATTATTTTTTCCATGTATCTATCATAAGTATGTACATCCCTAGTATTCACATTAAATTATATTAAATGTAATAAATCTGGAGGAAGACCATTCTTAATTGGAACATCCATCGATGATTATAGATCATACATATAATGTTCAACAAAAAAGACCACTCATCTGGTCAATGTATTTTGGAGAAATCACCAGTTTTATCAAGGTATGTGGGAACTTGAGGGTATAATGAGTTAGAATTGTTCACTTTTTTTAATCATGGTGAATAATTTTGAGGGAAAAATTCATTTAAAGTGTGGTAGAATGTAACTCCTTTAGATTTTATGAAATATTATTTTTGAATAAAATAACTTTCTCTCATAAATTTCATTACATGTAACACTATGTCAATATTATATTACAAAAATAGCAATATTATCTTTCACTTTAAGAAACACTCTGTTAGCTTGTTTGACACCTACCAGTGAGTTCTAATATGACCACAACATATTTTCAATATAGATATTTAAACTCGATAGTTATAGCATGGAATTACCAAAAAATTAATTTTAATTAATAACTTTTATATATTAATAATAATTGTTTATATAACGGAATCATATTGAATATATAATACATAATTCTAGGTTATGTCCTTATATGATGGAATATAATATTGTCTCAATCAAATGTTTCTTATTTGTTTAGTGAATATTAATAAAATGTACTTTTGGTAGTTGGGTTAAATGAATTTTATAAAATAAACAAGATTTTTAATTCATGATATAAAAATTATCTTAGGTTAATTTCTTTTCTTTTAATGAAATGATTCATTTTTTGAATAGTGAAATATACTAAATTTTAATTGGAAACTTCCATTTATTTTAAATAGACTATAGTTTGAAATTATTTATAATTTTTTTATTGTTAAAAATTAGTTCAATTTTAAATAACTTAATCATATTTAGGTTATTTTAAAAAAATTTATTTCATTTTAATATTAAAAAATTCAATCATTTGATCATTTTCTATTTAAAACCCCACATTCTCATCTTGTCTATTGGATTAATTTTAAATTCATGTCTTCCTCTAATATGAAAAAAAATAAAAAATGGAATAAATATTTAAAAAACGATTAATTTATAAATTATAACAAGTAAAAAATAATTTCTCACCAAAGAGACTTGTGATAAAATAAAAATTAATTACCATGATTAATGTAAAAATGTTTACTTAGTGGTTAAACATAGATTATATGGTGTAAAAATTACCCGAAACAAGTATCAAACCCACTTTTTTGCCATATTTTGACAATATACATTCTAGACTAGATAATATACTATTATGATGGCCTGGTGACATGAAAAATATATGTGTACAATTCACACATTCCAATGAAATTAAAATTGTTCTTCTCACCTCCCTTATAAATAAAAACCCCCTCTCTACTAATTTTTAAACATTAAAAACTAATTGATTTGACCATACCCGAATAAATAACATCCCCACATCCTTCATCCCTTCTTATAATCCTTACATTGGTTATTAATCTAACCATGGAAGTCCTTTAGTGTAATAAAAAAGGAGATACTTGAGGAAATGGTAACATTCATCAACAAATGGTTTTCTTATTTCTTTGTTGAACCCTATTTATTATTTTTATATCATGATTATATTAAAAAAGTATATTCCATAAACTGATATATTGTTAATTTAATATTACAACTTAAAACCATGCATTCATCCATAAAACGGGTAACAAAATCATAATTTCTGGTTACAGTGGACTACCCCATCACGAAACGATGTCATTTCATTCGATTACCAACTTTCAGGGTTGGGGAAAATGATGGATGTACCATTTATATATTTCATATATGATATATATGATTTAATTATGTTTAATTAAATATTATATAAAACAAACCATCATGCTCTCTATTTTTTGGGAGTACAATAATATCGGTCATGTGTATAGTGGACTACCATCTCACGAAGCGATTTGATTCTTTCATGATTTACATTGAATGTATTAATTATATGTTTAATAAATTTTTGTGATATATAACATAGAACCATGATTCTACAATTATAATATATTTCATTTTCTTTCATTTCAATCAATCTAATGAGAAAATGGATTCAACAGTAATGTGCACTTATGGCGTATAATCTACAATAACGGTGTATCATTTCCTATCACCACATTTTATGAATTATTTTAAACAATATATAATGAAATTATATGATATTTATATCATGACATTAAATATAAGTATGATGAAACCATGATCAATTTAATTTGACCAAAAATAAAACAAATTATATTTTATATGGAAAAAAATTGGTTATTACCCGAAACATAAATTTAACATGGGTTTGTTAATAAAAATGTAATAAAAGTTCCTAATAAAATCATATATAGAATGATATATATATTAATATTTTTCTATTATATATTTATTATAAATATATGTTTATTATATAGGATGTTTAAATGTGTATGATGAAATTCAAGAATTAAGTTACGAGATTTTGTCTCACTTTTAACATTTTTGAGACAAATGATTTGAACTGAATATAGTAACCATTAATGTATTTTATGATGATTATAATAAAATTTATTGGTATTTACTTATAAATTTAAGGATCCCACATTCATGAGGAATGCGGTTCACAATTTACAAAATCAATAAACGATTTTATCTCAATTTTACATCATCGAGATGTAAGTTATAATATGCACATATATTCTTCATGATGGTTATAAATATACCCTTTTACACATAATATAATGTATTAATATATCCCCCTGAAATTTAATGTTCCATTATATGTTATTACTCCATAGGTATTATGATTAATGTTACCAATGTAGTAATGATTTTATTTAAAAATTTCTTCGTTTATCAAGATTGTTTATGATTATGCTTCAATGACAAGATATTATGATTTTCCTCTCAATAATTCCTTTGAATTTTCCTATCCTCATTTTTTTCATGATATCATCATATAATGTTAAAATATTCACACTATTTAGTAAAAAATATATTTTAGAAATATTCTTTTATGAAAATCCTAATTTATTTCCCTCTTAGAGGAAAAACATGATTTCATTAAAAACTATTTCATCTAAAAATGGTTTCCAAAATATTTTATTTCTCCATTATGATTTAAATAGAAATTTATACCCATGATTGACTTCTCACCAAAATGTTTTGAATGGAATCTTTACGTTATTATCCATTACATTGATTATTTTTCATTTTCAAAAAATATTAAATGAATCTTCATTTTTATATCTTATTCATGAACAAAATTTTCAATCATCATGAACAATAATTACTTCTAGGATTAATAAGTAAATTTTTGAGGTTATTTTCAAATAAAATTTATTTAATTTTTTTATTCATTATGAAATATTTTTTAAATGACTAAATGATATTTAACACAAAAAATGATTTCATTGATCAATAAAAATTATTTTCTATCTAATATTATATATAATGATATAACTTATGCATTTATATAGATATAACCTGGGTATTCAATTCATATTATTTCACATAATGGATTATTTTTTGATGGAATGATGTTATTAAACCCATTTCTCTTACATGGAATATACCATGATAAAATGATTATGAAACCATCTTCTGTTCACAGTTTATGCTATGATTAAATGACTATTAAAACTATATCATTTCCAAATGTTTTTATATGATTTAATTTTCATAATACACACTTCATTTTATGTGTTATGATGTAATGAATTTTTATGATCTTGTCAAACACATCAATATTGTTTTCATTTTTTTGACGAGTGAGACCTATATCACCTCGAATGAATTGGTAAAAGATTTATATATCACATGAGATAGACATGGATAAAAATGAGTGTGAACCCTATGTAGTATGAAAAGGATATAATGGGTAGTGAACCAACTACAATAAGAC
Organism: Viscum album; assembly: GCA_963277665.1. NCBI lineage: Eukaryota > Viridiplantae > Streptophyta > Magnoliopsida > Santalales > Viscaceae > Viscum > Viscum album. Next base: position 1,936,686,767 of record OY728137.1, read on the forward strand.
ATGGATGCAATGAAGAGTTAACATAGTATAGTATAAAAATATCATCTATGATGGACTTTCTAGCGATCAATGACTAATATGGAAATGCTTTTCAATGATTATGTGTATGAAACATAACTAATGCCTTATTAAAATGTTATTATTTTACCGATAATGTTGTTTTACTATAATTAGAATGATTTCTTGTGAACTATTGAAATTTATTTCTTGACTCATGTACATGGTATTTTATATGCAATATATGGTCTTCACACATTATAACCATGTTCTCATACACATATGTTCATGTTATGCTTACGTATCTCACTTTTTTACCTTTATTGAGCATTAGAGCTCACACTTTATTATGCTTCCATTACCAATGTTATGATGAAATTTATTGTTTATGATATATCGATGAGGCGTGCAGTTATAGTGAATGTAGTGGGAGATGTCGTAGCTCACATATGGACCAGTGATGTTTTTCCAATGGTTATAAATATGAAAATTTATTAATTTCCTTAGGTGTTTTATTATTTAAATTAATATATATTCTTAAAAAATGCTGTAATATATATTTATATTTTTCCTAGGTTTCTATTACATGACATTAATATATTCATGTTAAATTCAAGTCATGTTTAAATCGTTTATATTATCATCAGCAGTCCTGTCATTATACGTCCCCACCAAAAATAATATTTATATGATGAGATTTTTTATCATTATAGGTTCTCATATTCCTTATAGATTTTATTTATATCTTTTCTTGTCATTGTGTTATTGGTTTTAAAGGATAAAGTATAAACCAATGAAAACCGAATGATTTTGGGTTCTTTTCTTTGAGCCTCAATAATTCATCTATTTCTATCATAGCTGACATGAATCTAGTAAAACTACATTGCATGTATTTTTGAATCTAAAAATCAAATACTTATATGGACTAAAATGTAGTGTATTTCCCATTGAATTTATTTCCTCAAACTACTCCTTTTTATGACATCATTCGTTCTATAAAAAAAGCTCTCACTAAATTGAATAACATAAAATTTCAAGAATATGTGTACATCACTGACTTTAAATTATGAGGTAATTATTTTTAATCCAATATTTGATGATAATTTCTTCTAATAGTACATCATTGGTCTATATAAAAAAATATTGTAGATGTTAATTACTATGAACTATCGATATCTGGATGATTCATCAATCAATCATTACCCAATGAGCCTAATATATCAAAAGATAAGGTGGTCACATTTAAAACTCACCTCACCAGGTCACACAGATCATACACCAACTTTATAAAACATAAAACTAGAATTCATGAAAAATAATTTTAATGAAAAGAAGAATTTAGATTCAAGAGTTTAAAACAACTATACAGTACATCAACCAGAGAACATTGCTTCTTTTATCCATATAATAATATGATAAAAAGGTAAAATATTTGAGATGAAATAGATCATACATTCAATTTTTTAATGAATAATTAAATCAAATTAATAATTACATTAAATCCTTAAATCCACCTTATTATATGAAAAATATTTCCCTTCTAATGTGATTAGGCCACGCTTCAGGAAAACCTATTATCATCTCATGTGACACATTATTTTAGTAAAAACGTTTCAATATATAGGTATGAAAAACTATATTAGAATATATCATGAAAATACTGGTAAACTAATATATAATATATAATAAATAACATATTATGATTTCATCAAATATAATGACCAATTGGAAATTAGTATAGTATAAATACCAAAAAAAATCATTAGAATCATTTAAGGGGAAGATTAAATAACTTACTATGGCCATTGTAGAACATTCATAAACCATTCACCAAGCCATCGATCTCATACGAATTACATATGGAGAACATTAATGAGAAAAGAAATATGATACAAGAAAATAATTTCCATATCAGATAATTAAGACACATGGAAGATGATTTTGTAGAGAGATAAGATGAAAAGATATCGTTGGAAATCTTAGGAAGTCACCCAATGGTCAAATTTGAAAGATTTAATTTTGAAAATTATCTACTACATGGAACGATTTGATAACAAAATTTCCTATATGATATAACCTCTATGGTCATCACAAATTATGAAAGGGGAATGAAGGTGAAGAGAAAGTGTACTATAGATTTATCCATTACAAATGTAGTTCTATTTCATTTTCATTCTATAAACTTCTTAGAACTCTCCCCTATAATATAATATTAATAAATTATTAAAAAGACACTATTTTTTTATCAAAAGAGTTGAGATACTTATTCATTAATTGTGGAACTAATTTTTAAACAATGTACTCCCACTATTGGTTTTATTCATTATTTATAGTTTATTGGGTAGATGTAGTGATTTTGGTTTTCAGGATATTGTTTACTCATTAAATAAGACATCTAGTAGAAATTTTATCATAATTTCTCACTACGAAACTAATTCCATATATGGTGGAATGGTGTGGGTTGGTTTTTGATGTGTCCCATGTTCATGGTAATTTTAGTGAGATGTAAATCTCACTATCAGGACTTCCATTTGAATGAACATCAAATAATGTCAACATTAAATAGAAGTGGAAGATTTTTTTATTTTATTTCTTAGTGTTTCATGCTACAACCCTCACTTGTACATAATGAAAAATATAACAAAATATTTTCTAAATTTCATTTTCCTAAATCATCAATTAAATTCAAGGGTGAATTATTTAATGCTTTAGATTATCACATTGGGAAAGAATAACAGCTGGCCTATATAACTAAATGAGTTGATGGGATGGTGTTATTACGCACATGTGGATCACCACTATTTTTTCATACCTATCATTTTATATTTATTATATATATTAATATAATTAAATAATAACAAAAAATAGTTCCTTATGATTTTTTGATCACTATTCATGAACCAAACCAAAAAATATTGTCATTTCGAAAAATATTGATGATGGGTGACCAAAATTTATTTATGAGAAGACCATGGTTATTTACACACATCATTCTTGTGGAAATATAAATGATATGTGATAATACATGAGACAAGGACACATGATAACACCCTCCCATTCTTATTAAATTCATTAATGATTAATATCAAATGAAAATGATATTATGCTAACACAATGTCCCGTTAAACATCACATATTATCATAATCTATACGTTTTAAAACTCAACATAGATAAAAACATGAGAATGACCTTCATAATATAATATATAATTCATTTACTTCCCAATTTTATAAGGGAAGTCTATTACAAAATACACATCTCCAATAGAATTTATCACAATCAGGATAAGGCGTATTATCCCATTTACATTGAATATAGATTTATAGTAACCTTCATAGCCACCAAAAATCATCTACCTAAAAAGATGTATAAAAAAATTACCTAACTAACAACTCATCTCACACTATATGGAGTCCTATGTTAAAAATAATGTAATTGTAAATGTAATCTTTACGCACCCAAGGGTATACTTACCACTCTATTATATCATATAAAGTGAATCCATATCCTCAAAAATTAATACCCAATATTAGTGTTATAAAATACCCAAAAATACTAATTAAATGGTTTTAATTTATAATGTAAATGAATATATAAATACAATAATACACCAATAAAAAATTATAGTTTCAATTATTTAATGTGATATTAAATAGTTACTTAAGAAAATATTGATTGAATAATTATTGACATATTAATTAATTATATAAAAATTTAAAAAATAGATTACCAAAATATTTCTGTTCTGAAAACCATTTAATAAATATTCTCTTCATTTTAGAAACATTTATTAATATTAATAATTCATACAGATAGAAAATTGATCAACATTGCTTATATGATGCCTAAAATCATTCATTTTTTTGACCATTATCCAAGAGGAAAACATTATTTTATCATTTCAAAACAAAAAATATTCTTGAATAAAACAGGAATTGTAACAAATATAGTGTAAAAATAATCATTAACCCATTATATAATTTTATTAATTTGTACTAGTGTTTAGGACACACAAACTCAGTTTATATCTGATGTTCTATCCAATACTATCTTCATTTAAAAGGTACAAAAAGCGTAAGGGAAAAATATTTTGGAACCATTTTTTATTCTGTGACTAAGGTCACCCAATCAAAAAATATTTTCATGTAAATTTAATTTTGCTACCATTCATACCAATATTCTATAAGAAACTCACTAGTTTGGAGATTCTATATCTAACACAATGAGTTTAAACACTAAGTATCACAACATACAAGAATAAGTAAATAACTATATTATGATATAACAATAGTGTAATTGTAATGTTTTTAAAGCTAAGTTACAACCATTAATAATATACATATAATTATGGTATAACATAGTGGCAAAAACCCAAATGAATATATATACTTTAAATGGATCCCATAATTTCAAAATAAGGTAAAATTTAAAAATGAGTAAATACATGTGCAAACAATACTAAAAAGACATGAGTCTGCCCTAGATCCTTTCTCTCAAACTTATTCTACTACTATTTTTTGTTCCCCTATGCATGATAGTTCTTAGAAATAAGTATAAGGGTTTTTATGCTGTTTATAGTTCTTAAAACTAATGCGATAATAAATCATAGTATTAAACCACTAATAAGTTTAATCATATGTGTCATAGTATGATATTAATGGATATATAAATGATTAAGTTTAATGACCCAATAATTTTCAATAGAAATTTATTTCTTACAAATATTTCATAATGAACTTAGTTCTATGTGACCCTTAAAACATATGGTTGTCAAGTCTTTGATGTGAATTTTGAAAATCGGACATACACCACTGTGATAAGTAAGTTATTCAGAATTTGATAAGAAAAACACAATTTTTGTTGAATAGTAACCTACCATTGTGAATAGTAACATACCCTTATTAATATTGATATAACCTAATGAATAATAACCTTTCCTATGATAGTATATAAATAATATTCAAGTGGAAGTACGATATACATATCCTTTAGATTAAGTAAATAAATGTTATCAAAATGTTGATTTTAGAATAATTATAATTTTAATTAAATATTTAATTAATCATATATATAGATTTATTTTTGAAAAATGCACTGCATTTTTAAATTCTACACGTCGAAAAATAGGTTGGTTAAATTTTTTGAGTTTTTCTAAAAAACTCAAAAAAAATTTGAATACTAAAATACAGAAAAAAACTGTATATAAATATTATCAGTTAAATACACTATTCAATACATCACATGTGATGTAACTGCACTTGGTTCAGATTAAAATTATAAAATTACAATTATTGGTCATGGAAGACTCACTGTTCCTTGTCATGTGGTGAAATAATAAATTAATTAATATAAAATTCAAAAATCCTTTCTCTCTCATCCATATAAAACACCCCTTCACCCCCTCTTCTCTTCAATCCTATCAGGCCTTGTTCCTTTTCCAAATTCTATCAAAAAATATTTCCAACCTTCTCTCCTATGTCTATCAAGCGTTGGTCTCACAAGAATACCAAAACCTCCACCATAACATGGTTTTCATGGATGTTTGGTTCAAGAGTTAAATTCCTCTTTTCAATTCTTTGTTTTTTCTTTCATGTTCATTTGTTTTATTTTTCTATTATTTACTCTCCTTATCCAAATGTTTTTATGAGTCTAATAACATACATTTTATATAATTTCTTCATGATATTGGAATAATTTATCATCATCTCTTTCTATTACCATATTTATACTAGTTGCAAAAACACCATCTGAGATGTGTCAATTTACTACATTCAAGGGTGATGGGATTTCGATATCTATTATCATTTTCTAATATGGTCCTAAAATGTTTCTTGTTATGGTTGAAACATATTATTATTTATTTAATATACTATTTTTTTGTTTTGTAATCCATTTGTACAAATGGTATTACGATATAATGGAAAATGTGTTCGTTGTAAACATAATCCAAAAATTAACCGAAACAATTATCATTACAGTTCAATATAATAATTAATCCTCATGTCATGTAACCAAGAAATATAAATGACAACTAACACCTATGGATGATCATAAATAATATTTTAATTCAATTATAGAGATTTACATCCATTCCACATGAACTCCATTAATTATGAACAAGTGAACCATTTATGAAAATAATGAAAACGAACATTGCAGAATTGTGAAATTAAATAAAAAAAATTACCAATAAGAGAATAAATGAACTAAAAACAATTATGATAAACTAAATAAATTTATAATATGATCTTAAATAGGTTATTAATAAATAAAATTTCATATTCTAGGTGGTTATCATCAAGAGTGGATCATGTTCGGATTTAAGTTAAGCATTTTTCCACCCAAACAACCATTTTAATTTTCGTTATATTTATTGTATAATTTCCTCAATGAAATTATTGTATATTATAATTTAATCCTTATAACATCTTTTTAGGTGTTCTATATATGTTTACCAACTATAACCATTCCTTATTTTATGGATAGTTACAAGTTTTACAAGGAACAATCAATTTGTTTTTCAAAAATCGAAGCGCGATCTAAGGGAATTTCTCTAATTTTAACCTATTTTAAATGTCACTATATAATTTGTATTTGGAAAACATAATCATCATAATTTCAGTAATTATATTATGAAAATAGTATATTACTTCACTTATGGTTTTATACAAATATTTTTCCAAAAGAACTCTTCTTTTTAAAATAAAATAGTTTTTATCTAAAGATTTACTCGAAGAATTTATAAGAATACCTTAATCTATTTCATTGGTCTGGTTGATAATTATGTATTTTTTGGGATTATTATTCCATGTTATCATCTAAAATATTTAATTTAATGTTTTATGATTATTTTGGTTGTGGTTGTGCTATATTAAATCTATTCATCAATTTTCTCTAAATGGTTCGTGTTTAAGCTTATTGTTTGGGGAATGTTATATACATTTCATATATTAGTTTCAATATGAGTGTATATGTTGTTTGAATTAATCCCTATTTATATGAGGAATGTATTGAACATAGTAATTTTTGGGTGTAACCTGCTACATCCCCTCAGTGTATTGGTTTGTCTTATGACACAGACTAGAGTCTTGGCATAAGGCCTTGACCAAGCAGTTGTTTATGGTCATGGCATAAGGCCTTGATGTTATAGTTATATTATCCCAGATTATGCATCCCATCATTAGGAAAATTTTATTGTTGGTTCATGTGGTTATTAGACTAATACAATAACAATTATTATTTAATATTATGGAAATATTAATCACCTCTTATTTGTACCATAATCGAATCATGTTTTTATTTTTTTAAAGGAACATGTTTTCATTTATTCAAAATTTATAATGTTTATATAATGATATCATCTGATGCATTTATTACACTTAATGAGTGTTTGAGATGACCCATTTATTTTTTTTCATTTTCTCTGGACATGAATACGGTTTTTATGAATGACATGCTGAAATAACCCAGGAGTTATGGATGTTTTCTAAGGAGTTTCATTGTTTTATTTCTTTTCAGGTTGTAATTTTTAACTTATGTATGAATATTTTTTATAATAATACTATAATAATCAGTCCTTTGATATTCTTATTCCTTGTATGTATTCAAATGTAATCAAATAAGGTACCAGATCCCGACAATTGGGGTTGGGTCATTATAGTTGTAATCATAGTATATTTAGGAGAAAACATGGAAACTAGATTTAGAAAATGTAGATATGGGAAGTGTCACTAAGATAATCATTGAGGATAAACATTCAACAACATCCAGATATTTTGGTAAGGAGTAGATTATGTGGATCCATCAATAAATACATCCCTATCTAGATTTGAGTAGGTAGAATCGGCTCTGGCACAAATGTACCTAGGAGAGAATGCTCCAATAAGGTGTTTCGGGCTTGATCTAGGGTATCCTTATACACATCATTGGGCCTTGCTGCAGTCATGGTTATGACATTCTTAGGGTATATACTTAGGATAATTCACATATTATTTTGAATCCATTATGAATGATTCAAATGTAAATTTTTCCTCAATGATACAATGTTTATTATTAATAAATTAGCTATGCGTAGAAATTCGATTATGCTTAGTATTTTTCTACATTGAGATTATACATTATGATTCATACCTTAATCTGTTGTATAACATTTTTTTTAAATGGTGCCTAGTGGAAATAATGGAAACCGAATGAATTCATGTGTCCTCTTCAAGGATTTACCTCTGATTCAAGATAATGATTTTGGATATGGTGCTACTACTGGTGTGGAGAAACATTTAACAATATTGGAATTACATACTCAGGTTATTAATAGTACCATTACCCATATGTAGCATCTTGATCCACCATGTGGATGAGCTCTATTAGATCTATTTATTTTACAATAGCCTCCATCATTCAATGGGACTACGAACCCATTTGAAGCAGAGTAGTTGATATGTTCCCTAGAGAAGATATTTCTCACCTTGGGATGAAACAAAAGAGGGAAGGTTGTCATGGAAGTTTATCGTCTAACAGGAGATGTGGATCAGTGGTGGCAATTAATCCAAAACACAATGGTGGAGGAATAAATATAAGATATGTAACTGAGTGATTTTAAGGAAATATTCATAGAAAAATATTTCCAACGTGAATAGAAAGCAGATATGGAGAGAAATTTCGTGAATTTGAGGTAGAAGGAGGATGAAAATGTTCCCAAGTATGAAGCCAAGTTTAAAAGGCTGGAAAGGCATGTTGCAGACAACATATGTAATTTAAGAATAAAAATTGATTGATTCATTGAGATTTTAAAACCATTCCTCCAAAGGGCTCTAGTCTCCCAAAGTTTCTCATCATATGAAGATACAGTCTCAAGTGCTATCAAGGTAAAAAATGAATTATCTATGTCTTATGACTTTAATGGAATGAAAGAGAAGAATAGGGCTAACACAAACTATGGGAAATGAAATAATGAAATGGGTATGAAAGGAATATTTGAATTTCTATCATGTAGTAATTGTTGGAAGAAACACCCCAACACTTGTCGGAAGGGAATGACAGTTTGTTACAAGTGAGGAGAAAATGGACACCTATCTCAGGAATGTAATTGAAAGAATGAAGCTACCAATGTTTTGTGATACAATTGTAGGGATATGGAACATTATGCACATGAATTTCCTAAGCATCAGGGAAATTTTCTCCAATGAAGTCCAAGGGAGAAAGGCCTAACTTATGTGGTCACAACCACAGAGTTTGAACTTCCTAACAATGTGGGGGTAAGTACATTTATGGTTTCAACCAACTTAGAAAATACATTATTTGATTCTAGATCATAAAATTAATTGATATCTTCCATGTTTTCCATGAAAATTATATATGTCCAATTAGATTTAATAAAGTAATTATTAGTCAAAACCATGTTGGATGTATCATTACAACCAAGGCATGTCGATTATTCCCCCTAATGACCCATAAATGTTTTGTATTTTCTAACATTATCATCATACCAATGGTTGAATATGATATAATTCTTAGTATGAATTGGCTTCCAAATTATTATTTGAAGATTTATTGTATGAAGAAGTCATAATATTTTAGAATAGTGTAGAATCCCTTATTTTTCGAGCAGAAACCTCACCATTTGATTCTCATCTAGATCCACCCCTAGTAGCTCTCCTAAATTCAATTATTGGGGAGGAATGGAATGAAATAAATATTGGTGAGGAGATTAAGGTACAAATAGAGGATGTACTTATTTTGAAATAATATGTTGATGACCTTCCAGAGGATTTACCTAGACATCATATAGAGCGGGAAAATGAGTTCTCCATTGACTTAATTCTTGGTTTAAGTCCCATATCAAAGAACCCTTATATAATTTTCACTGTGGAGTTAGAGGAACTAATGAAAACAGTACTGGAATTCATTGATAATTGATTTATTCGACCCATTGTTTCTCCATGGGGAGCTTATGTCCCATTTGTCATTAAAAAATATGGATCCATGAGGTTGTGCATTGATTACAGGGAAATCAATGCTATTATAATAAATAATACATATCCTCTACCACAAATTTATTATTTATATGATAAAATACATGGATCCCAATATTTTTTTGAAGATTTATCTTTGATCTAGATATCATCAGTTGGTTTTGAGGAAGGAAGACATTCCAAAAATAGCATTTCGAACCAGGTTCACGCATTATGAGTTTAAAATAACGCCTTATGGACTAACTAATGCACCATCTATTTTCATGGATCTAATGAACCATGTTTTCATGGAATATATTAAGAAATTGTAGTGGTGTTTATTGATGATATCCTGGTATACATTAAAATCAATGAAGATCCTTAAAATCACTTGCGTACTATTCCAAAGAAACTGAGAAGAAATAAATTATAATGGGAGTTTAGAAAGTGTGAATTTTGGATCCAATCAGTTTCCTTTGATGACCACATTGTCTCTAAGGATGGAAATTTTTAGATCCTATGAAGACAAAGGCTAGGCATGAATGTCCTACTCCAATGAACATAATTGAGGTATGTAGTTTTATTTGTTTTGCTGGTTATTATTGGTGTTTCGTTCAGAACTTCATTCGTCTAGTAAACCCAATGACAAAGATCACCCGAAAAGGGATAATGTTCGCATGGAAAAAGGAATTTGAAGACTATTTTGAATAATTGAAGAAGAGGATAGTGAATGCTCTGATCTTAACCCTACCTTCGGGTAATGATGGGTTTTTTTCTATAGGACTGCATCAAAGAGAGAACATTATTGTGTCCTTATGAAAAATGATTGAGTGATTTCTTATGCATCTAGGCTACTAAAAATTAAAAAAAAACTATCCAACTTCTGATCATGAGTTAGTATTGGTAATATTTTCTCTGGGGATTTGGAGACATAGCCTCTATGGTGAAAAATGTCTGATATATATAGATCATAAGAATTTGAAATATATATTCTCACAGAGTGAACTCAAAATTCGACAAATGAGATTTATTGAGCTACTAAAATATTATGATTGCACAATACACTACCTCTCGAGGAAGGAAAATAAGGTAGAAGATTCTTTGAGAAGAAAGGATGATGGAGTTTTGAACAAGATGAGAGTTGAACAGGATCCTTTGTTCACAGGTGTAGTAAAGATGGATATGGGAATTATCAAAGAAGGTAACACATCACAAACATTTAAAAAGGTTTCCAAAACATCTTTTCTAGAACATATAAAATGTTCTCCGGCTCATTATAAGGAGTTTCAAAAGAAAATTAAAGCTAAAAATGATGGGAAGTAGACTGACTTTGTATATGAACGTGGAATTTTGAAATTCAGAAAGAGGCTTTATGTTCCCACTATTCATGTGATAAAAAGGAACTATTGGAGGATATTCATAACACTAATTTCTCTATACACCCTTATAGCACAATAATGTATAAAGATCTAAAAAATCATTTATTGTGGGTAAACATGATGAGGGAGATTGCTTATTATGTGTCAAGATGTTTGGTGTGTCAACAGGAGAAGGCTGAAACACAACAACCTGGAGGATTCATGCAACCCCTTCCTATTCAAATGGTTAAATGGAATGATATTACGATTTACTTTGTCATGGTGACACCAAATAATCCATGAATGAATGATGTGATATGGGTCATTGTTGACCATCTTTCAAAATAATCACATTTTCTTGCTATAAGAGATGATTTACCACATGAACATTTAGCAAGACTATATATAAATGATGTTGTAAGACTTCATGGTGCACCATTATCAAATTTTTCTGATCGTGATCCATGTTTTACACCACAATTCTAGAAACGTCTTCAGATGGACCTCTTTATTGTTCTTCGTTTGAGCACTTCCTACCACCCACAAATTTATTGACAATTAGAACAGACTATTTTAACATTGGAAGACATGTTTAGGTCTTGTTTACATGACTTTCAAGGCATATGTGATCTTTATTTACCTCTCATAATATTTTCCCATAACAATATATTTTCATAGAGTATTCAGATGGCACCATATGAAGCGTTATATAGAAAGAGATTTCTTACACCAACTTGTTGGGATGTTGTTGGGGAAAGAAATCTTGTGGGCCCAGAACATGTTGAAGAAACAACTATAAATGTGAAGATTATCCAAACCCATATCAAAACTACTCAAAGTAGGAAAAAGGCCTATTCTAATAATAGAATGATGGATTTTTAATTTGAAGTATAAGATCATGTTTTCGTAAATGTATCTCCATTGAAGTGTATTATATGATTCGGAAATAAGGGAAAATTAAGTCCCAGGTACATCAGACCTTTTGAAATTCTGTATCTAATTTTAATCGTAGATTATCATCTGGTAATAATACCAATTCTCTCCAATGTTCACCATGTGTTCCATGTGTCAATGTTTCAGAAATTCATGCCAGACCCAACACATGTACTCACCTATGAAGAAATTGAACTTCAGCCCGATCTCTCTTATTGCAAAGATCCTATAAAGATTCTTGATAATAAGGAACAAGTATTGAGAAATCAAATGACTTGTCTGGTAAAGTTTCTTTGGAGGAACCATAAGATAGAAGGAGAAACATGGTTGACTGAGGAGCTTATGTTGAATACATACAAGAATCATTTTATGAAACATTTTTTGAATTTTGAGGATGAATTTTTTGTAAAGAGGGGAGAATGTAGTAACCCGATATTTTTCAATGGAAATTTATTTCTTGTAAAAATGTCATAATGAACTACTGAGTGCTATGTGACCCTTAAAACATTTGTTTTTCACTTTGATGATGTGAATTTCGAAAACCTAACATACACGGTTGCGATGAGTAAGTTATTTAGAGTCTGATAAGAAAAACATATTTTTGTAGTGAATAGTAACCTACCATTATGAATAGTAACATACCCATATAAATAGTGTTATGATTTAATGAATAATAAACTTAATTATGATAGTATATAAATAATATTCAAGTGTATGTACGATATGCCAAAGCATTGGAATAAGTAAATAAATGTTTTAAAACTATAGTTTTCAGAATAAATAATGGATTTAATTAAATATTAAATTAATAATATATATATAATTATTTGGAAAATTGGTCTTAATTTTTGGATTCTACATTTCATGGAATGGTTAGTTTGAATTTTTAGTATTTTTCTGAAAAAATAATATTTTTGATGGATAGTTAAATACTCTAAAATACCGTATATAAAAATTGTCAGTCAAATACACTATTCGTGACATCACAAGTGATATAAGCACACTTGGTTCAGATTCACATGATTAAATTACTATTCTTGCTCATGTAAGACTAACTATTCATTGTCTTGTGGAAAAATATTAAATTAATGAATATAAAATTGAGATATCATCTCTCCCCTCCACTATATATCCCCCATCACTCCCCCTTCTCTTCACACCTATCAAACCATGTGTCATCTCCAAATTCTTTCCAAATATATTCCCAACCTCATCTCACACCTCTATAAAGCCTTGGTTTCACAAAAATTCCAAAACCTCTCCCTTAAAGTGTCTCTCAAGGAATTTTGGTTCAAGAGGTAAATTCTTATTTTTAATTTTTTTCCTTTCAAGTTCACTTGTTTTCTTTTTAGATTATTACTAATATTTATCCAATGATGTGATGTATCTAGTACCTTAAACTTCTTGAAATGTTTTCATGATAGTTCAATAATTTATCCTCACATAGTTTTTTACCTTCTTCATACTAGTAGCAAGAACACCATCCGAGATGTGTCAATTTACCACATTCAAGGACAATGGGATTTCGAATTCAATGATCATTCTCAATTATGGTGATGAATCCATTCTTATTTTTTTGAACCATATTATTATATATTTAATATACCCTATGTTATTTTCTTTAATCTTGTTTTAAAAATGTTATTTTGTTATAAAGGAAAATGAGTTCGTTGCAATCAAAAACCAAAAATTAACCGAAAAAGATATAATTAAAGTTCTATATAATAATTCATCCTCATTCCTTGTAACCAGGTTATATAAATGTCCACTAACACCTATGGATGATCATAAAAAATATTTTAATTCAATTATGGGGATTTAAATCCATTCCGAATTAACTACATTATTTAAGAAAAAGTTAACCGTTTATGAAAATTAAGAAAACTAACACTTCAGAACAACGAAATTCAATATAATAACTTATCAATAAGGGAATAAATGAACATAAAATAATTATGATAAACTAAATAAATGTCTAATATGATCTGTAATAGGTTATTAATAATTATAATTTCATATTCTTGGAGAATACGTTCAAGAGCAGAACACGTTCGGATTTAAGGTAAGGGTTCTTTCACCAGAAATTTCATTTTCATTGAGTTGATTTTATTGTATAATTACCTCAATAAAATTATTCTATATTATTTCTTAATGTTCATAAAATCTTTTTGAGTGTTCTATATATGTTTACCAACCAGAACCCTTCCTTATTTTGTGGATTGTTACCCTTTTTAGAAGGAACATTCAAAATTGTTTCTGAAATAAAAGCTTGATCAAAGGGAATTTCTATAATTCTTACTTATTTTAAAGGGAACTCTATAATCGGTTTTTATAAACCATTATAATTATAAATTAACTAATATTATAATTAAAATATAATCTTACATAACTTCTGGTTTCATACAAATATATTTTTCAAAATAACTCTTCTTTTCAAAGTAAGAGTATTTATCTCAAGATTTACTCGAAGATATTAAAAGAGTATCTTCACCAATTTCAATACACATGTTGATTCTTATGTATTATTGGGATTAAAATTTCATGTTATATTCTACCGTATTTTATTTAATGGTATGTTATTATTTTTTATATGGATATGCTATCTTAAAACCATTCATCAATTTACTCTGAGTGGTTAGTGTTTATGATTAATGTTCAGGGAATGTTATTTACATTTCATATATAAATTCTAATATGAAGGTATACGTTATTTGAATTTATCCCTGTTCATATCAGGAATGCATTGAAAATAGAAAGTGTTAGGTGGGGCCCTCTACAGACCCTCGGTGCATCGCTTGGTCTCATTAGACAAACTACGTTCTTGTGACAAGGCCTTGACAAAATATTATTTATGGTCTAGGCACGAGGCCTTGACAGTATGGTTATATTGTCCCACAATATGCATTCCATCATTATGAAAATAGTATTAATTGTTAATGTGGTTATTAAACTAGTAGAATACCCATGATTATTTTATATTATTGAAATATTTACTTATCTCTTATTCCTATCATAATGTGATCATGTTTATTATTTTTTAAAGGCATATGTTTTGATTTATTCAACATTCCTAATGTTTATGTAAAGATATCTTCCACTATATTGCTTACTATTACTGATCAATTGAGCTCTCCCCTTTATTATGATTCATTTTATCAGGACACGAAGATAGTTATTATGAATTCAATTCTGAAATAACCGAGGATTTGTGGATGTTTTCTAATGGTTTTTTATGTTGTATTTCTTTTAAAGCAGAAATTTTTAACTTATGTATGAATCTTGTTTCCAATAATACTAATATACTGAGTCCTTCATGATTATTATTCCTTGTATGTATTCCAATGTAATCATATAAGGAACTGGATCTCAGAAACTAGGTTCAGGTCCATAATTTATTTAAATTAACAATATTTATGAATGGAACCATGTTTGATCATTCCTTGAAAATAAGGCTTCCCTGATACTTTTCAACAAAAACAAACTCCAATTTTATTAATATATCTGTTTCAGTAACATGAAATAAGGGAATCATTTTTGAAAAGGGAAGTAAATCTATAACTAGTATATGGAAACCATAAATAAAAGGGATAACAATGTCATTTATAATATTTCAGAGAAACTAAGGATCCCCCCCAGTCATTAGAGATATTCTTCCCACTCGGTATGAAGAAACATATTTCTCGTGTAAATGTACACGTTGATCTTTTGTTCTCGTGACATTACAAATAGGGATATCCCTCCTCATCAATATAAAAAAAATATAAGAAACTCATCCTATGAATGGATGAAAAAATGACCCCAAATAGATGATAAACAATAAAATATATAACAATTCATTTATTTTCACATAACTCTAGAAAAAATAACACCATGATGGGGTATCATTAAAACCTGATCATTATGTATCTAGGCTCCAACAACCTCATCAACTACATGCGAAAGATCATGATATAAAAAATCCAGATAGACATATGAAATAATCTAGCACCCGATTGTCTAGTGATGTATAACATGCACACAACTATATAGTATCTAACAATACTCCCAACTTATCCTACTATAAAACAACTCACTATAAATATTCATCTCTAAATTAAATTTTATCTTGGAAATTACTATGATGAACCTAAGTAATTATGTCATTAACTATTTATTAGACTAAGACACGTGTAATAACAGGCCAAAAAATCATAATATCAATTTAGGACCTGAAATGACATAGTTTTCCACAATGAAACAACTATTATCCACTACATACATCTCTAGAACTTACTATGTCATAAACCCACCCTTTGGATCCATATAGGAATCATTGGTACTATTCCAAAAAAATCCCCTGACATGTTGAAAGAAAAAAATGTTTTTAAAACCCAAATTTAATCTACTTAATTTTTATATACTTATAGTCTTCTATCCTGAATCCCTATAAGTACAATATTTTTATGGTTGGGGGAAGAACCTAGACCCAACTAGTACTCATATTGACTTTTGATTCAAGAATATAAAATTATTAACTAAACAATGAAGGAATATTCCATAGAACCATGATTTATTATAACATATTCTATCATCAGCAAAAATATCGTTAAAATAAAAAGATCTAGATCCCCATAAACCCAATATTTCAAACGGTTTTCATGAAATATAATGTATTCCATGTACAATTCCCATATTAATCCAAAGAATAATTTCACAATAAAACCTATAATTTTTGAAAGATATATTATAATATCTTATTCAGGATTAATATAAACTAATTGTTAATTAATAAATTAACCAAGACCATTATATGATTAATTAAATCTAACTACAAGTCACTAAAATTGATGGAAAACTCAAATTGAATCAATAAAATCAACAAAGAACACACTATATTCTCATTTCTCACCTCGTAATATTTTCCATAATATTTTACATTGATCGCTAATCACTGATTCCATACTAAATTGTTTTTATGTCATAACCCATGGAATTTTCATGCACATTGTTGGATACACTTTATGTTAGAGTCATTCATATTTTTTAAAGGTGTTTTTTAGGGATTACTCAAAACTACTCAAAATGGAAATATGAACTCATATTGTGAGATATAGAGGTGTGATAAAAATATTGTAGTGTGATCTTGTTTAATTTCATGTAGTAAATTATTCTATAATTTGGATATGTAAAAATCATAATGAAAAAATTTAATTTATTATGCTTAAATATATATTTTAAATGATCAACTATATTTTTAAATTTTAATTTTATAGAAAATAAATCAAATCTGCATGGAAAATATAAGGTTTTTTTTAAATGAAAAAATATAATTTTCATATCATATAACATAGATTTTTTTAAAAAGTATTATAAAGTTTTAATGAAATTAATGTTGTGTTCATCTGGTGTGATAAGGTTCACTCTCACTTGTACGGTCCACGATATGGATCAATCTAGTTATCATAATATTGAAAACACAATTCTTATGGGATGTATGTAAAAACATAAGGATTATAAGGGGAAATAATATGACTTCAAATACATTGTAAGTCACAATACATTTGTGATATTTTGTAGTGTGGAGTTCATATAAAAAACATCATAAGGTTAGTTTCCTTATAATTTTTCAATGATGAATTGGAAAAATAATCCAAAAACTGTTTTAATAAAAAAAATATTGTTGACATCATAGTTAACTACACATTTATAAAATCATGAAAAGGTGAAAAAGGATTATACTCTGAGTTTATTGGAAAATGAAAATACAAACTTTTTGGATTTAAATAACATTCCAAAACATTGAACATTGAATCACATTAACATATGACAAGAGAAATTTTCCATTAATAAATATGTTAGATAACTTCGCAGAAAGAAAATATGGGGAATTAATGAGTTGAAAATTTACAATAAAATATTTAATAGAAAATCATGGTTTCTAAAGTGAAAAATATATTGTACCTGATTTTATTAAAGGGTTTCACTATTTAAAAAATTTATTGATAATTCATATGAATATTTTTAAAACAATTCAATAAGAAAGCGATAATAAATGATGAATATTGAATATCAACTCATATTAGAGTCATGATATCAATGGAAAGAGGAATAAAAATTATAGGCTTACATAGTAAAATCAGTTATATTTTTGAGGGTGTGTTGAGAGAATTCACACTATACATTTTCAAAATTTTATAAAATAATAAAAAGGTAGAAAATATTTGATACATAAATCTTGTGTTACTCTACCGTGTGTTCATGGAGGATAATTTAAATTTTTCATAGAGGATCAAGGAAGCCCATATATATTTAAAAACTATAATCTTTTTTCTTGTTTTTGAAATATAGGAGGGTCAGTACATGAACATTCAAATTTTATCCAACTTAGTGATATTAGTGTCCCAGGAATAGAGGCACACCTCCATTCATGAGTACTAAAATTCCCAATGTGGTTTAAAAATTTTAAATTCTATGAGTGTTTTCTATATTTTCCTTCATTTCAACAATCAAATTGATGGGATGAGAACAGTAGTAAAAGTGGGACAAGATCATTATACATAGTTAAATATATAATAAGCATTCATTGATTCACCCTTTCTTCCATTATTAAGGATTTTTAGTAGGAAAAAAACACAATTACATGTGATATATAGGTTTTCAATATGATAGGAACCACTTACCAAGTGTATAATCTGTTTGAATCATCTAATATCATCAATTGGTTCAGCTCTATTTTCATGAAATTGTGAAAACTGATAAATAGGCCCTAAAACGAGATTTACCACAAAATAATGATGAGATTCCTAAAATTTGGATATTAAATATAGGGGTTTCATTATCCATTCTAGTAGGAAACACATTTTTATCACGATGTTTTGATATAATGAGGGATTAAAAACCATAATACCTTCGACGATGAGACCAAGAAGGGTTAATGAATGGGAGAAGGACTTGTGTGCTCAATTTGTGATGCTAATAAGATGGTGAGGATAGGGGTTGTTTACTATTTATCATATCATTAATTGAAATAATCAATTATTGATAAAATTTCTTAAAGAGATAGTTGTTAGATAATAAGATCACATATGGTACTCATTGTCCATGTTTGGGCTCCCTAACATCATCAGACCTCATCGAGTACATGGTGGATTTCTATCGGGTTGTTTTTGGTGTATGATACATAATACAACATGATCTTCTACACATCAAACCATTACCAATCACCTGATTAAACCACCAAAAAACCAATATATAATTTAAACATCTCGTATACATGTAATGACTCATAGAATTATAATATGAATCCTAATTATCATGATAACCCATTATCCATATTTGTGGAAAAATATTTCCTCAAAAAGTTTTGACCAATTATTTATAGGGTGGTCACTTAAGACTTATCATGGATAATATAAAAAAATTTAATAACAAAAAAAATCAAAATTTATTAATATTCTATATAATCCAACTAATACATCATCATCCAATACATTTTCTTCTCTATGAAGTGGATTGATATAGTTGACGAATATAATCTCTAGTGTCTTATATTTTGAAAAAGTCCCCACCTCAACTCATCATATTATAATGAATTTATGCACCATATTCCATTTTAAATTTAATAATTTGATATAGAACACAAATTTCCAATGAACACATGATCCTACTGAATGTATTCAAAATAAATAATTTTTTCATCAGAAATGATTAAAACTCAATAAGAAATAAAAAAAATACCTAGAAGGACTTCATCATCATTATTTTAATGGTCTTATCAATGAAATATCTAACCCATAAAATATGTTATTAATTATTTAACCTTCTCCAACTTTATGTTTTTATATAAATAAAAATAATTTTTATAAATAATTAGCCCAACCTGCCAGTTGAACTTTCACACACCCCAGATCACCATATGGATCGACCGGAGTTCCCAATCCCCATGGGTTGGAAACTAGTTCCTAGGTATCAAGGACACTATAAATAATAACGATATAATCAAAATGTTAGATTTATTTACAATAGTCCATGTTAACTAATAAATTATTAATCAAGCATATATTGGATTCCCATGTATCTTAACATAATTAGATGAAACTATGTAAACAAAAGAAGCAACTATATTTTGATGAATATCATTCTAATATAAATAAAACATGATCCATTGAGTTATATAAACCAAAAGTAGAATCAAAAAACTTGAGGCCTATCTATATAATACATTGATAACATAAAATAAAAAAAAATTAATCAAATATTGAAGCACACATCATAAAACCTATTGATTACTACCACCTCCAAACCAACCATCATAGACTCGATGAAAAAAATCACATACCATATGAAACAAAGAACATGTAATATAAAGACATGATGTATAAAACCTAGCATTTCACCAAAAATTGAATCAATGAAATTTCCTTTAAAATGAAATCCATTAATTATAGTTTTAAAATATAATTATATATTATACTTTTCAAACATAATCATGTGAAAAAATATATCATGTTCTTAACTGGTTTTGAAAAAATGCCTTTGAGATATCCTTAATTGAAAAAAACAATGGAAAGGTTTCCTTTTACGAATCCATTTTTATATCTTGACAACCATTTTTTAATCCACATTAAAACCCCCCCAAAATGATATTCCTTATTACAAAATTTATTTCAAAGGATCATCAAAACGTTTTAAATAATAAAACCACAAAATATATAAACACACTATAAGGTACACAATAAAGGTCAATAGCTATATAATGGGGATAAATAAGATAATTTATTTCATATTATTAGATATAGTGGGATTGATGATACTATTATAATCCTATACATAATACATTTTTTACGTAGTATTGATTTCACCGGATCTAACATAACTAGAAATGTAAGATTCGTATAAAAATCCCAACCCATGTAGGGATAAAACCTAGATTATGTTTTATCAAACACAAACAATTCACTTGCACACCCAATGTATCATCATTATGATGTCACTCCCCAAAAATCCATTTTTCATGCTATAGGGTAAACCAGTAGTCTGCGAACTAACTATGGAAAACATAAATGATGATATCTTATAATGTACTCTTCACCATTATCAAAACAATGTGAAGCTAACTGAGAATGAATGTTAGAAATAGTACATAATGCCAAACAGATAAATCTCCTATATTTTTGTCACCCTAATATAGAACATCCCCTTTTTTACATCCCATATCCATCTCATAAATAATGATAATCCCTCCAAAGGGAGTGACATGAAACACATAATCAGAAAAGAGTCACACAAATGGAATAATTCCATGAGGGGAAAGATAATGGGGCTCACCTGGAATAAACTATTCATATAAAAAATTTCTAAATGGTACTATAAAAGTAAAATTTGACTATGGATGATAATCCCTTTTTATCTCATAAAACCCCCCAAATTAAGGATCACATAGAAATAAATTAAATCTAAAAACCCCATTTACATTAAAAATCCCCATCTAATTTCATTAAAGGGTTGAATCTTCATTATACATATAATCCCACATTAAAAATTATTTTCACAAATTTAAAACAAAAATATGATAAAAATAAACACACTCCATGGAAATAGTTTTAGAGAGCCTTCTAGGAATTTTACAAATTCTTGGCACAAGAAAACACCAACAATTAGAATGGTATTTTAAAATTGATAAGGGAATCCCAATATTTCATTATCTAATTTATATAAAATAATATAAAAACCACATGGATATCATATGTATTAATTCTTTTAGTAGAAAGAGGTGTTTGAAGATCATGAATCAGACAATTTATATAATAAAAGTAAAACATAGAAGCAAAAATATTTAAGAAGTGAAAATCAGGTCTTGGAAAGTTGGAACATATAGCCTCTAACAAAAATTACATCAACAAGGATAAATATGTTGTTCAAAATATCTATAAATAAAAATTATAAATAGTGGGATCAAAATAAATTCTAAATTGACAATAAATATCATTAGGGTTCACTGGGGAAATAAAAACCTAGATAAAATATGGAAGGGAAGGTATGGAATGTGAGGATAATGGATTACATTCAGAATCCTAGATCAAATATGGAAAAATCCTAGAAAAATACATCTTTAATCAGAGGTGAAAAACGTATAAACATGTATGGTTGACTGATTATGTTGTTTGGGGAAGAGGGGTTGTAATGGTAAAAATTATGGAATTGTATGTTAGTGATTTCAAAAAATTTAAAATCAGGGAATGACATAAGGCTTTACCATAGGCTGGTTATAATCATGCACTTTCCATGTTCGATAACCTAAAACCCAAAATGGATATTCAAATTCACATGGGATGCTTCTTATAGTTTAAAATGAAATGGGGAGATCATTTAGATCTGAAATTATATATGATATTTTCATTATCATGGATTCCACATGGTAACTCATACCAATGAAAGCTAACCAGAAATCACACAAAAAATCTCAAAAACATCAAATTTTAGTCCCATAAATTTCTGAAACTCAGGGAAAAGAAATAGAATATATATAATGAAATATAATAACTATAGAAATAATTCTGTGTTATAATTATCCAAACAATTCCACTTTATAGTAATATAAAATCCTCAATAAA
This sequence comes from Viscum album, assembly GCA_963277665.1. Lineage (NCBI taxonomy): Eukaryota > Viridiplantae > Streptophyta > Magnoliopsida > Santalales > Viscaceae > Viscum > Viscum album. Next base: position 1,936,709,598 of record OY728137.1, read on the forward strand.
AAATAAAATGCCACAAAAAACATATCATCTAAAATATTCCAATCTCTATAGAACAAATCAACATAATATGACCATTATTCAAAACCTTTTATATCCTTAAAATGATTAATTAATCGTCTGAAAATATAAAAATGTCTTTAATAGTGACTGAAAAAAATCTTCGATAGAGAAATAATTACAAATTAGGAGAACTATTATTATATCCCCAAATTTTATAAATCTTCTAACATAGTAGTATTAATTGAATCCCCAAGTGGTACCCCTCTTAAATCATCATGAAAATGCTAATATGTTATCAATTCACAAATCAACCACATAACCTACCCAAAATACTAAATAAAAATAAAAAATAAAATATTATATTGATAAAATTCTTATACCCAGTATATAATATAGAAATGTGACATTTGTACACAATCCGGGTAACTCTCCAATGGTAAATCTATAAAATCCTAATAAAAAAACAAGCATTTCTTTAATCTGAACTGGTGTGTAGAGAACTCTAGTTAACCAAATAATATCCCATGGCCTTTCCTTATGTCAAAATATTTATATATATCAACAAAAAAAATCCATCACTATCACTGAATTATAATAATTTATTTCCCCATATAATGATTCTCGTCAAATATTCACATTCATAACAATCCATAGAAGATCATTCCACATGATTGTAAAAAATTCCAAATAATTGATCCAAAAGAGTTGTATGCCCTACAAAACATTAACAAAAGTCCAAAAATAATCCATATCCAAAAAAATGCCCGATTCTTCCTCTAATAACCAATATTAAAAAATTAAAAAATTACATAGAAAACCACAAAAGTAGGAATTCCTTATATATTTAAGACAATTTGGTGTAGAGTTCCTCAGATAACCATATTGGAAGCATATGAGAGGTCTAATATTCTTATTATAAGGTAAAAGAACATGAATTTTCAGTTCATCCCACCATATCTCTACACCTTTTGAGATACTGTTATTCCAATATAATGGGGCTATGGCATCGCCTATAACAAGTTTACGAAAATAAAAATTTCCACGTGGATGACCTGATCAAAAAAATTATCACAAGGATCATTTACGATATAAAATAATATTTAGGAAATAATAAAAAAGTATACCACCTTTAACGGAACATTGATTCACTAGATCATTGAAAAATACATATGGATATTGCATGACCAACTCTGATAATATTTTTATGTACTCTTCCACTGACCACAAGAACATTCAAAGGAATAAAAATTAAAGTGAACTTTGTTCTTTTATTCCCTAAATACAGATAAAATACATATAAATCATCTTTAATACCACCCAAGTCATACCATTGAATATATGACAAGGTATCATATACTCCTAGAGAACTCATGTAGGATATATAACATTACTCACAATTTATCTAACCAACCAATGTTTTGGCCTTATGAGAGAGTTGAGGATTCCCACAATCCATTCACCCCCACCCCACTACATTGGTAAAAACAATGCTAATTTAGATTGAGGGATGACATTTATTATAGCTGTTTATGGTAGGATCCAATAATAGGTAAGGATTCAAGTGTAGTACACTATTTAGGGTTTGATTATATTTGGAGGTAAATAAACTCATACATTGTAGTGGATGTCTCTTCAAAAGATCATCCTCATCGGTAGCCCATATATATTATATTTCTTCCATTCATGGGGAAATAAAAAATTTTAAAAAATATTATAACATAATCAATTGATTCTATATATTTTAAATAAAATAATCACATCATTTTTTTGGGATTAAATACAAAATACAAATCACCAATGAAAAATAGATTAATTCCATAATATGAAAATAGTATTCACTTTTAACATCACTAACTCTCCCAAATTAATTTAAATAAACCCTCAACTAAGGAATTCACATAAAAAAGTCAATCACGACTTTTAGAACAAACCAAACCATTTGAAACACACATCTCCAACACAAAACACACCAGAAAAACTCTAAATTACTAAAATCGACAATTCTCAATACAAAAATCAATTTAAATTTTATCACATTTTAAATTTTCAATGGAATCTGTTTTTAGAAAAAAAAACTGATTCAAATAATGATCATAGAAACTGAAAAACATTTTTAGAAAACACATTAATCTAATTTCAGAACAAAATAACATTTTTAACATTTTCTTTTAAATATCATTACGAAATCGATCACTTTTTATAATTAAACAATTAAACAATTTTAAACCATAGAAAATTATAAATGACACAAATATATTTTAAATATGATTATAAACTAAAATGATTTCTAAAAAAATTAATTCAAATATACAGATACTAATAGAACTCCAACTTTAATTGAAAACCATTTTATAAAACTTCAAGAACAGCCAGAGAAGAACATTTTAAATTTACCCATGGTGAAATAATTAAAAATTAGGAATCACATTAAAAATATCTTATTCTCAAAAAAAAATTAAAAATGAATGAAAATTTATAGAACCACATATTAAATCATAAAAAACCCATTACAAAAAACATTTTAAAATCCTCAAGAATTTCTTCATATAACCTCTTACAAGAGGGACCACATTAGGGTAAACATAAAATTAAATGATGCCCAAAAAACATTGTTGCTTAAGATACATGGGTGTGCATAGTTTGGATGAACAGGCTTCGGATTAATGTACAATTATTGAAATAGGATCTATAAATGAGACTGACCGAAATGACATAGACACTAGATAGATTGTGTGTGTTAACAATGAAACTCTTTTTCTCCAAAAATTTTCCCCAAAACTCAATAATAACACCCAGAATCACAATCACACAAAAAGGGGATCAATGTATTGTCAATACACATTAAAACCGTATAGTAAATAAGTACAATTTATTATTCAAAATTTTGAATGAGAATATGAAGGAAGAATGAGGCTCAAGATTAAAGTGATCTAAAAAGAATAACCCCACATTAAATTTACATGCTTAATGGACATAATAAAATGAGTACTATCAATAAAAAAATTCACATCATTGAACCTATGGTATAATAGCATTTTAAATGAACCATCCTATAATACCAACAGAACTAACACAATCCATTGGTTAGAACTGATAAAGATAATCATTTCTTATCATCATGGGTAAGCAACTAGTTCGCAATAATATATGAAACTACAAATGGGAATGATTTAATAATAAAATTATATATAATTAATGTACATCCATTTCTAGAAATTTTAATTGATCTATATATTCCTAAAATGTCCAAGTAAAATAAAATATGTAGATGAAATTTATTTCGCAAACCTGATATGTATGCCAAAATAATAATTAATTCAAAATAAATAATATTTAATCATATAAAAAAATTATTCGAAGAAATGTAAAACATTCATCATGATAGAAAATAAGAAATAACAATAACTAAAAATGAAAAAACCTAGACCACAACCAAATCACACACTATATGACCCCTGGTTTCTCACTACCTCCTATATCTTCCATCATTAACTTCAATGAATAAAAATCCAAACTAGTTGAAACATAGATCCATTGATATATAGGAATGATCTATGTAGCCATGTTGTATTCCACCATAAAAATCTATAAAAACTAATTAGTAATGTAATTCTTAAATTCTATATTGAAAATTCAACTATAGAATAGGCTTTCCAGACATAAATATGTGAATCCCAATGTCATGTACATAACTGCATTAAAGAAATTATATATTATTTATTTAAAATTAAATAATTTATATATAAACATTTAACATTTCATAAACTATATTAGTTACAAAACACTAACTATTGAATACATTTTAACTATCCTCAAAATGAGTCTTTATTTCAAAATAATTTTCTAGTCGACATAAACCCCATTTGAAAACAAAAAATCCACACAATTACTATTCACACAATAGGGAATGAAACAAATATGAAAATGATATACGATGAGGATAAACAAGATAACTGTTCCACAATACTATAGTCCAAGGGATGTAATCATGCACAAAATTTGAATCTCTCGCATAAATAATCAAAGAAGAAATATGTTTTTTAGGGGATATACATTGGAACCTAAGATGAGACACATATATCATTACTAAATTAAACTATGAGAAAAGTATAAATAGGTTATTTCCAATCTAAAGAATCATCTCAGATAGCTCATAAAAAATAAATGATATTGAAATCCAAACCAATCTGTATTTGAAAATGAATAGTACAATATCATTTTGGGAACCAACTAATTTTGATTAATTATAGATATCCCACTCAACACCCTAGATAATGTACAAAAATTGAAATAGAGGTCAGTAAATTAGAAATACAAGATCAACACATAATGAATAATAAATAACACACTCTTATTTACCACCCTCATATAGTATAACCCCTTTTACATAAAATATAAATTGAATAAATAATGAGAAATACTCAAAATGGGGTAACCACCATTACATAATGATAAAAACCCACATATGAGGAGAAAAAATATAAGGATAAATATTTAGGTCCTCACATTGAATAATACAATCATGTAAGAATTGAAAAATTTCCCATTGTTTAAAAAAAATTAAAATATGTCGAATAATTTTTCATAAAAAAATCCCACATTAATCATTTTTTATTAATCCATTAAAATTTCACACATCATTTATATTTATAATACCCTTATATAATAAATTAAATTTTCACACCTATATGTGAATCAAATATATCTTTAAAATATATTTTATGAACGTGGAAAAACAAAATGGGGTTGAAATCCAACATGCACAACTAAATTCATTTTGAAGAACCTCATAAGAATTTAAAAAAAAGAACATGAAAACATACATTTTAAAAATGTATTTATGAAATTCAAATTTGAATGTCTTTGTTTTAAAAAAATCCAACCAAAACCACTTGGTTTAAACAGTTGTACATGAAGACCAAATGTGTGCCTCTCCATAAAAAAGATTCTACCAACTATCAGAGAGGTTCTATATCCCTTAGTGGGGAGACTATACCCTTATTATTATATCATCAGGCTGAAAAATAAATTAACAAAATAAAAAACAATTAGAGTAACATACAAAAACTGAAAGGTATCATGAAATTCATATAATAAATAGATATATTATATCCCTTAGTGGAAGGATAATCATGGATATATATGGTAGATAAATAATTAACATAAATATATATATTCTTGAATAGTCATCCCATGTCTGCTAGTAACTCCACACTCCTCTACTAAGACATTAAACATGGAACCCTTTCCATTACTAGGGCCTATATACATGATGCCCCTATAAAAATAATGATTTCTAAATTGGGTGTGAGTAACAAAACAGAGTAGTAAACCTCAAAAAGATCCTTAGTTGATATTATAATTTATTATGTTTATGACATTTTGTTACAATAAATGTTCATGAAACAAAACAATATAAAATCATGCATTCTTTTGCTAAGTAAGGCACCATGACCTTTAGCCATACTTGCTTCAACACCACACCAGAAGAATGTTAGGATTTTATGAGTAATCAATAACATTCCATGAGTATATTATCCATGGTATTAGGAATCACTTATATGTACTACTCTATATACTCTTAGAATCAATTGGGTCACATTATCAATATCCACATGGAATTAAATAGTTTTTATACATGGAATCTACTAATCATTGAATAACATGCTTTTGGAAACTGCTATGAGTCAATTTTATTGAATAAAATACCTATGGATTAATTTTATCCATATCATGTGATTGGGTCTATAATTTAAATCCCCATAAGTCTTGTGCACTCCATCACTATGAGAAAAACATGTTATGACGATCCACATACATTTGGAACCATGAAAAGTTCTTCTAAAGGGTCGTATTATAATACAAAACTGTTAATCAAGAGTAAAATTATATCATGAGTAAAATAATCAATATACAACACATGTTATCAACATTAGACATGAATTAATATTATTCAAATATACTCATCGAAAGAAGAATCACATATGGTTCCCAAAATATACGTACATTCCCACATGTGATCATATTCAGGTAAGACTGGCATGTTTTCCATCAAAAGTGTTATATATTTTAAAAAAGCATATTTAGGAAGCCCAAAAATTATTTTGACTTATAATCCCAATGTTTTTTTTGGAATTTCCTAATGATTTTTTTGGGAATCATCAACTAAAACTCGTCAATGTCACCTAGTACTCCTATAACCGAATAAAACATTTTATATCTAGAATATATTAGATACATCATGTGATAATATATTTTCTCTCCAAAATAATATCTATATTTTAATTTTATACAAACACATGTGCTATAAATTCGTCCAAAATGAATAATTAAAAAAATACACGTGATAATACTATATCATTCAAGAATAATACTCATTCGGTAATCCTTTATTATCATTATAAACCAATTTTTGGTTATTATAATACAAATAATTCATTATTAAATTAATTGAATAATTAATAACTAAATCAAAATAATATGAATAATTTATGTGAAAATAAAAAATCATTCCTATATTTTGTCACTATTATGTTCTACGTCTACATAGATGTTAAAGATGTTCATTCCATGACTACTAACTAGAATAATGGCACATATTTTTCATAAGAGTTTTAAAAAAAATAGGGAAAATGAATTTCTTGTTTTTTGGACACAATGTATAAATAGACATTATGTACATAATTGTGCAAATATTTAAAAAACAAATCACATTTAAAGATACAGTATTAAAACAAGAAATTAATGTAACAATTTAAATTGACTTTATGTTATTTCTAAATGCCATTGAATTTAATTATACAAAAAAATCATTTAATTGAAATTGATTTTTTTTATTATGTTTTAATTTAAAACCATTGATACACATTAATTATTTGATCTAGTGAACTATGATGAGATAAAGAGGTTTTAATTGTATTTTTTCCAATAAAAAATGTTGTGTTAGGGTAACATGGTTTAGAAATAAATTCCTCATATTTTTCAGGTTATTGTAACACATTTAACACTTAAAAATGCCTCAGACCATATGTTACCATTATATAGGCCAGGATTATCATTATATATCCTTATAAATGTATTTATTGTCTCTTATAACTACTTTTATTAACCATACTCATCCTTTATCAGCAAGAACATACCCATACTTGGGGCCTGGATGACACTTATGCATCATTTATAATATTGGATATACACTTATATGAGGCTTTTCTTACCCTTATGTAGAACATAAAACTAGGTAATTACACTTACGTTGGTAAATACATACCCAAACACAACACATGAACTTGGTCGTTTACCTTACACAAATCAAGCTAAAATCCCCAAACCTTTAAATATTTCATGAAAACTTTTCTATACCATTAGAAATCACATGTAAAAGTAATATACACTTATTAATAAGACCATTTAACCATACATGGTGTCTAATATAACTTAATACCCTTATAAAACCCTTAAAAATCCATCATTACTAATATGAAACAATATATAACTATTTGTAAGGGTGAATTTTATTGAAATATAATGTTTCTACCTAAGAATACATATATATTATAATCAAAATAGGGTTTAATAATTAATTATCAATTGATAATATAAAATGTTATTAGTACAATTATTATTGAAATTATTGAAAACCTCACAAGGATTTAAAATATGTTCATAATTAATGAATATTTACAAATCATCAGTATAACATGAATTTGACAATAAATATGAGTTACATGGACACCTACTTTTAACAAGTAATGTTCAAACGTAAACAAGAATAAGTGTGATATTTTTGACAATGACCACAAAAAAATGATATAGACAATGTATATAGAGAATAAACAAAAAATACCTCAATATTGGGTCCTCCAAAACGCAAAATAGTGGAAACATGACTCTCAGATAAAAGGGAGAAATAAACCCCATGGAAAAATAGGGAAGTAAATAGAGGTTATGTTATCTATGTGGGTTATCTTGAGGACACCAGCTTAAATAAGTCTATAATAAAATATAACTACCATAGTACAGGAGATTGAGAAGGGTGGGGCATGCATAGGGCCACCCAATTTGAGTGAGATAAGAAGTGGATATCCATGTGTGAAAAATGTAGGGGTACCTTAGGCATTTTTATGATATTTTTAAAAACATGGAACATCACATGGTTTCTCTATATAGTTAGGTATAAATATGTATTAAATGTGTTTCCTATCATTAAAACAAGTATTTCACAACACATTCTCCCAAGAAGTTCTATGCATTTTGAATAACCGTGTGGAGACCATTAAAATATCATGGAAACATTAGAATAGTTCTCATGATATTGTAACAAATTTACTATTTACCGTATCAGATATTTTTTAATGAATGAAAATATCTCATAAATTATTTTTTTCAAGAAAAACAATTCCCAAAACATTGTGAACTCAAAAATGACTAATAATAACAGAAAATAATATCTATTATTACTCGTAGGTGATATAAATTTAATCTAATTCTACTAACCCCCATTAATCATTCTAAATAATTAAAAATTTTACCCTTATAATGAAATAAATCCAAAAAATAAAATCCATACCCACAATTTCAATACCATATTCTCATTTGTAAATACTATGTAATATTAAACATAGAAGGAAATAATGTGTGGAATCAATCACTTCAATGATGCTAATACCTTGTATATTTCGTATTAAAATTAAATTTTACCAATGAAACTGTAACGTCCTGACTCGGCTCACCACTAAACCAGAGGCCAGACTGGTCACCACATGACCCCATGTGCACCTCCCCGTTTTCCAGAGGCTACCGACTAGCATCGAGAGTCTAAGGATATTCAGTGGGGAGACTATACCCTCATTTTAGTGTTCAAAAATATACAAAGGCAATAAATAGCAGAAATGGTATAATAAATGAATAAGCAGCAGAAAGAAGATTTTATAAATGTTGTACATAAAAAATGGCCAACACCAAATTATACAGCGGTTTAATGCAAGACATGCTAATGATACAAAAGTAGAAAATGGTGAAAAAACAACATGCTTTACATTTAAATGCACACATAAATAAATAATGACAGAATTCCCCAAGGGCGATCTCCTCGAGCATTCCGAGCCTCCGCTCGGACCTATGCTTCTAACTCCCAATTAAATGCAAACAACATAGTCTAGCAACCAAATAGAATCTACTCGGGTACCTAGTGCAATGGCGGCCCGAGTAGGGTGTGAGATATAAATCTCAGTATGCCGGGACCACCAGTGTCTACCCCAAACCAGAAATTTAATAAATAACTTATAACATGTGAAGGCATTCATAAATTAAATAAATGATACAATGTAACTATATACCCAAGTACCTACTTTAGCCCTCTACATGTGTCTGAACCTGCAATATACATTTTTCATACAAACTCATTATTCATTACATATTCATTCATCAGTTATTAATTATTCCAATCTTAATAAATTATGATGGTCTTGAGATTCGTCCTACGCCCAACATCTCCCATAAAAATCACTCACCATAGATGTCTCTAATGACCAACTAAGTAATCAAAGTAAAGACTAATTCCAAGCTTGTTCTTTGGATTGGATAACGCGTCATAAGTTTTTCAATTCAACCTTTCATATACTAATTCTGAGCCCGCCTACTAAAAGTGGTTCACCCAATTCATAAATAAGTCAGAAACCATCCACAAAAACAATTCACAAATCATCATGTCTCAACAACCATCATTAACCATTTATTCATTTCATGCACGAACAATTGGACCCACAGTTCAATGTTAATTAATGGGTGTATAACATCATGTCTAGCACCCTCGTGAGTATTTGGAGCGTCAGTCCTTGACTCACAACCCATGGGTATTTGGAGCATCAGTCCCTGACCGATAAAAGAATATTTTCTTTCAAGCTGGGTGTAGAACACCATGTCTAGCACCCCGTGAGTATTTGGAGCTTCAGTCCTTATCTCACAACCCATTTATCAATCATACATATATATTTATCGTTGGTGTAGAACACCCTTTCTATCACCCCGTGAGTATTTAGTGCTTCAGTCCTTGTCTCCCAACCCATTTATCAATCATACATATGTGTAGAACACCATGTCTAACACGCCAAAACCATCCATTAATTAATTCATAAATTAATAAATCAAATCTGTTATTTAATTCAACAACTAATTAACAACATAAATCACTCGCCAAAAGTCAAACCTTAATTAACCATTCAACATATCAATTGTAAATAATTAATTAACAATTAATTGTTCTTATCTAGACAAATAAATAATTAACTCAACATTTAATTATCCAAATTCGTTTACAAGTTTGAACCCGTCCACTCAAATAGTGATTCATCTAGGACATTAACAATTTACATGCACATCATAATCATCGCAAAACATGTTGAACAAGACCATATATTTAGCAACCATCTCACGTATAATCTCATAATAAATAACAAATCCATCCAAGAAAACTTACTGCATGAAAATATAACAAGTATCAAAAAGTACCCTTGGCCAACAGTCGTAACAAACAATAAATTCACAATCTTAATTTAATGTATGCAAAATAATTAATTAAAAAATTAATTAATTAAATATTATCTCTTAAACCAATAATAAATTAATTAACCATTTAACATTTAACATGTAATAATTAATCCATCCATTAGTTATTACCAATTTCCAATTTATACTTTTGAACATGTCAAATATTCAATATTCCATATCATCATTAAAATCCACAAATTTTATTCCAACTCCTGACTTGATAATTAATTCTACAATTAATTACCCTATTATACATTCTCCCTATTCAAATCATTTAAATTTTTAATCATATTACTTTAACCAAAGTAGAAAAAGATGCTTAAAAACAACATAAGTTCAAGCCCTCATTTATCTCACTTGGGCGACATAATTTAATAACATCAAAAGTGTCATGCATAAACATATCATAATAAAGGAAACTTGAATTCTCAATTTATTTAAAGAATCTATAATTTTTAAAATAAAGTGTTAAGGATTTGAGACCCTACCTCAGGGGGGCACCATTTTAAATCTAAAGCGCTTTAATGTACTTGGCAGTAACCAGTCCACAACTAGTCTGTAATCTCTTGTGTGCACACCTTTATATATATATATATATGTGTGTGTGTGTGTGTGTGAGTTCTCACGTTGTGTACATTGGTCAATGAAATTTACATATATTAAACCGATAACCAGAATCCAAGTTGTAATGAACAAGGCACCTCTAACTTGGTACCAGGAACACATAAAAAAATTTAAGAGGCCTTAATATATCCGATCCAAAACCAAACTGCGTGTTTAGAAACTAACCCGAACCAATGGCGACAAGACAATTTGAGACCATCCGCCTTGCCCTTGGTGGCGGATGTTGGATTTTGGACCAATGGGTCCCGAGTCAACAATTGCATATTATAAAAATAGAGTAACGCAATGATCGGATTAAACCCGAACCTTTGGGTTTTAGCTGAGAAAACGAGGCGAGAGAGAGGAGTAAAATGATCGATGCGAATCACCAGTTATACGCAGAGGAACTCACCTTGATGAGGCGAACATGATTAGTGAAGAGTCTGTGGGGAATTTTCACGCACAAAGTGGAGTCTGGGAGAGGGGTGGTGTGCCTCTAGGTTTTTCCTGGATGGGGGTTGTGTCACGACCCGTCCTCGGGGCCCGTGCCGTGACTACCCCAAGCCCGCCTTCCATAGGCCAGGGGCTGGAGACTAGCACCAAGGCGTAAATACCAGCAAAAAGGGAAGGCATTGCCTTTGGAAAGTAAACAAGCACCACAGAGTAAGCAAGCGGAAAATTAAACACTAAGAAAAAACTGTACAAGCTGTGCTGAAAGTAAAAGGGGCCGGAAAATACAAGCCCAACTGTAAAGTACAACTGAAAGGAAAAACAGCAACTGAAAGGAAAAACTGCAGCGTCGTGCCGTCCTCTGGAAGTCCCACCTAAAGGGTGGGTACAGATAGCTCCAATATTCCTCGGGTCCCGCCGTCCGCTCCGAGCACGTCTCGCTCAGTGGTCCACCTCCAGGTACTGACTCGTCGTGTAGTCCACCTCCGGGTACTGACTCGTCGTGTAGTCCACCTCCGGGTACCGTCCAGTCCTCGAAAACTCGGCCTCCATCAGCACTGCCTGTCGTCTGCAACCAACACAATGAGGTGCGGGCATAGCCCGTGCAGGGGTGAGTATAACGATACTCAGTAGGGACCCCGAGACCCTCATGGTCTCTCTAAAACCAACAAGGATAACCACAAAGAAGATCTCAACAGATAACCTCTACTTAGATATATGCCCATACATATACCTAAGTTATCAAATAACCCATCTCAATCATGAGGCAAACACAAGGTCAAAAGTCTCAGCTCAAACCAGGATTTTCATCATCGAAACCATAACTGCTGAAGAGCTCCGTCTCTGGAGTGTACAGTGGTCCTGTCACAACTCCGAGGTACTGCCCACTAACTTAAGACTGTTGTAGTACTCCACCTATCGAGTAATGCAGGCCAGTCGCTACAACCAAGCGCTCCCATGTGCCGCTACAACCAAGCGCACCTCTGTCATGGGTCTGCCGCTACAACCAAGCGCTCCCATGTGCCGCTACAACCAAGCGCACCTCTGTCGTGAGTCTGCCGCTACAACCAAGCGCTCCCATGTGCCGCTACAACCAAGCGCACCTCTGTCTTGGGTCTTCCGCTACAACCAAGCGCTCCCATGTGCCGCTACAACCAAGCGCACCTCTGTCGTGGGTCTGCCGCTACAACCAAGCGCTCCCATGTGCCGCTACAACCAAGCGCACCACTGTCGTGGGTCTGCCGCTACAACCAAACGCTCCCATGTGCCGCTACAACCAAGCGCACCTCTGTTGTGGGTCTGCCGCTACAACCAAGCGCTCCAATGTGCCGCTACAACCAAGCGCACCTCTATCGTGGGTCTGCCGCTACAACCAAGCGCTCCCATGTGCCGCTACAACCAAGCGCACCTCTGTCGTGGGTCTGCCGCTACAACCAAGCGCTCCCATGTGCCGCTACAACCAAGCGCACCTCTGTCGTGGGTCTGCCGCTACAACCAAGCGCTCCCATGTGCCGCTACAACCAAACGCACCTCTGTCACACACCGAGTCGTTCGATCAGCAGTCGTCGGGTCTCAGTCAGCTACACGGTCTCCGTGCTCCGCACGCTCGTCTCCGGGAGGGTCCGCTCCACGAGCTACTGGTCGATACTCCAAGTATCACAAAGTCCCGCAAGGAAGTATCTCGAAATACCACCTTGTCATAGGGGTCTCAACGCAACAGACGGCGCGTCAATCGGACGCCCGGTCTGTGAGTTATTAGCATTTTCGTCCCAGGGGCCCGGTTGGTTTCGTGAGCGAACCAATCCGGCCGTAACTCAACTATACCCCGAACACTCACAGGGTATACTCATAGGGACCGTTTTTCAACGTGATCACCAATGTCGCTGACGGTTCGTCAAACGGACGTCTGGTCTGAAAGATATCAGCTTTTCCATTCCAGAGGCCCGGTTAGATTTCAGTGCGATCCAACCCGGCCACTATCCATCTGCATCCAAAACTCGGGCGGAGGATGTCAAAAGTTCCGTCTCATCAAGAGGAACTCAACGCAATAGACGGCGCGTCAATCGGACGCCCGGTCTGAGAGTTATTGGCTTTTTCGTCCCAGGGGCCCGGTTGGTTTTTAAGGCAAAACCAACCCGACCGTACTCCACCGGCGTCCAAACCTCGGGCGGAGTATGCCAAAAGATCCGTCTCACTTAGAGGAATTCAACGAAACAGACGACGCGTCAATCGGATGCTCGGTCTATTAGTTATTGGCCTTTCCGTCTCACACCCACCCTGGGAAACATCCCAGGAGGTCACCCATCCTATTCACTGCTCTAGGCCAAGCACGCTTAACTACGGAGTTTTAACTACGTAGGCTCCCGAAAAGGAAGGTGCACATTGAGTATAGTATACCGAAACGACCGTCTCGATCCATGGATCGCGTTGCCACTAACGGCGCGTCGTTCGGAGGCCCGTAGCTCAAGATACGGCCATTTGAACGAAAACGTCCGAAGAATGGGGGGTACGGGCCCGGCCCGACCCCCCTGGGTCGGTCCGAACTGGGTCGACCCGACCTGGGTCCGACCCGACCCGACCCGACCCGACCCGGTTGGCCCGGTCCGGCCCGGCCGGGGCGCGGCCCGGCCGGTCGGACCGGCCTGGCTCGGCTCGGCCGGGCGGCCGAGTGCCAGGCGCCGCGGGCGTTGACCCGCGGCCTAAGGAAACTGCGGCCCACGTGGGCCGCACTGGTGAACCGCAGACGCGGCAGAGCCGCGTCCCGCGCGGGCGAACCGGACCCGGGCGGCCGGCGGCGCGCCGGGGCGCCGCCGCCTCCGTCCGCCGGCGCCGCCGCGCCGGCGACCCGCGCCGCCGGCGAGTTCCGCGGGCCACCGGGATCGCTCTGGTGGTCCGATTCTCTTCCCGTCTGCGCCATTGCTCCTCCCGGGATCCGTTCTTTACTGCGGAATCGTCAAACATCCGCTGCGGCACGTTCCGTCGTCGCCCGCCAAATCCGCACAAAACGAAGAACGACGGAGGGTCGTCTGGACGTGTTCATTTGGCCCGCACCCTCCGCGTTAGAGATAAACAACCGAGAGAATTTTATTCCACACGAGAAAAATAACAATTTTAAGAAGATTAAAATTGTTCACAATTCGGTTCTTTAATTTCTTTAAGAAACATTGACGGGAATAAATTAAAAAGGGGTAATTCCCATAATAAATCCCTACCTCGTCGGTCGTCGCGCACGGGCGTTCTTCGCGGAAAAGCTCGTCGCGGAAGAGAGGGATCGCCGCGTCATCGCGGGGAGGCGTCGCGTCGTCGCGGAATCCGGTGTTGAGTCGGCAAACTCAACGCACCATGAAACAGCAGATTTAATTTAATTAATTAAATCTGTGTTTTTGGTTAAGAACCACGAAGTAGATAAAAAGGAAGGTCTGAGATTCTTACCTCAAGAAGCCGATCGAAGATCCGTCGCGGAGGAAGAGACGTCGCAGAAGAATGTTGTCGGCGATGCGGATCAAGGCGTTGCGTCGTCGATTTCCGGGTTCGGCGTTCTTCGCGTTCTTCGCGTTCTTCGCGTTCTTCGCGAGGGAGAAGAAGAAACAAGGATCCTCTCAAATATTCTCAAAATATTTTGGGTTGGTATTATTTTATTAATATGCCAACACACGAAAACAGGTTAAGAAACGATTGAATTAATTCGTTGAATTAATTCTACGAAAGAAACAGGCAATTTAATTCACGAAAGAAACAGCCCATTTAATTCACGAAATAAACCGCCCAATTAAATGGTCTGTTAAGAATTTAGAAAACGCGTCAGTTGACTTTCATTAAGACGGGTTTTCACGGGTGCATTTCTTAGCGGAAAGAAACGGCGGGGCTCGTGCGGGCCCCACCTCACAAATATCCTACCAAGGGGATAGGATATTTCTGGATAGCATCCTATCCAGTTCAAATCAGTTCAAGTCGCCTTTAAGTGGCTTCAAGTGGCTTCCAAGCGGCTTAAGTGAAATAAAATAAAGTTGTCGCAAAATTATTTTATTTCTTAACTTTAAGCC
Organism: Viscum album; assembly: GCA_963277665.1. NCBI lineage: Eukaryota > Viridiplantae > Streptophyta > Magnoliopsida > Santalales > Viscaceae > Viscum > Viscum album. The sequence goes on from OY728137.1 coordinate 1,936,725,239, forward strand.
CGAAAATTAAAAACCACACCCGAGCAAACGCAACTCTGGAAGAGGCATTTCTCTACGAATACCGGCGCTGCGATTTCATCGGTGCCCTCAGAATTCGATTCCGGGCACCGGTTCAAAAGTTAGAAAAACCCGCTCGTCCGTTCATTGAACGTACCCGAGCCAAACTTCGGAAAATGATTCCGGGCACACCGGGCCTCGGAATCAGGCACCGTCAGAAACTGCGTTCTTGTAAAATTCCAAAGAAAATTAAGAAAAAAATTTCCTTGAAATTTACGGGTCTTTACATTACTCCCACCACAGGGCTTTACGTCCTCGTAAAGCTTCAACACAAACTAGGGATACAAAGGCGGTACTGAGCACGCATCTGAGCCTTCCGCTCCCATGTGATCACCTGGACCTTCTCTGTCATGGCCCGGACCACCTCTGGTCCCCATAGAGCTGCCACGATTTCTTCCTTGCCGATAAGAGAAATCTGGTCTCATCCCCTGGATGAACCACGTTCTTCGCCTAATACGGTCAATCCCGACATGGATGATACTAATCCATACCAAGGATGACATCGTAAGGCCTCGACCCTACTACCAAGAGATCCAACCGTTACTCTCGCCTCCAAGGGTTGAGTCACACTGTCGGCTTCAGTGTGTGATAACTGGGTCTCCTCCAGTAGATGTCTCACGGGTGAGAGTCAAGTCAACAGTCTAAACCGGAACCTCTTAGTAACAACACAAGAGAGGACAGGAAAGTAAAATGCCACAAGAAAAGGTGTCTTTTATTACTGCAGCTCAAGTACAAAGACACAAAGCATTTATAAACACACATCAACAAAACTAGAAGCAACGTGAACAAAAGTCTCCAGGTCTGGAGCTTGTCCCGCTCCTGTCCATCTGCTCCCGGAGCTCCATGATCGTAGGCCTCAGCTGCCTGAAGCTGAGCTCTCCCATGTCCTCCTGTCCCCTGGGGTCGGGGTGGACCGCCTAGTGGTGGTGGTGGCAACACCCCAAAGCGTCGTCCACCTCCTGCTGCACGACCAACTCCCCTGTCATGGCCGCCTGCTCCTTGCGGCCCGCCCTGATCGAACCTATGCCTCTGCCTGGGGGGTCCTTCGTTCGTATGCTGTTCATCCGTATGGCGGGTCGGACAGTCACGAGCCATGTGACCAACCCCGCCGCAGGAGTAACACTCCCCTCTCATGGCAAGTCGTTGCCCACCCCGAGTGCCTCACGAAAACGATCCAGAGTCATGCTGGCGACCACCTGTAGGTCCAGTCCTCTTGGACCCCTGTGTCATCCGTCTACTGCCCGCTGCAGAAGACTCTGCCGCATGCAGGTAAGTGGTGGGTCCTGCTGCTGGAGACTGCTCAGCAAGGAAACTCTCCACTAAGAGGGCTCGCTCTAACACCCCTGACTGAGTCGGAATGTTGAGGGAGATCATCGAAGCCCTGATCTCATGCCTCAGTCCCTGCTCGAAGGTCCGGGCCCGGAAGAACGGGTCCCGTACCATATCTGTGGAGTAGCGCGAGAGATCAGTAAATCTCGCCGAGTACTGGCCCACTGACATGCTGCCCTGCCGCAGCTGTAGTAGCTCCTGGATGCGCACCGCTCGGAGGGTGGCTGGGACGAACTCAGAGCGTAAGATGCTCTAAAAGTACGTCCAGAGGAGAGACGCCTCGTCATGCACCTGGGGCATCAAGCTCCACCATCTGCCTGCTGCCGCGTGCAGGAGACTCGCTTCGAGGATCACCATGAGGTCTGCTGGTGTCCTCACTAATCTGAAAACCTAAACAACTGCCTCCAGCCAGTCGTCGGCGGCCTGAGGGTCCGTCTCCCCGCGGAACCTGGGCGGTCGCTGGCGCTGGAACTCATGCAGTGCACTAAGGCAACGTGCATCGCCAGCGGCTGGGGCTGGTAGCATCGGTGCCTCGGCGGGTATAGGTATCGCCGGTGCCTCAGCTGTCAAAGGGCCCTGTACCGAGTCCTCGACGCTCGGTGGGATGTCATCACGATCCACTCTCGGAATCCTAGCTGGCTGTCGTCGTGGGGCCATCCTGAAAAGGGAACAAGTGCGCCACGGTCAGGACAGTATACCTGGTGAGCTGACAGAAGTAATCACAAGGAAAACTTGAAACACACATGCAATCAATGTTTTCGTGCATTAAGTCGGAAATCAGAAGTCAGGGTCCTGGTGTACGGATACGTCGGCCGCCGCACCAACACTGGACTCCCTGGACTGATAACCACACCCAATACGCTAAACACTATTGCTTCACATAGAAGAAAGATCAGAGTCCCCGGTAGAACCGACCACCTTTGATACCAATTTGTCACGACCCGTCCTCGGGGCCCGTGCCCTGACTACCCCAAGCCCGCCTTCCATAGGCCAGGGGCTGGCGACTAGCACCAAGGCGTAAATCCCAGCAAAAAGGGAAGGCATTTCCTTTGGAAAGTAAACAAACACCACAGAGTAAGCAAGCGGAAAAGTAAACACTAAGTAAAAACTGTACAAGCTGTGCTGAAAGTAAAAGGGGCCGGAAAATACAAGTCCAACTTTAAACTACAACTGAAAGGAAAAACAGCAACTGAAAGGAAAAACGGCAGCGTCGAGCCGTCCTCTGGAAGTCCCACCTGAAGGGTGGGTACAGATAGCTCCAATGCTCCTCGGGTCCCGCCGTCCGCTCCGAGCACGTCTCACTCAATGGTCCAACTTCAGGTACTGACTCGTCGTGTAGTCCACCTCCGAGTACTGACTCGTCGTGTAGTCCACCTCCGGGTACCGTCCAGTCCTCGAACAGTCGGCCTCCATCAGCACTGCCTGTCGTCTGCAACCAACACAACGAGGTGCGGGCATAGCCCGTGCTGGGGTGAGTATAACGATACTCAGTAGGGACCCCGATACCCTCAAGGTCTCTCTAAAACCAACAAGGATAACCACAAAGAAGATCTCAACATATAACCTCTACTTAGATATATGCCCATACATATACCTAAGTTATCAAGTAACCCATCTCAATCATGAGGCAAACACAAGATCAAAAGTCTCAGCTCAAACCAGGATTTTCATCATCGAAACCATAACTGCTGAAAAGCTCCGTCTCTGGAGTGTACAGTGGTTCTGTCACAACTCCGAGGTACTGCCCACTAACTTAAGACTGCTGTAGTACTCCACCTATCGAGTAATGTGGTCCAGTCGCTACAACCAAGCGCTCCCATGTGCCGCTACAACCAAGCGCACCTCTGTCATGGGTCTGCCGCTACAACCAAGCGCTCCCATGTGCCGCTACAACCAAGCGCACCTCTGTCGTGGGTCTGCCGCTACAACCAAGCGCTCCCATGTGCCGCTACAACCAAGCGCACCTCTGTCGTGGGTCTTCCGCTACAACCAAGCGCTCCCATGTGCCTCTACAACCAAGCGCACCTCTGTCGTGTGTCTGCCGCTACAACCAAGCGCTCCCATGTGCCTTTACAACCAAGCGCACCACTGTCGTGGGTCTGCCGCTACAACCAAGCGCTCCCATGTGCCGCTACAACCAAGCGCACCTCTGTCGTGGGTCTGCCGCTACAACCAAGCGCTTCCATGTGCCGCTACAACCAAGAGCACCTCTGTCGTGGGTCTGCCGCTACAACCAAGCGCTCCCATGTGCCGCTACAACCAAGTGCACCTCTGTCACAAACCGAGTCGTTCGATCAGCAGTCGTCGGGTCTCAGTCAGCTACACGGTCTCCGTGCTCCTCACGCTCGTCTCCGGGTGGGTCCGCTCCACGAGCTACTGGTCGATACTCCAAGTATCACAAAGTCTCGCAAGGAAGTATCTTGAAGGACCACCTCGTCATAGGTGTCTCAACGCAACAGACGGCGCGTCAATCGGACGCCAGGTCTGTGAGTTATTAGCCTTTTCGTCCCAGGGGCCCGGTTGGTTTCGTGAGCGAACCAATCCGGCCGTAACTCAACTATACCCCGAACACTCACAGGGTATACTCATAGGGACAGTTTTTCAACGTGATCACCAATGTCGCTGACGGTTCGTCAAACGGACGTCTGGTCTGAAAGATATCAGCTTTTCCATTCGAGGGGCCCGGTTGGATTTTAGTGAGATCCAACCCAGCCACTATCCATCTGCATCCAAAACTCGGGCGGAGGATGCCAAAAGTTCCGTCTAATCAAGAGGAACTCAACGCAATAGACGGCGCGTCAATCGGACGCCCGGTCTGAGAGGTATTGGCTTTTACGTCCCGGGGGCCCGGTTGGTTTTTAAGGCAAAACCAACCCGACCGTACTCCACCTGCGTCCAAACCTCGGGCGGAGTATGCCAAAAGATCCGTCTCACTTAGAGGAATTCAACGAAATAGACGGTGCGTCAATCGGACGCCCGGTCTATTAGTTATTGGCATTTCCGTCTCACACCCACCCTGTGAAACTTCCCAGGAGGTCACCCATCCTGATCACTGCTCTAGGCCAAGCACGCTTAACTACGGAGTTTTAACTACGTAGGCTCCCGAAAAGGAAGGTGCACCTTGAGTATAGTATACCGAAACGACCGTCTCGATCCAAGGACCGCGTTGCCACTGACGGCGCGTCGTTCGGAGGCTCGTAGCTCAAGATACGGCCATTTGAACAAAAACCTCCGAAGAAGGGGGGGTACGGGCCCGGCCCGACCCCCCTGGGTCGGCCCGAACTGGGTCGACCCGACCCGACCCGACCCGGTTGGCCCGGTCCGGCCCGGCCGGGGCGCGGCCCGGCCGGGCGGCCGAGTGCCAGGCGCCGCGGGCGTTGACCCGCAGCCTGAGGAAACTGCGGTCCGTGTGGGCCGCGCTGGTGAACCGCGGACGCGGCAGAGTCGCGTCCCGCACGGGCGAACCGGACCCGCGCGGCCGCGGGTCCGTTGGCCGCCGCCGCCGCGGCTTCAGCCGCGGCGGGCTCGTCTGGCGGCGCGCCGGGGCGCCGCCGCCTCCGTCCGCTGGCGCCGCCACGCCGGCGACCCGCGCCGCCGGCGAGTTCCGCGGGCCACCGGGATCGCTCCGGTGGTCCGATTCTCTTCCCGTCTGTGCCATTGCTCCTCCCGGGATCCGTTCTTTACTGCGGAATCGTCAAACATCCGCTGCGGCACGTTCCGTCGTCACCCGCCAAATCCGCACAAAACGAAGAACGACGGAGGGTCGTCTGGCCGTGTTCGTTTGGACCGCAACCTCCGCGTTAGAGATAAACAACCGGGAGAATTTTATTCCACACGAGAAAAATAACAATTTTAAGAAGATTAAAATTGTTCACAATTCGGTTCTTTAATTTCTTTAAAAAACATTGATGGGAATAAATTAAAAAGGGGTAATTCCCATAATAAATCTCTACCTCGACGGTCGTCGCGCGCGGGCGTTCTTCGCGGAAAAGCTCGTCGCGGAAGAGAGGGATCGCCGCGTCGTCGCGGGGAGGCGTCGCATCGTCACAGAATCCGGTGTTGAGTTGGCAAACTCAACGCACCATGAAACAACAGATTTAATTTAATTAATTAAATCCGTGTTTTTGGTTAAGAACCACGAAGGAGATAAAAAGGAAGGTCTGAGATTCTTACCTCAAGAAGCCGATCGAAGATCCGTCGCGGAGGAAGAGACGTCGCAGAAGAACGTTGTCGGCGATGCGGATCAAGGCGTCGTGTCGTCGATTTCCGGGTTCGGCGTTCTTCGCGTTCTTCGCGTTCTTCGCGAGGGAGAAGAAGAAACAAGGATCCTCTCAAATATTCTCAAAAGATTTTGGGTTGGTCTTATTTTATTAATATGCCAACACACGAAAACATGTTAAGAAACGATTGAATTAATTCGTTGAATTAATTCAACGAAAGAAACAAGCCATTTAATTCACGAAAGAAACAGGTCATTTAATTCACTAAATAAACCGCCCAATTAAATGGTCTATTAAGAATTTAGAAAACGCGTCAGTTGACTTTCATTAAGACGGGTTTTCACGGGTGCGTTTCTTAGCGGAATGAAACGGCGGGGCTCGTGCGGGCCCCACCTCACAAATATCCTACCAAGGGGGAAGGATATTTCTGGATAGCATCCTATCCAGTTCAAATCAGTTCAAGCCGCCTTTAAGTGGCTTCAAGTGGCTTCCAAGCGGCTTAAGTGAAATAAAATAAAGTTGTCGCAAAATTATTTTATTTCTTAACTTTAAGCCCGAAAATTAAAAACCACACCCGAGCAAACGCAACTCTGGAAGAGGCGTTTCTAAGAGAATACCGGCGCTGCGATTTCATCGGTGCCCTCAGAATTCGATTCTGGGCACCGGTTCAGAAGTTAGAAAAACCCGCTCGTCCGTTCACTGAACGTACCCGAGCCAAACTTCGGAAAATGATTCCGGGCACACCGGGCCTCGGAATCAGGCACCGTCAGAAACTGCGTTCTTGTAAAATTCCAAAGAAAATTAAGAAAAAAATTTCCTTGAAATTTACGGGTCTTGACAGATTGCGCCCTAGAGGTCGCTTGTTGCAGGAGCTCCGCCCGGGTGTCACGCTGCGGCGGGGAGAGTCGCTCAGGGGTCCACGTGCCTCTTGGTCACACCACTGAAAGGAGCTCACACCGAGGAGGGAGCTCGAAGGAGGGAGGGAGGGGCCGCATCATGGGGTGTGCTGCTGCGTGTGTGTGGCACCTTGTGCGCAGGGTGGAAGAAAAGGGAAATTCGATTCCCTTTATTTTCTTTTTCAAACCCCTAAATTAATTGTCATTAATAATAGTTATTATTAAACACTTAAAACCCAATGATATTCCTACCAGTAATGCAATAATAATAATAATAAAAGATAATAATAATACTCATTTTATTATTATTATTATACAAATTAAACACTTATCTAAAAAGTAAAAAACTTCACAATTAATCCTTCTTAAAGGAAATGTTTCATTTGAGAAAATCAAACTGCCCTTTACTCCTCAATTAAATTAAAATCTCTTTGAAATCAAAGTAATAAAAAAATAATTCCTTTCCTACAATTAATAAAACTCGTTTTTCCTTTAATTTAATTAATTAACAAAATAATTATTATTATTATTAAATCATCATTATTATTATTATTTAAAATTTCATTTTTTTAAATTCCAACCAAAACTACCCAATTCATTACTACTATTATTTACAATAATAATATCCATAATGACCAATAATTATGTCACTCGTAAAATCATAATAATAAAAATTAAATTATTTTTTCTCAAACCTTTGATATAACCCAACAACTCTATTAAATAACCACACTCCTTCATTAAATCAAAACTGCTTATTTAACTAAGTGTTTCATCGAGATACCCAACAGCCTCATTAAATTCACCTAAATATTACACACAATTAAATAAAAATATAACATTGACAAGCCCCATAATTAAATTGTATTAAAAGAAATAATAAAACACCCATTTTAATTATGTCCATCCTCCCCATTTAAATCCACATTAATTATCCAATTTTTTTAACATTCATTTATTATTCTTGTAATAAATGTTTCGTAATTAATTATAAAACTCCATATTGATCATTAGATTCTTTTAACATTTATTTAACTAAGTAACCACAAAAATAATAATAAAATCATTATTATTATTATTCAAACATTCATTTACTTAAAAATCCAAACCCCCAATTTATTAAAATATCATTAATATGATAAAAACTAAAACCCATAACCCCTCATTTAATTAAAAGTTTCTTTGAGAAGCCCAAAAGCAACATTTAATTCTCATAAATGATACACTCCTTTAACATGAAATTAAAATCTCAAAGTATCAAAATAATTTATGAATCTGTAATAAGAACAATGACTTTATTATTATTAGCAGATTCATCCATTTAATAAAAAATGGTACTTTAATAATTCTGAATCTCTTCATTTAAATAAAACAGTTCTTTGATAAACCCAAAAGCCACGTTAATACCTTCAACTGCAGTTTAATTAATTCTTTAACATTCAATCAATTTAACAACCACAATAATAGTAGTAATAACTTCATTATTATTATTATTATTAAAACATTATATTAATTAATCAAAAACTATCATATAATCATTTTTAATTAAAATTAATAATAATAATTTATTAAATAAGATAAACTAGATAGGTTGGACCGCAACCATGCGCTGCCCATGCAGATCTATTAAAGTTGATTTTCTGGATACGGTGAACCCGAGACTCATCGGGACACCCGCTAAAATTTATCGATTAATTACGCAATTCCAAAAAACAACCTCATTAGGTGTTCCAACACACAGAATAAAATTCCAGAGCTCGGTTTAAAAAAATAAACAGTTGATAAATCTAAAAACAACTCGAAAACATTCGTATTTATACCCGATTCAAAAACACGGGACTTTACAATATACCCACCTTAAAACCTTCTCATCCCGAGAAGCCACTGGGAACCACTACTAAATCAACCGACCTACCAAGGTCATTTAAAAATACCAGTCAAAATATTATAGGAAAACTCTCTTCTAAAAGCTCAATATCACCTTCTGACACGTTTATAAAAAATGATGCAACAATACCAACCTTATGATTTTCCTTGATGTCTTAAGAAAAGACAAGCTGCTCAGCAGCGCGTGTTTTTAGAATACATTAATTAATTTGTGTGACATTCCCTGAACCATGTTCAACATGTCAAACATTGATCAATAAAATCCATAACATAAACCTATCGGTGTGCCAAAACAACCGAGTCCCAAGAAGTCCACCCGAGTAGTGGGATGAACTTACATTAATAGCCTAGATCATTTTATGGGTACTACCTACCATGGGTTAGACCCTTACGAAACATAAACATTGACTGTCTCTCTTGGTCATGCAAAAATGAAATCACAAGGTTCAAAAACCCGTTGTTCTTTTAGGAATTTTAATTAATTCATTTCAACATTTTAACATTTGAATAAATTTCAGCATACACACAAGTAAATATTCACAACAAGCCACTTGGTTTTCAAAACAACAAACAACGTAAAAATAGGCAAATTATCACAAATATCCTCTTTAATCATCATTCAATGTTATTCAAATATTAATAGGAAATTTATCATCTAAATTCCTTTTACAGATAAGGCGACCTCCAATGTTCTCATTTATTCAATCTGGGTTCTTCCAAAAGCAACCCAACAATAGTTCATTATAATCAAAACTCAACAGGCTTACATTTGAAACCATTTTCAAACATATTATGGTTGTATAAGGTTCAAACACATCGGTGGACATCTACCAATCGATAAGGCGCCCATACACCTTATCACTAGAATTTGGCTCCCATTTATATCGATCAACATTTATTTAACAATTTATCTTTACCACTCCTTTCACATATCCAAAACATCTCTAACATGTTTTCGTAGGTAGTAACACAACAACATGCTATAACAAAGAAGCATGGCACAACAACAAAACATTATAATAACTGAAAAAACATGGAATATAATCACTCAATCATGTAAATCTATTACCGGAACAAGATACCTAGAGAGGCATGCCAAGAAGATCAAAACATGGGATTGCACCCAAGGAACACAATCCAAATTAGCGGTCATCCTACTAATGCAACTTCATGGCATGTTATATTCCTGAAATGTGAATCTCTAAGTGACTAATATGATGCATGTAAAAAACTTCCTTGCCATATCAGGCTATGAAAATTATTTTTCAATATTATAAAAATTAATAAACCAAAAAAAATACACCAATCAATCAAGGTGAAATCATATCAACTGTATCCTCTAATAGTAAAAACATCAATTCTCATCTCTGGCCACTCAGTCATTTCCCGTACAATAGGTGATCAGTCCCAAGCACGACTATTAACCCAAGTGCCGACACATTCCTAGTCTCCAGTCCACCAACCACAAAAGAGAAAGAGAAAGGAAAATAAAGAAAATCTAAACCTTTGATACCACATTGTAACATCCCGACCCAGCTCGCCACTAAACTGGACGCCGGACCGGTCGCCACGTGACCTTATGCGCGCCACCCAGTACACCAGAGGCTACTGACTAGTAGCGAGGGTCTAAGGATAGTCAGTGGGGAGTCAATACCCACATTTTAGTGTTCAAAAATAGAAATAGGCAAGAAATAGAGGAAACTGTATAATAAATGAATAAGAAGCCGAAATAAGATTTTATAAATCTTGTACAAAACAAATGGCCAACCCCAAATTATACATCGGATGAATGCATGACATTATAATGATACAAAAGTATAAAACAGTGAACAAAACAACATACTTTACATTTCAATGAATAAATAAATATATAATGACTCAAATCCCCAAGGGCGATCTCCTAGAGCATCCCAAGCCTCTGCTCAGTCATGTGCTTATAACTACCATGTAAATGAAAAAAGCATAGTCCTGCAACCAAATAGAATCTACTCGAGAAACCAGTGCAATGGCAGCCCGAGTAGGGTGTGAGATATAAATCTCAGTAGGCCAGGACCACCGATGTCTACCCCAAACCAGGCATTTAAGAAATAAATTATAACATGTGAAGGCATGCATAAATAAAGTAAACGGTACAATGTAACTATATACCAAAGTACATGCTTCAGCCCTCAGCTTGTGTCTAAACCTACATTATACATTTTTCATGCATACTCAATATTCATTACATAATCATTCATCAGTTATTAATTATTCCAATATTAATAAATTATGATGGTCTGGAGATTCGGCCTATGCCCAACATCTCCCATATAAATCACTCACCATAGATGTCTATAAAGACCATCTAAGTAATCAATGTAAAGACTAATTCCAATATTATGCTTTGGCTTGGATAACAGATCATAAGTTATTCAATTCAACCTTTCATATACTAAGTCTGAGCCCACATACTAATTGTGGTTAACCAAATTCATAAAAAATTCTGATACCTTCCTCATAATCAATTCCCAAATCATCATATCTCAACAACCTTCATTAACCATTAACTCATTTCATGCACGAACAATTGGACCCACAATGCAATGTTTATTAATGGGTGTAGAACAACATGTCTAGTACCCTCGTGAGTATTTGGAGCGTCAGTCCTTGTCTCACAACCCATGGGTATTTGGATCATCATTCCCTAACCCATAAAATAATATTTTCTTTCAAGATGGGTGTAGAACGCCATGTCTAGAACCCCATGGGTATTTGGTGCTTTAGTCCTTGTCTCATAACACATTTATCAATCATACATATAAATTTGTTGTTGGTGTAGAACACCATGTCTATCACCTCATGAGTATTTAGAGCTTCAGTCCATGTCTCACATCCCATTTATCAATCATACATATATATTTATGGTTGGTGTAGAACACCATGTCTAACACACCAAAACCATCCATTAATAAATTCATAAATTAACTAATCCAATATCTTAATTAATTCAACAACTAATTAACAACATAAATCACCCGTCAAAAGTCAACCCTTAATTAACTATTCAACATCTCGATAGTAAATAATTAATTAAAAATTAATTTTTCTTAGAAAGACAAATAAATAATTATCTCCACATTTAATTATCAAAATTCTTTAACAAGTCTGAACCCATCCACTCAAATAGTGATTTTTCCAAGACTTTAACAATTTTCATGCACATCATAATCTTCACAAAACATTCTAAACAAGCCCATATATTTTGCAACCATCTCACGCATAATGTTATAATATAGAACAAATCCATCCAAGATAACTTAATTCATGGAAATATAACAAGTATCAAAAAGTACCCTTGGCCGACAGTCATAACAAACAATGAATTCACAATCTTAATTTAATGCATCCAAATTAATTAATTAAAAAATTAATTAATTAAATTTTATATCTTAAAACAATCATAAATTAAATAAACATTTAACATTTAACATGTAATCATTAATCCATCCATTAATTATTACCAATTTTCAATTTATACTTTTGAACATGTCAAATATTCAGTATTCCCAATCATCATTAAAAGCCACAAATTTTATTCCATCTCATGACTAGATAATTAATTCAACAATGAATTACCCTATTATACATTCTAACCATTCAAATAATTTAACTGTTTAATCAGATCACTTTAACCAAATGAGCAAAACATGCTTAAAAACAACACAAGGTCAAGCCCTCATTTATCTCACGTGGGCATCATCATTTAATAACTTCAAAAGTGTCATGCATCGACATATCCTAATCAAGGAAACCTACATTATCAATTTCTTTAATGAATATATAATTATTAAAATAAGGTGTTAAGGATTTGAGACCCTACCTCAGAGTGGCACCATTTTAAATCTTAAGTGCTTTATTGTACTTGGAAGCAACCAGTCCACAACGGTTCTGTAATCGCATGTTCCCACACCTATATATATATATATATATATCTGTTTGCGTTGCCTATATTGGTCAACGAAAATTACATATATTAAATTGGTAACTAGAATAAATGTTGTAATGAACAATGCACCTTTATCTTTATACCAGGAACTCATAAAAAAATTATGATCACTTAATATATCAGGTTCAAAACCGAATCGTGGGTTTAGAAACTAACCCAATCCAAGGGCGAAATGAAAATTTGAGACTATCTGCCTCTCCCTTGGTGGCGGATGTCGGATTATGGACCAATGGGTCCTGAGTCAACATTCAAATATCTTAAAAATAGAGGAACGCAACGATCATATTAAACCCAAATATTTGGGTTTTAGGTGAGAAAACAAGGCGATAGAGAGGAGTCAAATGATCTATGTGAATCACCAGTTATACGTAGAGGAACTCACCTTGATGAGGCAGACAAGATTCGTGAAGATTCTGAGAGGAATCGTCGCACGCAAAGTGGAGTTCGGGAGAGGGGTGGTGCGCCTCAAGGTATTACCAGGAGGGGGGTTGCCCCATGGAGGTCGCACGCTACAGGAGCTCTTCCTGGGTTTCACGCTATTGTAGGGAGGGTCGCTCGGGGGTTTGCGTGCCTCTTGGTCACACCATGGGAAGGATCTCACATCAAGGAGGGAGCTCGAAGGAGGGAGAAAGGGGCCATGTTAGGGGGTGTGTTGCTGCATGCATGTTGCACCTTGTGCGTAGGGAGGAAGAAGTGGGGAATTCGATTCCCTTTAATTTCATTTTCAAACCCCTAAATTAATTTACATTAATAAGAGGTATTATTAAACAGCTAAAACCCAATGATAGTACTACATTTAATGTGATAATAATAATAATAAAATATAATAATAATACTCATTTTATTATTATTACTAAACACATTAAACACTTATCTAAAAAGTAAAAAACTCCATAATTAATTCTTCTTAAAGGAAAATTTTCATTTTAGAAAATCAAACTCCCCTTTACTCTTAAATTAAATTAAAATCCCTTAGACTACAATGTAATAAAAAAATAATTCATTTCCCACAATTAATAAAATTCGTTTTTCCTTGAATTTATTTAATTAACAAAATAATAATAATAACAATAAAATCATGATTATTATTATTTTTAAAACATTGAATTTTTTAATTTCCAACCAATACTCCCCAATTCATTACTATTATTAATTATAATAATAATATCCATAATGATCAATAATTATGACACTCATAAAACCATAATAATAAAAATATAATTATTAATACTCAAACCTTTGATATAACCCAAAAACTCTATTAAATAACCACACTCCTGAATTAAAATCAAAACTGCTTATTTAATTAAGCGTTTCATCGAGATACCCAACATCCTCATTAAATTCACCTAAATATTACACCCCATTAAATAAAAACAGAACTTTGACAAGCCCCAGAATTAAATTGTATTAAAATATACAATAAAACTACCATTTTAATTATGTCCAACCTCCCCATTTAAATCCACATTAATTATCCAATTCATTTTTAACCTTCATTTACTATTCTTTTAAAAAATGTTTCATAATTAATCATAAAACTCCATATTGATCATTAAATTATTTTAACATTTAATTAACTATGTACCAAAAAATAATAATAATAACATCATTATTATTATTATTCAAACATTCATTTATTTAAATACCCAAACCCCCAATATATATAAATATCATTAATATGATAAAAACTCAAACCCATAACCCCCCATTTAATTAAAATATTCTTTGAGAAGCTCAAATTCTACATTTAATTCTCATAAATGATACACTCCTTTAACATGTAATTAAAATCTCAAAGTATCAAAATGATTTATGACTCCATAATATGAACTATGAAATTATTATTATTAGCACATTCCTCCATTTAATAAAAAATGGTCTATTAATAATTCTGAAACTCTTCATTTAAATAGAATGGTTCTTTGATAAACCCAAAATCCACATAAATACCTTCAACTGCCATTTAATTAATTCTTTAACTTTCAATAAATTTAACAACCACAATAATAGTAATAATAACTTCATTATTATTATTATTATTATTTTGGGAACATTATTTTAATTAATCCAAAAATCTCATATAATCATATTTAATTAAAAGAAATAATATTAATTTATTAAATTAGATAAACATCACAGGTTGGACTGTAACCATGCGCTGCCCATACGGATCCATTAATGTGAATTTTTCCTGATCCGGTGTACCCGAGACTCATCGGGAAACCCATTAAAATTTATCAGTTAATTACAAAATTTCATAAAAGACATCATTAGGTGTTCCAAAACAATGAATAAAATTCCAGAGCTCAGTTTAAAAAAATGAACCATTGATAAATCGATAAAAAATTCGAAAAATTTCGTATTTTAACCCGGTTCAAAAACATGGTACATTACAGAAATATTCAAATTATAAATTATAACAACACAAATATAAAATTAATATCAAAAATTGTCCAAATTATGGTAAAATAATGAAATATTATAAGGTTTATAATCATTTTAATTTATATGTTTAGGTTCAGTAATGTTTAAAAATATAAATGAAATTTGATACCCAAATTTATTAATTATAAATAGTTATAGTCAATAAGAATAAAAATAAATATTTTTATATATTTTTACGAATATATTGACATTTAATATAAATAAATGAAGCACATAAAAATTATAAAACCAAGAATTGAAATTTGTGTAAAACTAAAATCATAAAATAGATGAGTAAAAGATGCATACCAAAATATACTGAATACTACTATTGATTCAATATTTTTGTGTGTGAGAATGATAACCAAAAAAATAATGGTTTATATCCCCTAGTGTATCCATTTGTTTCCATGAATATTGAGAACTCTTTGGGCATGATATTCGAACTCCTTCATGTTATGATATTACAATCATGACAATGAATAATGAGAGAGACGACGTTTTGGATGTGAGAGTTTCAACCAATAGGATTTAACACCTCTACCAATTGGCTTTTTTCCCATTACATAATAAAGGAAGAATAATCCCCCTTATATACTTCTGAAACACTTACTTACACATATAATCATAAATATGTGATATATGGATTTTGTTACATTATACATATATACATTGAAAATAATTATTCGAGGTATATTCAATGATAGCATTGTGAATATAGGATTTTATGTAATGAGTCATAGTGGTGAGTGGAAATGAGTATAACTAATCAATTCATTATGAATAAACCAGTATATAGAATATGAAATAACCGTGATGATAGTATATGATATATTATATCATCAAATATAGTTTTTTATGTTGGATCATATGGAATCACTTTTTCATAGAAAACGATACATCCTTATGAATAAATAAATTTATTTTTACCACGTTCTCATAGTAATTTAAAACAATCATTTCCACAAAATATTTCATCTAAACTTATTAGGAAGTGTTTTTTATAATAAATCAATTACAGTAATTCATAATAAAAAATCATTAAGTTTTCCAATGTATCATATAAGAAATTATATTTGGGGAAATCAGAATAAAAAAACATGCTGGTTGCATTCAAAAAATTTGAAAATAAAATATTACCAACACCATGTATTACATAATATGTATTATCATTTGAAGAACCCATCCAAATAGTATTTGGATATAATTTGAAAAAACTTTTAGAGTTGCAATCTTCATCAAAATAACGTCCCATTTAACCATATTTAATGTTTTTCATAATGATACATTGAAACATTAAAAAAAATATAAATCACATTATAAATAACTTAAATAAATTAGTTGCCTTTAGAAAATAAACAGTGCAATGGAACCATACAAATGGATCTAGAATGATTTCTAAAAAAATGTGAATCTTTAAAGTTATTTCCACTATCTATATCATGTGATAGTATATATTGTCAAACATTCATTTTTCCTAAAAATGTAGTAACGATGGGAATAAAAAGAGTAAATAAAACATAGCCACCTAAAATATTCTATAAAATCAGACTATAAAAAAGAAATAAATTTTAATATATCCGATTGCGATAATTTAACTAATGGGAACATAACATTTACATAACCCAAGTAGAATATAATGTCTTATGTATCGTATAAGAATAGTCATGAATTTCCTAAAAATATTTCAATATAAGTAAAATAGTTCATTATAATTATACATAATAAAATATCTTCTGTAATGATCACCAAATAATGGAATGATTAGGTACACACACAACCACACTATTATTATCAAAACATAAGGACTTCTGTAATAAAGGTATCAAAGAACGGAGTTTATTATTATGTACTTCTCTCAATCCTATGTAAGTTTTACTAAAAATATGAAGAATTAATCCTTACCATACCAATTAAACAGTGTATGAAACTCTACGTTGTATACATAGTTTCTCATTTTTGACGCTCCTTTTCGTCATAGAGTCCAATGGAATGTAAATGGAAATGACTTTGCACAAATTGATTCATCCTTTGAAGAAAACATCAGAAATCGACAAAGGCATGAACTAGTATTCAAAAGCACATATTCCACAAAAGTTCAATCAATGTCGTGCAAGTCCACTTGCGTTGTGCCTAATGGTCGGCAAGTGACATGCACGCCCCAAAGGATAACCACTCGGGGTCTTCTCCAACATATAAATAGACACTGTGGCCCCCCCATTTTGCGGAGGAATTTTTCCTGAATTTAGATTTAGAGCTCTGAATGCCAAAGTCTCCTTTTCAGGTATTTTGAACACTTCTATGGTAATTAATTACCTAGAACGGATGGTCTAAACAAGACGAGTAAGGTCTATGTGTTAGAATTCACTAACACTTGTGCGCCTAAGGTGTTTTAAACATAAGGGAAATGAACATACTTGCGCTCCGCATTACTTCCTCACCAAAACATGAATTCCTATATTCTGAAAGTACCTCAGGATAATTATAAAGACATTGGTCAAGGATCACCCATGTATTACCAAGCTAGTTTACAAACGTGAAAGTACCCATGTGTCGCGCATGTATACCTGCACGACCAAGACTTGCGCGCCCACGCAGTACTTGCACGCCTTCCAGGACTTGTGCGGCCCTACCTTTTTGGGTGCCTTTCTTTCTCATTTAACCCCTCTTATGCCATTCCACCTCTCCTATTCAAGATTCATTCTTCAAGACACTCTTCAAAGCCATTTATGTCATGATTTCTTGATTTGGATTCTTTATCTGAATAGAACTCAAAGGAACATCTCTAAAAATCTAGTGATTCACACATCTTTATGTCACTAAAGATTGATATTTCATTCATTCAACCTCATCATTTAAGATGAATGAACTCATTTAACATGGAACTCCTTTTCAGGAGTAAGCCCAAGTCCTAATTTCCCTAAATATAGGCCTCCTTTTAATGAGTAAGCCCCAGTCCCCAAATTTGGGCATCCTCCTCAGGAGTAAGCCCCAACCATAATTCTCTTAACATGGGCCTCCTTTTCAAGAGTATGCCCCTGTCGCCCCAGTCTCAAATATGGGCATCCTCCTCGGGAGTAATCCCCAACCATAATTCTCTTAACATGGGACTACTTTTCATGAGTAAGCCCCAGTCTCAAATATGGGTATCCTCTTCAGAAGTAAGCCCCGTGTCCCTTAATTTTTCAAGACCCTTTACCTGGGCCTCCTTCTCAGGAGTAAGCCCCAGTCTTAATTTCTCTTAGCCAGTCCTAATTTACCTTTGATCTTGGATTCCTTCT
Organism: Viscum album; assembly: GCA_963277665.1. NCBI lineage: Eukaryota > Viridiplantae > Streptophyta > Magnoliopsida > Santalales > Viscaceae > Viscum > Viscum album. Next base: position 1,936,743,321 of record OY728137.1, read on the forward strand.
CTGTAGTAAAACCCAATCATGAGTCCTCTCTTAATTTGGGCCTCCTTTTTAGGAGTAATCCCCATGTTAGAATATTCAAATCTCTATTAAGAACATATACCTTTATGGACCTTGTTCCTGGATTTCATCCCTGAAGTAAATCCTAATCTTCATATATCTGGGTAGTCATACATACATAATCCCCACATTATTTCTTATGATTGCATCTTTCAGGGGACAATTGTCTGGTTTTTACCCATACCTCTTGTTTCTCACACCGAGCATGACTCACGTGAGCTAAGAGTGTAAAAGTAATTATGACATCCTTCTTTGATCCATCAGTAATAAACATCATACTCCCTTACTCAAACTACGTGGGTTCTAATTCCTTTTTTAAACAAAGGATATACAGGTATCCCATCTGTGGGTTCGATCCCAACTCTGAAATAATCCATGTCCTTGTGAATGACAATAAACATCAACTGCCCCACTGAGTGGCTTTAAATCCAGCATGGTCATCAAAATGACCAAGAGACTTCTATATAAATGTGTCGAAGGATACCATTGACCAAGAATCTCTAACAAATACAGATGATTTTCAATCGATGAAGAACCTATAATACATATAAAATATTCTCTAAATTTCCTACATATCAATCATTTATTGTCAGATCTAACGGAAAGCTCATTTTATACTTGTTAATGTAATAACGACTCACGAACATAACTTAAATCTATAAAGAGAGTCCCGGAGTAGATGATAATTCCCCTAAAAATGGTGTGATGAGTCTGACCTCCCATTCTCTCGACCAATGCAAATTCATAAGCCTCATCAGTCCACAACTAATGAGCGCCTACCTTTAGAATGTAGGTTCAAATGGATGTGGAATCATTGGATGTTTCCGGTTCTACGAAAAAACCCGTTAAAAACCGCTTGGAATGTTTGAATCTTAAATCGATGTGATCATCCCTGATTCTAGAGGGAAACAAAAAATAGTGAACCTGACGTGAATCCTTAACCAAGTTAAAATGATGTTTTGCTTATTTTTCAGGCCCCTATTTAAAAATAAATAAGAGGGCCAACAAAAATATCATTGACATATGTGCTCATCCAAAAGATGTAGTGGCTTAATTTATCTTGATTACGTCTGTTATACCATACATGCACTCTTTTCCATGATTTTCTACATTTTAAAAAATGGCTGCTCTCAAGTTCACACCTGTGAATACCGCTGCTATAAATTCCACTACTGCTACTCCTGTTGGATCGTCATCCGCTCTGAGGATGATATCACCTACTCACCGTCTTCAACGCTGGGTATCAAATGCACTGGGTAAAGAGTACCGTCAACACGGTACCATTCTAACTCTTGATGCTGCCCGACAAGCCCTCAATGTGAACAACTCACACCGGTCGTCTGGACAATGATGTCCAGTGATCAAGAATCTGGCGGTGCAAACCACCATCTCCAACCATTTCGGGTCGTTATCCTGGGAATGCAATCAGCATTCTCTCCATTATTCTGGGGAGGTGAATGAGCAGGTCCCTCAGGTACTTAATTCAAGAAAGAAGGAGTCCTTCCCAAGGGATACCATCAACAATCGCCGCCAGACTCGTGCGACAGTGCGCCCTAAACATGGTGAGGGTACAGACTCGAGGCGTTTGGCTCAGGTTCCTCGAACCCGAGCGGGCAAGACGAATCGCCAGAGGTGAAATCTGGTTAACAGTGAGCATGTTCTCATCTCTACCATCTCCGGAGAAGTCCACTAACCCAACATGGTGGCATGAAATGAGTGGGCACACACACCTACCCATTTTAATTCCACTGTCCAGCAGACTCGTTTGGCAGCATCACGCCAATCCCGCCAGGAAATTCTGGTAGAGTATTATAGACAGGAAAATACACCTGTTTAGACGTCATCAGTTAGTCAGCATGCTCATATGACTACATATGATGGATCTAGGCAACCACATTAGACGAAGTGCAATCAGCAGACACATACAGCTGCTAGTATTTATCAAGCCTACCAAAAATCTCGCTTGGTAGCATTCAGAGAAGTCAGTTGGAAAGCTCTGATGACAAACATGAGGCAGACTCAACTCTCTAACCCTACACCTGAGTACTGTCCGGATTCACTGACATGAAAAGGAGGACGGGAGCAAGAACATACACCTACTCCAATCACGGAATGGACGTATATCCTCGTTCCGGCAGCTGATGTCATCAAGCATATTCTATCAATGGTGAAAGAGGAGAAGAAAATTCATACTCATATCCTAGATTCCTGTCAGGATATTATAATAGCTTTAGCAGCATCTCAGGGAAAGACACATAAATATATCCGTACAAGTGGAGTAACAGATCAATAGTTCACTCCAGAACAGACTCAAACATATGTTACAGTCCAAGAGGGTTGTGGGGCATACTCCCCCATATCATACGGAAAACCAAGTCAGGAACATACACCTGATTTGAGTGGAGATCATCAGCCTAACCTGGCCATTTCTCCTGATCAGGCACATACACCTACTTAGAGAATCCACTTTCGTCAACAAGTAGTTTCCAAGGCGAGTAAGAATGTGTCTAGGAAGAATACCCACCCAACACAATCAAAAGATCAAGAGCCAATCTGTAACAAGGCCTTGCTCTATGATGGAGTTCTTGAAGCCCTCAGACAGTTATCTGTTGGAATCCAAGATTCTACTCCCTCACTTCTCAATAGTGGGAACATTAATTCTGGAGTTCTTCAATAGACACATCCTCATGAAGGCTTGCTTCATGAATATTTGGTCGATCTCGAAGTTTCATCTTCAGATGAGAGATACAATAACCCTCTTTGTGGCTAGAAGACTAATGAGAATGAGGTATCATCTTTTGCTGTAACCCACCATGGTGGTCCTCCCCATGATGATGAATTTTGCTACGAAAGTCCTCTCTGCAGTAGTGATACACATTTCCCGGAGAATGCTCCATTAGACAATGTAGTGCTGAGAAATCCCTCTTATCTTGAGCAACTTTCTAATGCGAAACCAGTCATGTGTGATGTTTCATCGCTGGCAGGTGAAATAATTTCTCAATCAGAAGATAGAACAGGGTGTAGGTCATTCTACGAACCACCCCTAAGTCATGCATCTTCTAGCTTAATCAGTGATTTCTCTACCAATGTTATTGAATCCAATTAACCCACAAAAAATAACCATCTCTAGTCAAAATTGGTAGAATAATCTTCATCAAATGATAAAGAGGAAAGGCTGAACATGAGAAAACATCTGGCGAAAGGTGAAGTGCCAGTCATGTTTTGGCCTCTGGCTGACTCTCACTACGACATTCCAGAGATGTTGACAGAAGATGGAATTCATGATTTTCATCTCATCATATGGAACACTCTTTGTCAGTTAAAAAAGAAAGTATTATCTTATTATTAATATAGAAATCATCTTATGATAATATAAGGGTTACAATGTCAGATTGATTTGGCATCTCTATCAGTATCTCGATATCTGAAGGCTAAAAAGCAGTAGAGAACCCTTCAGCGTTCATGCCTTGGCCCACTAAGAAAGTTGCACCAGTTAATAGCCAATTCCCCATCTGGTATTCATGTCAGAGGATGGGGTGTTCATAGAGAACTGCATTTCACGGTGCTATCTAGTCATCAAAGCCCACCGAAAATGGTCTCATGCAATGTTATTGCACATGGACGGCCACCGATACCTGGCATTGTTTGTAATCAAAAGCATTCCCATGAACAAGCTTCAATAAGTTCCCCTAAAAATCAAGAATACAGAGAACAAGATTTTGAATTAATCCTACATCAAGAAAGAAAGAATATTAAACTGGCCTCCCGTTTGGAGCAAGCACATCACCAAGTGAAATAAGTGTCAGAAATCATCCAATGGTCTTTTGAACTTGGTGATAAAAGTGGATGTCGATTGATGCATCCAGCTAATTTCCGGACCAAGGTCCGCAAGATCAGGAGAGCTTTTAAGAAAGTCCCAGTCATAACATGTTAAGAGCCACCCCTGCTCGCCAGACTGGGGACTCTTTTAAACCAACCCTCAGAATCAACAAATAGGATTCGAGGAGTTGAGCAAAGACAGCAAGAACAGGCCCAGTCCACTGGACTGGGGACTTTTTCGAAACAAAAATCCCATCCTTAGAGAAAGTCAGTCTTTTCTCGATTAGGGAAGAATCCTCAAGAGGATTTAATAGACAAATTGTCAGGAGATTCCCTCCAAATTACGGTTCGTCAAAAAGATCCCGAGGAATTAAATCAACAAAAGGAAATGTCTCATCAAGGACATGGAAGAAGACAATATCACAAAAATTATGATAGAAGGGATGCGATGCGTTATGCATCAATTAATGTCATCAATGTCATTGTTTCTGATCCACCGGATGAGGATCATTCAGAGGGATCATATGAAGAGATTCCAACTCCAGAAGTTGTATGCACAGACACAAATGAAGAAGGTGTGCATACATTAAATAAAATGTTTACCCAAAATCTGGGTGTTCCTTCAAATAACCCACTTCCCCCTCTCCGAAAGGGATCAAACAAGAAAAAAGGGAAGAATCAGGTTACATATCCTCCCTCTGGAGAGGGCCAATCACTCTCACTAGAGCAATGATTTCCGCAACAGGATAAAAAATGAAGGAGTTGAGGAGGTTGAATGCAGAACAACTTCAGGGTAATATTCTTCTTAAACATGTTGTATTCAGTTAGCCAAGGGAATTTGTTGAAGCTTCTAAGATTGATCAATAATATCCACCTTTATCAGTAAACCCTTACTGGTCTAATCATACGAGTCATGTGCAACAAAAATTGACAGTGCTGCCATTGGTTGTAGTACCAGCCACAACATATGTCCAATCTCCAGTCAGTTCACCTGTTCATGTCCAAGCTCAACCGGATGTTTCTCAAAGGTTAATAACTACCATTAAATCATTAATAGCTCTGTTAGAGACTACGGAAGGGAAACATGCGTAGGTTCAACCGAAAAAGAAATCTTACCCTGAATGGGTAGATTCAATATCTCCCCCATCATGTTTTGGGAACCCTGTATTCCCTATTTTGAATGGATCAGGCGACCCTGAACAGCATTTGATGCATTACGTGTGTTGTTGTGATCCAATGTTGGGAACTTCGGAGCAGCAAGAAGGAGTAAAACTCAGATGCTTCGTGCGAACCTTGCAAGGACCATCTTTTGTCTGGTATATAAGATTGAAATCCTGTTCAATTACTGGATGGGATGATCTCCGTCAACAATTCCTTCTCCAATTCAACTCAACTTTTCCAAAGACAACAGTTTTCGATATTAAAAACTGTAAGGAAATGGAGAATGAAAGAATCTCTGATTTCATTGCTCACTGGAAGGGGTTAACATATTCCCTGAGCATAGCACTCCCTCAAGAGGAACTATTTCCAATCTGTGTGGCAAATATGCGTGACGAATTACGCACGCCGTTGATCCTTGTGAAGTACACAAGAGTGTTTCGAGACCTTACCTCAATCGCTGAACAGATTGTATATTCCCTTATATAGGCTAAGGATAAATCCTGTGCAATTCCATCAGCTTCAGGAAGGAGAATGGGTAAAGAAGAGACTGTTACAGTTATGCTTAAACAAGTACTTGTACCTGCTTTTACTTCAAAACCTTCATCTTATCGAAGGGCTCCACCGCCTGAGCACCAACAACAAATGCTGTTTCATCAAGACGATCAATGAAATCAATGATAAAAATAATTTGGGGATCTAAAGAGAAAAACATACTCTTTCCAAAATGACCAAGTTCTTGGTTACTTAATTTAGGCTCTAGAGATTAATTTGGTTCAATTGTCAAGGCCCAAGAGGCCAAAAAAATAAGGATATGAAGACCGTCCCAATTATTTCCCATTTCATCAAATGTTGGGGCATCCCATCCAGGAGTGTTTTGTCATCAGGGACCCCCTGTAAAAGATGGTCGACTCGGGACAAGTCAAACAGAAAGGTTCTTCAGCTCAGGTATCATGTGTTACTGCTACAGTTCCAGAGGAGGAAGGCGAGTGGCAAGAAGTCAAAAGAAAAAATGCACAAAAATATGATGATTGGATGGTCAGAAGGACGATCAACCGAACTCATGATATTTTGCGAATGCAATTGAAGAAACCAATTATACCTTCTGCTATGATTGCCACAGAAAAACCCTCTTCATTAGAGGGAAAATCCTCAAAGAAACGGAATGATTCAAATAATGAAAAATAATCAGAAGAAGATGAGTACGTGTCAATGCCAAAGATGTCGTTGACCTTGGCAGACTTCATGCCATCTACCTCAAATCAACGGGCACCACCCCATCAAACGGAACAACCTAAAAAGGCTAATCAGGTAGAATCAACATCCGAGGAAGAGTTGATTTTCGGTTCTATTAATATGATTCAATTAACATATCCATATTCCAGTCGTAGTTTCGATTTCGATGAGCCTTAATTCCCTATATCAAACAGAGGAATCGGAGGAAGTTCCAGAGGCTCATGATATAGGGAAGAAGTGGATCTTTTAGAAGCCAGTATTCCTATTCTACTCCTGCTTGAACTATGTACGCATCAGAGACTCATGGCAGAGCCCTTCAGCGAGCTCAACAAGAACAATCAGTTTCTTTCACCAATAGAAAATTCAGTCATGGCATAGTTATTCTGGAAGACCGATTGAGGGTACCATCTTCCTCTTCTCAACAAGTAAATGTATCTAATTGGTCTAATCTTCCAAAACCAGGAATATTGCAAAATCCTATCCCCATAAAAGATGCATCAACTTACAAAGCATCAACATCCAAGTCACCTGCTAAACCACATGTTCCTGTTGGGGAACGCAGACCTCTAGATCAAAAGTATGATGTATTTAAACACATGTCCCAATTACCATCCAAGTTATCAATTTTGAATGCTTTGAATCTGTCAAAAGATCTTCGGGGAGCACTCATCGAGGCTTTGTCAAGTCCTCAGGAGTTTGAAACTAAAATTGCTACAACATAAGTATATCACATAGAGAATAATCCTACAGAATTCCATGAAATAATATCTTTTACTGATGAAGATGAAGATGATGTTGTGAATGGGCATATTAGACCTTTGTACTTATCTAGCAGGGTCAATGGCATAGACTTCTGAAGAGCTTTCATTGACAATGGTTCATGAGTCAACCTCATTCCCATTCATACACTTCATCGACTGGGTCTCAGGAAATCTGATTTATCTCCTTCCACCATGATGTTAAAAGGATATGATAAAAATGAACAAGAACCACTGGGCGAAGTTACACTCAGCACTCATTTTGGAGATCCTGTATCTAATTCAGATTTCATGATTGTTGATCAAGACTCATCTTTTAACATCTTTCTTGGAAGACCCTAGCTACATCAACATGCGGTTATCTGTTCATCATACCATCAATGTCTCAAAAATTGTTTTGATGGTCAAGTTGGGAAACTGTATAGTGATAAGGCCACGTTTAAGAAATTTGAGTCTCAATACATTGAGGTGTAATTATATCACATGATGGGAAGGGAGAAGTCCACAACAAAGGAGATTACTAAAGTTAATGCTCCATATGGTTTGTATAAGATTCCAGTAAATCCATTTACACATGTGAGTACAGATTATGTGTTATCTATTAGTCAAATTGACAAGATAGACCCAAATGAAAAATATCTTATGGAAAGATCCATAATGTCAATTACGACAATCGATCCAGACAACATGGGATAAATTGGTAATCCACCAAGAAGTGATGAAAGCACAAATGGTGACGTCTTCATTTCATCTGCTGGAATCCATCATGTCTATACTTCGCCAATTAGTCCAGATGAAGTTATAGAAACATCAGAGGTGAACATTGATGTCTATTCTCAATCCATCATCTCCTCTTTATTACCCATAGAAGACCCTTCATTATCAATCGGGTCAGAAATGGAAGCTTCTTCTTCAAGATATGCAAATTTTGACATCTCTTCTGATCATGAAAATTCTGCTTTATCATCCACTATGCAAGTAGAAACCGATGAAATGAAACATGAAGAAAAAGTAGAGGAAGATCTCAGAGATGCTCGTCCATCATTTGAAGAGGGTATCTCTACCACTGTGGATGAACTCAGAGAAATAAATCTGGGTAAAAAATAAGATCCATGCCCCACTTTAATCAGTGCATCCATGACTCTTGAAGAACAAGAGATGTATATTTTCTTTTTAAATAAAAATCAAGATATATTTGAATGTAACTATACATACATGCTTGGGCTTGATCCTAATTTTTCTAATCATCATTTGGGCTTACCAGAAGAGCATCGAGGATTTAAGCAATCTGCGAGAAAAACACACACAAATTATCCTTCCAAAATTGAAGCTGAAGAGGATAAGCTTATCAAAGCTAAATTCATCAGAAAATTTTAGTATCCCAAGTGGTTGAATAATATTGTCCCTGTGAAAAAGATGAATAGACAAATTAGAGTATTTATTGATTTCAGAGATATTAATTGGCATTTTCCTAAGGATGGTTTCCCATTTCCGATTACAGAACGTTTAATTGATGCAACAACTAGCTATTAATCACTTTCCTTCATGGATGGATATTCCGGATATAATGAAATCTGAATGGCCCCAAAAGGAGAGGAATCCACAGCCTTCATAGCCCCTCAGGGTGTGTTTTTCTACTGGGTTATTCTCTTTGGATTAAAGAATGCAGGTGCAACATATCAGTGTGCCATGAATCATATCATCAAACCCTTTTTAGGGATGTTTTTTTAATGCTGTGTAGAAGATTTTGTGGTTAAATCCAAACAACGTTCTAATGACTTGGCTGATTTAGAAGTCATATTCCACAAACATGGGCAACATAATTTGATGATGAACCCCTTAAAATTTGCTTTTGGGGTAACCTCTGGAGAATTTCTCGGCTTTTTTCTACGCCATCATAGTATTGATGTCCATCCTGAGAAGACCAACTAAATCCATGGTATGTCACCTCCTAGAAATTTGATAGAATTATACGGACTTCAAGGTCACTTAGCCTATATTCTGCTTTTCATCGCCAATTTTGCAGGCAAAAGTATACCCTTCACCAAATTGATGAAGAAGGGAATCACTTACCAGTGGACTGAAGAATGTCGAGAAGCATTCGATATTCTCAAGAAATACCTCTTGATTCCTCTGGTACTCATGCCACCTGTTGAAGGAAGACCTCTTATCATCTACGTGATAGCTCTAGAGCGATCATTGAGTGCCTTTCTTTCTCAGAAGAATGATGATGGGAATGGAAACAGCCTCTACTGCCTCAGTCAGACTATGCATGAAGCAGAAACCCAGTATTAAAGTATTGAGAAGTGATGCGTGGCATTAATCATTATAGTTCAGAAGTTGAGACACTACCTGCTACATCAAAAGGTCCAATTGGTTTTTGGAAATAACCCGCTCAAATTCATTCTTAGTCGTCCAATTCTTACAGGACGTTTGGAATGGTGGGTAGTTATTTTGCAGCAATTCGACTTTCAGTATGTGTCTCAAAAGGCGATAAAGGGCTGAGATCCGGCTGATTTCCTGGCTGAACACCCTTCAGTGGAAGACACATCTTCAGAAATTGAACTCCCGGATGAGGAAGTATTCTCTATTCATGAATTTCCTCAGGCATGAGAAATGTATTTTGATGGTGCTTCTAGATGTCCAACAAGTAGGAAAATGGAAAATCCTAAATTCAACGATGTTGGATTAGGAATTGTGATCATTTATCCAGAAAAGGCAGTGTTACCTTATTCCTTCTTATTGTGGAAAGGTTTTACCAATAATGAAGCAGAATACCATGCTCTCATCATAGGTTTGGAATTGGGGCTTCAAGCACAAGTGAATCACTTAAAGGTGAAAGGTGTTTCAGACCTGGTAATCAAACAAGTCAATGGGGATTATGCCATCAAAAAAGATGAACTATTCCCTTTGTATGATTACGTCAGATAATTAATGATGGAATTCCCTACGGAACCGGCATATTCATATGTCCCATGATCACAAAATGCTCAAGATGATGAACTGGCTAATATAGCCACATCTCTAGCAGATCCAAATCGGGACGAGAAAACCATCAGTATTTCCCATCATCATGAAATTTCACCTTATGTTAAAATTAGAATAGAGGAAATTAATGAAATTAGTCTCATTCTTGAACATTATGGTCATACTACAGGATGTAAGTCAACTATTAGATAATTCCTTTAAAATGGAACACTTCCACCTGATAGAGTCGATAAAGAAAAAATCTAGCGATGTGTGGTCAATTTTACTCTTTATGATAGTCCAGATCACCTATAGAAAATTCTCTACAAACGTGTTTATGATGGAGTTCTCTTCAAATTCATTGATTGTGAAGAGACAATGGCTGTCATGAAAGAAGTGCATGAATGAATCTATGGTGCCACCAGTCTGGACATAGACTGTCTGATCAGATTCGAAGACCTGGATACTTTTGGCCTTCAATGATACAAGATTGTGTTGACTTCACAAAGACGTGTCATTAATTCCAATTACATGTCAACTTCATTCATCAACCACCAGATTTGCTTTATACAACTAAATATGCACGACCATTTTCCACTTGGGAATGGATGTGGTGGGGACTTACCCTTCATCTACGGACAAGCAGTTTAAGTATATTCTTATTTCTACGAATTAATTTTCCTAATGGGAAGAGGCAGTAACTCTTAAAGAAATCAGTTTTAAATGCATTGTTAGCTTCTTCAAGTCTAACATAATTACCAGATTTGGTGTCCCTTATACTATATTGACAGACAATGGCACCAACTTCTGTTCATCCGAGGTGAAGAAATTGTATTAAGAATAAAACATCAAATCCAACCATTCATCTCAGTATCATGCAACGGCCAATGGACAGATAGAAGCTTTCAATAAGACTATATCAAATATACTACAAAAGATGGTGGATAAAGATAAGAAATCATGGCTTGATAAACTCTTCCATGCTTTATGGGCTTATCAGACTACCACCAGCACTACAACACGGTCAAGTCCATATTCATTGGTATATGGAATGGAAGCAGTCTTTCCAATTGAAGTTCAAATACCCTCACTCAGAGTTTCCATTTATGATCAACCATCTATAGATGAACAATATCAAAAGCGATTGAATAAATTGGAACGGTTAAATGAGAAAAGATTGTGCACTTTGCACCACTTGGAAGTCTATCAGAATCGAATAGCACGGGATTTTAACAAAAAATTTTGTCTTCATCCATTCACACAGGGAGAATTGGTATTAGTTCTTAGAACTCCAATTATACCAGGATAGAAACCTCCCAAGCTTGAGCCAAAATGGGAAGGACCATACTCAATACACAGGGTCTACTGCAATGGAGCTTATTCTTTAATCTCAATGGATGGATAACTCATCACTACTCTAACCAATGCCAAATTTTTGAAGAAGTATTTTTTATAAACACAAAATGACTCATCCATGGTCTGGTATGACCTTAAACTGCACCATGGTCCATTATGACCTTAAACTGCACCATGGTCCAATATGACCTTAAACTACACCATGGTCCAATATGACCTTAAACTGCACCATGGTCTGGTATGACTTTAAACTGCACAATGGTCCGGTATGACCTTAAACTGCACCATGGTCCGTTATGACCTTTAACTACATCAGGGTCTAGTAAGATATTAAACTGCATTATCCACGGTCCATGCATATGACCTTAAACTATTCGCACTTTCGTCCAACATGACGTTAAACAGTGAAAAGGTCCCTAATACATCCAACATGACGTTAAATGGTGTACTCTTTTGTCCTTACTAAATGACATTAAACTGCACAGTCTTCTTTTTGTCCAACATGACAGTAAACTGTGTCCCCCTTCATCGTCCTTTCCATATGACGTTAAACTATATAGAAGTCCCTTACGTCCCTCAAGATGTTAAACTGCATAACCAACGGTCCATGAAAATGACCTTAAACTATTCTCACATTCGTCCAACATGACATTAAGTTGTGAAAAAGTCCCCAATACATCCATCATAATGTTAAATGGTGTACTCTTTTGTCCTCACTGCATGACATTAAACTGCACAGTCCACTTTTTGTCCAACATGACATTAAACTGTGTTGTCCCCATCGTCCTAACTACATGACGCTAAACTGTAAAGAAAATCCTTTAATACATCCAACATGATGATAAACTTTATTTTGTCCCTACCACATGACACTAAAATGTGCAACACCCATTGTCCCAACTGCAAGACTTTAAAACTACATAGTCCCTTCATATATCCTATATAACATTAAACTGTGCATTGTTTGGGTTGTTGATTCCTCCTATTTCTCACACCGAGTATGACTCAGATGATCTTAGAGAAAACTTCAACCATAACACTCTCTCTGGGCTACTAACCATGTGTAAGTCCCAACACCATCATTTTTTAGGTCAATGTCCCCAAGAACAACTTGATCATTAATTCATTCTTTAATTGAACTACACAGACTTTGATCCTTTCCATCCAGGACAGGTACGTAGGTAACCTCCCATGGTTCAAGCCCAATACCAATCTTTTCACATCAGTTCACCTCCATTTCATACGATGTTGATTCGTGAAACCATCCCTAGAAGCAATATCATTACATTTGTTCACTTTCATCCTTTCTATACATGGTTAAACTATACAACACTTTTGTCCAGTATAACAATAAACTATAAATATTCATTGACACCCTCACCTGAGAGGGAACCATTATTTACATTGATTTTTCAATAATGTTTCATTTGAAAGACTACGTGCATACATGGAGATGCACAAACCCTTTATCTTAGGTTAAATCATCATTTCACTAAAGCCCCCTTTCACCCTTCACACGTACGAACCCAGTATGTACAAAGGGTATTTCTAGAACTACGTGGGCCTGATTCCCATCCTTATGGGATACGTAGGAACGTTCGAGTGTACCTCGAATCTAGCCCCATGTCTTTGGAACTAACCCCAAATTCCACTTTGAGTCTCTTGGCTGAATAGTCCCCATGAAAACACACACTGTGTATTTCATATAATTGTCCAAGCTCTATGAACCTAAATTGAGATCTATAATCCTTTTGTCCCACACGACGTTAAACTTTAGTTCAATAACTACGTATTTCTTGATTCCCATCCTTACGGGATACGTAGTGAAGTCCAACATTTCCATTCAGGACCCAGCCACAACATGATTATGGTTAGCATTGATCTGTGCATCTCTGTATACATTGGACAATACCCATCATTATGTGTCATAATCCTAACCTTAAATATTTTCAGATCTTCATAACCCTTTTCATAACTTCTAGTCACAAAAATGTCAAACTTCTGAGAGTTCTTTTGCCTGACTATGCAATAAGTGACCTTAGGTGGCCTTGCATAAAGAGTCTTCATAACAGATTTGTCAGCCAAAAGATGCTATTATTTGACTATGCAGCCAATTCCCTTAGGTTGTCCTGCATATTTCAACACCCTAACGGGTTTGTTAAATATTGGTAACTTCATTCTTGGGAAGAAAGCCTCTTTTGTCCTTGTTGGTTTTAAATGACAGTATGTAGGGATCCGAAAATGTAGCTATCCTTAACATATTTTTCCCATATCCTTTTTCATGATCTGAATGTATTCATGTCTATGGTTTATATTCTCCTTCCCTACGTTTGGGTCATACCTTCGTAGGAGTGATATCCATCCAGTTCTTCGATAATCTTGTTTGGAAATATCTTCTCCATATTCAAGTACCTCTTTCCATACAGAAAACTCTATAAATTGGAAAATTTGAATCTCCATAAACTTTCACTAGCATTTTAGTACTAGGAAAGTAAATTTCTGAGATTTCTTTTTCCTGACAATGCAGCACATGCCCTTAGGCGGCCTGGAATAAATAGTATACATAACATATTTTTTAGCCAAAAGATACTGTTTATTTGACTATGTAGCCAATGCCCTTAGGTGGCCTTGCATAATTCAACCCCCTAATGGGTTTGTTAAATAATGGTAACTTCATTCTTGGGAACTACTTCTTCTAATGCCTTTTATCTCTTTTTCATATCATTCCTAAGATCCGAATATTCTTAAGTCATAGTTTACATATTTTCCCTCATACTTGAGTATGGTAATATGCTTTCAGATTAATTGTCAAGGAATTGAGTCAATTTTAATCCATTTTTGGTCAAAGCTATTTCGACCATAAACATTAGCCTTTTTATATCCGACGTGCATGACATTAAACTGCCCACAAAAGACAAAGGAACTCTAAATAAAATTCAAGTTCCATCTCACTAAAAACAATTTTTTTTTGATTTAGGTAATATTGACCAATTAAAAGGTTCAAATTTTGTAGCGTTATTTATAATAATCCAAGTAGAAATCAAACTATGCTTACTAGGCCCATTGGCTTAGGTAAAATTTAATGCAGGTAGCAGGAAAATATGTGCACAAGTGATTAAAGATGAAATAATTCTTTCCATTTGATGCAAAAGAATTAGAAGGACATCCATAGATTGGAGTCTCTTCTCTTTTCCAAGAAATTACAAAATACTGTCATCATAAGTCTTCAATTGATGAACCGCATATCGAGCTTCATCAACAGCTACTTGAAGCTCATGCACTTGACCAACTTCACACATTTCATCCTGATGGAGTGCTTTCTTGGAATCCGCAATGGTCTTCATACCCTTCATTTGAACTCCCTTAATTGAATTATTGAGTTGTTCATGTTCCCCAGTAACAACATCTAACTTTTGCTGAAGGTGCATCTTCTGGGCAACTTTGTCTTTGATCTTATGCTTCAGCTCCTTCATCTTGGCAGTATAGTCAGCCTCAGCTCGGGATACCGTAGCCTCAAATTCGCTGATGTTGACTGATAGTTTCACCATGGTGAGATATTTGTGACACTTTTTCTCTTGCTCTCTCCTTAAGATGACATGTTTCACTGCAGTATGGATCTCTTGGTATCCAACACCTCCAAGTCCTAGCATGATGAACTGGGACAAAAATCGAGGGATATTCTATGATAGATCTTCTAGAGGAACCTCAGATATGATTTTCCATATATTGTTCCATGCCTTGCGTCATGAAAAGCTGAGCACCATAAACACCTCTGGGTCTGATTCAATATCATCATCACAGGGGGGGCATGTAATCTGGGATTAACAAACCTAAGGAAGTTCCTTGTTCTTATTCTTCCCCCATGACCCTAGTTGCTTCACCTTCTACTGCAGTTTGGTCAGATGTTGAGACATCACCTCTAGTTCTAACCATTGAAGTTGATATCCCTGTTTGATCAATTAATAGTATAGTTAGTTTCCTAGAACAATAGAAGTCGGTTGTCTATCTTGGAAACTCAGTCCAATCATTACCTAACAGTAGATCAGTAGCTTGATTAGACTCCTCCCCATCATTCCTAGTTTCAACAGGATCTTCAAGATGGGTCTCATAATATTTTATTGTATTTATCTCCACCTGAGCTAATGTTTATGCAATGGTAGGGTTGACATCAATGTCCACACCCTCTCCAGGCATTGGCAGTTCGGTAGCTTCTATGAATGGAACTGCATATTATTTTCAGTGATGATTAGAAGTGTAAATTATATGAAAATTTACTGGGCAAAGGATAACAATCATGCCCAAGGTCTTCTAAATCACATGATAACATAGCATGATCATGAAATTCTTCAAAAGACATGTCACGATCGATCATTTCATCCAATGATATTTCAGAATCCTAGTTAGTCTCACTAGTGGGAGAATTTGATGTATCCCCTTGGCGAACCTCATTTTGAGGCCCTTGAACCTAGATAGCTTCTTCAGGAAGGATTGTAGATTCAGTTGCTGTGGACACCAATTATTCTAGTGGAGGTTCTTCTCTACTTTTAGCAGCAACAACAGTAGTACTGGGAATAGATGTTGGCTCTTTTTCAAAAGCAGCCAAGTTATCTTGAATTCATGTTTGTTCCACAGCACCCTCCCTGGTCCTCAAAGGAGGATCATTCCTTTCCCTTAGAGGGGAAATTGAAGAATCCCCTTTAATCCCAGGGAAAAGGAGCAATATTTTCATGGTTTAAGACTCATGATTACATAAAGGAATTACCGCTGGTAAAGAAGCATTTAGCTGCGGACTTCCTCCATCGTTGCCTTTACTTCATTGGTTTTTTGGGAGTATCAGAAGTCTCCTTTTGTTGGAACTTGGATTGGAGAATGAAAAGCCGTTTCCTGCTCCCCATTCATTTCCTACTATCCTGGAGATATTTCTCTTGCTTCGAAAGGAGATTCAGCAGCAACCCCAATGGTAGTACCACCGGGGATATACTATGGCGAAGGGACCCCAGTAGTTCCTTTCATTGCAAGCTGCAAGAGGAAGAAAATAACTTCCTTAAGTAACAAATATTCGACTAGAATCAAGTTTCAAATCAAATAAGTGAAGAAAACATACATCTTCAGGAGCCACGCAATCGTGCCACTCCTCATCAGTCCCCTCAGCGGTGCCCTGATCAATCAATTCCTTCATCCACCCGGTGACAGGAACAGACTCATCAGTGGCGTATATGAGAATTTCCATCTCTCTGATGTAATACCGCACTTCATTGGGGTTATCCTCATATTGGATATTTGATGAAGCTAGAAGATTCCATATTCCAGGAAGTTGTAGTCCCTCACACAAATCAAGCCAGGCGGTCTCAGTACCACAGTATAAACCCTGCCATAACTGGACAGCCTTTGGTCATAGATATGAAGGCTGCGAGGAAGGTCCTACAATATTTGACTTCAATTTCTTCCCAGATCCTACAACTCCAGATAGTGAATAAGAAAATAAGACTTATTTATTTATAATGTAGCGGTGATTAACTTACCACAATGAAGTAACTCACCAGGAGTTGATGTAGTGGGTCTTTTAATTCTAACTGGAGGATTATATCAGGCATGGAACTGCTTTTCCACTGGTTGTGCCTCATCATCCCTATCATGGGAATCCGGTGAATCAGTTCTGGAGGACGAATCTGCCGAATCAGCTTCATGTGGGGAAGCATAACCTTTATGAGTAAGGGTTTCTTTCTCTACAATCCTCTTCCTTTTCCCCTCCTGATAAACTGGGTGATTCATCACCCCTTTGGGGTATGATGCTATCTAGTGTTTGGCATATTATGTAGTCAAATTAAGTGCCACTTTTTCAACTGGTAGATCAAATACTTCCCCATTCTTCTACCTTGACATCAGCAGCCATAGTTTCCGAGCAACCATTAGATGTTTCTCTAACCTGACATGTACTAGAGGAGATATAGCAATCTGTTGCAGAAATTTGAATTTACATGCAAATATATATGGAGCATATTCCTCACATATAATTTCCCCGTCAATCCTAGCAACTAGCACAACATCTCTTCAAGCTAGCATGTATGCCGTCAAATCCAAGTGGGTTGTTCCATCATCAAAAAACCCCCCGGTTGGCGGATTTCCATAGGAAAAGAAGTTGAATTCCTTAATCATGCTCAGCCTCACTTTCATGTCATAGGCATTAATATCTAATGGAGAAACTCCAGAGAATGCTTGCACTAACAGCCTGAATGAACTTCCATGAATTTTTAATCCATTCTGTAAATTGTAAGTCTTGAAGTGAGTTGTGATACATCCCCATAAAACATGGAATGGTCCCACTATTCTTAATGGAGATTTACCTATGAAGACATGACGTAACCTCCTGTGAATCTTTGATAAAATGGGGGTAGCCAACCCAACCATTTTTCCCTCAGCCAACTTTGCCACAATAACGAAGGTCCCTGGCCTGACGCCACCCTTCGAATCCCTGACTGGCAAGAGATTAACTCTGAGCCACATTTCCAAGAAGCCCGACAGACGATTCTTATTTGGGATCCTTTGATTCACCTCATATCCCAAAATCTCGAACTCTCATACTTCTAGATTTGGCTAGAATGATCCAACAGCACCCCTCTTCTCAGGTTTTGGGTAGGTGGTAGGACGTTTGGGCCTCTTATCCTTGGATTTATTTTTTTTATCCGTTCTCCTTCAGCTTCATCTCTATGGATCTTTCTCATTCTTATCAATAAGAAATATATTCATCCACTCCTCTGGATGAATATCCTTTCTATAATGAGTTAATGAGGTCTCTGAACTCTTTAGCCTGTTGAAGATCTTAAATAAATCTCGAGCTAAAGTAGGAGTCTTCTTTGAATCATTCCAAGTCACCTTGGGTGGAATGAATTCATCATACATGTCACCCAAAAATTTTAGCCCATGAGATCTTTTTCACATCCCACGGACTGATGCCTACTTCCCCATGACTCAGATGGAAAGAATTAGTTGCTGGGATCTAGTGGCTATGTATCTCCGGCACGAAGTTATCATGTCTGTAAACATATGTTTTCCCAACCCAGACTTCTTCGTATATCACCACTCCTTTTAGATCCTCAACAAAATCTGCACACGTTTGTCGCACCCAGTATACCCACATCCAAGTTGGATTTATTCCTCCCCTAGGATGGAAGCCCCAACTTTTCTTCCAGCATTGGGTTTGATCCATCTGAGCATTTCAAAATATTGAAGGATGACAATGTGGTTGACACTCAGGCATATGTGGTTTCAGATCTGTCATACAAGGGCTATGATGCATCATGTGGGCCTTCTCCACTGTTCCAGCATTTAGAAATACTCTTCCACCAGAGATATTTTCTAAAGCAAAGTTTGTATAATTCTGAAACCATGAAAATGGGAGATATTTCTTTGCTTCTAGAATACTAACTTCTCGCAGATGACCGTAGTCATATAATGGAAAATAAATGCTTTGGGGGATGTCGCGATGATATTTCTTCAGATAATTAGCCCAATCCAGAAGAGTTATACTTTTGACGGTATAATAATCATAGCCAATGATGTTTATCATATCATCAATCCACTTTCTAGCCAGTTCATTAGCTATTTCGGTTCTAAGAGCCATTGATTCAGCACAAAAGTTGAGTAAATGAACTTTTATGTAAGTTTATTTTTCATAAAATTTGTGAAGGAATTTCAGAAAATAATGGTAAAGGAATTAAGGAGCGCAAGTCTAAACATTGCACTCAAGTATGGATGTGTGGAACAAGTGTTAAATGTGCCGTTCAAGTTTCTGTCATGCAAGTATCACCGTGCAAGTCCTATTACCTTGACCACATTGCGAAAGTGATGAAACAACAGAAAATTAAAGACTTGTGCGACAAAAATGACCTGCATGATGAGAGCTCGAGAATACAGAAATCATATGCGATGTGCGGAAAATGACTGCGTATTTATAGGCCATGCTACCCATATGCGCGCTCCATCCAGCACGCTCCAGCCCTGCGCGACTCGAACCTTCGCGCCAAGTGTTGTGCACTCAACACATGTGCGCCGCATTCCCTTTGGTTTTCTTCTTTTCCTCAAAGTCCCATCCTCATTTCCTTCGGATCCAACTCTGAGGGGGGACTTTTGTTGACACTCCTTCTCGTCATAGAGTCCAAATGAATGTAATGGGAAATGACTTAGCACAAATTGATTCATCCTTTGAAGAAAACATCAAAAATCGACAATGTCATGAACAAGGCTTCAAAATAACATGTGTCGTGCATGATTCATCACTATCGCGCAAGTCCACTTGTGTGGAACCTAATGGTCATGAAAGTGACTTGCACGCCCCAAAGGATAACCGCCCGGGGTCTTCTCTAGCCTATAAATAGACCGTGTGGGCCCACCATTTGGGGGAGAAATTTTTCCAGAATTCAGATTTAGAGCTCTAAACGCCCAAGTCTCTTCTTCAGGTCTTCCAAACACTTATAAGGTAATTATTTACCTAGAATGGAAGGTCTAAAAAAGATGAGTAAGGTCTAAGTGTTATAATTCACTAACACTTTCACTCCTAAGGTGTTTTACCCTTAAGGGAAATGAACATACTTGTACGTCGCCCTACTTCTTCACCAAAACTTGTGTGCCTCTATTATGGAAGTACCTCAGGATAACTCTAAAGGCATTGGTCAAGGATCACCCAAGTATTACAAAGCTGGTTTACAAACATGCAAGTACCCATGTGTCGCGCAGGTATACATGTGCGACCAAGACTTGCACGCCCACAGAGTACTTGCGCGCTTGCCAGGACTTGCGTGCCCTTGCCTTTTTGGGTGCCTTTCTTGCCCATTTGACCCCTCTTATGCCATTCCACCTCTCCTATTCAAGATTTTTTCTTCAAGACACTCTTCAAAGCCATTTATGGCAAGATTTCGTGATTTGGATTTCTTATCTGGAAGAAACTCCGTGGAACATCTCTCAAAATCAAGTGATTCACACATCTTTATTTCACTAAAGATTGAGATTTCATTCATTCAACCTCATTATTTAAGATGAGAGGACCCTTTTAACATGGGCCTCCTTTTCAAGAGTAATCCCCAGTAATAATTTACCTAAATATGGGCCTCCTTTTCAAGAGTAAGACCCAGACCTCTAATTTGGGCATCCTTCTAAGGAGTAAGCCCCAACCATAATTCTCTTAACCTGGGACTCCTTTCAGAAGTAAGCCCCAGTCTCAAATTTGGGCATCCTCCTCAGGAGTAAGCCCCAACCATAATTCTCTTAACCTGGGCCTCCTTTTCAGGAGTTTTCCCCAGTCTCAAATATGGGAATCCTCTTTATGAGTAAGCCCCAAGTCCCCTAATTTTTCAAGTCCCTTAACCTGGGCCTCCTTCTCAGGAGTAAGACCTAGTCTTATTTTCTCTTAACCAGTCCTAATTTACCATTGATATGGGATTCCTTCTTAGGAGTCAAGCCCAATCATAAGTCCTCTCCTAATTTGGGCCTCCTTTTCAAGAGTAAGCCCCATGTTAGAATATTAAAATCTCTATGAAGCACATATACCTTTATGGACCTTGTTCCTAGATTTCTTCCCTGAATTAAATCCTAATCTTCATATATCTGGGCAGTCATACATACATTATCCCCACATTATTTCTTATGATTGTAGCTTCCATGGAACAATTGTCTTGTATTTACCAATACCTCTTGTTCCTCACGCCGAGCATGAATCACGTGAGATTAGAGTGTAAAAGTAATTATGACATCCTTCTTTGAGCTGTAAATCATAAACATCATACTCCCTTACTCGAACAACGTGGGTTTTGATTCCTTTTATAAACAAAGGATATGTAGGTATCCTATCTATGGGATCGATCCCAACTCTGAAATAATCGATGTCCTTCTGAATGAAAATAAACTTCAAGTGCCCTAGTGAGTCGATTTAAAACCAGAATGGTCATCGTAATGACCAAGAGACTTCTATATAAATGTGTCGAAGGATACCATTGACCAAGAATCTCTAACAAATACAGATGATTCTATATCGATGAAGAACCTTGAATACATATAAAAGATTCTCAAAATTTCCTACATATCAATCATTGATTGTTAGATCTAAAGGAAATATCATTTTGTACTTGGTTATGTAATAAGGATTCACGAACATAACTTAAATCTATAAAGAGAGTCCCGGAGTAGACAATAATTCCCCTCAAAAAGGTGTGATGAGTCCGACCTCCCATCCTCTCGACCAATGAAAATTTCTAAGCCTCATCATTCCACAACTAATGAGAGCCTACATTTGGAAAGTAGGTTCAAATGGATATGAAATCATTGGATGTTTCCGGTTCTATGAAGAAACCCATTAGAAACCGCTTGGAATGTTTGAATATTAAATCGATGAGATCATCCCCGATTCCAGAGGGAAACACTCATCCAACGCACAAAACTCTTTTTGACATAATTTTAATATTTTGTATCGTCATAAGATATTTTTTCACACACCAACCTTATCATTTCATCATAAAATATATTTCTCTAAGAGTTGAATCATTTAAAGGTAATTGGATGTCATTATTGGAGAAGATAATTATCATTATATATATATCTTTAATTGTATACCTACATAAACATCTATTAATCCATCATGATGTAACTATAATATAGAGACAATCACTTATTTGATACAAGTTATAATCTATAAATTATATTAGCAATACTTAATAAAACACCAAATAATCTCTTATATAAGATAGGTTAAATGATATACTAAAAAATTACAATTTTTCTTTCTAAAAATTTAGGTTTTTGTTAAATATTTCGTATATAAGTATTTTCTTCAATATCCCCATGTAAATATTTCAATAAATAATCCCACTATGTTACTTTTGGATTAATATATATGGAATATTAAAGTTTAAATAATGGTGAGACTTTTCAATCATATTATAAAATTTCAACTCCATAAACATAATCTAAATCATTGGATCAAAATGATATAATGGTTCAATTGTAATTACGTATGTTTTTTATATAAAATTATCCTATGTGAATCATCATAATCATAGAAACTATTCATATTAAACATCTCCCATGAAATGTACTTATAATTAATGTAACTCTTTTTATCATATAATATAATATTTTTAAAACATAACAATATTATGTTAATGAAATTTTAATGTGGAAAAATGTATTTCTTATGCTGTATTTACCATCATATCAAAATATATTTTAGATAGAAAATAAAATTCAGTCAAGACATAAGCATAATCTTTATAATATAGAGGTATTAAATTTCATTCAAAGGAAAAAATTTAACATTTTCATTATTACATAACAAAATATATCCTAATTTCATTATGTTATTGTTTAAAAATTGGACACTAACTTTGTATCGATATAATATATTTTGGTTATATTTTACAATTTTAATTCCAAACATACTATCCCTATCTTCATAGAAAAATGAATTCGATATGAAATGTCATTATAACAACCAAAAACACCAGGGGTTTTGTAAAAAGACTTTCTTTTCTAAGGGACATTTAAAAAATATAATTGTTTTTTAAATAATATGTTTTATTCAATGTATTTTTAAGTTATATATTTAAAATATGTTTTTGGAATATTATAATATCTATGGTAGAATAAAAATCCTTAATATTCAGTGATAAACAACTTATATTGAATAAAAATCATTTTATCCATCTTTTCATTCCTAAACATGTAATAAAATTGAAATGAATCATAAACATTATATATAATAAAAAATAAAACACATTAATTAAATAGTACTATTTAAAAGTCTTTCCAAAAAAAATAAATTTATAATAAAAATGACGCATCTTTTTGAACCTTAACAATGTTTTGGGTTCCCTGTGCATTAAAAATCTTAATGGAGAAAATCCATGAACCATTACAAGAACACCAACATAAATCATGTACCAATAACTTTTAATTAAGATAAGAACTATTATATATCTAGAAAATTTATAATATATAATTTATATTATATAAAAATTATAAACTAAGAGTTATATTTAAAAAATTAAAATTTGTGACAGAATGAATATGGGGTTTCATAGAATCCTTCTTGAAATTTGGGAAGATACATTTCAAATAGAATGGTTTTCCATAATGAATTAACTAAACTATATTCATATTCTATGGTTAATAGGGCACTATATATGATTCATTATCACTTTTATTCCCTTTCCATCTAAACTAATATCCTTATATTATATCCCTATCATCATAGTTGTTTAACATGGACCACCAATTTAATTTTAGGTTATCCTAAATATAACAATGTTATTAGGAAAAAATTAATTTCACTCATTCATTTTATAATTCATTATAATATATTAAAAAAAATTTAAACATGATTTTGCTTTAATTACTATGGCCAAATCATATCTAATAGGTCAACCTTGTCTTTCTATTTCATTAAGTGACACAATCATATTGAGAACCTGAGTTTATAATGGTTCTATTCAACCATTTTACAATGATAAAGAGTAACTAATACCTTGCACCACTAAATCATAATGTCATCATGATAGTTCTTTTTTTAGTTTATCTATTATCTTATATTCAGTTTCTATAATAGAATAAAACTTATGAAATAAATGCAATGTTTCATAAGATACAAGCTATGAAACACATAGATTTAATGAAAATTAAACTATTATAATATATATATGTATAATACAACATAGATATTGAATTTTTAGGCATGAATAGGATTAAAAAAATTGAAATATGTATAATTTTCTTCATTAAAAATATTATTTCTTAATTCTCAATAAATATGCACATATATTTTTTTAGTAAATTCATTTGATGATTCAAAAATATGATATTTCAAAAATGTTTTGGATTTATTTTCTAGTTCATAATGTAATTATGAAATTTTTTGAAATGATATTTTATAAAAATTTATCATTTATAATATAATAATTTCAATATTATCTGTGAATGAATTTTTGGGATTTTTTAGAAAAGGTAGATTTTCCATTGAATAATGAAAAGTAATTATTTTTGTTGAAAACAGTTATTGATTAGGGAATTTAATATTTAATTTTTCTCAAATTGCATAAAAATAAAATTATTTATATTTTCTATTGATGACCAAATAAGATTAATTTTAATTAATTTAATGGTGTTATTTGTCATAAATCATTTTTATACAATGAAGGAATTTTATGGTTGGAAAATTCAGTTACACCTTACATTTTAATCTTATATTAATTTATAGTCCTTATATACCTTCAAAAAATAATAATTTAATACAAATTTGTAATCATTAAGTCGATATTTGGTAAATATTTCTATGTTTTCATTATGAATATTAACCATAGAAAATATTTATCAATGTGGAAAGGGTAAATCCGTTAATAAAGGTTAAAATTAATTTTATATGAAAATTAAAATGACCCTAAATATTGATTTAACATCAGTTCATGATTATATATCATCCATAATCATCGAATATTATAATATATGACATTTTAGAATAGTATTTAGGTTATTTAATCCTTTATAATAATTAATGCATAGATAAAGACAAAATGCCAATTTTTAATTTTATAATCATTAATTATTTTAATGGATATATACATATGAGGATTGATTATAAATAATTATATAAATTATCTTTGATTTATTATAATGGTAATTCTTTTTTAGTTTTTGTGATCATTTAATTGTTGTAAATAGTACACAATATGGACACCATATATATTCAATTATTACAAAAATAAAATAAATGATTTCATAAATGATAAAATTTATATAAGTTGAATTAATATTAATTTGAAAATAATTTTGTTGATTAGAATATAATATTAGATAGTTATTAGTGTAATATATTCTTATTCCAATTTTTTTTTATTTTTTTCATAATTAAATTAAATGTATTGTACAAAAAATGACATTAAAGAGACTCTATAGTAAATAATAATTTATTATGTTAATGAAAATATTTAAAATTACAGTCATCATCCATGTGATTGGAATAAATTTTGATATATCAAATATGTTCAGTTTGTGGTCTAATTTATATTTTTTAAATTTATATTAACCTCTAAAGTGTAAAAACATCATTGTCACAGTAATTGTTAGAGATGGTTAACATAGGTTAAGACAATGAGATATGTATTAAAACGTAATATCTATAGTAAAAATTTTATCAAATAATATTTTTTAATCTATTACTCGTCCTGTAAATGAATTTTCTGTTGAAATGTCTTTTTATATCAAAATCAATTTATAATAATTTACAATTTAATTAATTCCATGAATGCCCCACCCCTAATTATAAAAGGACCCCGCCCCTCTTTTCAGAACACTTAATGAATGATTTCTTCCACTATATTCTAAACAAACATCTTAAAATCAATCATAAATATATAAAATACATATATTTTATATATTACCATCTATATAAGTATTTAGGTATAAAGAAAATGATGTTTTCTAAATGGGAGGTATACCTTTTAACCAAATATGTAGTTTTATTTCTACTTACACCTACTAAAAATCATATGAAATCATTTAGAAGAAATAAAATCAGTATTTTTCATATAAATGTATGTTTTTTATTTAAGGGAATGTCCTATATCAATCTCTTCTCACATAAACTAGGAAATGAACTTTTCATTCAATTATTCATTGAACAATCACATTGTGAATCGATGTAATTCATTTCCAATCACCACCACTAGAAGATGGATAAAATTATTAATTTAATATATATATATATGTTATATTCATGAATTAATTTTAATTCTTATAAAATAATATATCATCTATTTTCTTAATATTCCATCATTTGAAAAATAATGATGTCGTTTGTCAGTATATGTGGAATATAACATGCATAAAGCGATGTGATCCCATTTTATTAACCACATCACATGACATCTGTATAATAGTATATTAAAAATAATAATACTAAAAAATTTATATAATGATAATGTTATAATGATAAAATAATACTTACATTCTTTCCATAATAATTATTTAAAAATTGAAATCTTACTTGTGCGTATGTACGACTTATATAGTCTATAATTGTAACATTATTGCTTTTTCCTAAACATATTTCATTGGTGGTTTTAAAATAATGACTATGTATATGACCCAAAATTATTATGTTATTTTTATTTTGAATATGATGTAATAACAACCACATAAACCATATTCATCCTACCGAATTCATTTTGGACATATGACAAGATTATCATTCAATGTTACAACATGTTTTTAAATATATATTTAATTGAATATAATAATGTAATAATAAAAAAAGATATAATAAACATGAAAATGGTTATCATCCATTCAAATAATTAACATATTATTTATTATTTATGATGATTAGTAACATGCATTATGAGTATTTCATGAGGAAATGTACTTTCATATCAAAAACCACTTTCAGTGTTTCCCTTCAATATATTTTTATCCCGTGTCATATATCAAGTATATATATATATATATATTAGGTGCTTGGGGGTACACCTATAGAATAAACACACACACACACCACACACAGAGGCTATAAATGAATGAAATACTCCCCCTCCTCCCAAGGTGTATCCCACCCTCTAATCCTTTTTTATTCAATACATGGCCCAAGGGTCTAGTGGGAATGAAGCCCATTATATAGCCTAATATTCCACAATATGGCCTAAAGACCAAGTTGAATGACATGACTACATCATTCCAGCTTAACTATCTGCCTACGTCATTCCTACATCACTTCCTACCTGCTTCATGCATGCATCATCACTTACATCTGTTATACATACATCACCGCCTGCCAGCAGAAATTCACTCCTAGCTGGATTTGAACCAATGTATGATGCAGAATCAAAAGGTTCCTCTTCTACTAAGGCACACCCCAATTGAAAAATGTGTTTATGGGTAACACACATGGGCCCATTTGGGGATCCACTATAGTAGTGTTCACTAAACATTCCCTAGTTAAGAAACACCATTGTATCACCTTGTGCATAACATGCATGGTGTTCAAGTCTAGTGGTACATGATCTTGAGATAGATTTCATAGACCACGAGATGGTCCTTTCGATGAACCAGAAGAACTAAGGCATGAAATCTTGTTCAAATATATGATTAAAGAAACATAATTTTTTCATTAAATGTATGATAATTGTATTTTGGGCAAAATTCAACCCTCGTTATAATTTTTTAAGAAGTAATATTTTTAATGTCTTTTGAAAGAAACACATTTCACTAAAATCTATGTTTTAAATGATAAAATATTTATACTATTACTCCTTCTCTTCCATTTCAATATTCATAAAATTATTTTATGGGTACATTTATATAGAAATAAATGAAATATAAAGTAATTGTAATGTCTCTTATTAACGTATTTTAAAGTTATTTGAACAGATTGAATTTATGAATTTATATGGAAAGTTTAAATATTCGTAAAAAATTGAAAATAATAATGTTTTATTTTATTGTAAAATGAATCAGTGAATTTTCTCAATTCTATAAAAATTAATAATTTTTTGTTCCCCTATAATAATTTTCTATTCTTCAATGAAAAACCTGATGGACCTTAGAACACCCTCAGAGGTGAAGGATGAATCAAGGTTTCAAATATTTCTTTTAAATGTATGGATAGTGTTTGCATATTGGAAAACATGTAAAAGCATTTTGAAGGGGATGTTTAGAACACAACCAATAACATGTAAAGAAATAAAACATAAAATTCAAATGGATCACCACTAAGGGTAACATCCATGGATCATACACCGGCTGTTTATAGGTCATACCAAAATCTATTAATCATCACATGTTGTGGATTACATGAATTTATCCTTGTGACTCTATTCCTAGAACATTTCATTTTCAAGGTTTTAAAGAAAGCACACTGCATTTATTAGATCACTTCCACTGAATCCCCCATTCTAACTATATTGGATGAAACTTACTCAGTTTGTCGACTTGAAGGTCACTTCAATGGAGTATAATTAAATAATGCATCCTCAATTGTAAATTGGTGATCTGTTGATGAATCGTTATCTTCTATATATGTAATTTAATTTCCCACACATAGATAGGTTATGATAATTAATTTCACAAACTGATTTCATCAATTTTTCGGATCCATTGAGTGTTCTATGTTCCACCTTTCCTCATCCGCATATTGCGTAGTGGGTATGGTTTGTGGATTATATCTTCCAGGAACCATTGTGGTTTTCATATACCATCTGGATCCTCCAAAAACTACACTAGTCCATGAACATCCTCACTCCACCTACTACTCAGCTCCTCTAAGTACCATCCTACTTTGCATACTTCCTTTCTTCATCTTATACATTGAGCGCTTCCTCTAAAAACTACACACTCTCATGTGGACTATGTTTTTATTATACGGATGGTTCTCCTTGTATACTTTCTTTACCTTTACTATCCACTTCCGTCTTAACCAGATTTTGTTCAATATTTTTAATATCTAGTCTCTTTACTTATCAAAGGGGATTTATACACCTTAGGTAGGAAAAAAGTATGTTAATAATTTTATAATCTATGATTTATCAAATCTATGATTTTTGTGCAGATTCCATCGCATAATGCTCCTGTCTCCCAAACAGAAACTATACCCTGAACATCCATCCTTCTACATATAGCATGCCTCCGTCTGCATACCTTCATTTTGAATTTATTTTGATTTCACATGCCATTATGTGTACTATCCCCGCCCATCAATACGCTGTTTGTGAACCATTATAGAAAATGTTACGATGTCCATGTCCCAGGAGACATGGTTCTCTCCCTTTGTTTTATACCTTCATCATTCTTCTTTTCATACATTTCAATGAATAGATTCTTGATTTTGAGGGTGGAAAAAATTGGTGAACACTAGGAAACATTTCCACCTTCAATACTACTTCTAGCCTCTATTGCAAGACCACATTCCTTCCAAAATCCACTGTCATCGATTTGTAGATTGACAATAAAATCAAAACTTACTCCATTATAAATAAAAAACATCCGTGGATCCAAAAATCCCCCCTTTGGGTTTGTTGTAAATCTCCAGATAAATTCACTAAAGCACCAGCCACTATCCATAACTAAAACATCAAGAAACAACTCATAAATCACTCTTAGTCTACATAAGATGTGCTTAATGTAGAAAACAAGATCAAGGATGACAATGTGGTTGCAGCTCAGGCTTATGAGATTTCAGATCTGGCGTATAAAAGCTATGATGCATCATGTGGGCCTTCTCCACTATTGCAGCATTTAGAAATACTCCTCCACCTGAGATATTTGCTAATGAAAAGTTGGTATAATTCTGAAACCATGAAAATGGGAGATAGTTCTTTGCTTCTGGAATAGTAACTTCTTGCAGATGACCATAGTCATATAAAGGCAAATAAATGCTTTGGGGGATGTCGCGATGATATTTATTCAGATACTTAGCCAAATCCAAATTAGTGATACTTTCGACGGTATAATTATCATGGCCAATGTTGTTCATCATATCATCAATCCGCTTTCTAGCCAGTTCATCAGCTATTCCGGTTCTAAGAGCCATTGATTCTGCACAAAAGTTGAGTAAATTAACTTTTATGTAAGTTGATTTTTCATAAAATATGAGAAGGAATTTCAGAAAAAAAAAATGGTAAAGGCATTAAGGCACGCAAGTCTAAACATGGCGCACAAGTATGGATGTGTCACGCAAGTGTTAAATGTGCCGCACAAGATTCTGTTGTGCAAGTATCACCATGCATGTACTATTACCTTGACAGCAGTGCGAAAGCGAAGACAAATTGGAAAACGAGAGACTTGCGTGACACAAATGACATGCGCGACGAGAGCTCGAGAATACCGAAATCAGATGCGATGCGGGGAAAATGTTCGCGTATTTATAGGCCAAGATAACCACCTATGTGCTCCATCCAGCACACTCCATCCCTGCGCAACTCGAACATGTGTGCCAGGTGTTGCAGACTC
Organism: Viscum album; assembly: GCA_963277665.1. Classification (NCBI taxonomy): domain Eukaryota; kingdom Viridiplantae; phylum Streptophyta; class Magnoliopsida; order Santalales; family Viscaceae; genus Viscum; species Viscum album. Next base: position 1,936,773,653 of record OY728137.1, read on the forward strand.
AACACTTGCGCACCACCTTCCCAGTGCTTTTCTTCTTTTCCTCAGAGTCACATCCTCATTTCATTCGGATCCAACTCTGAGGGGGGACTTTTGTTAACGCTCCTTTTCGTCACAGAGTCCAGAGGAATGTAAAGGGAAGTGACTTAGCACAAATTGATTCATCCTTTGAAGAAAACATCAAAAATAGACAAAGGCATGAACAAGGCTTCAAAAGAACATGTGCCGTGGAAGTTCCATCACTGTCGCACAAGTCCACTTGTGCGACACCTAATGGTCGCGCAAGTGACTTGAACGCCCCAAAGGATAACTGCCCGAGGTCTTCTCCAGCCTATAAATAGACCCTGTGGGCCACCAATTTCAGGGAGGAATTTTCCAGAATTAAGATTTAGAGCCTTGAACGCCCAAGTCTCTTCTTCAGGTCTTCCGAACACTTCTAAGGTAATTCTTTACCTGGAATGGAAGGTCTAAACAAGAGGAGTAAAGTCTAAGTGTTAGAAATCACTAACAATTTCACTCCTAAGGTGTTTTACCCTTATAGGAAATGAACATACTTGCGCGCCACCCTACATCCTCACCAAAACTTGCGCACCTCTGTTCTAGAAGTACCTCAGGATAATTCTAACGGCATTGGTCAAGGATCTCCGATGTATTACCAAGATGGTTTACAAATGCACAAGTACCCATGTGTCGCGCAGGTATACCTGCATGACCAAGACGTGCGCGCCCACGCAGTACTTGCATTCCTGTCCGAACTTGCACGCCCCAACCTTTTTGGGTTCCTTTCTATCCCATTTAACCCCTCTTATTCCATTCCACCTCTCCTATTCAAGATTCAGTCTTCAAAACACTCTTCAAAGCCATTTATGGAATGATTTGAGGATTTGGCTTCCTTATCTGAAAGGAACTCCGTGGAACATCTCTCAAAATATAGTGATTCACGCATCATTATGGTACTAAATATTGAGATTTCATTCATTAAACCTAATCATTTAAGATGAGAGAACCCTTTTAACATGGGCCTCCTTTTCAGGAGTAAGCCCTAGTCATAATTTTCCTAAATATGGGCCTCCTTTTCAGGAGTAAGCCCCAACCCTCTAATTTGGGCATCCTTCTCAAGAGTAAGCCCCAACCAAAATTCTCTTCACTTGGGCCTCCTGTTCAGGAGTAATCCCCGGTCTCAAATTTGGGCATCCTCCTCAATATTAAGCCCCAACCATAATTCTCTTAACCAGGGCCTCCTTTTTAGGAGTTATCCCCAGTCTCAAATATTGGAATCCTCTTTAGGAGTAATCCCCATGTCCCTTAATTTTTCAAGTTCGTTAACCTGGGCCTCCTTATCATGATTAAGAACCAGTTGTAATTTCTCTTAACCAGTCCTAATTTACCTTTGATCTGAGATTCCTTCTCAGGAGTAAAACGCAATCATAAGTTCTCTCCTAATTTGGGCCTCCTTTTCAGTAGTAAGCCCCATGTTAGAATATTCAAATCTCCATAAAGAACATATACCTTTATGGACCTTGTTCCTGGATTTCATCCCTGAAGTAAATCCTAATCTTCATATATTTGGGCACTCATATATACATAAGCCCTTCATTATTTATTATGATTTCATATTTCGTGGCACAATTTTCTGGTTTTTTCCAATACCTATTGTTTCTCACACCAAGCATGACTCACGTGAGCTTAGAGTCTAAAAGTAATTATGACATCCTTCTTTGAGCCGTCAATCATAAACATCATTATCCCTTACTCGAACTACATGGGTTCTGATTCCTTTTATAAACTAAGGATACGTAGGCAGCCCATCTGTGGGTTCGATCCCTACTCTGAAATAATCGATGTCCTTGTGAATGACAATAATCTTAAAGTGCCCCACTATGTGGCTTTAAAACCAAAATGGTCATCATAATGAACAAGATACTTCTATATAGATGTGTTGAAGGATACCATTGACCAAAAATCTCTAACAAATACAGATGATTCTCTATCGATGAAGCACCTCGAATACATATAAAAGATTCTCTAAATTTTATACATATCAATCATTGATTGTCATATCTAAAGGAAATCTCATTTTATACTTGGTAATGTAATAAGGATTCACGAACATAACTTAAATCTAGAAAGAGTGTCCCGGAGTAGACAATAATTCCCCTAAAAAAGGTGTGATGAGTCCGACCTCCCATCCTCTCGACCAGTGAAAATTTTTAAGCCTCATCAGTCCACAACTAATGAGCACCTACCTTTTGAAAGTAGGATCAAATGGATATGGAATCATTGGATGTTTCCAGTTCTAGGAACAATCCCGTTTGAAACCGATTGGAATGTTTGAATCTTAAATCGATGAGATCATCCCTGATTCCGGAGGGAAACACTCATCCAATGAACAAAACACTTTTTGACATAATTTTAATATTTTGTATCATCGTAAGATAATTTTTTCACACAAAAACCCTAACATTTCATCATAAAATATATTTCTCTTAGAGTGGAATCATTTAAAGGTAATTTGATGTCATTATTGGAGAAGATAATTATCATTATATATGTATCTTGAATTTTATAACTACATAAACATATATTAATACATCATGAAGTAACTATAATATAGAAACTATCATTTATTTGATACAAGTTATAATCTATAAATTATATTAGAAATACTGAATAAAATAATAAATAATCTCTTATATAAGATAGGTTATATGATATACTAAAAAATTAAAATTTTTCTTTCAAAAAATTTAGGTTTTTGTTAAATATTTCATATATAAGTATTTTCATCAATATCCCCATGTAAATATTTCTATATATATTCCTACTATGATATTTTTGGATTAACATATTTGGAATATTAAAGTTTAAATAATGGTGATACTTTCCAATCATATTGTAAAATTTCAACTCTATAAACATAATCTAAATCATTAGATCAATATGATATAACGTTTCAATTGTAATTACGTATATTTTTTATATAATAGTATGCTATGTGAATCATCATAATCATAGAAACTATTCATATTAAACATCTCCCATGAAATGTTCTTATAATAAATGTAACTCTTTTTATCATATAATATAATATTTTTAAAACATAAAAATATCATGTTAATTAAATTTTAATGTTGAAAAATGTATTTCTTACACTGTATTTACCATCATATCAAAATATATTTTAGATAGAAAATAAAATTCACTCAAGACATCAGAATAATATTTATAAAATAGAGGAATTAAATTTCATCCAAAGGAAAAAATTTAACATTTACATTATTACATAACATAATATATCCTAATTTCATTATGTTATTGATTAAAAATATAACACTAACTTTTTATCGATATAATATATTTTGGTTATATTTTACAATTTTAATTCCAAACATACTATCCCTATCTTCATAGAAAAATGAATTCGATATAGAATGTCATTACATCAACCAAAAACACCAGGGGTTTTGTAAAAAGTCTTTATTTTCTAAGGGATATTTAAAAACTATAATTGTTTTTAAATAATATATTTTATTCATTATATTCTGAAGTTATATATTTAAAATAATTTTTTGGAATATTATAATATCTATGGTAGAATAAAATTCCCCAATATTCATTGATAAACAACTTATATTGAATAAAACTCATTTTATCCATCTTTTCATTCCTAAACATATAATAAAATTTTAATGAATCATAAACAATATATATAATAAAAAATAATACATATTAATTAAATAGTACAATTTAAAAGTATTTCCAAAAAAAATAAATTTAGAATAAAAATGATGCATCTTTTTGATCCTTAACCGTGTTTTGGGTTCCCTGTGAATTAAACATCTCAATGGCGAAAATCCATGAACCATTACAAGAAGACCAACATAAATCATGTAATATTAACTTTTAATTAATATAAGAACTTTTATATATATAGAAAATTTATAATATATAATTTTTATTATATAATAATTATAAACTAAGAGTTATATTTGAAAAATTAATATTTGTGATGGAATCACTATGGGGTTTCATAGAATCCTTCTTCAAATTTGGGAAGATACATTTCAAATAGAATGGTTTTCCATAATGAATGAACTAAATTATATTCATATTCTTTGGTTAATCGGGCACTATATATGATTCATTATCACTTTTATTCCCTTTCCATCTAATCTAATATCCATATATTATATCCCTATCATCATAGTTGTTTAACACATACCACCAATTTCCTTTTCGGTTATCCTCAATATAATAATGATATTAAGAAAAAATTAATTTCACTAATTCAAGTTATAATTTATTATAAGCTATAAAAAAATTTAAAAATGATTTCATTTTAATTAGTATGACCAAATCATATCTAATAGGTCCACCTTATCTTTCCATTTCATTAAGTGACAAAATCATGTTGAGAACTAGAGTTTATAATGGTTCCATTCCGCCATTTTACAACGATAGAGAGTAACTCATACCATACAACACTAAATCCTAATGTCTTCATGACAGTTATTTTTTTAGTTTATCTATTATCTTATATTCAGTTTCTATAATAGAATATAATTTATGAAATAAATGCGATGTTTGATAAGATACAAGCTATGCAACACATATATTTAATGAACATTAAACTATTATAATATAAATATATGTATAATACAACATAGACATTGAATTTTTAGGCATGAATAGGATTAACAAAATTTTGAAATATATATAGTTTTCTTCATTAAAAATCTTATTTCCTAATTCTCAATAAATATGCACTTCTATTTTTTAGTAAATTCATTTGAAGATTCAAAAATATGATATTTTAAAAATGTTTTGTATTTTTTTTCTAGTTGATAATGTAATTATGAAATTTATTTTAAATTATATTTTATAAAAATTTATCATTTATAATATAATAATTCCAATATTATCTGAGGGTGAATTTTTGGGATTTTTTAGAAAAGGAAATTTTTCCATTGAATAATGAAAATTAATTATTTTTATTGAAAACATTTTTTGATTAGGGAATTTACAAATTAATTTTTCTCAAATGGATTAAAAATAAAATTAATTATATTTTCCATTAATAACCAAATAAGATTAATTTTAATTAATTTAATGGTGTTATTTGGCATAAATCATTTTTATACTATGAAGGAATTTTCTGGTGGGAAAATTCAGTTACACCTTACATTTTATTCTTATATTAATTTATAGTCCTTATATACCTTCAAAAAATAATAATTTAATACATATTTGTAATCAATAAGTCAATATTTGGTAAATATTTCTATTTTTTTCATTATGAATATTAACCATAGAAAAAATTTATCAATGTGGAAAGGGTAAATAAGTTAATAAATGTTAAAAATAATTTTATATGAAAAAAAAATGTACATAAGTATTGATTTTACATCATTTCATGATTATATATCATCCATAATCATCGAATATTATAATATATGACATTTTAAAACACTTTTTAAGTTATTTTAACCTTTAGAATAATTAATTCATAGATAAAGACAAAATGCCAATTTTTAATTTTATAATCATTTATAATTTTAATGGATATATACATATGAGGATTGATTGTAAATAATTATATAAATTATCTTTGATTAATTATAATGGTAATTTTTTTTAGTTTTTTTGTGATAATTTAATTATCATAAATATTACACAATATGGACACCATATATATTCATTATTAAAAAAATAATATAAAAGATTTCATAAATGTTAAAATTAATATAAGTTGAATTAATATTAATTTGAAAATAATTTTGTTGATTAAAACATAATATTAGATAGTTATTAGAGTAATAGATTGTTATTCCAATTTTTTTATTGTTTTTATAATTAAATTAAATGTATTGTACAAAAAATTACATTAAATATACTATACAGTAAATAATAATTTATTATGTTAATGAAAATATTTAAAATTACGCTCATAATCCATGTGATTGGAATAAATTTTGATATATCAAATATGTTTTGTTTGTGGTCTAATTTAAATTTTTTAAATTTATATTGACCTCTAAAGAGTAAAAACATCATTATCACAGTAATTGTTAGAGATGATTAACACAGGTTATGTAACACCCCAAGTTTAAAATTAAGTTTTATGTTTTGAAAATGTTTCCAAGATGTAATAAAATAAATTACCGAATGAAAATATATAATTAGCAAGCACTTTATTCATGAAAATACCAGAATACACCCTTGATACACAAAAACTAACCCATTAAATCCACTGTTATTGATAATAAAACAATTGGAAGACTACTGAGAAACACAACGATGCCGATCGAGTAGTTATCATCTCATGGATCTGATAAAATAACAAACGTTATGGAAAAGATAATAGCAAATAAACTAAAAATAAGAGGAAAATATAAAACCATCTCCAAAAGAATTGGAGTGAGCATCAAGATAGTTTTCTTCTAAGTGGTTGAACGACCCGTAAAACATTGGTATTTATAGAGTTTTATCCGACCATTACAAAAAAAACTATCTGTTAGAAATTGCAATATTTAAAAACCAACATTTGACAACTGTTAACAAAATAAATAGACAATGTTGATTTAAATATTATTATAAAACTAATATACAATAAACAATCTTTGTGAATTTAATAAATTTTATTAAATAATGTTAAATTATACATTAACAAATTATAATGGAATCATAATATTAAGAATAAGATTTAAATTATGAATGAACACTATATGTGGCATTAAAACTAGTTTTATAAACATATATTTTTATATACATGTTTAATTTTATTTTTTTGTATATATATATATATTGTTAATTTATGATATTAATATTAATTTTACATTGTTTTAAAACATAGTAATATATATAAAAAACATTATAATTTTTGTTTAAAATAAAACCAAAAGATGGAAGATTCATCTACACATATATATACCGAAACAATATATATATTCATGGAATTGTTTTATTTAAAAAAACAAAAAGAAGAATCGGGTTTGCGTTTTAAAGGATCAGATTAGGGTTTCATCCATTGAGGGTTCTATTTGAGTTTTGGAGTCCTTCAGATTTCTTTTCGTCATGATGTCATATCGGTCCAAGGAGTTTCGTCCGAGTCGTATCGTTGCGCATGCAAATCAAATCTGAGGTGCTGGTCACAGTTCACTCTGAGTCAAGAAGGTCCGAGCAAGGTCGCGGTGATGAGGTTCAAACTTGGATGAGTTTCAATTCGGAAGATCAAGCATGGACCGAAGAACGAGGTCCATTTTTGCATTAAGGATTTTGGTTTTGATGAGGTAGGTCTATCTGTTTTTGATATCTGGATCTGTGAGTATGTTTAATGGCCAAATCTATTGAGAATCAACTCAATGGTTCCTTGTTTTGTCATTTTTCTTTTGGAAATCGATGCCTGCTCTGAAATTTTCTTATCTGATGACGATATATTCTTTAAGTTGTCATTATTTTAATAGTCTGAATCAATATCTGTTGAACTGATTTCATCATATTAAATTCTCTGCTATCCGAATGGATGTAGAATTTTTATTTTTCCATTGTTGTTGTATTCTTCAATCCAGATGTTGTATTCAATGCATTATCTTACTGATTTGTCATCTTTTCTCAAATTTATTAATCTTTTGATGTATGCAACCACTCTAGATCTTATTCAATCTAGTATAACACCATTTTAATATATTTTTATCAATTTTCTCTGTGGATGTCCATATCAATAATATGTTTTCAAATACTCTCGTTGTCGTGTTGTTCCATTTTCAACAGACTTGCAAATAATCATCTGAATCCCTAAATATTTCAACATGGAATAGAATATGTGATGTATTATCAATGATATTTTTTCTTTCTGAACAGGCATTACATGTGGTCCACTAAATTAGACAATATTTAATCATTCATGTAACCGATTTCAATAGTAGGCAGTGAGTCATCAAATATTTAATCAATGCATTGTTGTACTGGTACCACATATACATTCCCTTCATTTCTTTCCACTTAAATATCATCTATTATAAATATATTAGTGCGGTAAGGTAGTCCATGAGGAGAGACAATGCTTTTTCTGAGTTTCACTTAGTTTTCTACTTCTCTTTGAGAGAGAAAATAGAGTCCGAAGAGTTTACCAAAATAGAAGGAGACTCTGCAAAAACATGTAAGGGATCTTTATATTTATTCAGTCAATTAATTTTCATCACAAATTATAATTGTGAAATTGAAATTTATTTCATCTATGTTTTTTTTTAATATCAGCATGTTTTTCACTTTTGAAATTTTGGAAAAATATAGTAAGAGACTGTTTATTTATTATTGTGTATGCATAATTTATCTTTAAATTTTATAATCCCATCCCTTTATATTATTTTACTCTTCTAAAATTGTAAATATATTTCATTTCTTAAAAACCCTTCAACACTATGATTCTATATTCTATGGGAAAATTATTTTGAAAGCACTTGATTGTTGGTTTCTTGAAATCAAACATGTTTGAAATTCCGAAAAGTTTGATCAACTTTTTAGTAAGTTGTTATCTTAAATCTTTTTGACAGATTGTATATCTATTTTTTATAATTTAAAATTATTTTTGAAGGATCATATTAATATATATGGTTGGAATATATATACATATATATCAAAGTTTATTTTCATGTTAATTCTTTTCATGGAAATTTGTATTTATCAATGTTTCATTTTAACATCGATTTATCCTGTTATTATGTTATATTTATATATATATATTCATGAATAATCTTCAATTATATAACTATATTAAATAAGATTATTATTTAACAAAATAATTTCTAATGTAAGAATTTATAAGATTAAGCATATCATAATTTTATCACATATATGTGTCATATAAAAATAAATATTATGGCCATAAATAAATGATTTGGTTTTTATGACTCGTAAATGATATTTTATGCATACGTATTTACATATACCGATATATATAGGCAAAAACACACACACATATATTTATATATATACCTTCATGATGTGCAAATGTTTAATTGTCTTAAATAAATTAATAGTCAAGTAATAATTCACATATGAATATATAATTTAAGAATATCATAATTTCAATATCTCACTTAAAGGACATATAAAATTCAAGGTTATGGCCATATATCGATGATCGTTTTTGAAACTTCATATATGTATATGCATGTATAGGTATATAGACACATTCATGAATGTTGGATAAACATTACAAAGAAATGAATTTTTAATGGAATTGGATGAACTGTTTATAGACACGTTATAATTTTAAGTTGTCTTGTATATGTTTATATTTATAATTTTACTCATGAATGAAATGTTGATTTTAAAAAAAATATATATCATTTATAATCTTTAGTGTATTCTCATTATTATTTTATTAAAAGAATGGTTTAAGTCAATTATTTATGAAAACAAATCATTGATATTTCTTTTATTATTTATCAATGGAAGATTGGGTATGTTGGTGTTCATGTACATGACAAGTGATGTGAGTTTTTGGGAATCAATACTCACAAGTATTTTTCAATAAAAATTCACATTTATATATGCATATATATAAATATATATATATACCCTTATATATAGATATTGGTGGAAATTATTATTTAAATGCATAGACATGTTTAAAGGTAAAAACTCCAGTGAGAAATACTAGTATATATAACTATATATATATATGTAAAGAAAAATTTTAACTTTTTCAAAAAAATATTGGCGTTTGTTTGTTGTAAAATGGAAGGTCATTGGGGAGTGAACACAGCCTTCGCTAAGTAGGTAGGCCCAAGACAGCCTTCGATGAATTAAGTTGCCTCAAAATAATGTTTCGTATTCATGAATTTTGCTTAATATTTTCCAAAGAAAGTAACTGGAATAGTTTAAAAGTGTTTTCAAAGTAGAATTATTTTTCAAATGGATTATATTATTTTATAACGATTGTTTTACAAATAAATTTACAATGGAAAATTTTCAAATATATTATTGAAAGGATATTTTTCTGAAAGAGATTTATCAATGGTTTTCAAAACCCCTTACTGAGAATCTTTTGTGCTCACCCCAAGATTTGAAATGTTTTCATAGGTATCTTAGGATATTATTGTAGATTTCGTCGCTTTTGGAGCTAGCGCGCACGGAAGAATAATGAAAAAATGTATTATTTTTTTTCAACTCTGATAATGTATGGTTATGTCTAATCTTCCAGAACCTAGACAGGTAAAAGATCGTCATTTCATTAAAGTGTTGTGTAATTTTTATTCTCCATTTAAAAAAAATCACAGAATTTTTCTAGCACCGATTCTGGAAGAGTGGGCTCGAAGAATTACACTTGTTATCAGAGGAACGGTCTAGATAACTCTATAAATTTAAAACCCTTTGATAAATTGACTGTCCTTTCTCAGTCAACTTTTTTCTTTGTAATTTTCCGATGGAAGGAAGGAGAACTCAAACAAGTTGCTTAGGCCTTCTAGATGAATTACTCACTATGATCACGGAAAAATCATGCAATGAAGAATCTGAGCCCTATGAAGCCATGTGGCTTCCCTGTAAACGTCTCTATAATATATCAGGCACACCAGATATAATTTGTTTTCATCGTGGTTCTGGTTTCGTCTTCAAAGATATCAGGCAGATCCAACGTCATTTCTATCGAAGCCAAGGGGCATATTACGAAGGACTTTTTAGGTGTTTTACAATGTTTGAGCAACCAGAATCAATCTCAAATTTTTATAGAGCAGCTGAAGAAGGAAATATTCACGCAGAATTTATGTGTCAACTTTTAATCTTTTTCTTCACAGGAAGAATTTATGATGAATTTGAAACATTCGAAGATGAAATAATGGGACATTCTTATAGGAATCAAATTCAATATGATCTTCTCAGATACTATATTGACTATCATTCCTTAAGGAATTTCATCTGGTGCCTACATCCATATAACCCCTCTTGCACTAGTTTCATTTGGGCGAAGGAAGTGGAAGATTTTGAAGCCACATTGAACTTTAATTTCATAGGAAGATATGGAAACTGTGGAATACAACTATAAAGACCTTGGATACATCATGGGAGACTCAGAATAGATGGGAATTAAGAGAAATAAGTGTAAATTAATTTCGAGGGCAAAATTCTATTTAAGGGGGTAGAATGTAACACCCCAGTTTTAAAATTAAGTTTTATGTTTTGACAATGTTTCAAAGATGTAATAAAATAAATTACAGAACGAAAATATATAATTAGCGAGCACATTATTCATACAAATACCATAATACACCATTGATACACAAGAAATAACGCATTAAACCCACTGCTATTGATAATAAAACAATTGGAAGACTACCGAGAAACACAACGATGGCGATCGAGTAGTTATCATCTCTTGGTTCTGATAAAAGAACAAACGTTATGGCAAGTATGATAGAAATGAAACTAAAAAAGAGAGGAACATATAAAACCATCTCCGAAAGCAGTGGTATGAGCATCGATATATTTTTCTTCTGAGTGTTTGAACGACTCATAAAACATTGGTATTTATAGTGTTTTATCCATCCATTACAAAAAAAACTATCCGTTAGAAATTGTAATATTTAACAACCGATATTTGACAACTGTTAACAAAATAAATAGAAAATGTTGATTTAAATATTATTATATAACTAATATACAATATAAAAACATTGTGAATTTAATAAATTTTATTAAATAATGTAAATTATACATTGAAAAATTATAACGGAATCATAATATTAAGAATAAGATTTAAATTATGAACGAACACTATATGTGGCATTAAAACTAGTTTTATACATATATATTTTTATATACAAGTGTAATTTTATTGTTATATATATATATATATATATTGGTAATTTTTGATATTAATATTAATTTGAAATTGTTTAAAACATAGAAATATATATAAAGAACTTTATAATTTATGTTTAAAATAAAACCAAAAGAATGAATATTCATCTACACATATATGTACCGAAACTATATATATATTAATGGAATTGTTTTATTAAAAAAACAAAAAGAATAATCAGGTTTCCGTTTTAGAGGATCGGATTAGGGTTTCAGCGGTCGGGGGTTCTATTTGAGTTCTGGAGTCCGTCAGATTTCTTTTCGTCGTGAAGGCATATCGGTCTAAAGAGTTTCATTCGAGCCGTATCATTGCACCTGCGAATCGAATCCGAGGTGCTAGTCACAGTTCACTCCAAGTCAAGAAGGTCCGAGAAAGGTCGCAGTGATGAGGTTCAAACTCGGATGAGTTTCAATTCAGAGGATCAAGCACGAACCTAAGAACAAGATCCATTTTTGCATTTAGGATTTCGGTTTTGATGAGGTAGGTCTATCTCTTTTTGATATCTGGATCTGTGAGAATGTTTAATGGCCAAATCTATTGAGATTCGACTCAATGGTTCCGTGTTTTGTCATTTTTCCTTTGGAAATCAACGCCTGCTCTGAAATTCTCATATCTGATGACGATACCTTCTTCAAGATCCTTATCTATTGAACCAATTTCATCATATTAAATTCGCTGCTATCTGAATGGATGTAGAATTTTGAGTTTTCCATTGCTGTCATATTCTTAAATCTAAATGTTGTATTCAATGCATTAACTTGCCGATTTGTTATCTTTGCTCAAATTTATTAATCTTATGATGTATGAATCGACTCTAGATCTTATTCAATCTAGTTTAACACCATTTTAATATATTTTTATCAATTTTCTCTGTGGATGTCCATATCAATAATATGTTTTCAAATACTCTCGTTGTCGTGTTGTTCCATTTTCAACAAACTTGAAAATAATAATCTGAATCCCTGAACTTTTCAACATGGAATAGAATAAGTAATGTATTATCAATGATATGTTTTATTTCTCAACAAGTAGTACATGTGGTCCACTAAATTAGAGGAAATTTAATCATTCCTGTAACTGACTTCACAAGTAGACAGTGAGTCATCTAATATTTAATCAATGTGTTGCTGTACTGGTACCACATATACATTCCCTTCATTTTTTTCCACTTAAATATCATCTATTATAAATATATTAGTGTGGTAAGGTAGTCTAGGAGGGAGAGATAGTGCTTTATCTAAGTTTCTCTTAGTTTTCTACTTCTCTTTGAGAGAGAAAATAGAGTCACAAGAGTTTACCAAAATATGAAGAGACTCTGCAAAAACATGTAAGGGATATTTATATTTATTTGGTCAATTTATTTTCTTCTAAAATTATAATTGTGCAATTTAAATTAATTTCATCTATGTCTTTTTTTCATAATCAACATGTTTTCCTCTATTGAAATATTGGAAGAATATAGTAAGGTACAATTTATTTATTATTGTGTATGAATAATTTATCTTCAAAGTTTATAATTCCATAAAATCCTATTATTTTACTCTTCTAAAATTGATAATATATTTCTTTGCATAAAATCCCTTCAACACTATGATTCTATATTCTAAGGGAAAATTATTTTGAAATTGTTTGATTGTTGGTTTCATGAAATCAAACATGTTTGAAGTTATGAAAATTTTGTTAAATGTTTTAGTAAGCTGTTATCTTGAATCTTTTTAACAGATTGTATATCTATTTTTTTATAATTCAAAATTATTTTTGAAGGATCATATTAATATATGTGATTGGAATATATATATATATATATATATAAATATTAATGTTTATTTTCATGTTAATTCTGTCATGGAAATTTTTATTTATCGACATTTCATTTTAACATCGATTTATCCTGTTATTATGTTATATTTATATATATATATGCATGAATAATCTTCAAGTATATAACTATATTAAATAAAATTATTATTTAACAAAATAATTTCTGATGTAAGAATTTATAAGATTAAGAATTTCATAACTTTATCGTATATATGTGTCATAAAAAAATAAATATTATGGCCATAAATAAATGATTTGGTTTTTATGAATCGTAGATGATATTTTATGCATACATATATATATATATATATACCGATACACACACACACACACACACATTTATATATATACCTTCATGATATGCAAATGTATAATTGTTTTAAATAAATTAATTGTCAAGTAATAATTCACATATGAATTTATAAATTAAGAATATCATAATTTCGTTATGTCACATACAAGCCATATAAAAATAAAGTTTATGGCCATATATAGATGATCGTTTTTGAAAATTCATATAGTAATATTCATGTATAGGTATATAGACATATTCATGAATGTTGGATAAACATTACAAAGAAATGAATTTTTAATGGAATTGGATGAACTGTTTATAGAGACGTTATAATTTTAAGTTGTCCTGTACATGTTTATATTTATAATTTTACTCATGAATAAAATGTTGATTTTAAAACAATATATATAATTTATAATCATCGGTGTATTCTCATTATTATTTCATTAAAATAATGGTTTAATTCATTTATTTATGAAAAAAAATCATTGATATTTGTTTTATTATTTATCAATGGAAGATTGGGTATGTTGGTGTTCATGTACATGCCAAGTGACGTGAGTTTTTGGGAATCAATACTCACAAGTGTTTTTCAATAAAAATTCATATATATATATATGCATATATATATATATAAATATATATATATATATACCATTATATATAGATATTAGTGGAAATTGTTATTTAAATGCATAGACTTGTTTAAAGGTAAAAAACTCTAGTGAGCAATACTAGTATATATAAATTTATATATATATAAAGAAAACATAAAACTTTTTCAAAAAAAATATCGGTGCTTGTTTTTTGTAAAATGGAAGGTCATTGGGGAGTGAACCCATCTTTCGCTAAGTGGGTAGGCCCAAGATAGCCTTTGACGAATTAAGTTGCCTCAAAATGCTGTTTTTTTTTCAAGAAGTTTGCTTAATATTTTCCAAAGAAAATCACTGGAATAGTTTAAAAGTATTATCAATGTATAATTATTTTTCAAAAGGATTATATCATTTTATAATGGTTGTTTTAAAAATGAATTTACAATGGAAATTTTATAAATGTAATATTGAAAGGATATTTTTCTTGAAAGTGATTTATCAATGGTTTTCAAAACCCCTTACTGAGCATCTTTTGTTCTCACCCTAAGATTTGAAATTATTTCACATGTATCTTTGGTGATTATCGTAGATGTCGTCGCTTATGGAGCTAGCACGCATGGAAGCATAATGGAAAAATGTATTATTTTTTTCAGCTATGATAATGTATGGTTATGTCTACTCTTCCAGAACCTAGACCGGTAAAAGATCATCATTTCATTAAAGTGTTGTGTAATTTTTTTTTCTCCTTTTTTAAAAAAAATTTCACAGCATTTTTCTAGCACCAAGTCCGGAAGAGCAGGCTCAGGATGTTACTATAAGGCCCCGGCCTTAAACCTTATTTAATCTTGAGTTATTACAAGATTACACATTGAGGATCTTTTCAGGTATAGAGTTGTAGAGAATTAGATCATGAAACTTGCATTACATTCCACGTTTAAACAAAGTTGTTACATAAAAGACAATATTCATTCTTCCCATCAGCAGAAACAAATTTAAAATAAAACATGGATTCTTTCTTGACACCTCTTGACACTATCATCATATCATGTACCTTTCCCTTGACCTATGAAAAACATTTAAAAAAACATGGGATGAGAATAAAAAGCTCAGTAAGGGATATAAAAATATGGAAAGGAAACATGAGTTCATATATACATAATATTGAAATCATACTTTACCCATAAAACATAGGCACTTGAACATACCTCATCAAATCATGAATAAATCATAGAAATCATAAGACATAAAAGGTAACTTGTGGCATTCATAACATTCTTACGTAGGGAGTAACCCTCTTGGTTACGTTTTGAATACCCATCACAGTATATTCCCGAAATCTCTTCGGAGAAACCTTAACGTTTCACTCCTTCGCGTTACCCAATCCATTGGAGAGCTATATCAGGCTCACCCTCCCTTAGTTTATCACGGAACCACGCATCTTCATAAAAATTCCCAAGAACCATAACATAAACTTATCACATAAAACATGCAAAAAGGAAACATAACATTTCCACCTTTCAATAATAAGACATCAATACAACACATTTATATAAATACATTACGAAAACAGTTTTCAATTCCAAAATAAATGAAAAGTAAAACATGGTATATATTTTTCGATTAAAAAGATGGTATGGCTTGTAGAGGAAGCTGAAACTCAAATAATGGTCACTGCGGCGGAGAAGTCGTTGTCACCGCATACGTACGACAAAAACATTCCCTTCTGTCGTTTAATAAAAACGTCGTATAAAAAATATTAATTTTGAATAAATGTAAAAGTCAAACGGGTTTATACACCGTATAAAAGAAGGTTGTGTATAAAATATAATATGCCTCAATGAATGGAGATTGAGACGAAGTCCCTTACAAAGACGGTATCCTTGGTTTAAGGAAAAATCAATTACATAATTATGTGTGACAAATGAATACACCAAATATAAGTGCATATTGAGTGTAAAATAATCAATGATCATTCACACATATTCAATGGATGACATATTCAATAACTATATGTTGAACCCAAAGAAATCGAAATTGGGTTAAGAAGCTCCCTTGACAGCCTAATGGTGTCATATCAAAAAAGGTTTCTCATCAATTGGACATAAAATTTACATCAATAAGGATATATGATAACATATCCCAACATAGCAATATGTAAATTAAAAGACCCAACAAAAGAAGTCTTTTAAAAAGAGGAGGGTGAAAGGTTCCCTTACCGACATGGGTATCTTTCGAATCATATGCCCCGTGAAAGAAATACAATAAAAAATTGATGTAAATACTCATAAACGAAATAATATTACAAAATGAGTAAAATAATGGTCAGTACATACACCATTCAAAGGAAATTGTGGCAAATGTAGCATAAATCTCACAGGAATAAATGTGAGATGAAAAATCCCTTGCGAAAACTCGGCAGCCTAGCGGCGCCACTTAAAACTTATAAAAATGGATTGATGAGATCAAATAGGGTATCTCATCACATTACAATAAAATTTACATCAATAAAAATATAAAAGAACATCCCCCATAATAAGAAGGAGGAGCTTAAAAGAAGTGACATAAAGGAGAGTACTTAAAAAGAAAGAGAGAGGTTATATCTCTTATGAAAATTCGGCAGCCTAACGGCGCCACTCAAAAAATCCAAAATGGATTGATGAGAGAGAATAGGGTCTCTCATCATATGAACATAAATATTTCTGTAATATTAATATAAAATAACATCCCAATCACAAGAAAGGTGAGCTTAGAAGGAATGGCATAAAAGAGTGTACTTAAAAAGAAAGAGAGGAGTAGGATCCCTTACCTCAAGTCCAACTTGTCTTGTTTGTTTATTTATATTCCTGAATAATAAACATTGGTCAATTAATAATTGCCTAAGTAACTCCTTTATAGATTATTATTAAGTTCATATCACATATTATAATGTTATGATAATTGTGTAATAATAATTCATATCAGACGTTTTTGTCGATGTTTGGTACATGAGTCAAAAATTGAACTTGTTGGAAAATAATTCTCCATGTAGTTATAGGTACATCATATCCAGAATATTATTGATGTTTTAAATATCATATAGATCCAGTATATATTCATTTTATACTATTCCATATCATTTGGAGATAAAAATTAAAAGCACCGTTCATGGAGACGGTAGGCCGTACGTACGCATGAACGCTACTTTCATTTTTTTGTCATATTAATGGAATTAAGACAAAATGAGACATATATATATATATATGTTATAATTACAGAATTATATCCATAATTTTGATGTAATATATTACATATATATATATTATATATATGTACTTATAATAGTACATAACATTTTGAGATAAGAAATGAAATGTACCGTTCATGGAGATGGTAAGCCGTACGTACGCATGAACGCTACTTCCATTTCTATTTCATATTTCATGGAATTAAAAAAAATAATGATACATAGTATTATTTAAATTCTAGTATGGTATCATATATAATATCATTAAATATATCCTTTATACGTACCACATATGGTATTAACAAATCAAATCACTTTGAGGGGGCGGTAGTCCGCACTTCCTTAAATGAAGATATCACATTTACCCATAATGGAAACCATAAAGGTATGCCATAAATGAAAAATACAGAAGATTAAGTAAAACATAAAAATATTATATATCATATATAAATATAGTAACATCTTAATGGAAACCTTTTAAGGTGTTATATGAGTGTTGAACAATCATCATTTCGTGAGGCAGAAATTCGCCATTCACGGAAACAATATGTTCTTTATCCATTATATGTAGATGTGTGTAAGTGTAGCTCTAATACTACTTATAAAAACATCCTAGTATATTTAAGATACTGTATTTGTTACAAAAGTAATGAATAAAAAGAGCATAGGGGGTTGGAGAGGCAAAATAAAACAAAAGGACTCAAGTGAAGACATTACCATAAAATCGGGTAACTCCCTTTGGTTTGAGCTCAAAGGCTTACTTGGGAAGACTTATGCCCCATGTGAGGCTTCAAGGAGTAAGAGAGGGAAGTGGAGAGACAAAATGGACAGGGGTTGGCCTAGCCAAATGCTTTGGGAGTGTGGGTAAGTAGGTAGAGGTGGGGGCCTTTTATAAGAGGAGAGGAGGGGCACTCCTGTAAAGTTACAAAATGTTACATTATTTTCAAACGAGTTTCGGATTTTAAAGGACCCACATTGATGTATTTCTAGGATAAGGTGATAAGGGTTCGAAATCCACTCATCCAATAGGTTTTTTACATGTTTAGGTCTTAGATATTACATTATCTTTCCATTTTATTTAAATCATTAAATAATGAGGTCATCGCTGCATCATCATGATGTCCTAAATAATTTAAATTATTTAATGTCTAAAAATTATAAAAAAATACTATGATGTAGTAAAGAATTTTAGATTTCCAATGACTATTTATAGTCAAAAATATGATTTTTATAACACCATGTAAATTATTTAGTAAAACATTTCATGTTTGTCTCATTTTTTCTTTAACTTTAAATAAAAAGATATTAATTTCATTTTCCAACCAAAGTGGCTCCATGGGGTCCCCAAGTTGACCCATGGATTTTCATGGTTGGCCATGACAAATCCAATGAGGGAAGGACATGTGTCTAGGTCATTTCATTTTATTAAAACATTATTTTTACTATAAACTACACTAATTACCTCTAATCGTGATGAAAAACTTAATAAGTTACTATTCACCAAAAAATTATTTTTATCCCATTGAACCACATTTTACTTCTTAATGACAACCATGTATGTCGGATTTTTGAAATTCAAAACACAAAGATGGAAAATGTTTCATTTAAACGGAAAAATCAGTTTTTATAAGTACCACTTAGTGGTTTCACTATTCATCAAAAATTGAAGTTTTTCAGAAAAATCCCAAAAATTCGCCCTAAGCTATATATGATATTTTGAATTCAAAAATGAAGTCTATTTTACAAAATTCAAAACATATAAGTCACGTTAATTTATTTAATTATTAATTCCCGCTGTCAGAGCAAATAGCGTGTTTTTATGAAACAATAAGTATCAAAAGATTGTCCCTAGTTTATGTCTGATTTCAAAGTGAAATTAATTCCAACGACCACTATTGGATTTAATGGTAAAAATATATTCTAATTTCACTTTGAAACCAATTAAAAAGACAATCTAATCATATAAATAAATTAGATTTAAAAGTGGTTTTTAATTAAAATACAACATTTTAGACTATTCATTAAAAATGAACTTTATCGGAAAGATACCAAAAATTTACACAAAGTAAATTTTGATGTCCCAATTCTTAGGAAGAGTTTTATTTGGTCCAATAGAATTTATAAGAGTGAACAAAAGTATCTTTATTGATGGTTCGCCATCAAGAGGCGATAAGTGAACCTTTAGTGAAAACTAGGGCATATACGCCTAAAATTGAATTCTTTACGTATTTTAAGCCTTTATCTTTTATTGGATAAATGTAAAAACATTTAAAAACATATATAATCATATTTTAGTTATTTCTATCCATTCCTACCAATACAACGGCTACATGTTAACTACCATTTAAAATAATATTATTTTATTATTTGAATGCAACGTAAGATTCCCAAGAAACACGTTGTTGTGTGTTGGGTACGCCATCGAGCATAGAGTCCCCTTTAAAGTCATATTAATATTTTATTCACAAATATGGAAAAATTTGAAAATTTCATATTCTTTATTTACCTAGGGTGTTACATCCTTCCCCCACTTTTGGAAATTGGGTCCTCGCAATTTTTTAAAATTGAGCATGGAAACATCCTTGAAAGTCCCACATCGGAACAAGAGTCAGTAATACAATCACTTTAAAATAAAGGACGATAAGTACAAAGGTCACCTGAGTTAACCCATACTAGTATTCCATGTAGAAAAACATGGACATGGAAGAAAAAGTAAAGGGTCATGTTCTTGAGGGAGAGTGATAGTAAACATGTCAACGAGAAAGTTAACCATAAGAAAATCACAAACTTGTGATGGGTTAAACAGTATTCGATTCCCCAGTAGGAAAAGTTAATAGAGAACATTTTTGTTTTATGTTACTTTTTATTGAGGAATTTATTCATAAGGAAACATAATCACTTATCATGTTGACTTTCAACTTTTACTATATTCCTTAATCAAACTCATATTTTTTCCAAAAGATGAGTATTTAGGTAGACTTGTTCGCATTAAGAGTACTATAATCAACTTCTAGAGAGTCACCTAATCCAAAAAAGAGAACTATATACTTCCCATGTCTTTAGAAATTAACCAAAACCAAAATCAAAAAGGTTAGTACAAGATCAGATTATCCAGAAAAGGATAACCCTTTATAAAAAGAAAATCTATTCTTAATCTCCAAAATTTGTCCAACAAAACCCAAAGTTCAACGAGTAACATTCGATAAACAGTTTGTCCATAAAATTCTTCAAAGTAAACCAAACTAATATTGAAAACCAAATATTTTAGGGATTTAGTCACATAGTCTTCCAATTCAAATTGTAAAATTTATCTCCAAACAACATCAGTTGCTCCTAAAGTCTCGTATTGAAAAGTAATTAACCTAATCACATATCCTCCATGATAGGTTAATCATTTTCATAAATAACCCAAAATAAACTTACTCTTAATTCATAAAATCATATAACTAAAATGAATCAGTCAAACTAACCAGGGACTTTATGTAGTCCAGTGGTAGGCGATAAATACCAGTCGCACTTTGGTTGTGGGTTCGATTCCCGCAGCTTTGTCTAGCGCGACGGGTTGTCACACGGTCTATGTGTTGTCCTTTTTCCAAAACTATATAATTCATAAAACATTCCCAATAACATATTTTAACCTCATGTTTATCTCATGCCTTTCATTTTCCATCATAACATATAATAACCCATAATTACCTCAAAATTAAGGATCATATAAACCCTAATGGTTGCCTTTATAATTATTACCTGAACTTCCACATAGGTTGGTCATCTCATACATCATGCATTACAGAACATAGAAAGTTTCAAGTGGATGATCATGACTCCTTGATAGTTGGTTTAGAACAACCACGAGTTTCCTCATTGAATACCCCATTTCATCCAGTCTCTTAATTAGAGAACCACCACAGTTTCCTTCAAGCCTATTTTCACTTTGGGCCTGCTAGATCCATCCATTCACTAAAAACAGTAATGTCAGTGTGAGTATATCAAAAAAACCATCATGTACTAAAGAGGAAGATAGCCACTAAGATATACTTACTTATTCACTTTACCTAAAACTATGACTCTTTCTAAAATCCTATCCATTATGGTACTGTCACTTATGCTTAGAGAATACCCTAACCTCTAAAGTTATCTAAACCTCTATTTGATTCCAAATATAAGGCCCCAGCCTTAAACCTTATTTAATCTTGAGTTATTACAAGATTACACATTGAGGATCTTTTCAGGTTTAGAGTTTTAGAGAATTAGATCATGAAACTTGCATTACATTCCACGTTTAAACAAAGTGGTTACATAAAAGACATTATTCATTCTTCCCATCAGTAGAAACATATTTAAAATAAAACATGGATTCTTTATTGACACTTCTTGACACTATCATCATATCATGTACCTTTCCCTTGACCTGTGAAAAAAATTTCAAAAAAACCTGGGATGAGTATAAAAAGCTCAGTAAGGGATACAAAAATATGGAAAGTAATCATGAGTTCATATATACATAAGAATGAAATCATACATTACCCATAAAACATAGTCACTTTAACATAACTCATCAAATCATGAATAAATCATAGAAATCATAATACATAAAAGATAACTTGAGGCATTCATAACATTCTTACGTAGGGAGTAACCCTCTTGGTTACGTTTGGAATACCCATCGCAGTATATTCCCTAAATATCTTCGGAGAAACATTAACGTTTCACTCCTTTGCGTTACCCAATGCATTGGAGAGCTATATCGGGCTCACCCGCCCTTAGTATATCACGGAACAACCCATCTTCATAACAATTTCCAAGAACCATAACATAATTTTATCACATAAAACATGCAAAAAGGAAACATAACATTTCCACCTTTCAATAACAAGACATCAATACAACCCATTGATATAAATACATTATGAAAACCATTTTTAATACCAAAATAAAAGAAAAGTAAAACATGGTATTTATTTTTCTTTTAAAAAGATGGTATGGCTTGTAGAGGAAGCCGAAACTCAAATAATGGTCACGGTGCTGGAGAAGTCATTGTCGCCGCATACGTACGACAAAAACATTCCCTTTTGTCATTTAATAAACACTTCATATAAAAAAGATTCCTTTTGAATAAACGTAAAAGTCAAAGGGGGTTATACAACGTATAAAAGAAGGTTGTGTATAAAACAGAATATGTCTCAATGAAAGGATATTGAGACGAAGTCCCTTACAAAGATGGTATCCTTGGTTTAAGGACAAATCAATTACATAATTATATGTGACAAAAGAATACAACAAATATAAGTGGATATTAATTGTAAAGTAATAAAAGGTCATTCACACCTATTCAAAGGATGACATATTCAATAACTATATGTTGAACCCAAAGAAATCGAATTTGGGTTAAGAAGTTTCCTTGACAGCCTAACGGTGTCACATCAAAAAAGGGTTTCTCATCACGTGGACATAAAATTTACATCAATAAGGATATATGAGAACATATCCCAACATAATAATATGTAAATTAAAATACCCAACAAAAGAAGTCTTTTAAAAAGAGGAGGGTGAATGGTTCCCTTACCGACATGGGTATCTTTCGAAACATACGCCCCATGAAAGAAGGACAATACAACATTGATGTAAATACTCATAAATGAAAGAATATTAAACAATGAGTAAAATAATGGTCAGTACATACACCAATAAAAGGAAATTGTGGCAAATGTATCATAAATCTCACAGGAATAAAAGTGAGATGATAAATCCCTTACGAGAACTCGGCAGCCTAACGACGCCACTTAAAACATCCAAAAATGGATTGATGAGATCAAATAGGGTATCTCATCACATTACAATAAAATTTACATCAATAGTAATATAAAATAACATCCCCCATAATAAAAAAGAGGAGCTTAAAAGAAGTGACATAAAGGAGAGTACTTAATGAGAAAGAGAGAGGTTAGATCTCTTATGAAAATTCGGCAGCCTAACGGCGCCACTCAAAACGTCCAAAATGAATTGATGAGGGAGAATAGGGTCTATCATCATATGAAAATAAAAATTACTGTAAGATTAATATAAAATAACATCCCAATCACAAGAAATATGATCTTAGAAGGAATGACATAAAAGAGTGTACTTAAAAAAGAAAGAGAGGAGTAGGATCCCTTACCTCAAGTCCAACTTGTCTTGTTCGTTTCTTTATATTCTTGAATAATAAACTTTGGTCAATTAATAATTTCCTAAGTACCTCCTTTAGATATTATTATTCAGTTATAATAAAATATTATAATGTTATAATAATTGTTTAATAATAAGAGTTCATATCAGACGTTTTTGTTGATGTTTGGTACATGAGTCAAAAATTGAACTTGTTGGAAAATAATTCTCCATGTTGTTATAGGTACATCATATCCAGAATATTATTGATGTTTTAAATATCATATATATCCAGTATATATTAATTTTATACTATTCCATAGCATTTAGAGATAAAAATTAAAAGCACCGTTCATGGAGACGGTAGGCCGTACGTACACATGAACGCTACTTTCATTTTTTTGTCATATTAATGGAATTAAAACAAAATGAGAGAGATATATATATATATGTTATAAATCTAGAATTATATCCATAATTTATATGTAATATATTTCATATATATCCATTATATATATTTACTTATAATAGTACATAACATTTTGAGATAAGAAATGAAATGTACCGTTCATGGAGACGGTAAGCCGTACGTACGCATGAACGCTACTTCCATTTCAATTTCACATTTAATGGAATTAAAAAAATAATGATACATAATAGTATTTAAATTACATTATGGTATCATATATAATATCATTAAATATATCCTTTATACGTACCACTTATGGTATTAACGAATCAAATCACTTTGAGGGGGTAGTAGTCCCAACTTCCATAAATGAAGAAATCACATTTACCCATAATGGTATGCCATAAAAGAAAAATAAAGAAACTCAAGTAAAACATAAATGTATTATATATCATATATAAATATAATGACATCTTAATGGAAACCTTTTATGGTGTTATATGAGTGTTGAACAATCATCATTTCGTGAGGCAGAAATTTGCCATTCACGGAAACAGTATGTTATTTAACCATTAGATGTAGGTGTGTGTAAGTGTATCTCGAATACTTCTTATAAAAACATCCTTGTATATGATTATACTGGAGTTTCTACAAAAGAAATGAATTAAAAGAGTTTAGGGGGTTGGAGAGGCAAAATAAAACAAAAGGACTCAAGTGAAGACATTATCTTAAAATCGGGTAACTCCCTTTGGATTGAGCTCAAAGGCTCCTTGGGAAGACTTCTGCCCCAAGTGAGTCTTCAAGGAGTAAGAGAGAGAAGTGGAGAGACAAAATGGGCAGGGGTTGGCCTAGCCAAATGCCTTGGGAGTGTGGGTATGGAGGTCGAGGTGGGGGCCTTTTATAAGAAGAGAGGAGGGGCACTCTTGTAATGTTACAAAATGTTACTTTATTATCAAAAGCGTTTCAGATTATAAGGTCCCACATTGATGTATTTCGAGGATAACGTTATAAGGGTTCGAAATGAACTCATACAATAGGTTTTGGACATGTCTAGGTCTTAGATATTACATTATCGTTCCATTTTATTTAAATCGTTAAATAATGAGGTCATCGCTGCTTCATCATGATGTCATAAATAATTTAATTTATTTAATGTCAAAAATTTATAAAAAAATAATATGATGTAGTAAGTCTTTTTATATTTCCAATGACTATTTTTAGTAAAAAATCTGATTTTTATAACCCCATGTAATTTTTTTAGTAAAACATTTCATGTTTGTCTCGTTTTTTACTTTAACTTTAAATAAAAAGATATTAATGTCATTTTCCAACCAAAGTGGCTCCATGGGGTCTCCAAGTTGACCCATGGATTGTCTTGGTCGTCCATGACACATCCAATGAGGGTACGACATGTGTCTAGGTCATTTCAGTTTATTAAAACATTATTCTTACCATAAACTACACTAATTACCTCTAATCGTGATTAAAAACTTAATAAGTTACTATTCACCAAAAAATTATTTTTATCCCATTGAACCATATTTTACCTCTTAATGACAACCATGTATGTCGTATTTTTGAAATTCAAAACAAAAAGATGGAAAAATTTCATTTAAATGGAAAAAACAGTTTTTATAAGTACAACTTAGTGGTTTCACTATTCATCAAAAATTTAAGTTTTTCAGAAAAATCCCAAAAATTCACCCTAAGATATATTTGATATTCCGAATTCAAAAATGAAGTCTATTTTACAAAATTCAAAACATATAAGTCGCATTAATTAATTTAATATTTAATTCACGCTGTCAGAGCAAATAGCGTGTTTTTATGAAACAATAAGTATCAAAAGATTGACACTAGTTTAAGTCTGATTTCAAAGTGAAATTAATTCCAATGAACACTATTGGATTTAATGGTAAACATATATTCTAATTTAACTTTAAAACAATTCAATAGATAATCTAATCACATAAATAAATTAGATTAAAAAGAGGTTTTGAATTAAAATACAACATTTTACACTATTCATTAAAAATGAACTTTATCGGAAAGATACCAAAAATTTACACAAAGTAAATTTTGATGTCCCAATTCTTAATAAGAGTTTTATTTGGTCTAATAGAATGTATAAGAGTGAACAAAACTATATTTAATGACGGTTCGCCATCAAAAGACGATAAGTGAACCTTTAGTGAAAACTTGGGCATATACGCCTAAAATTGAATTCTTTCCATATTTTAAGCCTTTTTCTTTTATTGGATAAATGTAAAAACATTTAAAAACATATATAATCGTATTTTAGTTATTTCTATCCATTCCCTCCAATACAACGGCTACATGTTAACTACCATTTAAAATAATATTATTTTATTATTAGAGTGCAACGTAAGATTCCCAAGAAACTCGTTGTTGTGTGTTGGGTACGCCATCGAGCATAGCGTCCCCTTTAAAATCATATTAATATTTTATTCACAAATATGGATAAATATGAGAATGTAATATTCTTTATTTACCGGGGGTGTTACAGTTACAGGTTAAAACAATGATATATGTATTAAAACGTAATCTCTACTAGTACAAATTTTATCAAATGATATTTTTAATCTATTAACCATCCTATAAATGAATTTTCTGTTGAAATATATTTTTATATCAAAATTAATTAATAGTAATTTACAATTTAATTAATTCCATGAATTACCCTCCCCTCATTATAAAAGGACACATTTCCCCTCTTTTCAGAACACTTAATGAATGATTTCTTCCACTATATACTAAAAAAAATCTTAAAATCAATCATAAATATATAAAATACATATATTTTATAGATTATCAACTATATAAGTCTTTAGGTATAAAGAAAATGATGTTTTCTAAATGGGAGGAATACCTTTTAACCAAATATGTAGTTTTAATTCTACTTACACCTACTAAAAATCATATGAAATCATTTGGAGGAAATAAAATATATATTTTACATATAAATGTATGTTTTTTATTTATGGGAATGTCATATATCAATCTCCTCTCACATAAACTGGGAAATGAACTTTTCATTCATTTATTCATTGAACAATCACCTTTCAATCCGATGTAATTCATTTCCCATCACCACCACTAGAAGATGGATAAAATTATTAATTTAATATATATATATGTTATCTTCATGAATGAATTATAGTTCTTATAAAATAATATATCATCATTTTTCTTAATATTCCATCATTTGAACAATAATGATGTCGTTTGTGAGTATATGTGGAATATAACATGCATGAATCGATGCCATCCCATTTTCTTAACCACGTCACATGAAATCTATATAATAGTATATTAAAAATAAGAATATTAATAAATTTATATAATGATAATTATATAATGATAAAATAATACTTACGTTCTTTCTATAATAATTATTTAAAAATTGAAATCTTACTAGTGCGTACGTATGACTTATGTACTCCATAATTGTAACATTATTGATTTTTCCAAAACATATTTCATTGGTGGTTTTAAAATAATGATTATGTATAAGACCTAAAATTATTATGTTATTTTTATTTTGAATATGATGTAATGACCACCACATAGACCATATTCATCCTATAGAATTCATTTTGGACATATGACAAGATTATCATTCAAAGTTACAACATGTTTTTAAATGTATATTTAATTGAATATAATAATGTAATAATTAAAAAAAGGAATAATCAACATGAAAATGGTTATCATCCATGTAAATTATTAACATATTATTTATTATTTATTATTATTAGTAACATGCATTATGAGTCATTCATGAGGAAAGGTACATTCATATCAAAAACCACTTTCAGTGTTTCCCTTCAATATCTTTTTATCCCATGTCATATATCATGTATATATATATATTAGGTGCTTGGGGGTACACCTATATTAAAAACAAACACACACACCACACACATAGGATATAAATGAATGAAATACACCCCCTCCTCCCAAGGTATATCCCACCCACCAATCCTTATTTATTCAATACATGCCCCAAGGGTCTTGTGGGAATGAAGCCCATTATATAGCCTAATGTTCCACAATATGTCCTGAAGTCCAAGTGGAATGTCATGCCTACATAATTATTACTTAACTATCTGTCTACGTCATGACTACATCACTGCCTACCTGCATCATGCATGCGTCATAACTTACATGTCTTATACCTACATCACCGCCTGCTAGTAGAAATTCACTCCTAGCATGATTTGAACCAATGTATGATGTAGGATCACAAGGTTCCTCTTCTACTAAGGCACACCCCAATTGAAAAATGTATTTATGGGTAACACACATGGGCCCATTTCGGGCTCCACTATGGTAGTGTTCACTGCACATTCCCCAGTTAAGAAACACCTTTGTATCACCTTGTGCATAACATGCATTGTGTTCAAGTCTAGCGGTACTTGATCTTGAGATAGATTTCATAGACCATGAGATGGTCCTTTTGGTGAACTAGAAGACCTAATCCATGAAATATTTTTCATATATATGATTAAAGAAAAATAATTTTTTCATTAAATGAATGATAATTGTATTTCGGAAAAAATTTAACCATCTTTATAATTCTTTTAAAAGTAATATTTTTAATGATTTTTGTATGAAACACTTTTAATTAAAATCCATGTTTTAAAAGATAATATATTTATACTCTTACTCCTCTTCCATTTCCATATTCTAAAAATTATTTTCTGGGTACATTTATATAGAAATAAATGAAATAAAAAGTAATTTTAATGTCTCTTCTTAACTTATTTTAATGTTATTGGAACATATTATTTTTATGAATTTATATGGAATGTTTAAAAATTATTTAAAAATTGAAAAGAGTATTATTTTTTTATTTTAAATTGAATCAATGATTTTTCTCAATTCCATAAAAATTAATATTTTTTTGTTCCCCTATAATAATTTTTGTTTTCTTCAATGAAAAACCTGATGGACCTTAGAACACTCTGAGAAATGAGTGTTGAATCAAGGTGTCAAATATTTCTTTTAAATGTATGGATAGTGTTTTCATATTGGAAAACATGTTAAAACTTTCTGAAGGAAATGTGTATAATAAAACCAATGACATGTAACGAAATAAAACATCAAATTCACTTGGATCACCACTAATGGTAACATCCTTGGAGCATAAACCGACTGTTTATAGGTCATAAAAAAATTCATTAATCCTCACATGTTGTGGATTACAAGAGTTTATCCTTGTAACTGTATTCCTAGAACATTTCATTTACAAAGTTTTAAAGAAATCACATTGCATTACTTTGATCACATCCACTGAATCCCCCATTCTAACTGTATTGGATGAATCCTACTCAGTTTTTCGACGTGAAGGTCACTTCAATGGAGTATAATTAACTAATGCATCCTCAATTGTAAATGGGTGATCTGTTGATGAGTCATTATCTTCCATATATGTAATTTAATTTCCCACACATAGACAGGTTATGATAATTAATTTCACAAACTGATTTCGTCAATTTTCAGGCTCCCTTGAGTGTTCTACGTTCCACCTTGCCACATCCGCATATTGAGTAGTGGGTATGGTTTTTGGATTATATCCTCCAAGAACCATTATGGTTTTCATGTACCATATGGATTCTCCAAAAACAACCCTAGTCCATGATCATCCTTACTCCACCTACTACTCAACTCCTCGAAGTACCAACCTGGTCCGGATACTGCCTTTCTCCATCTTATACTTTGAGAGGTTCCTCTACAAAATACACACACTCATGTGGACTATGTTTTTCTTATGTGGATGGTTCTCTCTGTATACTTTCTTCACCTTCACTATCCACTTCGGTCTTAACCAGGTTTTGTTCAATATTTTCAATATCCAGTCTCTCTACTTGTCAAAGGGGATTTATGCACCTTAGGTAGGAAAAAATGTATATTAATAATTCGATAATCTATGATTTATCAAATATATTATTATTGTGTAGAGTCCACCGCATAATGATCCTGTCTCGCAAACAGAAACTATCCCCCGAACATCCATCCTTCTACATACAACACGCCTCTGTCCACATACCTTCATTGTGAATTTATTTTGATTTCACATGCCATTATGTGTACTATCCTCGCTCATCAATATATAGTTTGTGAACCATTATAGAAAATGTTTCACTGTCCATGTCCCAGGAGACATGGTTCTCTCCATTTGTTTAATACCTTCATCATTATTCTTTTCATACATTTATATGAATAGATTCTTGATTATGAGGGCGGAAAAAATTGGTGAAGACTAGGAAACATATACACCTTCAATACTACTTCTAGCCTCTATTGCAAGACCACATTCCTTCCAAACTCCCATGTCATCGATTTGTAGATTAACAATTAAATCAAACCTTACTCCATTATAAATAAAAAAAATATGTGCATAAAAAATTCCCCCCTTTGGGTTTGTCGATAATATCTAAATAAATTCACTAAAGAACTAGCCACTATCCATAACTAAAACATCAAGAAACAAATCAGACAGCACTCTTAGTCTACATGAGATATGCTTAATGTAGAAAACAAGATCAAGGACATGAATTGAGTTCTCATGTTTTTTTCTCCAAAATTGTTTCATTTATAACATTATACTATTATCCCTATGTACTTTATCAAGAAAAAAATTAATTATTTTTGATCCATGGAAGTTATCCAGTCTCCCATATTGTATATAAATGCAATGAACAAAATTTTGAACATTATAGAGCTCAGAAATATACTCCCCCTGGATTGTACATCCCCATTAACATTCATCAATTCCAAAATTCGATTAAATAGTAAATAAAAATCGCGAGATGGGAGTTTCATGACCTCTATTTATAGTAAAAGGTGGTTTAACAAAGAGGATCAACCGATGTTTCTCAAACACACCCACTGTAAGTGGCTTGTTAAAAATATCAGCCACTTTCTCATCTATTCCCACATAATCCATTTTTATCATACCTACATCAACATTTTCTTTGATGAAGTGATATATGATTTCATTATGATTCATAAGAGAATGATGAACATGATTTATTGTAAGATCAATTGTTCTATTATTATAATAGTAAATCATCATTGGTTTTTTAACCTCATTAATGATGTCGGCCTGTTGCTTCTTAATCTAAAGTAGCCGAGTGTATTTTTTTTATGCACATACATCCATCATTAGTAGTACTAATAGAATTAAATTCTTTTATCTTGATCATCCAAACCACACAGTTAGTCCAAATATAGAATGCTCCACCACATGTGGAATTTCTATCCACAAAATCTCCAGCCAATTTAGCATTAGAAAAAGTGGGTAGTTCACTCTCTATTCTTGCATTAAAGTATAGCCCCTAATTATATTTACCATGAATTTATCTCATGATTATTTTCACGATCACTATCTGTTCCTTCTTCAGATTACTCTGAAAGTGGGCCACAAGGTATGTTGCAAAGGAAATATCTAGTCATGTCACCATCATGTACAATAGGCATCCAATGATTCTTCTGTACATTGTGGGATCCACATATTTCCCTTCCACATGCTTCCGGACCATTGTTCCAACAATAATCAGAGTTTATTTTTTTGGAATCATGCATATTGAATTTCATCAACTTCTCTCTTGCATACATTTCAAGAGAGAAGAGAATTCAATCCTCCTTATTAATCACTTGAAACCCTAACAAGTATGTGAGTTTACCAATCAAAGGCATTTCAGGTTCTGATTTAATGTGATTGGAAAATTCATCCAAAAATCCCCGCCTGCTTCCACCAAAAATGATGTCATCCATGTATACCAATATCATGAAATGATCCTTTTTAGAAATCTTCACATATATATTTTGATTCACTCCACCTCTTTTAAACTCATGATTTCTCATATAAGAGTCCAACCGAGAGTACCATGCTTGGTGTTCCGATTTCAGTCCGTAGAGTTCTTTTGTACATTTTCAAACCTTCAGTTCTTCAATGACATTAAAGAACCATACAAGTTGTTCAATGTTGTCTTCTTATTCTAATACCTCATTTAATAATTTTTTCTTGATGTCCATTTGATACATTATATAACCTCTATGGATTTACATGGCTATAATAAATCTAATTAACTCTAGTCTCCCTACTAGAGAAAATTACACCTCAAAATTAGTAGAAACGATTCGTGAATGTCCTTTACAGACTACGTGTGCCTTATTTATGATCACATTTCTATGATCGTCAAATTTTTTCTTCAAAATGCACATCCTACAAATAAAATTGTGGCCTTCAGGTATTTTTAAAAGATCCCTGGTCATATTTTTTCGATCTAAAATAACTCTTAATTAATTTCATTCACCCATGAAACATCCTTTATAGAATATTCAAATAAAAATGGTTGCAGAACTAATAGAAATACAGATTATGCATTATTTTTCATTCTCCTTGTATATGAAGGTGCATTCTGATCCCCGATAATGTTATACATATAAATATCTTTTCTTATATTTTTTTTGGGGTTCGATTGAAA
The DNA here is from genome assembly GCA_963277665.1 of Viscum album. Classification (NCBI taxonomy): domain Eukaryota; kingdom Viridiplantae; phylum Streptophyta; class Magnoliopsida; order Santalales; family Viscaceae; genus Viscum; species Viscum album. Next base: position 1,936,806,514 of record OY728137.1, read on the forward strand.
TATCTTAATCAATGGTTTCCTATTATAATTCTTCTTTTGATTCAACATAATAATGTGTACCCTTAGAGTTTTTTACACTTTTCTCTACCTTCGTATTAGCATTTGTTTCATGTTTACATTATTTATCATCTTCAATCACATCAGCATATGAATTCCATGAAGCATTCTTTTTTCATGTGATAATTGATCATAACATCACTGCTTCCCACAATTATTCCCAAGCAATTATTGAAAAACTTGTTGATTTTCTTTCATTTATTATCGAAGAAATATTCTTTCTTCTGCACTGTCACCATACATTCATTGATTTCCATCTTTGTTTCAGAGTAAACATTTTCTTCAGAAAACATGAAAATACTTTAATGAGGGACTCTTTATATTCAATTATTCTTATGGTGTATTTGTCTCACCCATATATATTCCTATTTAATTTGGAATATTAACTTTGGAATGACCATCCAATTTATAGTAATGTTGAGGAATATGAATCTTTATCAATATAGATTTGGCCATGTTTTTATCATATCGGTTCCTATACCCAATAACTCAATTTTCAGGTGGATTTCATACATCAACCACCTCAAGTTACATCCCATGATTCTCTTGGTAATTGTCAAATTCATTGGGAATGAATTCCCCTCCATTTTGAAAACACATGAATTTGATCTTCCATCCAGTATAATTATTTTCAATTGATCTGTAGGTTTTCATGCAATGAAGAACATTTCGATTCCTACGTATAATAGTCCCACATTCCATTATACTATTATAATCTATAAAAAAACAAAATAAATTTCTCCATATGGTATAACAACATATATCGGGCCACATACATCTGTATGGATGAGTTCACGGTTATTCTTCTTTGGCCAGTAGAAAATGAATCCCATTTTTCCTCCTATGCAAGCATCATAGGCCTTTTCTCATTCATGATTCAGATTATTAATATCCATGAAAATAGTCATATTTGATATCATTTCCATGTCATTCTATTGATGTTCAACCATCTCAGATGATATATGTTTCTTTCCTCTTCAACTATTAGGTAGAAAATGTTTACTTCGTTGTCATTCTGTTATATGTTTTCATATGTTGTATATCCTTTCAAGAGATAATTCCCAGTCATTCCTCATATAGTTCAAACATTCTGATTGAATGTCACAATAAGAGCTGAATTACATAGTTAACTCACACTATGAAGATTGTGATAGAGACTGTCCACATAATGGAGATTAGTTTTCTTCTACTCTCCATTAGTTAGATTAGTACTTCCCATTCCTTTGAGCATCAAAGCACCATTTTAAGAAAACCTTATTGTTTCGTTGACCATTTTCTTGAAATTAATTGATATGTATTCACTACCTATCATATAGGATGGACATTCACTATCAAGAATCTTGGTGTCATAGTTATTTCTAGATTTTAGGGCTACGTCTTCCAGATTGGATTTTTCAATATTCCTCTATTATTTCCATGAGGTATTGGGTTCTATGTAGGAAATTTATGGACTTTAAATTCACTATCCAATGTCCATGAATTCTTCATATTCCAATACTACTTTAAGAGGAGAAAACTTGTTTGAAATAAAAACACTCTCTTCATGACAAATATAAAATTGATTTTGAATTTTGTATGAGGTGTAAATGTCATTCCTCTCCCTACAATAAATATATTTTTCCCAATGTTAGAGTATAGAAAATAATAACCATAAAAAAAATTTCTTCTGAAGAATGTAGGATATGAATTTCTTCTCCATTTTTTAACTCGAAGACCTCCCCCATTCAGATATCCCCTTACATCTTCAAAAAATGACATGGTGTGACCTAGATATCCACCGAACTGACACTATATGAGAGGAAATTTCTTATTAATTCTTTTTTTACTCATTCCATCTACCAGGGGATTAATTTTTTTCTCCATATTAATCTTAGATTCTCAAAGATTGTCTTCTGTTCTACTTTTAGTTTTATTTATGTGACTTTTTTCATTACATTTGGTGACCTTTCAACATGATCGACATTCAGATTTCCTTTATTCTATAAACAATTTTTATTATATTTGATGTTATGGAATCACAACCAATTCCAATTTTTACTATGAATGAGGGTCTTTGACCAGTCATAATATTGTCATCCCTATCCAAACCATTGTTTTCTCTCTCTGACATCTCAAAATCTGAGATGCGTTCGAATTGAATTTTCTTCTTTGATTCTTTTAAAATTGATTCGCCCTCATGTTTTATCTTTAGAGTAACAACTTCTTCTTCAAGACAATAAGTAGTAATGGATTTTTCTTCCATTATAGAGTTGAGTTTATATAGAACCTTTGATTGATATTTATTTCTCACCTTCAATTCCACAAAATTATCTATTCATTCTATAATTTTATACAATACTTTCACATATTCTTTCTGTCATTCAATTTTTGCTTCATTCTGATCAACGTATACAGATGATTCTTCAACAATTTCTATCCACTTATTTCAACACTTAAATTTAATCATAAACATCCAAACAACATACTTAAGTTGCAAATCAAGATCTGTAATAACTTTCAACTGATTATTTACAGTATTATCTACTGATAGATCTTATTTTTCTATTGTGGCTATAATGGGAGCAAGTTATACATAATTTAATTTTGTTTCATCTTCGTCACTGAAATTATTACCATCATCTTCTAATTCAAACAAAAAAACTCGTTTTTTGTAGTTTCATTGAAAATTTGACGTTTCCCTTTTTAAATAATTTTTTCATAGGCTTCTCCATGATTTCAATTTTTCTCTCTTCATTAAAAAATTTTCTACAGCACTGAGATGTAATGTTCCCAACTTCTCTAAAATGAAATAAATCCATATATAGTTTTCCTTCAAATTCATCTTTTTCTTTCTTGATCATCATGGAAATGAGAGAAAACATTTATTTTTCCTCATCACATTCATCACGACAACTTTATGAAACATTTAGTTTTTCCATAGATATGAATATCTTTTCATTTCTTACATGTGTCATAGATTATTATTGTTTGATGTTTATTTCATATGCTGATAGATTACATAGAAAAACATCAATTGAGAGTGTGGAGAGATCTATTTTTTCAAGGGAAAACAATTTTGTATTGTAAAGGGGTGTAATTATTATCAATATTATTTACTATGTAAATGTATTTGATTTCTTCACCCACAACTTCAATTCCTCCTACAACATTAGTAATTCAATTGAAAAGCGGTCTACATTCTCATTATGGTGCATATAAAATAGTCATACATATTATGATGCACATGATCTTTTTTCACCTTCACATTTTGGTATCTTTCAAAGATATTCTCTAGTTTATCCCTCATTTACTTGGATGATGTGAATCTAATTACATTTAGAAAAATATGATTAGAAATAGCTACAATGAGAGAATTTTTTGCTTTTTCATTATTATCAACAAATTTCATATCTATATCAATCGTTGAAAGTACTATAGGATCATTCACAAGCATTCCCTGTGTAGTAGAAAATAAGACATACATTCCAATTAATCTTAGATGAGATATCATCATATCCTTCTATACTTGAAAATTACATCCATCAAAGTGAGGAACTCCCATAACATTTAATGGATTCTTCATGATAGCACAATACAGATTCAAGACCGGTAACCATTATACTTTGATACCACTGGATGGACCCCGCAACACCCTAAGAGGGGAGGGGTGAATCAGGGTGTCAAATGTTTCATTCAAACAGATGGATCATGTTCCCATATTGGAAGGAACCTATTAAAACTCTATGAAGAAGAAGTGTCAAAAATAACCAATCCCATACAATGCAATGACACAACGATTTTACTTTGTTCACCACTAAGGTATATATTCAAGGATAATACGTTGATAGTGTATCGTTCATACCAAAAACCACTATTATTAAAAAGTTGTGGATTTTATGTGTTTATAACTATCACTCTATGCCATGAGCACTGTCTCTACATAGATTTCGGGAAATCACACCGTGTCCCTCAGATCACTATTACTGACTCCCCCTTACTCCCAGCATTGGTTGACTTTTTACTCAGTTTACCAACATGATGTTTGCATTAATATAGTAGAATTAAATCATGCATCCTAAACATTAATGGATGTTTTGTTGATGTCTCGTTATTTCTCATATATTTAATTTACATTTCGGTACACTGATAAGTTATGATAAAAAACATGGAAAACTGATTCAGTCAATTTTCAAACTCCTTTGAGTGTTCTGCACACCACATTGCCTCCTCCGCATATTGAGTAGCGAGTATGGTTCACAGATCACATCCTCTACATTCAACTGCAGTTTCCTCATACCGTCCAATTTCTCTATGAATTTCCCTGCTCTAACTACAACCTTACTCAGCGGAATGCTCAGCTCCTCCTCTTACTGTCCTTCTCTAAGTACAACCTTACTCCAACGCATACTGTGATAGATTCCTCCTTGAAACACACACTCTTTCATGGACTATTTATTTTATACGTAGATTGTTCTACCTGCATACCATCTTCACCTCCGGGATCCAATTACATATTCATTGAATTTCCTTCCGAAATTTTACTCCCCAATCCCGCTACGTAACAAAGGTGATTACCGCTCCCTATAAAGAAAAAATGTATTTGAGAAATATGCTAATCCAGTATTTAACAAATATATGATTTTCGTATAGTCTCTACCACATACTACTCATATCCAACTAACTATTGCTATCCCGTGAACTGCCAGCCTTCTACATGCTGCACATGATTGTCCACATTCCTTTTTTTCCAACTGCTTTCAGATTCATGAACCGCACCACGTACAGTTCCTGATGATTCGTATGCGGTCCGCGAAACTCTTTCATAAAAGGGATGTTGTCCATGTCTTGGTCAACATGGTTCTCTCTCCTTTTTGAATTACATCTCCATTCATCCTTCCAAACATTCATATGAACATATTATCATTTTTGAGAGCCCGAAAATTGGAAAACACTGGGAATCAAAGCCATCTTTAATAATGATTTCAACCACAATCATAAGACAGAATTCCTTGAATACTCTATGGTAATCCATGTGAAGATCGAAAAAAGTCTAGAATCCATAATAAAAAACAAATTCATTGGTTCCCACACAACCAGGTCCCATTATTCTGTATATTTCAAAAAAAATCAATTGATTGTGAATTTTGATATTTGTTAATTATTTTTCATATAGGTGTATGGGATCCCCCTAACTAATTCTTTTCAATGGGTTACGACCCATATATGTCTAATTCATTTTATTTCAAACTTAAATGTTATAAAATGATTCTAAATTACATATATATTGCACCCACATATATATCAATATTATTCTTCCTTCTATTTAGTGGTGATAAATGCCTTATATTCATTTCTCAAATGCCTTATTTATGATATTTCCTTATATTATGATATGAGAAAAGATTATGAAACACATATCATTCCATGGGTAATTATTATAATTATTCCATATGATTGGTATATTTTTAATTGAAAATTAATCAAAAATATTTTTTTGATAATATGTGGATTCAACAATTTCATTAATTTCCTTATGGGTTTGATACTCACAAACTCCAAAGACTTTTGTTACTAATGAATTTTATTTTATGGGAATAAATATAAAATAATATTCATTGAAATATTTATTCTATAATTATATTCATTTCATTGATCTTTTTGTAATATTTGATAATGTATTCTAAACCTGTTTTTATCATATTCTAGAAAAAACTCTTCATACATTTTGTGCAAGAATAACATAAGGAAGGAACCCTACATTAGAAACAACACATATAGAACATATACCCTACACTGTTGTGAATTTATGATTTATCAACCCTATGACAGTAAGGATCCATATGTTTGAGAAATAAAAAGTTTTTTTATGAAGACATACAATTAGATTAAAACATACGTTTGAGGAATTTAACCTATGGTACATCAGTCCTATGTTTTAATATTCAACGTCGTAGTTTTTATTCCGTTTTCTTGTCCAAGATCTATGAAATAGTCTTTGAGAAATAAATATATGTTCAAATCTATTTTATGATCGATCCAAAGGCTCGTTATATTGTTCTTAATGGTTTTTGTTCGACGGAGTAAATTATTTATATTATTATGGGAAGTCTTACATCTCCAAATAGATTTTGAAATAAAATATTAATGATTTAATAATTAACATTTCTAGATATGGTGTGATCAATAGAAGTTTATCTAGATGTATATATATATTTTGAATATCTTCATTATTAATATATATAATATAAAAAGAATACATGCATAAGGAAAAGATACGTGTCATCAACTTTAGAGATACAATGTGGAGATATACACATTTTGATCTATCAGATAAATTTGTATAATGTATTATTTTAAGATTTCATTTCATCTATAATTTGTTGCAGCAAACTATGTTGTTTAACCTAAACCAAAAAAGAAACCTAATTCTTTTGATATAATTGAGTTTTGAATTCTTGTACTCATTTATAGTGATGGTTTAGCGTATTCTACTAAACTTCAGATATTATATACATTTTAAAATAACTAGAAGGACCAATAAAATTATTATAAGGTGTCATCTACCTACACTCAATTGTTTATAAATTTTCTTAGGATAATTAGTTTTAATTGTAAATTCACACAGTTTATGGAGTTGAGCATTGGTTGAGTAGAAAATGGGATCATTCTTCCTTGAACCACAAATACATCATTTTGTTCATTTTATTTATTTATTTATATGCATCACTTATCATTTAGTGAAAAGTAATGGTTCAATGAAAAACCTATGAGGTTTTCCAAATCTATCAATGTTTTGATAACCATAATTCACCCCCTATTGTGTATTTGATTTTTTTATATCTATCTCGACCTATAAATTTGTTTTGTAGGCATGGATTGACTAGAATATTATCCTTTTTTCCTATAAAAACAAGTGGAATAAAATTCCTAAACCAAATTTTTATTTTCTCTAACAGCCATATTTTAAAGACTCTGATAAAGAAATCCTGAAATTTAAGATTCTAGATAATGTTTTTTGATAATGCATGATCCTAACTTCAACGGTCAAAAATATGGATACTATAAAGGAAGTGTTGTTATTTAAATAAAATTTCTTGGAATATGATTTTATTTAAAAGTTGTTAATCCTTAATTGAATCCTGAAAAAGATATTAAAGATTGGAATAGTGATCAAGAAAATGAATATGATCTCAATTTAAAAGAAATGAATGTTATTTTCCATGGTTTAGTAACATAATAATTTAATAAATTATCATTATGTTCTACTACATTTGATCTATAGTAGAATATTACATATACCTATGAGAGAACAGAAAATATCATCTAATTAACATACACTACTAAAAATACAAAGTTCAGTACTTTTAGAGTTGATGGGTATGAAACTATCAATCAAATAGCAGAATTGTTTACATATATCCTAAATAATTTTTTTTTCATTTGGATATCAAAATTTTCAATTATATAAAATATTTAAGGTCCTTAATGTACTAACTGTTAATTAGACTGGAATATCATTCCCTATATGACAGTCTCCATGAATAACATATTTAGAAATGAAAGAGTTGACCTAGAATTTTATGATATTTGAAAATGAAATAATGGTTGAATATAATAAACATATCAAACATAGAGAAGTCTCTCTGAATACTGAAATTGATGAATCATCTAATTTAGGTCATCTCGATATAGATGAGGATTTATTATATGTTGAGTAAAAATTTTACAATATATACAGAAATAAAAATAAAGATAATGGAGGATTTATTTTGTGAATATAAGGGAGGAATTCATAATATGTATAACAACCATTTTATCAATACTCAATGGAAATTAAGTTATTAAAGAAAAAAACAACAATATAAAGGCCACCTAGAGTAATTATATTATTTCACCTGATGCATGTTCTTCAAGTTGAGATACTTAGCATAAAATCATATGTCGCTTGGCCGTTAAAAATGAGGTATAATCATCTTTCTTGAAAAAATCTAGTTTTGAAAAAACAATCTTATGATGAGTTTAATAAATATTGATTTTTATAAGATAAATATGAATCTATAGAAAATAAACCTAAAAAATAAGAATATATTATGATATTAAACTATTGGATTACGAAAATATTTAATAACAGATTATATATTTAATATATAGTGATTCTAAGAATTTTTTTCATTTAAATTACACAAATATTCATGATTAATTAGAAAAGTTGATGAATTAAAACAATATTCTAATAAGATAATAAAATTTCAAAAATATTTAATCCAACTTCTTACAAAATAAATACTAAAAGAAAAATTATAAATAAGAATTAATGGAAAAAGTCCATGTGAATATAATAATTATTTTGATCGCAGATTAAATAGAAATAAAATGATTAATGTTAACTATTTTTAATGTGGATCTAATTTTAATTATGAAAATTAATGTTTTTTTAGAAAACCCAATAAATCCAATTTTATAAATGTCTATTTATAAACATAATTATATTACATGAATAGTATAATTGTGACTAAAAATAAACATGTTTGGTTACGTGAGAATTTAGTTTCTAATACTGCTAGTCACAAAAGAATATGGGTACCAAATTAAACAAGTATTTGATGTATTATTGGATTACACCACTATGATGTATTATTGAATATTAAAATTGTGGATTAGTTGATATATAATAGACTATAACAATGGAGTTAAAAAAACTGATTTTGTTCTTTATTAAAAAAATCCTAAGTACTATAAAATCTAATCCATGATGTATTTCGTTTTTAAGACTATATGAATCTCGTTCATTCAAATATAATTCATTGAAACAGATATATTTCATAAGAAGATATTCTATATTAGTAATCATGTTTTAGACTGTATTGATTATATAATTTATTTACATTTATATTCAATAAAAATCATTATTCTACTCTTTATATAAATACTGTGCTTTTTAAATTAATAAAGGATATATTTTTAATTTTTCTAAGAGGAAACGTTTTTTAAATCTTTTTAATTCATGTTACTACAATATTATTTGGTTACATAATCCAAAATACTATTCTTACGTAAAATATCATTTCAATTTAAAATAAATCATTGGAATTTTTCAGCAAAAGTAATTGAAACCTCATATGTATCTTGTTAGAACCAAATGTTTCATATTATTCATAAAAACTATTTATTCATCGTATTATCATTTTTACAATTCAATATATATAATTAAATCCGACATTGAAAAATAGACATAAAAATATGAAGAGGTCAACCACTTCTTGTTCAGAAAAATGTTATCCTCCCAAAATAGAAAATATAATTATTCTATCCCATTGAAATAATATTGAGTTTCATTTTATGAATATTTTTTCAAAAATTATTTTAAAATAAATTAATATGTTAATGGTTCTATATAAATATAAGTATATTTTTTTCAATTGTCTTATGAGGTACGTCTATTTAAATTTAACGCTTTCAACTAAAAAATGTGAAGCTATAAGATGAGTGGAATGCATCTATAAAGACATATGATGGTCTCCTGAAATAATATGTATGAAAAGTTGATTATGATTCATTAGAAAATAAATATCATAACATGAGAGATATTTTGATCTCAAAAATATAATTTCATGTATTCAATATAGAAATGCTAAATGAAAAGGAATTACTCATAAGGGAAGCTATTAAAAAGTCCAATCATGCTAAACTAAAGTTGTTTGTTGTTGAAACATGTTAATAATCTTCTAATGAAAGAACAACAGATGCTCAAAATAAATTATATGAGTTTTAAAAAAAATTATTTACATGAAGTGAAAAAATTATATGGTATTAATGTTCATAAATAAAATCTACATCTTAACACTTCAATTTTAAATTTATATATAGTTTTTTAATCTATTGTTTAATGAAAATAGTTTTATATGTTTATTTTTAATATATATTTACTTTCTATTATTTATCATACATTAGCATGAAATTTTTATTATCTTATAAATTTATTTATTTCTGTAAGTACCAATTTTTATTTTTAATTATTATTTTTTAGAAAATATTTTAATAAACCTATGTGATAATATTTATATTGAGTATTATGAATATAATAATTTCAATTAATATATGCACTATGTTTAATTTTCTTTTCATATTTTTAAGGAAATCATGAATTTAGGTATGATAATTTTATAGTTCATATATATTTGATGTCAAAAAATTGGGATATGTGTTATATAACATCATTTCTATTATGTGGACTCAAATTTTGTAAAATTTATTCATTATAATTATTTATTATTCATATCATTGTCTTATATTATTTATAGTTATTTATTATTAATATAAATATCTTGGGGGAAAAATTTTCTATAGAAATAGATAAAAATGATATAAATTTATTTTTTATACTCTTGGTTTCTAATTTAAATATTTATTTTAATTGGGGATAGGTTTTATAAAAAATAATTTTTAGGTGAGAAGGTATAATCCTTATATTAGGGGAGAAGATTCTGTAATGAATAAATATTATAAAAGAAAAAATGTTGATATATTTGAAAAATATTTTTAATATTATTTTTAAATTTGAAAAATTTAGGTTATGAGTTTTGTGATCATTAAAAAGATTGATATTGTTGAGAATATGTTGATTCAACAATTTTTTTTTATTTAATTTTGTTTATAATTATCACAAAAAATACCATTTATGTTACTAATCAATTGGATTTAATGTGATTTTTAAGATATTAATATCCATGGAAATATTTATCCAGGATTTATATCCCTTTCATTGATCTTCATGGATTGTTTGATAAAGTACTTTGAATGTGTTCTCATGTATTCTGGGAAAAATCATAATACCATACATGCCAGAGTAAAATACAGAAGGAACCATACATATGAAACAATGCATATGTATCATTAAAATAGATAGTCGTGAAAGTATGGTTCATCAAACCTATGTTAGTATGGAACCCTAGGATTTAGAAAATTGAATATATGGTTAACCAACTCTCTATTCAGAATCAACCCCACATTTTAGGAAAGAAACCTAGGGCACATCAACCATGCATTTTACAATTCTATGATGGTGTTTTTAATATATGATATTATATGAGATTTATGAAATGATCTAGAATAAAGTAAATATATGTTCAAATATATTTTATGACTGAATCAATGTCTTGTTATGTTTTTTTAAAGGATTGTATTCCACAGAGTAAATCGTTCTTATTATTATGGGATGTTACGACTCTCTATAATGATTTTGAATTCAAATATTCATGATTTATTGTGTGATATTTCAGGATCTTGTTTAACCTCGAGTTGTTCAACCAATTGTGTAAATATTGAAACATTATCCAGAAAAAATATATTTAAATACAAAGGATACATAAGTAAGAAAATTCAATTGTCCATCATCTTCAAAGATACACTTTTGAGATATATATGTTTTTATCCATCTGATCTATTTTCTACAATTCATTAATAATTATATGATTTTATTTGTTAGTTTCAGCTGAAAACTATAACGTTTAACATATACATTCAAAAAAAAGCAATCAATTTTGATTTAAATGTGTTTCGACTACTCGTACAGAGTCATGGTAAAATTTCAGCTTCTTGTACAATTCTTTATATATTTGGTTCCATATAAAAGAACTATAAGGCCCTGTAAAATGATTATAAGGTTTTAATTACCTAAACATGGTTATTTTTTAATATTCTTAGGATATGAGGACCTGATAGTCAAATCAACCCACTCATGCTTATATGAATTAGTGGATTGTAATAGGGGTACTTTGTGCCGTCGTCCACTGGACCTCATTGGGTTCATTTTCTTGTTTATTTCTTCTGCTCACCCATCTTTAACTGAAAATGAATGGTTCACTATATAGCAAGATAGGTGTTTCAAATCTCTCAATGATTTAAAAAACACAATTAAACCCACTCTTGTTTCATTATCTTAATTATATCTATCCTGACCTAAAAATTTGTAACGGGTGTTCCCCAAAAAATATCCCACTCATTGGGTACATATCTTCTCTCTTGAGATATTATGTATGGTAGTAAGAAGTAATAAAAGTCCATTTTGGGACACTACCCACTAATTTATGATATATTGGAAATTATTCATAACCTATGTTTTTTTCATGTTATATGTTTCTTCCAAGTAATTTTTTTTCTATAATTGTATTACAGTATATTCATTGTGTTGTTCTCAAATCATATTATTCATGAACTTATGCTTAATTGAATATATTTGAAAATTGTTCGGGGTGAAATTTATAAATTTTTTGGAAAGGCTTCAATAATTTTATTCATTATTTCAAAAGAAACAATATATATTTTATTTTACCATTATAATTTATTATAAAAAATTTTATTTGAAAAAATTTCTTGAAATTTTGAATTTTTGGTTAATAAAATATTTCTTTTGAGAATGAAGTTCTTTTTTTAGATAAAATAAAAATCTTAAATATGTATTCTAGAATAAATGGTTATATTTCTATATTTTTTATTTCCATCATATATTTTATTCGTCCAAAGTCTTAAAATGGTTTTCATAGGGATTTTAGGACTACTAGTTAAAAGTTGGAAATTAATATGAAAATTTTGAACATTTGTAAACAAAAAAAATATTTTATTTAATAAATTTATTTTGGGAGGAAAATATTTATATTATTTTTTAGTGTCAAATGGATGATATAATACATATTTTTATATGGGAGATGACCAAAACCTATTAAATAATAATCTATAATGATCCAAAAATTCATAAAATAAATAAATGATTTAAAATATTATAATATATATTTCTTAAGGATGGTTCCATATAATTGGTATGAAAGGAAATGTTTTTATAACGTTGGATATTGGGATGTTTTCATTTTTTATTAATTGAGTAGTTATAGATACCATAATGGGTTTAAATGTTTATAGTATATAAAACATAAAAAGCGAATGAAATCTATTTTTTTGTATTATGAGATATAATATTATGGTGATTTGTAATATTTTAAGAGACATAATATTATGTTAATATATATGTAAAAATTCATTTAACCTCATGTTCCTCCTATGAAGAACTCTATAATGTTTTTTTGGGATATAATCAAAATTTTATTAGAATACCATTGAGGAAAAATCATTCTTTAATTTTTATGCTATTTTGAGGATGTTCATAATATTTTGTGAATAATATATTAATTATATTAATATAGTTTTAGAAAAATGGAAAAAATATCACATCTGGAAAGGTCATAGGTCATGAAATCAAAACAAATTGGAGACAATGGTACATCACGAACCAGTTCCCTACATGATGTCCTGACTAGTTTGACATATTTTCAAGAAATTTGATATGAAATGATTTTTATGATTTTGGGATCATATTTTTGATCATTTCGATTAGAATGGGATTATAATGTTATTTTTTCTATGATTAATTTTATTTGTTATGTTGATCATTATATTTTTGGAGAACATTATATTACCAAGTGATTTTATTTATTGATTAATGGTTGAAATAGTTTTCTGAGTTATATATGATTTTAATTTTGTTTTATGGGTATAAAGGTTATTTAAGGAAATAAATTTCATATTTTTATGTTTATATGATTAGTTCAAATAAATGATTTCTTGTATTACTTTGTGATTTATTAATGATGATAGGGGAAAATATTAAATTAATATCAGAATAATATGTGATAAAATACATATTATTTTTATGTTTTGATCCTTGTTGGGATATATTTGAATAATTTGATGTTTATTTATTTATCAAATGATTTATGTTATTCCATGGATATTATTTTCAAGTAATGTTAGATTAATGTTATATTTATTCATATAATGATTTAAACATTTTGGAATTATCATACATTATGTTAAAAATTTATTTTTATTTAATTGCTAAATATATAAGCAACAATTTTTTATTTTTATAGATAATGAAATCCATTATATTTTTATTTTAGTGCATCATAAATGAAAAAATCATCTTTAATACTAAATATTTGGTACAAAATAAGAGCTGGGATCTGAAATTCATTACGAAAAGAAATTATTCTATTTAAGTAAATATGTTTCTTTCTATGAATACACTAGATTTTTTTGAAATTAATATGTTTTAAAAGCTATAGAACTATTTTTTTCAAATACCATTACTTTTGATTATCTTATTCCCCTTTCCACACCTCTATTGTTTATGGTTCTTTGGACATCAAATTTAACATGATCGATCATTTAATTAGGCATAATGTTTTCTATCATTCCCCATCATCATTTAGACATTAAATTTTTCATCCATGTCCATAATTTCACTTCAATCTAATGTTATCCGGATTGAAAACCTAATTATATGTTATTATAGTTGACCATAAAATTTCCGCTCTCTATTTTCATGTGTAAATTTTATTAACACGCTTTATGTGGTGGGATTTCAAAAATGGTATATTTAAATGTGGAATAATTGAAAATTATGTTCAACTTAAAATTTTGAAAAATAATATTTTTTTAAAGTGGGTGATAATATAACATCCTAATATGCTTAAAATAATGATTATTTATTATAGTATAAACGATATGTCATGTTGATCATAAAGAAACCATGAAATATTATATTAAAAATTTTACTATTATAACCATGTTGTATAATTTCCATATATTAATATGGCTATAAAATTAAGAAATATTAATAAATGTCCAAATATATGGAGAATAAATCCATTTAAAAAAACCATAGGATGAATTTTATCATAAATATCCATCAAATGAAAACATGTATAAAAATTACAAGTGTCTTGGGAATATTGCGATCATAATTCATCAAGGGAAACTAAAACAAGAAATCCTTATTTTATTCTACATAATTTATCCAAAAAAACTTTGTTCACCTAAAACTACATAGTATATCCTTGGGAACACAAAAAAATGGTTGAGAAAAAAAATACTAGTATGGGATAAAAAATGGAATGAAAACATAACCTATGATCCAATAGTATAATATGATATCATAGAAGTGAAAGATAATGAATTAATAGATTGAAGCACAACCTAAATAACATTGAATCATAAAATTATTGAATTGTAGTAAATGATGAAATAACATACCATAAGAAATAAAAATGATTCAAAACTAATTTCCAACACCATAACACATGGCATAAAAAGTCCCATAATGGATTAGGTTTACTCACTAATCCCATACATAACATCTCTTGTGAAGAAATAATTACCCAAGGAATTAGAGAACGATTCAGGTGCACCCATCATAAAATGTTCCTAGTTTATGTATTAAAAAATATAAATTAATCATAACTCATATACATAATAATTCCCCATGGAAATAAAATTGGCTCCGTAATCTTAACTCACATCATAATCAAAGGAATTCTCATAATGATGGATTTTGAGAAAAAAAATTAAATCATGTATTACCTCATCATAGGAAGGAATAATATTAAATGATTATATGATATATATATATATAAAGAAATTATATTTTTTAAAATATTTAATGATATATAAATTTATAGAATTTCCATAACATGAAAAAATGATTGGTTTAGAGAGATCCCACACCCTACGACCCATGTCTCATGTGTGTTATTTATCATAAAAAAATCAAAAGTTTTAATTATTTATTTTATTAATAACGTTTTTATTATTTTTTTTAAATTTATATTATGTATTATCAGGTTATATTCAATTACTTAATCATTAAGTTTTATGCGAGACATTTTGATGATATTTGGCTCATAATTCCAAAAAATACCATTATACTGTAGAATTCTGAAAAAAAATAATTCTATTTAACCATATCCAAAATAATAATAATTATAAAATAATAATTTTATAGTGAAATTATAATTTGAAAACAAATCCTGAAATATGGTTATGTTAATTGAACTTTGTTGCAATCATGAACTTGATAGGTCATACGTACGCATTAGTAATGTTTCCATTTGTCAATGATCTGGATAGAAATAAAGTAATTAGTTTTTTATCATATTAGAATTAGAATTATATAATAGATATCATATTATTTGTTTTAATACACCTATATATACAACCCATGTGATGTTTTAATGAAAAAGGAAACACCTTTCTATATGGAGGTAGTAATGCACACATACGCATGAACTACATTATAATTCTTCTTTAAAATGGAATCATAAGAAAATATATCAAGTATTATATTTTAAAAATTATAAATATGTAATTAATAATATATATATATAAAAATTATATTAGTCAATAAAAATAGTTATGAGAGCCAATGATGAAAAAATTAAATCGATTCGCGAGAGAAAAGTCTATTGTACACACTTGCAATAGAATAGTTGTTGGATATAGGTTATGAATTCAACACCATGAAATTTCATAATATGGTATATACTAATGTTTTTATTTAATCAATTATATATAATATATAAATTATATTTAATATAAAGTAAATGTAAAAAAACTCAGTTTAGAACAATACCTCTTCTTCAGACAACCTCCATACGTTTTCACCAAAAGCTTCCATAAGATAGATTTCTGATTAATCTGAGGCCTATAGGACAAGGTAAATATAATAAGGATGCTATGTGTGGGATTATTTCTTGATAAGAGTTTATTGATTTCTAGAGAGAATATAATATGGGTTATCCTTTTATAAGTTTATGGAGGGAACCCACATAGACATTTACTAAAAGAATATGAAATTATAATGTGATTATCCTTCCAAATGATTTAAAATGGACCTAGATTATAGTGTTAGATATCAAAAAATTTAATTTTTTAATTAAATAAGATTTGCAGATGTTTACTTGGAAATAATTCCCTTATCTAGTGGTTTAATCCCTCAGTAAAACTATTTAACCCTTAATAGTTGTAATTAATTTAAACTAATTTTACCATTCATTAGAACAATAAATTTTGTTGAAATTATTGCTGAATATTATTTACTCTGATCCAAATATGTAATATATTTTATATAATTAAAATAAATTATTTTATATAATTTAATTTATTATTAATCCACGAACACGTGGCGAAATGTGTATTTTCAAGAAATTAAATTTTTTTAGTAATTGAATATATTATATTAACTATATTAATATAATTTCTCACTATATAAATTTAAATAAATATAAATATATATATATTATATAGAATTATTATAAATTATTGCTCGATATTTTTTATTCTAATTAACTAAAATAGAGATATATTATAAACATTATAACTATTTTTTGAAAAAACATGCTTTTAAGCCTAGAATTAATTTTTAAAAAATATCATGAAAATTGATTACTAAAATGAAATAAATTAGATTATTATAAATTAAATATCTAATATTTATATTTAATATAAAATTAAAAATATATTCTGACATGTAAATTATACGATTTAATAAAAATAAATGAAAATATATAAAATCATTAAATTTTACTCTTATTGAAAAGTCATTGATTTTAGAAAAATACAAAATTTTAACCCTAATTATATTTTTATGTGATTATTTTAAAAATTAAATTATTTTATAATTAGAATATATAAAATCATATGAATTTAATTATAATTTCATCTCAGAACAAAATTTGAAATATTTTTGGAAGGAATAATTTTTTAAGAAAAATTTTGCCTCCTTACAGAAATGAGTTTTTTATTTCCTAATAATTTATTAATGAATTTATACTAGTTAGGAAATATATACATATATATCCAATGTTACGCAATGCTATTCATAACCACTAGTTTAACAACTAGGTAATAATGGACATATTTAATTATAGTTTTTAATGCTTAGTGTGGCATGCCATATAGAATATAGTTTTCTTTTTCTTAAATAGGGTGTGTAACAATCCATCACCCTTGTTTAATTTCACCAAAAATATTTCATATTAAATATTATGGGGAAAATAGTAGAGGGAACTTATACTTCACCCATTCCAATAGTTTCTCGAATGCCTATTTGTGATTATGGTCCCTTAAAAGTGTAATAACAAAGTGAGTTGTCTTATTGGATGAAACAATATCTTTATTTTCTAATATATTAACCATATTCTACTCATAAGAGATATCATGTTCCCTCTATACCAAATCCATGTTTTTTACATGTTAGGGGTCTGTTATTTACTTCCTTAAGGTGGCATCATGGAATATGTTGTGTACTGGAGAAAAGGTGGGTGGGTGTGATAATTAATAATCCACAGCTCAGATGTGATTAAGAATCTCAAAGGAGATGATGTACATGGGGCATATATTCCTATTCATACAAAATCTCAAAAATATTTTATATTAAAATATTTTTTGTTACACAGTATATATGTTCTAAAAATCAATATCTCATTAATGATTGTTAATATATATCTTCGGTCCAATATATGGAGTAATGATGTGATGTTTAATGGTATTTTTCAATAACGTCTATAAAAATCACATCTCCCAATATATTTCATTCTCCCACATCATCCCCAAAAATAGGTTTTCGATATCTCTAAACAATAAGGACATCATATAGATCCATTTAGATTCCTGTTATTAATATATTATTGTTTAAGAAACGTACCATAAGATGATATTTTTTTCATCATCCTTTGAAGTCAATAGAAGATGCTGTCAACATGTTTTTTAGAGTCCAAATAGTGATGTCAAATTGTACATCAGGTTTGGAGTGATAAGTTGTATGGAAGTATAAGTCAATATTTTGAGAATGTCAGAAGATCTTCTTGAACTTGGAGGTAAATATAGCGTATCAGTTAGATAATACTGATAGTGGCATTATAGGTATCCACACCAAATTTCTAATGTATATCTTTTAAATTATTTCATGTTTTAATTCATATTGAATTGAAATAAATTTGAACCCCTTATATGAAGATCCACCATATCTCATATGGATTATTTTACTCATTATTTTTTTGTAAAAATAAAGACAAAGTCCATGGTTATGTTTTCCCACTTCCACATAGGTATGTATAGTGGTTATATCATCCATTTATACTTTCTCCTTTCATAATTCACTTGCTAACATAAAAATACATTGATATATATTCATTGATCATCTTCTATATAGTTTCCCACCAATAGTTCTCTCAAATATCTTGATACATCATCCTCCTCCTAAGGTTGATGTCTCAAGACCTGTCCCAATGAGGCCCATGCTATGACTCCCCAAACAATCCTTTAATAGTCTAGGGGATGTTGACTATCACTAAGTAGACAAATTAATGACATTGTAAGCCTTAGTATATGTACTTATACACATGTACTCATCTCTAAGCCTATATAATTATAAAATGTAAACACAATAGAATAGTCGTGCATCCATACATATTAAACCCACGACTATATTATGACATTATGTAATGAAATTTAAATAGGAACAAATAAAATCAAAATTCAAAAGTCTATAACAGAAGTCCACCCTATGAAAAACTATTATTTATACCATAATTCATTAGGTAAATAGCACAATTTGTTCTTTCTCACTAAGCACCGTTTGTTCCTGGTATGTCAAGGACTCTATCGAAAGGAAACTAATCTATATAAGACATGACCCATGTGGGATTAATCCCATGCCAATGAGAGTATAATGATACTCAACAGGACACCCTGAAACCACAGAGCATATAACAATGGAAATACAGTCATATCTATATAGGTATATGTCTAAAACACATATAACAAGAATATCCAGATATACTGAATAATGACAGATTGTCCAATGGTAATTCAAATCCATCATATACAATCCTATGATCTATACTCAATGATTCCACAAAGAGATTGTCTAGGAGAACACATCCCTTAGCCTAATGGCACGAATTATAGTGCTCATTAGGTTGTGTCAATAGAAGTACATTTTTAAGGTCTGAAGAGAATAAAATACACCGCTAAGGATCACTACAATGGTTATGGGATGATACCAACAACACAATCCAAGTTAACACTCTATGTATAAGATATTCTCTTGCTCTTCATTAGTCATGATTATACAAGGAACTCGAAAAAGGAATGAATATGAATAGAGGATCTCACTATGGGACTCACAACGAGATTCCAATGACCATATCCTTGAAGCCCCACTGAATATATCAATTTCCATGGAGTAGTAGAAAATTGTACATTATCCCTTAGGGAATGTATATGGGGAACACGACCTAATGAAAAAATATATGATATAGAGGATAAAATATCTATTCCATATTTAAAAAAGTACACAACGTGTTGTAGGGTTCACTCTCCATGTACTTTGAGCTCGATTCATGACCATGTAATAAGCACATGTCTCAGTCCCAATTCTTGTAGAAGTATATGTGTGTAGGATAACAATGTAGACAACCTTTGTTCTGTTACATGAGTTCATCCCATGTTCATGCCTCTGTGTACTAATACATAGCTTAGCCAATGGACTTGGTTATGGTCATGTGTACGTGGGGGGTGTAGTAAATGGTGTTCTCCAACCCCTGTACTCCATCCCATGTCTGTGTACCACCCTAAGTAGACACTAAGTCACTAGGGAGAGAACACACATCGCCTGATAGGGGTCACATTTTAGGTGACACTTAAATCTTACATGAAACCATAGTCTCTATAAAGGGGGTCTGACACTATGTATAGATCGATATTACATGATATACAACATATATATTACTAGGAACATAGATCTAGAACCTGAGGAAGATCCTTGAGGCTCTTGCCTTCTATCTAAGGACCCCCTTTCCATGAAATCAATTGTTTGATCTCATACTAGCCACATTGTCAAAAAACATCATAATCTAACCATGAAATCCATCGGGAAAATGGATTTAATCACCATTTTTAATTGAATGCCATGGAATGATGAAGAACCGGAAACTGGGTATCCAAAACCATCGGAATTATTGAAACTTCTATTGTCACACCACTGTTGTGTCATGTTAATCCCAAATGTAAGATATCTTATCCTTGAACCAAGAAACAAGTGTAAAATGATCGATTTATCAGGATTTGTTGAACCACAGGCCACACAATTAACACCCAAAATTATTGATGAATCATGGGAGGAAATAAAAAGAAAAAAATAGTGGAATGAACTTAAATCACTGATTGTGTCGATCATGATTCATTTACATTAGAATGAAAATTGAATAATAAAAAATTTAATCATGACAAAATTCGTCCAAAAAAATAATACTCTAAACCATCCCAAAATATGACCAATCCATGAATAAATCTATTTATTAATTGACTCATGTTTTTTTAGAAACAGAAATATATAAATAAAACAAATCAAAAGAAATTCATAACTCGATTCATATCATTAATTGACATAGAAGGAAGTTGTATCAAATTTTTTGGTGAGATACATAGTTTCTATTCATTACCATTTTTGAATTTCTAATCTATTAATTTAATTAAAATGAGATCTCTTAGACTGGAACCTGTGGATATTTTAAATTCAAATGGTTTGGAAGATAACCAATAAAATATTCTATTAGCGGTTATTTAAGGAGGAAAATTTGATTGTTTTGACATTAGAAAAGTAAAATAAGTTTTTAAAATTATTGTATCCATTTAATTCATATGATGAATTTTCCTCAATCACTATATTGAAATCATGTATACATGACAGCTATGTTAAACATTACATTATTAACATAATGACACCCTCAAATTTCTGTTAGCGGAATATGTTTACAAGTTAATATTTTTCATTATGAAAACATTTTGAGCCTGATATTTATTATATTTTATATACTTCAAATATTTATTCATAGATCATTTAATGTAAAGACCCTGAAAATTCCATGTAAATATTTTCTAAAGATATGTAAATTTTACAAGTCTGTGAAAATTGACGGCACGTGATTCTGAGTCCTGTTGTTCCTGGAATGAATATATGAATGTTTTTTTTGGTACATTCAGTAAACGGGTGAGTAGTTTTTTTAAACTTTTAAACTGGTTCTCTGAATTGAAATAATAGTACATTGTTGAAATCACAACACTGATATTCGCTTAAGGAGACATTTAACTCGACTGTAGTGGGTCAATGGTGAAAGATAGTTTTTCACATTTTTGTGGAACTAAAAATTAAATAAGATAAACTTCTATTTTATTTCTGTTGAAACCTCCCTTGTGAATGTTAAATATGTGGGGTCCTCCTGAACTAAAACCCCCATTTTTAATTCCTAAAGGAAAGGACCACTCAAATACTCTTAATGGTAGAAACCCCTTGAACGCCCCCATTAAAAAGGAGTTAACCCACAGACTTCCTCCAAATTTATTATTCCATCATGGCACAATTAATTGTGACAAAACTTAATTAGGCCAATGTAAATTAAATTGATAGAAATAATTTAATAAGTTGGATCCTCTCATTTTTTAGGGTTGGAAATTGTTGGAAAAGGGATAAGCTTGGGAGATCTTGGAGAAACTCATCTCCAATGACTAACTTCTCCTCCAAACGAGAATTCCATCTCCATAAAATAACGTTCTTCACTGCTATGAAAGTGGAAGATGCACAAGCTAGACTTCAGAAACGTTTTGCAGAGGTGGCGATCATTGTCACCCTCTTCACCTTAACCATTTTCATCTCGCCACACATCCACGAACCTTTGAGTTAGTATCCTCTTTGGGTCTGATGATGTATTGACGATGTACTATGATCCTGTGTGGGTCTAACGATTTACTAGGATCCTATGTGGGTCTGACGATGTGCTGACGATGTACTAAGATCCTATGTGGATTTGATGATGTACTTGGATCCTATATCGGTCAGCAATTTTTTATCCTTCACAGGTGTGCCTTTTAAAGAGAGTAAGACGATTCAGTAGTTATATCTAATCCTAACTACAACTATACCTATGTTATACTTGGAGTGAGCTGATTCTGTACTTGAATGGAATATTTTATTTTAATGTAATACTTTAGTGGTATTCTTCTATGTGGCGTACCTGTGTGGTACTTACCTTCGTGGTAATCCAACCATTGAGGAATAGTTGAGCTTTGGGATTATGGGTTGGACCTCATGTTTCCTCAGGATTGAGATGGGCTTACATGATAACTTAGGTATATGTATGGGAATATACCTAAGTAAAGATTTCAATTGAATTCATGCTGAGTGGTTTACCCTTTGTGGATTTTGTGAGACCATGAGGGTCTCGGGGTCCCTACTGAGTATCGTTATACTCACTCTTGCATGGGCTATGCCCGCACCCTATTGTGTTGGGTGCAGACGACTGACAATGCAGATTGAGGATGAGGGTACCATGACTAGAGGTAGCTCAGAGGTGGACCTTATGGGAGGCATACCGCAAAGATGACCATTGGAGAGTAGTACCTACCCTTTAGGTAGGACCATTGGTGGGTTTTCACAAGATATAACCTCGTTTACTTGTAATTTTTAGTTTCTTTTGCTATCCCGTTAGGTTTTTATTCCGGCCCATTTT
Organism: Viscum album; assembly: GCA_963277665.1. Taxonomy (NCBI): domain Eukaryota; kingdom Viridiplantae; phylum Streptophyta; class Magnoliopsida; order Santalales; family Viscaceae; genus Viscum; species Viscum album. The sequence goes on from OY728137.1 coordinate 1,936,829,949, forward strand.
ACTTGCTATACTCAGTCCTTTTACTACACAGTTTTCTTGTGTTCTTATCTTGTTGTGTTATTAGTTCTATTTATTTATAGGTTATAAAGGCAATGCCTTCCCAGTTCTAGGGAATACACCTTTCGGTGCTAGTCTCTAGCCCCAGGCCTATGGATGTCGGGCTTATGGTAGTCACGGGATGTGCCCTGGGGGACGGGTCGTGAAAAATTGGTATCAGAGGGAGGCTCTACTATAGAACATATGAATATGATCATCTTTTTATCGGTAATAGTGTTATGTGTATTGAGTGTGGTTATCAGTTTAGGGAATCCAGTGTTGTTGCGGCGACCAACGTATCCATACACTAGGACCCTAAATTCTTATTTCTGAATCAGTACATGAAAAACACTGATTGCATGTGTGTTTTCGAGAGTTTTAATTGTGATCTCTCGAAGTCATCTCACCAAGAATAACATATTAACTTTGGAACACATGTTTCTTTTGAGGATGCCTCTATGCAGAAAATCAGCGTGGATTCCTGGTATACTACGCACTGATATCCCACCGAGTGATGAGTTCTCAGTGCAGGGCCCTCTTCCTGTAGAGGCACCATTAGAGGCACCAGCGGTACAATGACCCATTGGGATACCGATGCCCCAAGCTCCAGAAGTGGAGGCTTCATCCCGATGTAGCGGGTTGCATGTGTTCTATAACTAGAGGCCACCCAGGTTCAGGGGAGAGATAGACCCATAGGTGCTGAGGATTGGTTGGAGACAGTGGTGAGATTCTTTTGACCGGTAGGAACTCCAGAAAATCTCATGGTGATACTTTCTGCCAGTCTTCTATAGGCAGTAGCAGAAAGATGGTAGAGTTTGATGTTCCATGTTCACGAAAAGATGGTGCTTCTCTAGGTAGATTTCGAGATCCTGTTTTGGGTAGAGTTTTCCCAGCGACTCTTCATGTAGTGCACATACATGAGCTTCTTCATCTGCAGTAGGGAATCATGACTGTGGCCCAGTACACAACGAGGTTCACCGACCTCTCATGCTACTCCACTTATATGGTGAAAGACTGATTCTTCAGGGCCTAGACCATTTATCAGGGACTAAAGCAGGTAATCCGATATTCTATGATTTCTATCAGCATCCCGACTTAGGCAGGGGTGTTAGAGAGAGACCTCATTTTATATAGTTTTCTTGCTGATAAATCACTAGCATCGAGACCCACCACCAGTCATCACGTAGTGGAGTCTTCTGCAACTGGAAATAGATAGATGTCACAGGGGACCAAAAAGACCATACCTAAATGTGGATGACCATAGGACTTAGGATTGGTTGTGTGGGGTACCGTAGACAGATCCAGTCATGTGAGGAACATGCAATATCTCACATGTGGTGGGCAGGGTCACATGTCTCGTTATTGTCCGACCCACCATATGGATGATCAACAGACAGTCGAAAGACCACCTAGGCGGAGACAAAGGTTCTGGAAAGGAGGTCTGGAGGGAGCAGGTAGAGGTTGCAGAGGATCTGGCCGTGTAGTAGGCGGTGGGAGACGAATTGAGATGTTACCACCACCAGCAACAGGTGGTCCACCCAGACCACAGGGAGAAGGTGGAATGGGGTGAGCATAGCTTCAGGAAGCGGAGGCCTATGACCATGGAACTCCAGAGATGATATAAGGTAGGATCTTTGTCTATTCCACCTTAACTGTAGTACTTGTAGACACATGTGCCAATCATTCTTTTATTTCCACTTCCCTCATTTGGAGATTTGAGATTCCGACAGAGCCGTTGGCCCATTATTATAGCTAGACACCCGTACATGAGAGGATCTGATGATTAATCACAAGTGATGGTAGTGTGAGCTTACTCTAGGTGGAAAGAGAATCGGTTGGGATCTCCTAGTAGCGATGTTGAGACCTTACGATGTCATCCTGGGATGGACTGGTTATCTATATTCCATGCTCAGATTGAATTTATTTGGCGCAAAGTGCAGTGTGTTCACATGGATGGGAACATTTTTACCTTCACCGCTGAGAAGGGATCCTTTGAGCACATGATGGACTTACAAGGAAGATAGTGCAACCGATCACTCATTGGTTACCTATCCTTACCCTCGAAACAATTGATTTGAGTGTCTGAGTTATCATGTAGTGATGGACCAGTATGTGGATGTTTTCCCTGATGATGTTACCAGTCTTCCTCCTCGCAATGAGGTGGACATTTACATTGACTTATACCCCGTGATGACACTGATATCTACACTAGTGTATTGGATGGCTCCAATGAAGCTTTGGGAGCTGCGGGTATAGCAGGAGTATATACAGGGGAAGAGATTCATTCGGCCCAAGCTTTCTCCTAGTTCAGCCTTGATATTGTTCTCCAAGAAGGCAAGTTAAAGAATGAGGCATTGTTTCTACTATCGACACCAGAACTAGGTCACCGTAAAGAATAAGTACACCCTCTAGAGGATTGTCTACCTCTTTGATCAGCTGAAGGGAGCACAGTGGTTCTCAAAGATAGACCTCAGATCAGGCTATCACCATATCAGAGTGCGAGATGAGGATGTGAAGAAGATATATTTCAGATGTCGTTATGGCCGTTATGGATTCTTGTTTATACCTTTAGGCATAACCAATGTCTCAGTAGCCTTCAAGGGACTCATGAACATGATATTTCTTACATACCTTGATCGCTTTGTGGTGGTCTTCATTGATGACATTCATATCTTCTCGGCTACTAAGGAGGAGCATGTCTATCATTTGCAGATAGCTTTGGACACACTCTGAGAGCACCACCATTATGGTAATCTCTCAATGTGCTAGTTCTGGATCCAAGAGGTTCACTTTCTAGGATATTCCACATCAGAGGTTGAGTTGAAGTGGATCCCGTGAAGATTGAGGCGATAATTTCTTGGGAGGCTACTTGGAGTGTGACAGAGTTACAGAGTTTCCTGGGATTGGATGGATACAGTCTGGGGTTTGTGAATGATTTCTCTAGAGTTGAAACACATTTATAAGAGTTGACAGTTAAGGTGGAACCCTTCATTTGGTCAGAGATATGCCAGTGGAGTTTTTAGGAGCTGAGGAAGTGACTTACTAGTCCCCCCATCCTGAGGCTAATAGTGGAGGTAATAGGGTATGTACTCCACTACGACGCATCAGGGACTGGACTCAGATGTGTCGTGATGCAGGAGAAAGAAGTGATCGCACATGGTTCTCGATAACTGAGAAATAATGAGAATAACTATGCTACCCCTGAACTGGAGTTAGTATTAGTGGACTTCGCATTGATGATGTGGTGACATTACTTTATTGGAAATCCTTTTACAGTCTACTCGGATCACAAGAGTCTCAAGTATATCTTCTCGCATAAAGAAATGAACCTGAGACAGTGAACTTCGCTCGAGTTCCCCTAGGAATATGACATAGAGATCATATATACTACTGGTAAGGGTAACGTTGTAGAAGATGCACTCAGCCATAGATCTGGTATAAAACTTCTAGGTGACGTGATAGAGCATCTTACCTCTTTGCATATATCCTTTGTGGATCGATATAGAGCATCTTTTCTTCAGTCTCATACAGTCACTCCCCAAATTCTTTAGCGATTCAGGGAGGTGCAACGTGAGGACACTGACTGTGAGGCTTGATGTGATAAGATATCAAAATAACAGGCACCTACTGGATTTTCTAAAGGTAGGGAGCATGTCATCCTTTTAAAATGACGTACCATGGTACCAATGTCTCTTCGGGTGGAACTGTTGAGGGATTTCCATAAATCCCCTCTAGCGGTAGATTTAGGAGTGGACAAGATGTACCGGGATCCCCGAAAACATCACTGGTGGCTTTGAATGAAGAAATTAGTAGCATAGTTTGTCTCTCAATGCCACACCTGTCAGCATGTAAAGGTAGAGTATTATGTACCAGCAGGCTCCATTTAGACTTTAGAGGTCCCAGAGTGGATGTGTGATGGGATATCCATGGACTTCATGATAGTACTTCCACGTACATAAATAGGTCATGAATCTATATGGGTGATCTTCTACCGACTCACCATGTCGGCCCACATCCTACCGAACAAAGAGAAGGGTTCAATAGAGAGCATGGGATGCCTCTATGGGACCGAGATTGTGCATCTAAATGGAGTACCCTTGACAGTTTTCTCTGATCGTGATACATGTTTTACTTCCCGGATATGGAAGCGGTTGTAGGAGTGTTTTGGGATGAAGCTTCGTTTGAGCACTGCCTTCCATCCTCAGATGGATGACCAGGATGAGCGGACCATTCAGACCCTCAAAGACATGATGTATGCATGTTTCCTCAGCTTCGGTCGCAGTTGGAAGGATCACATTCCATTTGTGAATTCATCATACTATGATATAAATCACTCTATCATTGGGATGGAACCTTTTTAGGTGTTGTACGGGAAACCTTACATATCACCTCTTTGCTAGATTTACCCATAGGTGTCAGCACTCATGGGACTAGATATGGTACAGGCTACCCCAAAGAAGGTACATGTCATCCTGGAGCGGATGAATAGTGCACATATCAGGAAAAAGTCTTATGTCGATAGGTGATGGAGACCTCTGGAGTTCTAGTATGGTGACCATGTCTTTCTACAGGTCTCCCCTCAATGAGATTTGTGAATATTTGGATGGGGTGGAATTTTATCTCTGAGTTTCATCGAACCCTTCCAGGTCCTCAGTAGAGTTGGCGAGGTGGATTACCGCCTTGCTCTTCTACCTCAGTTGCACCGGCTAAACGATGTACTCCACATATCCCAGCTATGGAGATATGTGAAAGACCCTTCTCACATTTTCGACCATGGTGAGATGAACATTGATGATGGAGCAATGTTTATGGAGGTTCCAAAAGAGATTGAGGATCAATAGGAGCAGGTCCTTTGTGGTTGGTCGTTACCTCTGTTGTGTGTTCATTGGCAGCATAGAAACCTCTAGGAGTGTATACTGATGTAGGAGGCTTATATTCATGCTCAATACCACCACTTTTTTCCTTAGTTTGATTTGTGCCTTAAGGGAACATAATTCCCTAATTTGGGGAGAATGTAAAACTCGTAAAGTCCATGTAATTTTTTATAATTATACGGAAATTTTATGAGACTGAAAAAATTGGAGGCCTGTGATTTTGAGGCCTGGTGAGCCTGAAATAAGTTTCTGTACATTTTTTGGGTACTTTCAGAAAATGTGTGAGTGAGTTTTTGAAAATTTTAAACCTGTGGTTGGAATTGAAATTTGAGAACATCGATGAACTCACAACACCAATAATCACTTTAGGAGACCTTTACCTCAACTATAGTGGGTCGAGGTTGAAATAATATTTTTCACTTTTTTTGTAGAAATAAAAATAAAATAAAATAAACTTGTATTTTGTTTTTTTTTTGAAACCTCCCATGTGAATGTTAAAGAGGTGCGGAACACCAGAACTAAAACCCCCATTTAGAATTTTTAAAGGTAGAGACCACCCAAACCCTCTTAATTGGAGAAACCACTTGAACTCCGTCATTAATGAAGATTTAACCCATTAAAGCCTCCAAATTTATTATTCCAACATGGTAAAATTAATTATGCCAACATAACTGAAATTGATAGATTTAATTTTTCAAGTTGGCACCTCTCAATTTTCCAGGTTAGAAATTGTTGGAAAAGGGTGATGCTGGGAAGATCTTAGAGAAACTAATCATCAAAAAAGAACATCTCCTCCAAATTAAGAACACAATATCCATCAAATAACGTTCTTCGGAGCCAATAAAGAGGATGACGCATGAGCCCGACTTCATAAGCATGTTGCAGAGGCGATGATCGTTGTTATCCTCTTTGCCTTCACCATTTTCATCTCACGACACATCAACGAAACATAGCTGTAGGGTTATTGTTTGAATTTCCCCCCTTACCCATTCTTGATGTTCTTCATGATTCAAGTATTATCGAGCTGCTTTCTATTGCCCTAATGTGGAGGGTGCGGGCCAAACAAACATGCCCCAACATCTCTGAAATCCATTGAAGTATTGTTGAGTTCTTGCGATGGCGGAGGATGGAAATTGACACTAGTGGGTCATGGAAATGACAGTCGTCACACCATCGTCCTCGTCGATGGTGACGTCACCACCGCGCCTCTCTATGGAAGATATCCACGGCTAGTGCCATGGTGGACCGCTGCACCACGTCTGCCAAACCGCACACCAGCCGCCCTCGATGCACCATCGCGCCCCTCCTCACTGCGTCCGCCCCACCATTCCAAGGAGCCCCGGCACACCGTGGCCTCCCCGCCGCACTACGGGCCGCCCATTGTGGGTTTGGCCAACCCGAACCGGACCAGGACATACTTTGTCCCTATCCATTTTTTTGGAGATAACATTTTCACCAGGAATTCATTTGATGAACAGTCTACGGTGTCGGGAACATTAGCGAGAGACAGTCCATTTGGTATACCCCACATGATATTTGGATAATGTTAGGTTAATGTCGGGTTTGATTAAGAAGATATCCAACAGGTACCTTGGAACTAAAAGGCTAATAACTTAGAGACCAGACATACAATTGATGCACTGTCTGTTGCATTGATACCACAATTATGTGGTGGACCTTTGGGATACGTCTTTCATGGGACATCATGGGAGTTGGAGTATCGTATAGTAACATGAGGAGATGACTCTCTTGGAGACGAGAAAACATAGTGCAGGTACACTATAGCTGGATGTGATAATGTACTAGGATCCTATGTAATTATGACCATGATAAAATGATGTACTAGGATCATGTGTGGGTCTAAAGAAGTTCTGACGATGTACTTTCATCCTTTGTGGGTCTGACGATGTACTGACGATGTACTAGGATCCTGTATGGGTCTGATGATGTACTAGGATCCTGTGTGGGTTTGACAATGTAGTGATGATGTACTAGGATCTTGTGTGGGTCTGACTATGTAATGACAATGTAATGGGATCTTTTGTGGGACTGACGGTGTACTGATGATGTACTAGGATCATGTGTGGGTCGGACGATGTACTGACAGTGTACTAGGATCCTGTGTGGAACTGACAATATACTGAAAATGTAAAAGGATCATCTATGGGTATGATGATGTACTGACGATGTACTAGGATCCTTTGTGGGTCTGACGATGTACTACAGATTTACTGTTATCTTGTGTGGGTTTGACGATGTACTGATGATGTACTAGGATCATGTGTGGGTCTGACGATGTACTGACGATGTACTAGGATCCTGAGTGGGTCAGACTATTTACTGAAGATGTACTAGGATCCTGTGTCGGTCTGATTATGTACTAGTATCCTGTGTGGGTTTTCAATTTGGGATCCTTCATGGGTTTTCCTCTTAAACAGAGTAAGATGATTCATTAGTTACATCTAATCATCCCTACTAGTGTACCTATGTAATACGTGTTGTGAGCTAATTTCGTACCTGAGTGGTATTTTTCCTTCATGGTAATACCTTGGATTTATTCTTCTATGTGGCATACTTGTGTGGTACATACCATCGTTGTATTCCTACCTTTTTTGAATAGTTGAGCATTGGAATTTTGGGTTTGAACCTATATTTCGTCTTGATTGATATGGGATTACTTGATAACTTACTTATATGCATGGGCATATAGCTAAGTAGTGTTTTCAGTTTAATTCTTGATGTTTGTTTTATCCATTATGGATTTTGATAGACCTTGAGGGTATCGTGGTCCCTAATGATAATAATTATACTAAATCCTGCATGGGATATACACACACACTGTTGTGTTTTGGGCATATGACGGACATCAATGACTGATGACGAGGGTACCAGGACTAGAGGTATCTTGGAGGTGGACCTTAGATGAAGAGTACCATAGATACGACTATTCGATAGTTGTACCTACTCTTCAGGTAGGACCCTTGGCAGGTGTTCACATATGCTAACCCAGTATACATGTACCTTTTAGTATCTTGTACATTCTAGTTGGGCATGTATTCTAGACCTTTTTACTTACTGTACTATGTCCTTTTACTATACAATTTGGTTTTGTTCGTATCTTGTCGTGTGCTTAGTTACATGTGTTTATAGGTTATAAAGGCAATGCCTTCCTGGTTCTAGGGAATACGCCACTCAGTGCTAGTCTCCAACCCCTTGCCTATGGAAGGCGGGCATGGGTAGTCATGGGATGGGCCCCGGGGGATCGGTCGTGACGAATCTGTATCAGAGATAGGTTCTACCATAGAACAGAGAACTCTAATCTTTGTTTTAACAGAAATCGTGTTAAGTGTAGTGAGTATGTTTATCAGTTTAGGGAATCCAGTGATGGTGCGGCGGCCGACGTATCCATACACTAGGACCCTGACTTCTGATTTGTAACATAGTGCACGAAAAAAAACTGAATTCATGTGTGTTTTCAAGAGTTTTCTATGTGATCTCTTTGATTCATATCACTAGGTATAACTTATTGACTATGGCACACCTGTTTATTTTGAGGATTCTTCCATGAAGAAATCCAGCTAGGGTTCTGGGTATAGTATGCACTAATAGCTGACCGAGCGACAAGGCCTCGTTGTAGGTCCCTCTTCCAATAGATGCACCAGTGGAGGCACCAGTGGTACCATTACATGTTGGGCCACTGATTCCACCAGCTCAAGAAGATGAGGGTGCATGCCGCTTGAGTGTGTTTCTAGAGTTCTAGAGCCAGAGGCCACCCATGTTCTCGGGATAGATAGACCCACATGTGGCTGAGGATTCTCTAGTGGTCATGGTGAGAGTCTTTTGACTGAAAGGGACAACAGCTGATCTCATGGTTATCCATTCCACTAGTCTTCTACAGGCAGCAGCAGGCAGATGGTTGTGTTTGATGCTCCTGGTTCACGATGAGATGATGCTTCTCTGGGCAGACATCGAGATCCAATTTCAAGAAGAGTTTTTCAAAGCCACTCTTCATGTAGTATGCATACAGGATCTTCTTTGTCTACCGCATGACAACATGACTGTGGATTAGTGCTCTACAAGGTTCACCAACCTCTCATTCGACACCACTAATATGGTTCATGACCCATTCTTCAAGGCCCAGACCTTTGAGCTGGGAATCAGGTGGGAGATTAGGGATTCAATGATTTCTCTTAGCATCACGATGCAGGAGGAGGAGTTAAAGGGAGCCCTCATAGTTGAGTGTTTTCTTTCTGATAAGTCACCATCAGCAAGAACCACCACCAGTCATCACATAGTGGAGTATTCTATACATGGTAGTAGACAGATGTCATAGAGGTCCAAGAGGACCGAACCTACAGGTGGACGATCGCATGACTCAGGATCGGTTGTACGGTGTACCAGAGACAAAGCCAGTCATGCTAGGAACATACAGTGATTCACATGCGGTGGGTAGGGTCACATGGCTCGTGAATATCCAACCAGCTGTAAGGGTGATCAGAAGACGGTCAATAGACCGCCTAGGTAGAGACAGTGGTTTGACCGAGGAGGTCCGTAGGGAGCAGGAAAACATGGCAGAGGAGCTAGCCATGTAGCTGGCGGTGGGCGACAAATCGAGACGTTACCACCACCACCAATGGGTGGTCCACCCCGACCATAGGGAGATGATGGACAGGGGCGAGCCCCACTCTAGACTGTTGAGGCCTATGACCATAGTGCTCCAGAGATGATATGAAGTACAATCCGCATCTACTCTACCTTTTATGCAGTACTTATAGACACAGGTGACAGTCATTCATTTATTGCCACTACCCTAGTTCAGAGCACGAAGATTCTGACGGAGCCGTTGGCTCGATCCTTATTGCTAGAGACTCTTACGGGAGATGATTCGACGATTACGCACTGGTGCAGGCAGTGTGAGATTACTATAGGAGGAGAGAGCTTTGGCTACGATATTCTAGTAGCAATGTCGAGACCTTATTATGTAATATTGGTTATGCACTGTTTATCTACAATACATGCTTAGATTGACTATATTAGGCGCAAAATGCGGTGTGTTATCATGGGTTGTACCAGATTTACCTTAACCAGTGATAAGGGAGCCTTTGCAGCACATGATGGACTTGCTCGGAAGATAGTGTAGCCGATCCATCATCAATTGGAAAGCCTCACCCTCAGAGTGGTTGATGTTGAGAGTCCAAGATATCCTGTAGTGGTTGACCAATATGGGTATTTTTTCCCTGATGATGTTTTGAGTCTACCTACTTGCAGAGAGGTTGACTTTTATAGTGACTTGTTCCTTGGGATGACACCGATATCTACACCAGCGTATCAGATGGCTCCCACCTTCTTGATCTGTGGGTACAACTAGAGGAATTATAGGGGAACAGATTCATTCTGACATGTGTTTATCCTTGGGAAGCCCCAATTTTGTTTTCCAATTAGGAAAATGGGATCTTGAGGCACTGTGTCAACTATTGAAACCTAAACCCAGTAACTGTGAAGAACAAGTACCCCCTATTGAGGATTAACGTCTTCGTTGATCAGCTGAAGGGAGAATAGTGGTTCTCAAAGATAGACCTCAGATCAGACTATCACCAGCTCAGAGTTCATGACAAGGATGTGTAGAAGATGTCTTTCAGATTTCGGTATGGCCATTATGTGTCCGTGGTTATGTTGTTCGGTGTAACCAACTCCCCAACAGTGTTCATGGGACTCATGAATAGGATCATTCATCCATACCGTGATCGGTTTGTGGTGTTATTAATTGACTAAATTCTAATATACTCGGCTACTGATGAGGAGCATTCCTAACATTTGGAGATATTTCTGGACACACTCCTAGAGCACCACCTTTATGGTAATCTCTAGAAGTGCTAGTTCTGGATCCGAGAGGTTCACTTTCTCAGACATTTCATATCAAAGGCTGGTTTTTTAATAGATATAGTGAAGACTAAGGTGGTAATTGAATGGGAGCCACCTATGATTTTGACAGAGGTACAATGTTTCCTGGGATTGGCTGGATACTACCAGAGGTTTGTGCCAGATATCTCTAGAGTTACAACACCTTTATAAGAGTTGACAAAGAAGGGGAATCCCTTCATTTGGTCGGAGAGATGCCTACGGATTTTTCATGAGCTGAGGTAGAGGCTGGCTAGTGCATCCATAATGAGGCTACTAGTAGAGGGTGTAGGGTACATAGTCTACCGCGACGCATCAGGGACCAAATTCGGATGTGTCCTGATGCAGGAGTGAGAAGTGATAGTAGTTGGTTCTCTACAGGTGAGATAGCATGAAAAGAACAACACTACCCATGACTTGGAGTGAGCAGCATTGGTCTTCTCTTTGAAGATGTGGTGACATTACTTGATTGTCGAGCATTTTACCATCTACTCAAATCACAGGAGTCTCAGCTATTTCTTCTCACAGAAGGACCTGCACCTGAGACTACGACGTTGGATCAAGTTCCTCCAGGACTTTCACTTCTAGATAGTCTACACTCTTGGGAAGGGGAACATTGTAGCAGATGCACTCAATTGAAAATCTAGTATACCTTTGGTAGGTGAGGCGATGGAGCAGCTGACCGCACTGTAGATATCCTTTTTGTGGATTGATATGGAATAGATTTTCTTCTATCTCTGACAGTCTCTCCCACACTTCTTCAGTGAGTCAGGGAGGCACATCATGTTGACATTAACTGTGAGGCTCGACGTGCTCAGATATCAACAGTACATGAACTTGATGGATTTTTTGAAGGTGGGGAGCATGTCAACTTTTTTATAGGACATACAATGGTACCAGTGTCGCTTCAGGAGGATCATTGGTACCCTTTTCACCTTCACTATTTTCATCTTGTGGAACATCTATGATCCTTCGAGGTAGGGCTGTTGTTTGATTTTTTTCCCTTACCCATTCCTGATGTTCTTCGTGATTCTAATTTTATCGAGCCACTTTCTATTGCCCTAACGTGGTGGGTGTGGCTCAAACGAACGTGGCCCGACCTCTCCTCAATACATTGATGTTTTATTGTGTTATTCATGATGGTGGAGGACAAAAATCGACACTGGTGGGGCATGGAAATGGCAGGTGACAAACCACCAACCGCGACGATGGTGACGATGCGACCGTGCCGCATGAGGGAAGAGAACTGCCACTAGTGCCGCAGTAGCGAAGGGAGGTCACCCGGTCTAGTCGGCCATTGGTGATGGCGCTGAGTGCATCCCCAATGCGCGGAGGGGACGGTTGGCCATTCGCCTAGCTTCGGCGGACCCCCGCCCCACGACCGCCCCGCCGTACTACGGTGCCCCGTCACACCGCAGTCGCTCCGCCACACCATGGTGCACCGACGCATCCTGGCCGCCCATCCACACCTTGGCTGCCCCGTGGCTGCCCCACCACACCCCGGAAACCCCACACCATAGGTCATCTAGTTGGGGCTGGGCCGGATCCAGAGGGCCTAGCCGTCCTAAACCGGGCTGGGTCGGCCCATGTCAGGTCGGGTCGGGTCGGACCAGACCCAGACCGGTTTCGACCCTATACGTTCTGTTGGCCATAAAATTTCCACCGAGCATCCATTTGACAAACCGTCTTCAGCACATGAATCCTTAGGGAAAGATGGTCCTTTTGGTATACCTCACATGATATTTGGATATTGTTGGTGTACAGTCAGGTTGGATCAAGCACGAATTCAACCGGGCCCATGGGACTAAAAGGCTAGTAACATACATACCTTGTGTCTCATTGACGCACCATCTGTTGCATTCAGACCCATATTACATAGAAGTCCTTTAAGATAATACTTTGTGTGACTTCATGAAAGATGGAGTATCGACCAATAGCTTCAATAGAGGACTCTCCCAGAGACGAGCAAGCATAGTTCGGGTACCCTGTAGCTGGCTGGGACGATGTTATAGGATCATGTGTGGGTCTGACGTTGTACTGATGATGTACTAGGATCTTGTGTGGGTATGAAAATGTACAGATGATGTACTAGGATCATGTGTTGGTCTGACGATGTACAAATGATGTACTAAGATCATGTGTGGGTCTCACGATGTACTGACGATGTACTAGGATCCTGTGTGGGTCTGATGATGTACTGATGATATAATAGGGTCCTGTGATGGTGTGAAGATGTAATGATGATGTACTAGGATTCAGTGTGGGTCAGAAGATTTACAAACGATGTACTAGGATCCAGTGTGGGTCTGGAGATGTACTGATGATTTAATAGTTTACTGTGTGGGTCTGACGATGTACAGACGATGCACTAGGATCCTGTAAGAGTCTAATGATGTACTGACGATGTACTAGGATCATGTGTTGGTATGACGATGTACTGAGGGTGTAATAGGATCTTGTGTGGGTCCAACGATGTACTAATGATGTACTAGTATACTGTGTGTCTGAATATGTACTAGGATTCTGTGTGGTTATGACGATGTACAAGGATTGGGTGCGTCTAACGATGTAAAAAAGATGTAATAGGATTCTGTGTGGGTCCTATGATGTACTGACGATGTACTAGGATCCTGTGTGGGTCTGCAATTTGGGATGTTTCGTGGGTCTACCTCTTAAATAGAGTAGGATGATTTAGTAGTTACAACTAATCATCTCTACTACTATACCAATGTTATACCTATTATGAGCTAAGTCCGTTCTTGAGTGGTATTTTTCCTTCGTGGTGATCCCTTGGTGGTATTTTTCTATGTGGCGTACCTCTGTTGTACTTAACTTTGTGGTATTCCTACCTTTGAGGAATAGTTGAGCTTTGGGATTTTGGGTTGGACCCTATGTTTACTCATGATTGAGATGGGCTTACTTGATAACTTAGAAATATGTATGGGTATATACCTAAGTAGGGTTGTTCATTTAATTATTGATGTGTGGTTTATCCTTTGTGTATTTTGTAAGACCTTGAGTGTCATGCGGTCCCTGTTGAGTATCCTTATACTCACCCCTACACGGGCTTTGCCCACACCCTATTGTGTTTTGTGGAGACGACATAGAGTACTGACTGATGATATGGGTATGAGGACTAGAGGTAGCTGAGAGGTGGACCTTAGGTGAGGCGTACCGTAGAGACAACTATTTGAGATCTATACCTAACCTTCAAGTAGGACCCTTGGTAGGTGTTCATAGGAGCTGGCCCACTTTACTTGTACTTTTTAGTTTCTCGTACTTTTCTGTTGGTCTTGTATTCATGACTTTTTTACTTACTGTACCCACTCCTTTTACTATACAATTTACTTTTGTTCATATATCGTTGTGTGCATAGTTGCGTATCTTTATAGGTTATAAAGGAAATGCCTTCCAGGTTCTAGGGAATACACATTTCAGTGCTAGTCTCCACCCCCTGGACTATGGAAGGAGGGCTTGTGTTTGTTACGGAACAGGCCTCGGGGGATGGGTCATGACATCCAACCTCATATTTTATCTCCATATTAGTGAAGGGTATCCCAAAAAATCCATTCAATATAAAATAACAATAAATAAACAAATCAATTCAATACATTCTCCCCACATCGGAGATTTACATCCCCAAAAAGCCTAAATAAGGGGGAAAAATATGTGGTTTCTGAGCACGTATCTAAGACTCCCTATCCTATGTTCCCTCATAAAGATTCATGCGATGTCATCAGATAAACAGTAATGTAATTGACTACTCATAAAGAATCTTATCTTACAGATCCTCAATATCTATCATGTACTAATAAATTGTCACTCCATCCTCAATGTCCATCTATTCCAAATCGATAATGTGTGATGGGTCATGCACATACTTCATTAGTTATAACATGTGTATAAAATTAGGTACCGAATCTAACTATAGTGGTAGGGCTATAGTATACACCCCTTCAACAATTATATGTTGTATTTGGAAAGAGTTGATGAATCTCAGAGATGGATTTCCACCCTAGGAAAATAAATGTTATCCATGTCTAGGTGAAACCATTAATAATACATAGTCTCCTTACGAGAACTCCAAATACCTCTTTATTCTATCAATATAAGAAATCTAATGGATTTGTAGAGTCTTGCACCTCTCCTAGACGATTTTCCCCTTCTCTATATATTCTCACACCATCATTTTCCTTCTGAGTGTTGACTCTCCTAGGATTGTCCATCAAAGTGGTGACCTGTGGGGTTTCCCATAAAAATCCCCATATGGTGTAACACATATGGAGAAATTTTAGCTATTCATATATGAAAACTTCACATGTGATAGGGGATCCTCTAAAATGTGTTGATAGTCCAACATGAAATTTTTTAGTATATCTTCCACAACCTAAATGGTCCACTCAGTCTTGTTGTCAACTTGGTGATAGAACATTGTGCTCAACAATAATAGTGTCCTATACACCTCTAAGAATCAAATCCACCACATAGATGTGATATAAGAATCATGTTTAGAAATGGTCAACGATGGAACATTAGGGATTCAAAATATATCATATGTGTAGAGGTGTCCCAAGATCTCAACTAAAAAATATTATTAAATTTATATGAATTAAATCAACATGGGGAGTCGATCTACGATAACCCCAATGGAATATTGTCCTCTGGATTTATTTATTAAACCCATCATAGTGTCCATGGATATCCATTCCCACATCAACTCTAATACCAAAGCGGTTGAGTTGAACCCACTGGAATGTGGTGATCAACCTTCACTTTCTAACAACTAAGGCTTCGAGAGACAAATTCCACAACTCCTTTCTTCATCCCTAGACATAAAAAACTAAATTTGGATGTCCTATTATATATTTTTCTCTAATGGATGTGCATTTAAATGAGAAGTATGATTCACTTTCAAAATATATTCCCAAAATTTAATTTGTACCATCATTAATCATCTAAAAAATGTGTTACCTTACTTTGGAAAATTAATTAGGTGAATGTCCAATGGATATCTGAATATGTAGGGCCTCACTGCCTGTTTCCCTTAACTTTTCCTCCCCAACTTGCAACAATAGTGGATCCTATCATCCATATAATATAGTTAAGAAACTATGTCTCCTTATACAAAGGATAACTATAGTGAGACCAATTGTATTGATGCATCGATCAAAAAATTTGAACAAGATTTTTGCTGAGAGTGCCTTCTACCAAATTTACCATCCTCAGAGTGTAGAAAATTTTCATATAATAACTATGGAGGTGCTCTATCCGTTAAATCTTTTCCAATTTTAGATCCTTCATAGAGAAGATATAAATAAGACTATTGTGATCATGTTAGATGATAAATCACTCAATCATCATGTAGTGTCACCACAATTATATTTTGAATACTACCACTGCTAACTCTAGATCTAGGGTCACATAGTTCTACTCATGTTGTCTAACATGCATGAAACTTATGAAATTACTACTTTCTATTGAATCATAGCAGAACAAAGCTCGTTTCATGATGCATCACATAACACTAAATAATAAACATCCTCAATCAGAAAACTCATAATGGGAGCACTGGTAAATCATTACCTCAATAGCAAAAAATCATGCTAACACCTCTATAACCACACAAAAAAAATCCCATTCCAGGTCAAAGTTGTCATGGGTGATTATATTCTGGATAAATCAAGTATAAGTTACTTGTAATAGATTTCCAATACATGAAATCTTTTCACCTCCATCATCCACTATGGTTGCTCCAAATTTAACACTTATATTACCTTAGATGGATCCACTACCACTCGAGATGCTATCATAACATGTCTCAAAAAGTGGACCGCCTGAATCAAAAATTGAGATATTGATATCTTTCTATAATGATGGTGATTTTATATTACTTCTATATCTATATTTATGTTATCCGATAATCCTCCTTGGATACAGATTAAACATTGTTATCGTTGATTAAGACCAGCACAAACTAGTCCATGAAAAGATAGAAGATATGTTTCATAAAACCCATATACAGTTCTTGGGGATTTCATCATACCCAAAGGCATCATAATGTAATTATAATGGCCATAATGACATCAGACTGATTTCTTTGGTATATCATCATACCATACTCATAGATGATGATAGAATGACTTGAGGTCAACATCCGTGAACCCTCATTCCCCTATCAACTAATCAAATAGATCATAGATCCTCAGTAGTGGATAATTATTCATCAAGATCACCTATTTCAAGTTACGATAGTCTAAAAATAACCTCATGATACTGTATACATTCCTTTTAAAACATTAGGGGAGATCATGGTGAAACAATGGTTCTAACAAATCCCTACCCAATTTATCTCTTTAAATACACCCTCCACTCTCAATGATATGATAGAGTAATCCAATATTCTAGTGTATATATCTATGTCATATCGAGATTATATCAATAATGAAAACATTATACTGGAATATAGGTAAATCTAGAACATCCTATGATATGACTTCATCAAACTCCACCAATACTGTAGAAAATTGGGAACTCATATCTTCCACTACACCATGTGTTGGGAAATCCTTATGACTAGTAACTAGTTCAACCCTCCTATGAATGATTCAATCGTATGCTACCTATTTATTCATTTAACCGACAATGGAAAACCACGTTGCATCACTACACACACACACACACACGACATCATTAACCTAAAATATTTAATTTGTCCATGAACTATAGCTAACCTGACCATGCAAATAACGACGTTGCAATGCCTCAATTCTACTACTACGAGATTCCCACAAAAATTCAAACCTCTAAGATTTTGTTCACACTATCATCACAAGTGCATGATCATTGAGTCTTATCCAATATTATTTTCCAAGAATAAGTCTTGAGCCAAAGGACCAACCCAAATTTATATGGCTCATATATGGTATGTCGGAATAAAGGAATGAATTTCAAATTTTTCGTTGATTACTATAGATATGGTTGAAAAGGCACATATTGTGTCTTGAATCTTTCTCTGATCTTCTTGATCACAAGAATCGAACGCCTGTAATTGTCCCTACCCTATTCCTGCAGCACCCGGATCAAATTGTGGACCACAAGTCGGTGTTGGTTGTATCAATCAATGATTTGAACACCTCTCACCACTCTTCTAGATCCTCTTCCTTTTCACCCACCATGAAAACATGTCTGATCTTGGCATAAATTCTTCCTCAGTGGCTCTTCCATGGACTCTCTATCGGTGGAAAAAAGGGGCAGTAAATCACATGTAAGATTTCCCATTCCATCACATGAGTAGTACCAATTCTCTGTGGGATATCTAGACAAAAATATGTTATTTTTATCACCAATCCCCTATCCTAGGACCTCCTCTTAAAATTTCACACTTTGTAAGGACTATAAGACTAATGTTGGATCCCTATATCCATGATATCTTCTCCAAATTTCCCACTAAAATAACCACTAGTTGTATCTTCTCATCCACGAAACTCTCTTTCACCAAATGTTTTTATATGACCCCAAAATCAGTAGGAAATCATAGTGTGATAAATCTAGATCTTATATATTTACACAAACCAAACTCAAATGTATGTGCTTTGGAAACTTGTTGCAAACCATATCCATCGAGTACCTGGAGAGGTTGGTAAAGATCAATGAATATTTATATGTTATCATAATTCCCTGTAAGAGTTGGAGAAGCTCATGGATAGGTATATCCCTCAGTATTTCTTTAGAGAACACCTCTCTAAAAAGGATCTCAATCAATATCCACAATAATGACACCACATCGTAAGACTAGGTAGCCAAATTCCAGAATTTCCCTATGGATCCACAATGGAGGCACACTGTCAGGACCTCCATCTAATCTGTTGGTGTCCTAACAAGATGGAAAACATGGTTCATGGCCACAATCAGGTCTTTTTCACAATTTTTTCTGGCTCAAATATGAATATAAGGGGTCTCATCCATTGAAAATAAAAATGTTATATCATTCAACGCACCTCATCCGCTTTTACTACAGGTACTACGTGTTTATCTATGGGTGGAGTTATATCTGGTTCACCACCCAAATGTAACCCCATAGGAACGGGTCCCTATATCGATGCTTTATCCCTAATGGTATCATCATCACAATCATGATTTTAAATTCAAAATGGAATGCATTGTGGAAGCATCATTAATGTTAACAGTATGTACCATCGTCAATTACTATATATAGGTGCATGTGTCTAGAAGGACATGAAAATGAAAAATCATTCCTATATTATGCATGTACTAGTTCTTTACATTTAACCTATACTATCATTCATCAAGTCATGAAGCTGGTTATCAATGTCATGGTGTATAGATACATTAGCAGTTGCACAAACAGTAGAGTCCATTTCTTAAATGTTGAAATCAAAACACTTTACACCATTTCTGTAAAAAAATCTCACTAACTCAGGTCCTATTGTAGAACCAATCCTATGCTAACACTCTATCATGAACCTTCTCAACTTCAACTATTCTAAAAATCTCTAAGCCCACCTCCAATGGTATAAGGGATGGAGAATAGCAATGAGTAGGCATATCACTGAAATGGGAGTCCTTAGGCAATGTACATGTATATACACACTCATACCCAAACATGTAAAATAATGAAATGTAAAAACAAATGACCTAAAATGTATTTATTCATCTAAATACCACTACAAATGTATTAATAGATGTAATGGATGGTAAAAGTGTCAAATAAATACCCACCAAAAATTTCAATAATAAATTTCCAACCAGAAAGAAAATTGGGACCGTTGTCAAGATACTACAGGGAATCACATCGGTAAATTTGGTCTCACTAAGAAAATTTTCATCCCAGTTTATCAATAACTATATAAAACGGTTGACTGTATACACCTGACATGATAGGTGACGGATACTCCCTTGTATGGGTGAGTATAACAATACTCATTATGACACCATGAAACCCCAAAACCTATAAAAAAGTAAATAAAGTTAGAACTACAAGGTATATATTTTGAAAATCCTATAATAGGAATATCTAGATACACTCATCTACGAGACACACTCTAAATGTAAGTCAAAACCATTTTATACCATCCTAGGATCTCAGATCCAGGATTCTATAACTCAATCATATGGGAGTGAACACTCATAAGTATGATAGTATTGATGATGTTCATCTTATAGGTATTTCCCATCGTGTATCTTTAATAGATGTACACTCCGAAGGAATGAGGAGAATATAATACATAGATGAGTATAACTTCCATGGACATGGGGTGATACAAACAACTAAATCTATATTAACATGATAAGTAGAGGATTGAAACCCACGTAGTGTTGGTTATGAAGATACTAAGAAATCACCTAGGGCACAGAGATGAATTGAGGATCTCACTCCACCTCTCACTGAGGGACTCTAATGAATCTATACATAAAGTCACTTTGATGAGATTATTTTTCTTAGAGTAGGGGATGATACCATAATAACCCTCAGAAAAAGATAATTATTAACATTGAGTAATGGATCATGTCCAAAATAAATAGAAAAAAGAAGCTAAGTCATGTATAATAATGTTCTCAACATGCAATAGGGGTCACACAACACATTCATTTTCCCTGAGTCCTACCCGTGGGACCATCTCGTGTCTCATTCCAAGTACATATAAATGTATATGGGGTCTAGTTATCTCGTGTTGTCTACTTGTGTTGCCTACTCATGTTCAAGTACATTTTATAATATTGTTTACATGTGACCATGTATTAGTATACAGAATATCATGTGTACATGGTACATCCCACATACATGTGGGTAGTATGGAGTGTGACCCGACCCATGTACTCCAACCCATGTCTGTGTCCCATCGAAGGTACATGCTAAATCTCTAAGGAAGGGCACATACTATATAACAGTGTTAATAAGTTTTTTGATTCAAAACTCATACCCAAAACCATAGTCACTGCAATGGGTCCCCATGTTGTGTGTAGATATAGATTACACACCATGCAAAATAATTTTTTTTATGAAACATAGATCTAGAATCTATGGATGATCCATGAGGCACCGACCATTGATATGATGACCACATTTCTATGAAATTGAAGATACCATCATTTAAAATCCTCACCATTGAAAAAAATTTAGTTTTTTCCATCATATCTACAAGAAAAATCGATCAAGGTGTTGTTCATAGTTTTTGTCCAAAATACACCATAGAACGTGAAATCAGGTATATAATGCCGATAGAATTTTTGATGCTTCTATCGTCTCAACACTATCGTGTTTTCCTGATAAGAGATCTATAATATCGTATAGTTTCTCTTGAAATTTAGTTTGAAATGATTGATTGAATGTGTTATATCAAACCATGGTCCAAATGAAGAAATACCATGTTGTTTAAAAATCAGTGGAGGAAAGAACCAGCAAAAATGAGAGGAACAAACCATTATCGATATTAATGTAGATATTGATGAAATGCTATTAGAATTAAATTCATAGAATCAATAATTTATACAAGAAGAAATTATCCCATAACACAATTAATCTAATGTAATGACCCATCCCCCTGGGCCCATTCTATGACACCCCCAAGCCTACCTCTTGAAGGCCAGGGTTTGGTGACTAGCGCCGAATGCATCATCCTGCAAGTGGGAGGTATTTCCTGATTAGCTGTAAGAACACACACACAACCTAGACCCAAAAACTACTAAGGGAAACATATATGCCACTAAAATACAACTGAGTGAAGGTAAAATCTATTGGTAAAATGGTCTAGGATTATAATCCAACAAAAGAAAAACTGAAAAACATGAAAGTACAAAGATCTATGAAAATCCATCAAATGAAAACCCCACCATATGGGTATGTTTTGTGTAGATACCGGATACCATAAAAGTATTCCCCACCTACATGATCTCACTAGGCACCACCGGGTCCAAGGCCACTACGTCCTCCATCAAGGCAGTGTTTGTCTGCACCAAACACAAAACATATGGGTGAAGCCAGTGTAGGGGTGAGTAACAAACTACTCCATAGGGACCCAAAAAAAAATGGAAGGACCCAAAACAATATTTAATGGAAACCATGAATAATGATCACAAAGAAATACAGCTGACATTGGTTTAATCTATAGTAAAGAGATCAAGACAATTAATCGTAACACTGATTACCTTGGTATCATGAGTTACTCATCCCTGATGTGTACCGTGGGTTTTCTGGGTCACACGAACCCCATTCCTATATAGGGAATTATAGATGGTCAAACATTGTCATTAATATCTAATCCATTGAGTGGTTATTGGAGCTGATCCACACAGGGTCGCATGTAGCAGATCTATACAGGGCCGCTTATAGCTATTCCCCAAAGGGTCCGTTGTAGGTGATTCACAACGGGTCACTTGTTAGCAGTATTTGTGTCCCGGCTTGTCATAGGATTTCAACAAGTAGCACGCTTGATTCCAGCAGAATCTATTCCTCAACCGATTAATGTTATTTCAAATTCCATAAAGATCACAATAGAGAAATCCAGAATAACTACCTTGTTGTGAGGGTTCCAATTCCCTGAATGGATCATCAATCGAATGTTGTGTCTGAATGAGAAGACCATCTTTCTAAAAAAGGGGCTTGTTGGGTTCCCGTTTGATCCATCCTGGTCGGACCAACACAATGAGACCTGAAATGGGGTCCACCAACCCGACCATGGTCCACCCACATGAACTGGGTCCGACCCTCTCAGGATCTGACCCGAAACATTGGGCTACAGTTCTATCCCGTTTTGTGGAAGGTCTGACCTACCTCCTTCCTGTCCCACAGGTGGTAGTAGGTTCTTCTCTAACTGGAATCATGTTCATCCGACATTCACTACACCATGGATTTCATATCAAGCCTTCTTGTCTCTAGCACATGATCTTGCAAAATTTCCTTCCAACGAGTCGTCACGGCCCTCACAGGGTGGGCCTCCCTATTCTAGGCAATCGTGTGATCGCGTCCCTATCCGCCAGCTATCGGTAAACTGTCGGCGTCTCCAGCCGCACCGTCATAGTGTGATGCCACCTACCTGCAGCTCCTTCCGCAGACCACCAGGTCTACATTAGTTCTCCATTCTTTGAAACTTATTGGATGATGGTATTGTCAGGTCTCCATCTTCCCTACTATGACCTTGGTACCAGCATTCCCTCAATCTGGATTTGCATCCATGTAGAACACACATGAACGCACAAAGGCAGAGGGCCTCATGCCTTGTTCGTGTTGGCTCACACCCTACATGTTAGTGGTTTATAAACATTGGAATGGTTTAAGAAAATATCAAAGATCTATACTGATGCAAAACCCCAACGCAAATCACCTCCTTCCAGAACTAGTAGCCCGCAGATCAACTTGTTCGTGGTTGGATCCAAATTCGTTGTTTTAGAAAGAAGAACAGGGAAATCAATATCAAAATTAATCTCTACCTAGATAAGGTTCATTATTGTTGTTGATCCATTCAAATTCATTGGCATTCATCATTATCAAGTCTAAGATCCTTCCTCTAAGGAATTTTTGCCGCTTTCAGATCTGTCATTTTTCTTTATTAGAGATAAATCATTCAATGTCCATCATATAAATTTCTCCTTTGATTCTCTAACCCATTATTCCTTTAAAATAGAACCCCTTTGCAGAGTTTCTATTATGATTTGTCATCACATTGATATGAATTTTCATTTATAAAACACTTTTTCAGTTATGATTCAATTAAAAATCATCATTAATGGGATTCAATTATTGAGTTTCATTCTTGTCGCCACACCGCTATGATGGCATGCCATCGCTCAATGGTGAGGGAAAAAATAAAATATATTTTTAATATATTTTACTTTTCTTCCAAAGGGCTTGAAAATTATTTTTTCTGGTCGTCCCTATACTCTAAAATTTAGGTTCATTTCTAGGTGAATCTTGACATTCTGTGTTCAACAGTATCCTCATATTTTTTATCCAACCACTGATTTATTAGTTCTAAAAACCCACCCAAACCTTTATTGAAATCAATTAAAAAATGTTCAAAATTATATTCCAGGCTCACCAGGCCTTGGAATCAAGTACCGTTTTAGTTTCTAGTCTCTAAATAATCCCATATATTTGAAAAAAAATACATGAAATTTTTGGGACCATACATTCACCCCAACATATGTCATTACATCTCAAAAAGCCAAAGAAAGGGCTAAAAACAAATGGGGGTACTGAGTAAAAATCTGAGCCCCCCTACTACCATGTGCTCTCTATGAGATTCTTATGTTTCCACTGAATGTGCACTTGAGGAATTGATTGTCCTTGAAGGACCCGCTCCTATCAATCCTCTATCTCTACTTATAACTTTTCAAACTTTTCCACATCGTCAATGTTAAGATCTCCATAGTTGATGACGTGTGATAGATCATGCACGTACCTCCTCACTTGCGAAACATGAAAACATCATAAACCATGTGAATATGCAGGGGATGACCTAGATAGTACACAACCTCTCTAACAATCCTCATAATATGGAATAATCTGATGAACATTAGAGATACATTTCCACAACAGCAAAATCTCCGCAATCCCCATTGGGGTGAGACCCAAAGGAAGACATGGTCTTCCTCCTTGTACTCCATGGGCCTCCATCTCCAGTTAGTGTATTATTTTAATCTACATTGTTATGTCTTCATAAACTCTTGGATGAACTGCACCTTCGTAGTGGTATCCCATACCAACTATAGACCCATTAGTGTTGACTCCCTTGGGTATGTCCAACAGAGAGATGATCACCATGGCCTCTTGTACCAAGCCTTGAACAACGTCATACCAATGGTTGGGTGATAGATATTTTTGTATGAAAACTCCTCCAGTGGTTGGTGGACCTCCATCCTATGACCAAAATAAATAATGCAATCACAAATAATTTCATATAGGGCCAGTATGGTCCAATCTTTCTGAAAATCCAATTGTGGGTGAAATGAAATGCTCGTATACAGATGAGTCCCAAATGCATTCAGTAATCCCTTCCATTTCAAGGATGTCATGTGAGAATCACGGTCTAAGAAAATCTTCAATCAAACCTCATGAATCCACACTATCTATTGAACGTATAATCATCTCAAGACCTCTACAGATCCCTACTCCAAGATGTCCAGGATGTGATCCGACATGGTGAGTCGAAAAAATATCACCCATATTAAATTTTGGACCTTGTACTTCCATGGTAGTACCATCATAAATTCTATCCAGATACCATCCAACATCAACTCGGGTATATCAGGTGGTTGTTCCATTCCTACTAGATCCTATTTCACAACATTCACTAAATGTCAAGTGAGTCACAATGAAACAATCTCTACCACATCTTTCTTCATCCATATCCACCAATACTAATGTCGATGATCCTTGTACATATTTTCTACTTTAGGATGTACCTCCAAAGGGGATGAATGGAACACCATAAAAAATAATCTCACAATGACACTATCCCTACTATAAATTCCCTGAAATGGAAGATGTGCTACCCAGCTATTGAAAATCCATCAAGAGCCTGTCCTAAGGATAACTGAGCATGTCAAGCCCCAGATTCAACATCCACTAGGTTTTCCTCCCTAACATGTTGCAATAACAGGGGAACGATAGTCATTGAATGAAGTTAATCTGCTCTATCATCATTAATAATGGATATCAACATTTCGTTTAGCTGATCCATCGGGTCACTCAGCAACTGAAAATAGGTACTCTTTCTGATGGTGTTTGCCTCCACATTCTTATTCCCAAGTGTATCTAATATCTCAATGTCACATTCCTTTAAGAAATCCATCTATCATCACTTCCTCAAGATCATGTCTTGATGGGAGAAGATACACCTAATTATCTTGTGTTCGGAGTATATGTCGAACCATCCACACATCATGTAGTGACACCAAATCATCATGGAAAAGACCATTGAAGCTTACTCCAGGTCATGGATCCCGTAGTTCTGATCTTTTTTCCAAAACTACTGTGAAATGTATATTATCGCTGCTCACAACTCCATCCAGAAAAACCCATTATGATCCCTGACATGTTGCATAAAACTAAATACCCAATGCCCTCCTTTGGTAGTCTCAATACGTGGGCACTAGTTTGTATCCACCTCAACTCATAGAAACTCAGTTGGAACATCTCCGTCCACAAGAAGTGTTGTCTCTTCTCTATCAATGCAAATAAGGGTACAGCTACTCTAGAAATGTTGAGTACGAACATCTAGTAGTATTCAGCCAATACCAATAAATTATGCACTTCAATCATGCTCCTGGGTGGCTCCCAATCAAACACTACCTCTATATTTGTTGGATCCACTTCAACTCAAGCCTCCGAAAGGACGTGTCCCACAATGTGGGACTCCCGAATCTTGAACTGGAACATCGAGAGCTTCCCAATAATAGTGATCATGGAGTGTATCCAATACTATCCACAGGAGTGTAGTGTGATCCAACTCTTACACAGAGTACACCATGATGTCATCAGTGGAGTCCACCATGAAATGATCGAGGTAAGGCTGGAATATCCTCTTCATGGCTCCTAATAACATTTTTGGGGCATTGGTCACGCTGAAAGTCGTCACCAAGAAATCATAGTTGCTATACTGATATCTAATGGAAGCATATGATATATCCCCATTCTATACCCAAAGATGATTATAGCATATTCTGAGGTCTATCTCTAAGATCCCCGTCACTATCTTCCACTGATCAATGTGATTATAAATTTTCAGAAGTGGATTTCTGCTGATTACGGTCACCTAGTACAGGCGTCGATTGTCTACACAGAGCCTCATGCTTCAGTCTGTCTTCTTTGAAAACAACACTGGTGATTCCTATGGTGAGATGACGGGCCTCATGAAACCCATTCCCCTGTATGTTCTCCAGCTTTACCACAACTGAAGAAGCTCTACATGATAAATATGATATAATGGTGTGGATTTTGGTGTTGTACCGGGGTATATATCGATGTATATGTCTACCTCCATAAATGTAGGTAGTCCTAGAACATCCTTTGGAAGTATGTATTCATTATCATCCACCACCACAAGAAGGCTTGGACTCCTATTGTCCACCACCATAAGGATGAGGCTAGCCAACTTGTGAGTGATTGGTTGCACCCTACTCCATGAATGTATGTCCAATGCAACAAGAGTTAAATTCTCAATTGTGAAAGAAAACCTAGTCCCATATTCGAGGACACACCACACTCTATGCATAATACAGTCGATCTGAGTATGAAAAGTGGTTACCAGTTCATTCCCAATATGGATTCATAGGACCTAGACTCCGCTACTAGGAGTTCCCAACTAAATATATTGGCTCCATGTTCAATCTCACACTTCCCTCACGATTGTGTAATATTATAATACCCTCTTGTAGTAGTCTCTTGTCATAATGATCGAGTCAACAGCTCCACCAGAATCTTTGATCCTCAAACAAGGGTCGTGGCATGGAAATATTGAATGACACCAATGTCTACAATAATTGCAGCTACATTGGATAATGCATTGATCGTACCTCTAATTGTCTCTAGATAATCATGTAAATAGCCTCCACTACATGAATTTGTGCTCCCCCATGTCCACCAACTCTCTACGGCCATGGTGGACCACATGGGGTGGTGGAGGTTGTACCTTCAATTATCACCCACTGCGTGCTGCTTGGCCTACTCCCTTGCCACGTCCTCCATCCTCTGGACCTCCTCTCTTGATCCTTTTCCACTTCCTTGGATTTCCTTTCACCGTCCAGTGATCGTCTATAGAGTGGGTTAGGATGTCTAGAGCCATGTTTCTTTTCTCGTCGCTTGTGTAGTACACCATGTACCTCTGTTGACCCCTGATACCCTGATGGCCTTGCACCACCGATCCTATGTTTAGGGGCACCCTCAGGATGGTCTGGCCTGGTTGGACCTCTGCATTATCTGTTAGCTGCCTTCTATGGATGACTCGGCCACCTATAGCCCGGTGGTAGCTCCCACCATCAGTTCCTACTCTGTGATTATGCTCTCTACTAGTATCTATCACTCTAGCACTCCAGAATCAGTTGAGATGCTAAGGGAAATCATCAATGCCATGATCTCACATCGAAGTCCCTACTCAAAGGTCTGCTTCCTGATGAAAGGGATCAATTCTATATCCGTAGAATAGTGGGAAGGATCTGTAAACCACATAGAGTACTCAACCATTATCATGCTGCCATATTGTAGGTGAAGTAGCTCATCTGGGCACTCTGAGCAAAAATACGTGGGAAATAACTCATTCCAGAAATGATTCTTGAAGTCATCCCAAGATAGGTTCGCTGAATCTTGAGGCATAATTTTCAAGCTCCACCATCTCTCTATCTTTCCCGGAAGAAGGATCATGACATAGATCACCATATGGTAATGTGTCATCCTCACTAAGAGAAATACCCGCATCACCGCTTCCACCCAGTCCTTAGAGGCTTACTGATATATCTCCCCCTAAAACCTTGGAGGTATCTTTATATGGAACTCTTGCTAGGTACTGAGCCTATGAGCATCCTATACCAGAAACACTGGTATTAACATAAAATCAATGGTTTGGGGTAACGATGGTACACCACCCAGTGAGGCCATATCTAGAACATGTCCCTAAACCGATGACACATCATTTGGTGGGAAATCCTCACAATCATGCATCAGAATCCTAGATGGAATTATATGGGGAGGAATCCTAAAATAAATCAAGATGTACTATAGTCTATCTATTATACCCAGTGAGTAGACTATAAATCAGGAGAAAACATGGAACCACCCAATTCATATATAATGCATGCCACCATTATTTTTTGGATTGATCTAAAAAGAAAAATTCATGTTCCTTGTGCTTGGATACATTGACCACAACTCAAACAATGTAATCCCAAAATCTTGATAGTAAACCTAGAAACATTTAACATTGTTTAACAAAAAACAACAGATTCTCGGTCTTTGAGTTTTAACCAAAAACCTTTGGTAGCACGTTGTCACACCCTATCTCATGAGGCCCATTCAAGGAAAACCCATGTTTGGATCTCAAAGGCTGGGGTTTGGCATGAAGCACTGAAGGTCATAATATAAAATTGGGAGGATTGTTTCTTGAGTACCTATACAGACACACACACACACTACCTCATCCCAAAAACTACACAGGTAAACATGCATTCCACTAAAAACCCACTGATTTAAGTAAAAGATTGTAGGTAAAATGGGCCAGAATAAAAACCCAATAAAAAATACTAAGAAACATGAAAGTGAAAATATCTCTTAAAATCCATCCGCTGAAAAATCACCCCTAATGGGTAAGTGTAGAGTTTCTTCTGGAAGCCTGAGAAGTACACCACTGCCTACTTGATCTCACTCAATACCACCGAGTCCTAGGCCACCTAGTCCTCAGTCAATGCGGTGACCATCTTCACTAGACACAACACATTCGGGAAAAGCTTGTGCATGAGTGTGTAACAAAATACTACGTTGGGTACCAAAACCACAAATTAAAGATCACAATGTAAACCATGAATCATGATCATAAAGAAATATAGATAAAAAATGTATAATCTAATGAATGGAAAGCATGATTATCAGCTGTAACTCTGAAAACCATGGACTGTAATAATAATCATCATCAATGAGTATTGTGGGTCTACTATGTTAAACAGAGCCACTTCCCAATTTGTCCATCATGGAAAGTCCACATAGGACCGCTTGAAGATGATCCACATAGGGTCTCATTGAGCTATTACACACAGAGTTACTTGTAAGTAATCCACACAGGGTTACTTGTAACTAATCCACATATGATCGCATGTATCTGATCAACACAAGTTTTCATGTACATGATCTACATACTGTCTCTTGTCAACAGTCTTCAGGTCATTATGAGATACAATATTTCTATACATATCACACTTTATTTTGAGGGAATCCACTCGTAATGCCATTAATCGTTACATAAAATCCATTAAAACATCCTTAGATCATTCCAAAATAACTGCCTCATCGTGAGGGTTCCAACGCCGTAAATTACTCATCAATTGGATGCCCAGTGTAAAGGATATGACCATTTTTAAAAAAATGGTATGGTTGGGTGTGGGTCTCGTCCAACCCGATCCGGCCTGGCCTAGGGTCCACTGACCTATACATGGCCTGCCGACCTGATCTTTTCATGATCCAACCCATATAGCTGGGCCATGGGTCCTTCTTTCCTCTTTCTCGACTATCTAGTGTGAGCGTATTATTCTCCAACTAGATGCCCGCATGCCTGGAATTCAGCACGTCGTGGATGGATTAGTTGGCATCCTTGTATCCCGCACGTGGTCCCGATAGACCACATGCCAGCAGGTCACAACAACCTGCACCACACAGGATGCCCTATCCGTCACAGTCTGGTGGCCGCGTCCCAGGACAGCAGCCATCGGCCCACAATTGGTGTCTTCTACTAGCCGCAGCAACCTCCTAGGTGCACCATCGGTGATTTCCGTAGACCACCATGTCTATTCCAATGGTTTACTCCACGAACATTCAATGCTGGTAGTCTTCTCAGGTTGTCGTCTTCTTTTTTATGTCCTCTCTACCCTTTAGCTGTCAATACATAGTTTGGGAAATGAATAACACAGAAGAACACAGAAAGAAAGAGGGGATTAGGACATGTTCATGTGGCTCGCGCCCTCAATGTTATAGGATTGGTAACATGGGTAATGTTTAAGGGTTTATCAAAGTTGTATCTCAATGAAAACCTTCGATTCAAATCACCCTTACATAATAACAAGATACCCATATATCAACTTATTTGTGGGTTGATCCTCTTTCATTTTTTTTGAAATATGATCCGGGAAACCAAAATCAAATTTATCCCCTACCTGGTGAAGGTTCTTCTTTGGTGTCAAACCATTTGAATCCATTGGTGTTTGTTGATCTCATGTCTGATATATTTCCTCCAAGGCATCATTGATACTTTCCAATCGGACAACATTCATAGTTGGAGAGAAATAATTCGCTATATTTATGATAAATTCCATCTCTGATTCTACAACCCATTATTCCATTAAAAGGTAAATGTGTTGCAACGTTTTTGTTACACTACATCATCTATTTGTTACCATATTTAATTTATGAAACAATTTTTCCATTATGTTTTAGTTTAAAATCATCATTAATGGGATTCATTTTATGAGTTTTGTCATTGCCTTGCCTGCCAAAGTTAGGTACTCTCTAGATGAATCTCAACATTTTGAGTTAAACGGTTCCCTCAAATTGTTGACTCGAGAACCTGTTTAGAAGTTACAAAAACCTGCTAATACATTTATTTAAATGAAGTAAAAATAGTTCAAAATCTTATTTCGGGCTCACCTAAACTCAGATTCAAGTTCTATTTGAGAATCTGGTCTCGAAAAAATCCCATATAATTTTAAAAAAACATGGAATTTCTAGGACATTACATATAACCTATCCTACAAGATGACTGATCTATAAATAAATCATTATGTTTTCTGATTCACATTCATCATAGATAAAAAACCAAGTATTAAAAAATTAAACAAATGTAAAACATTTATTCTGATCAATCACCGATGATGAATGAAGCTACATCGTGTTCATTTGTGAGATCCTTCGATCTTTTCCTACACAGGTCATCGATCTATGGTCTTATCATCATCTACCAATATGATCTCTTCCCATGGATCAAATATCTCCAATGGATCTCATCAATTAGAAGGTTTTTGTAGATAACACTAAAAAAGATTATAAGTTCATATTTAAAGATGGATGTTAGGTCACAACATTATTAAGAAAATAAAACTATTCCCACAATTATTTTTTCTATTTTGATCTCATGATTAAGTTTCCAATCATTTTCAATGGTGACCAAGGAAAAATCATGCCTTTTTTCATCCTCATGTTATGATCTCAATGGGGGACACATATTTATGATTTGGGACCACGTTAAGATGTTATTCAATGTTCTTTCAAAAATTTGATACACTTTATATTTAATATATTTCAAAAAATTATTCTTGAATCATTTATCCTTAGAATCACACATATTCGTAGCTCATGATCATAAAAATAATTCACACAATATACAAAAATAATACATTGAAAATTAGAGTCATTACAGGATAGATAAAGTCGAGATATGTGCATCCTTAAAACAACCCTTATTTATCTATAAATTATATGGTATATATTTTCATGTTCAAAAAAATAATCCTCCGTGTTCATCAATTTTGAACTCCGAGTTTTTTTCATTTTTATATAGCCTACACCTCCATCTGAATCACCACATCTTATATTTTATCATAATTTATCATATCCAGAATGTATGGTTGAATAATAATTTGATTAATGAATGATGATATTAATTCCATCATTATTCCATTGCCTATCCTTTGAAATTATATGAATAATGGATCCTTCCCAATTATAATAGTTGATAATATTTCAAGATCTAATATACTTAGAGACTCTGTTGCATTGCATTCATTCACACGATTGAAAATGATGGAGAAGTCAAGGATCAAGAATAGAAATAACCTCTTAATTGATTCATGTTATTCCCCATACGTGTTAATTTATATTTGAGGCTCTTATGGTCTTCTTATATTTGACACTTCTCCTAAAATGTATAATATCACCAAATTTTTAGTGGAATGGTCCCTACATCCTTCACGAGATCATGTGTGGGTGAGTTCTTATCATGAACATTCATCTTCCATAACACATATTATATCAGTTAATAATTATGAATCAATAGACGACTCAATACCTTCATTTAATCATCGTTATATATCTTGGAATCTTTGCCACATGAGGGATTGGTAAGGAACTTTTTGTTAATAAGACAAATTTTCTGCTCCATAAATCCCAATGCACATTAATTTTTCAAGAAAAAAGATACTCACTTCTGGTTACCCTGGATAGTGTTTTTTAAAATCCTAGGATGCTTCTAATAAATCATTGGTAATGCCCATATATTCCTAGGAAACTATAGATCTCTATTGTACAAGATTCTCTAGAGCTATTCTCAATTGACTTTTTCTTCGAAGGGTTGACATATATCCATTTTTATAGAGATAATATTCCGTAATAATGATACATATTTTACCTAAAAAACATATTTAATATATATTTCTAATATCTTATCCTTTCAAAAATCCTTTAGTACAATATTAAAATGATCCTCATGATCCTCCTTATATTTGGAGTAAATCTAAAAATAATCTATAAAGACTTCCACAAATTTATTGAAATATCGATGCCCATTAGCTAATATGAAGTGTGTTTTATTAATGGGAAGGATAATTGATCTATAACATTATTATCTAGTTAATGGTATTCAATATATTGGTGCATTGACACATCTTTCTTATAAATTAATTGGATTAGTGCAACCCCTTGTGTGGAAATTTAGTGTATAAAACTTGTTTCCGGAATATCCTAAAACATATTTTTCGTCACTTATAACTCAACGGTGGAAATTTAATAATGATTATTTTATATTAGAATATATTTATGTATATTATTTATTGATAACTAAACCATATGGTCAGGAGTAAGACCATTAAACTCTTCATGGAATACATCAGGATAATCCCTGAAAAATGGAAATTTATTCAAGGGTGATTCTTTATTTTTTTTCCACCATATGGGTCATATATTATTTATTATATTGTAATAAGATCCATGTATGAATTTTAGATTCTATGAGATATTCATCATCTTACTATCAATTTTATATAATTAAAGGATAACTTTGGATGTGTAGAGTGTTATCCCTCTCTCTCAAAATATAAATTTGGATTTATATAATGATAGCCAATACATGCCAAATATAGAAACAAAATCTAATAAAGGAATTAAGATGATATTTTTTTGGAAGATTCAATTTCCAAAAAAAATAACTAAGGTGGAGTTATATAAGGGATGCAACCATTTCCCCCTTTTATGTTCCCATAAGTTGTTCAATCTCGATGTTCTATAGTGGTTGTTAAATAGTTATATTAATCTGAAAATATATATAAGAACATGTATTAACATAATTATACAATTTGTTTTCTAATATATAATAAATAACCAAAATACATATCACCATATGAGTTTAAGTATCCATGATAGTATTATTGATATCATATGTCCTTCCATTCCCTACAGGATTTGGACATAGTTATTGTTGATCTTGTCTAATTACCCCTATCTTGGTAAATTTTCATTCCTAATGATAATATTCCATGTTATTCTAAAAATTCACCACATGTGGATTTTCGATATGAATCGTATTTTATTCTTCCACATTAGCAGGTTTCTTCATTTTTGATTGCTTCTAATTAAAATAATTTTCCTCCTTTTTATATTTCAAGAACATCCAAATTCCCATCATATTTTTTATGAATTCTTCATCCCAAGATTTTTTAATCATTGATGATGGGTTTTCATTCATCCATGGTATTTATCATTTCATTCACCAAAATATAACTCAATTTTCAAATTTTTTTTCCTCGAATCCTTGAAGTCCACGGAGAGTCATCAGAATTTATCGTAAATTTGAAGGTAAAATTTAAAATATCTTCATATATTTCAATGTATCAAATCACTAAGTATTTTTATACATAAATTTAACCCACAAGTGAAACACAATAACTTACATTATGTTTTAATGAAATCATTGGAGGTGTATCATGCAAGCCTTGTGAAGCTTTCCTCATATGTTCTGATAGACTCATATTCTTTTATCTTCGTACAAAGGAGCCCCGTATCGATTTTATGATGGAGTGTTATGGGAAAATATATATTGGAAAGCCTTTTTGTAATTACATTCAATTTTGTGAAATTAATATCCTTTTTGTATTTTTTTCTTGAGCAGTGCCCCCACTAATCAACCTCTCCCTTAATGAGATAAATGGATAGAGAAACATTCCCCTTCTTTAATCATTGTAGGTTAAGGAATATATTCTCAATGGAGTTAAATAACTTTTTATTGATGTAGGTATTATAAGATACACTAAAATAATAACTCATTTTTCACTTAAAAGACATAGAGGAAACAATATATTTCGTCGTATGGTAGGATTTTCTTATGATTCATAGTACTATGTAAAATATGATCTTTCTGATACAGTAGTACCATGAAATTATCATATCCTTCTACCATAAGGAATATGATATAATTTTGGTAAACAATACATTTCATGTCATCTTTTATATACGAATTGGTTCTCTTATTTTCATCTAATAACAAAAACAATAAAAAGTAGATGATAATATATTAACATAAAAGTGATAAATATAAACATATATGGAATAACGTATTAGTGATATCTTTATCCTATAATTTGAGTTATTAGGTTAAAATATTGTTTAAAAAATATAACTTTCATATATGGGTTTGTATCCTAAAAATTTCTTCAAGTCCTTCATAATACTTCATAATGGGCTATGTGAATTTCCAATGAATATCACACAGTAGTGTAAACCTAGTTTTGTAAGAGGGTCAATATTTATACAACAGGTAATAATCAAATCCAGATAACTATACCCTTTTGATGTTATTACCCTGAGATATAACATCCAGAGTGATTAATATACCATTTTTATGGTTATAACCCCAATATACAAATTCCAAATCCATATATACATGTTGTATCTTGAAGGGGATGTAATTTCTAGGGAACCTATAAGTCTATTATTTACCAAATGTTTTGTACATTTTAATATAAAAATAATTTTATGTATGGTTCTCTCTGATCTATTATTGTCATAATACCAACAAATAACTCTACCACCCTTTGATACCACCCATATTGACCGAAGATATTTATGAATACATTTTATTTGTTTTATCATAAATAACCATTAATTTATAACAAGGATCAAAATGGATTTGTGTATTTGGAAGACATGGTTCAAAATATGTCAAAAAAAACAAAAACACGAAATTATTTTTTTATTCACTATATTGTGGTCATATATATTTTTTTTGAGATCCTAAAAATTAATAGGATAACCTAGGGAAAAAATAAAAGAAATGGTTGAGATGAGAATAAAAATAATGTAATTGATATGATAAGGAAACATAACATGTGAGTAAATGGTATACCAATATGTCATAAAAGATAAATTTCATGAGTAATCACATGGAAGCATAAAATAAAAAACATGATATAATTATATAATGGGACCATATGAGATTTGGTAACTACATATAGAATGATAAAATGATCAGTCAACGTTACTTACTAGGAAATATCACATGGTTGATAATATCTTATAATGGATCTAGTTTACCCCATAATCCCATAAATAAAAATCTTGTGAGACATTTCATTAATCCATTAATTGGAGAGCTATCTTGCTGAACCAATTATAAAATATAAATGTTATTTTTTCACTAAAAAATGAAACCAATAATATGAAAGTATCAGAATAATTACACATGTATAGAAAATGGGATGCATAATCATGCCTCGTAGCTTAATCAAAGGATATTTTATAACGATGAAATTTGATAATTAAACATAAGGCATGTATTATCATGTAAAAATAAACGGTAAATTATATAGTTATATAATTGAGATACATGTATACATGCGTTACAATAATTCCAAACCTTTAATTGTAGATAATGTTAGTTAGAGAGATAATTGTCATAACTTGAAAACGTGGCATTTTTGAGACATCCCTTACCTCGAGAATGGATCATAACATAAATTATTTATCATATTAAATAATAAAGATAATATTTATATAATTTATTTTTATAGTTTTTCATTATTAATATTAAATTTATTTTATTTATTATCATGTTCTATTTTTATACTTAATCATTTTGGCTCAAGTTAGACATTTAGAATATATATGAATCTTATATGAAAAATTACATTGTTAAGATGAATATGGTAATAAATATTATTATTTCATCATAAAAAAGAATAATTAAAAAGAATTAATTCTAATATATATATATAAATATATTTTATAAACATTTAATGAATGGAAGTAATGAACTATGAACTATGTAACAATCATATATATGGTAGGCCGCACATATACGTTTATAACATTTAAATTTTTCAACGATCGTAGTGAAAAGAATGAAACTATTTTTCGTCATTATAGAAATGTTATTAAATCATATATAAAATATTGAAAATTTTAATATGGTTATATATAACATCAATATGATTCCGTAATAAAAAATTAATCACATAACGTTTTGGAGGTGGTTATCCACACGTATATGTGAATAAGATTTTCATTTTTCTATGACTAGAAAGGTGCAAAAATGTATAATATATTAAATTTATTTAATTTTAGATAAATAATTAGTTTCATAGATATATATATATATATATATATATATTAAATCCACCATTAAAAAACTTGATGAGAGATAATGAGTAAAAAAGAACTAAATTGAGTCACGAGGCGATAGTCATCTATACACATGTTTGATGATTTCGTTTCGAATTTGATGTTAGAGAATGTTGTCATAGGGTATTATATAAAAGAAATAAAATCATAGTATATTGTAGAAAAACATATTATTATATCATAGGGTTTTAATAAATTTTTAAGTATGTGGAAGAGTAAATGAACGAAAAACACAATGATAAGTACAATACCTCTTCTTCAGTGAACTTCAATAGTTTTTCACCGAATGATTCTGTTGGTTTTTTATTCAAACAATTTCTATAGTAACAGGTAAGGGGATTGAAGAAGGAATTTTTTCTAGTATTTATTGATACATAACTCACATTATGTGTGAATGGCAGAAAAGAGAGGGTATTCGTTTATAATTGAAGGGACGAAACTCACATGAAGATTTCCAAAAATAATCAAAAATTATAAAGACATTCCAAAGGAAAATTATTCAATATGGAAAATTATTTTAATGTGGGATATCATAATTTTAAAAAATGTATAGAAATTTGATTTTTATAATTTTAATTGAAAAATTTACCATTATATTTTGTTTTAAACTACAGTAAATTAATTTTAACAATATCTATGATAATTAATTTTTTCTATTTTTTCTATTCATTTTGACTAAATTTTTTTCTATACTTATTATGTAATAATAATAATTATTAATAAAAATATATAATCAATTTTATGAAAAAAAATAATATAATTGGAATAATTTAATTTAAAATTAATCGTGAAACACATGATGAAGAAATCAATTTTTTCGGAAAGGAATATTTCAAGAAATAGAAGATCTAAATTTAACTATACGACATAAAATTATATTTATAAGAGTTTATATTATTTTAAATAGATGAATAATATTTAAAATTATTTTATATAAAATCATCATCATAGGTTATATTAATTAACTAAAATGGAGAGACATTAATCCCATTAAAACTATTTTTTGAAAAATATATTTTTAACCATAAAATTAACTTATAACTAAATCATAAAAATGTATGATTAAAATGAAATTAACAATATTATCAAAAATAAAATATTTCATAAGAATCATTCTTAAAAAATTAAAAACATTACGAGTCCCTTCAATTAATTGATTTAATCATATACAATGAATGTATGTGAAAGCTAATAAATTTTAAATATTTACTAAAAAATCCAACACATAAGAAAAATACCAGAAAATATCCCAAAATAAATTTTTATATAAGAATATAAACAATATTAATAATTATATCAAATTAAATTTCTTATATTTCTGAAAAAAAAATTTATTTTCACTCAAATAAACATTAAGAACATTTCATTGGAGGAAATGTATTTTTTAAGGAATAAAGTTTCTTCATTATAAAATTATATTATTATATATTATGAATTTATTAATAAATTTCTATATATTTGGACCGTTATATATATATATATCATAAAATAGTTGACACTATTCATAAATACCAATTTAAGGATTGCATTATAACATGTTTAAATAATAATGGATCATTTAGGATCGATGTTCACTGTCTCCTAGACTACATTATTCATTTTTTACCTCTTAATTTTAAAAAACAAGTATAAATGTATTGACTTAATTTTTTTGAAATAATATTTTTTTAGTAATTGTTTTTTATGTTTCAAAAAAAAATTCCCCAAAAAATAATTTTTAAATATTTTTAAGAGAATAATGTAATTATAAAACATTGGGAACAATTAAAATATAAAAATTATAATATTTTTTAAATACAAATTACCATATTATCTTAGAGTAATATTTTTGGAATTTATCCAAAAATATTTATATTCCATTGAATTGTGAAAATTGATTATTTTTATAGAAAATGTTATTTTTTATTCAAGCATTTTCAATGTTATATTTATTTTAAAACAAGATTTAAATGAAATATTAGTTATCTACTATTAATGGAAACCCAATTACGATCATCAAAATCAATTTTATCATTGATTTTTTATAGAAACTATTTCATTCCCAAAATGTATATTTCTATGAAACAATATTTTCACATTGGGCGTTGTGTTTTAATCGTAAATTAATTTTTCCACTAATAAAATATTGAATCTAGTAAAAGGAAGTCTTTATTTAGAACCATAATGTACAATTTTTTTAAATAGTTCCATTCTATTTATTTTGTTAAGAAATCTATCTATTATATGTAATTATCACTACGGTAAGGGTAAATCAGGTAACTATGGTTAAAAATAATTGGAATAGGATAGTAAAATAACCATAATACATGTCTTAATTTCATTTAATGAGTCTATTTCATCCATAAACATCATATATTTTTATATTTATACTTTTACCAATACAGATGTGATTTTATCAATTCTAATAATTATGTAAAACATAATGATAAAAATTTCACTTTCTTGATTTTAATTTATATAATATATTTTAATTGGGATAAATAAAAAATATGTTTTATTATAAATACATAATTCCATTATGAATGAAATTATTTATCCTATAAATTTATTTTTTGTTTTTATGGATACAATAATTATGCTAAATGCTTAATCAACATCGATACATTACGTAATAAATTAATAGAAAAAATAAAATAAATGATTCAGAAAATGTTAAAAGTTTTTACATTTGAATGTTTTGTTATTCCACAAGTTTTTTAGTTAATGAAAATTTATTATATAAGCTTAAATGTAATATATTCTATTTTCATTATTTTCATGTCCTTTTTAAATTAAAATATAATGATCAATTCAAAAAATGACATCAATTTTATATTATAGTCTGAAATAATTTATCATTGGAATTATAATTTATTAAATTAATATAATCAGCCAAGTTAGTTTTTTGTTCTCTAAAATATCAAATATGGTCCTCTATAGGCCATTTACCTTTTATTATAACTATATGAATCCCTAAAGAGTAAAAAAAATTCTTATTTTAGAACGTGTCAAAAAAATGGGTAGGGAAAGTTAAAAAAGATGATGAGTGTAATAACCTAATCATAACTTGTAATACTTTTATTGTATTGTGGAACATAATCTCATACTCATTATTGCTTATAATTATATCAGTTTTCATCCTTTTGTTAGTGAAAATGAATGTATATTAATTTATTTGTTTTTGTAATTCCAAGAATTAATATCCCTTTATTATAAAATGAAACACCTCTCCTCTTTTCCTCACACT
This sequence comes from Viscum album, assembly GCA_963277665.1. Classification (NCBI taxonomy): domain Eukaryota; kingdom Viridiplantae; phylum Streptophyta; class Magnoliopsida; order Santalales; family Viscaceae; genus Viscum; species Viscum album. The sequence continues at coordinate 1,936,870,363 of OY728137.1, forward strand.
TCAAGAACCATTTTTCCGATGTGAACATCACCAATCCCTTCTTAATAACCCTCCTAATGTTCTATATGTCTTAATTTTCTTCATAATTCTCAGAATATAGGGCTTAAGGTGTAATGAAAAGGATGTTGTCTAAAGAAGAAGTACAACGTTTAAATGAATTTATTAGATTTTTTTCTTCCATAACCTCATTAAAATAATCATAAAAATGAAAAAATAATAAACCCATAATAATCCATATACAAATATATTTTAATCATAATGAAATGACCTATATGAATCTTTTATTAAATCATGTTGGAAAAATCATCATTCATTTGTACAGAAGAATACTGCCTCACGAGTCGATGTAATTTATTTTCCACCACCACCCTATCGTTGTTGGTTGTAATTATGGATTTAATTTATTAATATATTTTTAATTACATAATTATTTTTTTAAAATGTTAAAATATCTTATATTTTATTACCCTTATATCAGTTTAACCATTCAAATTTATTTCATGTGTATGTGTATATTACAACCTCCAACAAGTGATATGATTTGTTCTTCATGACTATGTCACAAATATACATTATGTTAGTGTATCTGAAGATATAATATGATATTTTTTATATAATAATAACCATATAAATTAAATATAATTATTACACTCTCTCTAGAATGAATTTTAAAAAATAAAAAAGATACTGATGTGTACAAACATTATATGACTTCCATAATTGTAACATATTTCATTATTAATAAGCATATCTCATAGGTTTCTTGAAATATATAATTTATACATATTTGTTTCAATTATTTCATTATTATTATTCTGAAGATGATGCTATGATTACCTCACATACCACAATTTTCTTATTAAGGGAATTTGGGACATATGAGTTTAATATCATCCAGGTAGTTCTTTTTAATTCATAAATTGACAATAATGGTAATTTTTTGAAAATATTTTACCTTTAATAAAAAACTTTAAATGATTATTTTTATAATTTTACATAGGGGACACATTAAATTAAAATATCATTTTAAATTTTTGAATTATTTTACTTCAAATCATTTATCTTCCATGTCCATATTCATAAAATTATTTTATGGACATATTTATATGAACCTTAATGAATTATAAACGAAATTTTATTTCTCATTCAACATTATTCCAAAATATTTCCAAGGGATATTTTTTTTTGTCTTTTATAAAAAAATTGATTAGATAATTTCTAAAAGAAAAAAGGAGTGTCCTATTTTAACAAATATCAAACTAATGGTTTTTCATTTCACTATACCAATTATTTTATTTTAATTGTCCATTACAAGAATCCATGATTTCTTAAAATAAACCCATCCTTCTAATTATTATGGGTATTTTCAGAAATGTTTTTAAATGAAATTGATATTTTTATTAAGATCCCTACCATTTATAGAGATATATCGGTCAAAATTTGAGGTATTTTTTGTTTTTACATAAGTAATATTGATTGGAGTTATGACTTTTGGTAAGTTTGGGTGGAGAATAAGAAACATTTGGAGAAAAGGGGGTTGTCAATGGTTGGTTCATAGGGTGAACAAAACATGCGTCTTTCCTAAAGAAACTGTATTCTCTTTGGTCTTTTGAGGCTGTATATTCAGCATCGTTAAAGCATGATTTGGTAGGCCATATGATGAAAAAATACATGGTCCCCGTTGAAGTAGTTTCTAAAGCACGTCTTGCACAAAATTTGTGAAAATTTGTGATAAATCATGTTTGAGACACCTGTGAGATCATAAAACTGTTGATCTCACTAGTTTTAACATTTTAATGACCCATTTCTTCTCTGATGCGGCCCTAACATTGGATTTTATTTTCCAATGGGTAAAAAAATGTTCTCTCATGGCCCTAACTAGATTTTAAGTCCATATCACCTCTATTCATAGAGATTAAAAATAACAAATCAGTGATCTTCTCTTTTTAAAGAATATGGAAATCATCCCAATGCATTTCCCTTTCACTCTCCTCTCCATCCATGTTCTTTTGATGTAAGATATCCTATTATTAGTAATAAATAAACCAATTTTGTGAGATCTAGATAAAATAGTGTACTTTATGATATTAATTTAATATATATTGTAGAGACCCGTAGCTTGACGTACATGGACATTACATTACTTTTGCGGAATACTTAGTACATAACAAAAAACACACACACAAGGATCGTAATAGTTTAGTGTCTTTGGAAACTCGGAACGTAATCTTCTAATCGTGGTGAAAGATCTTAAATATCTCCCATAAAGATCTTCCCTTTTTTACCTAAAACCTTTCTTTATATCCCGGGGAAAAGAAAACATAAAATGGTGAGCTCAAATGCTCAGTAAGGGTAAACAAAAGAAATATCAATCACATCATATACATAAGAACATAGCTTTTGGAAATCTTAACCTGTAAAAGAGCTCATAATATCATAACATGGGATAAATCATAGAAGTGAAATGTAATCCCAATAATCATAACTTAAAACATGAAACTTTGTGGAATACACACATAATAATAGAGAATCATTTCTTGTTAGTCAAGACTCATTTCCAAGACTATCTTAGTGGACAAAGTCCCTTTCTGAATCGAGTAGCCCTCGTTTCAGTCCTGTTTCACAGAACCGGTATAACCTACCATTTCAGCCATGTCTATCTCATGAGATATAAAATCATTACCCAATGCATTAGAGGGAGATATAGGTCCCACCCATCTTATAATGAATCCTTTCTTATGTGTGCCACATAATCATAAATCATACATCATCGCATAACACATGTAACAAAAATGGGATTCTTGAAACATCATGACATCATAAAAAAAATCATATAAGGTAAACGTCTTCATAAAAATAATTCCCTCACAAAATAATCAAATCAATGTAATAATAGGGATAAAAACAGAACCCTATATTATCTTATATGGAAAATAATTTTGATAAAACATTTGAACTCCATTCTTGAGGAAAATATCATTTCTACTTGAAAAACACTTTTATTTTCTTGACATGTCATACAATTATAAACTAAATGAAGTTGATTAAAAATAAACTTGAAAACTTACAAAGGATTCTTCTTGGAAATAATGTTTTTAAAATCCATTCATTCCGTATAAGTTAAAAAAACATTCTTCATACTTTTGTCGGAAAAGTCAAAAAGTACCTCGTACGAAAAAACGACAAAAGATTCCTTTCATATTCTTTACTAAAAACTCACCGAAGGGTAAAATTGGATTTAAAATAGTGTAAGTGGATGGAAACAATATTAAATTTGAGGGAACATGGATGTGGATGATAAAATACACCCCAATAAATACTTACGAATAAACAATCTCGGATAAAAATGAGATTGTGATATTTCCCTTACCTTAGGTCCGACTTGCTTTGTGAGTGTCCGAACCTCCTGTATATGATTTAAATCATGTTATTGACTTATTCCAGAATCATATTCATTCTTATTATATCATATATGGTACACTTATGACTTTATATTACCCGTTCTTTTGTAAATTCATGTTAAAGTAGCGTTTTGGGTAAAATCGTCTCATTTGTCGTTCGTGTTTTTAACTTGTAATTATTCATATGATTATTTAGATCATGATTACTTAATTCCAGAATATAAAACATGATTTATATATATATTAAGAATATACATATATAATAAATCAGTAAATGGAAAGAAATACACCGTTCATGGAGACGGTAGTCCGTACGTACGCATGAACGCTGTTTTCGTTTCCTTATTGAATTGAATGGAATTAGGTAGATGACATACATATAAATATACATAAATCCAGTATCATTATCAGGTCATATATTTCATTAGTAAATATTATATATACTTTATAATCATTCATTAATGGTTAATTATTGAGAATGAATCTCATCGAGTCGTGGAGACGGTAGTCCGTACGTACGCACGAGCGATTATATCGTTCCCATGGTCGTGGAATTGTGTTGAAGTGTATGTATACTATTTCAGTATCAATATCACTTTATAATAATCATATATAGTTACTAATTACACCTTTATACCCATCCAATTAAGGTGGTGGCGGAAAATAGATTACACCACGGTGTGGAGACAGTATTCCGTACGTACGCACGCGCGGTGATTTCCTTTTTCCGTAGGATGGATAGAAGGTTAATTAGAGTTGTTTCATATTTATAATAACATATCAGTATATAAGAAATACTGATGTTATTACTTTATCCTGAAAAAACTAAAGAAGAAGAAGTTGAAGAAGAAAGAAATTGAAAAGATCGGTAATGGATATTACCTCTTCTTTGAAACGCCTCTTTGAATCCTCCACTTAGGGAACTAAGATTGGTCTTTGAAGAAGACCAGGACCTCTAGGATTATTCTATGGAAGTGTATAAGGGATTTTGGCAGGGGTTGTCCGAGCTTTAGTGCTCGAATGGGTGTGAGGAGGAGGGGGAGGAGGTGCCCTTTTATAAGGGAGGAGAGGGGCACTTTAGGAATATCTCAAAATATTATTTTATATTAAAGTCAAAATCGATTTATAATGGTTCCAAAGGGTCTTATTTCGAAGCTAAAGTGGGGATGGGTCGAAATCCTAACAACCAATAGGATTTAGACAAGTATAGGGTATTATTTTAACCTTATCAATTAGATTTAACTCTAAGTTAAATAATTTAACTTTTACCGTGTCTTTTTGTTTTCTTTCACTATATGGTTAATTCACTTACTATAACATGCCAAACGAACCCCAAATTGTTTATTATTAATATATATATCATTAGCTAAGTCATTTGGCCGAACCTTAGATTTTTAGGAATAAAATAACAATTAATAATATAATATTTGATTTAAAAACTATTTTGTGTCAATTTTGACACTATTTGATATATGATTTTTTTGAAAGTCATAAAAGAATTATATGTTCGAAAAAAGTTTCTTAAATCAACACTAATATATCATAGTAACCTAGAAAATTATTGGAATTCATAAAATGTCTCAAATTACATTTTATTTGGTGTTTATAACATCAATTATGTCAATATTTCATAAATAAGATAATTACTGCATCATCTTTGTGTCATAAAGAAATTAAATTATTTGATGTCTAAAAATTACAAATAAATTACCATTATGTAGGAAATCGTTTTATCTTTCTAATGAATATTTACAATCTAATTTATCTTATGTAAAACCCTATATTAAAAATGTTTTAGTAAATAAACTTTGATTTTAACTCTTTTAACTCTTCTTTGATTTAAATAATAATAAATGTCCTAATCTAATCCAAGTGGGCCTAAATGATAATATTTTACACTTAAGGTTGTTTTTGGTTGAGATACACTTGTCAAATAGAATTAGGACATGTTTTAGGGTAATATTAATATCATTCTTACCCTTAATTACCCTATTTACTTTTAACCGTGGTAAATAAAAGTAAAAAGTTACTATTTACCAAAAATTATTTTCATCTCATTGAACCAAATTTTACTTACTGACATCAACCGTGTCTCTCGGATTTTTGAAATTCCATTCACAGAAGTGGTAAAATTAAGATTTATGAAGAAATTAAATTTTTTAACTACCACTTAGTAGTTTCACTATTCATAAAAATTTTATGTTTTTCAGAACAATGCCAAAATTTCATCCTAAGCTATATTTCATATTCCGAATTCAAAAATGAAGTATATTTTACCAAATTCATATCATAGAAGTTGCATTAATTAATTTTATAATTAAATCCCGCTGTTAAATCAAAGAGCGTGTTTTTAAGAAACAATATCTATCAAAAGATTGACACTTGTTTATGTCTAGTTTAAATGTGAAATTACATCCAATGACCAACATTGTATTAAATTGTAAAAATATATTCTAAATATACTTTAAAACCACTAAAATTAATAATTTATCACTATTAATTATTTCGATTGAAAAAGTTGTTTTTAACTAATATTTAGTAATTTTCACTATTCATCAAAATATAAAAGTTATCCGAAAATCACCAAAATTTCACCTTAGACTAAATTCGATACTCCGAATCCAAAAATGAATTCCATTTTGAAAAATAAAATTTACAAAATTTCAAAAAGTGGTTATTACTATTCATAACGGCTAGTTTTAATAATATTTTAATAGCATATTGTTGATTAGTGAAACTCGTTATTGCGTACTACACACGGTATCGAGGAAGGTCGTGATTGCGTGTAATGCAAGGAAAGTCAAGGATGCGTGTTGTGCAAGATCCTTTTGGTGTAGCGTACAACACAAGACATTAGTGAAATAAAAAGAATATTTTTCATAAAATCTCGGGCTGTTACATTCTACCCCCCTTAAAATGAATTTCACCCTCGAAATTCGTCGGGGTTATAAATGGTTTACTATTCGAAAGTTTCTTTAATAGAAACCCACATCGTAAAAAGGAATACCAAAGCTTGGCTTTAAAAACTAAAGTATGAAATGTAACGATTACCCAAATAAACTAATCACTGGGTTTCCACATATGTGAGAATATGGATATAGAAGAGAAATCGAACCATCATGTTCTGATGGAGAGTGGTAGAGAACATGGCTATGGAAAATCCAGTAATCACAAATCCATAGATTTGTGATGATATAAGGTACCATCAGATTCATCAGATATAAGATCACTAGGACAACATTTTTGGTTTTCAAGATCATTTCCCTAAAGTTAAAGAATTTGAATTAGAATAAATACTTACTTTATTTTGGTACAATCTCACTGTTGTTTGTGCCTTTAACAATTTACACTTCATCTCTTTAATAAATGAAGTTTAATTTGTTATTCGTGAAGTGTTAGCAGATCATGTGATAGAATGACGGGTCATTCCATCTGTCTAAAACAAAAGGTTAGCAAAAATTATATACATAAGTCGATCTATAGTGAGATTAATCATATATGGTTTCTAAAATGAACTTTATACTTCATATATCATACTGCTTAATATAATAAAACTAGTTTCTAATAAAAAGGGACTTCCTGTAGGCCAGTGGTAGGCGATAAAGGCCAGTCGCACTTCAGTTGTGGGTTCGATTCCCACATCCTTGTCCGACGCGATGGGCTGTTGCCCGTCCTGCAGGTTGTCCTTTTTCTAAAACAATATTACTATAACATCCCATCAATAATATCGAGAAAACTTCTATCCTTAAACAATACTAACTTATGTCCAACATAATCCATTCCAATCTTTAGGCTTATCCATAATACTGTAGTCCACTCTCATAACATAGTGAAAACGATTACCAGAGATTTAACACCATCGTCGATCCCCATATATCATAAGATATGTTTTGTTGGTCACATTCCAAACATTCAAAGTCCTTAATCATGTATTCTCTTGAATACCCATTGAACCTTAGTGAAAACATGAATACAGTTAAAAGTTAACACTTTTCACATACCAAAGTCCTCAAAATTCTATATACCCAAACCATGATATCACTTAGTCCTTATATCAATCATGAGCTCATGAATACTGTCAAACATTTCATTTTCTCCTTATCCCTTCATTATGCGCATATCATCTGCTTTCCAAAATATTTGAATCACTTTTCATGGTTACCGGTACCTTAAAATTATTGAAAACCACAATAATACAAAAATATTATAATAAACAATAAAAGTACCTCAACAATATTATTCTTGAATACCAATACATAAACACTTCAATCCATCCTCTTTAATTATTGTCCTGGAATAAGTCCTTCCATGATTTAGAAGTAACTTTTTAGGTCAGGGCATTGAGTTGGGTAATGCCCATGTTCTCCGCAAATAATACATTGAAATCCATAACAGTCTGTCACTCTATGACCCTTATCTCCACACAAATAACATCGGTCCCTCCATTTGAGGTATTCTTCAAGGTTCTTCTTCCCTTCTTTAGAAATCTCAATCTTCCTTTCTTTATGCTGCTCAACATGCGAACATGCATAATAGTCTATCTTCCTCTTCTTTGATGAATTAGGTATACCACTAAATTTCACCTTGTTAATCATATATCGCGATGACTGATTCGACATAATCACAATATATTTCTCTCTAGGTATTACATAATTTTGTTGCTTATAGTCACCAATTTTTCCATTGGATTCAATGTTAACCGAATTCCGTCTGGTTCCCTCCATTAACTAAAACACAAAAAGAATTCGTTGAGAGGAAAAAATCATGCTAGAGAAAACAACATAGTAAAGGGGGAGTACCCTCAATATCTAACATCTTAGATTAAATTCTTATATCGTTACCGTAGTTCTAGGACTATATCCTATATGTATACTTATCCTTAGGGACATCCCTAGACATACCTTAGAAATATCTCTAGGGATCTCACTAACGTTCTCACATCCTAGTTTCCAAAGACTGACCAAACCTTTCCTCTGATACCAACTGTAGAGACCCGTAGCTTGACGTACATGGACATTACATTACTTTTGCGGAATACTTAGTACATAACAAAAAAAACAAACACAAGGATCGTAATAGTTTAGTGTCTTTGGAAACTCGGAACGTAATCTTCTAATCATTGTGAAAGATCTTCAATATCTCCCATAAAGATCTTCCCTTTTTTTTACCTAAAACCTTTCTTTATATCCTGGGGAAAAGAAAACATAAAAGGGTGAGCTCAAATGCTCAGTAAGGGTAAACAAAAGAAATATCAATCACATCATATACATAAGAACATAGCTTTTGGAACTCTTAACCTGCAAAAAAGATCATAATATCATAACATGGGATAAATCATAGAAGTGAAATATAATCCCAATAATCATAACTTAAAACATGAAACTTTGTGGCATACACACATAATCATAGAGAATCATTTCTTGTTAGTCAAGACTCATTGCCAAGACTATCTTAGTGGACAAAGTCCCTTTCTGAATCGAGTAGCCCTCGTTTCAGTCCTGTTTCACTGAACTGGTATAACCTACCATTTCAGCCATGTCTATCTCATGAGATATAAAATCTTTACCCAATGCATTGGAGGGAGATATAGGTCCCACCCATCTTATAATGAATCCTTTCTTATGTGTGCCACATAATCATAAATCATACATCATCGCATAACACATGTAACAAAAATGGGATTCTTGAAACATCATGACATCATAAAAGAAATCATATAAGGTAAACGTCTTCATAAAAATAATTCCCTCACAAAATAATCAAATAAATGTAATAATAGGGAAAAAAACAGAACCCTATATTATCTTAGATGGAAAATAATTTTGATAAAACATTTGAACTCCATTCTTGAGAAAAAAATATCCTTTCTACTTGAAAAACACTTTTCTTTTCTTGACATGTCATACAATTATAAACTAAAAGAAGTTGATTAAAATAAACTTGAAAACTTATAAAGGATTCTTCTTGGAAATAATGTTTTAAAAATCCATTCATGCCGTATAAGTTAAAAAAACATTCTTCGTACTTTTGTCGGAAAAGTCAAAAAGTACCTCGTACGAAAAAACGACAAAAGATTCCTTTCATATTCTTTACTAAAAACTCACCGAAGGGTAAAATTGGATTTAAACTAGTGTAAGTGGATGGAAACAATATTACATTTGAGGGAACATGGATGTGGATGATAAAATACACCCCAATAAATACTTACGAATAAACAATCTCGGATAAAAATGAGATTGTGATATTTCCCTTACCTTAGGTCCGACTTGCATTGTGAGTGTCCGAACCTCCTGTATATGATTTAAATCATGTTATTTACTTATTCCAGAATCATATTCATTGTTATTATATCATATATGGTACACTTATGACTTTATATTACCCGTTCTTTTGTAAATTCATGTTAAAGTAGCGTTTTGGGTAAAATCGTCTCATTTGTCGTTCGTGTTTTTAACTTGTAATTATTCATATGATTACTTAGTTCATGATTACTTAATTCCAGAATATACAACATGATTTATATATATATTCAGAATATATATATATAATAAATCAGTAAATGGAAAGAAATACACCGTTCATGGAGACGGTAGTCCGTACGTACGCATGAACGCTGTTTTCGTTTCCTTATTGAATTGAATGGAATTAGGTAGATGAAATACATATAAATAAACATAAATCCAGTATCATTATCAGGTCATATATTTCATTAGTACATATTATATATACTTTATAATCATTCATTAATGGTAAATTATTGAGAATGAATCTCATCACGTCGTGGAGACGGTAGTCCGTACGTACGCACGAGCGATGATATCGTTCCCATGGTCGTGGAATTGTGTTGAAGTGTTTGTATACTATTTAAATATCAATATCACTTTATAATAATCATATATAGTTACTCATTACACCTTTATACCCATCCAATTAAGGTGGTGGCGGAAAATAGATTACACCACGGCGTGGAGACAGTATTCAGTACGTATGCACGCGCGGTGATTTCATTTTTCCGTAGGATGGATAGAAGGTTAATTAGAGTTGTTTCATATTTATAATAACATATCAGTATATAAGAAATACTGATGTTATTACTTTATCCTGAAACAACTAAAGAAGAAGAAGTTGAAGAAGAAAGAAATTGAAAAGATCGGTAATGGATATTACCTCTTCTTTGAAACGCCTCTTTGAATCCTCCACTTAGGGAACTAAGATTGGTCTTTGAAGAAGACCAAAACCTCTAGGATTATTCTAGGAAAGTGGAGAAGGGATTTTGGCAGGGGTTGGACGAGCTTGAGTGCTCAAATGGGTGTGAGGAGGAGGGGGAGGAGGTGCCCTTTTATAAGGGTCGAGAGGGGCACTTTAGGAATATCTCAAAATATTATTTTATATTAAAGTCAAAATCGGTTTATAATGGTTCCAAAGGGTCTTATTTCGAAGATAAATTGGGGATGGGTCGAAATACTATAAACCAATAGGATTTAGACAAGTTTAGGGTATTAATTTAACCTTATCAATTAGATTTAACTCTAAGTTAAATAATATAACTTTTACCGTGTCTTTTTGTTTTCTTTCACTATATAGTTAATACACTTACTATAACATGCCAAACGAACCCCAAATTGGTTATTATTAATATATATATCTTTATATAAGTCATTTTGCCGATCCTTAGATTTTTAGGAATAAAATAACAATTAATAATATAATATTTGATTTAAAAACTATTTTGTGTCAATTTTGACACTATTTGATATATGATTTTCTTGAAAGTCATAACAGAATTATATGTTCAAACCAAGTTGCTTAAATCAACAATAATATATCATAGTAACCTAGAAAATTAGTGGAATTCATAAAAAGTTTCAAATTACATTTATTTTGGTGTTTATAACATCAATTATGTCAATATTTCATAAATAAGATAATTACTACATCATCATTGTGTCATAAATAAATTAAATTATTTGATGTCTAAAAATTACAAATAAAATACCATTATGTAGGAAATCTTTTTAGATTTATAATGAATATTTACAATCGAATTTATCTTATGTACAACCCTATATTAAAAATGTTTTAGTAAATAAACTTTGATTTTAACTCTTTTAACTCTTATTTGAATTAAATAATAATAAATGTCCTAATCTAATCCAAGTGGGCCTAAATGATAATATTTTACACTTAAGGTTGTTTTTGGTCGATATACACTTGTCCAATAGAATTAGGACATGTGTTAGGGTAATATTAATATCATTTTTACCCTTAATTACCCTATTTACTTTTATCCGTGGTAAATAAAAGTAAAAAGTTACTATTCACCAAAAATTATTTTCATCTCATTGAACAACATTTTACTTACTGACATCAAACGTGTCTCTCGGATTTTTTAAATTCCTTTCACAGAAGTGGTAAAATTAAGATTTATGAAGAAATTAATTTTTTTAACTACCACTTAGTAGTTTCACTATTCATCAAAAATTGATGTTTTTCAGAACAATGCCAAAATTTCATCCTAAGCTATATTTCAAATTCCGAATTCAAAAATGAAGTCTATTTTACCAAATTCATATCATAGAAGTTGCATTAATTAATTTTATAATTAAATCCCGCTGTTAAAACATAGAGCGTGTTTTAAAGAAACAATATCTATCAAAAGATTGACACTTGTTTATGTCTAGTTTAAATGTGAAATTAAATCCAATGACCAACATTGTATTAAATTGTAAAAATATATTCTAAATATACTTTAAAAGCACTCAAATTAATAATTTATCACTATTAATTATTTCGATTGAAAAATTTGTTTTTAACTAAAATTTAGTAATTTTCACTATTCATCAAAATATGAAAGTTATCCGAAAATCACCAAAATTTCACCTTAGGCTAAATTCGATACTCCGAATCCAAAAATGAATTCCATTTTGAAAAATAAAATTTACAAAATTTCAAAATGTGGTTATCACTATTCATAACGGCTAGTTTTAATAATATTTTAATAGCATATTGTTGATTAGGGAAACTTGTTATTGCGTACTACACACGCTATCAAGGAAGGTCATGATTGCGTGTAATGCAAGGCAAGTCAAGGATGCGTGTTGTGCAAGCTCCTTTTGGTGTAGCGTAAAACACAAGACATTAGTGAAATAAAAAGAATATTTTTCATAAAATCTCGGGCTGTTACATATATTAATATCTTGGATTTGGTTTATGGATTTAGATCATGAAATCATATCATGTCGTTTCATTACATGGATTATAGGAATTTTTTTGAGTTAACATCTGTCAATGAATCGAGGTAGGTCATTTAAAATATAATTTCCTTTGTTTTGTATTTGATAAATATGTTCAAAATTTTATAATTTCTAACTTCCATTGGAATTTTTTTCTTGTCAGGTGTTTATTATGTTAACCTATTAATTAATTAATGAATTGTTAAATTAAATAAATAGTTGAGGAATTATTCATGAGTCTAAGTGGATTCAATAATAGATAATTAATTTTCAAGATTTATTAGTAGGTTTAGTTTTTAATCTATATAATTAAAAAGGCGGTCAATTATGATATATTAAATTGGTTAAGATGAGATAATTAATTTTGAATTAATTATGCGCCTTGAGATTTTCACCTAGATAATTAATTATGGGATTAATTATGAATAGTTTAGTTTTAGAATGAGATAATTAATTATAAAAAATTAATTATGGTATATTAATTATGATATTGGTTAATTAATTATTACATTAATTAATGGTATTAAGGTGTTTGGCTATTTTTCTAGGTAATGGATTTTATATATTTTAACTAATTGTTTTATTTGTAATGGAATTGATGAGGATAATTTATTCTATATTAATTGTGTGCGATTGAATGGGAAAATGGTAATTATAAATTTTGAAGTGTACATGGTATCATGTACATTTTACATATGAGAAAATAGAATGGGATGATAGTCATTCTATTAAGGAGTAAGCTTGGTAACACGGTCATATTACATATGATTTAAGAGAATGGGAACTTGTTAATTCTATTGAGGAGTGGGAATGGTAACATGGTTAGATTTTATATGTTTTTGATAGTGGTAACATTGGAAATGTGGCTTATATATGTGAAATTAATGAATGAAAATAATGTCACTTCGAGTTATGGGCTCAAACGATAAAATTTCAAACTTCGGCATGACTCAAATTAGGTTTAAAGATATCATAGCTCATTTGAATACATCAAGATCCTACAAGAATCTTGTATTATGATATATTTTTACCTGGGAAACAATTTGGGCTCTTGAATAATACGAAGCCTATATTGGGGTTTGAGTCTCCCTAGTAACCCCTATATTAATATATATATAAGAATAAATGATAATGTAATAATTGTTTATGTATGAATTGTACATATTTTATATATAACTTCATACCCTACCTTTTGAGTTGAATTGTTTTAGAAATCATTTGTGGTGGCCTACTGAGTTATACTATAACCCTATTTGGTTCGCCTGATCAGAGCCCGAATAGATTACATTTTTGCAGGACATGATAAGATAAAAGACCATGGGATGTATTGATTATATAAGCATGAGATGGGATGAGGGTACTTGAAGAGCTTTATAACCCTCTTAGGGAGTCATATTGACTTTATTTTCCGATTCACCATTGAAAGGTGAAAATTATATCACAAAACTGTGTTTTCCTTTTCAGTTTATTATTGTATTTCCTATTTGGTTATCCTATGACATGAGTATTATTATGGTTATATATGGTTCTAAATTTTTTATTAAATTTATCTTGTGTTTTTCCTTGATAAATGAGGGTATAGTCTCCCTATGAATGACATAATAGACCCTTTCTACTAGTCAAATGACTCTAGTGTATGTGGATTCATGCTTGAGGTTACTTAGGGAACCGGATTGGGAAACCATTGTGTGGTTACTGGTTCGGGATGTTACAAAGTGGTTTTAGAGGTCCAATTTTCTGTCTTCTTCTTTGGTCTTAAAATTTAGGTAAATGTGAAAAGGAGACTAGGAAGAGTCAGGTATTAGTAATGAGCTTGTGCATGGGAATTTAAACCCCATGTATAGAGGAAAACCCAAGTACTCATGGTGGGATTATTGTTACTACCATGTAATATTACAGTTGAATATTATTTCACCTTGGGTGAGTAACTTGTATTATAATGTTTTTATTGTTTATGATAATTTTTTAGTATTGATTCATGGCTAAGAATGGCACTATAGTTGAGTCTACATGCATCATTATTGAAACTCAGGTTTAATATTACATGAATTATTTTTATCATGTCAAGGAAAACAGATTGTGGATCTGTTGGTAATCATATACTATTTTCCTTGTTTGTGAGATTAAAATATAAAATGGTGCCTAAAATTAATTTAAAATTGTAGTTAAAATGTTGAAAAATGAGAATAATTGGGTGAAAAATGATAAACATGATTATGATAGCGTGTTTACCCTTTTTAACCAAAACCTATGAGTAGGATGGTCAAGGGTAGTGATAGCACCTCAGTTTGACTATGTGGAAAAATTTTGGTATATAAAGATTGTGAAAAATTTTCATTATTTTTTCTTATGTAAATATTATAATGTTGTGATACGAGGCCTTATAAATGTGTTTAGAATTTTAGAAAGTATGCCTCCATGACTCTTGTTTTGGGGACGACCAAGTGGAATTCTAATGAATGAGTTTCCGGTTCTGGAACATTAGGTAAAATCATGCCAAATTAATATAAAGGGGAGACGTTTTGAGAGAACATCGATTTATTTATGAAATTCATGGAAAAAGACCCATGGTGAGTTGTGAAAAGTACATCTCTGTTCACAAGGGAGTTTAAGGTACATAACCTCTGACTTTTACTGGAGAGGGTGGAACTAAGGAAGATGAATTTTTGGTTCAATCCATAGAGATGTTACTTCAACACTTAGAGACTCGGTTAAGATAAGGGTCAAGTTGGCAGCTTATATGTTATGGGTATTAGTGAAGCGCTGGTGGAACATTCAAGAATGGACTAAATAGACTGAAGGTGTGTTATGGAAGGACTTCCTAGAGAGGTTATTGGAACAATTTTATATAGATACCCATAGACATAAGAAATATGTTAAGTTCATGCATCAGAAATGGGGGAGCATGTTGCTAATGGACTATACTTGAAGCTACATTGATCTATAATGATTTTATCCAATGTTAGAAGAAGATGAGGATGTTCTGGAGAAAATATTTTGGGATACACTTATGTTAGATATTATTTCCCAGGTGAAATCTTCAGTAGGAAAAATTTTATGGAAGTGGTGGATCAGGCTCTCATATTTGAACAGAATGTGTGGAAGGATTCTAGTGATGGATACATAGTTTTTACTATATGGGTAGAAGGTGAAACATCTGATAGAAGGAAGAATAGTTTTGAAATATTAACCCAAGGCTATGGGAAGTAGAGTATGCAGATGGGAGGGTCATTTGGGGAGGACATTACTGAGGTGATCTGTCATCTGTGTAGTAGGTTAGGACACTATCATCGATGATGTTCCTAACAACCTGTAGATTGAAGATCTAATTGAAAGATGTGACATATACATATTTTTTAGGTCACAATGATAGACCATTACTAAGGTAGAATATTGGGATAGTCATAGTTTTGGGAGAGGATCATCTAAACTATATCAAGTTGTTAGATGGATTTATACTAGCCGAGAAAATAGATGTAGTGGATGTGGTGATTCTGGAATGAAACACCTACATCAGTTGTGTGGTGCTTCTTTAAGGAGTCATATATCATCACATGGAAGAGGGTAACAGAAGTTACATGTTGTAAAGACTAAAATTTTGGATAGAGAGGCTATAACATTGACAATGAGTGATAAAATTCTAATAGTTTCTACTTTATCTAGTGCCTTTTTTGATATCGGTGCCAATCATTCCTTTTTATCAAGAAAATTTATATACGGGCTCAGGATGAAAGGGAAGGTTTTTAGTGGGTTAATGACTAAAAATACACCATTATACGTGTGTCCTAGAGATATCAATCTATGCAAGTGATGTTTAATAGAGATCCGGGAATATCATTCCGTATTGGATATATATATTTTTTAAATGACAAGCGTCGAACAAATTACATGGATAGACTGACTAGTCCCCAACTAATCCCACATTGACTGCTATTGAAGGAGAGTGACCTTTATGTCTCCGAAGGATGACCAATATATTTATTGTGGATAGTGAGATATTCAGGATGTTCGAGCAGGGCCAATTAAAAAAAATAAGATAGCTCGCAACCCATTTTTCTAATCTATTGTTTGATGAAATTGGTTTTAGGAAAGAACTCCATACACCGGTACTATAACTATTTCACGATGTCTTTTATGATGACTTCTCAGGGATAACCACTGAGAGAGAAGTATAATTCACTATTGAACTCATGTTGTGGGCTGAGATAGTATCAATTCAACCATTCAGAATTGAAATCACATAGATTCAAGTACATAATAATTGGATGGAGGATTTTGAGGGTAATCAATTTATACATCCAAGTACGCTTCTTTAGGGATCACCTATTTTGTTCTCAATAATGGTTGATGGCAGTATTGTTTGGTGTTTCTATTACATTAATTTGTACAAAATTACTATGAATAACTGAGACCCTCTTATGGGTATTTTATATTCTATTTAAACAATTTTACGGAACTTGTGTGTTTTGAAATATCTATTTTAGATCAGTGTATCTTAATTTTAGATTAAAAACTTTTGATATACTGAGGGATTCATTTAGAAGTTGGTATGGCCTTTATGATTTTTTCATAATTCCATTTAGGTTCATAATTTTAGTAGGAGTGTTTATGGATTTGTTGAAAAATATCATTATTGAGTATCTAGATTAGATCATGGTGGTGATTTTTTATGACATCTTAGTGTAGTCTAAGACTCATGAAGACCACTCCATACATCTTGACATAATTCTGGTTATAATAATATTACATCAGTTATACTAAAATCTATTTAAGTGTCAATTTAGGATTTTTCTAGTACACTTCTTAGGGAACATTATCACACATGAAGGTGTGTTAGTGGACTCATAGAATGTATAGGTTTTTGTTTATTGGGATGATACCATGAATGTTTTTGATTTGTGAATCTTACTAGGATTATATGGATATTACAATATATTCATCTTAGATATTTTATTTGGAATTTCTACTTTTGGGCTTGACAAAAAAATGAATAATGTATGAATGGTTAGAGGCTTGTGAGGGAGATTTTTAGGAAATGAATAAGTGCATAACATCATCACCAATTATGATCCTAATTGAGTCACTTGAGGAGTATACAGTTTATTGTGACGCTTCTGGGATCAGACATGGAGCTATGCTGATACTTGGAGATTGAGTTATCACATATGGGTCTCAATAGTTGAGGAATAATGATTGGAATTACCCTATATATGAACATGAGTTGGCAGTAGAAATTTATGATCTTATGTGTTGGTATCACTATCATTTGGGAGAAAAGATTATAGTTTATAAAAATCACAAGAGAATGAAATATATACTTTCACACCTTAATTTGAATCTTAAACAGTGGAGATGGGTTAAGTATATGCAGTATTTTGATTTTAAATTTCATATACTCGGAGGAAGGGAAATAGTTGGGAAAATTCATTGAGTAGGCAAAATCAAAGACTTAATATTCTATACTTTAGTGTGGAGTGTATGATTATGACCATTCTAGCTCAAAAGAATGTGGTGTTTTCAGAGAGCGAGGAGTAGATAATTCTAGTTTCAGTTTCTAGTGGAGTCAACACGTTTGAGATGGATAAGAGATATAGAAAATGAGTATCCATATTGTTTATCCTAGAGGGGAATCATTGAAGGTGGGGAGAAACCTTAATACTGATTGATAGGTGAGGACAAGATCATCAATGTGACGAATCTTGTTTTTGGACATATGATCATACAAGACAAGCTCATGCGATTATTTCATTCCTCAATGTAGGAAGTGAATCTAGGTGTAAGAAAAATGTATTATGTCCTAAAATTAAAATTTTGGATGCATGTCATAAAAAATGGAGATAAGAGGTTTTGTGACAAGATGCGTCACCTTTCAGTAAATGAAGGCATAATATTAATGACCCTCTGGTTTACAAAAAATGTTGCCTATTCAATAATGGAAGTGGGATGATGTGACAATGGTATTGGTGGTTGTTTTAACAAGGACTCATATGAATAATGATACTATTTGGGTCATTGTGTATCTAATGAAATGGTAGATCATTTATTTCCTGTAAGGTAAACCATTATTATCGAAATATTGGGGGAACTATATGTTTGGGGTATTGTTCATCAAAATGGGGTTCAATGTACTATTTTTTCCGATCATGATTCACGTGTTACTTCCCACATCTGGAAAGGATTGAAGAAAACACTTGGGACTCAGGTTCAATTGAGTAAAAATTTCTACCCAATGACAGATGGGCAGTCAAAATGTACTATACATGTTCTTGATGATATGTTACAGATTTGTGTTCTTGAATGCAGTTGATCTTGAAAGATTCACTTGGCATTAGATGAGTTCGCCTATAATAATAGATTCCAGGAAAAACATATCTATAATAATATGTGTCACTTTATAGTAGGACTTTTAGATAACCACTATGATCGAAGTAGGCAGGTGAGTAGGAGTTGTTTGAACTAAGTCTCACATAGGAGACATCAGAGCAGGTACCGTTGTTTCGGCAGCATATGGATATGACTATGAGTAGAAATAATTTGTATGATGATAGATGGAGATGACCCTTATAGTTTATATAGGTTGATCAAGAATTATATAATGTTTCTCCTAGGATGGATAACTTTAGGATACAGAGGTAGGGGATGTTTTCACCATGGATTGATGGTCCATTTGGTATAGAAGAGAGAATCAGGTTTGTGACGTACCGATAAACTCTTACAATGAGATATAACACAGTGAATGATGTTTTCTATTTATCAAAATATCAGAGGTATCCCCCCACCACTAGTCTAGTGATATATGTGGATGATGATGACCTTGAGATAGATTCTTCCTTTGAGGAGAATATGATAAATGTGTTAAATATTCATGTGAATGTGTTGTCGGGAAAGGATTTATTGTTAGATCATTTGTTATAAAAAATGGATGTCTAAAAGGGGATACATTGGTAAGATAAGAAGATATGAGGGCTCAATGGACCAATCATTTTGGCATTAAATCATTTAATGTCTTGAGTGTGTAGGTAGAGGATGATCAATTATAATGTGGGGACAGTTTAAGATCCCAACCTTTTATATAGTTAACATGGGTGAGTTTTAGGTACTTTTTCATTTTAAATAAGTACCATTGATGAGATTAATGACTCTTGGTGCATTTGGGAGAATTCAATGAATATTTTGAAGAAAAAGTTGTAGTGAAAGGTTTGTGCACAATTTGTACAAACCTTGCAGCTATCTAGGAGAAACATTGTCCACTTTGGTATTATGAGGCTATAACATCATCACGATTAAAGAACTTTTTGTTAGGTCATTTGAGGAAACCATGAATGTT
Organism: Viscum album; assembly: GCA_963277665.1. NCBI lineage: Eukaryota > Viridiplantae > Streptophyta > Magnoliopsida > Santalales > Viscaceae > Viscum > Viscum album. Next base: position 1,936,890,324 of record OY728137.1, read on the forward strand.
CCACCTTGAATCAGTTCATAACACATGGTTAGTGAATGGTAGTCTAATTGTGCGACTAAACTGTGTAGGGGTCAACAGTGATATCTTAAAAGTGTTTACCTCATATATTTCTTACATTTTAGGGCCCATTTCTTCTCATATGTGTCTCTATCTCGATATTTTTCTTTTATAAGGGTAATGGAAGGTCCTACCATCAATTAAAATGGATTACAATGCCATTATACCTCCATTATTTGATATTTAAATCCATAATATATGATTAACTATTCTTCTAGGAAGTGGATCTCATCTCAATTACATTCTCTTTTATTATCTTCCATTTAATTAATCTTATAATGGATGATATCCTCTATATATATATATATATAAACCTCTATGGTAATATATATATCTAATATTTTAGATCTAGAACTAAATTTAATAGATCATGATTTCATGGTTTCGGATTAGGGATTTAGATCTCTAACATATATCTATATAATAGTGAGGCTTGACTTTTGGATATTTATATTGAGTAAATTTCCATCAATTAATTGAGGTTAGTGTTCTGAAATACAATTCCTATATCCATGTATTTGATACAAAAATGAAAAAGATCATAATATAAAGATTCCATTAGAAATTTATTTTCTAATATTAGGATAATAAGGATGAACAATTTTTTTGAAGCATTGGTGAATTAAATTACTAATTGAGGAATTTTTCATGAGACAAAGGGACTACCATATTAGATAATTAATTTTGGAAATTGATAATAATATCCAGGGAAATTTATATATAAAATTAATTAGGGTTTTAATTAGGAGATATTGAATTTGTTAAGTATAGATTATTAATGTTGAATTAATTATAAGCATTGACATTATGATCTAGAAAATTAATTGCAGGATTAATTATGAAGAGGTGAGATTTAGATTTATAAAATTAATTATGCAATAGTAATTATAGGGTATCAATTGATATATTGGTTAATTAATTAATGGTATTGAGGCATTTAGTTAATTGTTGTGCTAACTAATAGGTTTGATGTATTTAATAAATTCGTGGAGTAGTAATATAATTGATGGGAATAATTAATTATGAATTAATTATTTGTGAATTAATGGGTAAATATCCATTCTAAATTGAGAAGAATACTTTGTAACATGGATATTATACTTATGAGTAAAGAGAATCAGAATATGGTCCTTATATTGAGGAGTAAGCATGGTTGCATGGGCATCTTACTTATGAGTGAAGAGAATGGGAACATGGTTAATATATAGAGAAGTGATAATGGTATAATAGTCATCTTATATACATTTGTGATAATTGTAACATTGTAAATGTGGCTTATAAATGTGAAATTAAATAATGGAAGTAATTCCACATTGAGTAATGGCTTCACGAGAAAATTTTGAACTCCATAATGTGTTAAATTAGATAAAAATATATCATGTCACCATTTAATACATTGAGATTTGGAAAGAAGCGTGTATAAATATACAATATTACCCAGGGAAAACATCGGGCTCGAGCACAAGATGATTCTAGTATTGGGGTACGGGTATCCATGGGAACCTTGGAGTTAATGTAGCTTGATAATAATAAACGATAATGTAATAACTGGATATTTATTAATTGTGCATATTTTTTATAGAACCGCATACACTAAATTCATACTAGACAAGTTTTATACACCATTGGTTGTGTCCTAGTGAGTTGTAATAACACCCTATTAGGTATTCATAATAGGTACTTGGATAGTTTATATTATTACAGGATAGGATAAGGGAACGATCCATGGAATGGACTGGTAATTTGTGGTAGATCATGGATGAGGGGACTATACATGGTATGAAACTTTCTTTAGGAGATTTAGTGTCTTTATTTTCAATTTATTTATAAGAACATGACACTTTTATTTTCATAGAATTATTTCCCTTTTAATTGAGTATTGAATTTTCTACTTTGTTACTGGTGACATGAGTATTGTTTTAGTTATATATTATTGTTTGTTTGTTTATTTATTTCCAATGGTGTTTTACTATGATAAATGATGGAATACTATCCCCATGAATGTGTTACTCGACCCTCCCTACTAGACAGAAACCTCTAGAATATTAGGAGGTGTGCATGAGGTCACGTAGTGAACCAGATCAGGGAAATGTCATATTATTCCCGAGACGGGAATTTACATTTTTTATGTCTAAAAAATTATTTACATATGTGTTTAAGAGATCTCTCTAGACCATAATTTTTTTGACCTATGGACATTATCTGCCTAACCCACTTTTCCATTTCTTATGATTTATGGAAGGGTTCTTAATTATATATATATGTCACTCGCATATATAGCAACATTACACTCCCATCCATTTATGTGGAAATACATTCCTTATGTTCATTTCTAAAATGCATTCATTATGAAATTTCCTTTGATTTTGATGAGATAAGATTATGAAACCGATTTCATTCCATGTGTACCTATATTTTTTATGCGTTATGATTGATTTACATTTTTTGGAACACATAATAAAATACATGTTAGGATTGTTCCACCCTGATAGAGATCCAATTCATTTGGTTATGCTTTTGAATCATTATACGTAATGTAAGGGATTACGGTGTAATCCTAACCCATTATGGGACCCTATCCATCACGAGATGTTGTCTTAGAAATTATCCTTCACTTATATTTATGTCATGTAATATATCACAACCAAATTTCCTATGTTTCCATGATCTTATGATATGATATTTATTTTCCCCCTCATATTAATCTTGATTTTATGTTTAATGTGATTTATATTCTACCTCATAATGGTGAAATGAATAAATTTTTTGAAAATGATATCATATCATTTTTCATAATTTCAAGGGAACCATTATGGGTGTTATTTTTCCTTTAATATTTGTTATAATTTTTTTATAAAAATTATTTGGAAGAAAATATGATTTTATGGGACGGATAATTTATATTTTCTATCCCAAATATTAATGTTGAAAATGGAAAATCTTTTATAATTATTCATGATCTAATGGGTTTCATTCAAATTTCTTCTATCCCTTATTGTTCTTTTTTTGATAATCACATGTTATAATTTTTTTTCATAGGGGTATAAGTGTTATTATGGACAAATATGAGATTAGGATGAAATTTTGAATATTTTTAATCAAAATAAAACATACAAAACTACAATATAGTCCTTTAATAGTTCGTAAAATGGTCTTCATCAGGGCTTGAAAGTGCTGTAAATGTGAGCGATGTTAAAAGAAAATGACTTGTATCAGTGCTTTAAGAAGAGCTGATAACGAACACAGTTTTTATCGTTTCATAAAGCGCCTCTAAAACAATCCTTTATCAGCACTGTAGATGTACTGATAAAGTATAAATTCATGACTACTTTTAGAAACACTGATAAATTCAATTTTTATCAACATTTTTGAATGTGATGATAATGATGTTCTTTATTAGCACTTTGAGAAGTTCTACAAAAGGCCATACAACAATATACTTTAACATCACACAATAGAACCATTCTTCAAGAAGTAATAGAAACACATCATATATTTCAAAGAAAACAAGTCCCAATATATAATTTAATTGAAATTAAATTTACAACAAAAAATAGTTGAAAAAATAACTACAATATAGTCATTTCAAACATTACTATATACAGTTACATAAATAAAAGTTATTACATACATTAAAAAATCCTAACTGTCAATGTTACCATGATTACAGTTGATTTACATTGTCGAACATGTCACGAACCGTCCTTGGGGCCCGTGCAGTGACTACCCCAACCCCGCCTTCCATAGACCAGGGGCTGGTGACAAGCACCAAGGCGTAAATCCCGGTAAAAAGGGAAGGCATTGCCTTTGTAATGTAAACAAACACCACAGAGCAAGCAAGCAATAGAAGTAAACACTAAGTAAAAACAGAGTACATCAGTAAGTGCGAAAAAGTAAGTGTGCCAGTATACAAACCCAAACTGAAAGTAAAGTACAACTGGAAAGAGAAAAACAACAAGTGAAAAGTAAAGCCGCAACGTCGAGCTGTCCACAGTAAATCCCACATAAAGGGTGGGTACAGATAGCCTCCACTGCTCCACGGGTCTAGCTGACCGCTCCGAGTACGTCCCACCCAGTGGTCCACCTCCAGGTACCATCCTCCTCAGCAAGCCTCATCCTCGATCAGCGTTGTCCTTCGTCTGCAACCAACACAATGTATTGCGGGCATAGCCCATGCAGGGGTGAGTATAAGCTACTCAGTAGTGACCCCGAGACCCCCAAAGGTCTCCCAGAATCCACAAAGGATAATCCAAAAAGGAAAGATATAATCACGAAGTAACATCCGACACTGCTTAGGTATATGCACGTACATATACCTAAGTCAACAATTCTTGTTCGGCTCCAACATCCGAGCCCAAGTACAACCCAGTTCACATAGGAATGCAAAACGTAAATCCCCACAGGATAGTACAACACAATCCACGAAGGAAAGTAAAACAGGATTCAACTCACTCAGTATACTTCTTCGTATGACGATAGTGATGATAAGATATATCCACTGATTCATCTAATTCTTCGAACCCACAAAGGATCGAAAGGTACTAACCCCCGCAATGACCGGAATTGGATCTGACCCACAAAGGATTGATAGGTAACTAACCCCCACAAAGGCCCACACAGGATCAGACCCACACAGGATCTATAGGCGCTGGCTCACACAGAACCGCTGAGCGCTGACCCACACAGGATCGGTATCACTGATCCACATAGGATCCCTGAGTGTTGTATTCTTCGCCGTCGAATCCACTAAGGATCTCTGTACAGTCGTCGTAGTAGTAGTAGTCGCATCCAACTATAGGGTTTCCGCACACAACAAGCTTGATCGGGAGGGTCCGCTCCACGAGCTGAGAGGCTGATACATCAACTGACACATAGTCCAAAGTTGATGTATCCAAAAGATTGTTATCGTCAACAGCAACTCAACGCTGTAGACGGCACGTCGATTGGACGCCCGGTTTGAGAGTTATTGGCCTTTTCGTCCCAGGGGCCCGGTTGGTTTTTAAGGAAAAACCAACCCGACCTTACTCTACCTGCGTCCAAAACTCGGTCGGAGTAAGCCAAAAGATCCGTCTCACTTAGAGGAATCCAACAAAGTCGATGACACATCAATCAGAGGTCCAGAGCTTAAGATATGAGTGTTTCCGCTCCAAGGGCCTGGTTGGTTTCATGTATGAACAAACCCGGCAGACCCAATGTATTCAGAAACCTTGAGTGTGATATAGAAAAATGACCGTCTCGATCCAATGATCAAATCTCTGCTGACGGCGCATCGTTCAGTGGACCGTAGCTCAAGTTATGAGCATGAGATCAAAGATGGTCCGAAAACGGGGGTTTCGGGCCCGGACCGACCCGGCCCGAGAACCCCTGGTCGGCCCGAACCGGGTCGACCCGACCCGGGTCCAGGTCGGCCCGACCCGGGTCCAGGTCGGCCCGACCCGCGACCTGGAGCGCTAGCGCCAGCTGGCTCAGCCAAGCGGCCGAGCCCTTTTGGCTCACGGGGGGGGGGGGGGGGGGGGGGGCTGACCCCCCGATTTCCCCTTAACCGCGACCCCATTAATGGGGCCGCATGCTTGGTCGGCCGAGGGAATTAATTCCCCTGGTTTTCCCTTTTTCCAGACCGCCCGCACCGGACGGCTAGGTCTGTCAACAAGGACCGGCGACGGCCGGTCCTTCCTCTTTCGCAGACACCGGCGGCCCGGAACCGGCCGCCGGTCACCCTGCTCGGTCGCGGCCCAGAACCGGCTGCGGCCTGGTTCATCCGACGCGGTGCGACGGCACCACACCCCTCCGCCGCGGCCCCAATCCAGCCGCGGTGTCTTCGGTTTGCTTCGACAAGGCACAACAGTGTCGCGTCCTTGTTCAACTTCACAGCGCGGCGCAACGGTGCCGCGCATTACTTGCCGTACGATCCCGCATGGTGCGACGACACCACGCCATTCCATCCCAACCAAATTAGAAGCAACATTAAAATTGGAAGAGGGTCAGCCGTGTTTGTGTGGTCCGGCCCCCTCTCGTTAATTGATAGAAACTGGTCGTAAATTCCCGACGGACGACAAAGTAGAATTCACGAATGAAATAATTAAATAACCCCTACCTTGAGAATAGATAGAATGGGGGTTCACCATGGAAAAAAACTTCACATGTGAAGCTCCGTAAGTTGAAGGAGAACGCGCAAGGAGGAAGTGGCGTCTCCTTTTCGTTGACATGGGAAGAAGATCGAAAGATGGTGCATCATTAATCTTCGGAAACACATTGGCTGCAAAGAGGAGAAGAGACGACACGTCGATCTCTTCTTATGGTGACGGCGTTCTTCGTCGAAGTCTTGGTGTTCTTCGTCGAAGTCTTGGTGTTCTTCATGATGAAGGTGAAGAGCTCTCTCCTCAATTGTCCACACACAACATCCAACCAAAATAAAATAAGGCTCACCCTTATTTTATTAACATAATCCACAATTAAAAAATTCAAAACTTAAATTAAATAATTGAATTGGGTGTTGGCATACTTAATGAGAGGAGAGGTAAAGTCAACCAATTAATGGGATGTTAAAAAGTTATAAGAGTTACAAAACATAAGTGGGGGGTTAAGAAGAGTTAAAGAGTTAAGGGATTTGAAAAGGTGGGGTCTCGTGTGGGCCCCACCTCACCTTTAATCAACTCAAGAAAAACTAACAAACAGTGGGTCCCACCCTAACTCCTACACTTATGTTCTAACTCATGGAAAGGGAAATAGAATTCTTAACGAAAATTTTATTTCACTAACACTTAATCCACAAATTTAAACAATTCATAACGAGCAAACGCAACTCTATAAAAGGAATTCCTAAGCAATTACCGGTGCTACTGTTCCATCGGTGCCCTCAGAATTCGATTCCGAGCACCGGTTCAGAAGTTAGAAATTCACGCTCATTCGTTCACTAAACGTACCTGTGCTAAACTTCTGATAGAAATTCCGGGCACACCGGGCCTCCGAATCAAGTGTTGTCTGAAACTGTGCACTTGTAATATCCCAATGAAATTAAGAAAAAATATCCCTTGAATTTTACTGTTCTTTACATTACTCCCACTTCTGGGATTTACGTCCCTGTAAAGATACATCATAAGTTAGGGAAACAAATGAGGGTACTGAGCACGCATCTGAGCCTCCCACTCCCAAGTGCTCTCCTGGAGGTTCCCGTGCTGCCATCTGATGCGCACTAGAGGTATCGACCGTCCACGTAGGTCCCGCTCCTATCGATCCTCGATCTCCATTAGAACCTCGGTAAAAGTCGCTCAATCATCAATGTCAAGCTCCCCATGGTCAATGATATGCGTTGGGTCGTGCACGTATCTCCTCAGCTGAGATGCGTGGAAGACTTCGTGCACCTGGTGCAACTGAGGTGGTAGAGCCAGGTGATAAGCCACCTCATCAATACTGCTGAGGACCTGGAAGGGTCCGATGAAGCGTGGAGAGAACTTGCTGCCTCAGCCAAATCTCCGTAATCCACGTTGAGGTGAGACATGCAAGAATACGTGGTCCCCATCCTCTAACTCTAGTGGCCTCCGCCTCCTGTCAGCATATGACTTTTTCCGGATCTGAGCGATCCTCATCCGCTCCTGGATGACCTGGACCTTCTCTGTCGTGGCCTGGACCATCTCCGGTCCCACAAGTGCTAACTCCCCAGGGTCTGTGAAACATAAAAGAGATCTACAGGGTCGGCCGTACAACGCCTCATATGGTGCCATCCCGATGGTGGAGTGGTAGCTGTTGTTGTATGAGAACTCCACCAAGGGTAGGTGGTCCTCCCAGCTGCGACCAAAGTCGAGGACGCATGCGTGGAGCATGTCCTCGAGAGTCTAAATGGTCCTCTCCGTCTGAAAATCTGTCTGAGGGTGAAAGTTTGTGCTCAGACGTAGCTGTGTCTCGAATGCCTCCTGCAACCCCTTCCAAATTCGGGAAGTAAAGAGAGCATATCGATTGGAGATGATAGATGATGGAACACCGTGAAGCCGTATAATCTCTTGAACGTAGAGACGTCCCAAGCTCTCCACTGAGCGCTGCTCTCTGATGGGTAAGAAGTGAGATGACTTGGTGAGTCGGTCGAAAATCACCGAAATGGAGTCGTGACCTCTGGAAGTGCGTGGAAGTCCAGTCGCAAAGTCCATAGATATCCTGTCCCACATCCACTCCAGGACCTCTAAGTGTTGTAACAAGCCTGCTGGTACCTGGTGCTCAGCCTTCACCTGCTGGAAGGTGAGGCATCGAGAAATGAACTCTGCCACAACCTTCTTCATACCCGACCACCAGTGCTGTTGTCTGAGATCCTGGTACATCTTCACCACTCCAGGATGTACCGCCAAAGGAGTATTGTGAAACTCTCTCAGCACCTCCTCCCATAAAGCAACTGGTACAATGGTACGTCTTCTGAAATGGATGTCGTCCTCTGCTCCAAAGGAGAAACCATCAGGTTCTAGTCCAGAGGATATCTGTGCACGCCGCGTCTCACAGTCAACGTTCCCTCGTGGTGCCTCTCTGACCCGCTGTAGTAGTGGAGGAGTAACAGTGAGAGACTGAAGGAAGGCTTCTCCATCTCTATCCACGAAGGATATCTATAGAGAGGCTAGCTTCTATGTTGCCTCCTCATGTAGCTGAATGCCCGCCCTCCAGCTGAGAGCATCAGCTACCACATTCCCCTTCCCAGGAGTATAGACTATCTCAAAGTCATAGTACTGGAGGAACTCGAGCCATCGCCGCTGTCTCAGATTCAGGTCCTTCTGAGAGAAGATGTATCTGAGACTCTGATGGTCAGAAAAGACTGTAAAGCGCTCGCCCATCAGGTAGTGTCGCCATGTCTTTAGAGTGAAGACTACTACTGCTAACTCCAGGCCGTGGGTAGCGTAGTTCTGCTCATGCGGCCCCAACTGACATGATCCATAGGCGATCATGGCCTACTCCTACATTAGGATACATCCGAGTCCGGTCCCTGATGCATCGCATGAGACAGCGTACCCTACTCCCTCATTAGGCAACCTCAAGATAGGTGCGCTGGTCAATCTCTATCTCAGCTCCTGGAAGCTCTGCCGACATCTTTCTAACCACACAAAGGATTTCCCCTTCTTTTTCAAATATGAGAGTGGTGCTGCAAGTCTGGAGAAGTCTGGCACAAATCTCCGATAGTATCCAGCTAGTCCCAAGAAACATCGCACCTCCTTCACGCTCTTGGGTGGATCCCAAGCAAGCACTGCCTCGATCTTCGCAGGATCCACCGCAACTCCCACCTCAGAGATGACGTGTCCCACGAAGTGGACCTCACGTATCCATAACTGACACTTAAAGAGCTTACCATAAAGTTGATTCTATCAGAGTGTGTCTAGTACAACCCGCATGTGGTAGGCGTGCTCCTCCTCAGTCGTCGAGTAAATAAAAATGTCATCATTGAAGACCACGACAAATCGATTGAGGTATGGCTGAAAGATCCTATTCATGAGGTCCATGAACACTTCTAGAGCATTGGTCATGCCGTAGGGCATGACCAAGAACTCATAGTGGCCATACCAACACCTGAAGGTCGTCTTCTGCACATCCTCATCTCGAACTCTGAGCTGATGATAACCTGACCTCAGTTCTATCTTTGAGAACCACCGTTCTCCCTTGAGCTGATCGAAGAGGTCATCAATCCTTGGTAGCGGATACTTGTTCCTCACTGTCACCTAGTTCAGGCGAAGATAGTCGACACAAAGTCGCAAGCTCCCGTCCGCCTTCTTGGCAATCAAAATCGGGGAAGCCCAGGGTGAAACACTGGGTCGGATGAACTCCTTACCCTGCGAGTCCTCCAACTGTACCCACAAATATTGAAGCTTGGTGGGGGCCATCCGATATGCTGGAGTCGATATCGGGGCTTTCCCTGGATACAGGTCAATATAAAAGTCTACCTTTCTTCGTGGAGGTTGCCCTGGAACGTCGTCGGGAAAAAAACGTCCGCATACTGATCCACCACTTCAGGAAAACCAGGACTCCGCACGTCAAATTATCCTAGGATGAGGCTAGCCAACTTATTAGTGATGGGATGTCCTCTCCTCTTCGAGAGTCCATCCTGAGCTGCAGAGGCTCCCTTCTTGTCGGTGAAGGTGAACCTGCTCCCGTCAGTGCGTACACATCGCACCTTGCGCCTAATACAGTCAATCTGCGCATGGAATGTAGAAAACCAATCCATTCCCAAGATGGCGTCGTATGGCCTCGACACAACTACAAGAAGATCCCAGCCGATGCTCTCTCCTCCTAGAGTAAGCTCACACTGCCGGCACCAATGTGTAATCATCGAGTCTGCTCCAGTAGGAGTCTCTAGCCATAAGGATCGAGCCAACAGCTCTGTCAGAATCTCCGAGCTCTGAACAAGGGTAGCAGCTATGAAAGAATGACTCGCTCCTATGTCTATAAGTACTGCAGCAAGGGTGGAATAGACACAGATAGTACCTCTAATCATCTCGGGCACGCCGTGGTCGTAGGCCTCCGCTGCCTGGAGCTGTGCATGTCTCTGCCCGCCAGCTCCCTATGGTCGGGGTGGACCTCCAGGTGGTGGTGGTGGTAGAGCCTCAAAGCGGCACCCACCACCTGATGCTCAGCTAGCTCCTCCGCCTCGTCCGCCTTCTCCTTGTGGACTGCCATGGTCGACCCTATGCCTCTGCCTCGGTGGTCCCTCAACCGTCTGCTGCTCCTCGGCACGGCGGGTCGGGCAACCACGAGCCATGTGGCCCTGCCCGCCGCATGAGTAGAACTGCCTACCTCTCGAAAGACTGGCTCCGCGCTGTGTGCCCCGCACTGCTGAGCCAGTGTCCTGAGATTGTCTGCATGAGGATCTGGTCTTCCTGGACCCATTTGTCATTCGTTGACTACCTGCTCCATAAGACTCTGCTACGTGCTGCCCTGTGCTGGGTCTCAACGCTGGTGTAGACACAGCAAGAAATTTCTTGATCAAAAAGGCTCGCTCCAGCACTCCTGTCTGAGTCGGAATGCTGAGGGAGATCAGCGATGCCCTGATCTTGTGTCTCAATCCCTACTCAAAGGTCCAAGCCCAGAAGAATGGGTCTCGTACCATGTCTGTAGAGTAGCACGATAGATCGGTAAATCTCGCTGAGTACTGGGTGACCGTCATGATGCCCTGCCGCAATTGAAGAATATCCTGGATGCGTACCGCACGGAGGGTGGATGGGACGAACTCTGAGTGGAAGAGGCTCTCAAAGTCCATCTAGAAAAGAGATGCCTCATCGTGCACCTGGAACATCAACCTCCACCATCGGCCTGCTGCTGCGTGCAGTAGGCTTGCTGTGAGGATAACCATGAGGTCTGATGGTGTCCTCACTAACTGAAAAACTCGTACCACTGCCTCCATCCAGTCATCGGCTGCCTGGGGGTCCATCTCCATGTGGAACCTGGGTGGTCGCTGGCGCTGGAACTCATGCAGTGCACTAAGGCGACGTGCATCATCAGTGGTTGGGGCTGGAAGCATCAGTGGCTCGGCGGGTAGAGCTACCACAAGTGCCACTGCTAACAAAGGGCCCTACACTGAGGCCTCGTCGCTCGGTGGGCTGTCGTCACGCTCAACTTTAGGAACCCTAGCTGGCTGCCATCGTGGAGCCACCATGAAAAGGAAACAGGTGTGCCACGGTCAGAACAGTATACCTGGTGAGCTGGTACAATGTAATCACAAAGAAAACATGAAACACACATGCAATCAATGTTTTTGTGCCTTAAGTCAGAAATTAGAAGTCAGGGTCCTCGTGTACAGATAAATCAGCCACCGCATGAACACTGGACTCCCTGGACTGATAACAACACCCAATACGCTAAACACAATTGCTTCACATATAAAAAGATCAGAGTCCCAAGTTCTATGGTAGAACTGAACCTCTTTGATACCAATTTGTCATGACCCATCCTCGGGGCCGTTCCGTGACTACCCCAAGCCCGCCTTCCATAGGCCAGGGGCTGGCGAGTAGCACCGAGGCGTAAATCCTGGTAATAAGGGAAGGAATTTCCTTTGTAAAGTAAACAAACACTATAGAGCAAGCAAGCAGTAGAAGTAAACACTAAGTAAAAATAGAGTACAACAGTAAGTGCAGAAAAGTATGTGGGCCAGTATACAAACCCAAAATGAAAGTAAAGTACAACTGGAAAGAGAAAAATAGCAACTGAAAAGTAAAGCCGCAACGTCGAGCTGTCCACGGTAAATATCACCTGAAGGGTGGGTACAGATAGCCTCCACTGCTCCACGATTCATGCAGACCGCTCCGAGTACGTCCCACCCAGTGGTCCACCTCCAGGTACCATCCTGCTCCGCAAGCCTCAACCACGATCAGCGCTGTCCTTTGTCTTCAACCAACACAATGTAGTGCGGGCATAGCCCATGCATGGGTGAGTATAAGCTACTCAGTAGGGACCCCGAGACCCCCGAAGGTCTCCCAGAATCAACAAAGGATAATCCACACAGGAAAGATACAATCACGAAGTAACATCCGACACTGCTTAGGTATATTCCCGTACATATACCTAAGTCACCAATTCTCGTTTGGCTCCAACATCTGAGCCCAAGTACAACCCAATCCACACAAGAAATCAAAACATAAATCCACACATGATAGCACAACACAATCCACAAAGGAATGTAAAACAAGATTCAGCTCACTCAGTATACTTCTTCGTATGACGATAGTGATGATCAGATATATCCACTGATTCATCTAAGTCGTCGGACCGAAAAAGGATCAAAAGGTACTAACCCCCGCAATGACTCACAATGGATCTGACCCACAAAGGATCGATAGATAACTAACCCCTGCAAAGACCCACAAAGGATCGGACCCACACAGGATCTGTAGGAGCTGGCTCACATAGAACCACTGAGTGCTGACCCACACAGGATCAGACCCACATAGGATTGGTAGCACTGATCCACATAGGATCGCTGAGAGTTGTAGTCATCGTCGTCGAATCCACTAAGGATCTCTGTACAATCGTCGTAGTAGTAGTAGTTGCAACCAGCTCTAGGGTTTCCGCACACAGCAAGCTCACTCGGGAGGGACCGCTCCACGAGCCGAGAGGCTGATACATCAACTGACACATAGTCCAGAGTTGATGCATCCAAAAGTTCTGTATCGTCAACAGGAACTCATCGTCGCAGACGACGCGTCGATCGGACGCCCGATCTGAGAGTTATTGGCTTTTTCGTCCCAGGGGCCCGGTTGGTTTTTAAGGCAAAACCAACCCGACCGTACTCCACCTGTGTCCAAGCCTCGGGCGGAGTAAGCCAAAATATCCGTCTCACTTAGAGGAATCCAACAAAGTCGATGACACGTCAATCAGACGTCCGTAGCTTAAGATATGAGCATTTCTGCTCCGAGGGCCCGGTTGGTTTCGTGTACGAACCAACCCAGCTGAACCCAAAGTATTCCGAAACCTTGAATGCGATATACCAAAACGACCGTCTCTATCCAACGATCGCATCACCACTGACGACGCGTTGTTCGGAGGCACGTAGCTCATGTTATAAGCAAAATACCGAAGAAGGTCCGAAAACGGGGGTTTCGGGTCCGGACCGACCCGGCCCGAGACCCCTCGGTCGGCCTGAACCGTGTCGACCCGACCCGGGTCTAGGTCGGCCCGGCCCGACGCGGCCGCACACGGATGGGCGCGGCCCGGCGACCCAGTGCGCTGGTGCCAGCTGCCTCGGCCAAGCGGCCGAGCCATTCCGGCTCGCGGGGGGGGGGGGGGGGGGAGCGCTGCCCCACCCCCCGGTTTCCCCGTAACCATAGCCCCATTAATGGGGCCGCTTGCTTGTCCGGCCGGGGGAATTAATTCCCCCAGTTTTTCCTTTGTCCGGACTGCCTGCACCGGCCGGCCGGTTCGGCCAACAAGGACCGGCGACGGCCGGTCCTTCCTCCTTTGCCAACTCCGGTGGCCCAGAACCGGCCGCCGGTCACCCTGCTCCACTGCGACAAGGAACCGGTTGTGGCCTGGTTCATTCGGCGCGGTGCGACAGCCTTGCACCCCTCTGTCGTGGTCCCGCTACGGCCGTTGTGTCCTCTGTTTTCTACGACGCGGCGCAACGGCGTCACATCCTTGTTCAACTTCACGACGCGGCGTGACGGCTTCGCGCATTACTTGTTGTACGATCCCGCGTGGTGCGACAGCACGACGCCATTCCGTCCAAACCAAATTAGAAACAACATTCAAATTGGAGGAGGTTCGGCCTTGTTTGTGTGGTCTGACCCCTCTCGTTAATTGATAGCAACTGGTCGTAAATTCAAGAAGGACGACAAAGTAGAATTCACGAACGAAATAATTAAATAACCCCTACCTTGAGCGTAGCTAGAATGGGGGTTCGCCATGGAAAATGACGTCGCGAGGTGATGCTCCGAATGTTGACGAAGAACGCCCGAGGAGGAAGTGACGTCTCCTTTTTGTTGACATGGGAGGAAGATCGAAAATGGTGCATCGTCGATCTGCGGAAATACACCGGCTGTGGAGAGGAGAAGAGACGACACGTCGATCTCTTCTTACGGTGATGACGTTCTTCGTCAATGTCTTGGTGTTCTTTGTCGAAGTCTTGGTGTTCTTCATGATGAAGATGAAGAGCTCTCTCCTCAATTGTCCACACACAACTTCCAACCAAAATAAAATAAGGCTCACAATTATTTTATTATCTTATGCCACAATTCAAAAATTCAACACTTAAATTAAATAATTGAATTGGGTGTTGGCATACTTAATGAGAGGAGAGTTAAAGTCACCCAATTAATGGAATGTTAAAAAGTTATAAGAGTTACACAACATAAGTGGGGGGTTAAGTGGAGTTAGGGAGTTAAGGGATTTGAAAAGGTGGGGGCTCGTGTGGGCCCCACATCACCATTAATCCACTCAAGAAAAACTAACAAATAGTGGGTCCAACCCTAACTTCTGCACTTAGGTTCTGACTAATGGAAAGGGAAATAAAATTCTTAACGAAACTTTTATTTGACTAACACTTAACCCACAAATTTAAACAATTCATAAAGAGCAAACGCAACTCCAGAAAAGGCGTTCCTTAGCAATTACCGGCGCTACGGTTCCATCGGTGCCCTCAGAATTCAATTCCGAGCACTGGTTCAAAAGTTAGAAATGCACGCTCATTTGTTCACTGAACGTACCCGAGCTAAACTTCGGATAGAAATTCTGGGCACACCAGTCCTCGGAATCTAGTGCCGTCTGAAATTGAGGTCTTGTAAAATCCCAATGAAAATTAAGAAAAAATTTCCTTTGAATTTTAAGGGTATTTAAAGAACTACCAACACTACATGAGCAACATCAAAAAAACCACATCGAATCAAACAAAAGAATCCCCCAACATAAGAAAAAAAATATTTTGTGATTAATACAAATAAGAAATTAATTAAACATAAATAAGAAATAATTAATTAATTATATAGAAAATAATTTTCCAATGGAAATATCAAAATTACCTCAGTGATTGAGTAGATATATCAATGTTGCTCTTCCTGGAAAGTCAGTGGAGGTATCATTAAAGAAACTGATAAATGAACCACTATATGAGTGAATTGTTTTTAAGGAAGATAAAGAATGGAAGTTTGATATAGAAATCAAACATGAAAAAAATACACCTATATAAGAAATAAATTATTATATGATTAATACTAAAAAGAAATAAATTATAAATAAATATGAAATAATACATTAAAAATATGGACAATGATTTCACTGTTTAAACATTATGATCACCTCTATGATTGAGTAGAGGAAGCATCATTGATCATCTTGAAACAGTAGTGGAGGTAACTTCAATGAATGTGAAAAATTCATCACCGTATGAGATAATAGATTTTTGGGAGAATAAGAATGAATTTTAGACAAAGGACCCCAACTCAAACCAAATATTATACCAGAATATGAAAACAATTATTATGTGAGTAATAATAAAATAAATGAAACAATCTTAAATATGAAACAATACATTAAATATATGGACAATGATTTTACTATAAAATCATCATGATTCCCTATGTGATTGAGTAGATCAGTACTATTTCTATTTCAATAAAGGATGTGAGGGTGACATGATAGAATGTGATAAATTAACCACTGCATGGGTGAAAATAATTTATGGTAGAAGAATCATAAATGTTGGTAAAAGCAACCCAACTCGAACAAAACAATTCATCTGTATAAGAAAAAAATGATTATTTGGGTGAAAATAAATAAAAAAAATAAAACATAAATATGAAATAATATTCTTATTCTATGTACAATGATTTTACTGTACAAACATCATGATTCCCTAACATAGCACAATAATATTACCATGTTACCCAGGAATCCCTATTATTTGTGCTCAATCTATTTTCGCATTCACTTGTCACCAACAAAACATATTTACACACACATTTCATGCCAATCCAAGTACACATAGTGTGCCACTACATCCAAACTCAAACTTCATTTGAAAACATACACACCCCAAACCATTTCACAAGAACGCGTCACTCTTTTTAGATATATAAATATTGCATTTAAAAATTCATCTAAATAACCCCCATGGGAACAATAAGAATTTATGTCAAAACACACACCCATTTTAACATAAAAATATAACTTTTAAAATAAAACACACCTTATAACCACATCAAACATAATTTTTAGAAATTATATAATTTAATAAATCTATTAAATAAATTATAGATCAATTCCAATTAACAAAACCAGAGATTACAACATTCAAAATTAATTCCATAGAATGTTCATTTTTTCTACAAATCTATACCCAACCTGAAATCATTTTTAAAATATTTCCTCCATCATTTAAAACAATTTACAATTCACATTTTAAAAGATACAGCATGTTCAACATGGAAAAGCATGTCAATTTCCTTAATGAATTAACTTCCAAGACTATCTTCAATTACGTGCCCATGAAAACCTGATTTTCACATTTCCAAAAAACCCATAAAACCCTTTCATGGAACACAACACTAAAACACACACACAAAACATTACTCTTTTCCATCACAAAACCCAAACCCATCACAAAGAACTCCAAAACCATTGAAAAAATATTTTTCATCACCCATCCAATTTAATAAACCATTTCCACATCCAAAATTTTATTTTTAAATCAAATTATTCATTTCTAAAGACAATATTACTCATACTCAAAAGCCCACAACAAGGATAAAATGCCCTAAATGTACCATTTCGCATCAATAATCATTTTTCAACACACGTGAACCTTAGGCTCCAATAATAACACACATTTCACGATTCAAATAATTTATTAAACACATTAATAGATTTTTTCACAACAAAGCCTATATATAATGATAACAACTACCCTTTAGAAATTTATTTTCAATAAAAAATCAATTCAATGAATTTCCAAAACATGTTAGCTCAACCACAATAAACTATATAGAATGTAAAAAATAACAATGCAGGCAAATTAAATTATCTAAAATTGTTAGGGACTGAAACCACTAACCTAGTGTAAATAAATTTCATGAAAGTGATGTGAAACCCCATACACATCACAAACGGAAAAACTGGTTTTCAGACAAGATTTTTGTGCAACATGAGCACCTTCATCAATCAAGTGGTGTGATTCGAGCTTCGAATCATTAAGCAGCACCAGTAGAGGGTGGCGTTCATGTAAATCTCCAAATAACACACATTGTTCTCAAATGGTTAGGGGATTTAAAATAGAGTAAGACACATTTATCATCATTTACAAATAATCATTGATTAGTATCCATTTTCTCATAACTTATTAATTAAGAGCTGATAAAATGACTCTTTATAGGAACTATATTAATGCGGAAAAGGTAGGTTTTTATCAAAGCAAAAAATTCCCAAATAAAATCAATCTTTATCAGTGATAAATAGTTAGTGCTGATAAATGATAATTTTATCAGTGTGTTGTCCAGTAATGATAAATTCTCATCTTTATCAATATGAATAATGTACTAATAAAGATAATTTTATCAGCGCTTATTACTTAATAACTGATAATTTATTTTTAATTATAATTAGAAGTAAAAAATTATAAATATTTATATATATATAATAAATATATATAAATATACATATAATAAATATATTCCTTTTTAAATATAGTTATTTTAAATTTTGAATTATTTAATTATAATTATAAATTTTTCTTATAAAATAATATTTGTGACATTATAAATATACATATAATTATATTTATATAGGTATATTTATATATTTATACATATATATATTAAATAAATATTTATTAATATTAATATAGTAGATATATTCATTATTTACATAATTTTATTATAAATTTAATAATTATTTAAATATATATGTATATTTATAATTATAAAAATAATTTTAAGAAAAATATTTATTTAATTAAAATAACAATTATATAATTTTATTATTATAGAAAATGTACATTTATAAATATTTTTATTTATAAATATTTTAAATATATATATATATATATATATTGTTAACATTATGAATGAACATCTTCATTTAAGTGCACTCATCTATGTTAAAATTGAGTGAAATTTACTAAATTATGAATAAGTACATGTTAAGAATATTGAAAAAATGGACAAGATTGGTGTCTGTGCATTGTATAGGAAAATACATTAATTACGTATTTTTAAAATCAATATAACAGAAATTTGATATATAAAAAAATTAAAAAATCAGTGGATATTCAAATATATGTTTATTAATGTGAATTTATTTTAAATATTTTTTATTGGTGTTAATTTTAAATTATAATCCACTATTCATTAAATATATGACTATTTATTGTAAAGTGAATAAATAAATTATAATTTATAAATCATATTTTTATACATTAAAATATATCTATATATTTAATATATATAATTTAATAGCATGAATTGTCATAATAATCTAATTAATAAAATTCTAAATTAATAATAATTTATAATCCATTTTATCATTTTTATAAAAAATTATTAATTTATTAATATTTTAATTTTTATTAATAATCAAATTTTTTATTTTTTATTTTCTAAAATATTATATTATATTTATATAAATATTAGTTGTCACTAAAAAAATACTCTCATAAAGGATACCATTTATCATCACTAAAATTAATGTACTGATAATGTATACCATGTATGAGTACTAAATATGAAGTGTTGTTAACGGAAACCCTTTATCATATCTAAATATAAAGAGGTTATAATGAATACAATTCCCAGCACAAATAATACAACATTAATAAAGGAAACATTTATCAACGTTAAAAAATATGGGTAGTTAAAAGTTTCAATTTATCAATGCTTTATATAGTGCAGATAAATATTCCATTTATCATCATTTTTTATAGTAGTGATAAATATCATTCCTGTTAAACATGTGTTTTTTAGTAGTGTTATTATATCATAAATGATTTGTTTCATGTGAACAAATGATACTAAGTTGAAGTATCATATTTATGGTGTAATACTTCTGTATTTATTAGTGATGACCTAATAGCATTAAAATAACAAAAATGAATGATCCAGACAAATAAAAAAATGAATAATTGAAGCCTATGGGACTAGCTGGTGAGGTCTCACTTGTTTCTCGTACCGTCTTGTTCCCATCTGGAGGCATTAGAATGGATTTTTTGTGGGATCAATCATTGTCCCCCTTGCCCTATGACATTTACACCTCAGGATTTAATGTTATCTTGATGTGATTCTAATAGGGAATAGGTCCATATTTAGGTGGTTCCCTGGTCATTGTGTGACCCAGTGGATGGGTCACCCTCCTCTACCCCCTCAAACTCCATCTTAGTACTACCCGAGGAATATCCTTCCAGGGTTTCAGAAAGATCATGGTAGGGATCTAAACCCTCCCCTAGAATGAGGAGAAGGCTAGAAACCATTTATCCAGACATGAACACATCCTCAATCGACCCCCTTCACAAGATTATTTGTGGTCGTACTATATCATAGTTGAGGAAATTAAAGGCGAGGCTGTCCTCCCACGTTTAGAAGGCAACATGTTTTGGAGCTAGTCCGATAACACAATTTTCCAAAAGATGTATAACCCCATATATAATGTCAAGTCATTGGTTCCCTAGTTAAAATGAACTTATTGACCTCTGAGGTTAATTACCATAATGTTTATGTGGTGTTAATTCTTGAACACAAGCTGCACCTGGGAAATATTGGTGATTTTTCCACGATACTCAAAATACAATGCATCATGCATGCTGAACATTCCAACTAGAATATTTGGATCTTCTAACATAGCAGTGTTATGGGTGATATAGTAGATTCAGGGGTACAGATCATCATAGATAATGTGACTCTTGGTAATAATACCTTCTTTGTCTCTTTTATCTGTGGAATCTATGACCCCAATCAGCACATGACCCTGTGGAATGACCTCAATGAATTTGATGTTGAAAATATTCTTTCGGTAGTTGGGGTAGATTTCATTGTTGTTGTGGGCCCGGATGAGAGGAATGGTAGAGTTACTTTCACCAGACATGCCAGCCTTGACGTCTCCCAATTCATTGTTAGATAATGAATTTTGGATATTAGTTATTCTAGAAACAAGTTCATGCGGTGCAATAATCAATGGTGCAACCGCAGGTCTTAGAGATAAATGTACAGGTGTATGTTTAACATGTAATCTATCTCCGGGTACAAAAACACTAGGGTTCTTCATGTAGTGTGTGGAATATCGAACCTCTCTCCACTACTAATCACATTGTCTTCTAGGCATGATCACATGAGGCATTTTAAATAAAATCAACTGTAAGAGGATATTATGGATAACCATGACCAGGTTAGAATCCCTTGGAATTAACTCACCAGGGGAACACATGGGTCAATTTTTATAACAAATAGAAGAGGCTCACAATTCTTCTTCATCTGTGGCCTAAATATCTTTCCCTTCCAGACAGAAATTTTGAGGCCAACTCCCAAGACACTGATCATCATTAATGGAGTCTGGAGGTAAATTAGGGTGATCATGTGTTTGGAATCCTGTCTAAAAGGAAAGAGAGGCTATCGGACATGATTCTGAAATAAGACCTTCTATCCGAGGAAAATTCTAAGATCATGTGGCTAAAAAGATGGAGATAGAAACATTACATATTTTCATTCTTGAATTAAATAGTGGAGAAGGTTGGTTAAACCAAACATTATGTTGGAATATGGAACCTTTAGAGATGACTGTGATGTTTTTAGTTCCATAGAAAACTCCCAAATCAGATACCTTCTTGCTGGTCCCAATACCCAATGGCATAATGGTTACCCAGGGGAAGAATGGATATTGTTTATGTTATTCCACATACCATTTCTATCCGGGACAACGATGGTCTATGGGATATCCCTCAAGGTAGAGGGATTCAAGATGCCATGATGAATCATAATCCTGATCGCATAGTGTGTATGGATGGATTCCCTAGCTCCATTTATAGATCCTTGTAGGAAATCATGAAGGGTGAGTTAATTACGTCTAAACAAGACTTATTTTAGGGTGGTCACATACCCTGTGTTTCTTGCACCACTTATATTGTGTTGATCCCTGTGATCCATTAGAACAATTAAATCCTCTATATCCATCTTGTGAGCATGTGAAATGTCCCTTTAAAAATCATTTCTAGAATCATCAATTCCCAACTGTCTCTCCACCTCCCCCAATATATCTCCTCAAACCATCATGGATTCATCAAGGGGCGGCCCTTCCTTGGGTGATTTATTTGACCTAAGAAATGCCAATGGATATCAAATACAAACCCCATGGCTCAAATTTAGTCATAAAACATGATATGAAAATGGATTATGTCAATGTTTAATAGAGTCTCATTAAAAATGATCTGGATGGTATGGGTATTTCTCTATGGAATATTCACATTATATTTCGCTTCTTTAGTTAATCTTGGTTGGCGATAACATTCATAGGAAAAGATATGGTTTCTATGGAATCCTTTGGTTCAAGGAAAGGGGAATAGATCTCTCTAAGAATCATTATTATTTCCTAGCACGTTATTAGTCTTCTCATTAATAGAGGCCTCACTAATAGTGATAATCTCTTGCACTGCCGAAAGATGTGATCCCCATCGGTCTCCCACCTCATGTTAACAGATGATACTATAATTTTAATGAAGGATTCAAGACAATATTTGTGGAGATTAAACAGAATTTTGGATGTGTATGTTCACTGGATTGGATGGTTTATTAATATGACAAATATCTTCTTTTACATCTCCAACTGCTTCCACTCTAACATGTTCTCTTCCATGAGCCACATATTGGGAATGTAAAGAGGTGATTTCCCCAAGTATTATCTGGGAGATCCTTTTTACATACGAATATTTCACTTTATAGACATTGATTCCCTCATTATTATGATCATGGATCAAGTTCTTAACTAAAAAAACAAGTACTTTTCCTTTGGAGGTAGGATATCATTTTTGAATAGTGTTCTTCTCTCCAAACTAGTCCATGAACTCTCGGCCATCAAAGACCCAAAAGGTGTGATAAAAACGTTGACAGTGTTCAGTTAATGTTGTTTTGTGATCCTATATTTGAGGTAAAAAGGAATTTTGTTTCTTGGAGTAGGATGGAATAACCGGTTAATGATTTCTGTATTAATTTCTATTTCCTAGAGTTTTCCATTCCCTACATGCATGAAAAATAGGGATGGGATGTTTTGGAACACAGTACCATATGTGGGATCACAATGCACAATAATATTTTGGGTGATCTAGAAATAATGGATATTCATGGGTCCCCTATTTATAAAGATATTGGCCCTATAGTGAAATACAATATCCATCTTGTCAACTAGATTTTAGGGAGATGATATATCTTTTTATTGCCCTATAATTGGAGTGGAGAGATCATTGGCTACCAGGGTTTTCCAGCCACTATAATTTCTTACAGGGATGCTAGACAACATATGGCCTTCATCAATGCAGTTATCATTAGTTACCAGAATGAACAAATAAACCTCATAAAGACGAATTTTTATTTGGAATTGTGTTTCTTCACTCCACCCTCCTCTAGTTCATTCATGTCCCATGACTAGCTCATGTTAGTCATCATACAAGAACCAACAGATGTGTGGACTGATATTCTTGGGGTCATGAATATCCCAAATAAATTAAAAATTTCTCCTAGTGAATTAATAATAAAGTATTCACCACTAATGTTAATATCAAGCATTGGAGTGTTTCTATTACCTACCAATGTGTTTATTTCAGGACTAATATATATGAAATCTTGAGAAACCTTTTCATTGAATTTTAATGGCATTTAATGGTGTGTAATTACATTGGGTAATTTACTACTATCTGCACTTCAACTACTATTTATAAACATTTACTGCTCTATTAGTTTAATGGCTCATGATATGGGGTCCATAAAGGATGGCTTACACAGTAATTCTACAAGTAGGACATTGGTGATTGTGTTAGGGGTGGAACAAGAGAATTAATGAGGTGGGGGTATCTATGGGGCACTATATTATTAACAGAACTAAGAATATACTTCTTGGTATTGTATATCATATAATCAATTATAGGGAATCCCTATCCTTGTAGAAGTTCATTACAATTTCAATTGGGTCTCATCAGGGTACCAGATGACAATCGAAAAACATTACTTTCTTGACCCCTCTTACTAGGGGTTTGAAGTTTAATTATGATTGCTCATGTACCTCCGATGATCTGAGTGGCGAGGGAGTGGTGCATGAAAACCCTAGGATAATATTTCTGGCCTTAATATTCGACTTGGCCATGGAACAAATCTTTAGTAAGAGGCATTGTCCATGAAGTCAAGGCTTTGTGTGTGTAGAAAACGATGTAGGGATATCATATAAGATGAAATAGGATCAATGATTTTACACAATGCTAGGCATGGCCTTTGTGTGATCCCCTATTCAATTTATTATATCATCTGAAAATTCCATAGAATCCTTGGATATTATAATAATGTAACCCATACATGGAGGGAGGGTAAAAAAGTAGCAGACTACCTGGAATCTCAAGTTTTTTATTGCACCGAAAGCATCATTTTCATAATTTTAGCTACTTATTGCCGGTGGAGGTTGACTTGATTATAGGGGATTCCCTTGTTCTTCATTATTTTTGACCCCCTTCTGCACACATATTCCATACTAGTCTTTACAAGCCATTATCATTGTACTTCTCTTTTTCATGAATAAAAATTCAAATGATGTTGATGATGATTGAGGAGTTATTGATATCAACATGGTTATGTAAGATTTAGGTTGCATGAAATATCAATGTCTTAGAAATCCAATTTTAGGATTAATGTGATATTATTTTAAGGTGAATAATGATAATTTGAGAGATATTGTATTAGATTGAGGTATATATAATAATTTGAATTAATCTGAAGTGATATTTGAGAAGAATCCAACTCCAATTTTGGGTTTTATTTTTTAATAATGAGATAAAATAGTGGTTAAAACATTATATAAATTCAAATTAATAATGAGGTTTTTTATAATATTTTTGGGATCCTTATAGAAATTATAATATTATAGTTCTGATAATTTTTAATACATGACATATGACTTATTTATGGAACTTGAACATAAAGAATAAAGATGAATATAGTCCAACACCTACCCCTAGCCTACGTGATGTCATAGTTAGTATGTAATTTGTTAAACTAATGAAAAAACTCAACTATTTTTTAAAATTATGTTTTATCAAATTGATAACCATTTAATTGATATGTGATTTAATGATTAAGTGACTACTGTTATTTTGAGAAAAGTTAAATATAATTATAGGGATCAATTTTTTATTATGTTTTTTATTTAATATAAAGATAAAATTATATTTTGGAATTATATATCATTTTTAAGAGGCATTATGCTCTAACTTGTTATTTATGGAAATAAATATAATAATAGAATGAATATATGGTTATGGATGTTTTTGGGGTATATGAATTTTTTAGTACCTTATTTACATAAAATATTAATTACATATAAATCTTAAAAAAAATATGTGACAAAATACAGCTTATATTTATTTTTTGAACATAGTAGGGAATAATTTAAAGAATTATATGTTTATTTTTCAGTAAAATGATCTTAACTAAATGTATGGTGTCATTTTGGAGGCATTAGTGTTTAATGTTTTATTTATTCATATGAATATTTATTATTTGGGGAATTATCTTACCTTATGCTGACAATTTTCTTGTCGTAGATAATGGATAATTGAAAAAGGAATATTTTTTTCCTTTTATAGATTTTGTGATCTATTAGAGGACTATTTTTATACTTCAAGCCTAAAAAATTCATATTGAATACTCATTTTTTGGAAAAAAAATTAGTGATTGCTTTGGAAAATAATTAAACGATGAAATTATACTTATCATGAAAATATTTTTTCGTATTTTTTTTCTAGATAAGAACATTTTTCCTAAACTCATGTAATAATATGTTGAAAAATATTTCTCCTATTAAATATATTTTTAATTAATCTTCCAATTTTTCCCACCACCTTGGTGTATGGTTTTGTGGTTTATATAATTTTTGTGTCAATCACTTCCTTATGATCACTGATCTATATCACTCTCTATCATCATTTTAACATAATATTTTCCTCCATATCCATATATTCAGTTACAAATAATAATCTCATATTTGGAATCATAGTTATATATTACTGTAGATGACATTCATATTTTCATTCCCTCTTTTCCAGTGGATGTTTTACTAAATATTTTTACAATTTGGGATTTTTAAAATGATATATTCAAGAGCCAATCACATTAAAATGATATCAAGTTCAAATAGTTTGGAAAATAATTTATTATATGGGGATATAGAATGTAACACCCAGATATTTTTAAATAAAACACTATTTTCCATAGTCTATGATATACGTAATACTAAGCATAAAAACCCATGAAATATTTTTATTTAAATATTAATTTATAACTAAGTAGTTGAATTAGAGTGTATGAATACCATTAAAAATATTATAAAAAATAAAAAATGTTCCTAACCAATAAAAATGTATTTATTAATTATTATGAAAAAAATATATTTTTTAGTAATGATATTATACTTTAAAAAAATATCTTTTTGTTAAAAAATGATTTTAATTGAAATTTGAGTAGATAATGTAATTATAAATAATTTTCAATTGGTATTTTTAAAAAGATAATCCTTACGGAAGTCAACATGTCAAAAATTTCTTATGATAAATTTTGTGATTTTTTAATAAGATTGATTTTCTAGTGAATAGATAAAATAAAAAATTTTATCAAAAATTGTATTTTTGAATCAATAATTTACAATCTTTTGTTTTTAGAAAATTATTTAAATTTTAATTAGTTATATTATTATTACCCAAACATACTATATTTGAGTAATTTCTATTGATGAATTTGGTATAAAAATATATTCATACAAGAAAATACATTTTTATGAAAAATTATATTTTTTTCATTGCACCTTAGGTTTTAATATTAAATAATTTATAAAACTTAAAAAAATTTCTATTGGAAAATTGATTATGTATTTTTAATTTTGAATTTAATTTTTTAAAATATTACAATTTTATGTTTGGGGATAATGAATAGCAATCATAGTAAATAATTATCAATATAGTAATGGTAAATCTGGTAATTATTGTTACAAATAATATCATATGGATTATAAAAAACCCTAAAACATTAATTAATTTAATTTTATGAGTCTATTTCATCCATATTCACCATGATTCAAATATATGACCAGTTTCATTTTTCAATTTTTTTCTTTTATACCAATTACGTTAAATATAAATGTAAGAATGTCACATTCAAGTTTTTAGTATGAATAATATTTTTTTTGAAAAAAATACATGTTATTTTTAATTATATATAGTTATTTGAATGAAAAATTATTTTTTTATCAAGGTGATATATTTCTAATTTTTAATCATGATAAAATTACCATAACAGCATATGAAACTATCAAAAAATATTTATTCAATTAATAAATAAAATAAATAAAATATTTTAAAATATCAAAATTAATATATTTTGAATTAATTTTGAGTTCAATTTTTTTCAATTAAAATATTTAAATTTGTATGTGTTTCTATAATATTTGGGAATTTTTTTTTATAATTTTTCATAGTCAAACAATATAAATAGTCGTAAAAATGACATTAATGTTATTTTATTGCAAATAATATTTTTTAAAAATATTTAAAATTCCTAAAAAACCTATAATCATCCATGAAATTGGAATGTGTTTAAAAATATCAAATTTTATAGATGTATTCACCTGTTTTAATTTTATGGGGAATATATTTACTGATAACTAGTGGAAATAATATTATCAATGTAATTTCGAAAAGGGATAACATGGGTCAAAACAAATAAATAATGCTAAAATCATAATAAAAAACAAGTATATGTTTTATTGTGTAAAAATATTTCAAACCGACCTCATAATATCCAAAATATATCAATTATGCTCCATTATTACCTAAAAATGTAATTTATATTAAATTTTGATTTTATGTAATTCTATGAATTTCCCTCTCCCCCTGATAAAATGTCATCCACTCCACTCTTTTATTCACACTTCATAACCATTTTTAATCCAATACCAACAAAAAAATACATTATTAACATACATCCACATGTTCTATAGTTATTATTTTAAGCATAATACCATCATATTAAGGATTAAGTTGGAATGAAAATGAGGTTTCATAAAGAAGAGGAATAACTTTTAACTGAATGTTTCAGTTTTATTTCTTCCTTCGCCACCATTAAAATATTTTAAACCCAATATATTAAAAATGTATCTTAAATATACTTATATTTTTTTATATTAATGTAATTACCTATATAAATCTCTTCATCAAATATGTGGGGAATGATATCGTCATTCATGTGCATAGTGGGATACCACCTCAATAACTGGTGAAATTCATCTTTCATCACTGGCCCTCATGAACTATTGTAAGGATTGAATTAATTCGTATATATATATATATATATATATATATTAATTACATAATTATCATTACAAAAAAATTAATATATCATTTAGTTTCATACCTTCTTATCCATTCATGAAGGATAATGACATTCAATCGTACGTGTGGATTACCTTCATTCCCTAAGTAATGTGATTCAGTTTTCATAACCATGTCACACAGATCCCATATATGAAAATTTTTAAATAAATTACTTTATATATATTATATAATTATAATTATTTAAAATAAAAAATTTATGTACCTTCATTTCATAATGATCATCGATAAATGGAAACGTTACTCATGCATATATATGACCTACCATTTCTATGATTGTAACATTGTTCATTTGCAACAACCATTTTCTTGGGTGTTTTTAAAATTATTATAGATATATAAGAATTTTTTTTTAATAATTAATATTCAGCTTATGATATAATAATGACCCCTTTGTCCATTCCCAACCTACCGAAGTCATTTCGAACAAATGAGAAAAATATAAGAAAAATGACCAACATGAAATTAAATAAATATGTTATTTAAAATAAAATGGATATAAAGAAAAGAAAAGTAAATATAAAACATAAAAAGGTTATAAATAAATTAATTAATTAGCATATGATTATTATTTTGAAATATAAATAGAATATGTGGTGATTCAGACAAAAGATTAGGGATATTTAAAAAAACTACATTTAGTATTTCCTTTCCAACCATTTTTTTCTTCAATGTCTATGTTTATCTAAATGTTTCTTGAAAATTATTATTTATGGTTAAATTTATGTTAATGGGTTATTTTTTAATATATTTTATATTCTTTTTATATGTTTTAAAGGAACATTTTTATGGTTTTATATAATGGGAACTTTTTTAAAACACTTGTTGTAAATTTAATAATGATATATTTTTTAAATATTTATCTTATATATCCATATTCATAAAATTATTTTTTGGATATATTTATATTTACATTAGTGAATTATAAATTTAATATAATGTAATTTTTTACTATCATCCAAAGTGTTTAAAAATTAATGTTATTTATTTTATAAATTTTGTTTTACCTTATTTATAAATGACAAAAAACATTGTTCTAATTTCGTAAATATGAAATGGATGGGTTTTACCACCATCCTAACCATTATTTGATGTTCTTATTCCATAATAAGTATATATATTATCTTCAATGAGGACCCCTCCATCCAATTATTCTTTGTATTTTGAAATTTTTTTAATGGAAAAGGTATTTTGAAATATATAAATGCTTTTTCTTATGTTGGAAATGGACCACTCTAAACAACCATTTTTCTCGAGGTTATGACCTTTTTCACTCTATATCACTCGTTATTTCTATTAAATATTTTTAGTTCTTCTAAATTCCTTATATCATTTACTCACATAAATAACTATCTTATTATATATTCTTTTGAATGGGTAATACATGCCTTATGCCCATTTATAAATTTAATTATTTGTGACTGTTTTTTATTATGATTTGCAGAATGATTTTGTATCCCATTTCATTCCATAGGCAATTGTAATGATCATTCTTTATGGATAATTTTTTCTATCTATCAAAAATAATAATTAAAATTTCATTATGGGGTCATATTGGTAGAACTTTTCGGAATTGAATAAGCATTTTCCGAATTATATGTAATTTAAGCGAGTAGAGTATAAACCCAACCGATTATGGGACTCTATAAAAAATGTGATGATTTATTGTTCATTATCCTCGATTTATTTTTATTCAATTATATATGTTGTTAACACATTTTCTATATATCTAGGATATTATGATACCATATTCTTTGTTTTATACTCCTAAGTGATTAATCATTATCTTATGTTTAATGTAATGAATATTCTATTTCATAATAGTGGAATATATAACTTTTTTATGAAAAAGTATTCATAATTTTTTATTTATTCTGAATGGTCTTCCATGAATTTTATTTTTTATATGAAATTTATAATGAAATTATATCTAAAACACATTGGGAATAAATGTGGGCCTCTTGGGTATGAAAAAGATTATTTTTAGAACAAATATAATTTTTAAAAGAAGAAAATTTTGTATAGGTATTCCTGAAATAATTGTTTTCATTTTCTAATTTTACGTACATGACAAAAGTATTTTTTTCCAACCATTATTACTTTTTTTTCAATGAGTTTTAAGTATGTGTGGAGATAAGGATGTGATTAGGTTGAAATATTTTAAGATGTATAATCAGAATAAGATCTATTATATCATAATGTTTTTATTATTTTGGAAAAAATGGATACTAATTTAATGTGACTACTTTTTAAATAACACATATTTATGTACGGTAGATAACCTAATCCTCAAAAACTATAAACCATAATGATACTCAAATATAATATACTGATTCATTACATATAAACATAGATTATGTAATAATTATTTATGAGACATTATATATATTTTATTATGTTGTCATTTCAACATGGCTTCTATGGTGTCGATAAATACTATATAGATTTAATTTAAATCCTTAGTTTCATATCATATCTGTTAACACTATTTTTTGAATGGATTCAATAGTTAGTTCAATTAAAATAAAGGATTTTTCTATCATTTAATATTTCACAATAAAATATTTTTACCAGAGTCGAAGACTATATTGATGATTCCATTGACATTAAAAAAATATATTATTAAACTACTATAAGTTTTTTTATTAATTTAATTAGTAAATTTATTAAATGGGTTTCCACTAAAATTATAACCACTTTTGAACTCATTATAACCATTAATGGGATTGGATTCATTTTTATATTATACATTAGTCTCTTAAGTATATCACCAATTTTATGATTATTCTCTTTTGGTATCAAAAAAATAATATAATATACACCACTATAATATTTTTTGAATACCTATATATCCAATGTATAGTAAAGATAAACTCAACTATATTCCTTTAGTATCCTAATCATATTAGGGTATCCCAAATAAATATAACCATTTTGAAATACTAAAAATGGGAATATAATACTATTATGCCCACCAAGTACATTAATTCATTTAAAAAGATATTCAATGGGAATCTTAAGTTAGCATGATCTAATTGATTGGATGATTGATGCCTTGGAAATATACATATTGTACGGAATCCAAAACCATAGTATTTTAAAGGGGATTTAATATAACCACCATACCAAATGTTATTCTATTTTTTTGTATGATTTTAATTTTTTTTCATCCACTATAAAAACAAAAAAATTAATTTGGTCAGAACGTATTATTATATAACTCAATAAATGTTACAACCATGAACTGTGTCAGCCAAAGCTAGTGGGTACAATATTACATTATCACCCTATAAAATAATTCCAATATAGAGATATATAATAGTTAAATTTTCAGAGAAAACAAGATATATTGATTAATTTTAAATTATATTTGTGTCATCCTTGTGCATGGGACATGTTAATCTTCCATATATCTTTCAAACATTATAGGATTCCTTTTAATAAACCATTACATTTGAAATCATATAATAAAAAAAAATTCTTTGAGAACATTATTATTACCTCTTTCACATCAATTCATATATATTATTGTTATTTTAATGGTATCATAGAGAATGGAAACAAAAGAATCTACTGTGATAGGAAGCTCATTTTGGGAATTTTTTTAAAGTAACTAATAAAATAATTAAAAGGGCGTGATTAATATGGATGAAATAAATGATCATCAGGTAATTCTATATAAATAATAATAATATCATAAAACTTATACATTAATAACATAACTACTCAAATAATCACATGGACATTAACAAATGATTTCATAATACCCGAATGCATAATATTTCTGATCTAAAACTTATCATAAAGGCCTAATTCCAAGACATCACAAATAAATGGGAAAGGCATATGACAACTACCAAACACAATTTTTTATCATGATCATTGATGGTTCATAAAGGGGATATGTAATTATAGTCCCCCCAAATCACATAATATTTTTAATATATTCATTATATAAATTAAAATTGCAACATCTTGAGGCCTTAATAATAATTAACTACCCTTATCAGAAGAAAAATAATAGGTAATATCAACAAAATATCCAATAAAAATAAAAGTAATTAATATAGATAAATATATTTTATGGTAGCATTATAGTAGTTTTCTATTCGAAAAAATGATTTATTAATTCATTTTGAAATATATTAAAATTATTTCAAAATATATTTGGAATACTTATTCCGAAAAAATAATGATTTATTTATAAAATACCTAGAAAGGCAGTCAGAGGTAGGCCCCTGATAGTTTATTAATATAAAATAAAAGTACACACAACCAGAAAACTGATTACATATCATAAAAGTCATACCCATCATTTCATTTTGAAACAAATGTTATAAAACTAAAAAAATTCTATAATATTAGGGAAAAATCTTATTTACAAATTAATAGGTAAAAATTTAATGTAAAATTAAATTAAATGATTTGTAATGATAGTAGGAAACCCCATTTGTTTAGTGTACGTTAGCAAAAATATTTTAATCACACCTTCAATAAAAAGTTTCTCTTTTATGAAATGGCAAAAATATTCCTTTTAAATTTTTTAAGAAAGTAATATATGGGTAAATCTGAATGTAATAAATTATTTTATATTTATAATAACTTTATTTTAAAAAAATATTGAAAAATTGTCATTGAAGAATAATATTTATGATAGAATAGGAAAAATATCATGTTTTCATTGAAATCATTATTCCAGACATTTGAGTACATAGTGAGAGGACCCTAAAAGGAGAACATTAAATTTATGAAAATAACAAAATTATAATGAGTTTTTTATGTTTGAATGATTATATAATCCCTCCAATAGAAACATAAACATTAACAAAACATAATAAGGATGATATTGTAAAATAAAATCTTACCATATGTCTGAATTTCACCTTATGTTATTATATCCCATTGTACAATGAATTAAATTTTTAATAATTATATAAAATAAAAATATAATTAATTTTCAACTTATCAAATTTAAATACTACTTTATGTATAATTTATTATTAAAATAATTGTTTCTATTTATTATTTTTTAGTAGTTCATTTTTATTTGGGTTCGGTAATTTTGATCCTTCAATCTTAGTTAAGGTTCTATAATCACTATAATTTTAATAAGTATATTAATATAAAATATATTCATTATATTAATGTTATGTATTTTTTTTATGTTGGAAATGATAAATTAACCTCCTCCTTTCATGGATGTGGTAATCCACTCGTATACTCAAGAAACATTATAATTTTTAACAGGATTGAGGGTAAAAATTAAAATGATATATTATAATTGAAAATATTAATTATTTTAGAAATATAATATCTAAAAATTAAAAAAAATAATTATAATCATCCATTAATATTTTATAGGATAAATTAAATACATCTTTATTTGAAGAGGAAGTCCACATGTATGCAGAAATGATTAATTTTTTTTCCCATTTTGTAGTTTAGGTGAAGAATAACTGTTGTTCCATAAACAAAATAAAATCTATGAATAAAAGAGGTATTTATATTATTATATAATTATATTTAAAAGATTATTTTGGCAGAAATAATAATAAATTAAATTAATACATTCATTTAAGATTTATAACTCTTATTTTGACATCATCCTTTATCTTACACCTTAAGACATATATGGTATCTATTTTGATCTATCAAAGAACTATATTACATGTGTAAGTATCTTAAAATGGTATATCTATATATTTTGGATAATATTTTCATATCATTAAGTGTAATAAATATATTAACCGTGGTATCTTTTTATAAGGTAGGGGAGGACATAGTTGGATGTTTTCAAAAGATTATAATATATAAAGGTCTTACTTATTGAATGTGGATCCAAATTATAATATTTTCATGGGATGAAGATTTATGATATATATATATATATCCAATTGTATTAATATGATTTTTTTTTATATTTCTTTAACTTTTATACAGTTAGTTCAACACCCCCCCCCCCAAATCCATTTTAACCAATATAGTGGTATTAAATTTTAAACGTCATTACTATTAACAATGACCAAAAAAGAAACTTCCCTCCATTAAAACTTGTAAATGATGACTGAAATTATTAATTTAATTTTCTAAATATATGTTTTAATATTTGTAAAACTTAAATTTAAATACAATCCTTCAAAATGCAATATGAATAAAATGTAGAGTAAATTTGCTTTTTAACCCAAAAATGATCTTACACCAAAATCATGTATAAAGATGATTTAAATAAAATTAATTATATTATTTATAATTAAATTATTTTAATGTTAATTTATGACCAAATTAATAATATATTATTACTTTTAAATTTAATGGATAATTTAAAATGCTACAACATGATGATATTAGATATTTCTCATTATTCACATAACACATATATTTTTTTCCAGAAAAGTGTCAAAAAATCATCTACAATAATACTTATATTCTTATTAAAAAAATTAAATTAATTTCATCATATAAAATTTATAAAATGATAATCTATTTTTTATCATATTATTTATTATATAAATGTGCATTATGTTTTTGTTTCTATAGGAATAAATTCATAGTTTAATTAAATCTCAGGTGTCACATTCTTCCCTAAAAAATCATTATCATGATTTAAAAAATTTAATGTCATGAACAGAAAAAGTTAGTTTTTCATGGTATATTATTTATTATTCCATGTCACTTATTCTATTTTAAGATGTCTCTAATGTAAATTTACTATTGAAGTCATCATATTTCTCAACACTAATTCTCTTTAGTTTAGAATTTAGATAGTCTACTCACAATTATATAAATAATTACCCAATCATATTTTCACATAGGTGATCATATGAATTGGATATGCAGTTTTCTTAACCAATAAATAAATATTGATAAAATGAGGCACTTTATAGAGGGAATGTGGAATTTCTATATGGTAATCCATAACTACAATTCTAGCCCAAATTTGAAAGAGACCAATGTTCCTATGTATTAATTTCAATTTTATTAAAATTTTACAATACATTTCTATAGAGATTCCTTTATATGAAAATGATACACCACTACAAATTGTAAATGATTCATTAGTTATAGGAATATCATTTTTTCTCTTATTTTAGATTACTTAAAATTATTTGTAATAGACTTCAATTTTTTGATTTTATCCCCACCATGATCAGTGCCTATAATATTCCATTCACCAACATCCTTCCAAAAATATTTATTATAAAATATATTATTACAAATTTATTCAAATGGTTCTATTTTAATTTTTGAGTATAAATTATTGTTATATCCAAATTATAGAAAAGGTAAATAATGGTCCCATAGAAAAGGAAAGTTAATCAATCATAATATTGATATATCTTTCAATGTATGAATAGTCTATCTAAACCACCCATCGGTTTTAGGATGGTATGTATTGTTCAAATATATATCACTTTAGAGTTCCAGAAAAAGTATATTATATACTATTGGTGAAAAAAATACATCATGATTAGATACTATTGAAATAGGTGTACCTTGAATCCTAAAAACATAATAACTTATATGGAATAATTCATTCATGGAGTATTTTGAAATTCCATGACCAATTCTACAATAACATCAACCCATTTCATCAAAATAATACGTAGAGGAATTATAACTCATTTGTGATATTTTCTATCAACATCTACCTTTTGGAAAACTAAGAATATAGATATACTATATAAAATTATTCATTTCATTTTATCATATTATAAAAATTTCTTAAAATATAAATACATTTGGAGTATCTAATTTTTATGTGAAATTAAAAGTATTGGCCTCATATAACAATTATACCTTAATATCAAATATGAATTGAACACAAAACCATTTTCCAAAAATCTAGAAACAGTTCCAAAAATAAAAGATAACTTATTTTTCCATTATTAACAACATTAATTTTCATTTATAAACACTTATCAATGAGATTTGATATTTATAACCATTATTATAAGGATTTATTAATAGTAATTTATAAATAAATTGAATTTTAACTCCCATAATAATTCATATATTAATATTAACTAATCTTCTGATTACGTAATCCTTTTTTAATATTTATAATTTAATGACATGTCTTCCTCAAAGCTTAGACTACCTTATTATCATTCCATTGGTGGTAGTGTATTGGGAAATAATATTTCTTCAGTACTTGTAACAATATCCTTTCTTATATATTAATATAATTTTTCTGACAAGATGTGTTTTAATATCTTATGGTTCTTATATATAAATATATCATTTTTAACAATAAGATAAATGGCTCACTTATTTAAATAAATTATTACAGCTTTCAATTTTATATCATGTTTTGGATTGTTCTATTAATATTTTATTATATATTTTTATTTACATTAAATAATCCTATCATTTTTTATACGGCCACATTCATGACCATTCACTACGGTATAACTATATATATAAAAACACCTCAATTAGTAATGGAACATTGATCAACATTCTATTTAATTCATCAAACAAATATTTAAATTCCACTATATATAAGGGGAGAAACACATTATTTGTCAAATTTATCGAATGGTTTTGTAATCATTCATAAATTATAGAAAATCACTCAAGTAACCCTCTAATGAAAGGAAACTAGAGAACATAGTTATTTTTTTCTACGAAGGACATAATTTGACAAATATTTCCTCTAGAGGATTCACCGATATGCCATCTTTATAGACAATATGAAAATGAAAGATAACGTATTGAAGCCAAAATTCAAATTTAATAAATTATCCATTATTTTCTTTCTCTATAAGAGTCTCAAAAATTATTTATAAATGACTCATATTCCCTTC
The DNA here is from genome assembly GCA_963277665.1 of Viscum album. Classification (NCBI taxonomy): domain Eukaryota; kingdom Viridiplantae; phylum Streptophyta; class Magnoliopsida; order Santalales; family Viscaceae; genus Viscum; species Viscum album. Next base: position 1,936,927,251 of record OY728137.1, read on the forward strand.
ATTACTTTATTAATATACCAAAATTTCATATGTAAATACAATAGTAAATTTATCTAGTTCATCCTTGAAAACTCAGTTCGTTAGATCCAGAAAACGAGAGGGTGAATTAGTGAATCCAAAGGGTATAACAATAAATTAATAATATCAATGCCTCATATGAAATGTAATCTTTGGAATATAATCCATAATTACTAGCAATTGATGTTACCTTGAAGAAAATTAAATATTTAAAAAATATTGATGTATGTAGTGTTGATCAAACAAGTCATCAATACATGGAATATGACACTTTTCCATTAAATTAATAAAATTTATATACATATAGTTAACTCTTTGCGTTATAGTCCAAACCTTGTTTTTCATAAATAGAGTTGGATCTCACCAAGGAAAAACACATTGTTGTTTGAATCCTTTTTGAAAAACTCAAGATGTATTTTCATTATCTTCCGTAACTCCACATTGAATTTATTATATGGTGTCTTTGATACTAGTTTTAGGTTAGGTATGATTTCAATAGAAAATTAATCATATCACACAAGTGTATGTCTGAGTATTTCATCTAGAAACAAAAAAAAATATTCTTTTATAATAAGAATATTTTTTGTCTTAGGATTACCTTCTAATACATTGATTGTGTAAACTGTTATTTTTCAAGATTTTCCTTAAGTAGAGATACTATGGGTTGACCCGTGAATAATAAATATATTTATTTCACTATTTTAAAGGTAATAAATTATAATTATTCATAAAAAATTTGATCTCATTCCATTTGAATTAAATTTTATAATTGTACTTTAAAAGGAAATATACACCAAAAATTTTATAACAATATATGAATGATATTGTAATAAAATTATTTAATAGGATCTGTTCATGTATAATAATTTTAATTTATTGGAACATCATTATTGAAATATTATTTTGATTAGGTGAATTGATTAATAACTCCCATCATATTCTGAAATAGAAGTATTTGGTTTTTGTAGAAAACATTGCAGATATAAAAGAGTGTGAGGATCCGCAGTATAATAAATAATTATCATACATTGGATTTACAATTAAAGAACATTATTCCCCATATATAAGCACTTTAAAAATAGTTTTAGTAATTTTCTAATAATTTATTTCTCTCTATGGACTCTTATATGGTATATTCCAATTATATTATAGGAATTTATTGGAATAATGACCCATATTATTATGATTAAATAACTATACATCAAATGTTTCTCCTTTACCTTATAATTTTTTAGAATGATTTAATTTATATTGAATATTATAGAAATATGATATTACCTTCATGAATTTACCATGGTGTTTCATTCCATATGTATCACATGCGAAAAATTTAACCTTTTCTTATTACCCTTATCCTTCTTTTACATTATGGGATAATTTTGTTTCCTCTTAATCACTTTCTTACCTTAAAATTAAAAATTCACGGAGAATTATTTATATGCTAGGAAATAACATTATAAAATATTCTAACATGATGATAATGCTTGAGAGACTATTTATATTCAGTGTTTTACATTTGTTCCAATAATGAAATATATAATATTCCTTGTGGGACTGTGTTTGTAGACCACAACATGCCTCACTAAGTTTTTAATGTTGGTTTCATAAATATAAACACGTTCCTCTTTGAATAAAGTTAAAATAAGAAATTTTATCTTTGTATCCACTCACTTTTAATGAGGAGTATATTTTTCAATTAAAATTTCCTTAAAATACATTAACCCAAGATAATCAATTCATAATCATTTTTATTATTTTTAATTAATGAAAATAATGGTCCACGACCGCCATGTGGTGATAAAATTCTATAAAAATATTTTTATATTGTCTCTTAATGAAGTTAAATATAAACATTCTAAGGAACATATTTGTTTTTAAAAAACTATTGTATTTGAGATTATATTAACGGATTTTTTTTGTCACAAGAAAAATTATAACATTATTTCACCACATTTAGAATTAATAAGATACTCTATACGAGGAATTATATTTGTTATAACATGTGTCAACTATCCCTTTATAGTTATTAATTTTTTATCTTCATTTCTCACTCAATATAGAACCATATTGACATTCAATTAATGGAAATACCTGCATATATTAAATTTAATAATACATTTTAATTTTTTTCCTCTATATAAAATTTATATGAAAAGTCATACACTAGATTATTTGATAATATTATTAATTATAAATTGTCATATATATTTCTCAAACATGTGAAACACTTAACATAAAATTTCAATTAATTAATATGCATTGTCATAACCATAACAATATTATAATTCGTAATATATATCAAAATGGTTTATAAATATCATGTGAATCAACCTACGTGTATCACTAATGTGTTTCAATCCACTTGTCATTTTTTAGAAACAATCATCACTAAATTATAATGATCTACTTAATAACCATTACACCCCATAGAAAATAGTTACCCATAGGTGTATCTATACCTCAACCACATCCACATTGTTGTTTCTACACAATTTTTTATTTGATAGGAAATCCATATTCTCTACCTCCCTAAAAGTCTTGAAATTTCACAATCATTAATCTTATTCCAATATTATATCAATGGATTATGTTCACTAATATATGTTTCTTGTAATTTTAGTACCCATGATTTATAATAAATAAAATATAATAAGAATTATAATAAACATATATATATATATATTATTCTAGGGCTATTTTTTACATTACAACATTGGCACTATATAATAGTATTCATATCCCAAGGGATAAAAAATATAGTTTTATTGGAATAATAGGCTCAGGATTCATTCTCACGTTACTTTTTAAAACATAAAATATAATAATGTATTTTATTTGTTAAAATTAGTATCCCCTGAACAATATCTTTTCATAACAATCAATGTATACATCCTACAATCAAATGGAGATGAAAATAGAAAATTGGTTAGCTTTGATGGTCAGTAAGGGAATGAATATATTAGAACATACCATAGAAAAAATAATAAATGTATAATATGGATGGAATAAATGATGATAAAATAACTTTATATCAATAATCACAATATCCTATAACATAACATTAGAGAACATTACATTGAAAAAAATTACCTAAACATCAATAATTGAAACCAAAATCATGGAATGTGTAATGTCAAACATCATAAACATATCATTGAGGACTTATTACAAGGAATCATACATAAATTGAAATTTAATATACTTAATTACTATTAAATATTATTCAATATGACATATTGTTAAATTATGGAGCTGTGTAATTGTATGCCCCAACCTTCACATAAAGTGCAATGAATTTATTATTTGAATGAAAAATACATATTAATAAATATTATGTAATAATTAAAAAATATACATATTTTATGATCAAGTATTTTTATTTTCAATATATTACCTATTCATGATGATTATAATGCATCCAAAAACATATGGTGGATATTATCATAAGATTATTTCCCTAATGAAAAATAATATTAATCAATATATATTAATGCAAATGAAAATAATGATTAAAGATCATTAGAATATTTCATTAAGAAAAATATACTTTCCATTTTGAAATGAAATACATAAAATGTATAAAATTATAGAATAATATGAATAAAATACCTAGGAAAATAACCATGGAAATTGGAAATGAATGATTCAATAAAAAGAGTAGTCATGATGATAGAAAAATTAATTTTAGAAATATATAATTCAAAACAATTTTTTGAAAGTAATTGATTGATAAATATAAAATTAATAAAACATTAAATAATACAAAATCTATTCATGAAATAATTTAAAATAAAATATGGGTATGGATGAAAAATATTCCCAACTAAATTAAAAAATACTTGATTCCATATAAAAAATTCTTTTAGAATAGTGGGAACCTAGAGTGACAAAAAAGAGAGGAAAAAATTATTTTAAAAAATAAAATAAGGATAATATAATATATTGGGATTAAGTTTTAGATGGAATATAAAACTCCAATGGAAATTTAAATACACAAAATCTGGAATAAGGACGATATTTGAAATTAATCCTCTACCTTCGTTCATAATTGCTTCATAAGCGACTATAGCCTACTGTGTAGTATAAATAAATTTATTATTACTATATAATACAAAGATATAAATAATTATAATAACATATATTATCCAATTATTATATTTAAATTCATGTTTATTAATAATTCTTCATAAATATTATTGCTTATGAGTATAAATTCCATCATTTTTCATGTGAGTTCCTGTTCAATAGCTTTGTTCCTCTAAATTTGATCATGATCCCATAAAAAAATATTTATAATGATATAAATATAATATATATTCATTATATATATATATATATAAATAACCAGTCATTAAATTTTGGAATGAAAAATGAATTTCCTTTCTATATGGTGGTTATAGTTCATATATACACACGAGCTATGTTTTTATTTTTAATGTATGGAATGGTCATAATTTAAATTATATGTTATGTTTAAATGATAATATTTTTTTTCATAGATAATATATATATAATATTCATCCTTATTAATTACCATCCGTTAACGTTTGTTATGAAAAACAAAATAAATTTCTTTGGGAGTTAGTATTATTCATGCCCACATGAAAGATGGGTTCGTTTTGAATTAGATGCCAATAGGGATAAATAAACGTTGATCCTTATATATAATAACATCGATGTATATAGAAGATTCTAACATAATTATATCATCAAGTATATCATGGAATTTCAGGATTTATAAGAATATATATCGTGAAAAAACGTATTTAATAACTATACCTCTTAATTGGACATCATCCTTTGGATTAAAACTCATGCCCTATAAGGATAGAATTTTGATCAAACAAAACTAATAGATTATGAGAGGGGTTTTAGAATGGTATTTGGGTCGGTATTTTCTAATTTTTAAGGCTCATTATTTGTGAATAATTTGAGGAGAGTTGGTGTCATTATATTTGGGTGGTAAGGGACACAAATAGTAATTTTCTACATATTAAAATATATTAATGTCATTGAGAATACATGTGGATAAGAATTAGAATATTATATAAAGAAAGATGAAATTGGATAAAAATATTCAGATAATGTTTTATATATTTTTTTTTCTTATTTTAACACTTATTCTTTTTTTAACCCTTATAGATCCATTTTAACTTTTACCCTAGTATTAAATATTTACCTCAAATAATATTCATAATGAAAAAAAATTATAGTGAATTCATTTCCAAGCATGGAAATGATAATAAAAATTATTAATTTAACTTATAAAAATCAATTTCTATAATTTTGATACATATATTTTAAAGAAACTCCAAAATAACAATGAAAAAACAATTGTTGGAAAATTCTATTTTTATACCCAAAAATAGGATTGTATAAAAAAATAGTATAATTCGTATTCATAAATAATTAATTAGGTTATTTACAATTAAAATAGTCTTATGTAACATTATTATGAAAAGAAAATTATAATTAGACATTTAAATATATTTCTTTAGTACCAATCGTCTGTTTTACGAAAATCCTTATTTTTCAATATTCATATAATTTTTTTTGAAAAAACAAATAAAAATAATCTCAAAGTAAATAATTTGACAATGATTTTAATTTGTTATAATTTTATTTCAATTATATAATGTAGCATTTAATCATATTCATTAATAATTCATTATGCAATGTTATGTTTTTTTCATTAGGAAGAATAACTTATTATTATTGATGCTCGTTTGATACATTACACAACCACAATTCATATGTTAGTCACCAAAAATTAAAAATAAAACATATTAACTCATTTCAAAATTCATTTGATGTATATGATACATGAATTTATCATGTAATATTTTAATATTATATCAGACTAATAGATCCCTATAATATTATTCCCAAAGCCACAAATATCTAAAATCCACTTTTTTATAACAATGCATATTCCACTTGTCTAGTGTGAAATAAGACATGATGTCCTTCGCCTAGGGATACATTACTCATGGGATAAAAATATTTCTGGTATCTATAATACAATATATTTATGTACTATATTTAATAATTATTTTAAATATTATAAATTCAATAACAATCCACGGTAATTGTATAAATAAAGTAAATTTTGTTGGTTGAAAAAATTGAATGACGATATATTACATGTTTTTAATCTATTAAACTAATTGATGAATCATATTTAAAAATATAAGAAATTTCATTTTGAAATAAAAGGCATATGTAAATGCATTATAGATTCATGAATACTAACTGAGATAAAATTAATTAACAGATTATAAATCGATAATTAAAAAAATTTAAAATATCCTTTTTTTCATTCATAACAATATAAATATGAACATATTAAATTTATTTTCAATATGATATACCTAAAATTGTTAAATGGTACTTTAATATATGATGAAATTTAAGCATTTTATATATTTTTTCTATTATGTAATAATTTTACACAATCTCAAATTCATAGATTAATTTAATTTAAACAATTAATCTTGTAATTTATAAAATATATTTTGACAAGGTACAATTAATTTTTATATAAGGCCCTTTTAATTCTAACATTTTATATTAATCATTATAAACATTCCATATCTTTGTAAAATTTTAACACATTATATTTTTCCATAAGAATTAATTTATAAACACTTTAAAAATTAAACATATAATTTAGAGATAAAAACATTGTATTTAATTTATATGTTATTCTTTATAACATTGATTTTTTCTATTTTCATAACTAATTTCTTTGAATTAATATTAACAAATTTCAGAAACTATTTTAATTAAATAATGATAATATATTTAAATTTAATTACATTTAAAATTTATATATTAATAAACATAAACATATTAATTATTTTTCACAATAATTTTATGTATAATAATTCCACTAAAAAATGTAAAAAATGTAAACAATTTTTTCCTATAAATATTTTATTTAATGATTCCCTCTCAACTGAAGTTAATTTTTGATAAAATATGCTACATAAAACCTTTTTTGAATTCCATATTCTTTTATGATTAATGAAAAAATTACAAAATATATTAAGTTTGTGTATTTTATGATATAATGGGTTATCCTATTAATGATATGGAACTATATTTTAATCACCCGTGATAGTGTTATCATTATATATGATATGTAGATAACATATCTCTGACCAATAAAGATATTGTATCATAGATATTAATTTCTATTTATTCAAACAATTGATGATATCGATCAAAAAAATATCATATTTAATGAAGATTAGTATTAATGGAATTACCATGTACATGAACATCACTTCCCTAAGTATTTTATTTGGGGAAAAATATTTGATGTAATTAATAATATATATATATATATATTTAAGAATACATTAACATTTAATCTAAATAGTACAAGAAAAAATAAGATCATAAAAAATAATGATTTCTCATATTTCTAGTACTAAACTCATAAAAATTGTGAGAAGAAGATATATACATTTCAGTATTTAATTATATTATTGTTGTCATCCTTATATGCTTGATGTAACTTACTTAGGAATATCCTTAAGGTTATTCCATACACATTTCTTATATGGGATACTTTTAATCTTATAAATTATTTGTAGAGGATCATCTGATTCTTTCATGTTATGCTAGAAAACTGTTGAAATAGAATTAATATAGAGGGACAATCTAAGAGATTAGAGTTTTAGTTGGGAGGATCATACACCACTACACAAGCACATAGACTATTTTATATAGGTTTTATAGACGCTTTATGAGCCACACATCTACATAATGAAATTACTCCAAAATTTAATAAATGTCTCTTTTATAGATTTGGTTACATAATATATAACACTCTAATAGAAATATCCCTTGAATATTTATTGATAGCATTATAGAAAAGATATTCTAATAAATATCTGATGAATTTATGTAAAAATAAATAAAAATATTCCATTTAGTTGGCTCATCCATGACATATGATTTGATATGAAAGTAATAAAAAATATATCATATCATTGAATATAGATATCCATAGATGATCATATGGTTTCTCTATATTATTCCATAGGAGTGAGCCTTAGCCATAGATAAATTAATTATTTCGGAGTATTTATCATAACCAATAAAAATCTGTACTATATGATATCCCATGGAATTTGGAAACATGTTATTCATATTAATGGTATAAAATATAATGATAATCTCTTAATATGGTTTAATAGTGATATTTATAAAATAAAAAACCCATCTTAGGATACACCCCATGGTTATAAATGTTAAAAGAAATAGGCTAGTTGATAATTTATTATTGTGATCAATAACAGATAAATCAATGGAATGAACACAGAATAGTTAAATACATTAATAATGTATATTTATAGTACTGTGAAAATTTAATAGAATAATATACGATGATTATTAAATGGTGAACATGATTTCTATACTAAACAAAGAAAAACTAAATGAAACACTAGCATACCTTGATCAATATAAAATATATATTTTCAATAAATAAATTTAATTTAATAGAATTAAATAATTTAAATTAAATTATTATATAAAAGTTTGTTAATAATACTATATTTATTATACGGGGATTAATACACACTTGTAATAGTCATTTGATAAGATATTTGGGTTTCCCACACCAATTATATCTCTTTTTTTATATAATTTCTTTTTCATTTAATTAATATTTTATATATAATGTTATGACTTATATGATTATATAAATAAAATTATATTATAACATTGATTGTTTACATTTCCTACTCAAACTATTACATTAATTGATACTTTTTACCTTTCAGATTATGATATCTTTAAGGGTCTCATTTTTCGTATCTCTTCTTCACTGAGGTTGTCCTTGTCTAATATTCCATGGAATAATTTATTTTTAAAGAAAAATTATTGTCTTATTCTGTCACTTCATTCATTTTACATTATTCTTACTTTTTTACAGTTAATCTCTAATTTATTCTGGTATAACATCTTCTTAAAATCTTAATGGGAAACTATCTATACCCATCTCTTTAATGATCCTTCCCTTTCACATACATGTTCATTATCTTTTATTTAAAAGAAATATTACTTTTACTTCTATTTTTTGATATCATCTTATCCTCATTTCACATTACATTTCCTTTATATTGTATTATTTCATTTTTGTTTTATATAAAGTAAAATATAGTTACATTTATTTAAAATATTATTTTCAGTTCCTACGATCCATAGAGATATTTTTCTACAAAACATTTTATATTTCTAAAAATTATTTATCATCATCAAAATAAATTTTTATTTAAAAATATTCTAATACTATTTTATTCTTTATAAAATTATTTTTTTTATAATTAATTAATCTAATGTTTTTTTAATGTACATTTAATTACATTTTAACTATTTTATAATATATTATATTTTAATAAATGATATTTTATCTAAATCAATACCCTTTTATATATCATTCAATCAAAATTACTTGTTTTGTATTAACAACCTTGGTAATTTATTATAGTTATCATTGTGGTTAAATATTAGCTTAATTCAATATCAAATTATTAATTATGGAGGGTGTTGGGGAGATGAAATTCATATGAGATTTTTATTCCCTCCCATTCCTTGTCACATTATAACATCATGAGATTTTGTAACACATTATTTTCCTTAAATTAATACTATGTTTGATTGTTTTTTTACATAGAACATAAAACCAAAATGAAACTATAGTGTATAAATTATTATTCAAATTATACACTTAAAATAATGTTATTAAAATAGTCAGATAAAAGTAACCATATTAATACATCAGTAAATAAAAAGGATAAAAATAGAATAGGTAAGTTTAAGTATACCTTATGAAGATCATTGTTATGATCTTGGAAATGAGGTAGTTTCACTAGTGTTTCCCAAGACAAAGCCCTACCAAAACTCAAATAATTATGATTTTATGAAAACCATATCCGAGAGAAATTAAATCCTAATGTAATTTCCATGGTATCCACTATAATAGAATCACTACACGTTACTTCTGTAATAGCTTACCACATTGTTAGATATTACATTATGATTTTAAGTTGATTAGTAATTATCAGTTAGGATAATATAACCATGTAACTGTTTATATGGGATGTTATTTGTCCCATATATTTTTTTTAAATAGAAACTATATTTACTAATTCATTGATAATATTATCAAGATCATGGTATTCTAAAAAATGTATTTATTTTTTAAAGAAATTATGAAAATCGTTTTATGAAAATAAATATCAATAAGATAATATATATTGTGTATATGAAAAATATATTAACAACAATATTATCTGTAATTTATATGAATTAAAATTATGAATGGTTAATGTTTTTAAAATATTATGTTCAAATTAAAACAATTATAATATATTTTAATGTTTTCATATGAATATTATACTATTAATTTTTTCCTATTTTTAATTCATAAATATTTACTTTCATTTTGGATTATGCATGTCTATATTTTAATAGGATTATATTTTGGTATCTTCGTAAAATTATTTTATTAATTAGTGAATAATAATAAAATTCTATTTTTCTCACACTGTCACTTTTAGGATGTATTCATACTACAATTAAAATAATTATTTTGTAACTATTTCAGATAAAGTGATCTAAATCCTCTAAAAATATAATGTTTAATTTATAAATCCCGTGATTATGGTTTTGGAAACATATAAAATATTTTACTCTAGAAACTCTTCTTATTATCTAATATTAAAAATTAGATTTCATGACATATTGAAACTAAATATAAATAAGTGATTCCTTATTTTACAATATCCATATTATATTATAGGGTAATTTTTTTCAAAATTATGATTATTATGATTAATATTAAAGAACATGATTTTTGTGAAATAGTTATTTTTAAAAAAAATTATTATTGTATTAAAATCATTTTCTAATAATGTATATTTATGAATTATATGTGATTAATTTTTCATGAATATTACACATGTATTAAATTATGATATCAATATTTAAAATTTAATATTATTTTTATAAGATTAATAACACTTAATGATGAAAATAATATTTCTCTAAAAAACAGTTTTTCAATATATTTACTGTTTTATTTAAAAATTAATTTTCATATATATTAATAGAATTAGATTATATAGATCGTTTATATAAAATATGACATAAAATCTTTTTAATATGTTTTACCTCATATATTTCATATAATTAAAAATACATTATTAAAGAGAAGTTATCATTATAAGCACCAATGTAGTAAAATGTAAAAATCAAAAGGTAAATGAATCGAAAAATAAATAAAAACTATTATTAATATATAGTGTAGTATTTATTTTACCATATATCATACCATAATTAAATATATCCTACTTTTTATTCTTTTACCATTGAATAGTTACATACCATTATTGAAAAAGTAGTGTTTATTCAGAAAAGTGGGATTTTCATCACTTTTTTAAGGACGTAACTTCCAACACATTTCATCACATTTTCCAAAAATATCTATTATATAACTATACCCTTTTCACTCATAAACATTCACCCTACAAATTATAATGCTTATTCATACTGAAATACTATGTTATGGATCCTTGAATTGTTTTCCATTGGAGAACATCCTAAGGGAGAGAGTAATATGCTCAACCAAAATCTAGTAGTTATTTTCATCCTCATATATATAATATAATTTTAATACTTGGATTTATGTTAATATTAATGTTATTATTAGTTTTAATTTTATTATACCTTGAATGTTAACTTTTCTTCCATCCCTAATAATGATTCAAAAAATAATGATGTCATTGGGTGTTTGTGTGGACTACAACCACTATCAACGTCATGTTCTATTTTCAATAATACATTTTCATTAATGATAAAAAATAGTTATATAAGTGAAAAATATAATATTTATAAAATTATTAATACTTTCTAATAAAAAATATTTCTTCCTATCACATCCCACTCAAAGGAAAATTAAATTGCTTCGTGTTCATGTGTATAGACAACCACCTCCAATAATTACCGTATATTGTTTTCCATTACTCACTATCAGAGAAAAAACATATTATTTAATATATAAATTGTAAAAAAAATTATTATTAAGGAAACTATTATTATTATTGCTTTTAATAAATATAATATTACTATTTAATTGTTTTTCAGTTTTCAAATAATGAATCATATTTTTAGAAAAGGGTTTTTATATCACACTTTTTATTCAATGAGATATGACATGTATTCACAATATTTTTGAAATTTTGATGCTGTAAATATTTACAATGAATTTATTCATATCATATATTTATTTAAATATAATTTATTTAATAAACAATATCACATTTATCATTCATGGGCATTTATTTTGATAGATATGAATGTTGTGATGGGTTTTTATCTCAATTATGTTTCATTAATATGTGATTTATATTCAACAATTGTTTATTTTTTGTGGTGTCTGTATATAAAAATTGATTTCCTTTTTTATTTTCGTTTAAAATATTTAGTATTTATATATCCATGTAATGTTTTAATTTACATTTATTTTCAATTAAATATATTACAATGTTGTTAGGGTTTAGTTTAAATAAAACCGCCCATATTTGTGTTATTATTCATTATCAGAAAAATATTAATTCTTTTATTGGATTATCCCACCCTTACATTTATCTCATTATTCCTACTCTTACCATATAAGTATAATGGACTTATAAATTCAAATATTTTACATCAATGGATTTCTTCAAGAAAAAATATTTCATATTTGCGGACATTTCATTTCATATATAATGAATGTTTTCCCACTATGACTATATTTTTCCAATTCCCCCAAATTTTATCCTCTATATTTTGGAACATTATTATGTATAAAATAGTATAACATTAAAATTTACCATCTCCTCCATTTAAAATAATGTTTTTGTATTTCATTTTTCTTGTAGGTTTTCCAAAATATTATTTCAAAAAATTAAAGGAGTTTTACATCCATTCATAATCAAATGATTTAACTACCCCTCAAATTTACATGTTTTTAATATTATATACATTTAATTATATATTATGATATATTTTTTTTAAAATAAAATGTTCATTTTGTTTTTTATTTACTTTTTCAAATATAATTTGTTAAAGTTATTATTAACATCTTATATTAAAAATTATAAAAATTGTTTCGAAAAACAATTTTATTATTTGTATAACAATTTATTATTTATCAAAAATTTGTTTTAATTCATTGGAAATTATATTTGTTAAATTAACATATAAATTATCTTATAAAATTTTAGATGTATTAATATCTTGTTATTCTATTACATCATTTGGATTATGTAATCATTGATTGATTATAAACATGGTGTTTCTTCCAATTCCTTTCTTGTAATAAATCTCTATATTTAACTGATTTGATTTAATAGTGTCCACCTATATTTCATAAACTAATTTATTGTGTGTATAATATAGGTAAACATATACCCTTTATAGATATAGTGCAACATCCATATTTTTTATTTTCTTCATTGATGGTTATCAACATTGACAATTACTTAATATTAATAGACAATTGTTTATTTTACCTGGTTTTATATTTTTATGATTATTTATGGAATTATGAATGATTTAAAATTTTAATCCATTTGAAAAGATTATGAAACCAATTTTCATCCAATGTGTTTTGAAGATATGTTTACTGACTGATATTATATGGTTGACAGATATTTGGATGATGATGGGTAGGGTTATATATCTCCATCTAATGCATTGGATGAGGTTTTATATTTCTATATATAATGTTCTATATAAATTCCAAGATTTGATAAAAAATAAATTTTAATCAATATTTGATAATCTTAAAAACTAAATAATCATACTTCTTTATATATGCACAAAAATTATTTATACCCTATGATTATGCTTAAATTTTTGTTGTTATGATATGTTAAATGGGAATGTTATACCTACTTGTTATAGTTCTATGATTAATATCCAGGGATCATGTTTATTATATCTGGAATATATACTCTTATTATATAGAATATTATTGTTCATAAAGGTCCTTAGATAATAACTAACAAAAAACATTTTGTGGTTATATATTTAATTGATAATATATTTCTACCATTTTCATGAATTATCTTATAATTCCAATATATCCATTGATGAAATTATGGTATGATTTTCTTTAGGTAGTGCTCTCTCGAGAGTTCCACCCATCTTATTCCATGTTTTCCATTCCTGGGCGTTGGTGTGTCATTACTTCTATTCTCTTCTAACTTGCTCCCTAGAGTGATCTCCTTTATTATTTGTAGGATTTATTCCACCAATATTTTATTGGATAACCATTCAATATTATGAATTTTATATATCATTCTTCCAACGATTTCATTCCCCCATTATATGTAATAGGGATTTAGTATCGTGTTCGTAATCAAGATTGAATCGTATTTTTTCCATTCTTTTTCCATGGTGGTTTTGGGGTTCTATTTTGTTTCATTGGGTGTTATTATGTAGTTGTGGTTTTTTTCTGGTGAATGTTCATCATTGATGTTTTATGGTGAATTTGATGGTTCATTCATTGATGTGAAATGTTATGGATGTACTTTCCCCCTCTAATACTATCTCACCTCCAGGTCGACTACTTCCTTTTAGATCGTTGAGGTGCGATGGTTTATTAAATGTGTTGGATAGTTTTTTGTGTTAAAGTAGGGGGATCTAAGTTTCAAATCCATCATTCATGAGATGGAGTAGTTTTAGATTGGTTGGTTGTTGTCAATATTGATCATAAATCCATTTTGAAGGCTCTATGCTTCTCTTACACTCATATGGCTTCAGGTACCTCATCTCCACCCTAGGTAGGATTGGTGTGGTGGTTCACATTCATGATTAGGGACGTGATGTTCAATTAGATGTTGGTGTTCAATGATTTATGATCATCATTTAGTGGATGGATTATCAATTTCTGTTAGTATGTGGTCTCATGATGGGGGATGGTAACATGATGTTGTTGATGATTTTCAATGTTCTAGAGTGTTGTTTGATCAGTGATGCCAATAGTGGAAATGGACATATTAATATCACAAAGGTGATGATCCGATGAAGACAATCACTATGGTGACATGACAACGTGATAAAAATTAATGTTATGAGATGTTATGCCAAAAATTTTATGATGTCATTTATGTATTCCTTGATGGTGGGTTTCTCAGGTGGCATGATTTTCCCACAATTCCTATTTTCTAATTTGAACATTAAATTTTGAATATAGATTTTTGGTTCTGGTTTATTTTTTATGCTATTAAATGTTGGTGATGTTTGAAAATAATATCTATTTTCCCACTCATCCAGAAAAGTGGTAAGTTGAAAATGAAAAAAGAAATTTGAATAGGATAAAACATACCTCGAAATGTGTTTAAGATCACATAATTTTATATTTTTCTATTTCCATGGTTATGGAGTTAGTTATAACTTATAATAATTCTAGAAGTATTTTTGTGTGGCTCAGTTATGGTGGAATTTTCCCAGTTATTGTAAAATGGGTTTCTTACGTAGTTGATCTTTTAAAAAATTAATCCTTCTATTCGTGACTTATTTTCATTTTTGTGATGTAATGTTTAGATTTTTTATATAATCTAAAATAAATATTTGTTTAGATTTTGTCACTATATTTTGTGTTATATCATGATTTAATTGTTTTTTAGGATTAAATTAGTTAATTTTGTGTATTACTATTTTGGAACATTAGTGAAAAAAATATAGAGGAATCAATGAATATGGTAACATTCATAGATTTGGGTTATCCATTATTATGTGGTTTCGTAAAGATTATATCCCACTACATATACTAGAAATGGTTTGTTTTACTATAGAGATTCACCAAGGAGTCATCACTATGAAAAAGTTTGGTTTATTATTTACATTATTGTCAATAAGTGTTTAATATGTAGGTCTAAGACTACATACCTTGGTTGACCCTCGTAAGGGATATTATTTAGTCAATCAAATTCACATTACCCACTTTTAAAAATTATTTAATATTTTATTAAATTTCAATAATGAATTTGAGTGGACCAACCTATAAAAAAAGACTTAACTGAGAGTTACATTCGTTTAACTAGAAGTTAATATTATAGTTTCAATGAGTTTGAAAATTTCACATCAAATTTCATATAAGTTAATATTTATATTATGATTTTTCATCATCTACATTAACAAATTTTTCTTTTAGTAATGTATGAAAGTTAAATGAATAAATTTAAAAATTGATTCCATAGATAAAATAAATATTTTCCAGAAAAAAAATCTAATAGAATAAGAGCATGAGGTATGAAATCCTATTCTCATAAGGATGTTCTTTTTATGATGTTGTTGAATGGACAATGATTAAATTTCATTAGTGTGATAACTATGATAAGATTCTAATGGTAATTTCCTTAGATGAATGAGATGATTATGTATCTATGGTAATGTGGGGAATAAATAAAAAATATTTCATGAACGGAATATGTTTTTCGTTAAATAATGTTCTTATAAACGATTCGCTCAAAATTTTATGCTTTATATGTGAATAATTAATAACTATGGAATCCAGTGCCCTAATTATTTGGATTAAAAGAAAATTAACACTAATAACATCCTAGACCACAGAAAAATGAAAAATATAAATAATTGAATACTATAAAAGTGGGTGGTGATAATTTAATTGTTCTTGGTCTTCATCATTCATGATTTTTAGATGAATTTTGTCATTTAATTTTTTCATCAACTATTACTTATTAAATTTTATATAATTTTTTGGTGGTATAATTATTATATCCATGGTGTGTGAATATATTTCATTATTTATGATATTATTTCCCATCAATGTCTTATTATGTCTCATATTAGATTAATTTCATGTTATTTAGAAAATGGATATCTTTGTATCCACATTAAAACTGTATTAACTACAAAAATAGTGAAATAAAATATGAAACCATCCTATGATCCAAAATCAGATAAGAAAGTACTATGGCCTCTGATTGAAAATTTTTTTTATGAGTTTTAATATGTAATTAGAACTGATGTTTAGATCATACGATTAATGAAAACCCCAATATTAAGATTGACGTATAATGAGGGATAAGATATGTTTAAAAAATTAAATTGATAATTTTCATGAAATTATATCATAGGTCATTTGTATCTTATAAATACACTTAACTATTTTTATTATTTTTTGATAACAAAAATTGTTATGAATTAATTTATTTATGGCGAGTAGAATGTCACATCCTAATATTTTGGAATATATATTTGGATATAAATTTATACCATGTTTGATATCATGTTACACATGAAACAACACACATAATGAAACAGAGATACAATAATATAAAATTATCTAATTATCCCATTATAATATTTTCATTAAAATATATGTTATAAAAAAATAAGCCACAATATTGTGAATTTTATGTAAAAAATATGAAATGGAATTTGGTAGAGGATGTAAAACCTACCAATTACAATTTCCAATCTTGAAAGGAGGTAGTTTCCTATGGTTCATCCCTAAAATGAGCCCAAAAAATCTCCAATAATTTTATTAATAGTGAAATTTTTTCAATATAAATTAAATCTTGTAGAAATTTATACATGATCCTTGAGGGAAAAATCAAAAAACATTACTTCCATTAGAGCTTACCATTTTCATAAATCATACATGGTGGCAATGAGGATCAATTCAAAAATATATAATGATGAAATAATTATGTAACTTTTAATCGTGTAAGTTTTTCTGCACATTAATTTAATAGAGGATGAATAATTTTTATTTAATAATGCATTTATGAAAATATAAGTTCATTTTATATTTAATTTTTTTTATCAATTTTTTTCAGATTTATTTATCTTATATATATATATATATTATATGATATATTTTTATATAAATAATATATTGATAAATATTTAATTAGTAATTAATTTGAAATATAATTAGAAATGGTTAATATTATCAAATTATTATTTTTCTATTCAAAATATTTTTCACTGTATTTCTATTTTATTATTTTAATGTTAAATATCATAATTTTTGTAGTACCCCAGGTTTTGGGTACATAACCCCTTTCCGCTTGTTTTTTTTAATTCGTGTGTTTTTAATTAGGTTTCCATAATATAAGAAGTTTCAATAAAATAGAGAGTTTCCATAAAATAGAGAGTTTCCATAAAATAGGGAGTTTCATAATATAAAGATTTTCCATAAGGTGGGTTGTTTCCATATAGTGGGTTGTTTCCCTAAAGTTGGGTGTTTCCATAAAGTAGGTTATTTCCATAATGAAAGATATTTCCATAAAGGTGGATGTTTCCATAAAAAATGTGTTTCCCTAAAAAGGGTAAAGGTGAATGTTGAGAGATTTTTGGGGTCTAAAAAGGATTATTGGGACCAAAACGAAGGTTGCAGGATCCAGACACGGTTGGCCCAAATTGTGTTATCTAATATTATGTAAAGCTGGAATCTAGATCCTATTTTCTAGGAGATTACTCGTTTTTCACATTATATTTCGTTTTAGCATAAAAACAACCCTCATTCGAGATTACTCTCACTAGAAGGATGGAGAAACCTCCCCACACGAGTTGAAACCATCCTAGAGCCTTTCCACCATGATTTTGAGTTCGATTCTTGATTTATGTCACCATTCCTTCTTGATTTGTCACTTTATCGTAGATCATCATAGATATACCACTTCGATATCCATTATTTCTTAGAAATTAAACAATATTAGTTAGATCTACAATTTTTGATGCCAAATAATTCAATGTTGTGTCGTTATCTAGCTAGGATAAGAGATCTATGTCCGCTCTTGGAGAGTCGACCCGCTTTTTTGTGTGTTCTTCATCTGCGCCAATGTTTCGTCAAAACCTTCGAGGTAGGTGGCTTATCTCTCGACTAATCCTGATATAATTTGTTGGATTAGATTCAAATTATTTTATTGATTGTGAAATTCATGGAAAAATATTCATTTGTGATGATTATGGTTTTTGTGAAATTACATGATCTTTGTGAATAGATGTTCAAAAGGGAGTTTAGATTCATGGATTTAAAATGATTATATTAAAGTATGGATTTTATAGAATTGAAAAATGGTTAATGGAAAAGATATTTTCAATGGAATTTTTTTTAGTAAAAAATGGATTTTTACTGAAATGGTATGGAATTGAAATGATTTGGCATTGAAATAGTTTGGCTAGAAACAGTTTTCAATAAAAAGGTGTTTCTATTGAAAGGTTTATTTTGGCATGATCATTGGGCATATGTGATATGGGTACATATTTTATATACATGGATTGGTTGAAATATGACCTTGTTCTCAGGGCCAATGGTTTAGTGGAATAAGGGAAATTCATACCTAGGTCTTGGTTGAAATATGACCTTGTGCTCAGTGCCAAATGGTTTATGGCACAAAGGAAGCAATTACCTTGTGATGACTTGGTAGATCGACGAGAAAATGCTCATGATAATGGAATTTTCATAACACAACATGCATGGTTGGATGCATGGGTTTGAGTAATGGTTGGGTATTTCGATATAGGGATATAGGGAAATGGTTGTAAAAATTGTTTTGTTATTTTTTGGAAAAATATCTTTCTATAATTTTTTTTTCAATTACACTTGTATAGTTTTGGTAATGAATGGTTTTGGAATCATGTTTATATTTAGATATAAACTAATTTTGAGAAATTTTTTCATACAAACCAATTTATATAATTCATTTAACTATTCTATCCTAGTAACTGGAGTAGGGAAGTCATTGGGAAAATCCTACTGAGTATTATACTCACCCCTTCTTTGTCACTTTGGTGATTTTGTAGACGCTATCATCTAGGACATGGGAAAATGTAATGTTTCACCTGTTTCTAGCTCTACCTCGGGATGTTGGGATATTCAGAGATTTTGCAGATTGAAAGATGTGGAGCATGGAGTCTTGGGATCTTTTGATAGTATCGTGTAGTTTATCCGCTATGTACTTTGATACATGGTTATTCTTCTACCAATGCAAACTTTGATATGGTTTTGAGATACAGGAAGATGTTCCATTGTATTTCATTCGTTCATGAATCATATAGTGAATTTTTGGTAATGGTTTTTAGGTTTATTGGTTTATTTCTTAAAGGGTAAATCATCCCCTCCCATGTATTTGGAACCCTTCGGCATTTATTTCTAGACTTTGATGTCTTAGGGATGTCGCTTAAGGCCTAGTAATGACTCGTTATACTCTCAAGGTGATGAGAATTGGCGTGTCATTACAAATTTCAAATGTGAATTTAAAATGATTATTTTTATTATTTAATTATTCATGTAAATATTATAATGGGATGAAAATTTAATATTTTTCAAAAATAATTAATTAATTTTTGAATAGTAAAAAATAATAATTTTTCTAATACCTCCACTTTTATTAGGATATCATACATGAATGAATTTTTTTTTTATTTTTTTAATATAAATAATTTTATACTATGTTATGTACAATTTATAAAAACTTGATTGATGTTTCTAAAAATTAAAAAATATTATAATATTGATATAGTTTTTTATATATTATATTAAAACACAGTTTTCATTAGTTATAGAAATTAAATATAAAAAAATAGATTTAAAATCTTGATTATTATGTTTATATTTTTAATGTTTTCAATTTCCATTTTAGGAATAATGGTATGATTAATGATGTATATGTTTTTTACCATGATAATAGTTAAAGGGATATTTTCAAAGACTAATTTAATTAATGTTTCTTATTTTTACATTACAAATTAAATTTATATATTTTACATGGTGAAATTTTTATGTTTATGAAAAATTTAATTTTATATATAGTAACTCATTAATTTTTTATTTAATTTTTTATGTGATTAAGATCACTTAATGGTGGAGACAACATATTTCTTCAAAAGTTTTTTCTCTATAATAATTATTTTAATGTTATTTTTTATTATATAGAATTTGAATTAGATTCTATGGATCATAAATTTATGTTTATAATAAAAATAAATGTAATAGGGTTTAACTTATATTTTAATTATCATATAGATTACACTTGTAAACACGTGCTTTAAAATAAAAACCAAATAAGTAAAATATAAAAATAAAATGAAAAAGACATAAATAAAGTCTAAATAATTTTTTAAAAGTTAATAGTAGGTGATTTATATTGCATATTATAAATGAAACTAAATTATTTCCCACTAAATATCTATTTCACCTTTAATAGTTTCATGAAATCAGTGAAAAGGTAATGTGTATTGATAATATTACAATTTGAAAACATATAAAATGAGATCAATTCCATCACAATTATCCACAAATTCCAACTTCATATCTGTACCAAAATTATTTTATAGTCTCTCTAAACCCACTATAAATTTTATAAAACCCTATTCCATTAAAAAATAATATTCTACAAAGTGATTAGAAGTTACTAAAAGGACAACATAATAAGGGAAAAGTTATTATCCTCAACAGAACATTTATAGTTATATTCTTATTATACCATTTAATATATTCTATATACATGAATGTATAAAAAAATTTCTATTATTCACATTATTAATAATATAATATTAATATAATAATACTTTTCTACAATCATTCAAAACTATTTGTAAATCTAATTTCTAATCATTTGTTTTTGCAGACCACGACCAATTTTAAAAGAATTTTTTAATTTTTATAATAAGCATTAAATAGTCTTACAAAAACATATTTATAATAAAATAATATGTATGAAATGACTAAAAATATTAAATGATTATTAATTTATTTTTTACCCTTATTATTTAAATAAGAATGAATGTTTCATTTATTAATATGAGAGGACTACCTCCTTCAAGGAATGTCGTGTTTCATTTTCCATTACCTCTTAACGTGGCTTTATTTAAAAATGTGGATATTTTATAAAATCATATTTCTTGGAAATATAAATATTATATTATTATAATACATAGTATTTAATTTTTTATATTATTAATTAATGTTCATAGTAAACTTAATCTACTCCAATTAACATATAGAGACACGTTTTTTAATGTGAGGCTATTTTGGATAAAGAAAAAAACTATATATATATATATATATATTATTGGATTTATAAAAATAATAGTTGTTACACCCCGAGCTTCCACGATACGCTTCTCATTCAATAATGCAATAGCTTTCATTGTACGCAACATTGAGTTCTAAAACACCGCGACTAATCAATGTAGCCGTTATGAATAGTAATAACCACTTTTTAAAATTATAGAAATTTTATATTTCAAAATGGACTTCATTTTAGTGTTCGTAATATCGAAATTATCCAAAGTTGAATTTTTTGTAATTTTCTGAGAGCTTCCAATTTTTTATGAATAATGAAAAATACTTAAAAACAACTTTTTTAATCAAAATAATTTATAGTGATAAATTATACTATTGAGTGGTTTTAGAGTATAATTAGAATATATTTTTACCATTTTATCCAAAGGTGGTCATTAGAATTAATTTAACATTGAAATTGGACATAAACAATTGCCAATCTTTTGAAATAAATTGTTTCTTAAAAACACGCTATTTGTTGTAACAGCGGTAATTAATTATAAAATTAATTAATGCAACTTATATGTTTGGAATTTTGTAAAATAGACATCATTTTTGAATTAGGAATATCAATTATAGCTTAGGGTGAAATTTTGGCATTGTTCTGAAAAACTTTAATTTTTGATGAATAGTGAAACCACTAAGTGGTAGTTAAATAACTGATTTTTCGTTTAAATGAAATATTACCACTTCTATGATTTGATTTTCAAAAATCCGACATACATGGTTGTCATTAAGAAGTAAAATGTGGTTCAATGAGATGAAAATAATTTTTTTGGTGAATAGTAACTTTTAAGTTCTTAATCGCGATTAGAGGTAATTAGTGTAGTTTAAGGAAAAAATAATATTTTAATAATATGAGATGAGCTTTAAACTTGTCCTAATCCTATTGGATGAGTCATGGCCGACCAATACAACCCATGGGTCAACTTGGGGACCCCATGGAGCCACTTTGGTTGGAAAATGACATTAATATATATTTATTTAATGTTAAAATTAAATTGACACAAACATGAGTTGTTTTACTAAAACATTTTTTAAGTGGGGTTAAACAAGTACAAATTTTGACTATAAATATTAATTATAAAGCTAAAATTTTTTCCTACATCATAGTATTTTGTTTATAATTTTTAGAAATTAAATAAATTAAAATATTTATGACATCATGATGATGCAGTGATGACCTCATTATTTAACAATTTAAATAAAATGGAAAGATAATGTAAAATCCAAAGCGTACACTTGTCAAAAACCAATTGTATGAGTATATTTCGAACCCTTATCATCTTATACTTAAATTATATAAGTGTGGGACCTCTAAAATCCGAAACCCATTTTATAATAAAGTGAATTTTCTTTACTTTCAAAGAGTGACCCTCCTCTCCACTTGTAAAAGGCCCCCACCTCTCCCAACTCATTTACACTTTCAAGCCATTTGGCTCGACCAAACTCTGCCCAAATACTCTCCCAACTTCCCTCTCTTACTCCTAGAAGCCTAAATTTGGGCAGAACTCTTCCCAAAGAAGCCTTTGGCTCAAATCAAAAAGAGTTACCCGATATTGAGGTAATGTCTTCTCTAATGTTGTTTTGTATTATTTTTCTTCTAAAACCCCCTAAAATCTTTGTATTCATTTCTTTTGTAACAAAAACAGTATCCTCAATATACTAGGATGTTGTTATAGGAAGGATTCGAGCTACACTTACACACACCTACATCTAATGGTTAAAGAACATACGGTTTCTGTGGATGGCGAATTTCTGCCTCACGAAACGATGATTGTTCAACACTCAAATAACACCTCCAAAGGTGGCCATTAAGATGTAACTATTTTTATATATGATATATAAAATGTTTATGTTTTACTTATTCTCCTGTATTTATCATTTATGGCATACTTTATGATTTCCATTATGGGTAAAACACGATAATTTCATTTTAGGAAGTGCGGACTACCGCCTCCTCAAAGTGATTTGAATCGTTAATGCCATATGTGGGATGTATAAAGGATGGAGTAAATGGTATTATACAATATATTATACTGGATTTATATTATACATTTATATCATTATGATTTCATTCCATTAAATATGAAATTTAAATGAAAGTAGCGTTCATGCTTACGTATGGCTTACCGTCTCCATGAATGGTGCATTTCATTTCTTACCTCTAAATGTTACGTAATATTATAAAAGAATGTATATACTGGATATATATGATATATATGAAATCTAAATCATGAATAAAATTCTGGAGATAATGGATATTCTACCACATAAACAACCTGTAATTATAAGAAGTTTATTGTTGACTCAAGTACCAAAGATCGACAAAACGACCGTTTTTAACTTAAATAATTACATAATGTTCATAACATTGTAATAAGTGATTTAAAAAGGATAATGAAATTAAAAATGGTTCTTAATAAGGTATATATTAACTCTTGTTTATTATTCAGGAGGTTAAATAACGGTTGAGTCAAGTCAGACACGAGGTAAGGGAACTTCTTAACCCAATTACCATTCTTTGGGTTAATCTCCTACTTTCAAATAATGTCATGATATTATTATGTCTTATTTTGTATTTTTACTTTCTTTATGTGTACCTATAGTTAATACACATAATATATATATTTTATTTTAATAATGATCTTTGTAAGGACTTCGTCTAAATCTCCTTTTGTTGAGGCATATTTGGTTTTATACACACATTTCTTTTATACAGTGTATAAACCACTTTGACTTTTATGTTTATTCAAAAGGAATCTTTTTTATACGAAGCGTTTTACTATGTGACAAAAAGGGAATGTTTTTCTTTCCGTACATATGCGGCGACAATGACTTCTCCTCCGCCGTGACCATTATTTGAGTTTCGGCTTCCTCTACAAGCCATCATTTTTTTAATGAAAAATAAATACAAAGTTTTAACATTCTTTTATTTTGGTATTGAAAATGGTTTTGAAAGCGTTTTTATTATATCAATGTGTTGTATTGATATCTTGTGATTGAAATTTGGAAATGATATGTTTCCTTTATGCATTTTTTATGTGATACGATTATGTTATGGTTTATGATATGTTTAAACCTATTCATATGAGGAATGTATTGGACTTAATAAGTGATGGGTGGAGCCCGCTATAGCTCCTCGATGCATCGGTAGGTCTCATGAGACAACTAGAAGTGGAATTGGCCGAGGCCCTTTCCCAATTTGATTTATGGTTTTGGCTGAGGCCTTAATCATTTTAGACGTCTTGGCCGAGGCCTTGACAAAATGATTCAGAATGTCTGTCATTATACATTCCCTCATTATGAAAGTGGTTATTGATATTGCATGTGATTATTCGACCAGTAGAATATCCATGTGAATAAGTGAATGACATTATCTCATTTTACTTTTTCGATATTATGTTGAAGTTCAAGTTTAAAAGGATTTTGTTTTAGTTATACATTTCCTTAAATGTTAATGTTTATTTATGAAAGCTTCCGCTATATTGTTAACCTTACTGAGCATCTGAGCTCACCCCTTTCAATGTTTTAATATTTTTCCAGGATGTGAAGAAGTATTTTATGAATGACCTGCAGGGGTAGTCAGAAAGGGATATGAGTGTGGAATATGAATACCATGTTATAGTAGTTTGTTTACTTTTTGATGTAATGAAAGACTTATGAATCTATCTAATGTTTCCAAGGCTACTAAACTAATCGGTCTTTCGAGACTTGATCTTTTGTGATCATGCCAATGTTACGAAGTAATGCACCGACTCTGGGTAGCTGGGGTCGGGGCGTTACAGTTGGTATCATAGGAAGTTTAGTACTAACCTTGGAAGCTAGATTTAGATAAACTCTGATTAGAGCACATATCCCAAAGATAGACTTTGAGGATTAGTATAGAAGAACTTCCTAGAATTTTGTTATTGTAGAGATTTTGTGAGTTTTCCAAGCAATACATCAATGTCTGGATACGAGCAGGTAGAGGCGGCTCTGGCACAGATGTACCTAGGGGTAAAACTTGAAAACACCGCTTTGAGTTAGACTCGAAGGGGAACTGGTGCACGACAACGGGCCTTGCTGCACTCTTGGTTACGACAGTCCCGGGGGATATGCTTAGGATAATTCCCATTTTCTTTATAAACCACTATGAAGGGTTATGAGTATATACTTCCTCAAAGAAAACATTTTTATGGATTATATCCATAAATAGTTCAATTTATGTTAAGTATCTTACAAGTATGGAATTATGTATTTTGATTCATAAACTAATATAGTTTATGCCATTATTTAGAAATGGCGCCTAGTGGAAGGAATGGAAACTGTATCAATGCACGCACTCCGTGTAGGGATTGCCCTCCTGCTCAAGATAATTATGGTGGGGCTAGTGATACAACTGGTGCTGATCAGCTTCTCACCGTACTGGGACAACTCACGCAGGTTATGAATAACAACCTTACTCGTATGGAGCACCCTGATCCGCAATGTGGAGGATCAATGCTAGACCGTTTCATGAGGCAACAACCACCAACCTTCAATGTGAGTACAAATCCTATAGTAGTTGAGCAATGGATAAATTCCTTAGAGAAAATATTCCATGCCTTGGGGAGTAGTGAAAGGGAGAAAGTTGTCATGGCAGTTTACCGCCTCACTGGAGATGCCGATCAATGGTGGTCACTAATTCAAAACACAAGAGAAGATGATGAATTAACAAAAATGGAATGGCAGGAGTTCAAAGAGATGTTCTTAGAAAAATACTATCCTCGAGACCATCGAACGGATATGGAAAGGCAATTTCTGAGTCTGAGGCAGAAGGAGGATGAGAATGTCGCAAAGTATGAGGCTAACTTTACAAGGTTAGCGAGGCATGCTGCAGATTATATACGTAACCCAAGAAGTAAGATTAATCGTTTCATTGATGGTTTAAAATCATTTCTCCGTCGAGCATTAGTCTCACAAACCATCTCAACATACGAAGATATTTTCTCATGTGCTATCAAGACAGAAAAGGAATTCTCGAAGACTTATGACAACAAAGTAAAGCAAGAGAAGAAGAGGACGGTGGAACAAGAAATGGATAATGGGAAAAATGGAAAGAAGGATTTTCCATTATGCGATAGTTGTGGGAAGAATCACCCCGGTGCTTGCCTAAATGGAATGGGAGTTTGTTATAAATGTGGAGAAAAAGGTCAACAGGCGCGTGATTTCAAGGGAAAGAAAGAGGCTATCAATGTTGAATGCTACAATTGTAGAGAAATGGGGAATTATGCAAATGAATGTCCTAAGCGTCAAGGAATCTTAACTCAGAAAAGTCCAAGGGATCAAGGCCAATCTTATGCTGTGACTACAGTTAAAGTGGAATAATTATTGTATTTTTGTTTTTGGACTCAATAACTAGATTATGGTTATAAGAATAATGTGATATATATAAGGATTGTACTGTAGTACATGTTGTTTTAATTAAGGTTTTAATACGATTAAGGTAATCATATTTTTAGT
The DNA here is from genome assembly GCA_963277665.1 of Viscum album. NCBI lineage: Eukaryota > Viridiplantae > Streptophyta > Magnoliopsida > Santalales > Viscaceae > Viscum > Viscum album. Next base: position 1,936,954,855 of record OY728137.1, read on the forward strand.
ATGTGACAATAAGAGAAACTTTTCTTTGTTTGGGGAATCTGATGTTACAATTGATTTTGGAATTTAGAGACCTTTTAGAGAAAGTCTGGACGGAGGTATTTTGGATAACTATTAAGGTTGGAATGGATTAAGTTGAACCATGGATAGTATTGTTTAAGGTTAAAGCATTTCTGAATATTATTTTTGGAATATTATAATACTATAGTTTTAGGAAAAGGACAACCTGCAGGGTGGGGCATAACCTGTCGCGTCGGACAAAGCTGCAGGAATCGAACCCACAATTATAGTGCGACAGGCCTTCATTTCCTACCACTAGCCTACAGGAAGTCCCTGGTTATTACAAAATAATTTTACTAATCTAAATGGTATGTGTTAACATTTGGAACCTTATACAATTAGGATAAATAAAATATTTTTGAGTTCCGTTACCATTTGGAGTAAAAGATATGTTTGTGGTAAAAATTTATTAACGAATGAAATTATACATAACAAGTATTTATATTCCCTTACATTCTTAGTAAATCTCTTAAATAAATTCCTCAACACTATAAAAGGTAACTTAAAACCAAAATGTTGTCGGTTAACTTTTCCAACTAGGGATTCAATGACTGTTTAACCAATCACAAGTTTGTGATTTTCTTGTAGTTAAACTTTCTCCTAATCCTGTTTTCTATAACTCTCCATCATACCTTGATGGTTTGTTTCTCCTCCATATCCATATTTTCATAGAATCCTAGAATGGGCTATATCGGGTGACCTTTGTACTTATATTGCTTACTTTTAAGGTTATATATTTATTAACCTTATTTACGATGTGGGTTTTCCACAAAGGTATTTTATATTTTCAACCTTTTGTTTTCAAAGAAAAATTTCAAATTGCGAGGACGAAATTTATTGAAGGAGGGGAGAATGTAACACCCCGAACTTCCACGATATGCTTATCATTCAATAATGCAATAGCTTTCATTGTACGCAACTTCGAGTTCTAAAACACCGCGACTAATCAAAGTAGCCGTTATGAATAGTAATAAACACTTTTTAAAATTATAGAAATTTTATATTTCTCAATGGACTTCATTTTTGTATTCGTAATATCGAAATTATCCAAAGTTTATTTTTTTGTAATTTTTTTGAGAACTTCCAATTTTTTATGAATAATGAAAAATACTTAAAAACAACTTTTTTAATAAAAATAATTTATAGTGATAAATTATACTATTGAGTGGTTTTAGAGTATAAATAGAATATATTTTTACCATTTTATCCAAAGGTGGTTATTAGAATTAATTTAACATTGAAATTGGACATAAACAATTGCCAATCTTTTGATATAAATTGTTTCATAAAAACACGCTATTTGTTGTAACAGCAGGAATTAATTATAAAATTAATTAATGCAACTTATATGATTGTAATTTTTTAAAATATACATCATTTTTGAATTCAGAATATCAATTATAGCTTAGGGTGAAATTTTGGCATTGTTCTGAAAAACTTCAATTTTTGATGAATAGTGAAACCACTAAGTGGTAGTTAAATAACTGATTTTTCATTTAAATGAAATATTACCACTTCTGTGATTTTATTTTCAAAAATCTGACATACATGGTTGTCATTAAGAAGTAAAATGTGGTTCAATGAGATTAAAATAATTTTTTTGGTGAATAGTAACTTTTAAGTTTTTAATCGCGATTAGAGGTAATTAGTGTAGTTTAAGGTAAAAATAATGTTTTAATAATATGAGATGAGCTTTACAATTGTCCTACTCCTATTAGATGATTCATGGCCGACCAAGACAACCCATGGGTCAACTTGGGGACCCCATGTAGCCACTTTGGTTGGAAAATGTCATTAATATATATTTATTTAATGTTAAAATTAAATTGACACAAACAAGAGTTGTTTTAATAAAACATTTTTTATGTGGGGTTAAACAAGTCCAAATTTTGATTATAAATATTAATTAGAAATATAAACAGATTTTCTACATCATAGTATTTTTTTTATAATTTTTAGACATTAAATAAATTAAAATATTTGTGACATAATGATGATGCAGTGATGACCTCATTATTTAACGATTTAAATAAAATGGAAAGATAATGTAAAATCCAAAGCGTACACTTGTCAAAAACCTATTGTATGAGTAGATTTCGAACCCTTATCATCTTATCCTCTAATTATATAAGTGTGGGACCTCTAAAATCCGAAACTCATTTTATAATAATGTGACTTTTCTTTACTTTCCAAGAGTGCCCTTCCTCTCCAATTATAAAAGGCCCCCACCTCTCCCAACTCATTTACACTTTCAAGCCATTTGGCTCGTCCAACCTCTGCCCAAATACTCTCCCAAAATCCCTCTATTACTCCTAGAAGCCTCACTTTGGGCAGAACTCTTCCCAATGAAGCCTTTGGCTCAAATAAAAAAGAGTTACCCGATTTTGAGGTAATGTCTTCTCTAATGTTGTTTTGTTTTATTTTTCTTCTCCAACCCCCTAAACTCTTTCTATTCATTTCTTTTGTAACAAAACCAGTATCCTAAATATACTAGGATGTTTTTATAAGAATGATTCGATCTACAATTACACACACCTACATCTAATGGTTAAAGAACATACGGTTTCTGTGGATGGCGAATTTCTGCCTCACGAAACGATGATTGTTCAACAGTCATATAACACCTTCAAAGGTGGCCATTAAGATGTCAATATTTTTATATATGATATATAATATGTTTATGTTTTACTTATGGTCCTGTATTTCTCATTTATGGCATAATTTATGATTTCCATTATGGAAAAAACGCGATAATTTAATTTTAGGAAGTGCGGACTACTGCCCCCTCAAAGTGATTTCAATCGTTAATGCCATATGTGGGATGTATAAAGGATGGAGTAAATGGTATTATACACTATATTATACTGGATTTATATTATACATTTATATCATTATGATTTCGTTCCATTAAATATGAAATTGAAATGAATGTAGCGTTAATGCGTACGTACGGCTTACCGTCTCCATGAATGGTGCATTTCATTTCTTACCTCTGAATGTTACGTAATATTATAAAATAATGTATATACTGGATATATATGATATATATGACATCTAAATCATGAATAAAATTCTGGAGATAATGGATATTCTACCACATAAACAACTTGTAATTATAAGAAGTTTATTGTTGACTCAAGTACCAAAGATCGACAAAACGACCGTTTTTAACTTAAATAATTACATAATGTTCATAACATTGTAATAAGTGATATAAAAAGGATAATGAAATTAAAAATGGTTCTTAATAAAGTATATATTAAATCTAGTTTATTATTCAGGAGGTTAAAGAACGGTTGAGTTAAGTCAGACATGAGGTAAGAGAACTTCTTAACCCAATTACCATTCTTTGGGTTAATCTCCTACTTTCAAATTATGTCATGATATTATTATGTCTTATTTTTTATTTTTTACTTTCATTATGTATACATATAGTGAATAAATAGAATATATATATTTTATTTTAAACATGATCTTTGTAATGACTTCGTCTCAATCTCCTTTCATTGAGGCATATTTGGTTTTATACACAAATTTCTTTTATACGGTGTATAAACCACTTTGACTTTTATGTTTATTCAAAAGGAATCTTTTTTATACGAAGAGTTTTACTAAATGACAAAAAGGGAATGTTTTTCTTTCCGTACATATGTGGCGACAACTACTTCTCCGCCGCCGTGACCATTATTTGAGTTTCGGCTTCCTCTACAAGCCATCATTTGTTTAATGAAAAATAAATACAAATTTTTAACTTTCTTTAATTTTGGTATTGAAAATGGTTTTGAAAGAGTTTTTATTATATCAATGTGTTGTATTGATATCTTGTGATTGAAATGTGGAAATGTTATGTTTCCTTTATGCATGTTTTATGTGATAAGATTATGTTATGGTTTATGATGTGTTTAAAACTATTCATATGAGGAATGTATAGGACTTAATAAGTGACGGGTGGAGCCCGCTATAGCTCCTCGATGCATCAGAAGGACTCATGAGACAACTAGACGTGGAATTGGCCGAGGCCCTTTCCCAATTTGATTTATGGTTTTGGCCGAGGCCTTAATCATTTTAGACGTCTTGGACGAGGCCTTGACAAAATGTTTCAGAATGTCTGGCATTATACATTCCCTCATTATGAAAGTGGTTATTGATATTGGATGTGACTATTCGACCAGTAGAATATCCATGTGAAGAAGTGAATGGAATTATCTCATTTTAATTTTTCCATATTATGTTGAAGTTCAAGTTTAAAAGGCTTTTGTTTTAGTTATACATTGCCTTAAATGTTAATGTTTATTTATGAAAGCTTCCGCTATATTGTTAACCTTACTGAGCATCTGAGCTCACCCCTTTCAATGTTTTAATATTTTTCCAGGATGTGAAGAAGTATTTTATGAATGACCTGCAGGGGTAGTCAGAAAGGGATATGAGTGTGGACTATGAAGACCATGTTATTGTAGTTTGTTTACTTTTTGATGTAATGAAAGACTTATGAATGTATCTAGTGTTTCCAAGGCTACTAAACTAATCGGTCTTTCGAGACTTGATCTTTTGTGATCATGCCAATGTTACCAAGTAATGCACCGACTCTGGGTAGCTAGGGTCGGGGCATTACAATAGTACTAATTCTTTTAGAATTATATAAAATTTTATCAAAATCAATATACTAGTGAATTTATAGTTAAATTGGATAAAACACCTCATATATCTTTCAATAGGTAAAAATATATAATAATGAAAGAAAGAAATACGGTATTAAATAAAACATATGAAGTAATATATAGAATAATGATTTTCCTAAATATGGTTTTTACAAAAATATTTTTATTATTCAGGATGTTATGTGAACACACAGAATGTATCCGGACCAAAGTTAAAGCTTCCAAATTCATATGTTTAAGTCATTGAGATATGATTTTTATCATCCAAAATATTTGTTTATTGTGTTCAGATTCACACAGTAGATGTATTTTTAGTATGAAAATTAATGAATCTATGGTATTTATAATTCCAGACATCTTTTTTCTATCATTTATTTCTGATTTTATTGATATCAATGTAGTAAGAGTTTTTTATCGATTTTGTTTCATAATGATATGATTCATATTCACCACATGTTTATTTTTGTTCTGTATATATTGAACTTGGATTCTATTTTTGTAATAAAATTCATGAAATATATTTCATTTAAAAATTATTCTCATGTAATAACATTCATGTATTTATAAATCAACGGATTAAGACACATAAAGGGTTTTGTTTAAATCATACCTTCATTGAGTTAATTTGATTCATCATAAATATATTAATAATAAGATTAGTTCTATATAGAAAATTAATTTATTTCATGGTAATTTATGTTTATTTATAAGAAAAATTATTTTAAAAATTCAATGATTTTACCATGATTAATTTATTTCTCCAAAGATATATAATTTGTGAAAACATTTCCCATCGTCTTTAACAATTATTTCCCCTTAGAGTCTATATTTGTTTGTTCATTCCATTATTCTAAATTATACTCGTAGTAACAATTTTGTGGTGTCTCATGTGAACAGCACCTTATCATTATCCACATTTAAAATTAAATTTTATTATCCATTTTTAATATTTTTTTGTACATAATTATTTGAAAATAATAAAGTGGTTTTCATCCTTTCTTAATAAAATCATTTATCTGATACTAAAAATTCATGCATGATAACCATTAAATATTTAGAATCAATTAAAAAGTATTCTATTTAAATTTGAATTTCATCCAATTATTTCATATTAATCAATATAAATAAGCATATAAAATGTTCACCATATAGATAATGTGTTTATGTTGAAGTCAAAAATTTTCCCAATCAATTGGTGTATTCAATATTTGGGAAAAACATAAATATATGTAATGACATATAGAGTTTTAATAAAGGAAGTTTACTAGATAATGAAACAGTTTCATATATTTTTGATGACCAATAATGTTGAATGATCTACTCTTTTTCCCATATTTATGTCTTTTAAAATTCAATTGTTATATATTTTTTCAGGGAATTCCATTACAACAATTGGATTTTCTAGTCACCAAACATTTTTGAACATGTTTCATCATCAAATTATTTTCATCAGTGAACACACTATATTTCTTTCCTTATATTAGTGGTTCAAACTAAAATTAGAATCACCAATTCATTAGGGAAATTATTAACATAACCATATATCCATTTTCTATATGGTGTGAATACCATGTGCTTTATTTTATTTATTAATGTCTCATTAAATAAAATGTACTTGCATATGTTTTTAGAAAAATTTATTTTACAGTGGTTCATCATGTTAAAAAAAATTATTGAATAATTAATTATTTCATTATGTGATTATATAATAAAAGTATGTGAGTCCTATTTTCTTCACATGGGTTTCCATGATTTTTTGAATGAGTTATATATTATTAAAACATATGTATATAATTTGATTTTGGGGTCATATATCACCATATAACTCATTTGTTATGGTTTTATATCTCATGAGATAATATAGATTTATTTGTCTTGAATATTCTATCAAATTAGCAGGTTACCCTTCAAGGATATTCTCAAAATATACTTCATGATAATTATTAATTTTTTACACAATATGATAATACCATGTTCTTATTTTTTATAAATGTCATTTATTATTTTATGTCTCAAGAGCATGTAACATTTTTAATGCACATGACTATGATTACACTCCATTGTTTATATTTATTTTTTCATGATTCCAAATTATTTTTCTACATTATAGGTTTGTTATTAAATATATTTTTATCTTGGCTCAAATAAAACACATCTTGTTCCATGTTATATTAATAATATATTTCTCCTCGTCTCATGTATTATCTTATTCATATGGTTTAACCCTTTAAGAAAAAATGTTACGATTTCCCTAACTAAATTATTGAGCTCACCCCATTCTATTTTTTACATTTCCCTGGATATGATAAAGATTATAACATATTATAAGACTAAAATGGAGTCTAATGTGGATTGATTATGTGGAACTTGTCACAATTATCATTAACTATGTTTCTTATGTAGTTGATCATCAATGACTCTAAATTTATTTTTCATGGTATTAGTGTTCTTATTTGTGATTTTGAATTTCTATCAATTGGAAATGATGTAAAATAAAAAGATATTTATCAGTGGTCACAATAAATGAAATATTAATAAAAATTCATAAAGAATTTTTCTTTTAAATTTTCTTCTTGAATACATTATATTTCATTACTTTTTTAAAACATTTTTCACACAGATTTCAATATAGTGTTAGTATTTTGTTAAAATATATAAAATAACCATATATCCACTTATTCTATATCAAAATTCTTATATGATAATCATTTATGTTTTAGACGGTAATTAATATGTTTTTCATTATTAAATGTCATGATATGTATGATTTATCCATGTTTTAAATTTTACCGACCAAATAAGATGAGTTATGTATTGGTTGGATCCTATATAACATCCTTAATGAACTTTTAGGTTTTATAAGACAATTGGATAGGGTATGTGGAATATTACTACCCATTTACGGACGATATATTTGATCAAGTCTGTGATGATATATTTATGATGTCCTAATATTTTACTTATAGTCAATAGGATGTTTTATTATTTTATGAGATCATGTTTTCTTATTTTATTCTCATGTATCCTATTAAATTTAATTCTCCTAATTATATCACATTGATATTTTATTTATATATTCCCTCTATTACTTGAAATTTTAACACTTAATAATTTTCAATATTTACACTTTTCATATGTTTTATCATTTCCCATTAAATTTTCCATGCCAGGATATATCTTTGAGGGATTTATTTTCATATAATTATTTTCATGTAATGTATATTATATAATGTAAAAGGATATATAACAAAATCTCAAAATAAAATAACATTTTAATCCAAGAAGTGTGTTCATAATTTGTATTTATATTTTATAACAACATAAAATGATGAATATTATATGATGTATATTGGTAACTCTCAAAGAACAATTAAAAATGTTTTTTTAGGACACAATCTATTCCTCTGGGTATAATGATTAAAAATAATATTAGAGTAAAAAAATTTATTTTTGGATAATAGGATAAGATGAATAAGATATTAAAACATAAATCAACAAAGATTGATATAATTGTTTAATAGTATATGATATCATATAATTATATATTCCTGTTAATTTGAATTATTACACTAATTATTTTTTATTTTTTCATTATTCATAGTATCCACTTCAGTTTATATTAAAATATCGAACTCAGAGGAACTATGGAAATAATAAATGGAATAGAAAATAAAATGATTATTTGATTCAATGATTAAATGGGATGGAAACTATTGTGAAAAATATCATGTGAATGAATTTTTAACCATTATATGACTTAGGGAAGTAAAAATCATCACGATTTTCTAAAATTTGGACTATGAAATCAGAAATGGTGTATGGTGATGTATCATTAAATGTTGGATGGCGAGTTATTATTTAAAACACCAATTGGTGTGATGATTATATAACTAGTAACCAATTGATATCATATTAAAAAAAATAATTTCAGTTATTTTTGTTTATAATTTAATAAATTTCAATGAAATGAGAGATATAGAACATAAATATCTATATGTGTCCAATATTCGATATCCATGATATGGTTTGAAATATATCTAATGTAAATACGATAAAGGATGGACATTGAGATCATATGGGAAGCTATAATTTCAATCCTTATACAACTGATTACAGAACAATCTAAATATGTTGTGATCATGGAATGATATATGGATTATATTAAAATAAAAATGTACAAAATATTAATGATTTGAATAATGAAAAGTTAAAGGTATATATTTTTGAATGAGGATAAATTCTATATCCATGACAGTGCTGGAACAAGAGATTTTTGACAAAGCTCCCATATTATATTATTTTATCTAATTGATATGCACATAAATGACTAAATATATTTGTTAGATAATAATTATTGGGTATCATGGTATGTTTCATGTGATTTATGAGGAATTAAATGTTAATCCTTTAATAAACACTACATTAAAAATGCATGATCACATTAAAAATATAGCATAATGACAGAGGGTTTCAAAAAACCTTGGTACGATATTATCATTCTCCATGAGTGGAATATAAATGTGTTAGTTATAGATATATCACATATGAATAAATTATCCAATAAATAAATATATTCCCCCTTTTAATGAATATCATTATATGTCCATTGATCAATGAGATATGTATTATACAACAGGGCAACTAACCTACTTATTGTTTTGTTATGAAATCATAACTAAAAGTAATAAATATTTGAAAATACATATATATATATATATCACTATCTATTTTAAACCATGTAATTAATTTTATTATATAAATGTATTAATGGTGTTTAATTTAACATTGTTTTCATATTATGAATGTTCCTTTTATAACGTCCATTTGATTATTAATTTTGTTACATGTTTCTTATATAGTAAAAATATAGAATAAAAATTTCCTTATTTCATGATGATAGAATACAACAATATATCGTTTACATATTTGTTATTATAAAATAAAAAATAAAAAATATTATAATGAACATTACAAGATGAATATAAACATAAATATATAAAGTGACTACAATATCAAAATATAAATCCTAATGATGTCCCATGAGATAATTTCAATACTATAAAACTATAGAATGAATTAATAATATTTGAAATACGACATATATTTTATGTAAGACATAAAATAATATAATTGAAAAATTATATATAATTGTACAAGATTATATATTTTAATAGAAACATGTAATGTGACTATATTAATAGTATTTGGTATATATATAGTCATTGATTAAATATATATCTAATTTATATATTAGATTTTTTATAATTAAATCTAATAATTATTTTTTATGTGGTTGATGTACAAATATCAATCATTCAATAATTTTATAAAATTAATTAACATTTATGATATAATTAAAAAATTAAAAGAAATAAATTTATAATCATATTCTGAAAAGTTTATTGATTTATTTTATGAAAATTGTTTTTTAAATATAATTTTATATTGATAAGATATGTTTCACATATTTAGATTTAAAATTTGATAAAATTGTATCAAATATTGAAATCATGGAATCAATATTAGATAATAACGTAATTGTGATGTATTGTATAAAAATTTACATATTCTTGTGAATAATAATATGAGGTTAAATGAGGCCAAATTTGGTAAATATGAAATGAAATTCATTTTTAAAAAGTAAATTGATATTTAAAAATTCAATAAAACATTTTTAATTGGATAAGATTATTTTATTATTACAATAATCACTGCTCGAACAAACTTTATAAACCACAATGTGATTCCATGTTATCCAATTACACATATCTTGTTTCCAACGAAATTTACATTGTTTTCTTCTATATATGGTGCCAAAACATACCCATTCTACAAAGTGTGGTTTTATACCGTTTATATGTTATTGTTCAATCCTATAAAATCATGCCTCATGTTTTATAGAACCAAGTGAAAATTAAAATTTCCAGGGACATCAAAAAAATATGGTTATTATGTAAGGAATTTATCTCTTCTAAGTTGATAATGATTTAAAAATTTACTTCTAAATTTATATTTTCCCTATACATATTAACATTTATGTTTTATCATATTATTTTAATGAAATTAATACTAAATTAATTCTTTAATTATTATGTAATACTGATGTATTAATAGTTTTTTAATCTTTCTATATTTTTGACATGTTTTTAAATGGATCTAAACATCCACCATGGTGATCAATAAATCCCTATTTCATTAATTACTGTTACATTGAATTAAACAATATAGAAAATTTTTTATTTTTTGAAATTATTGTAAATATAATTTATTATTATGGTTTTTAAATGTTAATTTTTTTTAAATAATTGAGTTGGTCCTCAATGAAGAAAAAAACCAAAATGATCTAGTTATATATCCTTCCACGTGAACCATATATGTTACTTCTATTTAATGAATACAAGGAATAAAAATTATAGAGAAAGATATTAATTCCATTTTCTTTCTTTTTTCAATACCAATTAAGATATAATATTATTAGATGGATATTTTCATCATTTTCATTCCATAATATTTAATGATTATGACTATCCAAAGGAAAGTTTTACCGTTTAATAAATATAAAAAACTATATCATAAATTCAATGATATTTATATAAAGAACTAATTTGTTGTTCATTATTTAATATTATTATATTTAATTTTTATCATTTTTATTCATGTTTCAAAATATATTTTATGAATAATTTTTCATTTGGATCCTATAATGGAACCCTAGTATGCTAGTTTGTATCATAAGAATACTACCTAGGGTATTCACTACATGAGTAAATTTTATAAATTATTTCTAATCACGAGTCCGTAATAACATGTTTTCGATTTCAATGTTTATATATTATAAAAGTAATGAGATTCATTAAATATTTATTTCCATTTTACCTTATTTTATACTCAAATATATTTTCACAATGATTTTGTTGATCATTTCCCCTCTCCATATTTTTTATTCACTGATCTTGATTTTTTGGACATGTAAACTCTCAATGAGTATCAAACCTCAAAAATTACAATTTACTCTCCATTTATCAATGAATTTATAAACATTCATGTGTTTAGGTGGGTTTTATGTTTTGAAGATACTTTTGAAAATATTTATTGATGTATTATGTAATAATTTGTATATGTATTAAATTTTTAATTAAAAAAACTATTTTACAATTGAAGGGTGTTATTAGTATAATTTGATAATTAAAAATCAAGTATAATGATGTAAAATTGATGTTTCATTACAGTTTGTATCATAGAATCTATAAATAGATTATATTTTCATACCCAGATCAGGGAGCCTAGATTAAGGGCTCAATAATCCTGACATAGTTGTCACCAACCTCAAAATATTTATCTTAATAAGAATATTATTTTATGTAAAATTGGGAAACATGTCATGAACACAAAAGAATCGGTCAACATGATATGTCATGGACGAATCTATTATTTTTTATTTTAACAAGTTAGATATCATAACTCCGTGAAGACTCCATTGAGGAATCATAATGTTATTATTTTCATCTACATTGAGTAGGTTTTCCCAATTGTATTCCATCTTTTCCCAGGTTAGAATGATCTCTTCCACAAATATCCTCTTCCCATTGAATCCGTGAGCCATTATTCCATATGTTTTCAGATACCAGTCACATTTCTCAGTTGAAAGGTTACCGAGAAGGTACCTAGCTACCAGCCTATCACACATATCTTTTCTATTGAAGACATCTAAGATTTTTTTGGGTAATTATTCATTTCCATTGATGATGGTCTACCACTCACCATACACATTCAATTCCTTCATGTTCAGGTGGATATCATATTTATTAGGCTCATTTTCAGCATGTGATAGATCAATGACTGATGAATCCCTAGCTGATGGATCAAGCTCCTCAGTAGACTTTTTCTCCGCACGTTCTGGACCCTTCATAGGAAGATTATCTTTTTTATAGGATCTCATTATTGGGTGGGTGATTGGTAAGGAGGAATGGTGTTTCCTCCTCCACGGCCTCAGAGAGTGCTTAAGAAACCCATCTGAATCAATGATGGTGTTCTTACCCTTCCATGAAGAGGATATAATATAGTCCTCTACAATTTTCACTTCCTTGGACTCAACTAGGGAGTCCAAATCAGATTCCTTATCCTCCTGAGAAGAATCCACATCATCTCCTTCCTTGTGTGCATGACACTCCTCTCCCAATACTGTGAATAGATTATGGGACTAAATTACCAATCCTCTAGAACACATTATATCGTCATAGGATATTCATGCCAATGGTTCCAATTCAGACATATTTGAACCATTAGGCTGCACAAATCCACGTCCTTTGAATTGGGCATACTGGTTAGTGTCTCCCAACCCAAAATTTGAAGGACACAAGAACCTGGTGCATTGCAGGATACCTTTCACACCTTAGCTAAAACCAACAGAGGGACACATAGATAAAAAAATAAATTTTTAATGGATATATTAGGATATCAAGGTGCGGGGTTATGTAAGTTATTTTATCTCCCTATTAGGTGGTAATATAAAAAAATTAATAGGAAGTCCTTAAGAGAGTTAAACATTAATAATAATAATTACTTGTAACAAACAATGGAGTGATATTGTATTTTAGAATGCCACATTAAATTAATTTAATCACATATGATATCATTAAAATATATTTTTTACAATGGTAAGTAAATAATAGTTTAAAATATTTTAGATGTATTAATGTATCCAAAATAGATGAAAAATAGTATTTTTTAGGCAAAGTATCTGTTAATATAAGAATAAACTCAAAATAATGGAAACTCTATATCTTAGTAATGTAAAATATATAAATTTTTTATACAATATATATAATACAACCAAAAAAATTAAATTATGAATTAAAATTGTAGTCTTATAATATGATATCATAATATAATAATTTCTGTTTACTTTTGTATTATATTTTAATTAGAGATTGAAAATTAATATAATTAAATATCATTTGTGTCTTATGGATATATATGATAATAAATCTGTATTCCCTATAAATGTAAATATATTATACTAAATGTTAATAATAACATATTTTTATCCTTGAAATTGGTTTTATATAAAACCTAATAAAATATATTCATCTTATTAAAAAAGATCATATATTTTAAAAAACTAAGTCTATGATTTATTTAGTTATTATTAGAGTGAATAGTTGAATAAGGTGACATGTATAGGAATTTGGTGAAATTATATCATAAAGTTCATGGATTAATGATGGTTAAATTGGTTATATTTTTATATATTGTGTATTTCTCAAATAACATCAAAATATAGTACCATGAAAAAAAGTTGTATATTTTCCAAAAAATAAATAATAAGTCACATATTTTTATTATATATTAATTTTAAAAGTTCATAATTCATAGTTAAATTTATCTCATTGGTGAAATTTCTCAATATGGTAAGTTTCCATGATTCGAATATTTTTAATCAAAATCAAAACAACCACAACATATCAATTTAAATATGAAAAATATTTAATATTTATGTTTATAAGTGTAAATTTTTATCCCTTTATTTATTCATAAACACGATTTCCAAAAATTTACTCAAAATTTTTTATAGATTATTTTTCAATCATTGAATCCTCCTCAACAATAAAATATAAAAATAAATTCAAATTATTATAGAAAAATATTCCTTAAAATAATTATATTCTAGATTAAAACTACCATAAATCATTGATATCCATCATAGAATAATTTTCAATAATTTTGGAATCTCATGTGAACGATAGTTTTGGTAAATGGATATTTTGTAATATTTAAGTATTTTTTATAATAAATTTTTTTCGATTCTCAAATATTTAAAATTTTATATCACAAGATATATTGATATAAGACTCATAACAGTCAAATACTATTGAAAATATTAGATATTTATACCAACAATATTTATATAATTAGAAATTTTTATTTAATCATTTATTTTTAGCTTTTGTGTATATTTATATCTATAACATTTCAATCGTTACATGTCATTCCGATAAATAAATTAAATTGATAAAAATTAATTTCAAAAAAATATTTTATAATTATTTTATTATATGGATATTATTCATTCATAATTATATTATTTAAATAGTTTTATACTCATTTTCAAAATACTAATATTTAATATTCCATTAGATAGATTATTAAGAATTCTCTTCTGAAATCATCCGTTAATTTTCCATGGCAATGTATTTCTTTTCAAAATCCTGTTAAACTCTACCAAGATATTCAAATATTATATATATATATATGAATATATTTATATATTATTTTTATCCGTCAATTAAATATGAATTATTGTTATGTTGAATTTTTTTTCAACATTGGTGTTAGATGATATGAAAAATAAGAAAATTGCCTCTACCTGCTCAGGGGATCTATTCCTGGATTCCCATGACAGGTTGTGGGATATCTACTAATTTGTAGGTTGGATGGAATTTTGAATCGCTATATAATGTGTAAAAACATGTTGTTTTTGGGGAGATATTGGGATCTTCCATGTCATGTTTAGTATGAGAAAGAAATGGTGGTGAATGTCACTTTTTATTTGGATGTGGTTTTGAAATTAGGGTATCATATTGTGGTTGAATGTAGTTAAATGATTCCAATGAAACATTAGAATACTAATGATTTTGGGTTTTTATATGGATGTAGTTCTAAAACCAATGGGTTTGATGGAATACTAGAAAGAAGATAGACATATTAAAATTTTAAGATAGAAATATGTTATACATAAAATAAAAGGGGCATGATGGATATAAAAATAAGATATATCCCATAAGGGAAAAATATACAATGGATTATATGTTCCATTTATATTATACAAAAATTTCCATGTAATAAAGTAAGGCTATTCATATGGGAAGAGTGTGTTAGTTTCTTTATTGAACAATGCAATTTGTGTGTGTGTTAATGACTGATTTATAACCCACATGTCCAACCATAGATTTTATAATCCTTATTGATGATATATATTTAAATTTTTATTTTTGTAAAAGTAATATATCAATGATTCAATTCATCGGATGAAGAAAATTTAATATGTTAACAAACATTTATTATTTTATTAAGGTTATTTTTATGTCATATTAATTATTTTATAACTTAAATAGACTGATTTGAAATATTAGTATGGAAATTTATATAATCTTTCATTATATCACTAATAAAAATTAACCTGGAATCATAATTAAAAAATGGTTGATAAAAATATAAGAATTAATTTATTTTCATAATATATTAGATTAAATAAGAGAATGTGTACGATTTTTAGGATACCTAAATTGTATAATAAATTTTATCCTCGTAAGGAACTATATATGAAAGTGGAAAATAAAAATAATATTTATTTATTTAAATAGAGATTAATTGGGAATATATATATCAATTGAAACCAATGTGATAATATGATATGAATAGACTAACTAGTGATGGTCGGTGCACCAACATGTTAGTTAGAGGCACAATAATAATAAAAAAAAAACAAAACAAATTAGGATGGACACATAATGCAGAAAAAATAAAAGATATCATGCTAGAAATATAAAACATACAAGTACCATTGGGTAAATAATAATCATGGTTCATGTATGATAATTTAATTTTATCAAAATATTAATGATATAAGTGAGACTACTTTTAAAGGGGCTTTAGACTGATTCCGAAATCATCCCATTTTGGGTTTCTATTTGTATGTGCGGATTACAATTTTGTTGATTCAAAATGAATCATTGTCACTTTTTCTCATACCATTATGATTGTGAAATCACAAGCAATTTTCCATAATATTACTTTCTGTCTATAAGGAAATTTATATACAAATACTATTCAAATTAGAATCAATTTTTTAACTATTTTATAGATATATATAGTTTCTTTAAAACATATTAACTAATTGATAAAAATGGATCTATAATAAAACATAGGAACCCTCACTTACCAACTTTTGATTCGCCTACATTTTTTAATCTAATTCATCATGTTTCTCAAATCTGATGTTAAAAAAATTGAATTTTATTTTCTATGTTCCAATATTCTGAGTTGTAAAAAATTTTGAATCTGATTCATAGTTTCGTAAATTCTAATTCTTTAATATTTTTGAATATAATTCCCAACATTTCTCAATTCTAATTCACTCAAAAACACAAATTCAATTCATGGTTTCTCAATTTTTAATCATCTAAAATTTTGAATATGATTATACATTCCTCAATTATGATTCACATAGATTTTGGAATCTGTTTTTTCGTGTTTCTCAATTTGTTTTGTCAATAAGATTCAAATATGATTCACATACTTACATATCAAATTCCATTTTATTTAAGGATCCAGTTTTATAAATTTATTAATATTAAGATATTTCTTAAATGTATTACTTTATATAATCAAATTCAAACACACATAATGATTCTCATGATATTTTCTTGTACTAAACAATGTCTTCCAATCAAGTATTATATTATTATTTTATGTTCCTATATTATAGGTCCCTCTAAAATGTTAGGAAAATATGACCGTTTGTGGAAAATTTGATCGGTGTAGATATATCTAATAAATAACTAGTCATTTGGATAAGCTCAAAACACATAAAATTTAATGGATTTTTTAGACACATGAGGGTATTTCCAAAATTTCCTTGTGTGAAAGCCTTAAAGATATTATATTGGAAAGATCATTTTCAACAAACTTAAAATCACAAATAAGATTTGTTCTATTTTTGTGACACCAGCCATTGGTGATAATTATTGATGGATTCCAATATTAAGGAAGATAGAGGTACTCCTTAACTACTTAATTGAGAGCTTCTAGCTGAATGAAGATAGGGGTTCAGATTAACTACATAATCGAGGGCTTGTGAGGATAGAAAAACAGACACATATCTTCGTATTGAGATATTACCCAACTGTTGGTATAGAAATATTATTAAATTTATAAATTAAGGGACCTATCTATGGATTATTTGACACCCTACTATTTTGGATAAAATATTTTTACTCTTTAATATATAATTTAAATTTCTATTTCAATTTTTAACAATTTTAAATTGATTCATATAATTTATATTTGGTTATAACATTGATTTCAGAATTTATAATATTTAAGGTATAGTATTTTTTAAATATAGAAATGTGCATATTTCATTCTTATAATCATAATTATTGGGACCAATGTGTTCTTCCTTATATTTACAAAGGAGGGTGTATATTAATCTAATTTTTTTAACCTGGTTAAAAAGTTTCGTTGAGGTTCCAAATGAATGTTTTTAAAAATAAAATTCATTCCCTATATTGATTGATCATTTAAAAATATATTTTGATCCTACACTATATTCTTAAACACCATTTTTACATTACTAATATAATATATTCATTATGAATGAAATTGTTTTATCATTATTCTATGTGTGTAATTTTTTCAATTTCATTTTTTCTATAATATTCATTATGAAAATTGAATATTTTATTATACTAATATTGTCTTATTATTTATATTTTATTGTTCCATTAGTGTTTTAAAGTATAAAATGGATTTTATGAATTTATTCCGTTTAATTAATATCAAATATTATTTCAACAAACAATTTTAGGTATTTACAAAGAAAAAAGTTTGATTAAAAATATAATTATATTTTTATCATCAGAATATACAATTATAGATTATTGGAAATGTGGTATTTGTGGGATAAATCTACATTGAACCATTTATGATCATCTCAAAAAAGTAATGATAAAAATAAATAAATAATCAATGAATTGATGAATATATGATGGGAAATTTATCTATCGGTGGAGAAATGTTGAAAATATAGAATGTATACCATTACAATTTTATTTGTTATCTTATCCATTATGATATATAAAAATCTAAATAAAATTATACTTGGTTAGATATTTTAACACTATAAAGAAGACACATTCAAAAATGATATTTTCTAACTATTTTGAAAATATATGTAGAATTTCTATTAAATAGTTTCTTGTTTTTTTATCAAAAATAAATAATTATTAGAAAATATTTAAAAGAAATTATTCTAATGTAAGCTAAAATAAATTTAATGTGTAGTGAGAATTATAATTATATAATGAATTTACTCATGAACCAATGTTATAAAAAAATTCTATAGTAATTATAGATAAACGAAAATTGATTTTTTTTATTTTAAAAAAACAAACCATTAAAACTATAACAATTATTTGGATGACTTTTTACTAATTTAAATATAGTGAGATTAAAACAATAAAATAAACATACATTAAAAAATATTTATTATTCTAATTTGTTAAATAACACATCAAATGATAAGGTGACATATTTTTTTAATTAAAAAAATGTTCAATATGTTACTAAATAAATAAATAAGTATCTATATATATAATAGGAATATTATTGTAAACCATTCATTGGAAGGGGGAATTAAGATAAAAAATAAAAAAAAATTAATGAGGATCATTATTATCACAACTTATAGAATCTTGTGATAAAATAGATTTATTGGAACATATTTCTAAATGTCACATTCTTGAACATTTCTAATAAATATAATATTATTTATTTTATCATTTAAAATTACTCGAATAAGAAGAAGGTTTTCTATTAAAGTTTTATAGAATCATGGTGAAGGGTTGTCAAATGATCTTCTATGAGTATATTTCTATACAATTGAAATAGATATCCATTAATAAATTCTACTCATAATTTTGATGGTGTTATTGATTTTAATTAATTATAAACTATTTAATGATATAACGTCTCAACAATCATTAATCTAAATTTATGAAAATTATCCATTATTTTCATTTTTTACCATATGAGTATATTATAGAGGAGATTTTACTGAATAAAGATCAGAATTGGAAGAACTATTAGAAATTAAAACTTGGATTAATATTTACCTCCCAATAATGGCTTATAAATATTTCTTAAAATTTTATTTCTCCAATGAAATATTCTATATTTTAAAATCATTATAACAATCCTATCCTTAAACAATGCATAAGTATATGAATTTTAAGAAGGGATTTACATTCATAAATTTATATAATCCTTTTAGTTTTTAATATATTATAATTAAGAAAAAAACGCTTGTATATATATATATAATTCTTATTGTACAAAGTCGGTACATCCACAATATGTAAATTTCATTCTACAAAAATAGGATCTGATGTTCACACGCTTCTATCAATCATGAATTTTTTTTGTTCAATTTGTGTCATCCCTAAGACATCTATAATAGGTGGAAAACATTATTCCATCTGTAAACCACTTGAAACTATGAGACTATTAAAAAATATCATAAAGATATTTAATAAAAAATTAAACATGTTAATTCATTAAAAATTTACTAAAAAAAATAACGGAGTTTTATTTTTTACATATTATTATTTTGAGATCAAAATTGTAGTTTCCCTACTAATGAAATGAACTTCAAATATCACTGATTTCGTAAAATAATTTTTCGTCATAAATAAATAAAAAATCATAATTTATATAGGTATTACCAAACCATTTACATGTAGATGATCATAAAAAGTCCGTTAAATCATAAAGTTGTTTTTTACCTTTTTAAGTCAATATGATTCCATGAAAATATTTTCATGAATATAAATGTTATCTATGTTCCATGGATCATCATATTTACATTCACCATTAAAATAACCCTTTGAATGGAATCCCCTCCCTATATAATTTCATATCAATTATGTGTAAAAAATAATCATAAAACTTAATCTCCTTACCAAATTCATTATAGAGCTATATTTGTATCTCTCATTATCATAGCTTTATTGAGATCACACATAATTAATATATTGTTTCTATGAAAAATACCATGACTTAATCACACATTTATTTCAATTTTACTATATAACACTATTGTAATTGGAATTTAAAACTATAATAAACAACACTTTTATATATATTATATAAATGAAAAATTCCATTTCATTAGAAAATTTGAAACTAATAATTAAAAAAATTATTGGAATACTGTAACACCCGGTGTTTTTAAGAATATATTTTTGGATTAATTAAATTTATTTCTTTCATTTTTTCACATGATACAATAATTCAAACATTAATTTAATGTTACTTCAAAATAATATTTCTCTACATTAAACATTGACTTGGTTTTTGTTACACGCAATAATGTGTTTCTATAAAACAACATTTTTTTTGTTCTAGTTATATAAACATGATAGATATAAAATATACAATAAACATATAAATATAAATATTAGTATCTAATTTTTAAATATTATTTATAATTGTTTTATATTAAAAAATATTATGATAATAAAATACATAATTTTTTTGATTTCATTATTTGATTGAAAATAATATTTTCTCAGATGAACATGCATTTATGTCATTTTATGATGAATAATAAAATTAATTCTAGAAATGTTTAGAATCAAAAATTGATAAAATTGTCTTAATTTTTGAATTCATAATGTAGAAATTATATTTTGGTGAATTTTTGAAATATTTCATACAAACACCAATGTTGAATGAATATTAAAAATACTCTATATTAATCAAAAATTATTTTTCATTTAACGAATTTATAGTGTTAAAATATATATATATATATACGGTTTTATATTTTAGTTAGATAAATATTAGAAAAATTAATATGATTTTGGTCATTAGAAAAAAAATTCACATTTTAATTGGATATAAAAACATTTCAATCTATCAATCATTTTCTTCTATAAAACCTGATGTCACGACTTGTCTATAGGATTAATTATAAATTAATTTCTCCCAAATATGTGATTATAATTTTGAAATGTTAATTCCATAATTATAATAATATAAATTTGTAATATCTAATATAGTTAAATATGTTTTTACAAAAAGAAATAGGGAATTTATTTAAAATTAATTACATTAATTAACGAAAAAATGTATTTACTTAGTGATAAAATAATAATCTTAAAAGGAAAAATCAGTTGGATATGTGTCAAAATCCATTTTATGGAAACATTTCAACCTATTTCAGTATTTGATCAAAATTTTTAAATTATAGTAATTACATGTTGCAAGGGATACATCTCAATATTCTTTTCATTTTTATTTTTAGAGGAATACCACTCCGCATCCATTATAATATAAAAAACCACTCCCATTAATTGTTCCTACTTAAAAAGACCATTGGATATAAAATAATATTCACCTATATCCTCCCAAATTTTCATCCCTTAATCCTATAATCATTTATTTAAGAATAAATCCAATCACAGAACTCATTTGGTGAAAACCAAAAAGAGTTACCCACTACAGATGTATCATCTATTAACAAGCTCTTTATCTTTATTTTGTTCTACTCCCCCTAAAATATTCATAATACAATCATATATAATAAAATATGTATCCTCTATATAATGTAATTTATTTCATTTTCTAATTTATCTTCCTACACTCGCATTCACTTCCATCAAATGAGATTCACATTCATAATTCATGTCTTTGACAGACAACCGCCTCATGACCAAATTTCGATTGGTCATCCATTTCCAACATTTAGGGATGGATATAATGATGTAATATATATTTTTAATGGATATATATTATTTTTATGCAGTATTTATTATTATTTAATTATTATAAAACACATACCATCGTACATTCAATTTTGGTAAATATGATAGCTTTTTTTTCAAACTCCAGTACTACAGCCACCTTAAATTACTGTAAAAAATTCACAGATTAACTGGATTGTATTAAGGATGAGTTTGGTGATATTATTTCATATGTAAGAAATAATAATTATAATATAATGGTATATATATAAGTATATATATTTCATTCACATTCATTATTTCAATACGATATGAAATGGAATCAACATTCATGTGTATGTGTGGCATACCATCTACATGAACATTGTATTTCATTATCTATTAATTTATTTTAGAGATTATAATAAATATATATATACCAATTATATATGATATATATATATATATATCAAATTTATCATTTTTTAGATGATTAGATCATGATATAAGTAAAAAGACACAAAAAGTCAAAACACATAGGTAAGACATACCAGTTATCACCCGAACGATAATATTAACATTGAATTTTTAATAAATGATTAATATAAGGTCATATATAAATCATATATGATATTACATATATTGAATATAATATTTTAATATATTTATAATATACTTATATTTATTATATACGATGTTTTAATGAATAAAAAAAGAATCAAGACATCAGGAATGGGGAGTCCTAGTCTCGCTCTTGTTTCTACGAGACATATACCATATTCGCCAATCATTTATTTTTTGTGGGGAATATATTAACCATGAATGTATTATATTATTAATATATTTATATTTAGGGGTATTTACATATCCATTTAATGTTTCAATTTCCATCAGTTTATAGTTTAAAATTTTACAAATCAGTCTGGTTATTTTGTCTCAAAATTCCTTCAATGAGGCACATGATTAGCTATGCACCACTATTCCCTTACTAAGTTCATATATTTTCCTTTTTACATGTTATATCATGAATATAATTATTTTTACGAGATTATAATATTAATTTAATGATATTATTAAAATGTAATTATGTTGTACAGTAACCAATGTGGTAAGAGTTTATAGCTACAATCTAATCCTTTATCAGGATTGTTTATTATTCATATTACATTATTGAAATTTTATGATTAATATATCATTAAATACCCTTAATTTTCTTATCCATTAGTTTTTCATGATATCCTTATGTAGTGGTAAAACATTCCCACTCTTTGGTATGTAATATGATTAAAAAAATTTATTAAGAGAAACAGACATTATTTATCTCTTTGATCGGAAATTGATTTTATTCAAATAGAAAGTTTTTATAAAAAAATTTCCAAATATGATTTTAAGTGGACATTTAAAATTATTTTCATAGAAAATAATTTCATTTTTCTTAATATTAATTTATATTTTTTCTAATCTATTTTAATTTTAAATATTTTCAAAATGATTTCAATATTCCTTTATATGTTTTCAGTTTTTATAATAAAAATGGTTTTTAAGAAGAAAGTATACTTTGAAAAGCATGTTATAAAGAATAAATGATATTTTACTCAAGAAAATTATTATTATATTTCAAAACTATTTACCATTCAAGGTACCATATATTGGTGTTACTCATTCTTTTTTGGGGATATAATCTATGGGTTTCATTCATATTATCTCTATGAATTTTTTTTGATTTGATAGAATAATTGTAATGAAACCTATTTCACATTCATGGGTTATATGTTTGTGAAACCCATTTTTCAAAAATAAGTTATATTCTTTTGAAACCAATATCATTTAATGGGTTATGATATAATGAAATTATTATAAGACCTTTATATTTTTCATTGGTGATGAAATAATGACATGTTTCTGATACCCATTCTATTTCATGGGTTATGAAATGATGTTTATGAAACCTATCTCTTGTTTAGGGGTCATGATATTATGATTTTTTATGATATTGTATCACATGTATGAATGATTTTATTATGTCGTTTGGGTGAAATTTTCTTTCCTTCAATGTAATGGGTAAATATTTAAATCTCATCTAAAAATGATAGGAAACAAGTATGTGGTATGGATCAACTATAGGAATACGGAAGAACCTAATCAGCAATGGGAAGAATGTGAAACATGATTTCTTATAAGAATGTTGGTAAACCCAATCCCTTATAATGAAATAACTGTGAATGGGGATGGTGTTGTGTTCTTCCTAGTAGGTTTAGTCTCCATGAAGTTCCCTTATATGTTTTGGAAATTGAGCCTTGACTTATATGAAATGATATTACAGGTTTTAATGTCTTCCACAATTCCTTTTATTATACCTATACTATATTATCATGTCGTATAAACATTATTCCAAAATTATTTATATAATATGAAAAAATATTTATTTAATTACTTATATATATGATCTCTGACATGATGGGTATGATCTTCTAATGTTATGTTCGTGTTATCATAGCCTTATGTTCCTGATTATGGTCTTGTATCTCCATTGTTTAACCATACTGATCATCTGATATCACTATTTTTTATGTTTGTTTTCCCTATTATAAGGTTATTTTTATTAATTATGATGTTTATAATTTAGGATCTTTTCATATAGAACCCATTGGGAGATAATTTTCGCACTTATGCATCACTGTTCATGATTCCATGTTTCTGAATGTACTAATCAATATATTATTTCAGTGACTATTTTTCCAACATATTTATTATTCAATAGAAAATATATGATAATAATGTATCTTAAGGGAGGTTTTCTATCATCTTTATCAGGGAACAATTATATTTATCCTTTAGAAACTAGGATGAGGAAATCGTAGTGATAATCCTTTACAATTGTATGAGGGTAAACCTAAGAAGAAAATTATAAGAAAATGTCGTGGAATATTGGAAAAGGATTTATCATGTGGATTCATATCATTACATCAATTTCAAGATACTACAAGATGATATGTAATTGACACTAATGTATATAATATTAACAAACCTTAAATAACTATTTTGAGCTACAGTAGATCGGAAACTATTGCACAACAACGGGCCTTTCTACACACCTTAGATGACATGCTCATGGGATATTCTTTGTGTATTCACAAACTATTCATGAACCATATTGAATAATTTAAATATGAGATGGATATGAATAACTGAGGAGAAACTAATAATTTCATATATTAAAGAAGGTTTCATAATTTAGAAATCCTATAATTGGTATTCATTGTGAAGTAGTTACAATATTTTGATAATTGTTCATTAATCTATAATATTTTTTTTGTTGATTGGTGGAACATGAAGAAATAATAATAATGGTGATTTTGACAAATAATTCAATGATTTCCCACTTGAGAAACCAAATGCTATGTCATATGGAATACAAAATCTCATTCCTATAATCAGCCAAATTTTTATAGATATGAATAATGATGGATTTAAAAATTATAAATTTATGGAAAAAAATTATGTTGAGTTTTTTATGAGAAAATTCCCCTCTTCTTTTTGAGGATATTCGGATCCATATGTGAATGAATAATGGATCAGTATCACTAAGAACATATTTTCCATCATCTAGTGATCGTAACATGAAATGGTTGTTCTGGTAGTTTATCATTGAGAAGGTGAATTAGACTGGTGGTGGAATGTAATCAATAATATGATAAAACAATATAAAATTGATTAGTTTTATTGGGATGAGTTCAATAACTTATTCTTTAATAAGAAAATTCATCATGTTATTAATATTATCATGGAAAACGGGATCCTTGAGTTAAATAAAAAGGATGATGAATCCATCGATACCAATAAGGAATACTTCACAAGACTTGTTGGAAACACCTCTGGTTTTATCATCCAACCAGAGTGTATGGTTGAAAAATTATTTTTCGTCTTAAAGTCCTGTCTTAGAAGGTTTATATTCATATGAGACTCTAGTATCTATAAATACATTGTGAGTTGTGTGATCATGGTTGAAATATATGTTAGAGTATCATATCAATCCCTTATTTTTAATAAGAAATTTAAGATGGAGTTCAAAAGAAAAATCTAATAACCATCGAGAGAAAAATATAATCCTTAATATATGCTCTAAGTGATAAATGAACCACTGAGGAAAAATTATGATGGGGTGAAATAAATGATTAAAGAGTGGGAGGGATGGAAATCCTAATATTAATTATCAAATTCATGGGAATAAGTTGGATAATTATTTGACTTAAGGGAATGATGAAAAGAATGAAACTCCGGTAGATTAATTCATCAACAATAATGAGAATGGTAATTAGGATAAGTAGTGACCAATCATGATGTTTAATGATGAGGATCAACACCATAAACCTCTTAATTTTAGGGATAAGGGGAAACCTCATGGGATAAAAATTTCTAACTATGGGAATGATAATGACGCGATGAAAGGTAAATATACCATCTAAACTATAACAAGTAATATCTTTTTTAATTCTTCACCAACTGACGTTTATGTGAATTTTCTTCATTAAAATATTTCAATTCTTCCATTGGTTGAATCTGATTTCATCATATGTGTTGATTTGATTTCTGTTAGTTAATCCCACATCAATTGTTGAGAAATAGATGTCACATTTGATAATAAAACTATCCTAGGACTTTTAATCAATGTGATTATATGTATGAACTTACTATGGAAATTGTGTCCATTTTATGGTTTTATATCCCTGTCATATTAATTTTTTTCAAAATTGATTGTGGAGAAACTTCATGTCGATAATATGCTAATTGATCATTATTTTTTTGGATATCTTTATATAAGAGTTTACTATGCCCTCACTGAAATGTGAAGTTGAGTTATCGATAGAGATCATACCTGGTTCCACGGCAATTTCAAATAATCTATATAAAATCGGAAAATTTGAGTGATAGGGATTGAATATTCACCTATAATAAATCCTTTATAAGGGATTCATTTGGCCATGTGTGTCACATTGTGTTGAACCTATTGTTTTTGTGAAAAATATAGACTTATCAATGAGTTTATTCATTAATTATTAGGTGTCGAACAAGATCAAAATCAAGAACAAGTGTCATATTCTCTATATTGATGACATGTTTGATCAACTGCATGATGCTCAATACCTTTCCAATATTGACCATCATTATATGTATCATCAATTGAGGTTCAAGAAGGACGCTGTTCAAAATATGGAATTATATAAAAGTTATGAACACTAGGAATATATAGTGATTATTTTTGGTGTTATTATTTCCCCTACTATCTGTCTGTATTTAATGAATATATACAATAGAGATTACATCGATCAACTTGTGGTATTACTTAGATATGGTATTCTTATCTATTCATATAGAAATGAAGATAATGAATACCCCTTGGGAATAATAATAATAACAAATTGATGGTTATAATATATAAATAATTTATAGATTATGTATTTTGGATGAAAATGGTTTTCTTTTTGGGTCACATAATCTTAAAACACTGTTTATTAGTAGTTCCATCAATGATAGAGTCTATTGATTGTTTTCCTTCACCAACCATAGTGACTGATATCTATAGATTTCATGGTATAGATTGATATTATCAATGGTTTGTGGATTATTTTTATAACATATTGTTAATTTTTTTGGTAAATTTAAAAACATCTTTTTATAATGGTAATTTTCACATTCATTTGGGGTTGTTTCAGGTTGAGTTTTTTAAAGGATTTTGAAATTATGGATAGTTCATGATTGGCACACATTTTTCCAAAACAATGCTCCATTTTCGAGAAAACCACACAACCCACGGAAATGGGATTTCATATGGTTGGTTCATGGTTAGTAAATATGTGTGACCTCTCATGTGAAATTGTGTTTCCAATATATAATAGGTTTAATGATTGTGTAGAATTTGTCTAAACAACATTCCACATCCTAAGAAATCATGCTGATGATATTTTAATTTATCTGAATTTTAATTAAAAATTTCCAATCCCCCTTTTTAGAAAATAGACGAACCAGTTCAACCAAATATAAAT
Source organism: Viscum album (assembly GCA_963277665.1). Lineage (NCBI taxonomy): Eukaryota > Viridiplantae > Streptophyta > Magnoliopsida > Santalales > Viscaceae > Viscum > Viscum album. The sequence continues at coordinate 1,936,983,118 of OY728137.1, forward strand.
TTCCCCCTTAATTTATGCTTCTAAGAATTTTTTTCCCATCATATCCCTCCTAGAGTTGATCTGAATCTTGAGGAACTCCCTCTGATTTTCACATGGTTAGTTTCCACATCCAAATATCATTCTACCATAATTATATCTTTTTCTCTCATAGTTTTTTTAGATCCCTTTGATGATTTGTGGATCTAATACCCGCAATTTTCGATCAAACCCTTGTTTTGATTCATAGAACCTCATTGGATTCATTCTCCATTGGAGTTTTTATGTATTATTTTTTTAATCGACATTAGTTGATCCTCAGGTAGGTGGTTATATTACAATTACTAATTTAAATTAACCCTAAATTTCTTTGTTTAATTTCAATTATTTTCATTAAATTAAATTAATTGATATTTATTCAATTTATTGAATTTTTTTATTAAAAATACAATTATATTTAATTTTGAATTGGTTTAAAATACCAATTTTTTAAAAAGGATTAATATGAGTTTGATAGAAACCTGACGGATTTATGTTTGTGAGAGGAATGATTTTTTTAGAATATGGTTATTTGTTTTAAAGGGATAATTGGAATATTTGAAATGGATAAGGGGAATTGATTGTAAATTAAGAAATTATAAAATTAATTTCCAAACATTGTTTTTTTATTATAATATATAAAATTCATAGGTATCTATGGATTTTTTTTGGTTAAAACATTACTATTTTCATTGCTCTAAAACATAATATCAACACATCACATCCCTTAGGAGATGTTTATTAGTCTTTTTTGGCTTTTGATTAAAGGGACATATGTAATTATTTTCAATTTCACTTTGTCATGTCCCCATTGACGGTAAGAATCGTGCCATATTATATAAATGATCATGGTGATAACCTTTTTATATTTCAAATGAATATACAAAATTTTTTAAACTATTTTATTTGCCTAGTTATTTATATAAACTATTTAATATATATTCTTCTATGTAATCCATTTGTAAAAAATGCCATTTGTTTAAATAACCCCTATGATTAAAGGTAATTATATCATTTGAAATGTGATAGTTGAATTACAAATGTATTTGTATCCTTTTAAATTTAAAAAATGATTGGTGTAAATATTTTATTTATATTTTCAATGTGTTTATTTGGAAATTTTATGTCAATTATTGGAGAATTTTAAATTAGAACATTGTTATGGAATATTTGGGAGAAATTATTCTTGGATTTGGATCACACCCTAATTGTTCCTTTAGGGGATTGAAGATTACGTCGTTATAAGATTGAGAAATGAAATAATGATCACTTAAAAGGCGTTCTAGATATTGAGTCATGAACTTGGTTATTTGCATCTAAGATTATACATGGTGTTTTCTTCTTCTTTTATGTCATGTTATTTTAGTACATTTGGTATTTATAACTATTTAACGTCTGGTAAACTAATCATAGTGTATTTTATTTTGTATTTATACATATTTTTCATCATACTTCTACATTTTATGTTGAAAATTAGTACCCACATTATTTGTATAAGAAAATAGTTTCTAGTCACCGACCCATGGGAATCAGGAACCCCCATTATGCTATGTTAGTGATGGCTCAGGAATTTGGTCACTATGGTATGCAATTTAGTTAGTAATAAAGGGGTGTTACAGTATTTTGTTAAACTTCATGTCTTCAATTAAGTACAAATTGTCAAATTTTATCAGGACATAGGATGTAGTTGAAAATGAATTCTTAGATATCTCTTTCTGCAATAACCCTGAAGATGTTATGGGTTGTTAAGGAAATATTTCTTTTAGATAGATAAATTCTTTTCCCCAATAATTATTTGGTTAGGATTGAAATACAATTATTTTTGTTATATATATTGGTATTAATTTTACTTGTTTATCTATTTGAGTGTAACATGATATCTTATAGGAGTTTGTTGATGTTATGTAGAATCAGGTCTCTAAGAATATGTGAGAATCATATCCATGATAAAGATACTTAAAAACTTTGGTGAGTGAATCCCATCATATATCCAAATCTCATAGAGGTGATTGTGTACACTGTCAATGCTCTGGGCCAAGCACTATATACAATTCATGTTTAATCTATTGATGTGGAACATTATAGAGAAATTCTCATGATTGTTTCCCTAGAGTTCCATTGAAATAAGATAAAATTGTTAAATTATAAAATGTTCTTCAAGTGTATGTGGATTAGTTGAGGATATTGGAGTGTATTTTTTACTTTTTGGACACACTCGATGAAATCATGGATAGGTATTCAGCCTTTGGGCTAGAATGACTGAGTAGAAGATGGTGGGATATGATAGTGATAGAGAAGAAACATGTGAGATTATATTCGAAGACTTCAAGGTACATTTTACTGACAATTTCTACATATATTTAATGTTTTTGGATGAGTCCAATGAGTTTTTAAAACATGATCAGGCTCACAGAACCATGAAATAGTATGAAAACCGTTTTTCGAAGATTTTTCAATTCTCACCGGATATTATGATGAGTGGGAATATGGAAACATAAATTTTTGAGTTGGGACTTCATCAAGAAATTAGTTTATAGGATTTCAGGATGAATCATTCTTCTTGTGCTGATGTGCTAGATAAATCCATTATTATTTAAATGGATATAGTAGACAGGTCAGGATTATCATGTGTTTATTTATATCAAAGTGGATGTGTGAGTTCCTTCAATGGAAATTGATGTATGATGATGATCATGAATGTTCTGAACATCAGCTTCATTATAGACCTCTTGTAGTGGCTGGAATAGGTTCTTTGGTTTGTTTTGAGGATTGAAATCTAGGAAATTCATATAGGTTTTTCACTAAGTAACTAATGTTATGTGATTTATGTGGATTCCTAGGTCACTTGTAGTAGTTTTACATGTTTATTCCTCTCTGATTAGTGGCATGATATAATAATCTCCATATAAAAATATAGTAAAATCTTCTTATTTACATGAAAAAGGGTTCTATCCATAGGAATCAAGAAAAAAATTCTTCACCTAGAAGAAGAGAATTTAGAGGAAGCATATTTGTTTTCAATGACTGTAAAAGGAAACATTACTATGTCATGGTAATTATTGATTTCTCTATTTGATTATAGTGTATCACATTTGTTTATTTCTACTTGTTTTGTTAATGTACAAAATCATACTATAGAGATATTTTCTTGGGAAATGGATATTACTACACCAATTTGTAAGAAGATACAATATGGTCATGGTAGTTTCAATTGTGTCTTATATCTATTAGATGTCTATATTTAATGGAGTTTTTTCGTAATCTACAAGATACAACATTACGTTATATTTTCGATATATTTGATCATCACCAATAATGCCCAGATTAAATGTTATATTAGATGGGTCTCATTTACTACCCCAATGTGGTGTGTGCCATGTATTTTAAAGAGAATGGGACCCAAGGATGATAAGAGCCTGACCTTCCTATCTGAATTTTGGGAAATTGATATTTGAGTTTGATTTTGATCTATTGTTTCAGTCATTGAGTAGTGATCTCCCATCATATTTTTTGTGTTTTAAGAATTTTTTACTTGTAAATTATATAATTTGGCATCAGTATGAAAGGATTATATACCTATTGATTTATTTCATGGAACTCAACTTGTTTTTATTCCCTATTAACACATGTATCCAATTCAAATGATGAAGATTATGTCCTAGTTTGATGATATTCTTGAGAAATGATTTATATGGTCGAGTGTGTCACCTTTGGTTGTACCTGTTATCTTGGATAAGAAATAAGATGCTTGAAATTTCATATGAGTTGATTATCGGAAACTCAATCAGATTATGATAATGAAAAAATATCTTTGTCCATGGAATGATGATAAATTTGATCAGTTGAAATGGGAACGTTGTTCATGAAAATGGATCTTTATACTGGTTACCATCAGTTGAGGATAAAAGAATATAATGTTAAGAAAACTGAATTTCAAATCAGGAATGGTCCTTATGAATACCTTTTCACTCCCTTTGGTCTAACTAATGATCCTTTGTTTTCATGGAAATTATGAAAATGATTTAATTTGAGTATATTGATACCATTTTAGTAGTCTTTTTGGATGACATCGTTTCTTAATAAAGTCTTAGGAGGTATATATGCATCAACTGAAAAAAAAATTAGTTTTCTGAGAAATCACTAACTTTGTGTGAATCATTCAAAATTTAACATATGAACTGGGGAAGTAAAATTCATGTGATTTGTGGTGTCAAAATGTGATTGTTCAGTTCATCCTTTAAAGGTGAATGCTTTTATGGACTAGTAATTACCACTAAATGACTTTGAAATTCATACCATCTTAGGTCTAGCTGGTTATTAGCACAGTTTTGATAAGTACTTCAAAAAGATTAGTTCTCCAATTACATCCCTATGTTATAAGGTAGTGAAGTTTTCTTGTAATGATAAATGTCAAAAATTTTATGTTGAAATGAGATTCCTTTTCACTGCTGAACCAATGTTGTCTCTTCTTTGGTACGGGCAGGGCTATATGGTCTTCTGGGATGTATCAGGTTCCGGATTGGGATATGTTATTATTCATGGTAATAATTTCATTACTTATGTTTCTCCTTAGTTTAGGTCACATGAGTAGAATTAGAAAACCCAAGACCTTTAACATTCATATGTGATGCAGGATCATAAGAGTCTCTTATGTTAACATTATGGAGAAAGGATTACCATATTCTCAGGCCAAAAGATCACGGGTGATGGGTTTTATAGAATTTAGAAAGTCTCAAATTCTATACAACTCATTATCAAGAGGCGAGGATACATTATTCATTATCCAGTTTACAACATATCTTCTCGAGATATATCTTCAGGAACTATAACTTGGTGATTGGTTTTATAGAAATTGAGACACTCTAAATGGTGGGGAGGCCATTCTTGATGGTTTCTTCTCTAATATGGATTTCTTTGATTTAGGAGCAATTTTTTGGTACTACATTGGAGAAGGGGATATTTTATTAGGGATTTCCATAATTTTCAGTGTTTTTGGCACCTAGGAACCTTTAATATGTTATATGACATGCGGTGATAGTTTTGGGGGCAATGTATGATATTGGGAATCAGTATGTTTTCATTCATTGTTATAAATTATAATAGATCAACGTAGAATACCAGAAATGTTTGGGTTTTCTTTAATTATATCATGTGCCTAGTATGATGTGGGAACAAATCTCTATGCACTTTGTGGTTGTGTTATTACTTAACTAGTGAATGAATAATGTGATATAGGTTATTACCAACATGATGACTAAGTCATTACACTTTATACCCATTCATGATAAAAACAATGTTGAGGAGTTGGAAAATATCTATGTAAAATATATTATTCATATTATAGAGTTTTTTCTGCTATAGTATCAGATATGGATCCTTAGTCCACCTCTCATTTTTTGAGAGGCCATTAAGAGGAACATGGATCTCATGTATGATTAAGTACGACATACCATATGAATTCAGATGATAAAAAAGAAAGAGATATACATATTATTGTGGATATTCTTCCATCTTGTGTTCTTGACTATGGTGGGGATTGGGAATATAATTAGACGAAGGTTGGGTTTTCTTATATCTATATTTACTAGTACGAGATCAAAATTTATCCTTTTTTGGCATTCTATGTTTAGCGTTGTAAATCTACATCGAGATAGTTAGAGACTGCAGAATGTAATGCATATGGAAGAAATTTATTAAAACAAATGAGAGCAATGATTATTTTTATTCTACAGATAATGGTTGAGAAAATAGCTAATATAATTCTTATAATGATCATCATTTCAGGATGTTCGAGTTTTCTTTTGGGGACTAGGTGGTCATGAATGATTCATCCCAATTGATTCATCGATGGATGGAGAGGAAAGGGAAAAATATTCCTCATTTTTTTGACCTTTTTAGGTTGTCTGGATGTTGGAAAAATGTACTTACATTTTACCACATCCACCATATATTATTTCAATACATATTGTGTTCCATGTATCTCAGCTACAAAAGTTTTTATCTACTCTATCTCGTATTCTAAGCTTGTGTGATCTTGCGATTTAACAAGATTTATCCATGACTAAATGACCTATCAATATAGTGGATTTTCAAACCATTTCACATCTAGTGAGGACAATACCTTTGGTTTGAGTTCTATGGTAGCATAGTTTCGATAGTCCTTAGACATGGGAGATTGAGGTAGTGCTGAGAAAGGAGTGGACTCGTATTTTTGTCCTAGGATCTTATGAATTTCATTTATCAGGAATGAAATATTCAAAGGTGGGGAGGTAATAACATCATATTTCTATAATAATGTATTCATAAAAAATTCTTTTTTACTAAGGTATGGTTGCTTATCATTTGGGTTTGATTAGGGTTGAATTTTTAATTATATTAGGAATTCTAGTCTGGTTCCTAGTTGGTGAATGATTCTCCCAAACTATACACCATTTTAGAACAAAGAATACAACCCAAGGTTGTAGGTTTTTATTATTATTGAGTCACTGTTAGTAATTCTATGTATCATCCCAGTAAAAAAATGATTCCAATTTATAAAATGTGAATGTATTGTACACGGTTCATCTAAGTTGGGCACCTCTACCCAAGAAACTTTTCACAAAGATTTTAATTGATCTGAATTGTAATTAAATATTCTTGAACCCACTTTTTAGGATCTGGAGAGACCTGTAAGAACTTATATTAGTTTATCCATTTATTAGATTCCAAATAATGTTTTTTCCCTTAGGATCTCTCAAGGAAGTTATCTAAGGATTTATAAATTCCCTCAATATTCTCTTTGTTTTTTCCTCATCCTGATCCAATTCTACTACAATCCCTCATCTTCTCTCTGGGGTATTATAAATCCACAAGTTGGTTTTTAATATATTACCAACTATTTTATATCTAGAAATAAGTTAGATTCATATATCCTAATTTTTATCAAACTCCATTAGACATTTATATATACATATTTATGTTTTGGGATATGTTGATCCCAAGGTAGGTGTTTCTATTCTGATTCGAAAATATTATTAACCATAAATTACCTATAAAAAATTTATTATTTGAATTAATTTCAACTGTTTTGTTTTGATTAAATTAATTCTAATTTCTCTATTAGAAAAAAAAAATTCAAAAAATTTGTTGTTTTTAAAATTGGTATTTATACAGAAATTACAAAACCCCCAATTCCAATAGATTGGGGTGTGATTAAATAAATTTGTGGAAATTGAAATTTTTTAATTTAAATTTTTTTTTTGGAAATTTTCTCAATTAAATCGTTCAATTTATTTTTTAAAATATGATTTAATTTAATATTGTAAAAACCCCAAATTATTTTGAATTGAGGGTATATAATTAATTAGAGTGAATTTTTTAAAAAATAAATAGGTAAATTTAATGATGAAATTTTATTGAGGAAGTCAATGGTGAATTGGATTTAAATACCTATTTATGATGATGGATAAAAATGGTTTTCAAAGAAACCTTATGATTTTATCTTGTTGAAAATACATGTTATTTATTAAAAACATCTTATAGGTTTATTAGGAAAATTGGAATATTTGAATAGGGGAATGGGATATAATTATATATTATGATGTTTTAAAATAAAATTATCATCATTGTTTTGGTTTTAGAGAACATTCATGACATAGGTAGTTAAGGAGCTATTTGGAAAACATATTATGATTTTAAACATTCTCAAAACATGTATGAGAACATCACCCATTGGGGATGGTGATGAGTTCTCTTTATCCATAATTCAAAGGGATGTATTCACGTATTTACCATTTCACACTATTAGGTCCCTATGGAATAGAACTATCATAAAAAAATATGCATATGACCATGTTTCTCACTATTTTTTATTTAAAATTAATATATTCCATTTTTTGAACTATTTCACTCGTCTTGTAATTTATATACACCATTTTACATAAAATTGATTATCTAATCCATTTTTTAAATATTCCATTTCTGTAATTCATCCATTTCTATAATGATAATTCCATTATTTGAAATTTATTTCGATCATTTTTTATTTGAATCCTGAATTGATAAAGTATATCATTCCATTTAAATGTAAATCAATATTTTATAAGTAAGTTATTTATATTCAAACAATGGAAATTTGAATATTTTAAACACTTTCTTGGTTAATTTGATATTATAATTGTGTTATGGAATGTTTGAGTGAAATAATACTAGGATTTGGATCACTCCATACATGTGTCATCAAGTGTTTTTAGATTACCTCCTTCCAAGATCGATCTAGGGAAACAGATCACTTGAAGGTGGTTCTAAATGTTGATTTGTAGACATTGAGAGTTTCATACAAGTTGTGACATGGGAATTTTTTTCCCTTTTCATGTATTTGGTAATAATACATTATGTTGATATATGGTCTTGACTTCTGGTGCATTACTCATTAATGAGTTTTGTTTGTATTTATACTGATTTTTCATATTTCATTCACATTGTTCGTGAAAATACATTCCCAAAATCATTTTATACGATTCCAGGTGATGGTCATTAACCATTGGGGATTGAGAACTCCCATAGATATATTTCAGGGTTGGCATAATTAACATATTTCTAGGGTACCCATGTTAGTTCATGAAAATTCTCATTACTATAAAATCCTCTTTTCATGTTAATTTGGATGGGTTCCGTGTTTCTTCTGAATAGATTAATGTGAAAAATGTTTCATGGAATTGAATAGAATGTGGGGCAGCAAACATATTCTTACATTACCCTATAGTAGATAAAGTATTTTAACTTTTAGTAATGTATCCATTATGGTATTAGAATATTTTCATTTGTATAAAAACATTTTTATATCCAACGCTTGATGAGAGTTGATCATTCATGTGAAAAATTACCCAACTCATGATTTAGAAATAGAAGCACTAATTTTTGCATTAAGTATATGAATAAATTATTATTAGTGATAATAGAGTGATATATATATATTGGTCATATATTTCTAAAATATATACTAACCTAGAAGGAGTGGAACAAGCAATAGAGAATATTTTTAGTGACTAGAAATGATTAGGACTAATCAATACATTCCCACCACGGGAAAGAGAACATGGTGGCTGATACATTGAGCTGATATGATCATGGAAGATTATATATTATGAAGCTCAAATAATATACAATATTTCTATATCTTTTAAGGATATGTCAAAAAATCCTAAAGAAAGAAGAAAATAATATCATGATCAAATGAATGTTCAATGATATATCCAATTAATGATTGAAGGGGAAAATAAGGACGGTGTAGAGATTTAAATGATGGTAATAAATTTTTTTGAGTTTAAACATGATAAATGTGGAATTCTATGGTTCAAGAACCAAGTATATATTCTATATATACCATATTTTAAGAAGGATATATTAGAGGATGATTTTATTTCATCATTTTGAATTCATCCTGGAAGTATCTAGCTGTATATAGAATTCAATGAATAATACAAGTGGGGTGTCATGAAGGAAGATATTGATGAGTTTGAATCTCAAGGCATGGTATGTCATATTTTTGAGGAAAAAATTAGAAATATTAAGAAGATGTTTCATACATTAGCCATATTAGATTTAAAATTGGAAAACATCATTCTGGATTTTTTTCACCGGACTACTTAAAATATAATTTTTTTAATGATATATAGGTGGAAGGTTTGCGGCAGAAGCTGGAATGGGAGGTTATTGAGGATCTATCTTTTGGGGCAATTTCATGGCCATGAAATTTAGAAGAGGCTGAAGTAGAGCTAACGAGGGTCGGGCCTCATTGTGTACTACGATTTCTTCCTATATACAATCACCTCTAACCCACACTAGATGTATTACGGGGAATGGGGAGATTTCCTTTTGGAATCAAAACTGGGTTGTAGCTTCTTTGAAGTTCCCTGGATGCTCGGTTACCAGTATCACAATCACATAGGAAATAAGGTTCCCTTGTTTTATCAGGACAGTGCTAGATAGGGACCAACAAATGGTCTTTGATGCCATTTCTCTCATAGATGAACCAGATAAATGTTCTTTCACTACTTATTCCTCATGATCATTGTCAGAATGGGACTATATGATTTTGATTACTATAGATAATAAAAAGGGTAATTGGGACTCTATTTGGTGGATCAAGGAAATCCTGGTTAAGCTCAATTTTCTGGTCTGGCATCTCTTGAATCCCTACATTCCCACAGACGAGTTTGCAGTGAATTCTGATGTTTTCTTGGTTTTGAGATGCATGTGCTAAAGAGGTAATATGAAGGAGAGTTTAGAGCATCTATTTGTCAACTGTGATTGGGATTAGTTGGTGTGGCTATCCATAGGGTATTTCATAGGGATATTTGTTGCAACATCGAGATGGTATCTTTTTCATGGATCGATTGTTTCATGGGGCGGGAGAAATTGTCCCCGAGAGGAATTCTTGTGAAGTTATACTGGCGGCTGGTTGATGGTGTATTTGGCTGGCATGGAACAAGTCAAAGCATGATGAAATTTTGTGCTCGGGTTAGGCGGTGGTGGCATGGACTAAGTTTTATCTGATTGATATAGTCTAATCCAATAATGATTGTCTTGAAGCTCCCTCACTCAGGAATTTTTATGCTGGTGTTATTGAAGGGAGTCTGATGAATAATGGTGATTGGGTCAGATTGTTCCCACACCACTGGGGCCTTAAGCTAAATACTGATGGTTTCTAGTTCTCGGATGTCATAAAATGTGGCAGTGTTTTTAGGGAATCATGGGGAAGGGGTTTCCTTCAATTAAATGACCACTTTGGTAGAGGGCATTCTCTTATGGCCAAGTCTCTGGATTTGCTGACTGGCCTTCATATTTGCAGGAATAGGCATATCAGATTGGTTGTGGAGGAAATGGATTCTATCATCATCCATGATTCCATTCTTGGCAGATGAAATACTCCACAGTCAATTTCTTATGTTATGAGAAAGTGAAGATCTCTAGTCAGGGATGAATTTGACATCCTTCATACATGGAGGGAGGAAAATATGGTGGCAGATCATTTTTCCACTTTGAACACACATAATCTTTGTATATTCCTTCCATCAGACTTGAATTAACTCTCAAAGGAAGGGAATAATCTCATTAGGGGGGATGCCTTTGGGATCCATCACTTCATGCCCATATAGCCCCATATCTCTTCTATGTTTTTGTATTTCGAATGTTAAATTGATTCTACAATAATAAAAATAAAATGTGTTTGGTATGGTTTGGTATATTCCATTATATTTATCAGGATGTGATGATTACCAAAATGTTATGGTGAAGTCGTCAACAAAAACATTAGATGGAATTAATTTTCAACTGTACTTATCATCATCATACAAATATTCACTTTGAAAAAACAATTCGAACCCTATAGGGTGTTAGAGATATTATTTTTTGGATACAAAATATGGTTGTGATAACGAAATTATTCTAGTTGAGTTTTATTACATTAATTACATTCACTCAAACATTTAGATGGATCATTATAAATCCCTATATTTAAATAAATATGGAGATTCAACAAGCTTTAAGGAAGTTGGATAAATAATTCTACTAGGACCTAGGATTTCTGATGAAATAATTCAGATGGTTAGAAACATTCATTATCATATTAGGGAAGCTCAACATCAGAAGAAAATAATTGATGATAATTTTTTATGTGATCTATAATTTTAAGTTGGTGATACAATTTATTAATGAATATATCTTTATAAAATTCTTATGAAATTCTAGATGTAATACAAATTAAGCACTAGGAATATCATCCCCTTTGAAATTCTTGATCATTTTTGGATATTATCATATATGTTGTAACTTCTCTCCCAAGTACATGATTTCTTCACAAATCTATCTTCTGGAAGTATATACCTGACCCTTCACATATACAGAACTTCAAGGTCATATTATTGGAGAAAAGTATTTCTAACAAGGAAAAACAAGATGAAATAATGAATCTTACATATAAGGGACTATGAAGATAGACCACTCTCCTAGTCAAATTTTTGTCATGAAATCACCAGTAATAGGATGCTATGTGTGGATATTCAAATATGGGTGGGTAGAAGTATGCACATTTTTTGTATCAAAATTTTTAATTTTGAGTGAAAAATTAATTTTAGGGGGGTAGAATATAACACATGAGTTATTATATACGTTTCTTGAATAAATTAAATTTATATGATGTATTTAATTGTACGATACACTATGTAAAACATTATTTATACTCTATAGTATGATAATCTTGCGCTATATGAAAAACTGACTTTTATGGTGTTACACACATCACTGATGTTCTAAGGAACCATGATTTATTAATATAATTATTTAAATGAGATAGTTATAAAACACTTAATTAACATAGTAATATTAATACAAATAAAAAAATTAATTTTGAAAACCTTTATATTTTAAATCTGATAAAAATAAATTTATTATTGAATTTATAATTTCAAAATTATCTTAGGAGGAATATTTGAGTTTTTTTATAAAAAATTCATTTTTGGAAGAGTAGTTAGAAATGGATTCAATATTTTTAAATTAATTTCATCCAATTATATGATTTTAATTTCAAAAAATAGATTCAATATTTATAATAATCATAATATATATATTATAATCATGTTAAAATAGTTTTTTTTCCAATAATATTTGTGAACTTAATTAAAATTAATTATACTGATTAAGGGAAAATCGTGTTTATATAATGGGTAAATGTTAATCATAAAAGAATAATTAACCATTACACATGTTAAAAAAAATTCAATAAAAATTTCTAAGAAATAAACTATTTTATATAAAATGAGATATTACTGGAAGCACATGATGTAAGGGATAACTTTCTATACTATTTTTATTTTTATATTTATAAGAATCCCACCCCTCCTCCACAATAAAATTAAACTCACTACCCTCCATTCTTCACACCTATCAATACATTTAGAACAAACTAAATATTCATAAATATCTTTAAAATATCATTTCCTTTAATAATAGAAGTATCTCATTTTTTAATAAATTCAACAAATGAATTCCTTTGGTGAAAACCAAAAAAAATTACCAAAAGAAGTGGTAACATCCTTCTGCCGGAACATTGTATTTATTTTTTTCTCCACCACATAAATTATTATTATTAAATTTTTATATAATAAGATCAGTACAATCAATATAATTATATATTGTTATGTTCAAGATTATACCTATAATCAGACACACATTAGTTAAATAGGATACATAATCGTCATTCGGGTGTACGGTAGACTACTTCCCCGCAAAATGATGTCATACATTTTTCCATTAAAACCATTTATATTTTTTAATAATGATGTAGTTTCAATTTATATATGATATATTTGATATATATTATTTATTTATACCTTAATAAATATTATATAAAAAATTACCTTTTATTTTTTTTGGAAATATGAAAAATTTGATTGTGAACGTGTGGACTTCAACCTCTTTAACGCGACGTGATTAGTTTGAAAATTTCAAAGAATGTTTTAAATATGGGATTATTTAAATTATATGATATATATGAAATAGTATTTCTACTTTAAATATATATATATATATATATTAATCATTTATTTATAGTGCTTTAATGCGATATTAAATTGGAAGCAACATTCATCTATATGGTCGGTATATTGCCTCCATTAAAGGTAGATTTCATTTTCTATTTATATATTTTATACATTTTTTTTGAAAAATATATACTATGTGAATTGGATATTAATTTACGTGATATAAATTTTAATATTATTATGTCATGAAATAAGTAAAATGATAACAAAATATAACAAATCATAAAACATGTGAATGGCGAAGGGAATCTTACCCGAAAAATACCATTAATGTGATGTTTTTTTGTAAATGGGAAATATATGGTAATAAGTAAATCATATAAGGTATGATATAAATTTAATAATTTTCATTAATATGTATGTAATAAACTTGTATTTATTGTATATATTTTTTATTTGTTCATAGAGTGTCATGACATAAGGTAATGAGACTTATAGTCCCCCTTTTATTTCAGTGAGACTTATAAAATATTCTCCACTACTTTGTTTTATGTTGTGAATATTCTAGACATGGATTTATTATATGATTATTATTATTAAATTTTTTATTATTTACATATTAATTTCATGATCTCTTATTCTTGGGGATTACGATTCAAAGGTTACCAATCGATAAAGGAATTATGTCTCAACTGGCCTTCATTGAGGAACATGTTTTTAAATGCACCTATATTACTTTATGAGGTGTATATACTACAAATTTCAATATTAATATAATAAACATTCTTGTTTTAATTATATTATAATTTTTATGTAATGTTATTCTCCTATAGTGATTATGATTTAATCTTACCAAATTTTGAATTTTTTATTGCTACATTCCCATCATTTATCATGATTATTGGAGATTTTTATTCCCTTGATGAAATAATATTATCAATATCTCAAGAACAGTAATAATTTTTATTCTCTTATCAGTTTTCATGATTATTTCATGTAATGGTACCATTGTTTCACTATTTTTTACTTTATATGAATATGAAAATTTCATTAATAAAACCCCAATTTATTTCTCTCTTTGACTGGAAATCAATGATTTCATAAAAAATAGTTTTCTAAAAATGTTTTCAAACATTTAATTGCATAAAATTTGAATAATATATTAAAGTAAAATGATTTAAATTTTTATATATAATATTTTATATTTTTTTGTAGGTATTTTAATAAAAAATAATTTCAAAATATCTTCAATATTAATTTATATGTTTTAGAGATATTCATTAATGAAAATTATTTTCGTAATCATTTATGTTTTGAAAAATAAAATTCATCTTTGAAAAGATATTTTCCTCAAGAATTGTATTATGTTATTTCAAATTTATTTACCATCCATGATGATATATTTTTTTCTCATTCCTTTATGGGAATATAATCCAAGGGTTATATCTATATTTTTTCTATGAATGATTTATCTTTTGATATAAAGATGGTTATGAGATGTGTTTTTTAATTATGGGTTATATGAATGTGAAATTAGTTTCCTTTCCAAATGCTATATAATTTTAAAATACACTTATTTTCATTATTTATGATTTGATGAAATTAGTATAAAACCTATATATTTTCCACAAGTTATGATATGATCAAAATTTTATAATAATCAGTTAATTTCTTGGGTTATTATATGATAAAATATTTAGGATACAGATTTATGTTCATGGGTTATTATATGATGTTTCTGATACCCATCCCTTTTTATGTGTTATGATATGATAATTTTTTTTGATCTTATGGCATGAACATTTATGATTCTATGTTGTGGTGGGTGGGCCATATATCCTCCAACAATGAATTGGTTAAAAATTTATATCTCATTAGATAATGATGGGAACCAATCGATGTGCTTGATACAAAATGGAAAAAAAGTTGAAACCAGATCCACTATGTGAATAAAGGAAAACCCAATCCAGTATGAAAATATATTGAATCCCAATCACTTATATGTAAATGACATTGACTAGGAATGGAATTATCTACCATACAACAGGTTTAGATACCATATTGATAATGGATATGTTATTGGAAATGATCTATTACTTATACAAAACAATAATACATTTTTCTTTGTCTTCCACAAATCTATGTCTTATTCCTTTGTTATGATTTCATTTGCTATGTTAATTATTCCCCAATGAATCATTTCTTATAAAATTCCAATATATATTACCTCTCATGAGTATATGATATTTGATATGAATGGTTTGTCATTTTAAGGTTATTATCATGTCCTCAAACACTTATATTCAATATTATGCTTATGTGTCTCCTATATTTACTCTTACTAAGAATCTGAGATAACCCTTTCTTATGATCACACTACAACGGTTATGAATATATTTATTATGATTGATATCTAATATAGGATTATAATAATAGATATCCCAGTGAGAGATATCTTTTCTCACTTTTGTACCAGCATTTGGGTCACTATGTTTCTAAAGGGACTAAACTGACATAGTCTTTGGGAACTAGTTTGTGTATTGTATTATGTATTCTGTAGAAATGATTTAATATTAATGTTTTTTAATTAGGGGTTTAAAAAAATATAGTCACATTTAAAATAAAATTTATATTTTACATTAATTATGATAATTAAAAATTACATTGATATTGTGAAATATATGTCCAACAATTTATGAAAACAAGGTATTTTTAAATTTTTTTATTTTTTTAAAATTACCCATATAGAAAATATTGAAATGGTTTCTTTTCTATATATATATAAAATAAGGTTATGAATTTTAAAAACGAAATTTATCATATTTTTTATGATAAATAAAAACAATATTAAATCATTTAAATGTACAAAAACAAGGAAGAAACATAGTTGGAATGAATACTTAAAAACATTTTTTTTAGTTGAAAGACTCTTACATCGAGTATGAAACAGCAAACCCATTTTATAACTCCTATATAATTAATAAATATTAATTATATTCCAAATTATGAACTACAATATAGTTTAATTCTTTATCATAATAAAAACACCTTAAGTGTTTATGACTTATTTATATCAATATTTATAATACATGAACTGCCTAGTTTTAATAATCCACAATATGCTATTAATATTTTAATTAAACATGGATGATTTAACATATAAATTTTACTTACTGAAATGTATTTTAATAACATTATTGTTTGATATATGTATCATGTTTTTATAAATTAAATGTTTTTATAAATATCTAACTAATACTTTGAAAATTACTTATATACTTCGAGAATACATTTTTCTAAAAACATATTCATGATTATCAATATGAAACAATAATAAAATTAATTTTAAAAACATTTATGACTTCATTTTGAAAAATAGTACCTTCATTTTGTGAATAAAAATGTAAAAATTAGACGAGGGTGAATCATTTAGAATTCTCTAAAAAGATGATTTTTTAGTCAATAGTAGAAATTACTAATTTCAATTAAACAATGCATTATTATTTAAAGTATTTTCAAAGTTAATTATGTTTAAATATGTTTTAAAAGTATAATTTTTTAATTTTGTTATAATTAAAACAAATTATCTCACTGTAATCAATTTCATTGTGATATTTTATAATAAACCTTTCATTATGTAGGAAAATTATGTCCTTGGAAAACCATTTTACATAGCATATGTGGGTCTAATTTTAAAATAAAATTTTCAAATTTTGTTAATTTAATTGAGATAAAATGAATAAATAATTTTAATCATAATAATTAATTAAATATATATTTTTTAAAATAATTTTCAGTCAAAATTAATAGAAAATATAGTAAAAATTAACAACTGTATTTAAGATTAAAATGGGTTACCCTGAGGATAAACTAAAATTATAAGGGTCAAAATGACCATGAAAAATTTCCAATTTTCATTTTATGGCTTTATTTCATCAAAATATTATATATGATTCCAAAATGATCTGTTTTTGATTCTATTTGTATGTTAAAACGTTGGTTTACTTTTCTATTTTCAAAAACTCAATGACTGTCCTCTCCGTATCATTTAAAAGGTAACCCACTCTCTTGTAATATTCACCCTTATAGAACATCCTAGATCAGATGATCCCTACTTGAATATTTTTCTCGCATGCCTACTCCCATATAAGAGGCATTAATTTTTTTTACTAATCCATCTATAAAAATCCTTTTTAAACCTAACGTGGTTATCTAAAGAAGATGTATCAGTCTCAATTGAGCATTTTTTACTTATTTTTTCATCAAAATATTTAAAATTATATAAAATAATTATATTAAAATGAAAACAATTTCATATATATATATATATATTAATATTTTAATGGAATAACCAAAATACTAATCCACTTACATCAAATGGGAAACAAATGGATCGATCATGGTATTGACTGACTACCTCCTAAAGTAATGATGAAATCCCTTTTACATAACCACCCAAAACCAATAGATATATTAATAGATTTAACATATGTAAATTATACTAATTAAATAATTGTATAACATTAATTATAATATCAAACATAAATTCTTATATATCATTATTTTGGAAAATTATAATGTCGCTCATGTTTGCGGCGGACCAATGCCTCTAAAATCTATGTGATTCATTACTACATTGAATTTTATATGAAAGGTAATGAGTATAAGATTAATTAAATTATATTAAATATATGAAATATTAATTATTATCTAAACTTAATTTAATATTTAGAAAAATTTAATTTCATCCATTCAGAAAGTAGAAACAACATTAATGCACACATTTTTTCTACTATCTTTACGATTATTGTAATTCATTTTATATAACTAAATAATATGTACTACTATAAATAATAATGTGATGAATATATATTATTTTAATATATTTCATTATTATATATTTATTATGGAATAATTACAAAAAATTAAATGACCAGAAATATGAATATAAAACATACCCACAAAACGAAGCAGTTATTACCCAAAACCAGATTTTAAAAAGAAATTATTAGTAAATGGATTACAAAATGGAATAATTAAATAATATATAGAATAAAAAATATTATTTTTATCATTTAATATATATATATATATAATAAAAAAAAAATTATATACGATTCAAATGTGTCTAATGGATGTCAAGATGCAAGGTAAGA
Organism: Viscum album; assembly: GCA_963277665.1. Classification (NCBI taxonomy): domain Eukaryota; kingdom Viridiplantae; phylum Streptophyta; class Magnoliopsida; order Santalales; family Viscaceae; genus Viscum; species Viscum album. The sequence goes on from OY728137.1 coordinate 1,937,001,809, forward strand.
TATTCTTGTCTTAAATTGCCTTCTTTGAAATAGTTGTTATGTTATGAACCTATATTATATTATGAGTAGTATATAAAGACCAATTTGATATTTATAAAATGAATTTAGTTATTATCAATATATTTATTATTTCTTGGGGGTTATGACTCAAAAAGATACCAAATCATGTAAGGGATTATTTCTCAGATTTTCTTATTTTGGACATATGTTATGTTATTCACATATATTAATTTATGAGGTCTCTAAATGAACAATTTTAATAATTAAATATTGAAATAATTTTATCTCATGATATTTATTTTTCCATTTATTTTTATACTTTCATGGGGATTTTAATTATGAATTTACCAATTCAAGTAAGAGTTTTTTGTCTCAAATTTTCTCCTTTGGGATATATTCATTGTTATGAACCAGAATTATTTTATGAGGTGTATATTCATCATATTTGACATGTTCTATAATATATTTATTTATTATCATGATTTTCAAATATTCATTTATTTTTATTCTTTGATGGGTTTACTATTAAAATGTTACAAAAAAGGTAATGGATTTTCATCTAAATTTTATTTTTATGGGACACATGCCTTATATACCACCTATTTAATTTTTTTTGGTGTATATATATATCCCATTACTTTATTTAATAATATTAACAAGAAAACTATGTGATATAAATATATATATAATTTTCATTCATTCATGGAACATTCGATTCAAAAGTTACTAAAGATGCACATATTTTTTGTTACAATATCACTGTTTATTGGGATTGTACATGATTAACCTTATAATGATGAAATATTATTATATAATTCTCAAAAGACCCATTTATTTTCTTCTCTAATATTTATTTGATGAAAATATATGTTTCCTTTCATTTTCACATCTTTATGCATTCGTTTATCTATGATGAAATCTTTAAAAAACCTGCTTCAATTTCATAGGTTATGATATAATGATTATTTTATGATCCTATTGAAAAGAAATGAATATATAATATAACATAAGGGATATATATAAAACTCAAATGAATATTTTAAAGATTAAAATAAATTTATATGATGAATACAACTATTATGATGTTCTTGATTTACTATGAGAAATGGTTCTATGTGTTCGATCTATTATGGGAAACAAATAGTGATACATGATCTGTTATAGAGTTGGAAAATATTATTGATTCCTAGTCCATTTTGATTTGATGGACTCTATTTTAACCATGAAATATTAAATGTTTTATATATTAATGATGTTTACATACATATATAACTCTAAAATTTGGTTTGTGTTTTTTTATGAATATTTTTCACACTTATAGTTGATGTATTTAAAAATGATATAGTTTTATCCCATAGATTAGGATTACGATCCCTGGTAAATTGGTTATGAACATCATAATTTATATTTATCATCTAATAAAATTCTTCATATCGTATTATTCTACATGGTAATCGGTTGATATCTTATATACATACCATTAAAGAGTATTTTAGGTCACCATTTTTTATTTTTCTTTAATCAGCTTTTCAAAAATAGTTTATGTATGGTATGTATAAGAAGTTTCCAAAATTGTAAGATCATTCTCGGAGATGGTTGATATATTTCATTAAGTAATAATATGGTGTTTCTAGTCTACAAACATGGAAATTATTTATATCCATGGGGTACTATATTTGAAATGTATTGAATTTTCATCTCAAAAGATATAATATCAATGTATGAAAAGCCTCTGGGGACATTAAATTTATAGAGAAAAATTTTAGTTAACTATTATAATCTAGGATGATAAAAGACTAGTGACATCCTGGAGGATATTTCTAATGTTAATTATATGGATAATTCATATAAAACCAAAATAATGTAGAAATTTAGTGGAGGAGAGAGTGAGTCGTTTTTAAAAAATTTCATCACTCTCTCGATACTAAAATTATATTAGGATTTAGTATAGTTGTAACAATGGTTAAGAACTAAAAAAATAGGGAATTTGATCTTAACTTGATTGTCAAATATTTAATGATAATATAACTAGATTTACACCTAGTTTAGAATACCCATGGGAAATGATTTGGAATTTCCTAAACTCTTTACAAACCATTATTAAGTATTTGTATAGATGACCATGAATGAACTAGGTTAAAAATAAGGCTTCATATAATGAAAATATAAATGTATGATTTAGGAAATTCTATATATTTTTTTATTTCATGATTATGTGGTTTTACACAATGATTATTATTTCCCACACTGCTTTTTTTAATCTATATCTGGAATCTAAATAAAACATGTTAAGAAATAATTCAACAGACAATGAAATGAGTTTCCTCCTTATGTGGTCTATAAGAAAAATACATGTAGTTATTATTACCCAAAATATCTTAGGAATCAAATCTCACTACATATAAAAATGATCACATGATGGAACAACATTCAGCTGATTCCTTCATGGGGAAACACCAACCTTCTATTAGTTGCTCTACAGAAACACTAGTTTTCAAGTAATGGATCAATACTACTAAAACAATATTTTCTATTCTCTGGTTTTTAGAATATGAAATGGTAATTTTTTGTATAAGACTTAAAAGGTGATTATATCAGTGGTGTACTATTATCAATATCATGAGGGGACATGAAACATTAACTATATGGAATGATATTAGTTTAATATATTATTTTTCAATAAGTACATTCCTTATATTTTTCATTAAATGATAAAGGAGGAATTCTATGAGTTGAAGAAAAATGATTATGAATCTGAAGGTACCAATGTGTAAAATCATAGATGACATCCTATGTATCATTATGATATTATCATAAAAAATAAATGTACGTTTTATGGATTTTTTGGTGGCCAAAAACAAAGTCACTAAATGGTATTAGTTTTAAGATACATTAAAATATATGAATAAATCATTCTATTTTCATTGATGGTTTAAATGGAAATTGTATATTAAATCCATTAGCATGGTATTTATAGAGACCCAAACCCTAGTAGACCAAATATTATACCAAATACAATTATATCATCATAGAAACAAGATTCAGATACCATGATAATGGTAATTTTAGTATTTCGGGTAAACTAGATAAAAACATGAGACTTTTATTACAAATGAATACCAAAACTACAACATCTTTTTCATTTAGTGATTATATTAATCTATTTACTATATCATTGAATACATTTTTTAGAAGACAACATAGAATCTTGGGAAATGGAAAAAATAAAGGTGATATCAAATCCTCATAAAGGGTTCAGTATAATGAATAAAATAATAGAACAATTACCTTAATCAATATGGAATAGTAAATAACTGAGATCAGATTGCATTTAATAAATACTTAGTAAGAAATGTGTAATTAATATTTTAAATAAAATTAATAGGATCACATTCAATGTAATCAATGCTGAGATAGAAATTTCATTAATAATATGGTACAGTAAATAACATAAAATCAATTTAATTCAATCAATATATTGAAAATGTATTATATCCATAGAATTAGATATAGTGATAATATAATGGATAATAATAAACATATTTTTAACATAGAAAATTAATAAATATTGGGTATCATGTTTCCTAGCAACATGACACCTTTACCATCCGATTCGATCCTCACGATTGTTTAAAACATGCTTCATAAAACCCGTGTAATTTTTTAATGACTGTTTAGAAGACGCTAATATCAGCATCTTTCATCCAAATAATTGAAACAGCATGGTTACGAAGGTGAATGTTTTTTTTCCATGTGTTTTCATCTCATCAGACTACTGATACATTGAGTGTCTTAAATAAAATGGTCTCCAACCCATGTCAGACCAGTCAAAAGAATTCATCATATATTGAATAAGAGATTTCATTCATAAACAATTTTCCTTTTTAATATACATATTGTTTAATGAATATTGGTTTATTAATATTTCAAAATATGTTGAAATAACATTAAAATTATGTATTTTATGTAAAATTGGAAATTATTTAGTCAATAATCATATTCTAGTTAAATAATATCGATATTTATGGGATACACAAAGTTCAATGGTCACTTGAAAGTAAATAACTCCATGGGAAGTTCATGGATAATTTTTTTATGGAAGTGAATGTCAACATTATAAGTAGTCAAAATATTTATAATACATCCATATAAAGAATAAGGATGATATTAATATAATTTATACCATTTGGAGTCAGAATAATGGGTTTTTATTTATTAGAATAATTACTATAAATATTTATTTTAAAACATTCTAGAGGAAGATATGCTTTCCATTTTGAAAAACATATTAAAAATACATTTATTTGAAAATAACGTTTATAAATAGAAATTATTTTGTAAAAGTGGAAAATAAATTTGAAAAATCAGTTTAAAATGTATAAAAACATTCATTAATTAATTTTCCTAAAATAGTTTCTTTGAAGAAATAGGTTTTGATCGAAGAGATAAATGAAGGTGAGTTTTTTTTAAATTCTTTTCTAAAACATTAGACCATCAAAATTGTGTAAAATGTTAATATGAATCGAAAATAATATTAAATAAACATATGAAATTATAATGAAGGCTTTTATTAAATCATTCAAAAATAATTCCATCAATTAAAATTCATGTGTAAACAATCCTAAATGAAATGATATTTTAATGTAAACCCTTTCAAAAATCCAAACATAAATGCTTGATTCAACTGATGAATTGATTATTTGTACCAATAATAAATAAAAATAAATCATGTGTAAATAAAAAATAGAATATAAGACCTCATTACACGTATAATCTGACAATAATGATGATAAAGAGGAAGTGACATAATCCAGTAAAAGATAATTAGGTTATGAAATTTTTTTACCGCATGTTTGATTTTAATCCAAATCCAATTAGATGAAATAATTCAAATTGAAACTCAAAATATGATGAATATTGAATTATTCATGATATTTTAATTCAAGGGTTAGTATATACACAATTTTAAAGAGAATTGTTTTATAATAAAAAATAAGACTCAATAAAATGTAAATTGAGAAAAAAACTCTTCCCCACAATTTCCTTTTTTTGTACATTCTTAAACCTCATATAGAATTTTTTAAACATGTTATTAACATATAAAAACCATATTAATAATTTACACTATCCTTTAAGATCCTTCTATATACAATTGTTTCCCATTCCTCTATAATATTTCATTGTTTTCATTATTTTGGTTAAAAACAGTTTTGTCATTTGAGTATGTTTTGACTAATTGTTTTTTTACTATAAAATTCATAAATATTTTATCATATCAAGAGTTTAATCCATGATAAAAATTTCATATATATTTATTATATATATATATCAATCCATAAAATATATTGATTGAAAATTAAATGCACTGTTCATGGAAATGGTTTTCCAGATTTACGCAAGAACACTGCATAATTTTCATATAATTTTAGAAGAAAGAAATGTAAGTGATATTTTATTTCCCCAAGAAGAATGATTATAGATAAATTATAATTTTTTTATAAAATGTAACTTGGAAAACATATTTTCATTTACAGTTGACTATATTTTCCAGTCTAGTATTTGGAGGAAAATAAAAACTATTTTATAACAAAAAAGTTAAAAAAATAATAAAAAACCATAATATTTTACAATTTTCATGGTATATCTTTATTGAATATAATATAATTGAAATTTATATATTATAAATTTTTTTAAAAAAATTTGATGATTATATTTTTCCTTTGAGTTGTTTTTTAAATAGCAAGAGAAAACCGTTTTTTGAAAACACCATTTTGAAAAATTGTTTAAAATAATATTTTAAATTTATATAAAATTTTAAATTTTATATATATGTATATATATATATATATAATTTTTGAAAATATAATGATATGTTTATGAAAATACACCTTTGTAAAATACTATTAAAAATATTTTACAATAATTGGAATATTGAAAACAAAATTTAGGAAAAACATTTCTAAATATAATAGCATAAAAAAATTAAATTTTTTTGATCACTTGGTATTGGATATTCCTTAATAAATACATGAGATTTATAAATATTATATTAATTTTGACAAAAATTATTCTTTGAAAATATAATAATTCCTTTTAATATACTTAGTGTTTGAATGGATTATATTTCTATTGGAAATACTTACATTTTGAAAAGATTAAAATACCAATGAAAATTAATACGCATTTAAAATATTGTAAGAGTTTGAAAAATAAATTATTTAAAACACCAATGAAAATAAAATTTTAAAAATACCATTGATAATAAATTTAGTTTTGAAAACCATATTTTTAAAACACATTTTCCTTTCTAAAATACATATTTTTATCCATTCATTTATAATAACCATTATTTTTGAAATTAATAAATTTTTAGTGTAATGCAACAAATAAGATCAACCCTAATTAAATCATGAGGTAGAATGGGGTATCAAATCATAGAAAAGGTCTAAATTGGAGCATGAGTTTAATCATCATTCCTTACAATCCAATTTGATTACTATAGGTGATGTTTATTTTAAAAAAAATTCAAGGTTTGATTTCTCATTTAACTCCCATAAAATAATACTTTTGAAAAAAATATTATTTTCAAAAGAAAATAATATTACATTAAAAATTCATTTTAATAACATTATTTAGGAAAATACTCTTTCCCTTATTTTCACATAAATGGAAGAATCTGTAATATATAAAACTCATTTTTAATGGAGTTATTATTAATCAATAATTTAATAAAGTTACATTCGTGTATAAATAAAGAATTATACACACACACAGACACACACACACACACACACATATATATATATATATTTATGAAATTTCAAGAATAATCAACAACATATGGCCCAAAATAGGATCATAAAAGACATATATAGAAAATGATGCGTTAAAAGATAAGATTCTATTTTATGAAATAATGGTATGTTTTATAATTATTTCTTGCGTACATATAATACGTTAATTTTGGTATATAAAATAAATGTCCTAGAAAACAGTAATCCTTATATATAAAATAACACTATAATAGTATAATAATTTTCTATAAATAAAATATATGCCTGAAAATATTATAACACCCTCTTATAAATATTAGTTTGGAAAAATTTATTCTTTAATATAAAAATTTGTAGTTGTAAATAAAACACATATAAACATCAAATATATAAATATTATACACATGTATACATGAAGAATAAAAAAATTAAATTTGAAAATAGTATATAAATATATACCATTATATATTGGAAAACAAATATTGTTTCATTAAGCTATCCTGGGGTGTTTGGACCAATTGAAGGTAGAGGAATTATGTCTACTTGAGTGGGGTGATCTAACATATAGAAAGGGTGGAGAAAAGAGGGAACAATTGGCTCAATATCATATAATAAAAACAATTGGGTTCTCCTAGTGGGATGATGTTTATATATATTTATGAAACAACGGTTCAGATGCTATATTCCAAGGGAATCTTTGATAATTGAACATGATAATTAAATATTTTTTATGGTGTGAGTTCTCTTTTGAAGTAGAGGTAGAGTATTATTCTTATAAATACAAAATATTAACACTATTGGGATGTCTCCATAAATTAATTTTCCTCCAATAATGAAAAATATTCAATAAAATAGGGTATATGGTGTAAATATTTCCATTAAATATGTTTTTATCATGTTTCTATGTTATTTTCCCCCATAAGATTGATGTTATTCATTTGATTAAAATATTTTTTTCTTAATACCATTAATAAATTAAAACTATTTTCACCAATAATAAGGGAAAAAATTTTAGTCGACAATATTATATATTTGAAATAATTATGATTCAAAATATTAAATATATTTTTTAAAATTAAAATCACATAATGGGCATAAATTAATATAAAATCAATCTCATACATGGGATGAAAAGTAGGGCCTTGAAGTAGAAATGTTCGAAATGTTTCTAAAATTTAATATGTAAATATAAAATAAAAATGATTAAAATTTTCAAAATTGGATTAATAAATTTATAATATAACTATATTGACATTAAAACTCATTCAAAATTTAATTTATCAATATAAATTAATTATATGAAAATTTATTTTTCAATTATGATTCAATATTATTCAATATTACTTAAAAATTCAAGATTCATAGAAAAATACCCAAAACTAACCTTGAGATAATTTGAAATTATCATTTCATAAATAAAGATTAATTTTCCAGATAAAATTTATAATATTATCAATATCTTGTTTTAAAACAACTGCGCCATTAAAACTCAGAAAAACAGTCTTTAGAAAAATATGTTTTTTATGAGTAAAATTGGATTTCTTTTTACCTTATACATACCAAATATATTGTATGAATGTAAACTAATATGATTTAATATATAAAATATACGTTTCAATAATATAATTAAATATTGATAATTATTTTAATTAATTGAGATAAAAATCTTTTAGTCACAGTGAAATAGTTTATAATTTAATTATTTCATTTATATTTAATTGGTTTATGTTCATTTATAATTAATTGGTAACCAATGATTTAAAACATATATTTTCATAATCTATTTAAACCTATTCATAAACACCAATATATTTTAATTGAGATAAATTACATTTTATATAATAATATTAATAGAATTCGGTAAAAATCAATCACGCATGTAACACAAGATTTCAAAGAATCTTGTTTCATCATGTGATAAAATCTAACACAGTATAATATGAATTGAATTCTAAATAATATATTGTATTTATTTAAAAAGGTTAATATATTGTAACATCTCTATTTTTTATATTCTTTTATATACATTTTCTTGTGTCTTAAACATGGTACTGAATATGAAATTCATATTTTAAAATTTTGGTGTGTAAAATAATCTACACCTTAATATAATTGTATCCTCAAAACATAAACTTCAATTTCGGTTTATAGGGAGATTTTGGAAATTTATTTTTACAAAAATCACATCATGAATAGGGTTGTTAAAAATTTCTCTAAAATTTAGAGGTAGGAAAAGAATAATGCCTTATTGAATAAAAAATAATTGGGTTCCCAATTAGGATAATAATAGTGGAATATGAATATATTGAAATTGAGGGAAAACATAAATATATATAGAGGTTGGTAGAGTTCATAGTTAAAAAAAAGTGATTTATCTATTTAATGTTGCGAGGATAAAAATTTTCAATGTAATTTGTGTGAAAATGTCAATGATATAATTAGAAATTCTGGAAATAGGATATCATTCTCTTCCAATATCCGTTTTTTATATTTGAGGAGTTATTTTAGAATATAATAATATAAGGTAATATACTTACATCATATATTATTATCTCATAATATCAATTTCATCGGTTTTTTGTTCTTTAATAAATTTTTATTTCATCCCTTATTCCATGAAATATATATCCAAAAGTAATTGTTTTTAGCCTAATGCACTAAAATTTTGTTTTTAAAGTTATTAAGATCCATAAATGTGTAACATGTAATTTTTTCACTCACTATACATTCTCCAAAAATAATATGGTTACAAATTTAAACATTAATTATTAAAAAAATAATATAGGTTCAGGTGTAATATTTATTCATCAAATTGTTTAAGTAAAAAATCACACATTAACTAGTATATCGCATATACCAATGGATGGTTTTAAACACATATTTTCATTCGATCATGGGTTCAAGCCCACCACATATTGGAATGGGATGGTTTTTCACACTGTATGGAGGTTTTCCTATTTAGAAAATATATTAAAATAATTCCTATAATATTCCAATAATATAATGGAAATACTATATATATACATGTAATCATTAAATAACCTTTTTACAATTAATTTTAACATAGTTTATTTTTTTCCCAAAAATTCTAACGATCTTATTTTATTATTATAAATTTTTTTAATTATTATATTAATCATAATGGTTATAACATCCATTAAAATTATGTATTTAATTTTTAAATTAATTTTTACTCATATATTTTTTTCAATAATATATATTCTATTAAACAATTTCTCCAAAAATATCCTTAGTCTTGGTATATTTCTAAAAAATGGCTTTTAAGATTGTTTTTGTATGATCAACCTTAAAATACTTAACCTTAGTGGTATCCATATTTCTTTTGTTTAAATATGCATAATTTTTCTAAATTTAGATGAATCTAGAGAGGTTTCATGATTCTTTTAATCAAAAAACTTTTGGCAAAACACATCAAAAATTAATTTCTAGAATCACAATACTTATGTAGTTAATCCATTTTATTGACACAAAAGTCCTTACATGGTCGATGTGGTTTCAATAATATCAATTATAGGATGTCTATATCATGACACTTTAGCTTCTATATAATGTAACTTAGTATTATCTTAATTCATTCATTGTCATAATCTATTAAAGTTTTTTATAATCTTTTGTCATAAAAATTTGAATTTCTTTACGAACAACTCATTGGAATGTCAATAATGATGTTAAATAAGGAATGTTTTCATGGATCCTGTTACACTCAAGTGATTCCTCACACATCCTTTACAAATATTTTACACTGAGGTACATCAGTTCCATAACCTTGTCTAATTTTAAATTCTAGATATGAATTTATTGATTCAAACACCCATATTATCTATATCATACTAAATGTTTGGATTTTCTTATATAATTATCCTCGTATTCAGTAATCTAGGGATATTCCCTAAGTAATGATTTACTAAATCTAGTCCCCATAGATTCTAAAAACTCTTTCATTAATACCCACTATAGGGCCTTAGTCCCCAGTAACCGGGATCCAGTTCATACTACCATTACATTATTGTAGATACAATATTCATATCCCAAGAAGACTGATCAGTATAGTAATTTTTGTATATAAATACATACATGACACTTATATTAAAATGGAATACCCAAATTACAATAATTTATTTCTTTTAAAGATATATTTATTCCATATAGAATATATTTTCATATCATTCCTAGTATACTTCATGTAATCCTAAGGATAAGTCATAAAATAATGGTGGGATAAAATGTTCTGTGAGGGTTAAATACAATGAAAACAATAATTAATTAGTGGGGATAATCATTAATAAAATTTATGTGACTCAGAAAACATTCCATATAATCAACAAATATATGGATATTTATAAATTATCTAATAAGGTAAATAAATGAGAACATGTGAAATTTAACAAATCATGAGAATTAAATGCATAAATAAATTGTAAAGGTGAAAGACTAGAATAAAAACAAGGAATTTAATCATTAATTTTATAGAAAAATACATCCATACATATTTTCATTGTGAAAATATCAGGGGTAATAATAAATGAATCCTGAATGAAGGAAATTATCAAATATTTGATTTCTTATTTCCCATGAACATTATACTATTACCATGTAGATATATCCTCTAGATATTTTAAAACATATTGGGTAGAACCCAACTGATTTGTATTAGGAACATTCACCTGCAACTACAATCAATATATGATCCTGAGAGAGTTTAATGTACATGATTACCACTGTGATGTTTTTGTTCTCAACATATTTTGCCTCATAAGACTACATATATAATGAGTGTGTACTCTAAATGGTTACAATATATTCTATACTAGTTGAATTAATGTATCATATATCAAATAATTAATTTAATTAACATACATATGCCTTATCAAATATCCTTACTAAGTAATTAATATGGTTTTATCAATATTTATTTATATAATCATGTCTCACCCCGACCCATGTGTTTATTTTTTTATGACTTCATTGGATTTAAATTACTTTTTCAGGGTTCGTATTTAGTCTCAGATCATATTTTTTATTTTATATTAAAATGTGTGTGTTTCAGGTTGGCGAGTTGTCCCTTGGGTGTAGTGCATTTTAAAAAACAATATTATGCTCTGCCCGGACATTGCACAACCAAGAATCTTCAATAAATTAATTAATTAATTAAAATAAATGAATTTTTTAATTAGAGCGCACATGAATTGTTGGGTCATTTAATATTTTTATTGTCTTAATGATTTTATTTATATTGAGAAAATATGGAAACATTTATTACTTTTATTTTAACCATCATTTTATCATTGTTATTCTAAACATTAAAATTAAATTAATGTTAATTGAAACAATTGTTCTCAATTATGTTATTGTTGTAATAATATTATTTTTATTATGAATATTATTATTATGATAATTGTTATGATGAATATTCTTCTTTTTATTATCATTATGGTATTCTACTATTATTATTATTATAATTTTATTAATATAATTATTATTCATATTATCATTATTATTAATATATTCTGGTTATTTATAATTTGTTTTTTTTAGATTTGTCTATTTTTTGGGTCTTCGGAGTACTTCTTTCCTCAAATCGTCATGCAGTATAGACCCGACCCCCTTCCCCTTTCTTGGCAGCGTGATTTCCCCTACTGCAGTGCTTTCTCCTAGTGTGGCGGTCTAGCGCACCCCGTCCTGCTCCATGGAACGTCCTAGAATTTTAAATAAACTCTCCTTCTCCTACATTCTCCAACCAGAAGCACCCTACCTCACCAATTTCTTCCCCTCCACTCCCAGCATCACTATCGGCTTCCCTTATCCCTTGTAGCACAACCAACCTGCTTCTCTCACCTTGCTCTGGTGCACCCGCCACCCTCTACACCGACACGATTCCTCCGATGCGGCCCCTACAGTCCAGTGCAATCCTCCCCTGACCTCCTCCTCCTCCCCACCCATCGACCTTCCTTGCAGCGTGGCATTGACCACTTGCTCAATGGTGAGCACTCCCCAAGCCTTCATCTTTCATTGAACATGGCTCCCTCCATCGCACTAACCATAGTCGCACAGTCTTCTGCAACAATGAACCACCCCTATCAAGTACCACTATATCGGCCTACAACTGAAGCGTTTCTCCAATAAAGCCTGGCACCCTCTCCTTCAAGAACGCCTGGCCTTCGGTTGATAACCCCCGTCTAGCTTTCCGCTGCTTCTCCTAGTGTAGCAGCCCAAATGCGGTCTTACTCCTCCAACCAGCGCACGCCTCCCCAACCTCTCCCCCCACTGATGTGTTTTCTCCCTATCAGTATAACATTATACATCATAATTTATTCTTTTTTTAGCTTTGTTTTGTTAAGGGTTTTGATTATTGATATTTCTTCTTGATAGAATAAGTGTTTTATAACATGCACGAGGTGTTTCTAAGGTTTTTTTGCCATCACGCCACAGATTTGAGGTATGATTTCAATGGACCTATAATTTTTAATTTAATAATTATTTATTTTATGATTTTCATGACATATATGATTATTAGGTGCTATTTTCTAGTTCTTGATAAAATATACTTATTGTTCAAGTGTTGTTTCATGATTGATTGATGAATTTTGTAATTGTTTTGTCAAATAGTGCACACTAAATATGGGGTCTTATTACAGCTGATCTCATAATTTGAGTTCCATATATTTTTTCTTTCTCGCACTTTTTCTAGGTGTTAATTTTATTATTCTACATATGGTTAATTCACTTTGTTTGAAAATGGTTTGTTTCAACCTTGTTTTATAAAAACGGTATTGTCCGGTTATAGTAGTGCACATTGTTTCCCTTAATTAAATGTTTCTTTTGGTTAGCACATGATTTTTGAGTTTTAGAACCTGGTTTAGAATTTTAAATAAAACCCTGACATGAATATTTGTGTTTATAAATTTGTGAGTGTCAACTGAAATCCTTTTCTAAGCATTGCAGTTCTGGTCTTCGTAATATTGCATGGTTGGCCTTTATGTGTTAAAAGTGACATAAAAGGTTTTTTTGTTTTTTTGAATGTGTTGGAAGCATGGGAAAAAACTTTTGAGGTAATTTTATGGATTTTCAAAGTGGTTAGGATTTGTTAAATTTTTTTTTATGAAATAATGAATTTTGGGGTAATTGGAAAAGTTTCAAATGTTTTAGGCTAAGTGAAGTGTGAAGTTAGATTTATTTAAAATCTGTTTTGTCATGTTTCAAGCAATTTGTAGCTCAGTTGGGGTATTTCATAAAAAATGGTTTTTTTGAAAGTGGGTTGGAAATGTTTTTATTGGGTTTTACAAATGCTTTTATTTGTTAGACGGTGTGTCTTGCAACTCTTTAGAAATTGGTTTGTATCATTGATAAAGAATGTTTTTATGGAATATTTAAGTACTCCTTTGACCCCTCTGTGAAAATATAAAGATGTTCTTATTATAAAAACCTCTATTAGTTTCTCTTAATTTCTTTCCAACATGGAATGGTAGGGATGTCCTCAGAATGTAATCCTCAAGTTCCATTATATAGGTTCCTTGGTTGGGAAAAATTGTAATCTACTTACATTAACTCATGAGAGTAATCCTTGCGGAGACTCGGGGTGAGTCCTACTGTGAAATATTATTATAATTATAGATTGTGATTTGATGCTTGACAGAATCTGTTGGCTCAACTCCTTTGATACTTGTGACATACAAACCTGGAATACTGAGAGAATTGTTTGAGACGAGTTCGGAAAAGGTAGGTTACATTACTGAATAGTGGCCCAGGGCAGATATGTTTGGGTTTATTACTATGGGAATAGCCCTCAGCCTACCTAAGAAAGGATGGTCGAGTGTTTTCGAGCTTTAGATTTTATTGTATTTGGCATGATACTATAGATGGGGTCGTAGGTATTATTGTCTTATGGATTATTCTTGAACTCTCTGGTTTTCCTATGTTTAGTGACTTTTTTCTAATGAACTATAGATGAGATATTTTCATACCAATTTACATTTCTCTTTCTATATCCACATTGTTACCTTTGTGTGGTGTTTTTTTAGGAAACGTTACATTTTGGTTTTCTTAATTCCTATGATCATATTTTCAAAAGAAAAGGTGTTCCAAACACTTTTTTTCTATTTTATATAATGACTATGGGAAATGGTGTGTAATTTTTTTCATGTAAAAATTATAGAAATACATATTTTAATATAACGTAGTTCAAACCTAGAATTTTTGTTTATTAATTTTATATATAGTGCATCAGGAATAGCTATTGGGCTAGTTTACAGAGTTTTAATACTCACACCCATAGTTCTTTTCTATTTTTAGTATTTTTGCTGACTACAGATTGAGTGTGCTCAACTTGGGTGATGATTGATAATTGAGTAGGAGAGTGACCTGTGGGGTCACATGGAGTTAGTTCGGATGTCGAGTTTAGTTAGTTTTATTTTCATTCATTCTTACTTAGTCGCCTCACCTGGTTTATTTATTTTGTGGTGCTCTATATTATTTCTGCTACATTATTTATTGGTATCTGGAGAAATTGTTCCCACATCCTATGCTAATGCCCGGGTGCTTGTCTCCATCAAAGAAGACAAGGAACACCTCTCGGGCCATGTGGTGGAGCAGCACAGGTGATTGGTTCAGTGTCAACCCGGATTTGTTTGTGAAAAAATGGTATCAGAGATAGGTTAGCTCTTAGAGAAACACTCTTTTCAGAGTGAATTCTATTATTTGGGATTTCATGTTAGATGGAGTAGGATTGTTGGGACTCGAGGTATAAGAGTGCGAAAAGCGTCGCGAACTCTTGCTCATTATGATCATCAGGTTTCCATGGGAACTCTGGCTTAATTTGTTTATTTGGGTCTTTATGGAAATGTTTTGCGATTGGGATATGGAAAAGGGAGATGGGCTAAATTTCCTCCTAATCCGCATGGTGTGGAAAGCCAAGTGGATCTAGGGGCATTGTCCAAAAAGGATCTCCTTGTCAGTGGCATGTTTGGCGTATTGTCGCCAACCCTATGCTCATGTCACCCACTAACACTAGTTCCCTGTTTGAGTTTTTTTAGGTTTCCATTTATTGGTGAATGTGGTTTGAAACAAGAATGTTGGTTTTGTAAAATGGTAGCTTTAAATGACATGTTTAATTTGAGGATTTCTTTAATGTAAAATGGATGAATGATTTGTTTTTGGAAAATGAAGATGCTTTTTTTGGCCTTGGGGTACCTATAGGTTCTCACATGTGTAGTGGTATGATGGAAATGCGTGTAGATGTCTAGTATAGTGAATGGATGTTTGAGGTGGCACAAAAACATGTGTGTGAGTGAGACACTATGGAATACTAGTGGATAGTTTTTATCTCACCATGAAAGTTATAAATAAATATTTTTTCAAAGAGAAAAGTTTTGATGATGTGATAGATTATTCTTTTTTTTTGTTTAGAGCTTCTCATATGTACAGTGGGTGTATTTGAGGATTTTTAATTATTGAGTTGGTCATGATTATGTTCTTGAATCTTCGTGTTTAGTGGCTATTCTATTGAATCTTTGATGGGTGATCGTAGTATGGTTGATCAATCTATGGATTATATGCTTGAGTTTGGGAAGCTATATATACCTCTCTTTTATGGCCATTCAAACCCTTCTGTGGTGGAGGAGTGGATGTGTATGATTGAATGGGACTTTAACCTCGTTGAGTATTATGAGTCGTTGAAGGTGCTATTTCAAACATCATGCATGAATGTTCACCGTGGATGTGGTGGAATTCAGTGTCTCGGAAAAAGCCATGTCAATAGATTACATGGGAGTTTTTCAAGGCATTTTTCATTCATCAGTATTTATCTAATGAAGAAAGCGTGATAAAGGGGAAGGAGACGTGTTGTCTACAGCATGGAGACAGATCTGTGTTGGAAAATTTCTAGAACTTTTTGGAACTAGTCCCTTATGATTTAGGGAATGCAACAGATGTCCCCATGAAGGATAGAATTTTTGAGGCAGCTCTTTGGACCGATCTACAGTCAAAGATGATAGAGTTCAACATAACTTCATTTTCCGATGTGGTGAGACATGCTTTCCATGTCGAGGCCATGATGGTATGAGTTCTCGATATATTCCTCCATCCATTGATCCCTGTGAACAATGTTGAAGATCCAATAAAGGAGATGAGTAAGAAATTGAATGTGGATAAAGAAAGTCATGGAATCGAAAGACATCATGATATTTCATAAAACTCTTTGGAGCGAGAGATCCTCATGTGATATCAGTGTGGAAAGTTGGGTCCCAAGAAGCCGTCATGACCAAGTGCTCTGAAACCCCGCCAGGAATGTGGATGCATGGGTCAGTTGCGATGATTCTATAGGGGAGTTTTTAGAAAGCATCATGGAGGAAGTTATCCTATGTGAAGTGTCATTGGGTTTTTGTTCCCAGTTTCTTATGTAACATTCCATTCTGTGTAAGGGACATTTTACCATTGCAGTTGTACTGATGGGGTTTTAGGTTTTGACATATATGGGATGTTGTGGGTCTTTTTATGAACTCTGATCTTGAATGCCAATAGGTTTTTCATTTTAAAATCAGATCCATTCTTTTGTCAAACAATAAGGTTTATGTTTCTTATTAGGATTATCAAAACCTGACTGCGAGGTAGGAGACACTTCATCCATCATAGATCTAGCCAAAAGGCTGCGGAGTGATGTTGGAGCGCATTTAGTAACCTCGGGGAAATTTAAGGAGTCTAGTTAAGATTGTGCCTCTATCGTGTGGTGAGACTATTTAAGTGTTTCTCCTCTAGTTTCTCAATCGTTGTAATTATCCTCTTGTCTTAAAGTGGGAAATGGACATATCTCTCATGCAATGTCAGTAATTGTGACTTTTTGATGCAAGATGCAAATCAGTGACCTCGTGTGTACCACCCATGTGAATTTGTTGCAAATTTGGTTTTTGTCCAACCTGAAGTGAAGGGTCATGAGTAGTAGTTTGTCACGGTTTCATTGATACATTCTTTGACCCCACACTCCCCACAAATGGCGATATGGTTTTTAGTTGGTGCATAATTTCTGTTTAATCTCCTATCACTTTCAGATGGGAGTGAGTGGTTTAAATATCATTGTTGTGTTCTTTCTAGCTTCAGTAAGGCCTGATGCAGGTGTATGTTGGACTTCTATTTGGTAGTTATTAGGATAGTTCATTATGGTGGGGAGAACCACCCTAAGTTTCTTTGGGTTTTCTCTTATGTCGTTATCGGATGATAGTTGAGTGCTTATAGTGGGGAGCACGTTTAGGGTTCCCCTCTGTTAGGGATTTATTTTGGGAAATGTGGTTGAGTCCCATTGGTCGTCGATGGAATGTCCTTGGGTTAAGATGTTGGATCATGTTTATATGGAATCCTTAGGGTTTGATAGATCAGTTGGATAATGTTATGGGTTTCTGGGGGTACAAATCATTATGGAGGGGAGAATTGTCACAACTGGACCCATGCATTTATTTTTCTTTATGATTTCTTTGGCTTTAAATTATTTTTCTAGGGTTCGAGTTCAGTCTCAAATCAGATTTTTGAGTTTATGTTAAAATGTGTGTGTTTTGGGTTGATGTTTTTGGCACATGGGCACAACACGTTTTTAAAAACACTACGCGGATCTGCCCAGACATTGTGTGGCGTGCCATCTTTGAAAAATTAATTAATTAAATAAAATAAATGGTTTTTTTAATTAGAGTTCACATTTATTGTTGGGTCATTTAAAATTTTTATTGTCTTAATGATTTTATTAATAGTTAAATAGTATGAGCACATTTATTTTTTTATTATTATCATCATGTTATTATTGTTATTCTAAACATTACAATTAAATTAATGTTAATTGCAACAGTTTTTCATAATTATTTTACTATTGTAATAATATTATTGTCGTTTCGAATATTATTATTATGATTATTGTTTTTATTATTATTCTTAATATTATCATCATTAAGGTATTACAAATAATAATAATAATATTATTATTATTATTATTATATTGGGTATATTTATACATGGTTTTCTTAGATTAGAACTATGTATTAGGGTTTCCAGTGGACTTCTTTCCTCCATTCTTTACACAGTAGAGACCAGACACCCCTTCAGCATTCATGGTGGAACAATTTCCCCTAGTGAAATTCCTCCTTTTAGTGTTGTGGTCTCGAACTCCTCATCCTACTCAGTGGAACATCCTATCATTTTAAATATCCTATCCTTTCCATGCGCACTCCAACCACCACAATCCGATTTCTTCCCCTATTCCCTTACAACACTACCAACCAGCTTCTCTCGTCTTCCACTGGTGTACCCTCCACCCTCCACTCTGGAACATTTTCTCTGGCCTAGCCCCTTCAGTCTGGCACAACCCTCCCCCGACCTCCTCCTCCTACCCAACTGCCATCCTTCCTTGCAGCTCACCACTGACCGCTTGCTCCAAGCGGCATACACCCCTGGCACTCACCTTTCATTGCGCGTCCCTCCCTCCAATGCACTAACCATAGCCACACAGTTCTCCACAGCAATAAACGACACCCCTTTCATGTCGCTCTCAGTTGGCCTCCCATTGAAGTGTAGCCCCAATAATGCCAGGCGCCCTCTCCTGCCAGAGTGCCTGGCCTTTGGTTGAGACCCCCCGTCTAGCTGTAACCAACTTCTCCTAGCACAGCAGCCTGGACGCAGTTCTTCTCCTCCGACCAGCATGCGCCTCCCCAATATAGCGAAAACATTCATAAATGAGCATAAACATTATTAATGTTTACATTACATCATGAAATGGAAATCTACAACAACATTGTTTTCATAGGAAACATTGAGTTCCCATAGACTATCCTGTAGGTCTTTTGTAATATACTTCTTCACATCATGGAAAAAATAAAACATAGAAATGGGTGAGCTTAGATGCTCATTAAGGATAACAATTTATCGAAAACATTCTTAACTGAGCCTAAACATTTAAGGCAATGTACAAAACTTAAAAAAGCCTTTTCAACATAAACATCATCATAATATGGAAAATATAAATCAAAGTAATATCACTTTTATACTCACATTGATATTCTACTGGTCGAATAATCACATGAAATATCAATAGCCACTTTCATAATGATGGAATGCATAATGCCAGACATTCATGACCACATAGTCATGGCCTTGTGCCAGGAATACAAATATGTTTTTTTCAAGGCCTTGTGCCATGAAATGAGTTTGTCTCATGAGTCCTACATATGCATCGAGGAGCTATAGCGGGCTCCACCCTTCACTTACTATGTCTAATGCATTCCTGATATGAAAAGTTTTAAACATAAAATAAACATTCATATTAAAACCGGCATACCAAATGTCAATACATTATCCATAAACCAAGAATGGTATGAAGTAACACACCCACAGTAAAACATAACACAAAACCTTCAATATAATATGGATGTTTTGTATCATAATAAATCAACTTCAAACAAACATAAAATCCATCAAAGGATGTTGAAATAGATTAAATCAAAAACTTCTTTAGATAAATATCTCTTTCTATTTTGAAATCATTTAAATGTCACTTAATAATAAAAGAAAACTATTACATTTGAAAATATTATTATTAGATTATAATGGAATCTTTGACAATGTTATAGCGGCCGAAAATAGCCAAACTCACCGTATATGTTAAAAAATTAAATCCATACCTTAATTTTGTTGAAAAGGTTATAAAGGACCTTCTTTGGAAAACAATAGAAAGATTAATTTATAAACATCATATAAAATTCAAACAATGGTGTAAATGAATTTAACCCCTAGTCTATAAAATAGTAATAATGTTTTTGAAATACATTTTTAAGAAACACGGATGTGGATGATAAAGAGGTCCTAGTAAATAATTAGGTAAAAATAAGATGAGATAATAAAGAGATTGTGAAATTAACCCTTACCTTGTACTTTTACTTGTTCTAGGGTAAGTTAACCTCCTGTATAATGGTGAAATAATTGTTATAAATTATATAATAATCATATAAAATAATATTATATCATATATGATCTTTTAACATTGTTTTTTAAATAATATGTTAGTATTATCGTCGTTTCAAGTGTTAACTGATTTGTATTCCTTTATATGATTTGTTATCTAACATTTGTTTGTTGTGGAAATGATGTATCTTATTCATATTCAGAATTATATTATGTCTTTAAATAATATTTTTAATCATCAAATGAAAATTATTCTTGAATGTATACGATGGGGAATGACGGTCATCGCGTTGATGGAGACGGTAATCCATACGTATGCACGAGCGACAATATCATTCTTTTGATATTAAAATTTTATATAATGGGATGGTATATCATATATACAGATTAATTATCATGTTATATTTATTATTTACATCAATTACTTTGAGCTGATTTGATGTGGTTTTGGATTACCTTCACCTTTTCCATCATCTTATCCACAAGTTTGGGGCCTATGAGTTTTCTTTAATCAACATCATCCCAATAGTTTGGTGTGCGGAATCTCTTTCCGTATAATTCTTCATATGGTGAAATCTGAATACTTGAATAGAAGATATTATTATAGGAAAATTCTATCCGAGGTAAATATTGATCCCACATACATTCAAAGTATAGTGAGAAAGTCTCAACATGTCTTCTAAGGTTTTAATAGTACGTTCTGATTGTCCATCTATTTGTGTGTGGTAGGTAATGCTCAAACAATGTTCAGTATCCAGGGATTTCTAAAGGCTTTTCTAGATTCTTGATGTAATACGTGGATCATGATCAGAAACAATTGATAGTGGTACTCCATTAATTCATAAAACATTATTAATATATAGTATTGCTAAACATTAAAGTGGTAAATCTTCTCTTATAGCAATAAAATGTGTTGACATGGTAAGACAAGCAACAATGACCCATATTACATCATTCCTTCTATGAGTATTTGGTAGTCCCATGAAAATGTCCATTGCAATATTATCTAATTTCCAGGTAGGTATGGGAAGAGGTTGCAACACTCCTCCAGGTTGTTGCCTCCATCTTTCACTTGTTGAAAAACCAAACATCTTGACACAAAATAATGATTTACTTCAAAGGGAGATTGATGATTTTGGGTCATGATGTTTGGTTTGTCAACAAGTGAAAGCAGGAAGGCAACAACCTGGAAGAGTCTTGCATCCTCTTCACATACCTGAGTGGAAATTGGATAATATTACAATGGACATTTTCATGGGACTACCAAGGACTCCTAGAAGGAAGGATGTAATATTGGTCATTGTTGATTTTCTTACCATGTCAACACATTTTATTGTTATAAGACAAGATTTACCACAATAATGTTTAGAAACACTATATATTAATAATGTTTTATGACTTCATGGAGTACCACTATCAATTTTTTCTGATCATGATCCACGTATTACATCAATATTCTAGAAAATCCTTCAGAAATCCCGGGATACTGAATATTGTTTGAACATTACCTACCACCCACAAATAGATGGACAATTAGAACACACTATTAAAACCTTAGAAGACATGCTGAGACTTACACACTATACTTTGAAGGTACGTGGGATCAATATTTACCTCAGATAGAATTTTACTATAACAATAGATTCTATTCAAGTATTCAAGTGGCACCATATGTAGCGTTATACGGAAATAGATTCCTCACACCAACCTGTTGGGATGATGTTGATGAATGAAAACTCGTAGGCCCCAAACTTGTGGATAAAATGATGGAAAAGGTGAAGGTAATCCAAAACCACATCAAAGAAGCTCAAAGTAATTGATGTAAATAATAAATATAACATGGTAGTTATTCTGTATATATGATATACCATCCCATTATATATAATTTTAATATCAAAAGAATGATATTGTCGCTCGTGCATACGTACGGATTACCGTCTCCACAAACGCGATGACCTTCATTTTCCATCGTATACATTCAAGACTAATTTTCATTTTATGATTAAAAATATTGTTTAAAGACATAATGTAATTCTGAATATGAATAAGATACATCATTTCCACAACAAACATTAGTTACATAACAAATCATATAAAGGAAAATGAATCCGTTAACACCCAAATACTAACATATTATTTACAAAACAATGTTAAAAGATCACATATAATATATTATTAATGTATATGATTATTATATAATTTATAACAATTATTTCACCATTATACATGAGGTTAACCTACCCTATACCATGTAAAAGTACAAGGTAAGAGTTAATTTCACAATCTCTTTATTATCTCAGCTTATTTTTACATAATTATTTACTGGGACATTTTTATCATCCACATCCGTGGTTCATCAAAATGTATTTCAAAAACATTTTTACTATTTTATAGACTATGGGTTAAAGTAATTTATACCTTTTTTAGACTTTTATATGATGTTTACAAATTAATCTTTCTATTGTTTTACAAACAAGGTCCTTTATAACCTTTTCAACAAAATTAAGGTATGAATTTCTTTTTTTAACATATACGGAGAGGGTGGCTATTTTCTGCTACTATAACATTGTAGAAGCATACATTATAAGCTAATAATAATATTTTCAAATATAATTGTATTCTTTTATAATTAAGTGACTTTTAAATGATTTCAAAATAGAAAGAGATATTTCTATAAAAAGGTTTTTTATTTAATCTATTTCAACATCCTTTGACGGATTTTATGATTGTTTGATATCGATTTATTATGATACACAACATCCATATTGTACTGATGGTTTTGTGATATGTTTGACTGTAGATGTGTTAGTTTATACCATTCCTGGTTTATGGATAATGGATTGACATTTGGTATGCCAGTTTTAATATGAATGTTTATGTTATGTCTAAAACTTTTCATATCAAGAATGCATTAGACATAGTAAGTGAAGGGTGGAGCCCGCTATAGCTCCTCGATGCATCAGTAGGACTCATGAGACAAACTAGTGTCCTGGAACAAGGCCTTGACAAAATATTATTTGTATTCTTAGCACAAGTCCATGACAATGTGGTTATGAAGGACTCACATTATGCATTCTGTCATTATGAATGTGGCTATTGATATTGTATGTGTTTATTCGACCAGTAGAATATCTATGTGAGTATGGAAGTGGAATTATTTTGATTTATATTTTCCATATTATGATTATGTTAATGTTGAAAAGGCTTTTTTTAAAGTTTTATGCATTGCCTTAAATGTTTATGCCCATTTATGAAATTTTTCAGTATATTGTTATCCTTAATGAGCATCTGATCTCACCCCTTTCTTTGTTTTATTCGTTCCAGGATGTGAAGAAGAATATTATGAAAGACCTGTAGGATAGTCTATGGGAACTCAATGTTTCCTATGTAAACAATGTTGTCGTATATTTCCAAGAATACTAATCAGTATAGTAATTTATGTATACTAAATACCTACATGACACTTCTATTAAAATGGAATACCCAAATTACCATAATTTATTTCTTTTAAAGATATATTTCTTCCTTATAGAATATCATTACATATAATTCATTGTATACATCATGTAATCCTGAGGATAAGACAAAAAATAAGGGTGGGATGAAATGTTCTGTAAGGGTTAATTACAATGGAAACAATAATTAATTAGTGTGGATAATCATTACTAAAATGTATGTGACTGAGACAACATTCCATATAATCAATAAATATAAGGATATTCATTAATTATCTAATCAGGGAAATAAATGAGAACAAATGAAATTTAACAAATCACGAGAATTAAATGCATAAATAAATTGTAAAGTTGAAAAACTAAAATAAAAACTAGGAATTTAATCATTAAATTTATAGAAAAATAAATCCAAACATATTTTCATTGTGAAAATATCAGGGGTAATAATAAATGAATCCTGAATGAAGGAAATTATCAAATATTTGATTTCTTATTTCCCATGAACATTACACCATTACAATGTAGATATATCCCCTAGATATTTTAAAACATATTGGGTAGAACCCAACTGATTTTTATCAAGAACATTCTCCTGAAACTACAATCAAGATATTATCCTGAGACAGTTTAAAGTACATGATTACAAACATGATGTTTTTGTTCTCAAATTATTTCACCTCATAAGACTAAATATATATTGAGGGTGTACTCTAAATGGTTACAATCTATTCCATGCTAGTTGAATTAATTTATATCAAATAATTTATTTAATTCATATACAATATGCCTTATCAAATATCCTTATTAAGTAATGAATATAGTTTTATCAACATTTCTTTATATAATCATGTCTCACCACGACCCATGTGTTTATTTTATATTATGACTTCATTGCATTAAATTACTTCATCAGAGTTCGTGTTTACTCTCAGATCATAGTTTTTATTTTTTGTTAAAAAGTGTGTGTTTCAGGTTGGTGAGTTGGCCCTTGGGCGCATTGCATTTTAAAAGACAATATTATGCTCTGATCGGACATTGAATGACTGACCATCTTCAATAAATAAATAAATAAATTAAAATAAATGGATTTTTTAATTAGAGTTGTTAGTCCATTTAATATTTTTATTCTCTTAATAATTTTATTTATATTGAGAAAATATGGAAACATTTATTATTTTTATTTTTATAATCATTTTATCATTGTTATTCTAAAAATTACAATTACATTAATGTAAATTGAAACAATTGTTTTCAATTATATAATTGTTGTAATAATATTATTGTTGTTGTGAATATTATTATTATGATAATTGTTATGATGATTATTCTTATTATTATTATCATTATGGTATTATTATTATTATTATTATTATTATTATTATATTTTGGATATTAATAATTGGTTTTTTAGATTTGACTATTTTTTTGGGGTTTCCGGAGGACTTATTTCCTCAATTCTTCACGCAGTATAGACTCGACTCCCCTTCCCCTTTCTTGGCATCGTGATTTCCCATGGTGCAGCACTTCCTCATAGTATGGAAGTCTGGCATGCCTTGTCCTGCTCAGCGGAACGTCCTATAATTTTAAATATACTCTCTTTCCTCTGCGTTCTCCAACCAACAGCTCCTGACCTTTCCAATTTCTTCCCATCCACTCCCAGCAGTAATTTCGGCTTCCCTCTTCCCATGTTGGAAAACCAACCTGCTTCTCTCACCTTTCTCTGGGGCACCCGCCACCCTCTATGCTGAAACGATTCCTCCAGTGAGGCCCCTGTAGTCCAGCGCAATCCTGCCCCAAAATCCTCCTACTTCCCACCCATATACCTTCCTTGCAGCGTGCCATTGAACACTTGCTCAATGAGGCACACACCCTCAAGCCCTCTTCTTCTTTGCATGCGACTCGCACCATCGCACTAACCATAGCTGCACAGTCTACCACAACAATGAACCACCCCCTATAAAGTTACACTATATCGGCTTACAGCTAAAGCACATCACTAATAAAGCCTAGAACCCTCTCCTTCCATCATATCTGGCCTTCAGTTAAGAACCCTAGTCTAGCTTTCCGCTGCTTCTCCTAGTGCAGCAGCCCGGACACGGTCCTAACCCTCCAACCAGCGCACACCTCCCCAACCTCTCCCCCCAATTATGTGTTTTCTCCTCATCAGTATAACATTCTACATCATAATTTATTCTTGTATTTATCTTTGTTTTGTTAAGGGTTTTTGATGATTTATATTTTGTCTTGATAGAATCAGTGTTTTATAACATTCACGAGGTGTTTCTGATGTTGTGTTGTCATCACACCGTGGATTCGTGGTAGGATTTCAATGCACCAATCCTTTTTAATTTAAAAATCATTAATTTCATGGTTTTCATAACATATATGATTATTAGGTGCTATTTTCTAGTTGTGGATAAAATTTCATTACTGGTCAAGTGTTGTTTTAAGCTTGATTGTTGATTTTTTTAATTGTTTTGTGAAATAGTCCACACTAAATGTGGGGTCATATTACAGTTGACCTCGTAATTTGAGTTCCATCTATTTATTTTTTCTCGCACTTTTTCTAGGTGTTAATTTTTATTGTGCTACATTTGGTTAATTCTCATTGTTTGAAAATGGGTAGTTCCAACATTGTTTTATAAAAATGGTATCATTCAGTTATATTAGTGCACACTGTTTCCACTAATTAAATGTTTCATTTG
This sequence comes from Viscum album, assembly GCA_963277665.1. NCBI lineage: Eukaryota > Viridiplantae > Streptophyta > Magnoliopsida > Santalales > Viscaceae > Viscum > Viscum album. Next base: position 1,937,028,692 of record OY728137.1, read on the forward strand.
GTTAGCACATGATTTTTGAGTTTTAGAACATGGTTGATATTTTTAATTAATACACTGACATGAAAATTGGTGTTTATAAATTTTTGAGTGTCAACTGAAATCATCTGCTAAGCATTGCACTTCTGGTCTTCGTAATAGTGTCAGGTTGGCCTTTATGTGTTAAAAGTGACATAAAATGTTTTGTTTGTTTTTTTGAAAGTGTTGGAAGCATGGAAAAAATATTTGAGGTAATTTTATGGACTTCCAAACTGTTTAGAATTTGTAAAAAAAAAATTGTATTTTATTAAATAATGAATTTGGGGTAATTGGAAAAGTTTGAAATGTTTTAGGCTATGTGAAGTGTGAATTTAGCTTTATTTAAAATCTATTTTGTCTTTTTTCAATGAATTTGAAGCTCAGTTTGGTATTTCATAAAAGATGGTTTTGTTTGAAAGTTTGTAGAAAATGTTTTTATTGGGTTTTACAAGTGTTTTTATTTGGTAGATGGTGTGTCTTGCACCTATTTAAAAATTAGTTTGCATCTTTGATAAAGAATGTTTTTATGGAATGTTTAATTACCCGTTTAACCCCTTTGTGAAAATATATGGATGTTCTTATTAGAAAAACTTCAATTAGTTTCTCCTAATTTCATTCCAACATGGAATGGTAGGGATTTCCTCAAATGGAATCCTCTGGTTCCATTATGTAGGTTCCTTGGTTGGGAACAATTGCAATCTACGTACATTAACTCATGAGAGTCATCCTTGGTTAGACTTAGGGTGAGGCCTACTATGAAATATTATTATAATTATATATTGTTATTTGATGGGTGATAGAATCTGTTGGCTCAACTCCTTTTATACTTGTGACATACAAACCAGGAATATTGAGAGAATTGTTTGAGATGAGTACTGCAAAGGTAGGTTACAGTACTGAATAGTAGACCAGGGCAGATATGTTTGGGTTTATTACTATGGGAGTAGCCCTCAGCCTACCTATGAAAGGATGGCCGAGTGTTTTGGGGATTTATATTTCATTTTATTTGGCATGATACTATAGATGGGGTCATATGTATTATTATCTTATGGATTATTCTTGAACTCTCAGGTTTTCCTATGTTTTGTGACTTTTTTTAATGAACTATTGCTGAGATATTTGCATAAAAATTTACATTTCACTTTCTATATCCGTATTGGTACCTTTGTGTGGTGTTTTTTTAGGAAAAGTTTCATTTTGGTTTTCATAATTATTATGATAATGTTTTCAAAAGAAAAAGGTGTTCCAAACAATTTTTTTCTATTTTATTTAATGACTATGGGAAATGGTTTTTAATTTTTATTCATGAGAAAATTATAGAAATACATACTTTAATATATCATAGTTCAAACCTAGAATTTATGTTTCTTAATTCTATATGTAGTGCATTGGGAATAGTTATCGGGCTAGTTTACTAAGTTTTAATACTCACGCCAATAGTCCTTTTCTGTTGTTAGTGTTTGTGCAGACTAACAATTGAGTGTGATCAACTTGGGTGATGCTTGATAATTGAGTAGGAGGGTGACCTTCGGGGTCACAGGGAGTTAGTTCGGGCGTCGAGTTTAGTTAGTTTTATTTTAATTCATTAGTACTTAGTCACTTCACCTGGTTTAGTTATTCTGAGGTGATCGAAATTATTTCTTCTAAATTATTTATTTGTATTTGGAGTAATTGTTCCCACATCCTATGCTAATTCTTGAGCACTTGTCACCATCCAAGAGGACCGGGAACACCTCTCGGGCCATGTGGTGTAGCAGCACAAGTGATTGGTTTAGTGTCAACCTTCATTGGTTCGTGACACAATGGTATCAGAGATAGGTTAGCTCTTAGAGGAACACTCTTTCAGAGTGCATTCTATTATTTGGGATTTCATGTTAGATGGAGTAGGATTGTTGGGACTCGAGGGGTAAGAGTGGGAAAAGCATCGCAAACTCTTTCTCGTTCTGATCATCGGGTTTCCATGGGAACTCCGACTTAATTTGATTATTTCGGTCTTTATGGAATTGTTTTGCGATTGGGATATGTCAAAAGGAGATGGGCTAAATTTCTTCCTAAGTCGTATGTTCTGGAAATCCAAGTGGATCTAGGTGAAGTTTCCAAAAAGGCTCCCCATTTCGGTGATGTGTTTGGCATATGGTCTCCAACCCTATGCTCAAGTCACCTACTAACACTAGTTCTCTGTTTGAGTTGTTTTGGGTTTCCTTTTATTGCGGAATGTGTTTTGAATCAAGAATGTTGGTTTTTTAAAATGGTAGCTTTAAATGACATGTTTAATTTTAGGATTTCTTTTATGTAAATGGGATGAATGATTTGTTTTTGGAAAATTAATTTGCTTTTTTTGGACTTGGGGTTCCTATAGGTTCTCACATGTGTAGTGGTATGTTGGAAATGCGTGCAGATGTCTAGTATAGTGAATGGATTCCTGAGGTGGCACAGAAACATGTGTGTGAGTGAGACTCTAAGGAATTGTAGTGGTGAGTTTTTATCTCACCAATCTTGTTATAAAATAAATAATTTTTCAAAGAGAAACGTTTTGATGATGTGATATATTTTTTTTACAGCTTCTCATATATACAGTGTTTAGTTTTGAGGATTATTAATTATTGATTTGGTCATGATTATGTTCTTGACTCTTCTTTTTTAGTGGCTATTCCTTTGAAGATTCGATGGGTGATCGTAGTATGGTTGATCAATCTAAGGATTTTATGCTTTAGTTTGGGAATCTAGATCTACCTCTCATTTATGGTCATGCATACCCTTCTATGGTGGAGGAGTGGATGCGGAGGATTGAAAGGGACTTTAACCTCATTGAGTTTCCCAAGACGTTGAAGGTGCTATTTCAACCTTCATTCATGAATGTTCACTGTGGATGTGGTGGAAGTCAGTGTCTTGGAACAAGCCTCGTCAATAGATTGCATGGGAGTTTTTCAGGGCATTTTTCAATCATCAGTTTTTATCTAATAAGGAAAGGGTGAGAAAGGGGAATGAGATGTGTTGTCTACAGCATGATGACGTATCCGTGATGGAATATTTCTTGCACTTTTTGTAACTAGTGCCTTGTGACTTAGGGTCTGCAACAGATGACCCCATGAAGGCTCGAATTTTTGAGGCAGCTCTCTGGACCGATCTACAATAAAAGATGTCAGAGTTCAAATTATCTTCATTTACCGATGTGTTGAGACATTATTTTAATGTCGAAGCCAGGATGGTATGAGTTCTCAAAATATTCCTCCATCGATTTATCCCGGTGAATAGTGTTGAAGATCTTAGAATGGATATGAGTAAGTAATTAAATGTGGATAAAGCAAGTCATGGTATTAATAGACATCAAGATCATTCATAATCCTCTTTGGAGCGAGATATCCTCGTGTGATATCTGTGTGGAATGTTGCGTCCCAAGAAGTCATCATGCCCAAGTGCTCTGAAACCCCGCCAAGCATGTGGATGCTTGGGTCAGTTGAGATGATTCTATAGGGGAGTTGCTAGAAAGTATCTTGGAGGAAGTTCTCCTAAGTGAAGTGTTACTGGGTTTTGTTTCACGGTTTCTTTTGTAACATTCCATTCAGTGTAAGTGATCTTTTACCATTGCAGTTGTATTGATGGAGTTTTAGGTTTTGACATATATGGGATTTTGTGGGTATTTTTATGAATTCTGATCTTGAATGCCAATAGGCTTTTCATTTTAAAATCAGGTCCATTCTTTTGTCAAAAAATAAGGTGTATGTTTCTTATTAGGATTACCAAAACCTGACTGCGAGGTAGGAGACACTTCATCCATCAGAGATCCAACCAAAAGGTCGCATAGTGAAGTTGGAGTGCATTTAGGAACCTCAGGAAAATTTAAGGAGTTTGGTTAAGGTTGTGTCTATATCGTGTGGTGAGACTGTTTTAGTGTTTTCCCTCTAGTTTCTCAATCGTTGTAATTATCCTATTGTCTCAAATAGGGAAATGGACTTATCCCTCATGAAATGTCGGTAATTGTGCCTTTTGGATGCATGATGCAAATCAGTGACCTCGTGTGTACCACCCATGTGAATTTGTTGCGAATTTGGTTTTTGTCCAACCTGAAGTGATGGGTCATGAGTAGTTTTTTGTCATGGTTTCATTGATCTAATCATTTTTCCCACACTCCTTGCCCATGGGGATATGGTTTTTAGTTGGTGCATAATTTTTGTTTAAGATCTTATCACTTTTAGACGGGAGTGAGAGGTTTAAATGTCATTGTTGTGTTCTTTCTAGCTTCAATAAGGCCTGATGCAGGTCTAAGTTGGATTTCTATTTGGTAGCTATTAAGATGGTACTTTATGATGGGGAGAGCCACTATGAGTCTCTTTGTGTTTTCCCTTATGTCTTTATCGGATGATAGTTGAGTGTTTATAGTGGGGATCCCATTTAGGGTTCCCCTCTACTAGGGATTTATTTTGGGAAATGTGGTTGAGTCCCATTGGTCGTCGATGGAATGTCCTTGGGTTAAGAAGATGGATCAAGTTTATATGGAATCATTAGGGTTTGATCGATCGGTTGGATAGTTTTATGGCTTTTTGGAGGCATAAATCATTATGGTAGGGAGAATTTCCACAACTAGACCCATGCATTTATTTTTCATTATGATTTCTTTGGCTTTAAATTATTTTTCTTAGGTACGAGTTCAGTCTCAGATCAGATTTTTGAGTTTATGTTAAAATGTGTGTGTTTTGGGATGATGTTTATGGCACATGGGAAAAGTTCATTTTGAAATACACCACGCGGCTCCACCCAGACATTGCATGACGTGCCATCTTTGAAAAATTAATTAATTAAAAAAAATAAATGGATTTTTTAATGAGAGCGCACATTTATTGGTGGGTCATTTAATATTTTTATTGTCTTAATAATTTTATTAATATTTAAATAATATGAAAACATTTAATATTTTTATTTTTATCATCATGTTATTATTTTTATTCTAAATATTACAATTAAATTAATTTTAATTGCAACAGTTTTTCAGAATTATTTTACTATTGTAATTATATTATTGTTGTTTTGAATATTATTAATATGATTATTATTATTTTTATTCATACTATTATCATCAATAAGGTATTACAAATAATAATAATATTATTATTATAATTATACTGTGGATATTTATACTTGTTTTTTTTAGATTAGAACTACGTATTAGGGTTTCTGGTGGACTTCTTTCCTCCCTTCTTCCCACACTAGAGACCTGACACCCCTTCACGTCTCGAAAGATCGAATAGTTTAGTGGCCTTGAAAATACTAGTAACATTATTAATGTTTACATTACATCATGATATGGAAATCTACAACAACATTGTTTCCATAGGAAACACTGATTTTCCATAGACTATCCTGCAGGTCTTTCATAATATACTTCCTCACATATTGGAAATAATAAAACATAGAAAAGAGTGAGCTCAAATGCTCATTAAGGATAAAAATATCGCGAAAACATTCACAAATGATAATAAACATTTAAGGCAATGTATAATACATAAAAAACCCTCTTTTAACATAAACATCATCATAATATGGAAAATATAAATCAAAATAATTCCACTTTCAAACTCACATGGATATTCTACTGGTCGAATAATCACATGCAATATCAATTTCCACTTTCATAATGATGGAGTGCATAATGCCACACCTTCATAACCACATAGTCATGGCGTTGTGCCATGAATACAAATAATATTTTCTCAAGGACTTGTGCCAAGACACTAGTTTATCTCATGAGCCCTACCGATGCATCGAGGAACCATAGCGGGCTCCAACCTTCAATTACTATGTCTAATGCATTCCTGATATGAAAAGTTTTAAACATAACATAAACATTCATATTAAAATTGGCATACCAAATGTCAAACCATTATCTATAAACTAGGAATGGTATGAAATAACACATCCACAGTCAAACATACCACAAAACCGTCAATACAATATGGAATTTTTCTATCATAATAAATCAACTTCAAACAAATATAAAATCCACCAATGGATGCTGAAATAGATTAAATAAAAAACCTTTTTAGAGAAATATATCTTTCTATTTTGAATTCATTTAAAAGTCACTAAATTATAAAAGAAAAAAATTATATTTGAAAATATTATTTATAGCTTATAATGGATGCTTCGACAATGTTATAGCGGCCTAAAATAGCCACACTCGCCATATATGTTAAAAAAAGAAATTCAAACCTTAATTTTGTTGAAAAGGTTATAAAGGAACTTGTTTGGAAAATAATAGAATGATTAATTTATAAAAATAATATAAAATTCAAACAATTGTATAAATGAATTTAACCCATAGTTTATAAAATAGTAATAATGTTTTTGAAATACATTTCTAAGAAACACAGATGTGGATGATAAAGAGGTTCCAGTAAATAATTACGTAAAAATAAGCTCAGATAATAAAGAGATTGTGAATTTAACCATTACCTTGTACTTTTACATGGTCTATGGTAGGTTAACCTCCTTTATAATGGTGAAATAATTGTTATAAATTATATAATAATCATATACATTAATATTATATCGTATATGATCTTTTAACATTGTTTTGTAAATAATATGTTAGTATTATCGTCGTTTCAGGTGTTAACTGATTCGTTTTCCATTATATGATTTGTTATGTAACTATTGTTTGTTGTGGAAATGATGCATCTTATTCATATTCAGAATTATATAATGTCGTTAAACAATATTTTTAATCATCAAATGAAAATTAGTCTTGAATGTATACGATGGGGAAGGAAGGTCATCGCGTTCGTAGAGACGGTAATCCGTACGTATGCACGAGCGACAACATCATTATTTTGATATTAAAATTATATATAATGGGATTCTATATCATATATAAAAAATAATTATCCTGTTATATTAATTATTTACATCAATTACTTTGAGCTACTTTTATGTGGTTTTGGATTACCCTCACCTTTTCCATCATTTTATCCACAAGTTTCTGGCCTACGAGTTTTCTTTCGTCAACATCATCCCAACAGGTTGGTGTGCGGAATATCGTTCCGTATAATGCTTCATATGGTGCCATCTGAATACTTGAATGGAAGCTATTGTTATTGGAAAATTCTATCCAAGTTAATTATTGATCCCACATACCTTCAAAGTATAGTAAGAAATTATCAGCATGTCTTTTAAGGTTTTAATAGTCTGTTCTGATTGTCCATCTATTTGTGGGTGGTAGGTAATGCTCAAACAATGTTTAGTATCCAGGGATTTCTGAAGACTTTTCCAGAATATTGATGTAATACGTGGATCATGATCAGAAACAATTGATAGTGGTACTCCATAAAGTTATTAAACTTTATTAATATATAGTTTTTCTAAACAATAATGTGGTAAATCTTCTCTTATAGTAACAAAATGTGTTGACATGGTATGATGATCAACAATGACCCATATTACATCTTTCCTTATAGGAGTCATTGGTTGTCCCATGAAAATGTCCATTTTAATATTATCCAATTTCCACTCACGTATGGGAAGAGGTTGCAAGACTCTTCTTGGTTGTTGCCTTCCAGCTTTCACTTGTTACAAACCAAACATATTGACACAAAATCAATAATCTCCCTCTTCATGTTGTCTGACCAAAAATGTTCCTTAAATTCTTTATACATTTTAGTGCTACCAGGGTGTATAGAGAAATTGGAACTATGAGAATCATCCAACAGATCTCTTTTTAGATCAGGTATATCAGGAACACAAAGTCTCTTCCCAAATTTCATAATTCCTTCTTCATACACAATGTCACTCAATCTCTCATCATTTACAACATTAATCATCTTTTGAAACTCTTCATCACTGGTCTGAGAACTCTTTATCCATTCTATTAAATATTGTTTAGAAATAATTTGAAAAAGTACCGATGTTTCACCATCCATGGTGATTCCCATATCCATCTTTACTAGATCCATATATAGAGGATCATTTTCAACCATCATCTTGTTCATAACTCCATGATCATTTCTTCTCAAATCATCTCCCACCTTATTTTCCTTCCCTGGGTGGTAGTGTATAGTAAAATAATAATCCTTGAGTAGTTCATGCCATCATCGTTGCCTCATGTTGAGTCCTTTTTGTGAGAAAATATACTTCAGAATCTTGTGATCAGTATAAATCTATCATTTTTCACCATACAGATAGTGTTTCCAAAACTTTATAGAAAATATTGGATCTGCTAACTCAAGATCATGAGTAGGATAGTTTTTCTCTTGAATTTGTAGCTCTCACGATGTATAGGCAATAACTCTATCATTTTTCAATAGGACACAACCAAGTCCTTTCTTTAAAGAATCACTATAAATAACAAACCCATAATTCCCCAATAGTAGAGTAACTATAGGATCATTGACTAATATCTTCTTCAGTTCATCAAAAAAATTCTTCACACACGTCTGTCCAACCAAATTTAACCCCTTTACATGTGATCTTGGTTAATGGGATAGCCAATCGGGAAAAATTCTAGACGAAATGATGATAATAACCAGCTAAACCAATAAAATAGTGAACCTCTATTATACTAGTAGGTACAAGCCATTCATAGATTTCCTTGGTCATTGAAGGATCAACCGATATTATATCCTTAGAGAAAATATATCCAAGAAAAGAAATCTCAGGAAGCTAGAATTCACAGTTGTTAAACTTCCCATATAATTCATGTCTTCTATGATTCTTCAGGATAATGCATAACTGATTTTAATGATCTTCATAGATTCTAGAGTATACATAGATATAATCAATAAATACCACTACGAAGTCATAAAGATATTCCTTGAAAACTATATTCATTATATCCATGAAGATGGAGGGTGCATTAGTCAATCCAAAAGGAATTACTATAAACTCGTAATGATCGTACCTGGTTCAGAATACTCTCTTCAGAATGTCTTCCTTCTTCACGCACAAGTGATGGTATGAAGATCGAAGGAAAATATTTGAAAATTATTATGATCCATGAAGTTGGTCACATAAATCATCAATGTGAAGTAGGGGATACTTGTTCTTTTTTGTTATAACATTGATCTCCCTATAGTCAATGCACAACCTCATAGATACATCTATATTCTTAACCAAAAGAACAGGGGCTCCCCATGGAGAAACACTAAGGAGAATAAATCCCTTATTACTCAATTTCTCCAGTTGTTAATTTAGTTCCACTAATTCCACAGTGTCCATTCTATAAGGGGTCTTCAATATGGGCCTTGATCCTGGAATTAAATGAATGGAAAACTCAATTTCTCGTTCTAGAGGATGTCTAGGTAAATCCTCTGGAAAAACATCAATATATTCCTACACAATAGGTACATTCTATATTTGAAAATTCCTTTCGTGACCCATAGTTATTTCATTCTCTTCTTCCCCAATAATTGAATTTAGTTGAGCTACTGGGGGAGGCTCTAGATAAAAATTAGGTGGTGATGATTCTTCTATAAAGATAATGTGTTTTTTATCGTCGTCCTCAAAAATAGTAACCTCCTTCTTCTTACAAAAAATGTTTGCATCATGGTCTGAATGCCAATTCATACTGAGGATTATATAAAATTCAATCATAGGTATGACGATGAGATCAGCAGATACAAAACATTTATATTCTCTAATGGGAACTGATTCACAAAACTTTGTTGCGAAGATACTTTCCCTAGGAGTTTTGAACAACAACTCCCTTGTTAAATCAAATTGGAAATATCTAATTCTCATAGAAAACTATGAAGATATGAAACAATGTAATGGTCCATAATCAAATAAATCATTTTCTAAACTTGAGGAAACCATAAAATTACTTTCCACCACATCTTTCATATCTTAATCCTCAACATTAGTGATAGAATAAGCATGACCTTGATGATTTGGCCTTATCTTTTGTATGTTCCCCGAACTCTTATGACATTAATTCACATATTGACCCTTTCTCTACAATTGTAGAATTCCACATCGACAGCCTCTTTCTTCCCCATTCAATCACGAGCTTGGTGGAATTTTTCTCCATACTTTTAAAAGAGTCTCATTCTCTTCAGGAAAGTACTAGGGTGTTTCTTCCCACATTTACTACAGGATGGATATTCAACTTTTCCCTTCTTCCCCTTATTTCCATTTCCAGAGTGTATAGCAGATCCCCTCTTCTCTTGATTTACTCTAAATTCGTATGACTTAGAGAATTATTTTCCTGTCTTTATAGCACATGAGACAATATCCTCATATGATGAGAAGGATTGTGAGACTAATGCTCGATGGATAAATGGTTTTATCCCATCAATATAATTACCAATCATACTTTCTTGGCTAAGTATATAATCTGCAACATGCCTTGCTATCCTTGTAATGTTAGATTCGTACCTTTAAAAGATTTTACACCTGGGTACATCAGTGCCAAAATCGAGTATAATTTTGAAATTCATATATGAAAGATTGGATTGAAACACCCACATTATCTCTATCATTCAAAATATTTGGATTTTCTTATATAATTATCCTCGAATTCTATCATCTGGCGATATTACCTAAGCAATGTTTTACTAAATATAGTCCCCATGGTTTCTAAAAAATCTTTCACTAATACCCACGATAGGGCCCCAACCTGAGTAACCAGGATCCAATTCTTACTACCATTACATTTTTGTAGATACAATATTCATATCCCTTGAAGATTGATCAGTATTGTAATTTGTGTATACTAAATACATAAATGGGACTTCTATTAAAATGGAATACACAAATTACAATAATATATATATTTTAAAGATATATTTATTCCATATAGAATATCATTCCATATCATTCCTACTATAATTCATGTAATCCTAGGGATAATACATAAAATAAGGGTGAGAAAAAATGTTTTGTGAGGGTTAATTATAATAGAAACAATAATTAATTAATGAGGATAATCATTACTAAAAAGTACGTGACTGAGACCATATTCCATGTAATCAATAAATATAAGGATATTCATTAATTATCTAATCAGGTAAATAAATGAGAACACGTGAAATTTAACAAATCATGAGAATTAAAGTCATAAATAAATTGTAATGGTAAAAAACTAGAAAATCAAGGAATCTAATCATTAAATTTATAGTAAAATACATCCATACATATTTGTATTGTGAAAATACCAGGGGTAATAATAAATGAATCCAGAATGAAGGAAATTATTAAATATTTGATTTCTTAATTCCCATGAATATTACACTATTACCATGTAGTTATATCCTCAAGATATTTCAAAACATATTGGTTAGAACACAACTTATTTTTATGAAGAACATTCACCTGCAACTATAATCAAGATATGATCCTGAGACAGTTTAAAGAGCATGATTACAAAAGTGATGTTTTTGTATTCGACTTATTTCGCCTCATTAGACTAAATATATATTGAGGGTGTACTCTAAATGGTGACAATATATTCCATACTAGTTGAATTCATTTATCATATATCAAATAATATATTTAATTCATATAAAATATGCCTTTTAAAATATCCTTATTAATAAATGAATATGGTTTTATCAGTATTTCTGTATATAATCATGTCACACACCGACTAGTGCGTTTATTTTATTTTATGACTTAATTGGATTTAAATTATTTTCTCATGGTTTGTGTTCATTCTTAGACCAGATATTTGAGTTTATGTTAAAAAGTGTGTATTTTGGGTTGGAGGGGTTGGCCCTTTGGTGCAGTTCATTTTAAAAAACAATATGCGACTCTACCTAGACATATCATGACCTACCGTCTTCGAAAACAAATAAATTAAAATAAATGGATTTTTTAATTAGAGTGCACATTAAATGTTGGGTCATTTAAATTTTTTATTGTCTTAATGATTATATTTTTATGGAGACAATATGGATACATTTTTTTATTTTTATCATCATTTTATCATTGTTATTCTAAACATTACAATTAAATTGATGTCAATTGAAACAACTGTTCTGAATTATATTATTGTTGTAATAATATTATTATTGTTTTGAATATTATTAATATGATAATTGTTGTGATTATTATTATTTTTATTATCATTAATGTATTACTACTAGTATTATTATTATAATTTTATTGTTATTATTATTATTATTATTCTAATTAATATATTGATGATATTTATAATTAGTTGTTTTTTTAGATTTGTTCTATTTTTTGGGGTTTCCGGAGGACTTCTTTCCTCCATTCTTCACGCAATAGAGACCCAACCCCCTTCCCCTTTCTTGGAAGCAGGATTTCCCCCGGTTCAGAACCTCCTCTTAGTGTGGCGGTCTGGCGCGCCCCGTCCTACTCACCCGAACATCCTAGCATTTTAAATATACTCTCTTTCCCCTACTTGCTCCAACCAGCAGCACTTGGCCTCTTGAATGTCTTCCCCTCTGCTCAAAATATCAATGCAGGCTCTCCTCTTCCCGTGCAGCACCGCCAACCTGCTTCTCTCATGTAGCTCTGGTGCACCCGCCACCCTCTACTCCAACATGATTCCTCTAGTGCGGCCCCTTCAGTATGCCTCGATCCTGCCCCAACCTCCCTCTCCAGCCCAACCATCAAACTTCCTTGTAGCGTGCCATAGACTAGTTGCTCTAAGCGACGCACAACTCTGAGCCCTCATCTTTCTTTTCACGCGGCTCCCTCCATCACACTAACCATAACCGCACATTCTTCTGAATCAAAGAACCGCTCCCACTCAAGTCCCAATCTATCAACCTACACCTGAAGCACAGCCCCAATAAATCATGGTGCCCTCTCCTGCCAGTGGCCCTGGCATTCGGTTGATACCCCCCATCTAGCATTCCCCTACTTCTCCTAATACTACATCCCAGACGCGATCCTACTCCTCCAACTAGCACAAGCCTCCCCAACATCTACCTCCATTGATGTGTTTTATTCCCATCGGTTTAACATTCTACATTATAATTTATTATTGTTTTTATTTTTGTTTTGTCAAGGGATTATTATTATTGATATTTTTTCTTGATAGAATCAGTGTTTTATAACGTGAACGAGGTGTTTCTGAGGTTGTGTTGTCATCGCGCCGTGGATCCAAGCTAGGCTTTCGATGCACATATCCTTATTAATTTATTAACCATTAATTTTATGCTTTTCATAAAATATATGATTATTAGGTGCTATTTTCTAGCTTTGGATAAAATTTACTTAGTGTTCACGTGTTTTTTTAATCTTGATTGTTGATTTTTGTCATTGTTTTGTGAAATAGTGCACACTAAATGTAGGGTATTATTACAGTTGACCTCATAATTTGAGTTACATATATTTATTCTCTATCTCAATTTTCTAGGTGTTAATTTTTATTGTGCTACATTTTGTTAATTCACATTTTTCTAAAATGGGTTGTTCCAACCTAGTTTTAAAAAAACGGTATCGTCCAGTTATAGTAGTGCACATTTTTTCCTTTAATCAAATGTTTCTTTTCGTCAGCACATGATTTTTGATATTTAGAACATGGTTTAGAATTTTAAATAAGAACCTAACATGAAAATTGGTGTTTATTACTTTGTGGGTGTCAACTGAAATATTTAGCTAAGCACTGCAGTTCTGGTCTTCGTTATAGTGCCCAATTGGCTTTTATGTGTTAAAAGTGACATAAAATGTTTTTTTAATTTTTTCAAAGTATTGGTTTCCTAAAAAAAATTTGATGTAATTTTATGGACATCTAATGTGTTTTGGCTTTGATAAATAAAATTTATTTCTTGTCAAATAATGGATTTTGGGTTATTGGAAATGTTTCAAATTTTTTAGGCTAAGTGAAGTGTGAAGTTAGCTTTATTTAAAATCTGTTTCATCATGTATCATGGAATTTGTAGCTCGGTTGGGGTCTTACATAAATGTTGGTTTTGTTTGAAAGTGTGTTGGAAATGTTTTGATTGGGTTTTACAAATGCTTTTATTTGGTAGACAGTGTGTCATGAACCTCTTTAGAAATTGGTTTGCATCATTGATAAAGAATGTTTTTATGGAATGATTTAGTACCCGTTTGACCCCTTTGTGAAAATAATAGGATTTTTTTATTATAAAAACCTCCATTAGTTTCTCCTCTTTCCCTTCCAACATGGATTGGTAGGGATGTCCTCGGAATGGAATCCTCGTGTTCCATTATGTAGGTTCTTTGGTTGTGAACCATTGCAATCTACTTACATAATCTCATTAGAGTCATCCTTGGGGAGACTCTGGGTGAGACCTACTGTGAAATATTATTATAATTATATATTGTGATTTGATGCTCGGTAGAATCTGTTGGCTCACCCCCTTCTATACTTGAGACATACAAACCTGACATATTGTGTGAATTGTTTGAGGCGAGTATTGCACATGTAGTTACAGTACTAGCCAGTTGCCCAGGGTAGATATGTTTGGTTTTATTACTATGGGAATATCCCTCAGCCTACCTAAGAAAGGATGGCCGGGCGTTTTGGAATTTTTATTTCATTTTATTTGGAATGCTACTATAGATGAGGTCGCAAGTATTATTGTCTAATATATTATTATTCATCTCTTGGGTTTTCTTATGTTTGGTGACTTTTCTATAATGAAAAATTTCTGAGATACTTTCATTCCAATTTACATTTCCCTTACTATATCCACATCGGTACCTCTATGGGGTGTTTTATAAGAAAAGTTACATTTTGGTTTTTTTAATTACTATGGTAATGTTTTCAAATGAAAAGGTGTTCCAAAAACTTTTTTTCTGTTAATTTAAATGAATATGGGAAATAGATTGTAATTTTTTTCATGTAAAAGTTATAGAAATACATAAATTAATATATCGTAATTCAAACATAGAATTTATGTTTCTTAATTTTAAATGTAGTGCATTGGGAATAGGTATCGGGCTAGCTTACGGTGATTTAATACTCACTCCTATAGTTCTTTTCGATTTTTAGTTTTTTTGTCGACTAAAGAATTAGTGTGCTCGATTAGGGTGATACATGATAATTGAGTTGGAGAGTGACCAGTGGGGTCACATGGAGTTAGTTCAGAAGTCGAGTTTAGTTGGGTTTATTTTCAATTATTCTTGTATAGTCAGATCATCTAGTTTATTTATTCTTTGATGCTCCATATTATTTATTCTGAATTATTTATTTTTATTTGCTGAAATTGTTCCCACATCCTATGCTAATGCCCGGGCGCTTGTCACCTGCCCAAGAAGATTTGGAACACCTATCAGGAAATGTCGTGGAGCAGCTCAGGTGATTGGTTTAGGGTCAACCTAGATTAGTTCGTGACAAAATTGTATCAGAGGGAGGTTATCTCGTAGCAGAACACTCTTTTCAGAGTGCCTTTTGTTATTTCGGATTTCAAGGTAGATGGAGTAGGATTGTTGGGACTTGAGGGGAAGAATTGGGAGGAGCTTCACAATCTATTTCCCATTCTAATCCTTTCATTTCAGTGGTAACTCCAGCTTAATTGGTTTATGTGGGTGTTTATGGAAATGTTTTTCTATTGGGATATGAAAAATGGAGATGGGATAATTGTCCTCCTATGCTGCACAGTCTAAAAATCCATGTGGATCTAGTGGCATTGTCCAAAAAGGCTCTCCATGTCGGTGATGTGTATGGCATATGGTCTCCAACCCTATGGTCAAGTCACCCACTAACACTAGTTCCGTGTTTGAGTTGTTTTGGGTTTCGTTTTATTGTTGAATGTTGTTTTAATTAGGAATGTTGGTTTTTTAAAATGGTTGCTTGAAATGACATGTTTAATTCGATGAATTTTTTAATGTAAATGGGATGAATGATTTGTTTATGGAAAATGAAGTTGCTTTGTTTTGTCCTTGGGGTTCCTATGTGTGCTCACATGCGTAGTGGTATGTTGGAAATATAGAAAAACTTCGAGTATAGTGAATGGATGCTCGAGGTGTCCCAAAAACATGTGTGTGAGTGAGACTGTAAGGAATACCAGTGGTGAGTTTTTATCTCAACAATCATGTTTTAAAATAATGATTTTTTCAAAGAGAAAAGTTTTGATGTTGTGATAGATTGTTCTTTTTTTAGTTTAGATATTCTCATATATACAATGTTTGTTTTTGTGGATTTTTATTTACTCAGTTGGTCATGATTGGGTTCTTGACACTTCTTGTTTAGTGGCTATTCCATTTAAGCTTCTATGGGTGATCGTAGTATGGTTGAACAATCTGAGGATTTTTTTTCTTGTTTTTGGGAAGCTAGATCGACCTCTCTTTTATGGTCATGCAAACCATTCCGTGGTGGAAGAGTTGATGTTGAGGATTGAAAGGGACTTTAACCTCATTGAGTTTCCCAAGTCGTTGAAGGTTCAGTTTCAACCTTCATGCATGAATGATCATCGTGGATGTGGTGGAAGTCAGTGTCTCGGAACAAGCCCCATCAATAGATTACATGTGAGTTTTTCAATGAATTTTTCATTCATCAATATTTCTCTAATGAATAAAGGGTGAGAGAGGGGATGTATATGTGTTTTCTACATGATGGTGATGGATCCGTGTTGGAATATTTCTATACCTTTTTGGAGATAGTATCTTATGATTTAGGGTATGTAATAGATAACCCCATAAAGGCATGACTTTTCAAGGTAGCTCTCTAAACCGATCTACAATCAAATATGTCAAAGTTCAACATAACTTCATTTGCCGATGTGGTGATACATACTTTTCATGTCGAATCTATGATGGTATGAGTTCTCGAAATAGTCCTCCCTCCGTCAATCCCTGTAAACAGCGTTGAATATCCTTGAAAGGAGATGAGTAATAAATTGAATGTGGATGAAGCAATTCATGGTATCAAAAGACCTTAGGATCATTCATCAGCCTCTTGGGAGCGAGAGATCCTTGTGTGTTATAAGTGTGGAAAGTTTGGTCCCAATAAGATGTCATGACCAAGTGCTCTAAAACCCCTCCAGGCATGTGGATGTTTGGGTCAGTTGTGATGATTCTGTAGGGGCGTTGCTAGAATTATTCGTGGAGGAAGTTCATATAAGTGAAGTGTTTTTGGGTTTTTGTTCAGGGATTCCTTTGTAAAATTCCATTCAGTATAAGGGATATTTTAACATTGTAGTTGTACTGATGGTGTTTTGGGTTTTGACATATATGTGTTGTTGTGGGTCTTTTTATGAACACTGATCTTCAATGCCAATATGTTTTTCATTTTAAAATATTGTCCATTCTTTTGTCAAACAATAAGGTGTATGTTTCTTATTGGGATTATCAAAACCGATCATTGAGGTAGGAGACACTTCATCTATCACCTATCCATCCAAAAGGCCTCGAAGTAAAGCCGACACATAGTCAAGAACCTCGGTAAAATTTAAGGAGCCTGGTTAAGGTTGTGCCTCTATCGTGTGGTGAGACTGTTTTAGTGTTTCTCCTCTGGTTTCCCTACCGTTGTAATTATCCTCTTGTTTTAAATTGAGAAATGGACTTATCCCTCATGAAATGTCAGTAATTGTGCCTTTTGGATGCATGTTTCTAATTAGTGACCTCATCTGTACCACCCATGTGAATCAATTGCGAATTTGGTTTTTGTCCAAACCGAAGTGATGGGTCATGAGTATTTATTTATCATGGTTTCATTGATCCAATCCTTGGGCCCTCACTCACTGCCCATGGGGTTGCTGTTTTTAGATGTTGAATAATTTGTGTTTAAGCTCTTATCACTTTTGGACGGGAGTGAGTGGTTTAAGTGTCCTTATTGTGTTATTTCTCGCTTCAGTAAGGCCGAGTGCGTGTCTATGTTGGATTTCTATTTGGTCACTATCGATGGTTCCTTATTGTGGGGATACCCACCATGAGTCTCTTTGGGTTTTCTCTTATGTCGTTATCAGATGATAGTTAATTGCAAATGGTGGGGAGCCTATTCAGGGTTCCCCTCTACTGATGATTTATTTTGGGACATGTGGTTGAGTCCCATTGGTCATCGATGGAATGACCTTGGGTTAAGAGGTTGGATCGTGTTTATATGGAATCCTTAGGGTTTGATCGATCAATTGGATTATGTTATGGCTTTCCGGAGGCAGAAATCATTATGGTGGGGAGAATTTCCACAACCTAACCCATACATTTATTTTACATTATGATTTTTCTGGCTTTAAATTATTTTTCTAGTGTTCAAGTTCAGTCTCAAATCAGATTTTTGAGTTAATGTTAAAATGTGTGTTATTTGGGTTGATGTTTTTTGCACATGGGAACAATGCATTTTGAAAAACCCCACCCGGCTCCGCCCATACATTTTGCGATGTACCATCTTCAAAAAATTAATTAATGAAATAAAATAAAAAGATTTTCTAATTAGATTGCACATTTATTGTCCGGTCATTTAAAATTTTTATTATCTAAATGATTTTTTTTAAATTGATATAATATGAATAAATTTATTATTTTTATTTTTATCATCATGTTATTATTGTTATTATAAACATTAAAATTAAAATAATTTTAATTGAAAAAAAATTTAGATTTATTTTACTGTTTTAATAATATTATTGTTGTTTTGAATATTATTATTATGATTATTATTATGAGAATTATTATTACTATTATCATCATTAAAGTATTAAAAATATTACTATTATTATTATTAAAATATTTCTTGATATTTATAATTGGTTGTTTTTTTTATTTGAACTATTAATTAGGTTTTCTGGTGGACTTCTTTCCCACCTTCTTCATGCAGCAGAGACCTAAACCCACTTCACCATTCATGGAGGCACGATTTCCCCTAGTGCAATGCCTCCGTTTAGTGTTGTGGTCTGGAACTCCCCATCCTACTCAGTGGAACATCCATGAATTTTAAATATCTTATCCTTTCCATGCGCACTCCAACCAGCAGCATCTGATTGCTTCCCCTCTTCCCTTTCAGCACTGCCAACCTGCTTCTCTCACCATCCACTGGAACACCCGCCACCCTCCACTCTGGAACGTTTCCTCCGGCGCGACCCCTAGAGTCTGGAACAATCCTTCCCTGACCTCCTCCTCCTACCCAACCGTCGACCTTCCTTGCAGCTTTCCACTGACCACTTGCTCCATGCGGCGCACACCCCTGGCCCTCAGCTTTCATTGCACGTGCCTCCCTCCGACGCACTAACCATAACCACACAGTCTTCTGTAGCATCGAACTGCACCCCTTTCATGACCCTCGCAATTGACCTCCCATTTAAGTGTATACCCAATAAATCCAGGCACCCTCTCCTGCCAGAGCACCTGGACTTCTGTTGAGACCCCTCGTCTAGCTATCACCAACATCTCCTAGCACAGTAGCCTAGACAGAGTTCTTCTCTTCTGGCCAGCATGTGCCTCCCCAACGTCTCCCCCTGCTAATATGATTTCTCCCCATAGGTATAAAATTCAACCTCTTAATTTATTCTTGTTTTTATCTTGTTTGGTTGGGTTATATTGATTATTGATAGTAGCTCTTGATAGAATTGGTGTTTTATAACCCACGCGATCTGTTTGCATGTTTTCGTTGTAATCGTGCCACGGCTCCGAGGTTGGATTCACATGCACCCATTTTATTTAATTTATGAATCATTAATTTTATAATTTTCACACATTATATAATTATTAGGTCCTAATTTCAAGCTATGGTTCAAATTTACTTAGTTTTCAATTGTTGTTTTATGATTTTTTTTATTTTTGACTTTGTTTTGTGAAATACCACACAATATGTAACGCCCTAACCCCAGAAGCCTAGATTTGGTGCATTATTATATATCATTATAATTATAACAAAATATCATGTCTCAAATATCGATTAGTTAAGTAAGCATGGAAATACTACATACATTATTAGGGTTTACATTACATCATGAAATAGAAAACTAAAACAACATTGTTTCCATAGACAACATTTTAGTTCCCATATACTATCCCTACAGGTTAGTAATAAAATACTTCTTCACATCCTACAAAAAATAAAACATAGAAATGGGTGAGCTTAAATTATCATTAAGTATAACAATATAGTGGAACCATTCATAAAGGAGCATAAACATATACGGTAATGTATAAAACTAAAAAAATCGATTTCAACAAAAACATCATCATAATATGAAAAATAGAAATAACAATAATTCCACTTACTAAAATTAATATTCTACTAGTCGAATAATCACATGAAATATCAATAGCCACTTTCATAATGATGAAATGCATAATTTCAAACCATCATAACCACATATTCGAGGCCTTGTGAGAATAATAAAAATATGATTTTGACAAGGCCTTGTTCCAAGACACTAGTTTGCCTAATGAGACCTACCGATGCATCGAGGAGCTTTAGCAGGCTCCAACCTTCACTAACTAAGTCCAATGCATTCCTGATGTGAAATGGTCTAAACATAACATAAACATTCATATTAAAACTGGCATACCAAATGACAATCCATTATCCATAAACCTTGAATGGTATGGAATAACACATCCACAGTCAAACATACCTCAAAACATTCATTACAATAGGGAAGTTTTGTATCATAATAAATCAACTTCAACCAAACTTAAAATCCATCAAAAGGTGTTAAAATAGATAAAATCAAAAACCTTTTTAGAGAAATATCTGTTTCTATTTTTTAATCATTTAAAAGTCACGTAATTATAAAATAAAACAATTATATTTGAAAATATTCTTATTAGCATATAATCGAAGCTTCAACAATGCTATAGCGGCAAAAAATTGCAACACCCGCCGTATAAGTTAAAAAAATACATTTTTACCTTAATTTTGTTTAAAAGGTTATAAAGGACCTTTTTTTGAAAAACGACAGAAAAATTAATTTATAAACACCATATAAAATCCAAACAAGGGTATAAATGACTTTAACCCATAATCTATAAAATAGTAAGAATGTTTTGACATATATTTTTAAGAAACATTGATGTGGGTGATAAAGATTTCCTAGTAAATAATTACGTAAAAACTACCTGAGATAATAAAGAGATTGTAAAATTAACCCTCACCTTGTACTTTTCCTTGGTCTAGGGTAGGTTAACCTCCTATATAATGGTGAAATAATTGTTATTAAAATAAATAAAATCATATATATTAAAATGATATCATATATAATCATTTAACATTTTTTTGATCATAATATGTTAGTATTATCGTTGTTTCAGGTGTTAACTTATTCGTTTTCCTTTATTTTCTTTGTTACGTAACTAAATTTTTTTTGTGGATATGATGTATCTTATTCATATTTGGAATTATATTAAGTCTTTAAACATTATTTTTAATCATGAAATGAAAATTAGTATTGAATGTATACGATGGATAATGAATCTCATCACGTTCGTGGAGATGGTAATCTGTACGTAAGCACGAGTGACAATATCATTGTTTTGATATTAAAATAATATATAATTGGATGGTATATCACATATACAGAATCATTATAATGTTATATTTATTATTTACATTAATTAAACATCATTATTATACCCATCCAAATAATAATGTATTGAATAACAATTACACCACGTCGTGGAAGAAGGTAGGCCTTACGTACACACATATGGTGATATGTCATTCAATGGATAGATAGAATAATTAATATGGTTTTACCATGTTTATAATAACATTATAGTATATTGAAGATACTGGAGTTATTATTTTAGAATGGAAACAACAAAGAAAGAGTAAGTGGAAGAAGAAAGGAACTTGAAAGATGTTAGGAAATATTTACCTCTTCTTCGGGTTCTTTCTTTTGATTTGATCAAAAGGGATCCATATAAAGGATTTCTGACTAAAGGAAGGCATATAAGATGATGGAAGGATTGATTTGAGGGTATTTGGGAATATTTTGGCTGAGCCAAAAGGATTTGATGGTGTGAATTTGAAGGAAGGGGGAGTTCCCTTTTATAAGAATAGTGAGGGGAACCTTAGGAAATGCTAGAAATATTATTTTATAATAAAATCTTATTCAGTTTATAATTGTTCCAAAATAGATTATTTAAAGTCTAAGGTGGGGATGCGTCGACAACCACTCAAAAATAGTTTTTATACAGGTTTTGATCACTATATTAACTTTATCATTTAGATTTAACTCTTCGTTAAATTGTTAGAAAGTTACCATGTTTCTTTGTATTTTTATATTATATGGTTAATAAACATACTATATACTTCCAATAGAACCCCATGGGGTTCATTAATGATATTCCTATCATTATATATTTATTTTGGCCAAACCATATATTTTTAGGAACTAAATATCAATTAATAATATAATATTTGTTTTATAAACTCTTTTATGTCAAATTTGACACTATTTTGTATTTTATTTTGTTAAATTCATAACAGCATTATCACTTCGAAAAAAAGTCATCTAACCTACCATAATATGGAATATTAAACTATCTAGTAATTTTAATTCATAAAATGTCTCAAATTACATTTATTTGTATATTTATAATATCATTTATTTTAATATTTCATTTATTAATTAATTACTAAATCATCATTGTGTTATAAATAAATTAAATTATTAAATGTATAAAAAATATAAATAAAATATTATATTGTAGGGAATATTTTTATATTTTTAATTAATATTTATAGTCGAATTTATCTTATGTGTCACCATATATTAAAAATTATTTAGGTATTAAACTTTGAATTTAACACTTTTAACTCGTCTTTGAATTAAATAATAATAAGGTTCCAAATCTATTCCAAAAGGACCTAAAGGATCATATTTTATTCCTACGGTGGTTTTTGGTCGAATTAAACTTATCCAATTGAATTAGGACATGTGTTATGTTAATAATAATATCATTTTTACCCTTAATTAACCTATTTATTTTTAACCGTGGCAAATAAAAGTAAAATGTTACTATTCACAAAAAAAATAATTTTCCACTTATTGAACCAAAATTTTCTTACTTATATCAACCATGTATCTCGAAATTTTGAAATTCGATTCACAGAAGCGGTAAAATTATGTTTTTTTGTGAAATTGCAACTTCTCCTAGGAGGTGGGTAAAAGTCGTTGAAAAGTTCAATAAAATTTTTATATATCTAAAATAATTATAAAAATTTTACAATTAATTACACTGAAATTATATATAAGTATTATGTATCTATTTTTACATAAAATAATTTTTTTAAAAAATATTATTTAATTAAATAAAATTGCAGTTTTAAACTATAACAATGTGTTTTCAACTATTCATCAAAAATTGAAGGTTTTCATAAAAATACAAAAAATTCACCCTATGATAATTTCGATATTCTGAATACAAAAATGAAGCCCATTTTGAAATATAAAATTTATAAAATTTTATCAAGTGGGTATTACTATTTATAATGGCTGGATTGACTAGTTGTTGTGTGTTAGAACTCAAAGTTTCGTACAACACACGCTACTCTATTATTCAAAGAGAAGTGTACTGTGGAAGCTTGGGGTG
Source organism: Viscum album (assembly GCA_963277665.1). Classification (NCBI taxonomy): domain Eukaryota; kingdom Viridiplantae; phylum Streptophyta; class Magnoliopsida; order Santalales; family Viscaceae; genus Viscum; species Viscum album. The sequence continues at coordinate 1,937,052,113 of OY728137.1, forward strand.
TTACATTATCCCCACCTTCAAATAATTTCATCCTCGAAATTTCAACAATATTACTACATAAAAACACTTGATTGGTTCTTCATCATATGTTCCTCCGGTTCCCCCATTTCCTCTTCCATCTTAGGGTTTCTCTATAGAACTTTTACCAGACGAGTCGTCTGGTTTCTCAACACCTATTCTCTTGTATCAAGAATCTTGACAGGCTCTTCGCAATATGATAGATCAGGTTCCAGTTCTAATTCCATTTATGTGAGTACATGCATTGGGTCAGGAATGTATTTTCTCAATAGTGATACTTGAAATACATCGTGATCTTTGGAGAGACATGGAGGCATTGCAAAAGGGTAAGATATAGCCTCAATTCCTTCTAGAATTTTGAAAGGTCTGATGTTCCTGGGGCTCACTTTACCCTTGTTACCGAAACTTATAACACCCCTCCTTAGAGATACCTTAATTAAAACATAATATCCTACCTGAAATTCAAAATCCTTCATTCGGTTATCAGCATATATCTTTTGTCTACTTTGAGGAGCTTTAATGTGGTTTTGGATTAACTTTACCTTTTACATAGTTTTATCCACAAGTTTTAGGCCAGCATGTTTTATTTCACTAACATCATCCCAATAGGTTGGTGTGTGACATCACTTTTCGTAAAATTCTTCATATGGTTCCATCTGAATACTTGAATGAGAGCTATGGTTATATGAAAATTCTACCAGAGGTAAATATTGATCCCGCATACCTTCAATGTCATGTGAGCAAGATCTCAACATGTCTTCTATGCTTTGAATAGTCTGTTCTGATTGTCCATCTATTTGTGGGTGGTAGGCAATGCACAAACAATGTTCAGTTTCCATGACTTTCTGAAGACTTTTCCAGAATCTTGACGTAATATGTGGTTCACGATCATAAACAACTGATAGTGGTACTCCATGAAGCCATACATCTTTATTAATATATAGTGTTTCTAAACATTCAATAGGTAAATCATCTCTTATAACAATAAAATGTGCTAACATTGTAAGACGATCAATAATGAATCATATTTCATCATTCCTTCTAGGAGTCTTTGGTAGTGCCATTACAAATTCCATTATAATATTATCCCATTTCCACTAAAGTATGGGAAGATCTTGTTGCCTTCTATATTTCACTAGTTGACAAACCATACATCTTTACCCAAAATCTACAATATCCGGCTTCATATTGTCCCACCAAAAATGTTACTTCAAATCTCTATACATTTTAATGCTACCAGGGTGTATATAGAAATTTTAACTATGATCATCATCCAAAAATTCCTTTTTTAGATCAGGTATATCAGGAAATCAAATTCTCTTCCCAAATTTTAAAATTTCTTCTTCATACAAAATGTCACTCAATATCCCATCATTCACAGCTTAATTATTCTTCTGAAACTCTTCGTCACTCGTATGAGAACTTTTTATCCTTTCTATTAAATATTTTTTGGAAATCATTTGAAAAAGTATTGATGTATCACCTTCCATGGTGATTACCATATCCATCTTTACTAGATCCATATATAGATGATCCTTCTCAACTCTCATCTTGTTCAAAACTCCATGATCCATTCTACTCAAAGCATCTGCCACCTTATTTGCCTTCCCCGGTTGGTAGTGTAGAGTGAAATAGTAATCCTTGAGTAGCTCAAGACATCGTCGTTGCCTCATGTTGAGTAATTTTTGTGAGAAAATGTAATTCAAAATCTTGTGATCAGTATAAATAGCACATATTTCAATATACAGATAGTGTCTCCAAATCATTATAGTAATGATTAAAGCTTCTATTTCAAGATCCTGAGTAGGATAGTTTTTCTCATGAATTTTTAGATATCGTGATGCATATGAAATAACTATAATTTTTCATAAGGACACAACCAAGTCCTTTTTATGGAGCATCACTATAAATAACAAACACATTATTCCCCGATGGTAGAGTCAATATAGAAGCATTGACTAATATTTTCTTAAGTTCATCAATACATTCTTCACACTCTTTTGTCCAAACAAATATAAACCCTTTACGTGTGATCTTGGATAATTGGTTTTCAAATCATTCAAAATTCTGGACGAAAAACCGATAATAACCTGCTAAACCAATAAAACAGTGTACCCCAGTTATACTAGTCAGTTCTGGCCATTCTTGGATTGCCTTAGTCTTTGTAGGATCATAATAGATTCCATATTTAGAGACAATATAGCCCATAAGAAAATATCATGAAACCAGAAATCACACATGCTAAACATCCCATGTAATTGATGACTTCTAAGAGTCTTCAGGATAATGCACAAGTGATTTTCATGATCTTTATAGATTTTAATGTATATCAAGATATCATCAATCAATACCAATACAAATTCATTATGATATTCCTTAAAAACTATATTCATTAGTTCCATAAAGATGGAGGGTGAATTAGTCAATCTAAAAGTCATTACTGTAAACTCATAATGCTCGTACATGGTTCAAAATACTATCTTCTGAATGTCTTCCTTCTTCAAACACAAGTGGTGGTATCCAGATCAAAGGTCAATCATTGAAATTTATTGAGTCTTTCATTGATTTAATTCCTGGATCAAGGCCCATATCGAAGACCCCATATAGAATGGAAACTATGGAATTAGTGTAACTAAAGAAACAACTAGAAGAATTGATTAATGAGTGATTTATTCGCCTTAGTGTTTCTCAATAGGGAGCCCCTGTCCTTTTTATTAAGAAGAAAGATGTATCTATGAGGATATGCATGGAATACTGGGAGATAAATGTTGTAACAATAAAGAATAAGGGCTCCTAATGGAGAAACACTAAGGCGAATAAATCCCTTATTACTCAATTCCTCTTGTTGATTCTTTAGATCCATTAATTCCACAGTGGACATTCTATAAGGGGTCTTCAAAATGGGCCTTTATCCAGGAATTAAATCAAAGGAACACTCATTTTCATGTTATGGAGGATATCTAGGTAAATCCTCTAGAAAAACATCAACATATTCTTTCACAATAGGTATATACTCTATTCGAAAATTCCTTTCCTCGCCTATAATTATCTTATTCTCTTATTTCCCAATAATTGAATTTAGTTGAGCTACTGGGGGTGGATCTAGATAAGAATTATGTGGTGACGATTCTGATCTAATGATAAGGTTTTCTATATTATCATCATCAAAAATAGAAACCTACTTATTCTTAGAATTAATTTTTGCATCATGGTCTGAAAGCCAATCCATACCAAGGATTATATGAAATTCAATCATAGGAATGGTGATTAGATCAGAAGATAAAGAACCTTTATATTATATAATGGGAACTAATTCACAAAACTTGGTTGCAATGATACATCCCTAAAGAGTTTTGACTAAAAGCACCCAAGTTAAATCAAATTGGAAATATCTAATTTTCTTAGAAAACTGGGAATATTTGAAAGAATGTGATGATCTAGAATCAAATAAATCTTTTGATATACTTGATAAAACCATTAAATTACCTACCACCACGTCTTCCAGAGCTTAAACCTCAGCATAAGTGATAACATAAGCATGGCCTTGATCCCTTGGAATTTTTAGGGTAAGTTTCCCGGACTCTTATGAAATTAATTCACATAATGACCCTTTCAATACAATTGTAGCATTCCACATCGACAACCTATTTCTTCCCCTTGCAATCACGAGTGTGGTGGCCTTTTTCACCACAATTATAATAGACTCCCATTACCTTCAGGAATGTACCATGGTGTTTTTTCCCAGATTTAATTCATGATGGATTTTCAACTTTTACCTTCATCCCCTTATTTCAATTTCCAGAGTGTTCAGCATATCTCTTCTTCTCTTGCTCTTCTTTAAAATCCTAAGACTTAGAGAATTATTTTTTTGTCTTGATAGCACATGAGACAATATCCTCATATGATGAGAAGGATTGTGAGACTAATGCTCAACAGATAAATGTTTTTAACCTATAAAATAAACAATCAATATAACTTCTTGGGCTATGTATATAATTTGTAGCACGCCTCGCTAACCTTTTAAAGTTAGCTTCATACTTTGCGACATTCTCATCCTCCATTTTCCTTAGACAAAAAATTGAATTTCCATATCCTCTCGATGGTCTTGAGGAATGTATTTCTCGAATAAAATTTCATTAAACTTCCTTTATTCCATATTTAATAATTCCCCATCTTCACTTGGGTTTTGAATCAATGAACACCATTGAGAAGCATCTTCAGTGATACGATAAACTGCAATGAAAACCTTTTACCTTTCACTACTCCCCAAGGCGTGGAATTTTATCTGTAAGGAAATTATCCATTGCTCAGCTACTAATGTATTTGTACCCCCATTAAATGTTGGTTGTTGTTTCCTTGTGATGCGGTCTAACATTGATCCTCTATTTTTGGAGCATGGTTCTCCATACAGGTAAGGTTATTATTCGTAACCTGAGTGAGTTGTACCAGTATGGTGATAAGCATATCACCACTATTTGTATCACCATATCCACTATAATTATCTTAAGAAGGAGGTCAATCCCTACAGGGAGTGTGTGCATTGATATAGTTTCCATTCCTTCCACTAGGCATAATTTCTTAATAATGGCATAAACTAGATTAGTTTATGAATTGTAATACATAAATAAAAACATGTAAAACACTTTACATAAATTTAACAGTTTATGGATATAATCCATAATCATAAAAAAAATTTGTTGATAATGTATATATTCATAAACCCTTCACAATGGTTTGTAAATAAAATGAGAATTATCCTAAGAAAATCCCCTAGGAGTGTCGTAACCAAGAGGGCAGCAATGCCTATTCTCGTGCACCAATTATCGTTCAAGTTTAGCTGAAAGTGGTGTTTTCGGGTTTTACCCCTATGTACATCTGTGCTAGAGATGTCTCTACCTACTCGTATCCAAACAATGATGTATTTCTTGAAAACCCACAAAATCTCTACAATACAAAAATTCTAGGTAGTTCTTCTACACTAATTATCAATGTTTAACTTACGGATACGTGCTCTAATCAGAGTTTATCTAAAACCAGATTCAAAAGTTTGTATTAAACTTCCTCTGATACCAACTATAATGCCCTGACCCAAAAATCCCAGAGTCATTGCATTATTACATATTATTAACATGATCACACAAGATCAATTCTCTAAAGATTTATTAGTTTAGTAGCCTTGAAATACTAGATACATTCATAAGGATTACATTACGTAAGGAAATATTAAACTAAAACAATATTTTTTCCATAGACAACACTGATATCCCATAGACTATCCCTGTAGGTCATTTATAATATAATTTTTCACATCCTAGGAAAAATAAAACATAGAAACGGGTGAGCTCAGAAGCTCAGAAAGGATAAAAATATAGTAGAAACATTCATAAATGAGCATAAACATTTAAGGGAATATATAAAACTAAATCAAAAACCCCTTCAACATAAACATCATCATAATTTGGAAAATATAAATCAAAATAATTCCACTTACTTACTCAAATGGATATTTCACTAGTCAAATAATCACCTGAAATATCAATAGCCACATTTCTAATGATGGAATACATAATTCCTGACTTTCATAACAACTTAGTCAAGGCCTGGTGCCAAGACTAAAAAAAATATTTTTCATATACTTTTTCCAAGACACTAGTTTGTCCCATGAGCCATACCGATTCATTGAGGAGTTATAGCGGGATCCACCCGTCACTTACTATGTCCAATGCATTCCTCATATGAATAGTTTTAAACATAATATAAACATTTGTATGAAAACTGGCATGGGAAATGTCAATAATTTATCCATAAACCATGAATGGAATGAAATAACATAACCCAATCCAATCATATCACAAAACCTTCAATACAATATGGATGTTTGTATCATAATAAATCAACATCAAACAAACTCAAAATCCATCAAAGAATGTTGACATAGATGAAATCAAAATCCTTTTTAGAGAAATATGACTTTCTATTTTGGAATCATATAAAAGTCACATAATTATAAAAGAAAACTTTTATATTCGAAAATATTCTTATTAACATATAAGGGAAGCTTCGACGAGTTTATAACGGCAGAAAATACCCACACCGAACGTATAAGTTAAAAAAAAGACATTTTTAGTTTAATTTTCTTGAAAAGGTTATAAAGAACCTTTTTTGGAAAACTACCGAATGATTCCTTTATAAACATCTTATAAAAGTCAAAAAATGGTATAAATGACTTTAATACATCATCTATAAAATATTAGGATTGTTTTGAAATACATTTTTATGAAACATGGATGTGGATGATAAAGAGGTCCCAGTATATAATTACGTAAAAACAAACTCTGATAATAAAGAGATTGTGAAATTAACCCTTACATTGTACTTTTCCATGGACTACGGTAGGTTAAAATCATGTATAATGGTGAATAAATTGTTATTAAATTATTCAAGAATCATATAAATTAATATGATATCTTATATGATTTTTTAACATTGTTTTGTTAATAATATCTTAGTATTATCGTTGTCTCGGGAGTTAACTGATTCATTTTACTTTATATGATTTGGTACGTAAGTAATGTTTATTTTGGATATGATGTATCTTATTAATATTCAGATTTATAATAAGTCTATAAACATTATATTTAATCATAAAATAAAAATTATTCTTGAATAGATAAGATAAGGAATGAATCTCATCGCGTTCGTGGAGACGATAATCCATATGTACGCACGAGGGAAAATATCATTCTTTTGATATTAAAATAATATATAATTGGATGGTATATCATATATATAGAATAATTATCATGTTATATTTATTATTTAAGTCAATTACACATCATTATTATACCCATTCAAATAATAATGTATTGAATAACAATTAAACCACGAAGTGGGGACGACAAGCCGTACGTACACATGTATGGTGACATGTCATTCAATGGATGGATAAATTAATGAATATGGTTGTACCATATTTATAATATCATCAAATTATATAGTAGAAAATGGAATTGTTATTTTATAATGGAAACAAAAAAGAAATTGGAAGTGGAAGAATAAAGGAACCTGAATGAGGTGATGAAATATTTACCTCTTCTTCGGGTACTTCCTTTTGATTTGATAAAAAATGATCCATAGATTGACTTTATGACTAAAGGAAGGCCGCTAGGATTAAGGGAGGATATTTGAGTGTGTATTTGGGAAGAGTTGTTCTGAGACAAAAGTCATTTAAGGTGTGAATTTGAGGGAAGGGGGAGTTCCCTTTTATAAAAGGGGTGAGGGACACCTTAGGAAAAGCTAGAAATATTAATTTATAATAAAATAATTTTTGGTTTATAATTGCTCGAAAATAGATTATTTAAAGCCTAATAAGGGGATGGGTCGAAAGTCACTCAACCAATATGTTTTAGACTGGTTTGGGACACTATATTAACTGTATTTATTGGACTTAACTTTTAGTTAATTAGTTTTACTTTTACCATGTCTCTTTGTATTTTTATATTAAATGGTTAATAAAAATTTTATATACATCCAAGAGAACATCATGTGGTTAATTACTGACACACATATCATTATCAAAGTACTTTTTCTGAACATTATATTTTTAAGAATTTATTATCAATTTATAATATAATATTTGTTTTTAAAACTCTTTTATGTCAATTGTGACACTATTTTGTATTTTGTTTTTGAAAAACATATAACAGCATTACTATATCAAAAAAAATTCATCTAACCAACTCTAATATTTCATATTAACCTATAAAATTAGTGGAATTAATAAAAATTCCCAATGTACATATATTTAGATATTTATAATATCAATTATTGTATTATTTAATTAAATAAGTAATTACTGCATAATCATTGTGTCATAAATTAATTAAATAAATTAATTTCTAAAAAATATAAATAAAATTCCATTATCTAGGAAATATTTTTATCTATATTATTGAATATTTATAGTCGAATTTATCTTATGTTTAACCCTATATTAAAAAAAATTTATTTATTAAACATTGAATTTAACACAATTAACTATTCTTTGATTTAAATAATAATATGTATCCTAATCTAATCCAAGTGGATCTAAAGGAACATATTTTAATCTTAATGTAGTTTTTGGTCGAATTACACTTATCCTATATAATTAGGACATGTGTAAGGGAAATTAAAATATCATTTGTACCCATAATTAACCTATTTATTTTAAACTGTGGTAAATAAAAGTAAAAAAGGTACTATTCACCAAAAATTATTTTCATCTTATTGAACCAAATTTTACATTCTGATATCAACCGTGTCTCTAGGATTTTTGAAATTCCATTCACAGAAGTGGTAAAATTATGTTTTATGTGATTTTTCAACTTGTCCAAGGAGGTGGTTCAAAGACGATGAAAAGTTCAATAAATTTTTTATTTATCTAAAATTATTATAAACTGACTCCAATGAATTACATTGAACTTATATATAGGTATTATATATCTATTTCGAAATAAAATAAATTTAAATAAAATAAATAATTATTTTAAAAAAAAATCAGTTTTAAACTATATCTCAGTGTTTTTCATTATTCATCAAAAATTGAATGTTTTCAGAAAAATACCAAAAATTCAAACTATGCTAATTTCGATATTATGAATCCAAAAATGAAGTCCATTTTTAAAGATAAAATTTATAAAATTTCAAAAATTATGTATTAATATTCATAATGACTATTTTGATTGGTTGTGGTGTGTTAGAACTCGAAGTTGTACACAACACACGCTACTAGATTATTCAAAGACAAGTGTACGGTAGAAGCTTGGCGTGTTACACAATAAATGTAGTGTCATATTTCACATGAACTAATAATTTTAGTTCTATCTATTTATTCCTGCTCACCCTTTTTCTAGGTGTTAATTTTCATTGTGCAATATTTCATTAAATCAATTTGTTTGAAAATGGGTAGTTTCAACATTGTTTTATTAAAATGTTATCATCTGGTTCTCATTTCAAACATTTTTTCCTTTAATTAAATGTTTTTTTGTAATAACTTGATTTGTGAGTTTTTTAACATTGTTTAGCATTATAAAATAATACTCTGACATTAAAACTTATGTTTTATAACATTTTGAGTGTCAATAGAAATCGTTTTGTAAGCATTGCAAGTCTAGTCTTCATAATAGTACCCAGTTGGGCAATATGTGCTAAAAGCAAAAAAAAGGTTTTTTTTGTTTTCTTCAATGTGTTGGAAGTGTGGGAAATTTTTTTTAGTTCTTTTTATGCATTTCCAAAGTGTTTTGGCTTAGATAAAAAAATGTGTTGCTTGTGAAATAATGGATTTTTCGGTAATTGGAAATGTTTCAAATGTTTCAACCTATGTAAAGTGTGAAGTTAGAATTAATTTAAATTTTGGTATGTTTTGTGAAAACTAATTGGTATATAAGTTGGGGGTTTTCGTAAATTATGGTTTTATTTGAAAGTGCGTCGGAAATCTTTTGAAGTTGTTTTACGAATGCTTAACTCAATATACGACATGTCTTTCACCTCATTAGAAATTGGATTGCATATTTGATAACGAATTTTTTATTGAATGTTTAAGGGCCCGTTTGACCACATAGTGAAAATAAAAGGATGATCTTATTATAAAATCCCCCATTGGTTTCTCCTCATTCATTTCCAACATGGAATGGTAGGGATGTCCTCAGTATGGGATCCTCGAGTTCAATTATATAGGTTCCTCAGTTAGGAACCATTGTAATCTACTTAAGTAAAGGCATGAGTTTCATCCTTGGGGAGACCGGGGTGAGACCTACTGTGAAATATTATTATAAATATGGATTGTGATTTGATTTTTGGCCACATTTGTTGGCTCACCTCCTTTTATTCTTATCACATAAGAACCTGACATATTCATAAAATTGTCTCAGATGAGTACTTCACTGGTAGGATATAGTACTAACTAGTGGACCATAATAGATTGATATGTTTGGCTTTATTACTATGGGATTTCCCCTCGGCATCCCTGATAAAGGATGGATGAGGGTTTGGGAGTGGTAGATTTCATTGTATATAGAATGCCACTGTAGATGGTGTCACGAGTATTAGTATCGTCTAGATTATTCTCGATCGCTCGAGTTCATCTATGTCTTTTGAATTTTTGCTAATGAACTATCGCAGATATATTTTCATACCTATTTACATAGTGGTTGCTATATCTACCTTGGTACCTTTATGTGGTGTTTTTCAGGGAAAGTGACATTTTGGTTTTCATAACTCATATGGTAATGTTTTCAAAAGAAAATGTGTTCCAAACTCTTTTGTTCTGTTTTTTTAAATGAATAATGGAAGTGGTTTTTACATTTCATTCAAGTAAAAATTATAAAAACACATAATTTAATATATTTTTGTTCAAACTAAGAATTTACGTTTCTTAATTTTAAAGGTAGTGCATTGGGAATAGGTATTGAGCTAGCCTACTGAGTTTTAATACTCATGCATATAGTTCTTTTGTGTTTTTTGTGTTTGTTCATGATACAACTTGAGTGTCATATCCTTGTGAGAAAATTTTTCATTGAGTCGGAGAGTGACCTGTAGGGTCCCACATAGTTAGTTCTGATGTCGAGTTTGGATAGTTTTATTTTCATTCATTCTTGTTTTGTCACTTCACCTAGTTTATTTATTATGCGCTTATTTGTATTATTTCTGATGCTTCATTTATTTATATTGGATGAAATAATTCCCACAGCCTCTGTTGATGCCTTGGCTATTTTCCCCAGCCCTGGAGGATTGGGAACGCTTCACGGGCCATGTCGCGGACCGGCTCAGTTGATCGGTTCTAGGTCGACCCGGGATGGCCCATGAAAAATAAGATAAAGGTCAAAGTAAACACCATATAAAATAATTTCATATAGTATAGAAAATAATCATATCCATGATAAATAATGTGGATATTTAGGAGGAATTTTATTTTTATTGTAAATTATATAGTTACTGACCTGGTGAGAAGATAATGACTACAAAACTAATTCTAGAACGTTAATTTAAATAATATACATGATCGAAACATTCATATTCCAGGAAAAATAATAGTAAATATGGTATCAATATTACTTATACCCATTAGAGTAATAATAAATTGTTTTGGCATTGATTAATTGAAATTCCGTAAATATATTTTTAATAATTATTAAGAACAATATATTTTTCATTTTGGAAAAAAATTGAAAATCATTTTATTTTGAAATAACTTTTAAAGTCATAACACATTATTAATGGGTTAAAATTATATTCGTAAATCATTTTCAAAATGTTCAAAATATTTTTGAATGATTTTTATGAAATAATTATTTTGGACGAAAATAGATTTCTAACTGAAAAGAGAAATGAAGTCAGGTTGTCTTAACAATTTTTTTATGTCATTAGAATTAGGAAAGTGGGGAAATGATTATAATACATAAAAATAATAATAAATTATCTTAGTACATGAAAAGGAATGTTATTTCTAAATAATGATAAAAAATCCATTCAATATAATTTCAAAAGTAAATAATCCCAAATAAAATAAGATTGTGAGGTAAAAACATAACATGCCATAGAATTGAAGTGATAATCAACCAATGAATTTATTATGACTGTCAAATTTAAATAAAATTAAATCTTGTGTAAATAAAATAATATATATTTTTAATTCATTAAACAAAAAATTTTATAGCATTAATGAAAATGAAGAAGTAATTTAACTAATTTAATAGTATTTGGTTATAAAATGTTTTACAATTTGGTAACTTTTAGTTAAATTGACCATGGATGAAATAATTCAAATTGAAACTCAAAATACCATGATGTGTGAATTAATAAATATAATAAATATTAATGGGATGTAAATACACCCTATAAAATTGAAGTGGGGTATAATAACAAATATGTCTCAATTGAATTTTAATTGAGATGAAATGCATTTCTTAATGATATATTTTTAGTCCTGTTTTCGTTAAACATTTGCATAGTGGGTTTAAACATGTTATTAAATTATAATAATATTATAATAAATATTTCTATATCATATTTTATCTTATTGGTACCTCTGTTGAAGTAATGGACATCCTTGTTTTAATTTCCACAAAATCGCGTTTTTCATGATTCCAAATGTGTTTTATTTTTAATGTTATCATTTTATCATTTCTGACATATTGTCAAAAAATGACTCTCTATGAGTGACCATCAGATAATGAATCAATATTTAGGATGATTCTATACAACAATATATTTCACCCTCACATTGAAAAATAGGTATGGATTGGAATAACTCACAATAACCTTGAGTCACCACCAGAACATAATTTTGAAAAATTATTGGATGTCTCACCACCAGAGGCCTACTCATGGTAAGTGTGAAGTCATCGTAAGCAATGAATTTTGAGAAATTATTAAATTGATCTACCATTGAGTTGATTCATTTATAATAAAACTTACTACTAAGACAAGTCACCATTAGACTCTATGTCACTACCATAAACCAAGTCACTATGAGACTCTGAGTCATCGCTGGACTCAGAGTCCCCACAAGGTCAAGGTAGATCAAGAGTGTGTCTCACTACCAGATCGAGTCACCACCAGTTCAAGAAATTACAAATTGTGTCACAACACTAAATTCTAATTTCTACTATTATATATTTATTTTTTACTAAATATAACTACCTACTATTTTATTTAATTTAATGACCAAACAAATTTTTATTTTTGTTCCTTAATTTTTTGAATTATATGAACGAATATTTATGTAAAAACATGAATTATAAATAGAATAATATATTTTACATTATATATACTATTTAAAAAAAAAATCATCATTCATACTCCCCTATGAGGATTTGGGGTGTGATGAGAAATAATGATACACACACATGTGAAGTAAGTTGTACCATATTATGAGAACCTCAAGTGTAACTATATGTTTCACAATGCTTTCACAATAATATGAGAGTGAATCATAAAAAATACATAGATCCTATATTATGAATAGAAGGTGTTTTTGACACTCTATTCAACTATAAATCTCATAAACTATACTCGAGCTATAACTAAATCTTCATTCAAAGAGTCATAAGTAGTAAACCATATCATATAGAGAAACACAATATTTCTAATTTTTTTTATTTTATATCAATGTATATTTATAATCACATTAGAAGGACAATTTGTATACTCTATATTGATACACAAATTTTCCACTACATTAAAATAAAATATACATATATATCTTCTCAAATACATTTTAGTAATGTTTCCCACAATTACTATGGAAGAGATAACTATGTGTCATGTTATCTTTTATACTAAAATTATTACTATTGAATAATTCCTTGTGTAACCTAGATACTTGTTTTTCTTTTGAAAATTAGTTTTAGGTAGTGCGTTAATGTTTAATTTCAAAAGAATAATTTACATGTAGTGGATTATCATGTGGAGAGTAGTGAGAGTCTACAAGAGAATGATCCTCTTGTATTCATTTTTCCTTTATGTGTATTTATTTAATTATTTTCTATATTTTAATTCCAAATTTCATTTCAATTGTCAAAAAACTATTAAATATATATTTTATATCAATTAGTGCTTATATATTATTTTTATTGAGTAATTCGATTTTAATAGTAATAAATTTTTTAAAAATTATTTTAAATTAGACCTATTTAATATTTTGTGAAATATATTAAAATATTTAAACATATATCAATAAGTTGTTTTTATAAATTGGTCCATGTTTATATTAACTGGATCATTATATTCTTACCTATTTTTAATAATAATTTCTACTTGATACTCAATTCACCCCACTCTTTAGATAGTCACCCCAACAAAAACTGATATTAATGGTTAAGGATTTGGTATCAAAATTTTTCAAATAATTTTATAATATGATTTTATTATTTTATTAATGATATTAGTTTGAAATTTAATTACATAAATATATAATACACATGAATGTTATACTACCATGATATCTATTTTATTCAACAGAAATGATTTTTCATAATGGTAGATCAAAATGAAAATTCACAATGAAATTATGGGTTTTAGAATTTGTCTGCTTTAAAGATAAGAATGATTTTACTATGAGTTCTTAGAGTACATGATTGGATGATAAAATCTTTCAAATAGTAATTATTTTCATGAAATTAATTCCTTGAATTGTTCCTTTGGTGATGAGTAATTTAGTATAATTTCAACTATGAAAATAGGCTTTGATATATGGGATATATTAGATGTTTGTGATAAAATATCAACCAATGTAAAGGAAATGATATTGAATACCCATAAAATTATGCATGATACTTTTAAGAAGATTCCTGATGAATTAATTTCTGATTTTTCTCTCTAGTTCAAGGAATTTGTGAACACCATAAGCATCATGTGAAATCCAATGTCTCACAAGGATCAGATTATGAGACTACTCAGATTTCTTATTAAATAACGGTGATGGAAATCATTGTAAATTAGAGAGTCCTATGATATTATATAATTACCTATTCAGGAATTGATTATTATGTTTAGGATGTAAAAATAATAACTATAAGTCAACAATGAACATGTTGATGATCCAAAAAAATTCAGTAGGTTTCAATATTATTTCAACAAATAAAGGGAAGGAAAACATAAAATATAAAAGTTCTATTGATAGTGAGTCACTACCAGATAGTGATGACGAAAATAGGCAACAATCCAGAAGATTCAATCTGTTCTATAAGAAGAACAAATTTTTTTAAAAATCATGTTATAATGGAATGTTTTATAGGAATGGCTATTAGACAGAAGATAGGAAACGGGATGATTAAAAAAATAGATAACCATCTATTAATGCAAGCATAATGAACATGTAAAATTATATTGTACCTAATTAAAATAAAAAATGAAATACGAGTACAAGAATAGAAAATAATATAAATACATGAAATCAACATGGAGTACCTATATGTAAATATCTGATAACTCAGACTCTACTATTAAAGAGAAATCTCATTAAGCCAACATGTACTTCATCACTAATGTCTCTGTGGTACATTTTCTATCAACATTGATTATTTATGATTTTTTTGAAAATGATGAAACCAATGAATTTAAGAATAAAGAAATTTTTTTATATATTTTATTATGCTTGAGGGAACATTCAATGAACATAAATATTAATATAAGAGTCTGAAAAATTTGTATGCTTTATCAACTATTACTAAATCTGGCATTATTATAGGGAAATAGTAATATGATTATTTGTTAAAAGAGGTTGTTGAATATAAATTATCTATTTAATGGGATAATAATGATTTAGAATGGATTACTAGTGTTCGAGAAACACTTTCACAGATTGAAGGTAAATAGGTTTCTCTAATGTACGTTACAGTTCTTTGCTGTAAACCTAGAAAATGAAGAATAGTTAAGAGCACATTTATAAATAAATGTAATTCTGAAAATTATATGGAAATTTATTAATCTAGTAGAACATAAAAATATATTATTTAAAAAATCTTATGGTCAATTTATAATAATCCTATTAAATGAATTTGGGTTCCCAAAGCCTTGATTACTAACAGTTTTTTTATCCAAGCAAATCTCGGTACCAAATTCATTTCTTGTATAATTTTTCTGTTGGAATTCTACTAAAAGACCACATGTAAAAGACTTTGGTACTTGTAAAGTATATTTTCATGGAATATTATATGACCCAAATCATGTTTTATGATCTTAATATATTTTTATGGTGTTTATTTCACATTTTGTGACAATACTAATGGGAAAATCATCACCTTTGTCGAAATTGGTATCACCAATTCTATTTTAATTTCAAAAGTTAAAATTTTTTATATTTTTAAATCAAATATTCATATAATATCAAAATTACGTGACTATGGTTTTTATAATGACCATGAATTTTGAAACAATGAAATCATATCATTTTTTTGAAACATTTCACACATTACACAAACCAAATCTTGAAGAAGGTTTTAGTAAAGTGCCATTACAAACATTGAAACAAAAACATCTATTCTAGGGAATTATCTTATATGTTTCCAACAATTACCATACCCTTTATTACCCCTACATATAATCATTATTTATAACCTATGGAATATATAACATAAAAAATGCAGATCTCAGATGTACAATAATGGTAAGAATGGGATATACGTAAGCATAATCAAGAACAAAATGGTATGGAAACATGAGCTTCACATAAGAATATATTTCCCTTCATATCAAATTTAACATACATGAGTAATGAAGTAGATAATATAAGTTCATAAGACATGAATCATGAACACATTAAGAGTATATTCCTTCAAAAAAACATATGAAGAAGAAAAATTATTTGTTCCAAACACATTAACATATAATATCATTCCCTATATGTCAGGATTTATAGAAAAAACATAACATGGAACATCATAAGGACTAAAACTACTAGGCAAGACTAACCGCCAAACCCAGTCACATAAACTTCCATTTAAGTGATCAGGTTTTTCCATCTTTATATAGTTGATTGAGTTTCCCCATCTTCCATAGTGGATCAGGATTCCCTATCCTCTATAGTGAATCATTGGTGTCGAATTAATTCCAATAATTATCTCAGGAGATATAAACAATATCCAATTCATTGGATAGAGATATAGGTCCCACCGATCACATAATAAAACTATACATATTTGTTTTACCAAAACATAAATCATACATCATATCAAAACCCATTGAATGAAATTGGTTTCATAATCATCATTCAAACATATCACAACCAATGAAAAAAAAGTGTTTCATAAATATTATTACATCATAAACATAATAAATTACAAAAATGAATAAGAATGTATGACTTAAAAAATATCCCAAGTAATGTATAAGTAACATTAAATAATTTTACCTCACATGGAAAATAATTTTGTGAGATCACATGAAAACCGTTCTTGAAGAAAATATATGTTTTCATTAAAAAAATATTTTATTAAACTGATATGCATTTTTAAAAGAAAAATATTTATTCTAAAATAACCATTTAATTTTTTATGTAATGATCTATACTATTTAGGATTAATAATGAAATAAAATTATTTTAATAACATATTAGATAAAAAAATCATAATTTTACTGGAGAAGTCACAATATACATTTTGTACAAAATGAGGAAATGATTATGTTAAAACCATGTAGTAAAAATTCCGAAATGTCTAAAAATTACGTTAAACATACATAGGATAGTTTTAAAACATTTTTTATTTAGTTTCATAAATCATTGATATGAATGAAAAATATTTCCCATTTGTGTCTAAAAACTAAATAATCCCAAATATTGATCATATACGGCATTAGTACTCATTACAATATATTAAGTTGAATCGAATGCCCCATGAATTAAATAAAATTATATGGACATGAAAATAAAATATTATTTTTCTCAATAGTAATAAAATAAATTCATGGGAATTATATACACAGGGTTTAAGAAACATTTTTTTATAGGGAATGTATCCCACAGAAAAAAATAGGAATCAACTATGTTACCATTAAACTAGAATCCATTCACAGACGTTAAAATGTCATGTAAAATAAATATAAATTTATTATAAATCTACCATACAATCCTACTCATATATAAACTACCATATATATTTTATGTCTGAATTTATATTACTCTCTTATTAATAAATCCATGTTGAATTTATGTTTCAGGAAATAACTGCTTTGCTTTTCATAAATATTTTGACTTGTTAACCATTGTCCTATTACATAGATTTTTATTTCATCATATCCAGAAGTTAATTTGGGATATAAATATATAGTAAATATATATTCATTTTGATTCGTAAAATTTATAGGTAGATAATGAAATACAATGTTCATCGAGATGGTTGTCCATATGTACTAATGAACGTTGTATTACATTTCTTTTCATGTTAAAAAGGAAAACTAATATGATATATAATCTTTATATGATCATTTTGATGATATAAATATCATATATATTCATAAAATTTATACTCATTTCCATTCATCATAAATATTGGTAAAAATGAATCACATTGCATGTGGAGATAGTAATCTATACGTATCCACGAGCGACATTATCACATCCAAAAATATTAGATGGTAATAACATTATATATGATATTATCATTAGATAAGTATAATTATGACATAAATATCATATATATCATAAAAAATTCATGTCCATCCTAATGTGAGCAATGAGTGGTCTTAATGGAAAAATATACAATAACCGATTCGCAAGGCGGTAGTCCACTGTACACATGAATGGTAAGTTTATTACCCATTTGATGGAATGTTGTGAATGTGTAAGTCGAAAAAATAATATAATAACATATATTTATATTGATTATACCAATATTATTATATAAAGATGAAATAGAAATAATTGAGCCGGATTACGGATGAAATAAAACAAAAAAAATTATTGATGAATGTTACCTCTCCTTCGAGTACCTCAATTTTATTTTCATAAAAGGACTTATTTTGTAGGATTTATTCCTAAAGGAATGATTCAAGGATGAATTTATTTATGTTATGGTATCCTTAGATTTATTCATTATGAACAAAATTAGTTCTGAAGTGTGAAGTGTGGAGAAGGATTTGGGGCCTTTTAGAGAGAGGGGAGGGGACCGTTTGGAAATTCTCAAAATATTAGTTTATAATTAAATAATTATCAATTCAAATTCTCTAAAATCCCATTTATTCAACGAAAATATATTTTATGATTTTAATTTCATTAAATAATATTTTTTATTATTGTTTTAATGTTATTTTAATACTTATTATTTGGAATAACCATTAGATAATTAATTATAATTTTATCTATAGTAACATTGTTTATGTAACACCCCGATCTGCCACAATACGATTCTCATTCAAAAATGCAATAGCTTGCATTATAAGCAACTTCGAGTTCTAAAACACCGCGACTAATCAAAGTAGCCGTTATGAATAGTAATAACCACTTTTTAAAATTATAGAAATTTTATATTTCAAAATGGACTTCATTTTTGGATTCGGAATATCGAAATTAGCCAATGTTGAATTTTTGGTATTTTTCTGAGAACTTCTAATTTATTATGAATAGTGAAAAATACTTAAAAACAACTTTTCTAATCAAAATAATTTATAGTGATAAATTATACTATTTAGTGGTTTTAAAGTATAATTAGAATATATTTTTACAATTTTATCCAATGGTGGTCATTAGAATTAATTTAACATTAAAATTGGACATAACCAATTGCCAATCTTTTGATATAAATTGTTTTTTAAAAACACGCTATTTATTGTGAAATCGGGAATTAATTATAAAATTAATTAATGCAACTTATATGTTTAGAATTTTGTAAAATAGACATCATTCTTGAATTCAGAATATCAATTATATCTTAGGGTGAAATTTTGGCATTGTTCTGAAAAACTTCAATTTTTGATGAATAGTGAAACCACTAAGTGGTAGTTAAATAACTTATTTTTCGTTTAAATGAAATATTACCACTTATGTGATTTTATTTTCAAAAATCCGACATACATGGTTGTCATTAAGAAGTAAAATGTGGTTCAATGAGATTAAAATAATATTTGGTGAATAGTAACTTTTAAGTTCGTAATCGCGATTAGAGGTAATTAGTGTAGTTTAAGGTAAAAATAATGTTTTAATAATATGATATGAGTTTGACACATGTCCTACCCTCATTGGGTGTTCCATTGCCGACCAAGACAATCCATGCGTCAACTTAGGGACCCCATGGAGCCACTTTAGTTGGAAAATGACATAAATACCTTTTATTTAATGTTAAAGTAAAAAATGACACAAACATGAAATGTTTTACTAAAAAAAATTTTACATGGGGTTATACAAGTTATATTTTTGGCTATAAATAGTAATTGGAAAGAAAAAAAGATATCCTACATCATAGTATTTGTATTATAATTTTTAGACATTAAATAAATTAAATTATTTATGACATCATTATGATGCAGCGATGACCTCAATATTTAACGATTTCAATAAAATGAAAAGATAATGTACAATACAAGGCTTACACTTGTCCAAAGACTATTGGATGGGTATATTTATAACCCTTATCCCATTATCCACGAATTATATATGTGTGGGACCTTTAGAATCCGAAAATCATTGTACAATAATGTAAAATTTCTTTACTTTCCAAGAGTGCCCCTCCTCTCCTCTTATAAATGGCCCCCTCCTCTACCAACTCATTCACACTTTCAAGCCGTTTGGCAGGGCCAAACTCTGCCCAAATACTCTCCTAACTTCCCCCCTTACTCCTAGAAGCCTCAATTTGGGTAGAACTCTTCCCAAGGAAGCCTTTGGATCAAATCAAAAAGAGTTACCCGATTTTAAGGTAATGTCTTTTCTAATGTTGTTTTGTTTTATTTTTCTTATCCAACCCCCTATACAATTTTTATTCATTTCTTTTGTAACAAAAACAGTCTCCTAAATATACTAGGATGTTGTTATAAAAAGTATTCGAGCTACACTTACACACACCTACATCTAATGGTTAAAGAACATATGGTTTCTGTGGATGGCAAATTTCTGCCTCACGAAATGATGATTGTTCAACACTCATATAACACCTTCAAAGGTGGAGATTAAGATGTCACTATATTTATATATTATATATAATATGTTTATTTTTTACTTATGCTTCTCTATTTCTCATTTATGGCATACTTTATGATTTCCATTATGGGTAAAATGCGATAATTTCATTTTAGGAAGTGCGGACTACCACCCCCTCAAAGTGATTTGAATCGTTAATGCCATATATGGAATGTATAAAGGATGGTGTAAAAGGTATTATACACCATATTATACTGGAATTATATTATACATTTATATCATTATGATTTCATTCCATTAAATACTAAATAGAAATGAAAGTAGCGTTCATGCGTACGTACGACTTACCGTCTCCATGAACGGTGCATTTCATTTCTTACCTCTAAATGTTATGTAATATTATAAATGAATGTATATACTGTATATATATGATATATATGATATCTAAATCATGAATATAATTCTGGATATAATGGATATTTCACCACATGAACAACTTGTAATTATAAGAAGTTTATTTTTGACTCAAGTACCTATGATCGACAAAACGACCGTTATTAACTTAAATAATTACAGAATGTTCATATAATTGTAATAAGTGATATAAAAAGTATAATGAAATTGAAAATGGTTCTTAATAAGGTATATATTAACTCTAGTTTATCATTCAGGAGGTTAAAGAACGGTTGAGTCAAGTCAGACACGAGGTAAGGGAACTTCTTAACCCAACTTCCATTCTTTGGGTCAATCTCCTACTTTTAAATTATTTCATGATATTATTATGTCTTATTTTGTATTTTTACTTTCTTTATGTGTACCTATAGTGAATACACATAATATATATATTTTATTTTAAAAATGATCTTTGTAAGGACTTCGTCTCAATCTCCTTTCATTGAGGCATATTTGGTTTTATACACAAATTTCATTTATACGGTGTATAAACCACTTTGACTTTTAAGTTTATTCAAAAGGAATCTTTTTTATATGAAGCGTTTACTAAATGACAAAAGGGAATGTTTTTGTCATACGTATGCGGCGACAATGACTTCTCCCCCGCCGTGACCACTATTTGAGTTTTGGCTTCCTCTACAAGCCATACCCTTTTTTTAATGAAAAATAAATACCATGTTATACTTTTCTTTTACTTTGGTATTGAAAATGGTTTTGAAAGAATTTTTATTATATCAATGTGTTGTATTGATATCTGGTGATTGCAATGTGGAAATTTTATGTTTCCTTTATGCATGTTTTATGTGATACGATTATGTTATGTTTTATGAGATGTTTAAACCTGTTCATATGAGGAATGTATTGGACTTAATAAGTGACGGGTGGAGCCCGCTATAGCTCCTCGATGCATCGGTAGGTCTCATGAGACAACTAGACGTGGAATTGGCTGAGGCCCTTTCCCAATTTCATTTATGGTTTTGGCCGAGGCCTTAATCATTTTAGACGTCTTGGCCGAGGCCTTGACAAAATGTTTCAGAATGTATGGCATTATACATTCCCTCATTATGAAAGTGGTTATTGATCTTTCATGTGATTATTCGTCTAGTAGAATATCCATGTGAGTAAGTAAGTGGCATTATTTGATTTTAATTTTTCCATATTATGCTGAAGTTCAAGTTTAATAAGGCTTTTGTTTAGTTATACATTGCCTTAATTATTAATTTTTATTTATGAAAGCTTCCGAAATATCGTTATCCTTACTGAGCATCTGAGATCACCCCTTTCAATGTTTTAATGTTTTCCAAGATGTGAAGAAGTATATTATGAATGACCTGCAGGGATAGTGTGAGGGGATATGAAGACAATATGTTGTTGTAGTTTTGTTTTACTTTATGATGTAATGAAAGACTTATGAATGTATCTAGTGTTTCCAAGGCTACTAAACTAATCGGTCTTTCGAGACTTGTTCTTTTGTGATCATGCCAATGTTACGAAGTAATGCACCCACTCTGGTTAGCTGGGGTCGGGGCGTTACAGTTGGTATCAGAGGCAGTTTAGTACTAACCTTGGAAGCTATATTTAGATAAACTCTGATCAGAGCACATAGCCCGAAGATAGACTTTAAGGATTAGTATAGAAGAACTTCCTAGAATTTTGGTATTATAGAGATTTTGTGAGTTTTCTGAGCAATACATCCCTATCTGGATACGAGCTGGTAGAGGCGGCTCTGGCACAGATGTACCTAGGGGTAAAACCCGAAAACACCGCTTGAGCTAGACTCGAACGGGAACTGGTGCACGACAACGGGCCTTGCTGCACTCTTGGTTACGACACTCCCGGGGGATATGCTTAGGATAATTCTCATTTTCATTACAAAACACTATGAAGGGTTATGAGTATATACTTCCTCAAAGAAAACATTTCTTTTTATGATTATGGATTATATCCATAAATAGTTCAATTTATGTAAAGTGTTTTACAAATATGGAATTATGTATTTTATTTCATAAACTAATCTAGTTTATGCCATTGTTTAGAAATGGCTCCTAGTGGAAGGAATGGAAACCGTATCAATGCACGCACTTCATGTAGGGATTTACCTACTGATCAAGATAATTATTATGGATCTGGAGATACAACTGGTGCTGATCAACTTATTACCATACTGGGACAACTCACTCAGGTTATGAATAATAACCTTACTCATATGGATCACCCTTATCCACAACGTGGAGGATCAATATTAGACCACTTCATGAGGCAAAAACCTCCAACATTTAATGGGGGTACAAATCCATTAGTAGATAATAAATGGATAAACTCCTTAGAGAAAATATTCCAAGCCTTAGGGAGTAGCGAAAGGGAGAAGGTTGTCATGGCAGTTTACCGCCTCATTGGAGATGCCGATCAGTGGTGGTCGCTGATTCAAAACACAAAGGAAGATGATGACGTATCAAATATGGAATGGAGGGAGTTCAAAGAGCTTTTCATAGAAAAATACTTTCCTCGTGACCATCGAGAAGATATGGAAAGTCAATTTCTGAGTCTGAGGCAGAAGGAGGATGAGAATGTCGCAAAATATGAGGCTAACTTTACAAGGTTAGCGAGCCATGCTGCCGATTATATACGTAACCCAAGGAGTAAGATTGATCGTTTCTTTGATGGGTTAAAACCATTTCTCTGTCAAGCTTTAGTATCACAATCCTTCTCATCATACGAAGATATTGTCTCGTGTGCTATCAAGAAAGAAAAGGAATTCTCTAAGTCTTATGACAACAAAGTAAAGCAAGAGAAGAAGAGAACAGTGGAACAAGAGACAGATAAAGGGAAAAAGGGAAAGAAGGATTTTCCATTATATGATAATTGTGGGAAGAATCACCCTGGTACTTGCCTAAAAGGAATGGGAGTTTTTTATAAATGTGGAGAAAAGGGTCACCAGGCTCGTGATTGCAAGGGAAAGAAAGATGCTATCAAAGTTGAATGCTACAATTGTATAGAAATGGGTCATTATGCAAATTAATGTCCTAAGCGTCAGGAAAAAATACCTCAGAAAAGGCCAAGGGATCAAGGACAATCTTATGCTGTTACTACAGTTGAAGCAGAATAACTAATGTATTGGTGCTATTGGACTCATGGATTATATTCTGGTTATTAGAATAATGTGATATATATATAAGAAATGTACTGCAGCACTTGTTGATTTCAGTAAGGTTTTAATATGTTGAAGGAAATTATATTTTTAGTATGTGACAATAAGAGAAACATTAATTTGTTTTGGGAATCTGATAAATTGATTTTGGAATTAAGAGACCTTTTAGAGAAAGTCTGGACAAAGGTATTTTGGATAACTATAAAGGTTGGAGTGGATTAAGATGATCTTTGGATAGTATTGTTTAAGGTTAAAAAATTTATGAAGATTTTTTTTGGAATATTATGATACTATAGTTTTAGGAAAAGGACAACCTGCAGGGTGGGGCATAACCCGTCGCGTCGGACAAAGCTGCAGGAATCGAACCCACAACCATAGTGCGACATGCCTTTATTTCCTACCACTAGCCTACATGAAGTCCCTGGTTATTACAAAATAATTTTACTAATCTAAATGGTATGCATTAACATTTGGAACCTTATACAATTAGGATAAGTATAATATTTTTGAGTTCTGTTATCTTTTTGAGTGAAAGATGAGTTGAAGGTTGAAACTCTAATTGTCAAGCATAAATATATATATACCTATCTCTTATTCAATGAATAAATTAATTCTTAAACTTTAGTAAAGGGATATTAAAACAAAAAAATGTGTTATCCTAATACCTTATGTCTTGTTGAACTAATGATATTTCAAATCAACATATATTGAACGCTTTGAGGCCCTCAATTTGACAGTTGATTGTGATTGATGACCTCAATCACTCCCTACAAATATTTACGTTTTTCCTCCAATTATATGTCTCTAATTTCCACAAATGTTCTCCTAATCGAGATCATAATTGGGTGGTGACTTTTTCATTTCCCTTTCCCTCTTGTTAAGGCTAAATTTTTTTAACCTTATTTACGATGTGGGTTTTCCACAAAGGTATTTTCTATTTTTAACCTTTTATTTTCCAAGAAAAATTTCAAATTGCGAGGACTCAATTTATTGAAGGAGGGGAGAATGTAACACCCCGAGCTGCCACAATACACTTCTCATTCAATAATGCAATAGCTTGCATTATACGCAACTTCGAGTTCTAAAACACCGCGACTAATCAAAGTAGCCGTTATGAATATTAATAACCACCTTTTAAAATTATAGAAATTTTATATTTCAAAATGGACTTCATTTTTGGATTCGGAATATCGAAATTAGCCTATGTTGAATTTTTGGTATTTTTCTAGAACTTCTAATTTTTTTATGAATAGTGAAAAACACTTAAAAACAACTTTTTTAATCAAAATAATTTATAGTGATAAATTATACTATTTACTGGTTTTAAAGTATAATTATAATATATTTTTACAATTTTATCTAATGGTGGTCATTAGAATTAATTTAACATTAAAATTGGATATAAACAATTGCCAATCTTTTGATATAAATTGTTTTTTAAAAATACGCTATTTATTGTGACAGCGGGAATTAATTATAAAATTAATTAATGAAACTTATATGTTTAGAATTTTTTAAAATAGACATCATTCTTGAATTCGGAATATCAATTATAGCTTAGGGTGAAATTTTGGCATTGTTCTGAAAAACATCAATTTTTGATGAATAGTGAAACCACTAAGTGGTAGTTAAATAACTGATTTTTTGTTTAAATGAAATATTACCACTTCTGTGATTTGATTTTCAAAAATACGACATACATGATTGTCATTAAGAAGTAAAATGTGGTTCAATGAGATTAAAATAATTTTTGGTGAATAGTAACTTTTAGGTTCTTAATCGCGAATAGAGGTAATTAGTGTAGTTTGAGATAAAAATAATGTTTTAATAATATGATATGAGCTTGACACATGTCCTACCCTAATTGGATGTGCCATGGCCGACCAAGAAAATCCATGGGTCAACTTGGGGACCCCATGGAGCCACTTTAGTTGGAAAATGACATAAATACCTTTTATTTAATGTTAAAGTAAAAAATGACACAAACATGAAATGTTTTACTAAAACAATTTTTACATGGGGTTATACAAGTCATATTTTTGACTATAAATAGTCATTGGAAAGAAAAAAAGATTTACTACATCATAGTATTTGTTTTATAATTTTTAGACATTTAATAAATTAAATTATTTATGACATCATTATGATGCAGCGATGACCTCATTATTTAACGATTTCAATAAAATGAAAAGATAATGTACAATACAAGGCATACACTTGTCCAAAGACTATTGGATGGGTAGATTTAGAACCCTTATCTCATTATCCACTAATTAGATAAGTGTGGGACCTTTAGAATCCGAAAAGCATTGTATAATAATGTAAAATTTCCTTACTTTCCAAGAGTGCCCCTCCTCTCCTCTTATAAAAGGCCCCCTCCTCTACCAACTCATTCACACTTTCAAGCCGTTTGGCTCAGCCAAACTCTGCCCAAATACTCTCCCAACTTCCCCCCCTTACTCCTAGAATCCTCACTTTGGGCAGAACTCTTCCCAAGGAAGCCTTTGGCTCAAATCAAAAAGAGTTACCCGATTTTGAGGTAATGTCTTTTCTAATGTTGTTTTGTTTTATTTTTCTTCTCCAACCCCCTAAACTCTTTTTATTCATTTCTTTTGTAACAAAAAAAGTATCCTCAATATACTAGGATGTTGTTATATGAAGGATTAGAGATACAATTACACACACCTACATCTAACGTTTAAAGAACATACGGTTTCTGTGGATGGCGAATTTCTGCCTCACGAAATGATGATTGTTCAACACTCATATAACACCTTAAAAGGTGGCCATTAAGATGTCAGTATATTTATATATTATATATAATATGTTTATGTTTTACTTATGCTTCTGTATTTCTCATTTATGGAATACTTTATGATTTCCATTATGGGTAAAACGCGATAATTCCATTTTAGGAAGTGCGGACTACCGCCCCCTCAAAGTGATTTGAATCGTTAATGCCATATATGGGATGTATAATGGATGGAGTAAATGGTATTATACACCATATTATACTAGAATTATATTATACATTTATATCATTATGATTTCATTCCATTAAATACTAAATAGAAATGAAAGTAGCGTTCATGCGTACGTACGGCTTACCGTCTCCATGAACGGTGCATTTCATTTCTTACCTCTAAATGTTATGTAATATTATAAATGAATGTATATAATGTATATATATGATATATATTATATCTAAATCATGAATATAATTCTGGATATAATGGATATTTCACCACATGAACAACTTGTAATTATAAGAAGTTTATTTTTGACTCAAGTACCTAAGATCGACAAAACGACCGTTATTAACTTAAATAATTACAGAATGTTCATATCATTGTAATAAGTTATATAAAAAGGATAATGAAATTGAAAATGGTTCTTAATAAGGTATATATTAACTATAGTTTATCATTCAGGAGGTTAAAGAACGGTTGAGTCAAGTCAGACACGAGGTAAGGGAACTTCTTAACCCAACTTCCATTCTTTGGGTTAATCTCCTACTTTTAAATTATGTCATGATATTATTATGTCTTATTTTGTATTTTTACTTTCTTTATGTGTAACTATATTGAATACACATAATATATATATTTTATTTTAAAAATGATCTTTGTAAGGACTTCGTCTCAATCTCCTTTCATGGAGGCATATTTGGTTTTATACACAAATTTCTTTTATACGGTGTATAAACCAGTTTGACTTTTACGTTTATTCAAAAGGAATCTTTTTTATACGAAGCGTTTACAAAACGACAAAAGGGAATGTTTTTGTCGTACGTATGCGGCGACAACGACTTCTCCGCCGCCGTGACCACTATTTGAGTTTCAGCTTCCTCTACAAGCCATACCATTTTTTTAATGAAAAATAAATACCATGTTATACTTTTCATTTATTTTGGTATTGAAAATGGTTTTGAAAGCGTTTTTATTATATCAATGTGTTTTATTGATATATCGTGATTGAAATTTGGAAATGTTATGTTTTCTTTATGCATGTTTTATGTGATACGATTATGTTATGGTTTATGAGATGTTTAAACCTGTTCATATGAGGAATGTATTGGACTTAATAAGTGACGGGTGGAGCCCGCTATAGCTCCTCGATGCATCGGTAGGTCTCATGAGACAACTAGACGTGGAATTGGCCGAGGCCCTTTCCCAATTTGATTTATGGTTTTGGCCAAGGCCTTAATCATTTTAGACGTCTTGGCCGAGGCCTTGACAAAACGTTTCAGAATGTCTGGCATTATACATTCCCTCATTATGAAAGTGGTTATTGATCTTTCATGTGATTATTCGTCTAGTAGAATATCCATGTGAGTAAGTAAGTGGCATTATTTGATTTTAATTTTTCCATATTATGCTGATGTTCAAGTTTAATAAGGCTTTTGTTTAGTTATAAATTGCCTTAATTGTTAATTTTTATTTATGAAAGCTTCCGAAATATCGTTATCCTTACTGAGCATCTAAGCTCACCCCTTTCAATGTTTTATTGTTTTCCAGGATGTGAATAAGTATATTATGAATGACCTGCAGGGATAGTGTGAGGGGATAGGAAGACAATATGTTGTTGTAGTTTTGTTTTACATTATGATGTAATGAAAGACTTATGAATGTATCTAGTGTTTCCAAGGCTACTAAACTAATCGGTCTTTCGAGACTTGATCTTTTGTGATCATGCCAATGTTACGAAGTAATGCACCGACTCTGGTTAGCTGGGGTCGGGGCGTTACAGTTTATAATATTAATAGGGTGTAATTTTTACATATAAAGTGCCAATTGTAAAATTAAGGGACCATTTTTTATATTTTATACCATATATCATATATTAT
This sequence comes from Viscum album, assembly GCA_963277665.1. Lineage (NCBI taxonomy): Eukaryota > Viridiplantae > Streptophyta > Magnoliopsida > Santalales > Viscaceae > Viscum > Viscum album. The sequence continues at coordinate 1,937,081,186 of OY728137.1, forward strand.
TCTTCATTTAATATTTTATGATTTTTTTAAAATTTTATTAAATTTTATTTTCATAAAATTTAAAAAATATTAATTTGGATGGAATTCATAACATTGAGTTTAAGAAAAAACTTCCATCATTAATAATTCAATCCAATTTACATAAATCACCCATAAGATGCCATATTCAACCATAAAATTCTTGGATCACCTTTATAACTCAAATTATATTTCATTTAATATTTATAGTATCATGTAATTGATTGTTTCATTAACTAAATAATTACTATATTATCATTTTTAATTATTTATGATAATAATTTTTTACTAAAAAATATAAATAAATATTATAATTTAAATAAATATTTTTTATTTCACAAAAATATATTTATTTTTCCATTTTTTTCAATTTAACTCTAAATAAAAAATATTATATATATTAAAAGTAAGGGTGTGATATTTTTTCACAGCCTTTGAGTGTAGTTGCATTAATGTCATTTTCAATGACAAATGTCTATTAAATTATCAGATATAGATTTTTATATGTTAAGGTTCATTTTATCTTCATAAATCAACATTTTTATGGTGTTAAGGTAGTTTTATAGAGAAGATTATATTATTTTTACACATAATTACATACTTTACCCTTAATTGTGGTAATACAAATTAATAAATATGATATTCATATTGTCCAAAAATAAATCGGCATTATTTACTAAATTTGGATACTTTAATTCCAAATAAGGAAATTTTTTTAAAAAAATCAAGATAAATAATATTCATAAATAAATTAAAAATTAACTTTGTTGAAGGAATGTGACAACTTGAATTTAATGTTAAAATGTCCAAATGATTAACACGCTTTTCATCCATATTCATTGTCAAATTGAATCCAAGGACCTCAACTGGATTAAATAATAAAATATTTATCTAATTATATATAAAAATGAATAAAATATACAATTAAATAGTGTGAATTATTTTCATGAAAAAAAAAATTTCAATTAAAATTATGTATTTTCATTATTCTTCAAAATAAGAAACTTATCACAAAAACACAAAAATTCAAAAAATGAAGTAAATTTTGAAATCATTATTTCAAATTATAAATTTACATTTTCATATAAAATTAGAAGAAGTGTCTAAAATTATATTTAAAATGGGTTCTCAATTAAAATGTGGAAAACAATATTTTATAAAAATTCTTCTTTTATATATAAAATTGGATGTTTTCTTATATTCTGTCTAGAAATCGCATAATATGAATTTTAAATTTTAAATATAATATATATTTATATATATATTTGTAATATAATTTTTCAAGAGTTAGTTGTTTATTTATTGGTATAAAAAATATTTTTCATTTCTAAAGTATATTTCAGAATAAATTTCAAATTTTAAAATAATTTTACATTCATTTATAAATAATTGGCCAATAAATTATTTTTTAAAAATAACTATATAATTTATTTAATCATATTTATACCTGGAATTCTAATATATATTTAATAATTATTTTATTTTATTATTTATAACAATAAAATGATGTTTCATAGTATCATAGTGTAACGTGTAATGTATGCTCATCCAATGTTGTGGGTAGCGCAAACATGAATTAGTGGTTCATATAACACAGGAAAACATATTTTTCTTGGTTTCAAAAACTATATTTGGGATTGTGTGAAATAAAAAATATCACAAAGGTAAAAATAATTGCTGAAAAACATTCCACAAAAAATCACGGTGTTGCATTATAGCCCCTTATAAATGAATTTCACCATCAACATTTTTCATGTTATAAATGTTTTAATTATTAAAAGTACCTTTCATTTAATCCCACATCATAAAAATGAATATCAAAAAGTAATTTTAAAAATATAAAGTTGAAAATTATATATTTGTATAGAGTAACTCATATCTATGTTTCTTTATAGAATAATGTAGGTGGAATGTGAAAACGAGGACATGAAAGAGAAATTTAACTATAATGTTGTGATGGAGAGTGATAATTAACATGCATAGGATAATGATAACAATCACAATGTCTTAAATGATTGATGTTTTAAAGAACCATTTGCTTCATTGGAAAGTATGGTCATAAAATTACATTTTTGGTTTCCAGGAACAATCCATAGAGTTGAATAATCTTCATGATAAGATATACTTATGTTATTTTATAAAAATATCACCTTTTTTCGTGTCTTGATAAATTTCCACTTTATCACATTTTCCATGAAATTTGGGAGAGTTTTTCATTCTTGAAGCATTAAAGGATCACGAGTACCAAAAATATAATTACGGGTCATTTCATATGTCTTTATCACAACAAATAGTTTTACCTGCGTTATCTAATATACATAAATCATCATATTGTGAGATTATAAATTAGTCTCTAAAACCTCATGCTATGTTTAAAAAAAACTCCTCCATAAATTGTTATCATTATAACCCTATTGAAATAATAAAGTCTAATTAATTTGAAAAAATTTATTAAATCTCTCCAAAAAAAATTTCATTGATCCCAAGTATATCATAAATTAGCTCTAGGTATTCACAAACTAATTATTTTAATACCTTCACCAATTATCCTATTGAAAAATAGAAATTACCATAAATCATTATTGAATAATTTTATTCTTTATTAATTCAATAATTGTAAAATGTATTCCTTAATTATAAAAATATCATAAACTCCACTGGTGATAGCATAACCCACTTTTTGAAAAAATTGTTAAACAGTTCAATGGTAATCGGAACCATCGATTTTACTTATTCTTATACTATTTTTTCAAAAATCATTTTCTCATAATTTGTAACATATTTAGGGTTATAAATTCCATAATACTTTGATTAACCTGAAAATAACCTTTCAATTAAATCAATTTTATAAGAATTCATTGCTATTAAACATATTCCTTTCAATATTTGATGAAAAAAATATACAACAAATATATATGTCAGAAAATCTTTGATATGGAAAGCATATAAACTCCAATAATCCGACATCATTCCTAAACCATTACTAATTATTTATCATCTTATTTTTTAATACCAGTTGACATGAATATTAAATAAAATTCATAACATATGGTTACTAAATTTCAATCAGATAATTCTTCTTATTATTAATGTAAAAATACTCTTAAACCATCCCATAACATTCTCATTTTTTTGCTTTATGCTCAACAATATAATCAATAAACATACCACATTCCTGATTCTCTTCATGATATTTCCACCAAGAAAATATATTTTCATAATTATCACACATTACACATATAAAACATTCAATTTTAACCATGTTCCATTTATTAATTGATATTAACTAAAACAAGAATGCATTGTTTGAGAAACACTTATCATTTCATAAATACACATAATCATTAAAATTTTCTTACAGGATACCTAAATAATGACACATACTTCGAAATCTATAACACATTAGTTTTATCCTTAGAGGCATCCCTATACATATCCATAGAAATAACCTTAGGGATACCCCTAATAATTTCTCATCATATATTATAAGGATTATTAATTCATTTAATTAATACCAAATATTATGAATATAATTTTCAAACAATAACAATTAAAAATTATTGGAAAACATTACATAGGTTAAAAAAACACGCACCTAAAGACTATATTAGTATAGTACATTTGGAATCAGGGAACACAATCTTACTGTCTGGTGAAAGATCATCAGTGTTTACCATTTTGATGATACCCCTTTTGTACCCCTAGGAAAAACAATTCATTATAACCTCGGAAAAATAATAGATATGTAAATGGTGTATCAGATTCTTTGTATAGGTAATCAAGTGAGAGACATAAGAAAAATCTTGAACATAAGATTATGAGAACATGAGCATTACATTCATAGATCATAAAAAACCTATCAATGATCATATACTTGATTATTAGAATAAATATTAAAAGTTCATAATAGATTAATCAAAAGAAAATCAACTGCATAATACATGAAATCATAACATAGAGATAAGACATGGAATTTGTGGAAGACACGTAAACATGTAATATCATTCCTTATTATTCAAGGTGTATTTCCAAAACATAAAAGGAGACTTCATGGTGAATAAACCTACTTATAAGGACACCCCACTATATTCTGTCATAGTCCATTCCTTTTAAGATATTGGGTTCCCCATATTCCTAATGTGGATCAGGTTTCCCAATCTTCCATATTGCACCATGTTTTCCAATCATCGATAGTGGATCAACTTATTGACTTCATTCCCATAATATATCATAATATATAAATATATCAAAAATTAATTTTAATTTGATATAGGTCCCACCCTTATCATAGTGAAAAATATAAGAATGTGTTCCACAGTAACTTAAATCGTTCATCATATCAATACCCATTGAATGAAATGGGTTTCAAATAAATTATTCAATCATAAAATAACCCATGTAAAATAAATGGTTTTAATAAATAGCAATACAACATAAGAATTATCCATTAATAGGTAGAATAAAAATGGTATAATTTAATCTAATTTCCATGATAACATAAGTAACATCAAATAATGTAAACTTATATGGAAGACAATTTTGAGAGAACACATGGAAACTATTCTTGAAGAAAATATCCCCTATTCAGTGAAATAGTTTTATTTTATTACAATGATTTTCAATTAAAGAAGAATGAAATTTAATTGAATATATCCATGTTTTATTTTAAGGTAATATTAAAATCATTAAGGTATCATGGTGGAGGAAAATTCTTATCGTTCCGTTATATGTTAAAAAAACATCCATTTCATTCTTTTTTCAGAAATGTCACAATTAACCTCATTTGGTAAATGATAAAAAAGATTCATTTCAAACCGTGTAATAAAAAGTCAAAAAATGGGTATAACTAAATTTCAAAAGCCATAAGAGTATTCGAAAAAAAATTTTGAAAATCAATTTTATAAAACATGGGCATGGAAGATAAATATTTCCCAAGACAGTTTTAATACAAAATAATCCTTAATATTGACGATATTGAGAAATGAATAATCATTAACTTATAATCAATAAAGACACACTACACATAAAAAAATTGAACTATATGGATATTAAAATAAAATAATCTTCAATAATAAAATACATTCATTAGTCATATATACACCACGTAAAATAAATAAGTAGTGTATAAGGCAATTTCCCCAGATTAATAAATTTTATTCATAGACCCATTTTCATAAGAATTGAATTCATTCATACACATTAAAACTTCATATATAATACATGTATGTTTATTATAAATCTACTATAAGAATCATATTCATAGATATAATGTCGTATATAATTGTCCTATGACTTTATATTGCTTGTTTATTAAAAATTCACTGTTAATGTTTTGTTTCTTATAATAACCACTTGTTTTTCATAACTATTTAGACTTTTTATCCTTGGATATATAACATAGATAATTATTTCATAATATCCAAAAAATTTACCAAAAATATATATATATTCAGTAATTATTTATTTTACGTTGATTCATTAAAGTCATAGTTAGAAAATAAAATGCACCATTCATAGAGACGATGGACCATATGTACGCATGAATGTTGTTTTAATTTTATTTTCAAGCTAAAAAAGAATATTATATGATATATCATCTTTCAAGATTAATTTTAATGTTATATATGTCATATATATTCATTAAATTCATCTTTGTTACCATCAGCTTGCAATATTTTTTAAAAAATAATCCCAACACATGGTAGATGTACTAAGTCAAACATACCTCAAGCAACATTATCATTTCCCAAAATATTTGATGGTAAAAATGGTAGAAATGAAATAATCATTATAGAATTATAATTAGGTTATAAATATCTAATATATCCTAAAAATTATTATTTCCATCATAATTCCCACCATTTGATATGAAAAATAAAAAACAACAAATCATCATTTCGTGAGGCCATAGTCCGCTATACACACGAATATTAAGTTAGTTAACAATTAGATAATGGTTTTTGAAAGTATATGTCATAATATAATTATAAAAACAATAAAATATATTTTTTATACTTATATTATTATATAAAAATAATAATAAAATAATTTAGTGGGTACAAGGAAGAAAATAAACAAAAACTTATGCTGATGAATGGTACCCCTAATCTGGGTATCACTATTTTATTTAACCAAAAGGAATAATTTGATTAGATTCATGCCCAATGGATTTATTATATGCTGAATATAGTGATGTTTGGAAGAAATTATAAGATTAACTGTCCAAACCAAATAGCTTCTCATGTGTGAATATAATAGAAGGATATGTGCCCTTTTATAACACAGGGAGCTACTACATTGGAATTTCAAAAAAGGTTAGTATATAATAAACTCATTCTAAATCCAAATACTTCAAAAATTATATTTATTTGAATAAAAAATATAATAGTGTTTTATTATCATCAACCAATATATTCTTGACATTTTTTCATTTTATTTGAAACCATATTAGTTAGATAAAACCTTAGTTATGAAATTTTAATTTTAATTATGGTAATTTTTTTTTTAATATTCAGATTATGTAATTTTTACATATAGAGTTTCAATTAGAGAATAAGTAAAAATTTTATTATATATTAATAAATATTTCATACCATTTTACTTATTTAAAATTTTTATGAGTTTTAACTAATTTGATAAAATATCATTTTCATAAAATATCACAATTGTCAATTTTGGATCTATTAATAATAGTGAAATAAATAATATCTGTCTAGAAAGATTATAGTAAACCAAATCATATAATACACACCTATAATTTATATTCACCCATGAAATTCGTGAATTAGATTAATTATTTCATATTATATTTATTTAAATATTTTTATTATCAATTAATTGATTGTTTCATTAATTGAATAATTACTTCTTCATCATTTAGTAATTATTTATCGTAATTAATTATTACCTAAAATTTTAAATATAATTTAATATTATTTATATAAGTATTTGATATTGCATAAAAATATATGTAGTCGATCATATATTCTATAAAATGCTTTATTAAAAATATTACACATATTAAAAGTTTGTGTCTGACGTCTTTTCACTCACATTGACTATAATATTATTTAAGTGATTTTTTCTACAAAAATAACCATTAAATTATTCAATTTTTATACTTATATGATACGAGTTGAATTAATCTTATAAAATAACCTTTTTTCTTGTTTAAGGATAATTTTGTAATATTTCTAATATTATTTTTACCCTTACTTACCTAATTTACCCTTAACCATCGTAATTAAAATTATTAAATTTATAATTCATATTATCAAAAAATAAAATAGAAATATTTGATAAATTTTTAAATTCATATTCAAAATATTTTATATTTTTTCCATAATTAAAAATACATAATATTCACAAATTAATTAAAAATTAATCCCATTGAAGTAAAAAAGAAAATGAGTTATTAGAGTGAAAACGTCCAAAAGATTTAAACTCTTTTAAATTAATATTCAATCTGAGATTCATTAGAATGACCTAAATTATATATATCGATAAAAAAATTATCTAATGATACATTAAAATCAATAAAATATATAATTAAACATTATAAGCTATTTTGATGAAAACATGTTTTCCAATATAATTCTTTATTGTTTAAGATTCATCAAAACATGAAACTTTTTAGAATAATAAAAAAATTAAAATAATGTACATATAAATATCTTATTTTAAAATAATATATTTATTTTTACAAATAAAAATTATATGTTTAATAATATATTTAAAATTGGTTCTCTATGATTATGTGGAAAAAATTTCTTTTTAGAAAAATACTTCTGTTATCTATAAAATTGGATGTTTTTTTCTTATATCGTCTCTATAAAAAAATAAGATGATTATAGAAAAATAAATTGAATATATATATATATATCATTAATAAAATTTGAAAATAGTTAATTTTTTATTTATTGGTATAAAACACACTTGTTCATATTAAAATAATTCTCCCAAATAACATTTAGAGTTATTAAAAAACAATATGGAATTAATTTTTAAATATTTGGTCAATGATTAATGTATAAACCATAGTTTTATAGATAAATTAATGATTTTAATTTCACCAATTTTATGTACTTGTTATTTATTTCCTGTTTAAATTTGTATAATAATAAAATTATGTTTCATAGAATCTCAGAGTAGCGTGTAACAGATGATCAAACGGTGATGTGAGTAGCCCAAAAATAAAATGGTGGAGCATATAACCCAATCCAAACATATTTATTTTTTATAAAAATATATATTTAATGTTCTATAGATTTAATAATATTAAAAATACTATATAAATTATAAAAAAAATTCCATAATATCTCAGGGTGTAAGAGTTTTGATGTTACATTTGAAAATATAGGAAGTAATATATTGGGCTCGATTGTGTTATGTCAATAAAGTTTCTTTATAAATTTTCAATTCTATCATGTTAAGAAAATAAAAAACACCATATCTTAAGGAAATTTTTTTTCTCTATGTTTTACATTTATAAGGAAATTCTTCTTCCCCAAGGATATTTATCCTTACCATGTTTTCATTGTTCATATTATATTCTAAGTCATTTTACTTCTAAGTATATAATTTGGTTTCATATCTAAATCCTTAGAATCTAATAAAAACATAGATATATAGCATTTTTTTCAAGATCTGAATTCAGGATCTGAATTCTTTAAATTCAGACTCTGAACATTCTATGTTTAGACTCCAAAATCTCTAAAATCAGACTGTGATGTTTTTGAGTTCAGACTCCGAATTCTCTAAATTCAGATTCCGAACATTTTTAGTTCAGACTCTGTATTCTAATAATTCTGACTCCGAACATTTTGAATTCAGACTCTGAATTTCTATGAATTTAGATTTAGAATTTCCTTGAAATTCAATCTCTGGAATTCCATTGAATTCAGGTTCTGAATTCTTTTGAAGAAATAATCTGAATATTCATGTATTATAGGCACCGAATTGTTTTTTAGTTAGACTCTGAACATTTATTTTTTCCTAACAGTCCAAAAAACGGATTTTGTAAAGAAACCATATTTTTTCTTACTCTTGTTTGAGTTATAAAACGATGTCGTTCATTCTGTTTCTATCCAACCACTGTTTGAGTGACATGTGTATAGGTCCCTCCAAAATTCAAGGAAAAATATGATTGTTTGGGGATGAAGCCAATGACTGAATATGTACCTATAAACATGAGATCTTTTGAAAGAGATCAAAAATTGGATGAACAATTTTTCGACTCTATAGATTACATTTTGTGAAGTGATTTCTAGAAAGATTATTTAATACTTTGTGCATTATGAACATATTGTTTATAATTGCTTCATGTTACTCTGAATGTTTCTATGTAAATTTGAGGGATTCCAGGGATAGGAAGACAAAGGTGACAACCACCTTGAAGTTTGAGGGCTTGCGGGGATTTCAAGACAGACTCCGATATTTGTATATAGGGCATACCCTGGTGTGGGTTAGACATAATTGTTTGAAAGTATAAATAAAGTAACCATTATCCAAGGTTGTTGGATACCCTTATCTTTGGGTTAAAAGATTTACAATTAGTTACATGTATTGTTTCATGTTTTTTACTTCGTTTTGGGTTTTTAGGAAAGTATAACTATCATATACTTTCTTATATTTGTACTCTGATTAGTGAGATTCTATACGCTTTAAGGTAGACTATTTTTCGTTGTAATCTTTTCATAAGTTTCATTTCTGGAACCACATTTCTCGAATCAAGAATGTTTTTATAACTAAGAGGTCTTTTGAATTTACCTTATTTTACATTGTTAAACATTTCCATCTTTAAAATTTCCCAATGCATTCTTTAATGTATACAATTGACCCCCTCTTGTATATTGAACATCTATATCATTATTAAGATACTATAATCTGTAACATTTTGATCCTACAATTGGTATCTGAGAAGGTCTCTGAAATTCATATATTCACATATAAGTTTTCTTGATCATGTTTTTCATTGTTCTATATTTTTCTCTTCTTAGGATATTTTTATCCTTGTTTACATGGTTTTATTACAGACAAGTTTTTGTGGAATTATTTTCATTGATATGGTAGGAATGAATGTTGGATCAATTGGAAATATTAATCATACTAGACCACCTATTTTTTATGGGAAGTATTATGAATATTGGAGAAATCTTATGAAGAATTTTGTTATTAATACTGGAGTGGAAAACAATGTAATGCTCACTAGAGATTACAAGATTCTTGATAATGAAGTCAGAACTTTTACCAATCATGTGATGTCAGAATATCAACATAACTATAAGTTACGCAATACTTGGTTGTGTTCCATGTATAAGAATATATATATCCATATTTCTTCATGTGAAGCTGTAAATTTTATTTGGAAGAAACTTGAAGTTACACATTTTTGTCCTACCAAAGTTATTGAAACTAGAAGAGCTATGCTTAGAGCTATGTACCAATGTTTTTTCCCTTACATATAGAGAACTAATATGTATGGTACACCAGTGATTTATGACAATTGTCAATATCTTACAATCCATGGGTGAAAAAGTTATGGATGATGAGATACATATTGAGTAGATTATAGACATAATGCCTACTAAGTGGGAATCAAATAGAACAACTATATATGGTAATAAGAATGTCTCACAGATTACTCTTGATGAGCATTTTTTAACTCTTCTTCAACACGAGACTAGAATGAAGAGAGATGTTGATAATGTTATGAAAAATAATGGGAATGGATGTGTTACTTTTACAAATACTTCAAATTATATGAAAGCTTTGACTCTTGAGAGAGTTACAAGATCTAAGTATAAGAAGGTTACTGTTTTATCTAAATCAATTAAAAGTTAACATTCTTATAATTAACTAGCTAATGTTTCTCAAAGGATGAACATGATAGTTGGGAAGAAATAATTTCAGTATAGATACAAGAACAAAGAAAGGATAAGAAAGACTTTTAAGTCACCTGTTATGAATGAAAAATATATGGACAAATAAGGCTAGACTATCCTATTCTTAATAGAAAAAATAGAAAAGAAAATCATTCTGAGAGGAATATACATAAGTACTACAATGATAATGCTAAGAATGTTTTGAAGGATAATGTCACATGGAGTGCCTATGGTGGAGGCTCTTCTGATGAATCCTCAGATTACGAATCTTCGGGATAGATGAATCTTGGCCTAATAGCCAGACTACCTAATGAAAATCGTTGTTTAATTGATAAGGTACACAATGATGAGTGTAGTTAAGGATCTACCAGAGCGTAGATGGTTAGGACACTATAACCTTAGTATCCAATGAAAACTCTCTAAGAAAAGTCTAGTTAAGGATCTACCAGAGCATAGATTTTATTCTTCAAAAGTTTGTGATCCTTGTCTATATTTAAAACAACGTAAACCACATTTTAAATAATTTAGTGAAGTCTCAACCACTGATGGATTACAATTAGTGCATATGGATCTTTTTGGTCAAACTCAAAATAAAATTATTAGAGGAAAATATTATGTTTTTGTTTTTGTTGATGATTATACTAGATTTCCATGTGTCTATTTTCTAGAAAAAAAATCAGATGATTTTTCTTATTTCAATACTTTTATAGCCCAAGAAAAAAATTAAAAAACCCTTCCATTGATAACTATTCATAATTATCATGGGGGAGAATTAAAATATTTAGATTTTGAAACTTTTTTTGGTAGAAAAGGCATTACTCAAAACTTATATGAACCTAGAACATCTCAAAAAAATATTGTTGTTGAATGAAGAAATATAATTCTTCCAGAGATAACAACAACCATGTGGAGTGAATATTCAGTAGCCAAACATTTTTGGGCTGAAGTTTTAAGTACCGTTTGTTATTCTATAAATCATGTTTTGATTAAAACTTTTCTTAATAAAAATCCTAATTAGTTATGGAATGGTAGAAAACAAATACATTCTTACTTCAAGGTAATTTGTTGCAAGTTATTCATTATGAAAACTAAAGATAATATACACAAATGCGCACCAAAATCCGATGAATATATTTTCATAGGCTACTCCACAACTTCTAAGGCTTATCAAGTTTCACTAAAAATACTTGTACTTTTGGGGATACTGTACAAGTCAATTTTGATGAAACTGATCCTTTTGTTTTTAAAAAAACTCAACATACATCTTCGGATGTGTTTTCAAAAACATATTATCAAACTTTTTAGAAGATCCTTCTGATAAAGAAAATGTTCATTGAAAGATTTCCAATACATTTACTCCATAATACTTCCTTCCCTATGTTGATGAACATTTTTTACAAAACCCAAATCAGTTGTTTATAAAGAATCATCCTAGTGATAGTATCAATGGTGTTGTAAATCAACTTTTAAGGACTAGAAGTTCCTTATGAAATGAATTTTAAAATCTAGCATTTCTTTCCTAATTAGAACAAAAAAGTAACTATGAAGCTTTAGGTGATGATGATTGGATAAAATCTATGCAAGATGAGCTAAATTAATTCAAAAGTAAAAAAGTATGGACCTCAGTTGAAATACCTAAGGGATCTTTTGTTTTTGGAGTAATATAGGTCTTTGGAAATAAATGTGATGAAAATTGAATCATAGTAATAAATAAAGCTACATTGGAATATAAAGTCTATAATAAACAAGAAGGAATATACGATGATAAACCTATTCTCTAGTAGATAGACATGAATCTATTCATTTTGTACTTGCCTTTGTAGCATTCATCAATTTCAAACTTTTTAAAATCGATGTTAAATGTGCCTTCTTTAATGTTTTTGTACAATAGGAAGTTTTGTTGAACAAACTTCATGTTTGGATGGTTAAAAACATCCTGATCATCCTTACAAACATACCAAATCCATGTACGGACATATGAAATCCCCTCAAGCTTGGTATGATTGACTTACACAATTTTTTCATCAAAATAATTATGTTAAATGAAGTGATGATCCCACCATTTTTATAAATAAAGATAAGAAAAATGTTTTGATTGTTCAAATTTATGTTGATTAAATTATTTTTGGTTTAAGATAGTAATCTTTAATGGATTCCTTCACAGATCTAATGAAATATGTGTTTGAAATGACTATGATGGTTAAGTTAACATTTTTCCTTGGTTTTAAATTTTCTCTAAAACCAGAAGGAATCTATATATCCAAACATTAGTATATTAAATATCTTCTTAAAAAGTATGGATATGACAACTCTAATAGTATAAGTACTCCCATTGGTTCCTCAAATTCACTTGATCTTGATGAAGCTGGGAAACCAGTAGAGCAAACATCTTTTAGAGGTATGGTGGGAGGTCTACATTACATGATAGCTTGTCATCCAGACATAATGTTTTTAGCATTTTTATGTACATGATATCAATCCAATCCTAAGGAATATCATTTAAAGTCTGTGAAAATGAATTTTTTTCTACTTAAAGGGAACCATGGATTTAGTACTCTTTTACACTTCTGGAAATGATTTTGTTTTAAAAAGGTTTTCAGATGATGATTTTGGTGGATGTAGAATGGATAGGAAAAGTAGATCTGGAAATTTTCATTTCTTAATAGATTCATTAAGTTCTTGTCAATGAAAAAAGAAACACTTAGTAGCACTTTACACTTTTAAGCTCAATATGTAGCAGCTAGAAGATGTTGTGCTCAAGTGTTGTGGATGCAACACACACTCATAGACTATGTTAAGAGTTTTAAAACAAATTATTTTTTATAATACTAGTGTCATTTATTTAATTAAAACTCTAAACATCACTCTAATGGGAACCACATAGATATTATGCATCACTTTCTTAGGGATTACACACAAAAAAGAGATATAATTCTTCAATTTATTGGAACACAAGATCAACTTTCGTCTATTCTCAAAAAAATGTTACCCTCTGAAAGATTTGAATACATTAAATATAAGTTAGGAATGATAAATGTAAGTTAATTTTCCATGATAACTTTTTATTGAAACCTATATCCGTATAGTAACAAACTCTTTTTTATAGGGAGAGTACATTTTCTTATTAGGTAATAAATTTTTTTAATGTCTAATTTTTTTTCGTAGTCTGATTTTTTTTTAGTTTAAAAATTTTTCATAGTATAATTTTTTTTAAATAGTCTAAAAAATCTCTCGTAGTGTAAAATTTTGTGTAGTCTTAAACTTTTCATAATGAATATTTTCAGACTTAAAATTTTTTGTAATGATGATTTTTTTACATAAAATTTTCTTAATGTTGATTTTCATACATAAAATTTTCGTAATGTTTATTTTTCTACATAAAATTAAATAATGAATAGTTTTGTACTTAAAATATACCTAAGGATGAGTTTTATATTTAAAATATTGGTAATGAAAATTTTCAGAATATAAAGTTTTCAAGAAGAATTTTCCTCATTACGAATAATATTCCTAGAATTATGAATGGTAGGTTTCCTTTCTTAAATTTTCTTAATCATTTTTTACTTGTTGGTATTTTCATCGAGTTTTAAATTTTCACAGTCACCATTTCATAAATCTGAATGTTTTTCTTAAAAAAACCTCAAAATATTCGATTCTATCAAAATTTCTATTCGGGTGTCATCTCAACCAACAGATCTGATCAGAAGGTTTTTCAAATGTTGAATTGATAATGGACGTTGAACCTTCACAATACTTTCATATAAAAATGACCTCAATGATTTTTGTACCAAATCATTACTCATTCCATTGCATGCTGAATCACTTCTCTCCTACATAAGCTCGTTCCAATCTTCTCAGATCATTCTTTCTTCCGAATGTCAGCTGAATTCTCCTCTCAAAAAAGTTGGCCAACTGCCCAACCAATCTCTGAATGGCGGATATATAGAAAAATGTTAAATGATCTGATGTTTTTTCACAATGTATGATTCTATTATCACGAAGAATATAAAGATAAATGGGTTGGAATTTGTTTTCCTTTCAAATCCAAAACATCAAAATTTTGTATATCCGGATTAGTTAATAAAATTCATCGAGTCAATAATTTCACTCAAGGAAGAAGGGAGGGGTATGTTTTCTTTCATGTGTTATTGAAAGTCATATTCACTTTCTTAGACCATGGTTATAAGCTTGGTTGGTAATCCTTATGAAGGGGAATCTATGTTCGGTTCTCATAAGCAACCTGATGTTCAAGGATATTTTGATAAGGTAGAGGCCATGTCTTCCATTGGTATCTCAGAAGTAAAGACTCTGAAGATTCATCACTTGACTAAAAATTATCAGATTCTTCAATTGTGGATTCAAGGATTTATCATATAGAGAAAAAAACAAGGATACTTTGATGTAAAATGATATGTAAATTCTGTATTTCTTGGTAAACCCAAGGAAGATAAACTTAGTTTAGAATATCATGGTTATGATTGAGGACATAAAGAATGAAAATATGAAGTCTTAGATTATTATGTATCTAACCATTCTTTAAAATATGATTGTTCAGCGTCTAAAATAATTCAAAATTCCTTGAAGATCTAAGTTGAGGAATTTCAAAGATATGATGTTAAGTGATGACAATTTGAGAAGAATGAATGTTGTCTTTTCTATAGAATCTGAATAATTCTATGATTTCCTGAAGAGGAAGTTGAAGCTATTTCAAAGAATCAGGATGTGGTTGAGACCTCTAAAAAGGTTTAAAGGAAGAGGAAGTTGAAGTATGGGGAAGAGAAGGAAGAAACCCCAATGGCTAAGGAAACCCAATTCTCACCACTGAATCCAAATATTCAAAAATCCTATATTGATGAGGTTTTGGCTAAATGAAGATAAGATAAGAGATATCAAAATTAATGGGATCCTATGTTTGGCTTGGTCCCTTCTGAAGCAAAATCATTGATAGAAAAGGTAGATGAAGAGCTTTAGAAGAAATGGAATGAAAAGAAGAAAAAGAATAAGTTTTCTGAGGCTGAAGTAGTTTAATCTCTTCTAAAAGCTACTGAGAAAGAATCTGAGAATCTTTTGGTACTAGAATCCTTCTTGATAGAATCATTACAAGAGAATATAGTAAAGAATTTTGTACCTCCATAAAAAGTCCTCAATAAAAGTAGAAGAAAAAGAAGTAGAAGAAGTAGAAGAAGAAGGCAGTGGTGATACTGATGATTTGATAAATCAAGAGATTTTCCTGAGATGGAAATACCTTTTTAAAATTATCATTCTAATCCTCTCATGAAGAATCATAAATTCTTGCTAATCCTTTGATGGATGAAAATAAGGGAGAATATGAAGTAGACAAACTCTCTGAAGAATAAAGCATCAATAATGATTTTATTCACCCAGAAGACGCTGAGGTATGATAAAAAAATGAAGAATTTTATGAAGAAAAAATTGTTAAGCTATCTGATAGTTAACATGAATCTCATAATAAAGAGGAAGTAGTTCCGAATGTTGATAATGGAAAACATGTAGTAGTTGATACAAATAAAATGTCTATGGTAAATAAGAAAGATATTGGTGGGTTTTCATAGAGGAAAGCTATTGAGTTTCAAAAATAAACCACACCAAGAAAAATCTATTATTCATATTCATCATCCATTGGACATGCTATTTTAGTACAACCATTGAAGAAGCTTGTTGGGACTATACTAATATTTCCCAGTATAGACTCAATATGCCATATGCTTCAACACTCCTTAAATCATAAATCTTATTAAATATCCATGGTGATGGATAAGTGTATCACATTTGAGGCCAATTTCAAAACCTTTTTCGTAAACAATGAAGCCAACAAATGATCATGCAAGAAAATGACCAGCTGGTCAAATAAAACTATAGAAGACATGAGAATTCTCGATGAGTTACATGAAATTTTTAAGGATGTATTTGATCCTGAAGATGTAATGAGCTTGGATATCACTAATAGTTTTGAGGAAAAGCTAACTCTGGAACAAAATTCTCAAATACAAGAAGTGAAAGATCTGAATGATAAGTTGTATAGAGTAACTCAGAGTTGGAAGAGGTAAAGGGATCTTAGAATCAATCTTCAGGAAAAAATTTCTATGAAAGAATATTTTCTAAAAGGGAAGGCAGAATATCTTCCGGATCAGGAAGAAAAAATCAAATCCTCAGAGAAGAAAAAAAAAGATCAGGATTAGCTTCTCAAACTTAGATAGGAGGATCAAAAGGAACTCAATAAGCTCAAAACCATAGTAAATAAGTTGATGTTGTAGGAGAAGGAAGGATAATATTGTTCAATTCCTATATTTTTTTTTCTTCTTTGAATAAAATTTTACAACCCTAAATAAATTTTGGTTATCTCTTTATATTTTTGGTTGTTTAGTACTAATATTTCATGTACCATATTTCCTTTTGCATTCCCTTCAATACTTTTTGAAAATCACAGTGGGAGAGAAAGGAATGATAAAAATTAATACAAAGTAAAAGAAGAAATTTCTCTAAGGGGGAGTTCATATATAACAGAGTTATTATCAATGAAGATTTTTGTATGAAATAAAATGCTACATCTCCAATAGGAAATCAAGAATACGATCCTTAGTGATTCTAAAGACTATGGTATAGATACTCGTATTCATATTTGACCATCTATTAAGGGAGATAAGTTTTATTTCCAATGTATAGAAAAATATTTTCTGTGTCCTTATATTATTTTTCGTAAGGATGGTAATGCTTTCCAAAAAGGGGGAGATTGTTGTGTCAGTAAAGATTCCTTATGACTTTTCTAGTCCTTCTTGATTTTATAATCACAAACAATCTATCTTAAGGAAAATTTCTTTTCCCTAAGTTATACATTCATAAGAGAATTTTCATTCCCCAAGGAAATTTATCCGTACCATGTTTTCATTTTTCATATTATAATATAACCCATTTTTCGTCTATGTATAAAATTAAATTTCTTAAAAAAACCTCACTCTCTTATAAAAACATTGATATAGGGAATTTTGTTTCCAGGATCCGAATTTTTGTTCTGAATTATATGAATTCAAACTCCCAACCTTATTAATTCAGACTATGAATTCTACGAAATCAGACTCCAAACATTCTGACTTCAATCTTAGAATTCTATGAATTTAGACTGAAAATTCTGACATCAGACCCCTATTTCTCAGAATTTAGACTCTGAACATTCTGAGTTCAGACTCCGAATTATTATGAATTTAGACATCGAATTTTCTTTGAAATTCAGACTCCAGAATTCTATAGAATTCAAGTTCTATATTCTTTTGAAGACAGAATCAAAATATTCATGTATTATAGACACTGAATAGTTTTTTAGTGAGACTTTGAACTTTTATTATTCATTACACTCCAAAAAAATCTTTTGGATAAGCAACCATATTTTATCATAATTTTTTTTTAGTTATTAAACGATGTCTTTATTTATATTTCTAACCATCCTTTGTTTGAGTGACATGTGTAAAGGTCCCTATGAAATTAAAAGAAAAATACAACCATTGGAGGAGGGAGACGACTGTTGAAGATGTGCCTATAAATAGAATCTCATTTGAAAGAGATAACAATATTGATGAACAGTTCTACGACCCTAGAACTTATATTCTATGGTGTGATTTATAGAGAGAGGCTTTAATGCATTGTGCAGACTGAACACCTTCTTCAGAACTTCATCGTGCAACTCAAAATGTTGCTAAGTACATTCGAGAGCTTCCGAAGATAGGAAGACAGAGGTGCTGACTACCTTGAAATTAGAGGGTTTGTGGGGACAGAAAGATAGACACTGATATTCGTATCAGTGGGTTACCCTGGTGTGGGTAAGAAGAACATTCATAAAAGTATAAATCAAGGGACCTTTATCCAAGGTTGTTGGATTCCTTTCTCTTGGGGTTAAATGATTTATAATTGTTACGTGTATTGTTTCATGTCTTCCATTTCATTTTGGTTGTTCATGAAAGTATAATTATCTTATACATTCTTATACTTCTACATTGAATTGTGATATTATATTATCTTTATGGTATAATCATTGTCATTATAATATTTTCTAATGATTCATTTCGGGAACCACATTTCATGAATCAAGAATTTTTTTAGAACTAAGAGGTCTTGTGAATTTACATTGATTAAATTTCATTAACATTACAATATTTAAATGTTCCAAAGAAATTTTTTAATGTACACTATTCACCCCCTATATATTGAGCATCTACATCATTATTTCGATACTATAATCCTTATCATTTCGATCCAACACATTGATGCTTTAGTTTTTACTTATTTTATAAAATAAAATGTTTATGTAGCAGATATTAATTCTTTAATTTTTCAAAACATTTCAAACTGGATTGTATTTCAAAAATAAACTTGGATTTGGAAAAGGAAACTAGGCCACTATAATATCCACTCACATTGAAATATTAATTTTAATGGATTAGTTAGGTATATACCATAAAATGTGTGCACAATTGGAAAATTCTATAACCTCTATAAAAAATGTAAGCAACCTGAAATTTATTTTAAATCAAATATAGAACCTTCAAAATATCAACCTCTTATGTTTATTAATATTAATTTATTTGGAACACCTATAGATTATCATCTAAATGGGAAGAATATTGTTTATGTATAAGTAGATTAATTATCTAGGTATATATGGGTATTGTTCTTAACTAAAAAATTTATACTCTTCCCTATTATAACATGTATGCTTGTTCATTATAAAGAATATGTTCACTTAGAATTAAGAATTTAATAAGTGACCATGTCTATGAGTTTTAAAATCATGAATTTGAATCCCTTTTCTCAAAAAATAGATATATTCAGAACTTATCTACTAATAGGATCCCCTAATAGAATGAAATAGTAGAAATAGGAATAAAAACTTCATGATAATTCCCAGATTATACTAAATGCATATGACATAACTATCTATATTTGGAAAGTGGCGTTGAACACATCCAACTATTTAATCAGTATATTTTTAATTAAAACTATATTAAAGTGTATCTCTAATGATATTTGTAATTGTAGAAAACCTATGGTAATTTTATATAGCGTTTTTTAGAAAATATTAATCCTCAACAAAGGATAACCTAGATTTCATTCCCTCTAAAATAAATGAATGATTTTTCTAGGGTTACTCAACCTCAAATAAATTATATATAGTTTTTTTAAAAGGAACAAGATGTTGGAAGAGTATGTTCTTGTAAAATTGGATGTGATAGATCCACATGAGCATAAGAACTCCTTATAAAACCATGAGGATTATTTATCATCTTGGAATAGAAATTAAAAAACCTACTAATTCTACTATGAAGAAATAAAAAAATCATCCACTTCTGATGAACATCCAGGACATGTACCTGAACCAATAGAGACACCTGAGGTGAACAACACCTCTTTTTATAAGGCTTTTAATCCCCTTGATATCTATCTATCTGCTTATGTAGTTGGATACATTGATAGAGGTAAAAAAAATATTCTCTATAATATGAGACAGAACATCATACATTATTTTCACAACATGAACCAAAAAAATCAATGATTTTAATGATGATAAATATAATGTAATGGATATGCAAGAAGAACTAAATCAGTTTCATTAAAATAATGAAATGGTTATTTGAAAAACCATAATACAAAATAACATTAGGCACAAAATTTGTTCATTGAAACAAGGTTTATGAATCAACCACAATTTTAAGGAACAAGGATGTATGGGTTGCATAAGGGTATAGTTAAGAAGAAGGAATAGGCTATGATGAGACTATTTCACCTATATCCATAAATGAAAATATCAGCATACTGCTTTCTTATACAGATGATCTAGATTTCAAACAATACCAAATGTATTTCAAGAGTGCATTCTTAAATGGGTATATAATTGAGGAATTTTTTGAATAACACCTGGTTCCCAAAATCCACACCTACCAAATAATATTTTAATTAAAAAATTTATATGGTTTGAATTGACTTCCCAGAGCATGGTATAATAGGCCTATCACCTTTTATATTTCAATTTTTTTTACAAAATGAATATTTTGTCCTACAATGTTTATAAAATGAATTTAAAAATATGTTTATTAGTATAAATTTATATAGATGATATTATTTTTGTATAATAATGAAATTATTTATGTACAATTCTATAAAAAATAATGAATTTTTTTTGAAATAAGTTAAATTTTTGAACATCTATTATTTCATAATATTTTTATTTTTCAAAAAAAAGATTGGAATTTATTGAGTCAAAGTAAATATTATGTTGATATTTTAAATGTTTGGAACATAGGAAACATTAAAAATAGTGATACTCCTATGAGTAATTCCTATAAAGTTTACCTTGATGAAGCTGGGAAACTAGTGGATCAAACTCGTTAAAATTGTATTATTAGAATTCTCCATTCTTTTACTACTCTCTGACCCAATATTTTTTTATTGTATATATTTCAGCTCTTTTCCAAGAAAATCCAAAATAATCACACTTTTTATGTAAAATTTATTTTTAAAACTCTAAAATATAATAAAAAATTAGTATTATTCTCTCCAATAGAAAAAACTACTCATTTGGTTAGTTGTTAAGATGATAAATGTGGTGGTTGTAACTGATATAGAAATATCACTTTTGGATCTTGTCACCTTTTAAGAATGAATCTAATTTCTTGGTGTAGTGTGAAATGAAATTTTGTTACACTATCCAATTGTTATGTTGAGAAAAAAGTTACAAGTAGTTATTGGGAAATAATTATGGAGATATTGAACACATTACTAGACTATGGATATCAATTTAGGGTTTTCCATGTAAATTGTGAAGATAAAACAACTATAAATATCTCTAAAATTAACTTATCATATTCTAGAACAATGTATATTGATGCAAGAAATCACTTTTTCAGAGACCATTTTCATAAGGGTGATATCACTACTGTATATATAGGTACACAAAATCTTGTTCCTAATACATTCATAATGAAATTGAATTCTGAGAGAATTAATTACATCAAATATGATTTAGGCACGATTAGTTATTGTTGAGAATAATTTTTGGGACTCAATATTTTATATTTCATTCCATTTTAGATTTCTCACCATTGTTATTCCTAACCATTATAGATTTATAACTATTGTGGATGTCTCACAATTGTGAGTGTCAAAACATTGATACTTCTCTATTTTTGATACTTATTACCATTGAATCTTCTCACTATTGTCAATTCCTCACCATTGGAATTATTATTGTAGAACATCATGCCATTGGTATTTTTCACAAGACTATTTTCCAGTCATCGTAGATATTTGTTTATTTTTTATTTAAAATTTATCCTAATTGAAATATGATTCATATGTTTTATTTTTAATTTTTATCATGAATTTAAATTTTATAATCAGGAAATCCATTAATGATATAAATTTGAAACTATATAGTTTAAATAATCACTTCTATCATGCCATATCTCTTGAAACATTTTACCTCTTGACTATCAACCATCCTTAATTTTCTCTTGAACTAACCAGGGTGATCATTATAGACACTATGAAGTGAACTTCTGTGTTTTCTCTATACAAGTTTCATGTTTCTATGAAATATAAGTGTGAGTAGATCCTTTTTATGATGATTTAGGGCCTCTAAATCCTAAGATAGACAAACAAGTAGTCGTTCCACATAAGGATGTTCAACCCAATTTGTTGTTATCCTGTAAATAATTAGTTATTCAACTTATACAGAACCATGGAAGAGTGGTTTGATTCTCTTATAACCAGTGTCCTTTAAATACTATGTTGGTATATGTGTTTTACAAGTCTATGAGTATAACATCAAGGATAATGTAGACTGAGGGAGAACTATAATAAATGTACAAATTCTGGTCTTTTATTCTAGGTAGTGGGAATAATTTTTAAAGGTACTATTTAAAAGATTATCAAATTGCATCCAAGGAATGATTCCCGATGATAGTGATGAATTAGTTTATAAATATTTCCATGTGGATTTGACTAGATATTAAACTGTTCAATGAATGATTGTATCAGGCCATGATTATATGTTTAGGATGGTTTTTATGTACATTTTGCACATGTTGTTTTCTATAATAGGAGATTTTTCTATTTTGAGATAACAAGATGTTTTCCTCCTAGGCCTTATGATAATAATGGTGAAGATCAATTTGTGCATATATTTGATGCTTCATATGGTAGATATGAGTAATGTTGCCACTAGATCATATTCAATGATATCTCCTATGTTTATTTGACTATTTCTAGAATCTGATGGTTAGTTTGGTAAATATGGAGAATCTATAGTGTAATGTTGTGGATTTTTAATCAAATGAATAATATTAATAAGGGTGAAAATAAGTTAGAAAACTTGTGAAAAGAAATGGCTGGTTGATGATAACAAATTATACAATTAATTCAATCTCGTAGACCATTCATTAATTCTGAAATATATTTTTTATCATGGTGTGGAATTAGATAACGTAGATCAATATTTTGATTATGATGATTAGGTATTATATTCTATTCATATAAATGAAGAGGTCGAAATTCTACTAGATAAAATAATTGTCCCTGATTTTTCACAGGATTCCACACATATTAAATTTGAAGAACCTAGTCCTCCTAGGACTATCCATAAAATAGAAAAAAAGATTAATGTAATATGTGATGAGGATGACACAAAAGTGTTGATAGAAGATTGGTTTAAGGGATATTTTAGGTATTCTGAATAAGTTGAAAATGGAGAAAATGAAGGAGAAAAAAGAAGAATATGGAGAATAATGAGAAAATAGAGAAAATGAGAATGTAGTTGGTGATGGAAATAATAGAGAAGATAAAAATGGTTATAAAGACAATGTTAACCATTATGATGATTATGATGGTCTTGAAGGACCAATTGGTAGAGTTAGTGATAAGGAAGTAGAGATTCCAAAATCACTTGTTGTTTCTCCAAATGTATTTGGTTCAAAATCTATGAATGTCCATGTATTTTTTACATACCAGTAAGAGAAAAAAAATAAGCTTCAGTGGAGTGGGAGAAATCCCCATTTCTAGAATTCCATCAAGTAGTTTATTCTAGTGATGTATATGATAATGTAAATGATGTTTATTTTCATACAGATTTAGATTTAGTAGTTATTTAATAGACTATGGATGAGCATATGAAGTTTGTGGAAACTATTGAGAAATCCATTGACGAGAAGTCCTAAGTATACCCTACTCTTGATGGTTAATATCTTGATGTAAAATTGAGTGATTTGTGTGATACCATTTAGACTTAATTGTATGATCACATAGAAGATGAACCTTCTTATTTTGATAGTATGTATAATGAGAAATTAGTTATTGTTGCTTATGTTATTGTATATATTGTCGATATTTCTAATGTTTTAGATCATATTTCCATTAAGACATATGAATTTATTTCTTTCAAAAGGTTTGACCTAGTTGACGAGGAGTTTTAAAATTTTCAATGATATGTTAGATTTGGTAAGGACTATTTTAACTTGAATGTTGATAGGAATCCACCAAATTATGGGGGATTTTTATTTCGACCTGCGATGTATCCTAACAAATATTCTGGTATGCATGTTGCATCTATTTCTACTCTTATAGTTCCATTGAATGTTATCACCAAGGGTGATCTAAATTATTTATATGAAAAAAAATTAACTGATTTTTTTGTTATGTTATGAATCCAACCTACTTCCATCACTAAATAAATTGAACATGATGCCGGAAATTTTTCATAACTATTGATACATCTTATTTAAATGAATATGATGCACCACCTTCCAAAAGAGGAGATTTAAAATAGGTATCATTCTAGTGAGATAAAATATATGAAGTCATTTCATAAAGGTATATTGTCAAAAATTTATGATTTTGTGGATTCCTTAAATGAGAAGTAGAGAATATTTACTCAATGTAGTCTTCATCAAATTCACTTCATTTTGATGTTGAGTTAATAAGATCATCTGTGAAAAAATAAATCAGTGTTCTTTAAATTGTTCTAACATCAATTCATGAGGAAAAATTAATATATTTCAAGATTAACAATGATCATACCCACCGGATGAACAAGGAGTAAATGGAGGATATCAAGGCTGAGAGAGAAACCCCAAATAGAGAAATCATGTATTATGTCTCAAAAATATACTCTATGATTAAGTTGAGTGATCATTTTATGTATCTGGTAGATAATATTAGGATGCCTCTTGTTAGTCTATATTTCATAGAGTATGTAAACCAATTAATGTCTATGACTCCATTGATTCATCAATTTATGGATAAGATGAAAGGATTATTCAGTTAAATTGAATGATGATGAAATTTCATAATGGAAAATTTCAATCCCATGAAATTGTTTCTATAAGTTCATATAACTAATATTGTGGCTCACAAATCCATTCTAGTTATATCTCATCTAACATATCCTTATATAGATCCATATTACCTTAGTCCTGGTATGACCATAGACCTTCTGCAACTCTTCTATATCACTTTTATCTTTTTTCCATGATCTCGTAGAGAAGATATGGAGCACCTCAAACCAATCATCATCAGAGAGCCTCATTCTTAGAAACCTTTTCCTACAGATATTCCTAATAAAACCCTATTCTCAGTTTCTAATTTCTTTTTCTTAGGTAATGATAAGGGAAAATCTCCATTGGTTCCATATAACAATCCAAATATGTTTTTATCTTAGTCTTTTTTCTTTTATGGTTTTTTTCTTATTTTTCAGATGTTTTTTTTAATGTTTTATTATTAAATGTTATTATGATTCCAATGGAAAATATCTTAGTAATGTTCTATTTTTATATTTTTTTAATATATTATTCTATGATTTTTTATTATCTCAATTGGGTAGAAATATATTTATTTATTTAATTATATTCCATTAATAAATAAAATAGTTCCCACAGTTTTCATTACATAATGGTTAATTATATATGATATTATAGTTTTTTATTTGATATATTATTTTAATGACTATATATGATCTTTATTACTGTGTTTATACCATTAATACAATTCTATTTTTTACCTGGTATAGTTCTTTTCCACCATATTCTATTTACTTAATCAAAACAACAGGTATTAAATTTCCTAGCATGTGATAATCAAAATGGTGGAGATATTGGAACCACTATTAAGGTTTTTGACACCCTTATTTGAATGATTAAAAAATATTGTTCATTATGACCCCTAATACGTTTTGTGTTTTATGTTAGAATTTTATCATGTGAGGCATTTTGTAATAGTTTCCTATGTAGGATTCACCATCATACAATACGTTATCATTGACGATGATTCACAGCCATAAAATATCTCACTATCGCTATTAAAAATAGCAAATTGTTGGAACCACTCACCATCACCTTGAGTCACCACCGAAATGTAATTTTGATAAAATATGTAATGTAACACCACCCTAAGACTACTCACCATTAAAGTGAAGTCATTGTGAGTAAAGACTTTTAGAAATGCAAAAAATTCTTCTACTATTGAGTTGAGTCTCCTCGCGTAAGAAGTACCACTAAGGAAAGTCACCACCAATATATGAGTCTCCCCCAGACTCTAATTCACCGCTATAATCTACGTCACTAGTAGATCAAGACACCTCCAGAGTTTGTCTCATTAATATATTTATTCACCACTAATTCAAGACACCACCATATTTTTCATCGTTCTAATAAATCGTAGCTAATGTTTTATATTTATTTTGAGTCAAACATGTCTAATGGATATTATATAAAATTTAAAGACCAAAAAAATTTAATTAATGTTCCTTATTTTTTGAAAATATATAAAATAAAATTAGTTTCATAAGATGTATTATAAGGAAAATAAGATCTGATGGTTTCTCTTTATTTTTTTTTCATTAAATGATAAAATAGACTCCCTCGTAGTGATATGTGATGTGTTGATCATGAAATATACATCCACACAGGAAGTAGGTTGAACCATATTTAAATAATAAAAAGAGTTCCTACAAGCAATAAATTACATGAACGTGACTAGGGGAGTAAAAAATAATGAACATTCCGATCCTATAGTCATAATATAAGGATTTCAGGACACTATGTTCCACTAAAAATAATAAAAATTCATCTTTATTTACCTGTCAAGCTATATTCCAAAGTATCAAAGTTTATTTATCTTATGATACATATCATCAATATCATTCTAAATATTTTATTATATTTTTTTATTTATCTTAACATTATGACCATTGTGTTTATACTCTTTGTTTTTACACAATCACTCTCTCTTTCATTTAATGAAAGATACTATGATATCTTCGCAAATATTATTTACTCAAGTTTTGCATGATTACTATGGAAGAGATCCATGTTTGTCATATTATATTTTTTTAATCCCATGATTACTATGGAAGAGGACTATGTTTGGACTGGAAGGTCATTTTACTTTTGTACAATAGATCCAGGTTTTGGAATAATGTTTATTTTTACATAAAATTCTAAGAAAGGGTGATTTACATGTGGAGAGGACAATGTATCTCAATAATAA
Organism: Viscum album; assembly: GCA_963277665.1. Taxonomy (NCBI): domain Eukaryota; kingdom Viridiplantae; phylum Streptophyta; class Magnoliopsida; order Santalales; family Viscaceae; genus Viscum; species Viscum album. The sequence goes on from OY728137.1 coordinate 1,937,108,632, forward strand.
TGAACCTCATATATTGATTTTTATCTTCATTTCTTATATTTTTTCATTGTTTTGTATATTTTAAAATCAAACATTGTTTAAACAGTAAACATAACCATTACTTTGATATTTTATCCTAATTAGCCTGTATATAATCTTTTCAATGATTTAATCAATTTCATGAATTTTTGTTGTTTTCAGAATTATTTTATCAAAGTTAAAATAAATCATTTTATAAATATATTAAATGAATATTAGTTATATCAATCAATTTTATTGATAAAATGGGTCTTAATTAAATTAATTGGGGGATTTTATTTTAATCTTTTATTACAATAATTTTAATTGTATGCTCAATTCACCCCTCCCACCCCCCACATGAGATACTTTATATAATATTATTACCTATACATTATTATTAATTCCTTATTTTCATTTTTTTGGTAATATATTATTTTATTTCGAGTATATTTTGACTATTTAATTTTTTCCATATTATATATATTGTGATTTAATCATCTTGATAATGTTATCTATGTTGTAGAATAATATATATTTATTATATATTAATTTTTAGTAATCCATAAAAATTAGTGATATAAAATGTGATGCACCATTCTTGGAGACAGTAGGCCGTACGTACACATGAACATTGGTTCCATTTTTTTAATGTATTAAATTAATGAAAAGTGAAATATTATTATATTACCATTAAATTAAAATATTTGTGTTATATATATCACAGTTTTTTATTACAACAATCTATAATACATTCCATGTAACATGTTAACAAATAACATTTCTTAGTAATAATGTAGTCCTCCAAACACAATAAAGATTTTATCGCGTTCGAACAAATTTAAATGCATGATGTTAGGAATTATATAATAAATTAAAAATAATAAATACATAATAAATATCATATATAAACTATATAAATTATAAACCCAACATTATTCCCAACATTTATAGGTTGTAATGGAATAATTAATTACATCTGTTCGAAAGACGGTAGTTCATCGTACACACTATAGATGATTCCATATCTGATTTCATGGATGTGTTCATGGTTATATGTTTTGACCAAAATACAAATACATATAAGTATATTTAAGACAATAATTTTATTATATAAAAATTTTATAATAATAATCTAAGGAGTTGGTGAAGAAATTGAAAGAAAATTTATTTTTGAAAATCATTACCTCTTCTTCGAGTACCCTCTTTAGGTATGAACTAATTATTTCTTAAGATTGGTTTATTCAAAATACAATTATTCTAGTATTATGAGATGTAATTTTTTATGTTTATTCCAAAGGTATGGGATCAGAAATATGTCTTGTGATATGTGAATAATGGAGTGGATTGAGTTCACATTTCGGTAGAAGAGTGACATTCTTGTAAATACCAAATAGAAAACCCAAATGGGAGGTCTCCCAAACTTATTAAGCAACCAATAATGAAAAAATGTATATAATAGAGGTTATATGTTCTAAATACCTCTATAAAATCGTTTTTGGATCATTTAACAACTCATTTTACCTTAGTTTTAAATTTTGTCGCTTGATAAACACATTTTCTCTTAATCACTGTAATTAGTTTTTCCTATTTTCACAAATTAATTTGGGAAATTTGTTTTTAGAAAATGTGATATTATAAATAATTTGTATTTAAAATATGGGTTCTATTTATTAAAACACTAATCAAACAAGTTAAAAAAAATTAATTTCAAATTCATCCCACAAACGGGTTGAAAAACAATGGTTTAAAGTAAGAATGTTCAAATATTTACAATTTTTATTATATATGATTAATATATTAATTGAATCCAAAGAAATAAATTGGATTATATATATATATATGTAATTAAACTATTGTAACTTTGAATCATACTCAATGTATAATTATCCATTATAAATAATTTAGATAAAATTATGTTTTTAAATTTAAATTTAGTATTTTCCACTATTTATTAAAAATTATTCTTCTAAAAACATAGAAAAAATTCTACATAATATAAGTTTTACATTCCTATATCAATAATTAATTCATTTCAAAAATAGTTTCTAAATGTTTCAAAAGATAGTTTTAAAACAAGAGTTCCATTAAAATAAGGAATAATTACCTTTAAAAAATACATATTTGTAAGAGTAGAATTGGATTGATTATTATCATATGCATATCAAATCTATTGGATGAATATCAAGTAATTTTAATTAATATGTAATATAAAAATAATAATTTATATTATCCAATAATCAAAATTAATTTAATTTTTTATAAGAATATAAATTTGGTGACCTAGAAATAGTTTTCAATAAAAACATTTTTCTTTTTTTTCAGTTGTTTTTAATATTCATTTATAAATAATTGGTATTCAATGGATTCCAAAGTATACTTTTATATTTTATTAAATCATATTTATAACTGCCAAATTAAATTTAAGGATATATTTTTTATTTTAAATAATAATATTAATTTTATTTTCTAAATCGTGGTCTTGCATGTCCAGCAAGATATCAAATAAAACACATTGTTGTGTGTAATGAAAGCTATATTAGTATTACATGGGCATAAATCTGTTGATTTTTTATATGTTCATAAAATTTAAATATATCATAACTTGTTAGTAATTTATATTACTTTGTATTATTATTGAATCATGCCATTCACATTAATAAAAATGATAAGCATATTTTAAAATATTTTGGGTATTATAGTTTTGATAGGAAATGTATGATATATTCTCATTAAAACTCAAATAAATCACAAGGAGAAATGTAATTATTGATATCAATAATTCATATATGCATGTATAATCATCAAAATAATTTTCCCAATGGAACAAATAGGTTTAATAAATGTTGATGGATGGGTCATAAAATCTGTGAATGTCAAAAGATAATGAATTGTCAATTTAATTAAATTGAACATAAGAAAGTGTTCACCAATGCACCAACAATTCTCCAAAGATTTCAATGTTAGGAAAATGGAATATATTCAAACCCATGCTCAAATATTTTGATTAATAATGGTGATCAACATTAGTAACCTCTCAATCTGAGATAGAAAGGGATGTTTCTTGTGATGACTATTTTTGATGAGAGGTATGATAAAAACTGTATGAAATATACACTTATCATAAACTATTGAACTAATATTATTTAATATGACATTGGATGTATTCAAAATTTCATATATTATTGGTTTTATATGGTTATAAAAATACCACCTTATTGAAACCCCATTATTCTATGATTATCATATCTCATGTCTATGATTATACTCTTGATGAATATTGTAGGAATGTTCTTCACACAAACTTTCTTATAACCCCTCTAGTGGAATTTCATGTTATCATAAGCATGGAATGGATTTATAAACATAAAACAACATTTATTTCAATGTTTTTCATGTGTCATTTGAAATTCTAAAAAATTAATCATTATTTGTCAGTACAACGATATGTATAAACATTCAGTAGAGATCACATCCATTATATTATTCTTGATTCCCATTACAAAATGGGTGTTCATCATAGATAGATGGGGAGGAACTCAAAATGAATTATATTAAATTTTTTTATGATTTTAAATGTTTATCAAGAAGAGTTTCATAGTCTTATACTATAATATTAATTTTTGTTTTCAAACGAAAACATAAATGGGGCCACATCTATTTAAAGCACTCTCTATATAATGCAGTTGATTGGGTTTCATAAATTGTAGAAGAAACATTGGGAGAACACTAAAAATGTATTATTTAGAAAATTATGTATCTTTTTAGAGTTTATATTATATATAGTATGAAAAAAGGTAGATTTATGAGACTTGATTTTGACTATCGGAAGATTATCAAGATCACAATCAAGAAAATGTCTCATATACCCTATATTGATGACTTTTTTGACCAATTACCAAGATGTATATACATTTAAAAGAGTAATTTTTTTCTATAAATTATCTCTTTAGGGTAAATAATGAGTATATACCAAAAAATTATTCAATATTAGGTATTGTAACTATGAATATATGGTGATTTCATTGGGTTTTACTGATACCGGCCCTATGATTATGGATTTAATGAATATTGTCTTTAGATGTCACCTTTTCCACCATGTGTTGGACTTTATAGAGGGTATTTTTATCAATTTAAAGAAAATTAATATCATAATGATCACTTTTTAGTTGTGATTAAGACCCAATGGGGAGAAATATTTTCGGTAACATAAAGGAAGTGTGACTTTAGGCTACAAAGGTTTCATTTTTTTGGTTAGATTATCCCACGTGAGGATATATAAATGGATCCATCAAAGGTAAACGTGATTCAATGTTGGAATAGACCAACCATGGAAATAGAGATAAACAATAATCTTGGTTTAGTTGGATATTAATGATGGTTTGTGGATTATTTTGAAAAAATTTCTTATATAATCACCATGTTAACTCGGAAGGGATCCAAGTTCTTATCGTTTGATGAATGTGAGGAAATATTTCAGAAACTAAATAGAATAATCATTAGATGGTATAATATTACATTAACCATTAATATAAAATGGTTATTAATCTTTATTGATGTTTCTAAGATGGTTTTGGGATTATTTCTCCTGGAGATTGTCATGGTAATAGCTTTTTCCTCACTTCAAATCCGAGATAAATTGAAAAATTAACCAAATCATGATTTAGAGTTATCTATGTTGATTATTGAATTAATTTTATTGATTAATTATCTTTATGATGAAAATTGAGATATATATTCAAATCTCAAACATTTCAATTATATACTCACATATTAGTAGTTGAACATGTTCCAAAAAATGTGGTTATATATGATTAATGATTATGATTGGTCGTTACATTACCACCCTTGGAATGAGAAAAAGATGAAAAATAATTTGAGTCCAAAAGACCATACTAGCTTATCTATGATGAAGATCACTAACAGTCCAATATTTCATTATTTGTATAGATGAATCTGAAAATCGTGAAGGATGGGGTAAAATATTATCTTTCTAAAATTTGTGTTCAACCAGGAATAGTAAAGAATTTCAACGAGTCACAGATAGAAGACTTAGAGCTATAAAATAAGGTGAAAAATTTTCATATAATTAAATACTATTTTAATGGAATGATAACATTTACCATCCTTGTATATATTCACCATGCTCGATTGGAAGAAAGATATGTGATAATAGGCTCCTAATCCTTCGTAGTATTTTCATCATGGATGTAAAAAATATATAAATGGATTTGAAAGTGAATTTATTGTCTGATGGAATGATGATATGTATCGTAGAGTTTGTATATTGGTTCATGGAATTTTCGAATATTATTCATAACACTATGAGTTTTTATGAAATGTATATTTTTTAAACCATTTGATTTTTTTGATGTCTTGCGTTACACATAGCTCCACCATATATTGCGTCCCACTCAACTTAATGAATTTTGGAAACATAATTTTATGATTATTTTAATAAGAAAATAAACTTGCTGTTAAATTAGAGGGTTTCAATATTACTAAATTACATATGAAAATATTTTTTTATAAGAATAATTCAATGGTCATTATTAATTAGAAATGAAAATATATACAAGTTGTCTATAATGAAAAAATATTGTGTTATTATCCCAAAATCATTTTTCTTAATTAATTAAATATTTTTCAATTAGTTAATGATATTAAATAAATCTATATTATATATAATTTAACAGATATTATTTATATCAATCCAATAAATTTTATTAGTGTATGATAAGAACAAACAAATTTCATGTATAAAAACCTATATTTTTTAAAAATATAATTTTATCACATTTTAACGGGGAACAAATTTTAAATCCTTTTTTGAAACTCTTAAAAATATATTTCACAAAAATAACTTCTTCTTATTAAAAGGAATCTAAAAACATATATTGTTGAATTTTTTGTAGTTTCCTCATATGTTTCATGTTCAGATTAATTGTTAAAAATATATAAATTTAAATTGAACACATCTTTTTCATAGAATTAATTTATATTTTTGAATTATATTATGACTTATTTTAAATTATAATTAAATAAAATCTTATCATTTAATCTAATCTAGGCCATTGGAAACAATTTTCTACTAAATTTAGATATAAAAATTCCTCAATTATTTCATGTTCTAATCATGAATTTTTATATGAGTTTTATTCAAATTATTGTGGTATTTAAATATCCAAATAATATTCTACATGCCATATGTAATATGATTCGATTGATTATAAAGTGGTAAGTGTTAATTTTCCAATATCATTATTATTTGATATTTTTATACATAAATATTTATTGGGGTATATATATCTTGAACATCCTTTTTTATAAAAATGGGTTCCAAAAAATTATTAATAAAATTACCCATTTTATTAATGTAATGTCTAACCATGTATTAATTTTTACTAAATGTTATGAAAGGAATCAATTTTCGTTTTCCAAATATGAAATTTTTTGACTTATCTGAAATTAGATAAAGAAGACTACTTTTTATCTTATTTGGAATGAACGAAATTTTTTGCTTCCATGATTCCCTAAGGACATAATGACTCCATTAAAATCATAAAATTTTATTTTCAATTAAAATTTATTCTTTTAAATTTGTATGACATTTTAATAAAAAAAATCTTTTCAATGAATAATATATATTTTCCTCAAGAATTATTTTCAAGTGATATATCAAATGTTACCTATTTATTAATAGGGATATTTTCGAAGGACGGAATACCTATTATTTCTATGGTTGGGTTATGGTGGAATTCTATTTATGAAACACATTTCAAACCATGGGTACTGTTATGATTGAATAATGATTAGGAAATCCATTTCTTCTCATGGGTTCTAATATGATAAATGATATATGTTTTTACATCACACACATATATTGTTTTTTTTTGTGATGGGTGATACCTATATATCCCTCTAATACAATGGGTAATGTTTTATATTACATGAGATATACAATTCTGGAATGGGTAGTGAAATCAGTTCACTAATACAAGACTTGAACGATGATTGAACTCTATTCTATAAAGGAATTTTCCACCTATTATAGTCTTAGAAATTATCATTAACAAACATGGAAATGATTTTTTATGATTATTATTTTTAAATAATTTTATTTTTTCATGAATTTTTTTCTTTTATGATTCACGTCTTATATTTTTTTTAAAAATATTATATGATTCAATATTATTATCTATGATATGTGGGTTATAGTTTTAAAATTATAAAGTTAAAATTCAGATACCCATTTTTTATTTTACGATTCATATCTCACATGTTTTCCTTTATTGAGAGTCTTATCTCCCCATTTTTATATGTTTTCTTTCCCTATGTTATAATTAATGGTTTTATATAATAATACTAAAGTGGTAGATATTTGTGGGATATGATTAAGATATTTTAAATAATTATATGTATGTGTTCTATGTTTCAAAAGGCATGAATCTAATATGATATTCTACAATGAGATTGTTTAATGTATGGAATATTCTTAAAAAATTATTCAATGTCTATATATTATTTTCAAGGGTTGTTAAAGTTGGTATCATAGAAAATTTTTAGTTAGGATTTTGAAACATGGATGAGAAATCATTAGGTATGTACATTTATATATTTTTAAGGATATGTCTTAATATGTCACTAAGGATAAATTTAAGTACATGATGCAATCATGGTGTTTTATAAATAATCACAAATATCCTTGGACTAAACCTAAAGTGTCATGAATGAAAAATTATAAGTAATTTCCCTTGATTATGTAAATCTACCATTATGATTTGTGTTTCTCAAATTATTTTTTATGGTTTTAGAAAATTTCTTCAACCCAACCGAATCAATATAATGTTTAAAGAAATTCGAAATGCAATGATTTTTCTTTTGAAAAACTGAATTTCAATGGGAAATGGAATGAAAAATATAATAACTATACTTATAAAATATATGAATCGTGCTAGAAATACAAGTGAGAAAAGGAGAAAAAAATATTTTTTCTTGTCCCTTATAAGACATCTTCCTCCTTATTTTAGTAGTTCTCTTAATGCACTAGTGTCCGAAAAATGAATTAGTACCACTGAAAAGATATTTTACATTTTCTAATGTTAAAAACATAATAAAAAAATCCTAGAAGTATATCATTTGTAAGCCGAAGTAGATAAATGGGGGAAACTCATCAAAAATGAGAGGAAAGGAGTTAAAATTAACTTAATTGAATGGGATGTGTTCAAGAACACATTTTCAAATAAGTAAATTCAACGTGATCTTTGTAAAAAAATGTAAAATGAGTTTCTTCACCTTAGTAAAAATGATGATGAATCATTTGGTAAATATGGGAATAATTTTACCTAAATTACTAAGAATCCTTCCACTATTTTCATCCATACTAAAAGGATGTTCGATATATTTTTTAGTTGTATAAATCTATGTCTTCTGATAGAGTTATCCATAAAAGACTTATGTAGATGTGAAAAACTACTATTTTATCATTTAATGATAGGAATTTATGTTGAATTTACATACCATTATCATGGTTTTGAGAAGAATCTATGGATATAGATGGAATAATATTTTAGAAACCATGTTGAAAAAAATACAACTGTTTTATTATGGTTATAGTGTGTAAAGAAGAATAGTGAAGACAATCTTAAGGGGTACTGCGAAATGTTTTAGGTTTGGGGAATAAGAACATCTGGTAGTTTAATATAATATTAATGGACAAAAGAAAACTAATCATGAAAATAATACAAATAATTTACCCCCACACATCAATGTTACAAGGATAAAGAAAATAGGCATTAGGAAAACCAATTCAATAATACAATAGTAATATATGATTCTCAATGTTTATAACCTCTTAAGGATAAACATAGGGAAATACCATGCCATGACTATTGGAGATATTGAGTATGAAAACAACGTGGTGGAATGACTAGGATTTTAAGTATTGGAATTCCAGAATATTTTTTTAAAAGTACTTTCAGAGTATTATGGAATAATGAATCTTATAATTCTTATTAAACAATTCTTTTTAATTAAATAATTAAATTTATATAGTGAATGGTACATGTGACCATTAAAATTGATTAATGTAGTAAGGGTATATTTTAATAAAACACTTGATTTAAGAATGGATAGACCATAATATGTGCATGATGTTGGGATAATTTAATACATAGATTGTTTTTTATGATAGAATAAATGTGGTAGTATTTATGAATTTGGGACTTATATGATAGAAATGTGTTTTATGATATCATGTAATGAGATTATATGATTTTTGGATATTTTGTATAAGGAATATTCTAAATTTTTAAATAATTCATTCTTTCAAAAAAAATTAATATTTTTTATTTCAATATTTCATGATAATACATGAATATAGTTTTCAGATGCTTCATGTGTGACAAATAATATCAATATAATTTTTAGGGGATTAATGATAAGTTGAATTTGTAAATTTAGTTACCGTCAACCGAATGTTTTGGATTTTATTCTTTTTGTAGAAACCTAATGGTGACTATTTATGAATTTTTTTAATGTCTTAGTGAATCAATTATTATCTATTCATATGAAATTTTCTACATATTGGATAACCTATAATTATAATTTATTTGTTATGATAGATTGAAAAAATAATCACTTTATGGATATAATTATTTTTAAAATCTTTTGAAAGGAGAATTTAATCTTCATTTCATTGAATAAGTTATAAGGTGGAAATTTATATATTCACAATGAATGTATGTTGTTATGATTATGAAATAATGTAACAGTTTTTATCATGAATATTAAACAACTATAGAGAGAGAACCATGAAACCAAAACTGTTATATGTGTACCTTCTTTTCAGATGAATTTAATGGTTCATTATATCATCATGGATATATGGATTTTTGATTTTTAACATTTTCATGGGAATGTTCTCTATCACTATCAATAATATCTCGATATTTGTATTTATCGTGTATTTAAATTATTGTACATTCTGTATATGTTCTGATATGTAGAAACATATTTATGAGTTACTTTGTGTAACCATTTTATTTCTGAATTTCATTTTTAAATGGTTATTTTTTCATCCTTTTTTATGTTGTGAGTTTCTATTAAATGAAAATTAATATATTAAGCCATTGATAACTTTGATTAATTTTTAGGGAAAATTCATTTCATGGTTAGTAAAATGATACAACTTTAGAATTTAATGACAAATATTGTTGAAAAATAATTTGATTGCATTTAAGTATTTCATTACATGAAACCTTATCATAAATTTTGTTACACACAACAATTAGTTCCTACAAAACCGTATTTTTGTTATTTAAATAAGATTATATCATCACTATTAAATTAGCATGGATGAGTAGTGTTAACCAAATTTGGAAAATAAATGGTTTTTAAGATTAATTAAGTGGTTACCATTTAACATGAAATAAAAATATACACTGATTTATTATAATTAAAATATATTTGTATTATTATCCCAAATACATTTTTTATTAATAAAGTAAATAACTTACAATTAGAAAATTATGTTTATTAAATATATTTGATATATTTTCTATCAACTATTTTTTATATTCATACAAAATATTATATATTAATAAGATTAGAAGAAACCTAACTTCATACATAAATACCTAAATTTTTAAAAAGGTAGTTTTACTAAGTGTTAATGGAGAACCCATTTTAATTACCAATTATTTGTTGCTAAAATGTTTGAAAAAATTAATTCTATATTTGGAATCATAGTGTCTAAATTATGTACATAGAATTATTTTATTTTTTGGCATTATTAATAGTAACTTTACTAAATTTTAATCAACATAGAAAATGGTAAATCCTTTATCTATTGAAATAAAATATTATAAAATTTATTAAATCAACATAAAACGTGTATTAATTTCATTGGATGAGTGGGTTTCGACCAAAATAACTCTTGGGATGAAAATATAACCTTTTAAACCACATGAAAGAATGTAAGACATTTATTATATTTCATTTAATTAAAACTTAATGATGTTATACCCATATTGTAATAACTAAACCATTTTTATGATAATGTTGTAAGGTAGATAAATTCAACATTAAATAGTAATTTTTTATATTTTATTTTATTTAGTAGGGTATTTTATTTTTTATTTTTATGAAATAAATAATTTCATTAATGTATTTTGAAATGCAGATGCAGTGAATATTCATGGAGAAGAAAAATAAATAAAATCACTTAATTAAAATTGTAAGAACTATTAAATGACTCAAAATCTCATGACCCATCCCCCTAGGCCTGTGTGGTGACTACCCCAAGCCAGCCTTCCATAGGCTAGTGTTTGGTGACTAGTGCCAAAAAGGAATATCTTTAAAATGGGAAGGCATTGCAATTAATCATATAAAAAAGAAAATCAATGATCACAAAAAGACGCAACAGAAATGTAAAACAGCAGTAGTAAAAGTTTGTATTGAATGTAAAGGGGATGGAATGCTTTCCCAACTCAATGATAAAATACAAAACAAAATTTAAAACTTCTCTTGTGATCGTCTACCAGGGATCCTACCAGAAGGGTGGGAATAGGTCGTCTCGACAACACTCTATGTCAACCATCATCGACGTCCACCATCAGGTCCTAGCTCCCCGTGTCTCAGTTGAGGCTGCCCGTCGTCTGCAAAAGACACTAAAAGGCGAGGGAGAATCCCATGCATGGGTGAGTATTAAAATAACTTTTAGGGATCCCGACACCCCCGAAGTTCACTCATAGTTTCACAAAATAAAACCAAAAAGCATGATCTCAATCACAGAGAACAAAGAAATAGAAATAGCTCAAACCAGGTATTAGTAAAACACATAAGTTGATATGATTATTCGAGAAGTTAAATAATCTTATTCTGTCAAGAGGCACTACTGCTGACCATACGGAGTCAGACCCACATAGTATCGGTATGTACTAAACCCCGCAAGAGCCACACTAGATCCTAACCTCTTGGAGTTGATATAAAATAACCCCCACAAAATGCAATCAAGATTGTACCCACACACGATCAGTATTCACTGGACCACAGAGGATCGTTGACTGCTGACCCACATAAGATCCCACCCACTCAAGATCAGTATATCGTTGATCCAGGACGAACCGCTCTAAGTCTGGTCCTCGTTGGGTCACATAATGATGATCCACACAATATCTCTTGGTGTTGATTCACACAGGATCGCTTGGGGTTCAACCACACATGATTAATAGGTACTAACTTAAAATGTAACTCTATATGCATACCCACAAAAGATTTCTCGGTACTAACCTATTTATGATATGTCTCGAACCATCGCCTCACTACCAGCAACTGGAGTCCCACACACTAAACGCTTGATTATGGGAGATCCTCTCCTCAATCCATCGGTCGTATTTCAACTAGAACACTGTCCCACAAAAAATCAACACGAATATCTGTAATGTCATAAGGGTTCAATACAACAGATGGTGCATCAAATGGACATCTGATATATAAGTTACTGGCATTTTAGTACTAAGGGACCAATTCATTATGGGGTTGATCCAACCCGGATGTACTCCAACATTATCTAAAACACTTGTGAAGTATATCAAAGCGACCTTATCTCTCCAAGGATCTCAATGTGGTATATGGTTCTTTAAACAGATGATTGGTTCACAAGATACAGTTAGTTAAACGTAACTGGAACTAAAGTGGGTGTTGGGTTCTGGTCCGGCCCGGTCAGACCCCCCCCCCCCCCCCCCCGACACGACAACCATGGGTCTAACCTACCGCAGCCCCAACAAGCCTAGGTCGGCCTACATGGGCTGGGTCACGAGGGCTCATCCTGTTGGGCCGCGAACCGGCCTGACCGCTTTAGGTTGGGCAGTGCCGCCGCTGGTCCGGCCTGTCGGTTGGCTCGACCCACGCAGGTTCGAGCGGTCCGCTGCTCATGAATACCTCAAATGTTATCTTAATCTCTATTAATTGGCAATGCCACTTGGTTCTACCTCGTCACCCATGGGACCCTCAGGTTGTGGTTCCCTTACCTTCTTTGTCATGTCTTGGAATTTGCAGTTTCCTTCAGCATGGCGCACGACGACATGCCGTCTGCACCTCCGTAGTGGGATATTGTTTGATGCCAGTCTGATCACCATGATTCTAAGCGGTTCCACTCTTCCACCACAGCCAGTGGTTTCCGGCCACCGCTCTCATCCCCCGGAAGTGGTCGTTGTTGTGCCGTTGTCGCGCCGTCGGTTCTTCCGCAGGGCTCCGGGGATTCCCCAGAGCTCAGTTTTCACTTCTCCTCATGCCTACGGCATTCTCGGGATTACCTTGTTTCTATGAAGCTCCTTAATTCAAGATTCTAACCAGTTGAGTAGAAGTCCCCCGAATGACAAAACAAGAACGAAGCGGGGGAGGGAACATGCATTGTTTTTTGGGCCCATGCCCACCGCGTTAACATGATAACAAGAGGAATGAAATAATTCATCATAGATAACTATAATAAATATAAACCCCCAACCACATATACCATCATTGGTATCACAATACTTTTCTAGAGGAGAGTCCTTTTCGGAGCGAGTTCATCGTTATTTGTTGATCCCGGATCGTCGCCGCCCAAACTTCCATCCCCCATCAGTTGAAGTTTCCATAGGAAATCACCAATGGTTCCTCGCTTGATGAAGCCGTTTCAAAACCTCACCCCGAGCACCATTTTAATTGAAGGGGAAACCGCCCACATTTCATGTCATTAATGTTGTTAATTTATGAACTACTATTAATACTGCAGTGTTAAGGTTACAATGATTGAGGGTGAAGTCATTAATTGGCTTGACAACTCATCGGTCCCTCCACTGTCGCTCATCAGCAAGAGAAAAAGAAATAAAATAAATTTTTATGTTAATTTATTATTTTTTTTATGAAGTCCAAAATTTACATTTTTCTCTCGACCTACTGTGGTCGAATTTGATTCTCCATTATGTGAATCATGGCACTGTGGATTCGACGGAGCCCTTAGATTTTTATTTCGAGAAGTGGTTCCAAAGTTATAAAACACACCACCAATGCGTTTATTGAACGTACCTTAAAAAAAGTTTAAAAATACACTTTGGGAACATCATGTCTCGAAATTACGCGTCATCCAAATTCACATACTCTTAATCCCAAATAATTTAAAAAACTTACATGGTGGTTTATAGGTCTTTACATTAACCCCTCCTTATGGATTGTAATCCCCAAAAGCTACAAAACTAAGGGAATAATTGGGGGTACTGAGCACATATTTATGCCTCCCCCTCCCATATACTCTCCTAGAGGTTCCCGTGTGGCCAACACCCTCATACCAGAGGAATCGACCACCCAGGAAGAACCTGCTCATATCGATCTTCTATCTCCACTGGAAACTCCGTAAATGTCACCCCATTGTCGATGTCCAGATCGCCTCAGTCAATAATGTGTGATGGGTCATGTGCATATCTCCTCAGTTGGGACACATGAAATACATTATTCCCCTAGTGCATTTTTGTGGGAAGAGATAGATGATACACCACCTATCATTCCCTACTGAGGATTTGAAAGGGACCGATGAACCTTAGAGAATTTTTTCCCCCAACCAAACCATCACAATCCTCATTGGGGTGAGACACATAGGAAGACATGGTCTCCCTCCTAAAACTCCAAGGGTCTCCATCTTCTATAGTCATAAGACTACTACCGACTATGTGATGTCTTCATCATCTCTTGGATAATATATACCTTCTCTGTGGTTTCCTGTAACAAGTCTGGACCCTAAAGTGCTGACTCCCTTATGTTTGTCCAGTAAAGGGGTTATCTGAATGGTTTCTTGTACAAATCCTAAAATCGAGACACTTCAATGGTGGAGTGATAACTATATTTGTATGCAAACTCCACCAGGGGAAGGTGGTCCTATGAACTATGACAAAAATCGAGGACACAAGCACGGAGAATGACCTCAAGTTTCTGTATAGTCCACTCCGTATGACCATCTTTCTGAGGGTTAAAGGAGGTGCTCATTTTTTGTTGAGTTCAGAACACCTCCAATAATACCTACCACAAGCGGGATGTAAGAAATGTGTTGCAGTCTGAGATGAACATCGAAGGCACTCCGTGAAGTCACACTATATCCTACACATAGATTCATCCTAATCCTTCTACTGATCACTACTCTCAGATGGTAATGTAGTGGGATGAAATAGTGAGTCTTTTAATGACCACCGAGATAGAAGTTCTCACATGGACGTACATGGTTACTCTGTCATTAATTCCATAGAGATATCATCCAACATCCACTATGGTACCTCATGTGGTTGTGATAATCCCACTGGTACCTGATGCTCGACCTTCACTTGCTGAAAAGTGGGGCATCAAAATACAAACTTGGCCAATTCCTTCTTCATTCCTAGCCCCCAGTACTGATGCCAATGATATTGGTACAACTTCACTACTTTAGGACTTACAGGTAAAGGGGATGTGTGAAACTCCTCCAAAACCTATCGTAGCATAACTAGTACATGGTGCATCCTCTGAAGAGAATGAATTCCTTACAACCATCATAAAATTCTTCGAGTAACCATCTTGAGGATATCTGATCACATTAGGCCTCACAATCAACGTCCCCATGTTGTGTCTCCCAAACTCGCTAATCAAGTGGGGGAGTTGGAGTCCTAGATAGAAGGTAATATTTTCCATCTCTATAAATGAAGGATATCTACAACGCAACTTGCTGCTATGTTTCCTCACTCAACAACTATTTACCATACATCCTGCTGAGTGCATCTGCTACTAAGTTCCCCTTCTAATAACTATAGACTATATCAAATCTATAGTCCTAGAGGAACTCTATAAATATATGTTGTCTCTTGTATTTGTCCTTATATGAGAATATGCACATGAGACTCTTGTTTCAGAGTAATCTATAAATAGTTCACTCATCATGTAGTGCTACCCCAACTTTAGTGAAAAGACCCCAACTGCTAACTCCACGTAATGAGTAGCATAGTTCTCCTCTGCATGTCTCAACTACCATGATATATAGGAGATCATTAACTGCTCCTACATCAGAACACAACCAGGTCATGTCCCTGATGCGTCGCAGTAGACAACATACACAACACCCTCTTTTGCTAGCCTCATGAGAGGGAACTTTTCAATCTTTTCCTTAGCTCCTGAAAGCTCTGCAGACACTTCTCCATCCATAGGAAAGGCTACCTTTCAGAATCAATGCTGTGAGAGGTTCCACTACCCTAGAGAAGTTAGGTAGTAATCTCCAATAGTACCCAGCTAATCCCAAAAACTCCACATCTCGGTCACATTCTTGGGTTGCTCCCAATCAAGCACTTCCTCTATCTTTAGTTGATCCACATAAACTCCAGCCTCCAAGATAACATTCCATAGGAATTGAATATACGGTATCTAGAATAGGGTTATTGAGAGATTTCCATAAATATAGTGCTCTCGGAGTGTATGCGGGACTACCTGTAGGTGCGTGCTGTGATCTTCCTCAGATGCCGAGAATATCAAGATGTCGTCACTAAAGACCACTACCATGTAATCATGGTAAGGCTGAAAATTACTATTCATGAGATCCAAGAACACTATCATAGTGTTGGTCATACCAAAAGGCATCCCCAAGAACTACTAATGGCCATACCGATATCTCAAGGATATCTTCGGTACATCCTTGTCCCATACACTAAGCTGATGACAGCTTGATCTGAGGTCTATCTTCAAAAACCATCAACATCCCATCAGTTGGTTGAAGAGATCATCGATCCTCGGGAGTGGATATAAGTTCTTCACGGTCAGTTGGTTTAGACACCAATAGTCCAAACAATGCTTCATGATCCCATCTTCCTGCTTGGTGAACAAGATCAGGGAGTCCCATAGAGAAATAATGTACCTTAGGAACCCCTTTCACTGCATATCCTCCATCAATACCTGCAACTCCCGAAGCTCCATGGGAGCTATACAATATGTTGGTGAAGATATCAGTGTCATCCTGGGGTACATGTTAATTTAACAATATACCTATACTAGGATTTAGTCCTAGAACATCATCAGGAATTAAATCATCTTACTGATCCACCACTATAGGATAATTCGGGCACATCATGCCAACTACTTCGAGGGTGAGGCTAGCCAACTAGTGAGTGATCGGCGACACCATCCTCCAAGAAATCCCATCCTATGTTGCAAAGGATTATTTCTCACTGATGAATGAATACATGATCCCATCATAATAGACACATGGTACATTGTTCCTAAAATAGTTGAATATAGCATGAACTATGGATAGCCAGCCCATACCCTAGATAACATCGTAAGGCCCCAACGCTTCTACTAAGAGATCCTAGCTAAAGATCTAGCCTCATAAAGTAATATCACACTATCAGAACCGGTGTGTAATCTCTTAATCCTCTCTCCTAGGAGTCTCTAATCATGAGTATTTAGCCAACGACTCAATCAGAATCTCAGAACTCTGAATGAGTGCTGAGGAAATGAAAGAGTTACTGGAACATGTGTCTATAAGAATTGCAGAGAGGGTTTAATAGTCATAGATTGTACCTCTAATCTACTCTGGAGCAACGTGGTCATAGGCTTCAGCTGCCTGAAGCTGTTCTCGCCCCTGTACACCTGCTCCCTTTAGTCGGGATGGTCCTTCTGGTGGTGGTGCTAATAGAGCCTCAAATCGTCGCCCACCGCTAACAGCACGACCTCATCCTCTGCCTTTTCTACCACAATATGGACCTCCTTCATTGAATTTATGCCTCCGGCATGGTGGTCACTCAACCATCTTTTGATCATTGATACGGCGGGTCGAACAATCGCAAGCCATGTGGCCCTGTCCACAGCATATGAAGCATTGTTTGCCTCCTAGCTGGCCTTCTCTACCTCGCGAGCTCCACACCTCCAACGCTGCGTCCTGGGATCATCCAACAGTGGGTATGGCCCCCTTGGACAACTGCATGATTAGTCTACTTCCTCCAATATATGACTTAGCTACCTGTCGTCCGGTGGTGGCTCTCACTGTTGGTTCCTATCCAGCTATAAAGATCTCCACCAATAATGCTCTCTTGAGAACTCCAGCCTATGTCGGGATATTCAGCGATATCATCAATTCTATGATCTATTGCATGAGACCCTGTTCAATGGTCTGGGACCTAAAGAATGGGTCTCAAACCATGTCGGTGGAGTAGCATGAGAGGTCAGTGAATCTTAGTGAGTATTTGGTTACTTTCAGGCTTCCCTTCTATAAGTTCTAGATCTCCTGAATATTCATAGAGCATAGTGTCACTGTAACGAACCCCGCCCTGAAGAGGCACTTAATGTCTGTCCAGGTGAGGGTCACCTCATCATGTGTATAGATCATTAAGTTCCACCATCTCCCTTTTCTAACCTTGAAATGGATAGCAGCTAGGATAACCATATGCTTTTCTGGTGTCTCAACCAAGTGAAAAACTCTAGCCACAGCCTGCAGCCAGTCCTCAGCCGCCTATGGATTTTTCTCACCTCAAAACCTCGGAGGCCCCTCTCTCTGAAACCCATGAAACACGCTTAATCATGCTGCATAGTCTTCTAGTGGGGCTGGTGTCATCTTCTACCCAATGGGAGGTGGTGTTGCTGGTGCACCACCCGAAGGTGTAACCACAGTAAGGGGGCCCTGCAACGAATCCTCATCACTCGGTGGCCTATCATCATGTACTCCCTCAGGAATCCTGTCTGGTTGTCTATGCGCCGACATCCTGAATAGAAATAGGTGTGCCATAGTTAATAAGGTCTACATGTTGAGCTGAATCAAAAGATATCAAAGTAAAATCATTTCCAAAACACACACAATCAGTACTTTTGTGGACAAATTAAAAAATCTGTATATAGGGTCTTGGTGTATGAATTCATCGGCTGCCGCACCAACATAGGACTCCCTGAATCGAAGACCACACTAAAAAATTTAACTGTATTATTCTATTAAAAATATCTGAGTCCTAGTTCTTTAGTATAACTGACTCTTTTAAAATCCATTTGCCACGAACCATCTCTTGGGGTCATGTCATGACTACCCAAGCCCATCATCCACAGTCCAAGGGTTACTTATTAGAGCTAGAAATCTATATCCCTAAAATACAACAGAAAATAGAAAACAACTCTTGAGATCGTCTTCTTGGAATCCTAACTGATGGGTAGGTACATGTAATTTCTACGACTCAACATGTCAACCATCACCATCTACCACCGTCTATCATGGCTCCCCGACTCACAGTCAATGCTGCCTGTCTTTTGCACAAGACACAACATGGTGTAGGTGAAGCCTGTGTAGGAGTGAGTATAAAAATACCCAGAAGGGACCCCGAGACCCCTGAAGGTATCTCAAAATATGACAAAAAAAACAAAAAGCATGATCTCAATCACAAAGTACACAACAACAGACACATCTCATACGAGTTATAAGTAAAGCACATAAGTACATATGATAGGCAAGAAGCTAAATCATATTATTCGGTCGAGAGGCACTACTGCTGACCATAAAGAGTCTGACCCACATAGGATAGGTAAGTACTATCCCCCGCAAGACCCACAGTAGATCATACCTGCCCGGAGTTGATAGATACTAACCCCACCGAGACCCGCACATGATGTGACCCAACACATGATTGGTATGTGATAAGCCACGTAGGATCATTAAGCACTGACCCACTGAGCATCTGACACACATAGGATCAGTATATCGTTGATCCATGACAGACCTCTCTAAGGCTAGTCCTTGTTGGTTCACATAATGCTAATCCACATAGGATCTCTATGTGTTGATCCACATAGGACAACTCGGTGTTAATCCACACAAGATCACTAGGTTCTAAGACACCCAGAATCTTTAGGTGATAACCTATGGATGATCTATCTCCAACCTCCTCCTCACTACCAACCATTGGATTCCCTCTCATAGTACACATGATTCTAGGAGAACCTCCCATCAAGCCATAAGTCATATTTCAACTGGAACGAATTCCCATGAAGAAGTAACCCGATGATCTTTCAAGTCATAAGGGTCCAAATGCAACATAGGGAATATCAGCCTGACACCCGATCGGTATGTTTTCGGAATTTTAGTGCCAAGTTTCTAGTTGGTTTCGAGGTCGATCCAACTCAATTGTACAAAAACATTCATCAAAACTCACATATAGTATATCTAAAATCTTTTCATGCTCCAACGACCCCAACACCACAGATGGTTCATCAAATGGACTTCTGGATTGTAAGATATGGTAACATAAGCACCATTGGGTAGTAGAGGGGTCTGGGTTCGGGCCATCCCGGTCAGACCGACCCACCCGACATGGTTTGTGCAGACCCGACTCACCCTGAGTCTGACCCGACCCAGTTGGGCTGCGACGTTCTAGGCTTGGCCTACCGACTGGTATGACCCATGTAGGGTCTTGCGGTCCGCTGGTCCCAAGTGGCTCAAAGGAGCCATTCGACTCCATTAATTGGTGGCGCGACATGGTTCCACCTCATCCCCATGGTGAATAGCATATATTAGGTCACTTGGAACTTCACCATGACTTCCTTCAATACGGAGCACAACGGCGCACCACCTCAACCTCTACGACCAACCTTCTATTTGACCGCTGTGGCGCCGCTCTTCCAGCATGGCCAGCAGTTTTAGGTCACTGCTCTCGCAAACCAATGTTGGTCACCAGCACTGACTCTTCTTCCATGGGGATCTTGTGATGCTCTGGAGCGTCATTTTCCCTTACCGTTATGCAAACGGGCTTCCTGGGATCCCATCGTCGCTACTCGGCTCCCAGATTCCAGATTCTGACAAGTTGAAGAAATTTCCCATGAAGAAAACAACAAGTACGAAGCGGCAGAGGGTCCAGGCCTTATTTATTGGGCATGCACCCTCCACATTAGCATGATAACAAGAGAAAGAGACAAATTCATCATTGATAAAAATATTATAATCAATCCCCTAACCTCAGGAGCCGTCACAGGTATCACTAATGTTGGTGGGGGGAGAGACCTTTTCAAAGTGGGGTCGTTGGTGGTTGTTGATCCCGGATCATCGCTGCCCAAGCTTCCATTCTCTGTCAGTTGTAGTTTCTGTTGGACATCACCAGATATTTATCTCTTGATAAAGCTATGTCAAAACCCAACCCCGAGGTCCATTTAAATATTAGGGTAAACCACCAGTGTTCCATGAACATAATGTGGTTGCTTTATTAACAACAATTAATGGTGCAACATTGAGGCTACAAATTTGGAGGGTCAAGTCATTAATTGGCTTGAAAAACCATCTGCCCCTCCCCCTCCCCTCATCCACTAGAGAAAAAGAAATAAAATTATATGTATTTTTATTTTATTATTTTTCTATAAAGTACAAAATTTAAGCTTTTCCCCCTACCTACTGTAGTCGATGTGAAGCCTCCCTTAAGCGAATCCTAGTGCTGCAGATTCAAGGATGCCTTCATATTTTTAATCTATGAACCGGTTCAAAAAACATAAATTTCCACATGCACCTTTACTAAACATTCCTTAAAAAAGTTAAAAAATCAATTCTGATCACACTGGGCCTCGTAATTATGCGCCGTTAAAATTTGCAGACTCGTAATAATCCAAAATAAATAAATTAAATACAATAAATTTTCCATGTCTTTACAGAAAAACATGGATAAATTTTTTTGGTTTTTAATATCTTGGCCTTTTTTCCAAGAGATAAATTAATGAACATTTTAAGATACATGAAAATGAATAATCCCCTTATAATATTTTATTTAAAAGGAAGTTATGTTATTCAAACTATAGGATTTTAATTAATATACTATTTCAATATATGGTTTTCAAAAAGATTAATTTGAAATAAATAGTTATTATAAATATAATATATTAATAAAATTTATTTATTTTTTTTAATTTTCTAATAAATTAATTATTTTTCTAGCGACTTTAACATTCAATGATAATGTAATTATTTTGTTAATAAATAAATCAAATTACTAATATGAAAAATTAGAAAATAAATATAATTTGTGTTAACAAATATATTAAAATAATGTTATAGATTTTCATTATCCATTAGGGTTGTAATAAATTATATTTTATAAGTTAACATGGTCTATTGAAAATTGTAAAATATATGAATTAACAGTGTCAAAATAGACATTGTTTCTATTTTATCAAAAAATTAATCATTACATTATTTAAAAATAATAAAATATTTTTTCAAATAACATTATTATTTAATAGATTCAAATGTTATAAATTTTTTTATTTAGGGTGAAATAGACATAAAATAATAAAACATTCCACTCTTTTTATTTTGAAATTTTCTTACTAGTTAAAATATAAATATGTTAACTAAGGATTAATAAAAACCATAAGGTTGAATAAAATATCAAAACAAGTAAATAATAAATTTTTTGATGATATTACAACTTTATAACATATTATATAATAATACATAACATTTTGTGGTATTTCGAATAAGATTGATTTCACTATAAATTAATAATTTTTGAAATTCTAGAAGTGTCCGTCACCAAAATTATAAATGAAGACCTTATACCACAATTTATTAAAATAAATTGAGCCATTATTCTCTTCCATATATTATCCATTTACATTATAAACTACCCTCACCACATTATAGATGATAGTTTTATCTAAAAATACCAAGTCTATTCTTCTTATGAGGAGATCTAGTGGGATCCCATCGAATAAGAGGTACTCTCCTTCACTTAATTCCTAAAGAGTATCACTTATTCTATGTCCTCTTTAGGAATTTTTTAAATTATAAAATAAGAACAAAAATATGATATATATTCATAGAAGTTATTATGATTATGGAATAAACATATTCCTCCTATTATCCATCATATGGAAAAATATAGTCACCACTAGGGTGTTTATACTGCCTGTCATCTCCACAACTTAGTCTAATATGTTTTTCATCAAAAATTTACATGGATGGGTATCATGATGGAAATAATGAATATATATGATCTTTATAACATGATATTTATTATTTTATAATATATACAACATTCACATTCATACCATCTCCTAATTAAGGGAACGATATCGTCACTCGTGTGAACGTACGACCTACCATTTCTAGGAAGTGACATGATTAATTATCAATTTTATCCAATTAAAATTATTATGTAAATGTATATAACATATAAATATGTTATATATTACTTTATTATTATTCATTAAATGACATAACTATATCCTATGTACATGAACATGGACGTATATAAGAAAACATGTGTTGTAAAATGAAGCAGTTAACACCGGAAAGAAGAGTAGTAATAAAATGTTATTAAAAAAGGATGATAATATAATAATACATGAAATCATAAATATAAATATTGTTCTAGAATAAATTAATAAAATTATTTAACCCATTATACATGTGTTTTGAATATGTAAACATGAAATCAGACCTATGGTAATGGATTATTGTCACAATTTTATTTCTGTGTGAGACATTACGTACACACTACCTTGTCCTTTTGTGTGGGGTATATACTACTAATAAATTATTTTTTGAGTATTATTATAATTATAATTTTGATTACATTTCCATATTATTTGTTTTATTTCATGGGATGTATGATTTCACTTATAATAATGTATTATGTGTTATTTTCATAACCTCATTATTATCTAATATTGTTTATAACTAAGTATTTAATAAATAATATTAATATTCCATGTCCATATTTACTAAAAAGGTATTCCTAAATATTATTAATAAGATTAATAAAATTTTTAATTTAATTATTACCCATGTATGAATTTTTAATAAACTGTATGATAGAAATATTTTGTCTTTTTTCATACGAGGTATGTTTTGGGTTATCTGGAAAAAGTATGAGAGGAATGTTTTTTTATATTATATGGAATTAATGAATTCTTTTATTCCTTGATTCCCAAATTAAAATAATCATACCTTAAAATCTTGCAATGTTATTTTCAAATTAAATTTTTTCTTTTATAATTAATGGGGATTTTAATAAAAGAAAAGGATTTCAAATAAGAAAGGATATTTTCCTCAATAAGTATTTCATGTGATCTCTCAAATGTCACTATGTTTTAATGGATATACTTTGCAAGATTGAAATCCCAATTATTCCTATGATAGTTTTTTGAATGAACAGTATTAATTAAATCCATTTGTTTCAATGATTAATAATAATATTGAATGATTATTATGATACCCATTTTATTTCAAGAGATCTAATATGTTCAATGATTTATGTTCTTATGGAACTCATATGTAATGTTATAATTATGAGACATGTGGGACCCATATCTACATCAAATCCATCGGTTTATGATTTATATCTCACTAGATAGACATGACTGGAATAGGTACTGAATTTAGTTCATTAATATGTTTCTGGAATGAGGAGTGAAGTTAGTTCCTTAAATGAATTTTTCCATTATGATGGTCTTGAAATGATCCTTGGCTAATATGTCGTGGATTTCCAATAATTATGTGTTCGCCACAATTTTTTGTTCTATGAATTTTTTTATGATTCATGTATTTTGATTTTCAATGATTTTTTCTATGACTAATGACTATTATCCATTATATGTATGGTATAAATTTAAATTTTTTTGATCATATTCCAATACCTTTGTTGTTATTTTATTATTTATATCTCTTTTATTTACCCTTACTAATCATCTAAGATCTCTATTTTCATTTTTTTTCTTTTCTGTTAGTTATATATATTTTTTTTATATAGGAATACTATATGTGATGATCATTATGGGATATTTTGACGATTTTTTAATAGATTTTGAAAAATTTGCTTCATGTTTACAACAACTCAAAATTAATATAGTATTTGGGCATGTGTTTATGTAATGTGTGAAATATTTCAAAAAAATGATGCAATATATAGTTATGAATATCAAAGTATGTTATATTATGTCAGAGTGAAACAATTGTAAGGGGAAATTACCACCATTAACCATACAAGAACAAAAATGGGAAAACATCATTATTGATTTTGTTGTTGGACTCCCCAAAACATATAAAGGGAATAACAATGTATGGATTGTTGTAAATCACCTTAAAAAGTCATCACAATTTATCACTATTATATTGGATATCTCTTTGGATTAGGTTTTTATGTTATACATTTTCAAACTGGTAAGGATGCAAGGAGTACCACATTTTATTTTGCCTATTCAGGATCTATTGTATAAATCATTGTTATGATAATTTCTTCAATATGATCTGGATAAACAGTTGAGATTCTATACTATGTATCAAAAATAAATAGTTATTATATTTGGTATGATTATTAATACCCTAGAGGATACATTGAGTTCATAGTATATTTATTTTAAACGTTGTTTGGATTAACACAATACTCTAATTCAATTTCCATATAATAATATATTTCACTCGACCATTCAAATGGCTCCATGTAAATCTATCAATAGATTTATGTGTATATCTCTAACATATTTTTACAAATATAGAGAAAGAAATACATTGGATCTTGTGTTATCATGATACATAGAAAAAATGGTTTTATCCATTCAATAAAAAATAAGCCCATAACAAATTTGGAAGAAAATTTATTCCTTAAATCACAGGGTGGTAAAGAAATTTAATTTTTTGAGAAGGTTTCTCTAATAATATCTATAATATTAGTATTTTTTATATGTATTATGAAAGGTTTTTATATATGAATTCATCGAATATTAATTGACTTAAAATAATATACGTGTCTGATATTAATATTTTGAAAATTCTTATGTAAGATTGAAGTTTGGGGAGAAACAATGGATAAAATAGAAATTGTGAACAAAATGACACATCGCGTCGTGAGCCAAGCGAAGTAGTGCTACAACAGATTTTGAGGTATGGTAGAGCACTTACGGAAGCACAAAACTGAAGAATATGCTTAAATGGTGGTACATGGTTTCAAATCTCATTTTACACACAATTTAACAACATTACATGAAATTTATCTTCATTACACGACAACCCAGATGTTGTGAATCAAACCATCATGAATGCTGTAAATAATCATTACACGATGTGACATCAAGTTACACTTCGTGAATGTGTTAAAATTCTTAATCATAGATGGGATTCTTACGTGATATCTAGATATTCAAAAGCCTAATAAAAAATCATGGATCAACATTACGTGGCGTCAATTACCATTAAACATATTGTAAAGGACCGATACAGAAAAACACAGTAATCTACCAGAACTTTTCACAACACTTTATGACACCATTTGACCCATAGAGACCTTTGAATTCCATTTTTTGACCACAAGACGATCTGTGATGACTTCCATGCCTATTTATATGGGTTTCAACCAATAGTTAGAGGAGAAAACTCCATGCTAGAGGAATTACCATCGAGAGGTTGTCTTGGGATTACAACCTACTATTGATAGGTTTCCATTATTTTTATCATTCTTTTCTCTTAAGTAATAATTTCAAAATTTAGATTTTAATCTAAATATATTTTTTTCTACCTTTTTCATCTCAATACCTCTCATCTATTATCCTCCATAAATAATTCATTGTATTCATCATTTTCTATCACCCAATGATGATTTGAAAAATTCGGATGGGAGATAATTGATTTAGCCATTCATCGTTGGGTGATCTCAAATGATGAATAAACAGTATTATTTATGGAGGAGAATAGATGAGAGGTATTGAGAAGTAAAATGAATAAAATATGCATATCTTATGGGGTCATTATACCATCAAATAGCCCTGAGTCTAAATCTAGGAGGAGACATATTTTTCAGAGGTGTTATAGCAGTACTATAGCATTACTATAGAAGACACTATAGTATGTAATGTTCTGCACTGTACTTGCTGGAACTATTCATCCTTTTGTGAATTCGGGCCACCGGTGTTTTCATTGGGTCCTTAAAAGCCTTTGAATAACCTAAGGCCTATGGGAATGTAAGGATTTTGGGCCACCTCAAGGCCTTCTGGCCACCTCAAGGCCTTCTAGTAACTTGAAGTTATACTTAATAGACCTGGCAGAATATACAAGAGCAGACTGCAGATGAGGATTTAGAGTATCTGTATTCAGAAGAGCAGATACTATACAGTTGGGTAAGATAGATAAGGTATGGAATAGCCATTGGGACCATACTATGTTTGTACAAGAAGCCTAACCGAACATCCATGCAATGGTGTAGAGCTGATATCATGATGCAGATGCTGGGGAGGAGGAGTTCATGTAGTTGTAGTCTGGATATCTCCTCAAAATCCTAAAGGTCATGTAATCTATAATTACATGGGCTTTTAAGGGTTACCTATCATCCTTTTAAAGGGGTGTTATCAAAAATCAATAAAAAAATAAGGCCTTCAGGCAATTTAGGCAAGTGTAGGGGAGAGTGGGATCGGTTAATGGGGGTTTATACCAACAGAGCATGTTTTTTACTTCACTAATTATTGTGATTTTATTCAATGGTATCTTTTGCTTCATGCATGCCTACATTTATCATATTTTAATCATAGACCATATGATTCAATAATGAATGAACCCCAACAAGATTCAGATGATTTATTCATGGCCACTGAATATAATTACTCGTCTATATTTGGAAATCAAAACAGAATTCACATTAGATATTATGATTCAATTGACAAAGATGAACAAGGATACAAAGGTATTTTGATAGGGAATGAACATTTTTCTATTGATTAAACACTTGGTTTCACATCAATTTTTTACAAATATTTTTCCATTGAATTTGAATTAATTTATCAAAACTATCACAAGAAACTGATTATTCTCCCTTATATATCTCTATTTTATCTATGTTATTCAAATTGAAACATTAGTTTACAAAACACATCTAATATTGTGGTGACCCAACACTTTTTCCATGTGTTTTCATCGTTATGTTCCCCAATTTATATGGGTTTGACCTTGCACTTCTACTATTCCATGCCTTTATAGTTAGTAGAGATTTGGTTAATATAATTTTATAATTTAACTCACACCTAGACAAAATAAGAATTCATATAGTTTGAGTCAATATCAAGGGATGATAAATATTTGATTAAAATACGGTAAGACTAATCTATACTTATATTGGTCCCATTAAAAAATTTATCAATTGGGATAATAGCTTATCGATTGTTTCTTCCACCGAGCCTCTCTCAATTCCATGTTGTGTTCAATGTAAATCGCAAGAGAAAATATATACCTAGCCCTTCACATGTTCTAAACTTATACATCATTCCACTAGATAATTATGCTTCTTATGAGGAATAACCAGTGGATATTCTAGACTATATATAGAAAGTAAAACAAAACAAGATCACTCATCTGGTCAATGCTAGTGGTGAAACCACCAATTAAAAAAATATATGTGGGAACATTTGGAAGTGATGATGAAGAATTATCATAATGTTTTTAATTTAGAGTTATTAATTTTGAGGAAGAAATTAATTTTAATTTGGGAGGAATGTACCACCCATAGTTGTTATGAAATATTTTTTTATAACTTCCGTTATAGACAACATCATGCTATTACAAACATCAATATACTTTTAAGATTATAATTAAACAAGACTATTGTAACCTAATAATTAAACATGAAATGATAAATTATAATAATAATGAAATATAATTTATGTATAATAATTTTTGATAAATAAAATATATATATTAGTAAAAAAATAACAATAGTATTTATATTCTATTTCAATACTTTTCTCTTAAAAAGATTATTTTTATTATTTTTCAGACCAAATATAAAATAATTTTCTGAAACTTTTATTGATTTATTTATATAAAGTAAATGTTTTTTTAAAACTCCACAATTATCTTAGGGTGAATTATTCATAATAGTAACAAAATGTTAATTTTTCCATGAATAGTAAAAAATACTAATTACTTTTTAAAATTTATTCCTTATTTATAGAATATAAAAAGGTCCACCTCATAAAATAATATTTTAAAATTAAAATTAATTTAAATATTTTATTATTAAGCCCTATTTTTCATTTCCATTACTTTCATATTAAATTATGATATTAAAACATTATATATTTAGGACAATTTTATCGTTGGAAAACTGTATTTTAAAAGTGTTTGCTGGTTTAATTTTAAAATTAATATTTGAACATAAATTAAGGTATTTTAATAAAAGATATTATATATTTATTTTCAATATAAATAATATTATATAATTATTTAATAATTTTCCACACATTATAGTAAAATAGTAAAAAATAACTACCATAGTTAAGGCTAAAACTGGCTCATCAAGGGATAATCCAAAACGATAAATACTAATATGAACAAGAAACATGAATAAATCCAAATTTATGAGAATATTCTTATTTTATCATATATAATGTTTTAGAAAAATTGACATTGGATCATTGTATAATGTGAAAAACATTAGTGCTCTATTATTTTTTGAAATTCCTTATGTTCCCTCTCCCCATATTACAAAAGTGTACACCATATCCTCTCTTATTGGAACATATAAAAATTATTCATTCATCTAATACCTACCGATATACATTCATTACATACCTACACACATCCTATAGTCATTTTTTTATTATAAATCCATCGTGAGATTTCATTTTATGTGAACCTGTCGATGTTATCTGAAGAAGAGGTTTTTTTCTCAACTGAGTGTTTCTATTTTATTTATTCTAACACATACTAAAAATATTTATTAACTATGGTTTTATAATAAAAATATTATCTTCTATATTCATATATTTTTAAGTTAATTTTAAAACATATATTCCCCACATCTTCTGTCAAATGGAAAATGAAATCGTCGATTGTATGTGTGATGGACTACCGCCTCACAAGCAGATGTAATTAGTTTCCTTCACAACCTCCCACATCTGGAAATAATGAATTTTTAACAAATAAATTCACGGTAGTTATGAAATAATTATTCCTATATAATTATATTATCAAATACACTTTCTTAGATTAAAGTTCGTGGAAATATGATAATGTCATTCATGTGTACGGTTGATGACCGACACATGAGGAAATGTGGTTCTTTCATCACATAATATATACAAGGTAAGTAATAAGGATATTTTAAAAGATATATATATATATATATATATATTAATTGCATGAATATTATCCAATATAGGTAATATTTTATTTACCTTTATTTCATTTCATCTGTTGACAAATGTGAAACAGCCTTCATGCATACATATGATCAAGTATCTCTATGAAAAATGTCATTAATTTTTTATATCTAACTCTTATGAACTACCTTAAATACACATATAATGAATATATAAAATATTAATATAATGTTATGAATTTTTAAATCAAATGAATTATGTTCAAAACAAAATGATGAAAATACAAAACCAACACATACTGATACGTATCATTTGAAACAACTCCAAAAACATTTGTTACATTTCATTAATATTTACCTTCATGGCCTGATATGGAAATTGTGGTGGCGGTTGGTTATGTAGTTGTTCTCCCAATTCATTATTTTCCTTAGCTTCTCAATTACTTTCATCAAGTGATTTTGGACAATTATTTCCAAAAAAATTAATTCCACTTCATAATGTATTATTTCTACTTCTAAGATATCTGGCTTTGACATCTGTATGGGGATATTATATTGGGAATCCTAGAAGCTATCATCTTATTCTATGTTTCTTATAAATTTGACATACTTGAACTTCATAGTTCCTCGTTACATCTTATTGACATTGTAAATATTTACAAAATTATCTTATTTTAATTCCATGATCACATGAGTATACTATCAACTCATTATGTTTAGCTCCAGTTGTGTTCTTTATAGTTGCAAGGGTGTTCTATAGTGAATAAAATTGATTAGTAATTGTTGGACCTTGATGTTGAGGATAAAATCCTTGTTTCCTTTGCTTAAATCCATGGCCATGATTTTGATTTAGTTGATGTGGTTGTCATTACCTCTATCAATGTACAAAATGTTTAAAATTATAATAAAGATAATTTTCTTCTAGAAAATACATTCCAAAGGGATTTGGGTTAGCCATCATTTCATATACTTTCTTTTACATGAAGTTCATTTTTGTGGTGACCGAGTTGTTTTCGACCTTGTGTACTCTTTGTGTTCTCACTTCTTCTGTCTGAAATTCAAAATTGTTGTTGAACATCTCATCCAATAACTATGAGATCATCTATTGTTATATTGTCATTAGTTAACCTTCTATAACATCATCAACTATTATAATATTTCCCTATTTTGATCCTTTGTAAAATTATAAAGTTAATAAAAACATATATATTCCATGATAAGGACATCGTCTTATTTAACCATGAAATCACTCCCACAACCAATATAACGACACATCAATTATTTCACCAAAATAAAAAATATGTACATATAGATCCATTGTCTTTGATGGTGGAAAAAACCATGTCAAAAAAATTATTAATACATCATCCCTTGTAGTGAGTGAATGTAGAGGTAGACTTTGGATACACACTGATGATTTCTCCTTTAAGGATAATTTGAACATGCACAATATTATAGCCTCATTTGTGATGTTTTGAAATTATAATTTGTCCCAATTTTCATGGAAACATATAATGTGCATGTTCAGGTCTTCAGGAGGTGGCCTAGAAGTTTTTTTTCAATGTATGATCATTTGAGCGAACTCTGAATTTATCTCAAATCGTTGAACGTTTTTTAGGGGTAGGATAATTCTCTGATTGTATCCCATGATATAGGTTCTTCCATAATTGATCATCTCTTTCCCTCAGATTCCTTCCATGTACTTGTGGTCTTACACTATGTCCATCTCATGCTTAGGTCCTTCAAATGGGAATCCCCTAGCCATGTTTTTTATTCATTCATTGATTCATATTTCTATTTTCCTTTCCATTAAAATGACTTCTCCAAATCTAGGGTGAATAAAAGATCTAAAATTTTGTTCTTCCCTTGAATGGAGTATTCATCGAATGGATTGGAACTTGAAACAACGACACAATAAGACAAGGCATTAAATAATGTATTATAATAAAAATAGTTAACTCGATTCATAATTAGTTTAAACATATCATAAAAAACAATAGAAATATTTAAAAAATTGGACCTCCCATAGGGCTTTGTTATTTAATATGTGGAAAAAACTATTTAATAATTTATAAAAACACAGACAACGTACGTTTAAATATTACACCAAAAAATTATGAGGGTCTAAATCATTAGGATAGAGCATATATTCTGAATTAATTTTGAACCTAAAATTGAAATATATTATTTTGATTGTAGAAAAGGGATATTATAGTGGATATTTGGTTTCAAATTAAGATATGTGGCATCTCAGGTTTATTTATTATCTACTTCGTGTGCTAGGGATTCGATTGGTAGTTGATTTATCCAATTTGGTTTTGAAATTAGGTCAGCAAGAAACCATGGTCTAGGTATAATTCCCTAATAACATGATTGTATAGTTGGAATGGTCATCTACTTAGTGAAAACAAAAAAAATGTGAACGAAAATCAAATTTAAACATATTCATCTTAGATTTCATATTGGTCATACACTAACTAAGGTTATTGATTGATGAAATGAAATAATAATACTCAAAATTCTATAATGGAAATATAATAAAAATAAATATATTATAATTGATCAATTTTTATTAAAAAATCTAAAACAAGAATAAGATCTAGAAAACAATACCCTAGAAAGAAATCCCCCTATAATCATGGAACCATAAAAAATAGAACTACTTGGTCATGCTAAAAAAAGATGAGAGAGAGAAACTTGGGTTCCTAAAGAAGAAATTAGGAGATGAATATTGGGGAAGATGGTCTCTATATTATCACTCTGCCATCTGGAGACATCCATTTGTGTCACTCTAGCTCTTCTGATTCCATTATGTCTTAGAAGGGTGGCCAAGGGACAATATTTATATGAAAATAGTTTAACACCTCTGCCGAATTCATATTTATTTTATTATATCCCAGCATTATTATGATTCCTGTCTTTGTAAAACGACGTGTAATCCTTCTAATCTCAGTCGGGATGAATCTTGGTGTATTATTCTACAAATACTTATATGATGAAAATTCAGGTCATGAAAATTATAAATACAACATGTAATATTCATTTTCATCGTTTAATGATCTCAAAACATTTCCAATGTGGAAAATTATATTTAAAAAATTCAACATTTTTTGAATTAATTACATGATGTTTAGTCGTTCTTTTCCATTTTTCTTGCTGCACTTCTTCCTTTAAAATTCAGAGTCGTGTCGTGAGCTTCCCACATGGCAAGAAGTGTCTTTTATTTTATAATTTTAGCACATTTTTCCATTTCTCATAAATATTTAATTTCCTTCCATAATACATAAAACATTTCATATCTCTCAAAAACTGTGAAGAATAATCAATTAAATACTTATATTAATACATTACAATAAAATAAAATATATGCATGAAATACACTTATCACATATTTAAAAAATGAAGTAGTTATTCCCCCAAAATATGATTTTAACTATGTATTATGAATAAAAAGGTAATATAAAGTTTTTAATAAATATTATTTGGTATTTTATATATTATTATGGTTATTTAATATATTTATAAAAAATATTAAATACAATAGTGGAGAGTAGAACATTTATGAATGTTGTCAGGACTTAAGGTTAGAGTTTTTTTCGAAACATTCCTTCTTTGGGAGATATGATATGTTATGAACCTATATTATTTTATGATATATATAAAAATACCATTTTAAGTGTTCTATCATGAATTTATTCATTCACATTATATTCAAATTTTCATTTAATGTTTTTATTTCATGGGGATTATGATTCAAAAGTAACAAATGCAAGTAACTGATTTTTGTCTCAAATTGCCTTCTTTTGGACAAATTCTATGTTATGAAACAATATTATTTTATGAGGTGTATATAAAATAACATTGAAATGTAATATAATGGATTAATTTATTGTAAATATATCTGATGTTTTATTGTATTTTATCATTTAATGGGGAATACGATTCAAAAGTTACTAAGGAATATAAGGGATTTCTGTCTCAGATTTATTTTAATGGAACACAATGCTTACACACAAAACAATCATTTATGTGGTGTATATATAAATCCAATGAATTTATTTATTAATTACTATACTGAGAATTATGATATATAAATATCTATTTATGGTCATTTCATTCATGGAGCTTACCATTTAAAAAATTAAAATGTAGTAAATATTTTATGTTAAAATATCATAATCTATTAGGATTGATTATGAATAGGTATATGATGATGAAATATTATGATTTATATCTCAAGAGATCCATTTAGTTTCTTTTAAAATGGTTATTTTTAGATAATACATGTCTCAATTTATTTTCTACTCCTTATGTATTCTCGGTTCCAAAATAATGTTTTAATGGGACTCTAACATCATTATCATCTTCAATTGAAAATGTTTTTTCTTCCGCATCCATGTTATAAAAAAATTAACAGAATATTTTTTCTATTATACTATTTTTTTTAATGATTATTTTATCCATTATAAAATTTTAAAAAATGTTATAATGGAAAAATATTTTAAATTTTGGAATGAGTTAGTGTAAAAAGTTTACCCAAAATGTGAAATAAATAGATGTTTAAATGTGAACGTCATGAATATAATTTTACACAATTATTCGCACAAATTTAATTGATGATCTGTTTTTCATTTTTTTCAACATTATTTTAATATATGTTGAATTTTATTAATTTATATAAAAGAATTAAAAATAGAAAACATATTTTCCAGAACAATGTTATAATGAAATTTTTATTGAATTTATATTCTTCACAGATAAAAAGTGGCATTTCTTATGTTTTAAGGGGGATTTGATCTAATGGTATCATATTTATTCATTCTCAATAAGGTTGATGTTTATTACTAATATCAATATTTGTTTATGATACTCATTTGTTTTATAAAATATATACTACATGAAAATCAATATAAAACCTAGTTATTTTTATAGGTGATGATATGATGAGTATATTATAATCCTATGGGAAAAATTTGTATAGATTATATATCATTAAGAGAGATATAAATCCCTATATTTAATTGGTAAATTATTTATGACACGTGATATAATGACCAATAATAAACTATTGTTCTTGATCCACTATGGGAAATACGCTGATGTGTCTTACCTCTTATGTGAAATAGGTGGTGATTCGTGAATCATTTTGGAATGAAAACATGTGTAGATTCTTGAACCATTATTATGTTATGGTCTTTGTTGTTATCCTTGAAAAATATAATCATTTTTATACTTATGATTGTTGCACACATATATGACCTGAGCTTTTGGTTCATGAATTAATTATGATTTTTTTCACAATAATGGATCTGGAATTTTGAAAACACAATGATTTATGCCATGTATCATGCCTACGACCGATGGTAAATTTGGTATGAGGTTTTTAATTCATATTTATCCTATAATACCATTTTTATTTCCTTAATTAGTATTATGGTAATTGGTTGAAATCATAAATTATTACCCTTAATGAGAATTTAATCTCACCCTTTCTTATATTTTTTTCTCTAGGTTATAAATAATGGTTTCAGTATGGTATATCAATAAAATTCTTAAATAATAAGTTCATTATTTGTGAAGTGAATTAAATTTCATGAAATAATAATATGGTTTATCTATTTCAAAACACACTAATCTTTGATGATACTCAAGCTATTTTTTGAATTTTATTTAATAGTAATTTAATAATAAGTAATAACTATGCATGTAATGCTTCAGGGGTATTCTTTTTAATATATAAACAATTCAGTTATCCTATAAAATCCATGATGTGAAAGAATTAGTGACATCCCAAAGGATATTTATAAATGAAATTCTACGGATAAGTAAAATTAATCAAAAATGACATAGAATTTTGGTGAAGGAGAAAAATAATGGTTTCTATGAAGTTAAATCCCTATCTCAACAATTAAAGTGGACTTCTATATCACATAGTTTCACCTTGGGGTAATAACGTCACAAAATGGAATATTGACATGGAATTGATCATCACCTCGTTAATGAAAATGGGAATTATTTCAATCTTAGTTTGACACACCCATGGGACATTATATGGAATTCTAAAACCTCTTTATGTACCAAAAATAAGGATATAAATATATGGACAAGAATTCCCTAGGATGAAAATAAGGATTCATTGATTTAAAATAAGGTTTAATGTCTTAAGATGTCCTAGATATGATGTCTATTTCTTGATTATGTGGTTTAGAATAATGATAATTTTTTACAGAACTATTATTTTTGGTTTTAGTCTATAATAAGAAACTGAAGGAGACAAGATAATGATGAATTTAGGTTACATTGCAATGAGCTTCCCCCTGAAAAACCTACTATTATGTGGGATTGATGAAAAATATTGTAGTTATTATAACACAAAAATATCAATATATGAATCATGATGAACATTTAAATGGTCACATGATGTAATTATGTTCAGTTGAGTCCTTCATGGATTAATACCCAACTCATTTTAATCATTCTTATGATGTAGTGGTGGGTAAGAACTGGATTAATACTATTGAAATGATATTATCCCATATCAGGTTTTTTGTAGAATTAAAACATCAATTTGTTTGTTAATGATTTTGATAGTGAGTAATATCAGTGGTGTAATCTTATCAAGAACATGAGAGAACATAAAGAACTTGACTCTATCGAATGGGATGAATTTATTAGGTTATTTTGAATAAGTAAATTTCTAAAATTCCTCATTAAATAATTGAGAAATAATTCCTTTGGCTAAAACAAAAGGATGATGAAGATGATGGTACCTACGAGGAAAATATTATGAGCCTTATGAGGCATGCGTTTGGTATTATCATCTCTCATGAATGTATGTTTTATCAATTTATTGGTCACCAAAAACTAGGTCTCTAAATAAGTTATCTATAAGAGTCATTAAAACTTATGAATAACTCATTAAATTTTCACAAAAGGTGGAAATGGATATTTTATATTCTCACAATTCCAACAAATATGATGGAAAATGTATGATAGAATCTCATGAATACTCCAATGAATCAAATTGTGGAATGGACATCTATCCATCTACATTCCATAAATGTGGGAATAAATATCAACGGAATGTCTGGAATTGAACTAGGAGGTGCAATAAATGTGGAAGGTTGGGTCATAAGGACCATTAATTATTAAAGTCAATGAATGGTTTAGATAATTAAATTGATGTTATGAATATGCTCACTAATGCACTATCGACACTATAATGATCAAAATTAATGGAGTATTGAAATTATGCTAACAAGTGATCAGATCTAAAGTTTATTAATCATGACCCATATCAATAAACTCTCATGAAAAGTGAAAACAGAAAATCTATTGTGATACTATTTTTGATGAGGGGTCTGATAACAACATAATTACAAAATAGGCCTATAATAGAACTGGCCAATATAAGTTCTGGAAGAAAAGTACTAATAAAGGGCACATTTTAATAGTGCTTTCTTCAATCACTAATATAAGGAACCCGTTATCAGTGCATTTTTTTATCATGGGTTAAATACCACCTTTATTAGTGCATTTTTTTAAAAGAAAAAATGGAATCATTTATTTTTTGTTTATGATTAGATATGGTAAACAAAACACTTTATCAACACTTAATTTTTAGCACCATAAAGGAAACCTTTATTGTATCTTTTTTATCACTGATTAATGTATGATGAAAATGAAATAATAAAATAAATAAAAAATAAAGATGAAGTTATTAAAATGTTATGAAATTTTTTATTAATAAAATAATTGTTGATAAAAGTGAATAATTTGATTATTCTATATATAAATTATATATAAAATATATAAAAAATATTGATATATATATAATTAAAATAAAGAAATAAAAATTTAAATATATGTATGTTATGAAATATATAAAACATTTTATTAATTTTGAATAATTATTCATAATGCTAATAAATATTATATATTATATATATAGATATATATTAATGCATATAAATCTGAATGATATAATGAAGAATATTATTTATGATTTACGTTAATATGAATTATATTTAGTGAATAGAGATTTATAATTTAAAATTAATATGAATTAAAAATGCTCACTAATTACATCGAGTAATAAACATAATTAAATTTCATTTTATTTTTTCAATTAAACATATATCAAATGTGTTACATTTATTTCATAGATAAGTAATTATATATATATATATATATATATTCGCACATGCAAATATTTTTTTTTTGAATTTATTCAATTAATATTATTTATTTTATATATATTTATTTACTATGTTCTAATTCTTACAATATGTACATATATTTATGTCATTATATATCCATTTTTAGTGATTTATATTAATCTAACTATTCCAAATTATAATTATTTTACACATTTTTAATTCATCAATTTCAAATATTTTTAACCCACATGCACTTTAGATTAAATATTCATTAATAATGTCAAAAATGCATTTGTAAAAAAATTATTTATAAATAAATAATTTTAAAAAATTATATTTTTTACTAACATAATTTCATAATTTTATATAAATAGATACTAATTATTTAAAACCATATGTAATCATAAATAATAAATTATAAAATTATTGTAAATTTATTTAAATAATGAATATATTTACTATATATATAGTTATATAAATATATAAAATGATATAAAAATATACAAGGATATAAATATTATTTTTTTGAAAAGTATTTATATTATTATTAATAATTAATTTGATATTCAATGAATTGTTAATTTATTATTTAATAAAAATTATTATTATTATAATTAAACTCATATATAATTATTTTACTTTCCAAAAAAGTATTATATGTAGTTATTAGTACTAAAACAACACTGATAAAATCAATATTTATTAGTTCTATAACTTAACCTCTGATAAAGATTCATTTTATCTGTGAATGATAATTTACTACTAAAAAAAGGTATCCTTATTAGTGATTTATTGAATGAACTACTAATAGTGTCATGGTAGATTTTGAAGAACCCTAACCATCAAGAACCTTCTCATAGTATACGAAGCTCTCTATGGATGCGACCATCTATCAACACTCCTCATTGATGAATCGTAGCTCGAATCAAAGATATAATAAAGGTTATAACTATTCCAAGGCTTCAATAAAAGGCTCAATTGATTCAACGATTTTTCAAAACCAATGAGTGATCGAAATATAGTTTTTTCGATATCTCTAATTCCATTTATTTATCCACTGGACCTTCTCATCCAACATTTTTATAACCCAACAATTCCAGTTTCACTATCCAATAATAAAAAACCCAAAATTTATTATTTTTCATTTGAATGATATTTTATATTCTTGAAAAATACTATGTTGTTTAGTTAGAACAATGTAGAAAATATTTACACAAACATTCCATATTTTTACTCGGTTTGATCACTATGTCATTTTCTTCATTGATTCAATTCTATAAATATCCTGGAAAAATAAAAATAAATATAAGTGGACCCAATTACATATTAATGAGAAATAATCACACTAAATGAATGAATTAAATATAATCAATTTTTTCAATTGGCTATAAATTGGATCCTTACTCAATGGTTTGGCGTTGCCTTCCTCATTATTTTATGTGTTTTATTTCCTACTTTCAACATAGTGGTAAGAAGTAGATAAATATCAGTGAGAGCAAGTGATATTTTCTAGTGAGTTTTTTTCCTTGAAATATTTTAATAAATAATCTATAATCATGTAAAATAAATTTTCCATTTTATTTTTTTTTATTTTCAATATAAATATAGTATTTGAAATGATTTTTGTTAAAGTTGGTATTTTTTTGTAACTATAATCATTTAAAGAGACCAATTTTCTATTAATTTGAATATAATTTATTTTTTTGATTGGAATATATTTTCATATTTCATAATTATATTATATGAATTTTCCTTATAAAAATTATATTTCATTCGAATTATACTAATTACTGTTTATTTTTTATATATTCAAATTTCATTAATGCATAATATTTTTTTTGTATGTTGTGATGATTTATATTTTTCACAAACAATTACAATTTCATGTATATATATGTATATAATATTGATATATGTATCTACAATTATTTTCATGTTATTCAAATGGTTAAATTAGGTCTGATATACATTGATTTAGAGTTATTTTTAAAATATACTATAAAATAATAACAATGTCTTTTTATTATTCTTAAGTGGAATTAAATTTAACAAAATATATCAATATATTTCAATCAGGAAATGTTATTAATTTATCCTTTTTAAAAAACATTATTATCATTTTATGTTTATTATTGAAAATATGTTTTAAATATTTAAAACTATCACTTCATGTGCTTGAAATGAAAATAAAGTCAGGAATGTCATTTGTAATATATGATATGGCCAACATATTAACTCATGTCATAAAATGCATGCCCTAATTTTATTATTCATATACATGTATGTGTTTCGAATGAATTATCGCTTTATGACATCATCTTTTAGTTCATGTACTAGTTGTATTATTCATGTTATTTTTAGGTATAATAGGCTCAAAATAACTACATTTCATGACATCTACCTCTTTGTAATCATTAACATTTGAAAATTTCTTCTATATAGAGGTTGATGTTGTCATTGGAATGGAATATTCTATTTAAAATCACTTAGAATCTACTTTTTCATATTTTTGTTGAGAAATTAATGTGCTAATAATTTCATGATTTTCATAAAATCCAAGTGAAATCTTTCACCACTCGTAGACATATCGGTATCAGACTTCATAAAAACCAAAAAATAATTGTTGTGTTTTCTCAATGGTAAAATATTATATATTCAACATATATGTGAACCAAAATCTTTGGACCATTGTTATTCTCGATGTAAAGGGTGTGATCAAGTGTACCCCAATAAAAAAATTATTTCTTAATTAATTATCCATCTTTAGATACTAGGTCCTCATTGATTTATTTATCTTATAAAAAGATTTCATTAACAACAAAAAATTTATCTTGTATTCATCCATAGTTAAATCATCTGGTTTTTCAATGTATACCCCACTTACAAAATCAATTGAGGGGAACTGTTTTGACATCTAATTAGTGTGTTATTAACTAAATTGTCACTAAAATAGCAAGAAAATGAAAATGATTTCCAACCATGCTATGTGAGAGTAAAATTTCCATAATTATTAATTCATTTGATCTATGATTCCCCCTTTGACACTATACATTCATTATTCTTAGGTATTTTACCATATGAAAGAAGTTTATTAGAGAACAACAACATACGTCTATTGAGATTTTTATCCCCTTGCCTTGGAACAATTTCTAATGTAAAATTATTATTTTATTGATCATGCTCCTCATTAATTGATATGATCTAATTGTCATCATTTTCATGCCTCTCCCAATGAATTTGGATATAATTTGGAACAAATGATTTTTTATATATCGTCTTTCTACTGTCTGTTTTCACAAAAACTGTCTAATCACCAATTATATTTTATTCATTAATTTAAGCCTTTATTTTATTTCTTATCGTTCATAATCCATCTTTATTTTCCTCACAATAAATTCCTTCCATT
Organism: Viscum album; assembly: GCA_963277665.1. Lineage (NCBI taxonomy): Eukaryota > Viridiplantae > Streptophyta > Magnoliopsida > Santalales > Viscaceae > Viscum > Viscum album. Next base: position 1,937,150,283 of record OY728137.1, read on the forward strand.
CAGTCTCCCTCTACCCCGTGTTATGCCCCATATTCAATTTAATTCAATATTAATTTCCAAATATGTTTCATCAATATATTAATTATTATCAATCTGTTGATTCTAATTTTTAAAACAATATCTATCAATTTTATCATGTCATCATAAAAACATCTCAACATACAATTTTTATTTCACTATTTAATTTTCTCATTATCTAATATGGTAAATTTTAAACTACTAAAAATCATGTTTATATTTTAAAAATTTATTCCTAGTGAAATCATTATCCATAAAAATAATGTATTATATCTTAATTTCTATATATTTATTTCATTTTACTATTACTCATATATTAATTGTTTTATTATAATAATGGGTTATTTGTTTCAATTTGGGGTATTTTTTTAAAGCTTCTCATGATCATGAGATATTGGACATTGGTCTTATAACTGAGATAATGAAAATAATGAAATTCATTAGGAATTAATACAACCATAAAGAAAATGTGAATTCTTGATAATTATTTTGTTATTTTTTATATCATTTTATCTGCTATCTGTAATTTAATTTCATTTTAATTTTTATGTAATAATTATTTATAATTTTCAAATATATTTTGTGAAATAATATTTTTCTTTCAAGTATCATCAAAAGGCCACAAAAGAGACAAAATGATTATTCCTTCCAATGTAACCACCTTTTCTATTTTCAATTCCTTTCTTTGTGAATCTTCTTACAGTAGATATTGGTTCAATGTTGTTTACTAAAAACCTTTATAATTATGGAAATTCATGATATTATAGGAAGCTCATGTTCCCATTGTAGTGACTTCTCTTGATATAATTGGTATATGATATTCCTTTTCACTTATAACTTTCATCACTGAGAAATATTTTTTAGCTAATAACATTGATTCCATATAAAATGATGTTAGTTGGATATATAAAAATAATGGAAACATGGCTCAATTAAAATTTATTATTACTTTTTGAGACATTATGATTTCTAGGAATCAACCAAACCTTAATATGACACATGGTGTGACTGAGATGACTCATAGTGCTTCATTTTATTTAATGGTGACATTAATTTTAGTAAAAAAAGAAAACTAACATTCTCAAAACCAAGGGACCATATTCTGATTAATTTCTGAGTTTATAGAAATGATTCATAATTCATTTAAGGTGTCTAGGAATCATCCACACCTCAATTTAATGCATTCTGTGACCATTAGGACTCAATTTCTCTATGGTCTATTTGAAATAAACAGTCTAAGTCAAGAAATGTCACTTATTGAAAAAAATATAATATTTTCATATTTTATTGTTAATTTAGGTAATTTATTTATATATTATTTTTGACATGTAGAAATTATTCTCACGTAAAACGGATCCATGATGTGATTAGTATAGGTAACATTTATTATATCAAATTTTAATATGACATTTTGTTAAAAAAACAATTGACTGACTCAAAACTGAGAAAACAAATTCATATTGTTTTGATACTTTTGGAAATCAATACACAAGTCTTTTGAGATAAGTAATAATCATATGTACCTCAATCTAAGGCCCAATGTGATCAATATGGCTCCAAACGCATCATTTAATTTAAACATGAGATCAATTTTAATAAAAAGGAAAAATAGCCTTCTGGAAACTGAATAAACACATTCAGATTGTTTTTATAATTTATGGAAATGATAAGTAAAAAATTTTTTATGTGTATTAATAATATGAATCTTAATTTGATACATGATGTGCATAGTATGACTATTGTTGTCCATTATATGTTTAAAACTGTCAATTTAGTTCAAAAAATGTCACTCACTGAAAACCAAGCATACACACTCAAATTTTAATTATAATTTAGTAAATTTATTCATATGTATTTTTTTATGTTTTTGAAATATCGTCACAACATTCTAATACACTTTGTAATGGGTATTCTTCAATTTTCATTTATCAATTTAAAAATAAAATTTTAGTAAAAAATAAAAGTGGCATACTCAAAACATAGTAAAATCATGTGGATTATTTTCATACATCATGAAAAAATCCCAAAAGAAATTCTAGATGTGAAATAATTATAATAACCTAAAAATGATTCAAATTATGAATTATATCACACAAAGTCCGTATTTTTAATCAAAATTGGCATCAATTTCAATAAAAGGACAATTGACGTAATCATAACTTAGAAAAACATTCTGATTATTCTGATACATTATGGAAACAATCCATTAATCCTTTTACTTGTGTAGGAATCAAATGAACCTCAATCTAATACATGATGTGCCTGGTATGACTCAATGAGTCTATTATCAATTTAAAATGGACAGTTTGGTTCAAGAGATTCCACACACTCAAAATCATTAAAACATGCATATATTTTGTTAATAATTTAATTCATCGAGTCAAGAGATAATTGTGACATGTATGAGTTATTCACATGTGAAATTGATACCCTATGTCATTAGTATGATCCAAAGTAAATTTTTTCAGTGTAAAATGACATTTTAGAAAAAAATTCAAGTGACGTACTAAAAAATGAGTAAACTCATTCAGATTGATTTTATGATTTTTGAAAAAAAAAATATATTAAATTTTTATGTGTAATAAATTGTCGCATCTAAATAAGATAAATTATGTGAATGATACGACACCATGTGTGTCATTTTATTTAAAATTGACATGAATTTTATTAAAAAGGGAAAATCAACCTACCCATAACTAAGAAAACACATTTGGATTGTTTTCATACATTTTAGAAATTATCCATAAGTCATTTTTAATTTTTATGACTCTGTCACACCTTAATACGATACAAGATGAGTCTGATATGGTTCAATGTATCTATTACCAGTTTAAAATCCATATTTTATTTCAAAAAGTGACACTCACTTAAAACACATAATGTAAACTCATGTTGAATTTATAATTTTTTAAAATGATTTATAAGTCAGCTAAGACATGTATGAATCTATATCATATTAAACTGATTCACGATGTGATTGACATCTTCCAAAGTACGTGTTTCCGATTTTAAATTTCTTTTTTTGAATAATGACAATATATATAATCAAAACTGTGAAAAACAATTCATATTGTTTTTATACATTACGAAAATGATCCATATGTCATTTTATACATGTAAGAATTATCTAAATCTCAATAAGACACATGGTGTGATAGGTATGACTCCTTGTGATTTTTTTCTTTATATAAGTATCATTCTTGTTTAAAGTGTGCATCACATTTCCAATGATGAGAAAGTTTTCTTAGATTTTTTTCACTTCAATTAAATTATCTATTCGTAGTTGATTTTTATGATTTTGTGGTGTTTTTGGTGTTACGATATATTTTTATAGAACATTTCAATGGTGCGACAATGTTCTGTTATACCATAGTGCATTATGACCCATTGTCATCACTTTTGAAAGATCTGATAAAGGGTTCCTTTATCAATGATTTTATAAGATCTAATAAGGATTCGATTATCCATGAATAAAAATGGATGATAAATGACTCATTTACCAGTGAATCTATAAGCACTGATAAAAGAATCCGGATTTTCATCTCTCTCCAGTAGTCAGTGCTTCTCTATCAATAATAATGGAAATTTTTAGTATTATTAATGGTCTATTTTGTTTTAGTTCAATGTTGTGAAAGGCAGACTTATCCTCCACTATATAACTAATAATTTAGTATTTGACTTTTGATCTACCAACTATTTTTTATTTTAAGTGATTAATAAGGTTATAATAATACAACAACTATGATTAGATATTAGATTAGTAGTGAATCCCTAAGATGGTATGATGATAACACCTTATGTCTATAAATATTCTATGTTTTATGTTTTTAAAAATGTGCTCACTTCAAACATTTTTATTTTCCATATAGTTTAATTTCATGTTATATTAGTCATAGATTCTCTTTCAGAAGATAAATCCCACATAAATTTAAGGAAGGTATGTCACATTTGATATTCCAAACCATCTTATGAATGTTTATTACTAAAAAAAATATAAACATCCAATGGAGATAAAATCCATTATATGGGTATTTATTCACATTCAAAAGATTAATTTATCTAAAATGTGTGTGGATGAACTCAATATAAATTATTTTCTTATTGGGAATGAGTATTTTAATGTATTCTATGAATACTATCCCAGTCTTATAATGAATTTTAAAGTTGATTCTTGAATAGAACTGATAACTAATGACACATATATTTCAATTAATCTCTATAAAATGTCCCTAATTGACATGCAATAATTGAAGAAACAATTCAAGGAGAACCCTCACAAGTGATTCATTAATCTAGGTGTGTCACCTTGGGGAGTAGCTATTCTATTTTTTATGAAGAACATTGGGTCGATGTTACACTATATTGATTACGGTATGATAAACTATATCTTTATCAAAAAAAGTCTCCTCCAACCTGTATTGATGATTTTTTTGACCAACTATACAAATCTCAATACCATTGACATTCATTTTTGATATAATCAATTTAGAGTCTGGAAAAAGGATATACCAAGGATGTTATTCTATATAAGGTATGGACACTATCAATGTAGTGTGATACCATTTTAAATTACTAATATCCCATTTATCATCTTGAATTTAATGATTATAATCTTCATAGATTACTTTGATGATGTTATATTAGTCAATATAGATGATAGTATTATCAATTCATAGATCAAGTGAGAACATGAAGATCATTTAATAATAGTAGTGAAGACCCTGTGTTGGGACAAACTATTCAAAAAATTAGAAATGTTATAATTTTGGTAACCAAATATATTATATTTGGATCATATAATATCAATTATGAGAATATTAGAGGGTCCATAAATGATGGACGAGATTGAATGTTGGATTTCACCAACTATGATAATTGAGATCCAATATTTTCAAGGTTTTGATGAGTATTTATGACTATTTGTGGAGAATTTATCATCACTATCTAGTCTACTCACCTTTTCAACATGAAAGGGATGAAAGCTTATCTTGATAGATGAATGTGAGGGAAATTTATAGAAGATAATGAAAATATTAGTTAGCATTCACATTCTAAAATTTTATTATAGATGACATGGAATTGTAATATCTTGTGATATATCCAATAAGGAGTTGTGACATATCCTCATGTAGAATTACCTAGTTATATCTTATTCCTCATAATAAATGAATGTTCATGATAAAAATTACCCAACTCATGAATTGTAGTAAACTATGGTAATTTTTTCATGAATGTTATATATGAATTATCTTCATGGGGAAAAGTGCAATATATATATTTATCTAAATTTTTATAGTATATAATCCCAGGGAATGAGTTGAAAATGTGTTCAAGAAGGTTGTTGTAAGTGATTAATGATTATGTCCACTCAAAACGTTATATAACTATAAAAGGAAAAAAATACTGAAAATGAATTGAATGAAAAGGATCATGGAATCAAATCCATGATGGGGATAAAAAAAGGTCCAATATGTATTTATATTTAATGTATGGATCAATAAATCCTTAAGTAAGGGTGTACATATTGTCTTTCTCAAATGAAGCTTCAACCATCAATACAATTGAAGATAAAAGTGTTGCTAAATGTAGATGGCGGTCTATAGAATAAGGTATGAAATATTACAAAGTTTAAAATTGACTGTATGGGAATGATATGTTTTAGGATCCTTTTATGTGTTCTCTTTATACTCAAATTTAATATTGATATGTTAGAACATGCTCATATCCCTTCACTATAAATTCATCCTATAAGTACAATGAAGTAGTGTGATTTGAAAGAGTGATTTTGGTGGGATAGAATGGAGTGAAATATCATAGAGTTTATATATTGGTTCATCATATTGTGGTATTTTATGTCTGAGAGAAAAAAATTCTAGAGGTATGTCAAAACCATTAACAATATCATAATTTGAATTGGAAAACATCACAATGGATTTTATCATTGGACTCTATAAAACATCCTATGGTATTAATGATGTATGATTTTTAATCGATTTCCTTACAATGTTAGTACACTTCATCACTATTAGGGATGATATATCTCTAGATCAAGTTGCTAGGATATACATCAATGAATTGGTTTGGTTACAAGGAGCACGAACTAATATTATTTTAGATCCAGATCTGTGGTTTACCTAAAAGTTATGATTATGCCATCAATTGGTTCTTTATTTGGAGTTGAGTTTTTGCACTACATATCATCCTTATATAGATATTTAGACATAGAAAATAGTTTGAACCCTAGAGTATACATTTATATTTTATTCCACAGTTTTTTTTTGGATTAACACCTTCATCTTTTTGAGTTTTCTTGCCATAATATCATTCAATAGACCATTAATATAGATCCTTATAAATACCTCAATAGAACGAGGTGTATATCTACAAATTACTGAGATTAAGATGGAAATAAATATATTATAATCAAAACAATATGGAGTAATGTGTGAGAAGTTTGGATCCATTGACCAATACATATAGATATCATAAATTCGAATGAAAAGTCCTGCAAATAACTACTTGGGTGACCAATAATTTGAATTTGATGAAAATGTTATTCTAATAATATACCTATTGAAGAATTTAATAAGACTCAAAACTAATGAAAAACCAATTTGATGGTATATTTGTCCCTATAAAATTAATGAACATATTGGGATGGTAGCTTATCGAATGGTGTTCCTCTAAACCTCTCTCATGTCTATGACGTGTTCCATGTATATATCATGAGAAAGTACATACTAGACCCTTCACATGTACTATAATCAGAGGTTATGCTACTTTAGAATTATCATTCTTAAGTGTAACAAATAGTGGATATTCTATATTATAGAGAGATGGTATTATGAGAAACGATCACTCACATAGTTAATTTTCTGGGGTGAAACAACCAATTTGATGAAGCTATGTTGGAACCTGAGTATATGATGAGGAAAAATTATAATCAGTTTTCATTGGGGAGTGAAAATTTTATTGGTATAAATTTATTTTACGGGGGAATAAGGTACCACATCTTGTTTTTAGGAGAAGATGTTTTATTGCTTGAGATACATGCGACACTCAATTTTAAAGAACTACAATATTATTTTACTTTTATTGTTTAATCATAATTATTAAAAAATAGTCATTAAACATGGTAGCCTGAATGGTAATAAAAATGTCTTCAAAATTATTTATAAATGTTTTATATAAAATAATACATATATATATATGGGTAATTAATTTTTATAAAAGAATATATATTCTTCAAAAATAATTTTTCCTCAAAACATTCATTTTTATAAATATTTGTGAAAAATTAATGAAATAATTTTTTATAATTTGAGAAAAGTTATTTGAAGAAATTAAATCCAATTTTTTAATCAAATTTTCAAAACTATATTGTTTTGAATAATTTTTATGGTTTTTAAATGATTAATTTTTCATTGAATAGTGAAAAATAATAATTTGTAATAAAAATGACTTTTTATTTAAAAAACATACAAAGATTCATAATGTGTAAAAATGTTTTAAAATTATATTTACATTATTTGTTTTTTATTAAAAAAAATTAGGTGATTTAAATGAGTTTCATATATTGTTTTGTTATTAAAACTTCTGATACATATGGAAATTTTCACTTAAGAAAATCACATTTTCATAATTTCTTTGGGTTTCATTTTAAATTAATTATTTCCACATCTATGAATGGAGTTTTTAGATATGCATTATATATCCAATTTAAACACAATTAATGTTATATAATAACTTAATGTCTATTTTTCAAAAATTATTGACAAAGACCATAAAAATTTACATCCAGAGGTAAGGTTAGAACGGGTTTAGGGGGTTAAAATAAAAATAAAAATAGTAAATGAGCTATAAACTTGTCAAAATCAAATTTTTGAAATTTTTTTCCTTAAAATATATAATGATTTATAATTATACATTTTGGATCCTTTTGGAAAGTGAATAACATGGGTACAGACTTTTTTAAAAAAAATCAATGTGTTCCTTCTCCCCCCACTTATAAAATTCTACCCATTATATTATACCCTTCATAAATATGAAATCCATTTTTTCATCCAATACCTACCGATATAATATCCTTATACACAACCAAAAATTATACAATCCTTTTCTTATTAAGAATCCATCATAGGATGGATTTTGGTGTAAACTTCTTGGGGTTATCAAAAGAAGAGGTATTATTCTCAACCGAGTGTTTCAATTTTATTTAATATTGTACTCCTTAAAAAAATATCTAATTATGATTATATAATAAAATTAATATATATAATGTAAATATATTTTTTAGTGTTAATGACATAACATATATTCACCACCACTTCTATCAAATGGAGAACGAAAATATAATCATGTGTATAGAGGACCGGCACCTCATGAACCGATGTAATTCTATTTCCATACCCTACTAGAACATATATAGAGTATGGTTTATTTAAAATATTCTATTTATATTTATTAAAAAATTATTCCTCTATAATAATTATATAACATATACCTTATTATTTTCCATTCTATTGAAATACAATAAAGTCACTCGTATGTATAGAGTTCTGTCATCTTATGAAGTGATGTGATTTGTTCAGAACATACACATAAAAAATGAAATAATAATGAATTTAACTAAAATATGTGATATATATTATATAACAATTATTATTTATGGGTAATGTTTTGTTTTCTATTATTATATTTCATCTGTTGAGAAAATGGAAACAACATTCATTAGTACATACTCCATGAACTATGTAATTCAAATCATATCTCTATGTTTTATGGAATATTATAAATAAAAATAAAATAAATATATGAATTATTTATATAATGATTAAAATTCTGGATATTGTGGAACTATGGAAAAAATAAATGGACTGAAAATTACAAACTAAAACATATATGAATAACAAAAAGTTATTACCAGAAATAGGATTTTACAACGAATTGTTAGTAAATAAGAAATAAATTGACTTATAAAAATAAAATATTACATTATAATGATTATTATAGTACTATAATAAATTCATAAAAATATTAATTATTATACTAGTGTTTTAACATGAATGAATAAATTTGAGACATGAGGTAGTTAATTTTTTTTTTCAAATTTCCTTCTTTGGGATATATATTATATTATGCTTCTATATTAATTTATTTGAGGTAGAAAATACCATATTTACATGTAATATAATAGATTTATTAATTATCTTAGTATTTAATGTCTAAATTAATGTTATTCTTTCAGGGGGATTACAATTAAATAGTTACTAACATAAGTAAGGACTTTTTGTTTCAAATTGCCTTCTTTGGGACATGTGTTATGTTATTATTTTATATTCATTTATGATGTGTATATAAATTAAAATTTAAATTTTAACACATGAATTTATTTTTGATGATATTATTTGATGTATCATTTATTTTTATTCAATAATGGGGTTTACAATTCCAACGTTACAAAAAATGTTTGGTATTTTTTATCAAATTTTCTTCTATGAGGCATATGTTATTGTATGAACATATAATATTATATGAGGTTTATATACATCCAAATTTAATTATATTTCATAAATTAATTTATATTCATTATATTAAATTGTTCCTTTATTTTTATTTTTTTAGGGCTTAGGATTCAAATGTTACTGAAGAAAGTAAGGGATTTTCATTATACTTTTATTTATGTGGGACACTTTCCTTGTGCAGCCCATAATTATTCTATGTGCGGTAAATATTAATCCATTTGAGGAATTTTATGATTCATTTAATGAAAATTGTAGTATATAAATATCAATATAAGGTTCTTTAGTTCATCTAGAATACGATTCTAACCATACCTCGTGTGTAAATGTTTAATGTAACTATCTCATTATTTTTCCGAACTATTTTTGATTATGTTTCCAGTGATGAAAATTTTAAACAAATCTAAAAAATTTCATTATTTTTATTATCATTTTATTATTTCATGAAAATAAATTTTTTACATTCATTTTATTCTATTTTCTCAAAGTTATAAAAAATTATTCTTAATGCAAAAATCCATTATTTTTAACTTTAGTCAAAAAAAACTTTTTTTCCAATTTTGATTTTTTCAAAAAATATAATAAAGGGATTTTTACTATTATAAAATTATTTTATAAATAAATTTTTATCAAAAGATTAATTTTACAATTTTTTTAAAATAAAGCTTTTTTTATTTCTGCATGAGGTATTTTAGAAATTTAAACAAAAATGTAAAAATAATATTTGATTTAACTTGAACATCATTAATGTACATTTCCACCATCAAGCCCAACAAATTATTTGATGAATAATATATTTTTATTCACTGTTATTTTCAAATACAATTTTATATGTAATATATGGGAAATATTTATATTTAAAATAATTTTATTTTGATATGTTGAAGATATTTTAATCAATAATGTTTAGATGATAATTTTATGGGATTTCTATTCATCAAAAACTCAACATTTGTAATTGAATATGTTTTATTTGTTAGTTGATGATTTGGTAAAATACATATTATTTCATTGGATGGTTTATTTGTTTGATATTAAGAAGTTTTTTTAGGAAATCCCTTCCATCTTTATGGGTAGTACCATAATGAAATGTTTATAAAACTTACTTATCTTTCAGATCAAATGATATGATGAATGTTTTATTAAATTTATGTATAAAAATATTTTTATTATGTGATTGTTGAAACTATATATCCTTATAATTAATACAGAATATATATATTCTAGGATAATAATGAAAAAAATATGATGTACTTGATCCACTAGGGGAAACATGGTAATGTGCGTGGTCCAATATAAGAAATAGTTCATCATGTATGATATGTTATGAAATGTGAAATTAGTATTGATGGATGGCCTTTTAGTATTTTTTGGTCTCAATAGTATAAATTACCTTATAAATGGTTTCTATACTTATTATGATACCATAGTTATAAGATATTATCTTATATTATATAATATATTTATATTTATTTATTACTATATGGTTCTGGTATTATGAGGAGATAAGAATTTATACAATGCCTCATGAATAAGATCCATGGTAGATTGGTTATGATCCTTGTTTGTTATATTTTTCATATAATACCCTAATAATTTTCTTTTTCTTTTATATTTTCATTGATTGATCTCTTTCATACATACCCTCACTGAGAAATTGTGCTAATTCAATTTCCTTTTTCGAATTCTACTAAAAATTAAGAAATTTTTATGTAGTGATTGTATAAAAATTTAGGAAATATTAATATTTTTTCTGTATTTGTTGAATCCATTTCAAGAAATAACAAGGAATTGTATCTAGTCTCTAATGAAACTAAACATTTATGGTCCTTATGAATATATTTTTGAAATATATTGAATATTCATCTAAAAAGATATCATATCTATGAATGGAAATATTTGGTCACTCTAACAATCCATTTTCATTAATTTATTATAATGTTTTCTATAGTCAATAAATCGATTTAGTTAATGTCAGATGGTTATATGATGTTCGGTTTATAATATTAAATCAACATTGGTGATATATCCATGGTCAAATGGTTTATGGTCAATCATCTCCATAATCATGGTCAGGGGAAAAATATTCTGTTCAGACATTTAAAAAAAATTAACAATCATCTATGAAATGTTTAAATAAAAAAAACATATCACTTCATTGGAGTGGTAGTATATATGTACACATGAGAAATTACATATTTTTTCAACAGATGGAAGGTTAAGTGGTATGTAATACATTATCATTCAAGAAACATATTAATTTCATTAATTTCATATATTTTAATTAAATACATAATTATAACAAGCCATATGAGGTTTTTATGAATAGAAAATCCCATCTCTTCGTGGAGGTGGTATCCCACAGTTACACACGTGCGGAGTGTTCATTTTACATTGAATGGAAAATAAGATCTAAAATTATATTTATATAAATATAAGAAAAGTTTATAATATAGGATTTGATTTTGATATTTTATCATAATAGTTAATATATGTTTTGTGGTGGTATAAGGAATAAATATTAAAATATTCAGTTAAGAGTTGTTCAACTAATTTGAAAACAGAATTTTTGCATACTAAATAGGATTTATGGGTAATTATTATAGGGAAGAAATAACCTCTATAAAATAGGTACGATAGTTTTGAAGGTATTTTTGTAGATTTTTTTCATTCTAAATGTCATAATATCTGTGATTGAGGGAGAAAAATATGTTCCTTTATATAAGTTCTATTTTTTTGTATATTATAAATACACGAAATATTAGTATATGATATGACTCAAAATCATGTGTAATGAATTAAATGTTTTATATAACATAGGATAAATATTCAAATGTGAATAAAACCCAAACATTATAATTTAGATATGTTTAATTGGCATTTTAACATTATATATTTTTTAGCCTCCCTCATAAACCCTTTTAATCATAATCGTCAGAAAACATTTCGAATCAATATGGGTCATGAATGTGATTTTCCAAAATTATATGAGGCCCATAAATTAGATAATAAAGTTATAATATAATATTTACCTTCAAATTGTATTAATATATTATTTTTATATAATTTCTTATGATTCAAAAATAACATTAGATATTAATTTCCATTAACCGTGTTTTTGGGGATTATTCACAAAATTTGACATCAAAGGCAAAAAGATGACCAAATAAATATAATATAGACACATTAATCTATGCATACATTTTTAAATACTCATTAATATTTAGGTTACCTGAAAATTCAACCTAATAAGATTGTGTTTTAGGTTTTTAAAATCATTTACATGATATGTCTATTTTTTACAGAAGTGTTGCATTGGAATTGTGTAAAAATTATATGTATTTATACTATCACAATAAATTAAATATGAATTATTATAATTTATATATTTTATTACTTATCAAATTTAGAATTTATTTTCTCCCAAACATCATTATCAGTAGTCTACATATCATAAATTCATAATAAATGGTATAGAGTGATGTTTTATAGTTACACATAACATAAAATAATAAAATCATTATAATCAAATCCATATTGTAAAAATATGACATATAAAACATGATAGGTTGGTTTTAGTAAAATTACATTCAATAAATGAAATAAATTGAAATTTTTAATGTATTTTGAGGCTTTATCCTATTGATTCTACCCTAATTAACCAATTTTAAGCATTATTGTGGTGAAAAACATTTACAATGGTTTTTATTTATAATTACTAGAAATTAAATAGAATTTATCACATAATTTCGTTATTTTGATTAAAAATATGGAGCCCTTTTTCTAAATTTTTATTCATAATTTGGTTCATCCTTTTTTAATATGAAAAATACGGATATTTATTTTTCTAATCAGTAATTACAAGTGTGTCACTCGCCTAACTTATAAATGGCAACACCTCTCATCTCAAAATAACACATATTAGAAAAATAATTTAGTTAATACATGATATAATATAATAATAATATCACTACACACATACTAGAGGCATTTCATACATCATAATGATAATCTATTAATGAGTTACATTAAACCTTATGTGGTTGTTTGATGAAGAGGTACAGTTTATAACTATGTGTTTTTGATTTAATATATATTAAAAATCAATAAAAATTTATTAAATTATGAAGATATAATAAATATTGTATCTAACATATAATTAGATTTTATAATGTTAATATATTAAATTATACTCATCTCCACTTCCATCAAATGGCTTACGCAATTATCATTCGTTCATACAACCGACTACCACCTCATGAACATATGTTATTTGTTTTCTATCACCACATATCATAGATTTACATAATGATAAATAAAATGTATATATATGATATGTACCATATTATAATAATTCATTAATTTTTATATCACATATACCTCCACAATTCCCATTCTTTGGAAATATGATAACATCACTCTAGTAAACAATAGACTACCACCTCACTAAGCGATGTGATTCATTCAAAATTTTAGATAAGGTAAAAAGGATGGATTTAATGATAAAATTTGATATATACATAATGAAAAATATTTTTTAAATTTTAATATATCATTTCCCATTATTTATTTCAATCCATCTAGAAAATGAAATGTGCATGCATGCATACGTGCGGCCTATTGTCTACATGAACAGTGTATTTCATTTTATATATTAACATTTTATAGATTGATCTAAATTAATATTTAATGAATATAAGTATTTTTTATATCATTATTAACATTTAGGGTATTATTCTACCATGAAAAAAGTATGATTACAAAAATTAACATATCAAAAAATTAACAAAAACCAAACTAGTTGTTGCTTGAACATGACATTTTCATGGATTTGTTATTAAAAAGTTAATAAAAGTCCATAATACAATCATATGCAGTACGATATATATATATATATATATATATATATATTTATTTGTTGTGTTTATATTAAAATTAAATTTATTGTAATTGATGTTTCAACTTGTATGATGTAAAATGAGACATAAGTTAAGATATTTTTGTTTCAAATTTCCTTCTATGAGACAAATGTTCATTTATACCCCTATATTATATAATGAGCTATCTATATATATCCTTTGACATTTAATATCATGAATATATTTATACTCATTATAATTTAATATTAATTCAACATTATTATTGAATGGGACTTACTATATAAAATTAAAAATTTTGTATGGGTTATATGATACAATCTCATCGTTTATCATCATTTTACATGATTATACTTCAAATGATGAAATATTATGATATATCTCTTGATAAAATCATGTATATTAAATAAACATGTCATTTAAAAATTATATATGTTTTTATTTATTTTCCCACTTTATTTAATCATGTTCTTAATAGAATATTTTCAATAAACATATTATTTATTTCTATCATCAACACAAAACATATTTTCTTCCAAAGAATGTTTTTCTATAAAATTAACTACTATTTTAAAAATTCTCCATATTAATTTTTAAATATATTTTGACCTATTTTTTTTCTTTTTATTGAATGTTTTAAAAGGAATCTTCATGTTGTTATTTAAATAAGTACTATTATACATTAACCAAAAATTTTAATGGTATCATTATTTGAACTCGTAAATTATATAAATAATTTCATGCCCTTGTTACCCCAAAATGTTTTAAAGATTAAATTATATGTTTTCAATTATAATTTCAAAGAAATTATTTATAAAATATGTTATGAAATTCGAGTTTTAAAAACTTGTTTTCAATGTAAAATTATATTCCTCAAAAAAATGTCTATGTTATCCTTAAATGTTATTTTCCATATTATATGGCTTCCTTTAATGATACATAATATTTTCTTGGGATATCATAGAAGGAAACCATTTTTCTTATATTATATGGTGGTTTATGTTAATTTTGAAAACATGTTTGTGAAACACATTTCTATTCCATGGGTTTTAACATGAAAAAATTCTTATGAAACCCACTTCTTTTTCCATGAGTTATGGTCTAATGAAATGATTAAATCATTCTGAAACCTGTTTCATTTATAGAGGTTATGTTAAGATGAAATTTTTATAAAACCCATTTATTTACATGTGTTTTGATATGATGAATTTTATGATCTATTTGGCACACATATGTATGATTTTCATTATGTGACTATGGTTATGTTATAACCTAGAACAATGGCTACATTATAACCAAGGGTGGTGCTTATGATATAACCAAGATGGTAGGGACCTATATATCCCTAAATTCATTTGCTAAATCATAATATCTCATGAGATAAAATATACTAGAATATGGAGTGGAGACAGTTCAATAAGAGACTATATCCACTATAATACTCTATGGAGTGATCCTTCACTACTATGATGGATTTTGGGGTGAACCAATTCCACTATGATAGTATTCCAAATTAGGCTTTAACTGCTATGGATTTTTTTTCAATTATTATATGAATAAAAAATATTCCTTATGATAAGGTTATTTTCCCATGGTTTATGTTCGTTGATAAGATTATGATTCATGTAATACGATCTACCAAAAATAATGTTATGACTGAATATTATGATCTATGAAATGCATGGTGTGGTTTTGAAAAGTTATTATCATATTCATATACCCATATAGTCATGATATGATGATATCTTCCTTATTTACCCCTACCAGACATCTGAGTTATCCATTAATTATATTCATTTCCCCATGTTATGATGAAATATATTATTTATGAAATGTCTAACAAGAGATGTAGTTATGAACAACATATTTGTGAGATGATGCAGCTCACTTATGGACTAGTGGTTTATTTGCATTAGTTTCCAATGAAACTAATCCTAAATTATTATTGTATAGATCATTATTTTATACAATGAATATTTTTCTATTTATATGTAATATTTATGTATGATAATTTTGGGTCTTTACATTTCAGTTGGGAATCAAGTAATACATAATGGAAATAAATCAATCAATCATGTAAGTCTAATTGATAAGACATCATCCCACGACATTATATAAGATAATATAATAAGAAACAATATGGTTATAACATTCCATTATTTTCCAACAATTTATGTCATAACTATGCTGAAACTCTGAGGAAAAAAATATCAGATACAAAAAATTACAAGGGGTAATTCATTTGATAGATATTTGATTTCTGGTGACAATGAGATACCACAATTCTTTTCCTAATTAAATTAAAAACAACCATCATTTCTACAATGATTATCATTCCATCCATGGATAGTTCTCAAATATATACTGAAAAAAGAGGTGATCTGAATGGAATCACATACAAAGCCTTAAATAGTTCCATCCAAATATATGGATGATAAATAATTTTGTCAAAAAAACTCAATTACGAATATATATTTCACTAATGCTCCACTGATGTCCACTATGCCTTCCCATAGCTTGAAATCAAAAATAATGCGGCTTTTATATTCAGGTTTTCAATCCCGGGATGATATGTTGTCTTAAATTTCTATTAGGAACACATAAAAATTTTTAATCTACTAATATATGTGATGTGAAGTTGGGTAAATTATGAAAAATGATAACCATTAACAAATATTGGAGTCTTACAATCGCCCGAAACTATATGTGTTCCCATGATAATATTCTTTTGTTAACTCTATTAGGGGTAGTAAGTATATTGAATTCATGTTTCATTCAAAAATCAACAATATCTTTTACTTACCACTTGTATTCTAAGGTATCCCAATAATGAAATTCCAGGATATCCAAATCATTTTTCATACTATAGTGGGTAAATTGTATATTAAAAAATAAGGTCGTTTATGTTTCTCCATAATCTATATGAATTCAAGGAACTATGTTACAAAATCCACAATATATAACCTCATTTATATCAACCAATAATGATATACTAGGTTATATTGTATCTTGGAAGATATAGGCTACCTAGATAAATGAGATAATTTTCCATTATGCATCAATTTATTTTTTCAGGTATATTGGAAAAATCATCCAACCACAAAAGCATAGAAACCAATCAGGAGACTAAGACCACTCACTTAATGTCTTTCCACCATAAATAAATATACTAATTCACTAAATCTCTACATCCCCAGCCTACCCAAGTTGAATATGATCATTCATCCCAATTATAGTCTTGGAATACCTATTATCCAACTCACCCTTCCTCCAAGCATATCTCAGTAAATAAGGCCATCAAGATACACACTTCCACTACCTCTTGCACTTCCTTTGTGGGTAATTATCTACTCAAATAACATGGCACCATGTTTTTTCTCATGAGTTTGTATACAAGAAAAATTAAGAGGTGTTATGGTAATGCACCAAGAATCATTTTTTTATTTTTATATCATCCAAAGTGATGATGTACTTCAAGATCTTATGATCTATGTATATTATAAACGACTCACCAAATAGGTATTTGTACCAATTTTATGATTGTGATTAACTTCCAAAAATTGATGATTATGAATTGTGTAATTCTTCTCATGGGGTCATAATGAATTAGGTTCATGATATATCATTAATATAAACACAACATATAACCATGTATGAGGAATCATAGTAGATATCATATATCAAACCTGGATCAAGTAGGATCATAGATAGAGATGAAGTTAAACTCATTTTAAACTCCTCAAATGATCTTTGGCACTAATCACTACTAAAAAATGTCACACCATAATGTGATTACTCTAATATAACTAATGAAATCATGTATATGTCCTGAAAAAGGGCTTATAATAACAATCTAATCCCAATAATCTCCAAATTTCAAACACATTTATGAGATGCTTCGATGAAATTAGAAGACATATATTCTTGATACAAACTATGACAAATTTTTGAAAAATCAAATTGAATAAAAAAATTTCCCCTTTAATCAAGTACTAGAAATTGGATAACTTCTCATTTAGAGTACGTTCTTTCATGATCCAATGGTTGATATTCAAATATTTCACATGATCCTACTCCAATAATGAATAAATAAGATAAATTCCAAAAAATTAATATAAACGAATAAACAAGATGGAGAAATTATGAATTCATTGAAACTATAAATACCGTATTATATTTAGTAAGTCCAAATTAAATTACTTGATACTCATAATACACATAGTTTTTCATAAATATTATATTAGGAATATCCCCTCAATTTTATGCTATGTTTATGGTACCTAGATCTGAAATCAATATTTGGAAACCATTAGGATACCTTGATATTAACAAAAAGGACATCAATCCTATCAAGGGAATTTTTTAACCTAGATGAGTTTTCAGTAATCAACAAAAATTCAGAGTATCCCACTAATATTTTTATAGTTAATTGGTTGTTCCCATATTGAAATATTGGTACAAATAAATGATTTTTCCCCAAAATGCTTAAGTGGAAAGATTGGTTTTTTTAATTCAATGGGATTCATACTATAATAATGTTAGGAAATGGGCCTCATCCCCAAAATATAGTTTATAGTAAACTCAAAATATTCTTGAGGTTGAATCCATGAGAACTGAATTGAAAAGTCATCTATATAATCATTGGCCACAATATGAAAATGAAAACTAATACATGGATCAGCATAATCATGAAACATTTTTGGGAACTAGAATGAGATCATCTCAATGCTATGGAAAATATGACCAACTCTCCCTAATCATTGATTCCACTCACCCTGAAATACACGAGTGACTCCATTGGAAGAAATAAACTATAATATGTGATGGTAGAAATCGATCTGTGGTTTATAGCTAATCATGAAATACATGAAAATTATGATATCAATTATTTATAAATCGTGACCTAGAAAACACAATTAAGTGTCATTGTCATTACTAATAAACTAACACCAGTTATATCTAAATCTATACATTGACATTTTCCTAATACAGTGGAAAGAGTCACCAAGAATGGCATAATACCCAAATTCAAACCCAATGCATCAATGATATTAGAAGAGATAAAAGGATTAGTTACACCTATAAAAAATATTATTATTACCAAATTTGTTTAAATTAACACAATACCTATCATTGTAGCTGGCCTTAGGTCTGGATGATTTGGTACATGGGCAATTGTATCCATGAAACCAGCCTAATTTGTTCCTTTCATCAAAAATTATGATGCACCTTGACAAAGAGGATGAGATACCAAACCGTTTTAAATATAAATTCTCACATAAGATCCATGGGTTATGTTGGATATATCTACACATCCTTATTCTATTTTCAAATATAATCAATGAAGATGACAATATTTTACACACTCATGAAACACCAATAGTGTTCACTTTTGTTTCACATTCCTCCAAAATTCTAACATACAACCTATCCATTCCTAGAAATATTTTTTCACTCTATCCACCACCATGGAATTGGAAAGACTAATCATTCTTTTAGACATATTATGAACTATTTATACCACCATTTATCACATATACTCCAAAGAGTCTTCTCTATTATGTTATATCTTCAATAGATATAGCTTCATTGTATACAACACTCTTGAAGATGGGAAGGAAAATAAGAATCAACATAGAGTTAATATTAGGCATAGAGCTCATCTCAGACCCCTAAAACATTATATATTCCTTGGAATCATGTTATAGAGATAGGTCAAATAACAATGAAAATAGAGTATCAACTTCCATAATTGAACGCTTACCATGAACCAACGTAAATAAATAACGGATTCTTTCCAACTCACAAAATTTTAAGATAATTTCTTATTAAAGGACCTATTAAAATTAGTCTCGTTGAGACCTTCATGAAACCAAAATTTCACAATAGATACCCACTAATTCCTTCATTACCCACTAAAGACAATAACTGGTGAAATAAACGTTGGATTCATCCATATTTTTATGTTAGTATAAAACCCACTCAATCCCCTCAATCCAATATTTGGATTCATATAACCCCCTTTCACCATGGAAGATCAGTACATACATCATACTGAATTAAAAATCATTGTCCACCTACAATTATTTTTCAACATTTTCCACATGGACTAATGACAAGATCATTTCAACTACTGTTTCCACAAAAATCTTGTCATATGTAGGATTCACTAGTCAGGTTGTCTCGATATCCACATCTATAGAATTTTATGATTTTCTAATTTAAGGATGGAAATTAATAAAAATGAAAAAAAAAACTACCGATAACAAAATTTTAGTACTTCATAATTAAATAAATAATAGTGGGCTGGATCTAAAAACATTAATTATAAACAATGTGTCATAACAACAACATGTATCACATAGAAACACCTCACATATCAGGAATTTGAGATAGCGAGACACACTCTCGTGCTACCACACTTTTTTATCCAGTCATATATTCATTATATAAATAAATCCAATTAATATGATAAGTCACCCTAATTAGTCATCCATATGGTCAAAAGTGCCTTCAATATTTCCATGGACTAGTCACAAGAACCATTGTATCATAAAAAGGGATGTGGGTATATTTTCACCCTCAACAGGTATCTTTTACGATAGAAATAATATAAGATTCACAATAGTTATTCGAAAAAATACATCATAGGAAAAAATACCCTCAAAAAATGGTATCATCAAATAATTATATAAACTTTTCTAGAAAATTTTTGAATACAATCAATATTGAACCCGAAGAAGCCCCTAGTTCTATCACCTCATAAAAACATGTCAGGACCATCCCACCCCTCTGAAAGTTAACAAAATTATGATATTCCTCATCTATATTACATTATTACCTTTAACAGTATGCTTTAATGAAAAGTATATAAACTCATAACAATAAAATTTTCCTATTAGCATTATAGATTTATAGGAAATGACGAAAAAATTAATATTATTCCTATCCACATGCATACAATTTGTCTAATATAAAAAGTATTATTAAAAAATCTTCTAATGAAATTATCTTCCCATTTATAATCACCATATGGTATTATTTCCATAATCATTCTATATTCAAATAAAAAATAAATATTACACAAAAAATACCTATATAGAATAACAAATCTATAAAATAGGTTTCATGAATCTTTAACCATATCGAGTTTATAAATAATAGTACCAAATAAAAATTCATGTAATGGGTCCAAAATTTAAAAAATGGTGATCCATGACATAAGGGTGAACACTTGTAAGGAATATAATGGAATACTAGATGAAATAAATGAACTTAAATGTGTAGGAGGCTTGGTTCACCACTAAGGCTACCTAATATAAACCATAGTATTATGGGAAGCAACCCTAGTGTTTGTATACTCCACTATGGTTTGTATAATATTGTTTTCCCATCCCTAATAGACTCAGAATATAACATATACATCATTATTACATTTCATGAAAACAATGATGACATATAAAAAATCATTTTCTATAGATATTCCACTCCACATGCATTCATGAAAAATACATTTCAATTCAATTCCATAATTTACTAATTGTATAAAAAACATCAGGTTCATCAAAATGATTTTTGATAAAAAAACATTCTTAAAAGACAATTTCATTTCCATAGAAGATTAAATTCTCCTATATTATATTTAAAATTATTAATTAATTGAATAACATACGAAGGGAATTATAAATAACATAAATAATTCCATGTGATAGATGATATGAAAGATACACCTAACTCCTGAATAACTAAACCCACATTTCCATCGAGTTCAGTGAGAGAAAATGAATATATAATGTCTTTTCATGCCTAAATACAAGAAAAAACCCTTTAGTTCCCCCAAACACACTCTATATATAGTAATCACATCCCATCAGTGTTCTAACTAGAGAAGGGATAGAGAGAGTATGATAGAATGATTTTTAATCCCAATATGCCTCAATTATATCAACCTAAATTGATAGATGATCAATAAGGAATAATAAATTGATTTCTCTAAGGATTTATGGTGGTGTTGGTTTGGGATAATGTTGGATAAAAATGAGATTATAGTAAAACATTCCTTTTCATTAGGGTAATATTGCATATTATTAAGTTTATATCAGGTCACATGGTTTGTTCACAGGGATATAAAAACCATTTGATAACCACGTCATGGACACATCTCCTAGAAAACCTATGGGGATGGTTTCCGTGAACAATCCCTATTGATAAATAACCAGTATTCCCTTGTGAAATCCACTAGAAAAAAATCATCTACCACAGTTTACATAGTGACTCAAATTGTTAGAAAAACCATCCTCAAACTCTGAAAATATCCACTAGAACACTTGGATACATATGTAACAGTTGCAAAATGATTAATACTTATCGTGTGCCTAAACTGTTCAACAAGAATATTTCATTAATACTCATAATTTATAAACCAAAATATCTATAGGACTATAAAAACAAAATATTACTAACCCAATATAAAAATTAAACATATGTATTCCCTAGATATTTCCACACATCCCATTTCGATTGAAACCCATTTTAACGAAATTTTTTAAAAAAATTTCATTTTTATGGACCATTAATATCATTCTCTAATATGAGTCAAGGAAATTATGAAATTCATATTAAAAATGGTTCCTGAATAAAATGATTATTGATTAAATTCAAAATATTAACCACTTATACAAATTATCATAATCCTTAAAAAAACATCTGATCTGTGAAAATAATGACTGTCTCTCCATCGCTATCACATAATCTACAAGAATAATAATTTGGTCAAACCCAAAACCATAGATTTATTATTCCATGAATATTGAAAGAATATAATTTTCAATTGAGGGAGAATTTTTCAAACTACTACATAGGGTTTTTTGTGAATTTTGGATTGGATGTAGATACCAAATATATAGACCACAAATGATTCTTTTGAGGTCAGTTATAGATTCATGAGGTTCCCAAGAGTTTATATTAGGTTCATGATATAGGCAGTGTGGCCGGGGATAAACCCTACATACAATGGACATCTTGTTGATTGGCTTGAGGGCATATAACCCTATAGGTTCTCACATAATAGCTAGGGGACCAACTCCATCCAACTAGTAGGCCCTACCAGCACACTGATGTGGTGTTTAGAAGGGAGAATTAGATCTCTACCCCCTCATGTTTTTTGGTACACCATATTTCCTATTTTTTGGATGAAAATGAATAATGATCCCTCTTCTTCAATTCATATTTTTTTCCCCTCACCTTTGAGTTATTTTTGTTTTTATTGATTGAGTTTCTAGAAAAACTATATTCATCTAGTGATATAAATTCTCCTCCCAAATCTCCCTATTTAATTTTAGGTTTCCTCAATTAGGTATTTTAGATATTGTTCCACTGTAAGAGTGTGGAATCGTCCCCAGATGACATATCAATCATACTGCCTTATGAGAAGGTGTATTATGATGAATTGTACATTGATATATGATTTGTTATAATATAATTACATACTCAAGTGTGTTTTACATGAAATTTTAGTGAAATTATTTAACATGGATTATGGGTTTAGTTTTTTATTTGGAGTTGACGCATGTAATTTTCAAAATGTTGTAATAGACCTCCAGATGATGTTTGATCATTATTCGGTCATGGGAGGAGTATCCATCCTTCCGTGATTTAAGAATTTTCCATCATTTATAGATGACATTGAGTGGATTGTTTCCAAAATATTATTAAATCAGAAATATTTATACTGTATATATAGGTGGTGTCCATAATTAATCCATTATAATTTTTAATATTTCAAATAAATTAGTTATGTAGTCTCACTAATTACTCCTTGTGATGTCCTTATAAATTAATTAGATCATGCCATTATGGCTTCTCACATATTAATCCCCTGTTAAAATGTTCTTGAGATCCATTTTCTAGGGAGGTCCCAATGTGATGATCCACTTATATTTTGACCATTTTTTACATAATGAATTCATTTTAAAGCATCAAACATCTAGGGGATATAGGTAACATGTTTAAAAATTAATTCTTAAAGGACATCATTGATTAAATCAATGACTAATAAGAAACATAAATGGTTTTTTCAATTATATCATTATAATGGAACCCTATTTAGTCAAACATTGGAAATGCTTAAATCTTGTTAAATCGGGAGGAATTAAATATGAAATTAGGAATATAATAAAATTGATAATAATATTTGAAATGATATTTTGGAATCATGTAATGATCGTAAAATGAATGTTATGGTACGAGATTCCCAATGAATTAAAGAGGTTATTATGTGTAAAGTATTTAATAAATTTAAATTATGAATTTTTTAGTTAAGTTATTTTTTATGAGTGATGTGCTATGAATGACATATAGATATTCCATGGATTATATATGGACATTACTTGAGTGTAATGTCATGATAAATACATGGATTCTATTATGGGATTTTATTTAATATCATGGTTTACTGACACATTAATATTCATTGAGGGATGATGCTATGGAATACATTGACAGATCCATTAGATTATTTACATATTCGTTGTTTTAATTTCACTATGTAAGTTACCCATTGGATTTTAGAAAAGTATAATCAAAATAATTCCATTGAACATTGTAGTAGATTTTAGCTGGGTACATTGTCTAAATGATGAAGGATGACCTCCCTTGATCTATATAGATCAATTTGGTTGAATTATATGGGAATAATTCATGGAATCTAATTTAGTCATGCTTATTAATCTCAAGGAATGTTCATTGAGTTACGAATGGTGAAATATATTAATAATAATACCATGTTTCACACTACATGGATTCCCAATGAGATTGATAAAAGGAGAATTCCTTGTTTGGCCTTTTGGTTTCACTCATATTGTTACTATGATGCAAAAAAATCTAATTTATGAACATGGTATTTGATTGAGTGAATGTTATGTGACCACATGTGCGTAAGGTAATATAATATTAGGAAAATTTATAATATATATAATATCGTAAATGAATTCCATCAATTTTATATCTTTTATCGTAGACCATAGCTACTTTCCTTGATGTCTTTCATTACTTGAAAGAGTGGCCTTCCTTGATATCTTGTGTGACATGCAAGACCACGTTTCATGAAATAACGATATATTGTTAAAGTGTTATTATTTAATATAACATGATATAATATAGCTATTATGTTAGGAGTTAAGAATAATATTAATAGACTTATGAATATTTTAGGTTTATCTAAATATAAAATTCATTTAATGTTTATCAATTAATGAGAATCAAAAAGAAGATCCATTTTGATATAAAAGATATTTTAATATTTTGATGCTTCCATTGATGTTTTTTCATATTTAGAAATAATATTTATATATTATTAATTATTTTAATGACATATATTTGTTATATTTTCCATAATATATGTTTAATATTCATAAATGAGGTTTGATAGAAACACGATAAGAACATACCAAATTTCCAACAAAAAACCTATATTTTTGTAATGGAAATTTTACATCCCTTTAAAGGAGAACACATTTTAAATATGAATTTTGACATATTAATTGACTTAATATGTCAAAATAAACATAATAATTTAATGTATATCATATAATTTATGTTCAGGTGAATTTTTTAGGTTTTTCTAAAATAATTAATTTTTTAAGGAATAGTTAAAGATACAAAATATTATTTAAAAAATGAATTTTCATATAATTTATCGATAAATTTAAATTATATTTTAAATTTGTTTAAAATTTTTATTACATTATATTTTATTCAATTAATACAATTTATGTAATTTATATCAATTTCACATTGAAATTGATTAAAAAATCATAGAAATATTTCGGTATTTTTTACAATAAAAACCTACATCGTCATCCCCCTTGTGGGATAAAATTGAATACACTTTTTTATACATATATGATTGAAATATGGAATAGTTATTCCATGTTTGAAATAAGAATAATTTACAATTTCTAATGATTTTAACTTTGATATTGACAAAACAATAATAGTGAATGTGATTAAAATTAATTACAATTATTAATGAAAAATTATATGTGATATAAAAATATTGAGAAGTTGTGTATTGAAAAATTGAGAAAAAAATGGATTACACCTCCATAGGTCACTATCTTATGTAGTAAGACTCTTAACTAGATACATGGGGATACCAATATTCAAATAGTTGGTGATTCTTTATGGTGTTTATGTTCACTTTGTATATAGCACAAAGAGGATATTGATCATTTATTTATGTGCTGCAAGTCTTTCGATTCACTTTGGATGGATTTACATCAGATTTATGAAATTCATCATCTATGTAATAGTTCTATTAAAACCTTTATCAATGCTTTTATCAGTTTCACTCTCTTCGAACTGGTGATGGGGCTCTTTCATGTGGCTTGTGTTGAGACTGTTCACTACATCTGGAGTGGTAGGAATGAAGCGATGCACAACCAATCTTGATTAAATTCTATTTGCAAGAAATGTTCTTTCCTCATTGTGGTTCATGTGGATAATTTCCTCCATTCAGAAAAAATGAAACAACTTAGTTGATGATTGGATAGTCCTTAGGCAAGTGAACATTGTTGGAAATTTCCCAGATCCTTGACATAATTTTGTTGTTTTCTAGACACCCCCATATGTAGGATGGATTAAGTGAAACACAGATGAGACTTATAGGGGTAATACATTCCCCATGGGTTTTTATTCTATCTTCAGGGATGAGAATGGGGACATTATTTGATGCTTGTATGTCCCTTATGGAAGAATAATTGCACTAGAATTAGAGATTATGGGTCTTATAATAGCGGTTGATATTTTTTTATGAGGAAAGTGAAATAATGTCTTGATTTAATGTGACTCCACCACACATGTACATGATATAAGAGTGGGTTAAAGGAACCTTTCATGGAGGAAGGTGGTTAAATGGGGGAATTTTATTGACAATATCTCTTTATTTAACTACATTATACCACATACTTTCTGGCGGGCCAACTATATTACTGATGTGTAGGAAAATAAAGAAGTAAATGAGAAAGTATTTAATCACTTAACCACTTTTCCTGATGACATGGTTCTTATTTTACTCAAGGTTAAATGTAAAAATCCTTCATTTCACATCTTGTAACCTTTCATTATTTTTAATACAAGGGCCTCAATTCTCTCTTTTATTCAAAAAAGGACTAAAATATTAACATAAGGGCTCAATGATGTAGTAAATTTTCCAAAACACATTTGATGTCCATAATTCGGAAATTATCCTTACATTATTTATTTTTGTTGTGGTTTTATGACTTTTTACAGGTAAGAAAATTGGTACAATTATCTAATTTTCAAAAATACCATGTGAGTCATTTTCTTCCTTTATAAAAGGCCTCCACCACTTCCAAATCCCACACCTCATAAAATACATAAGTTAGCCAATATATGCCCACATAGCTTCCAAATATCCCTCAAATCGACCTTGAAGCCTCCATTTGGGAAAAAATATTTCCAATTAAGCCTTTAGTTTCAAATCAAAAGTAGTTACCTAATTAAGAGGTACAATTTTCCCTCAATTTATTTAATTTTATTTCCATTTTCTAACCCCTCATCACTTCTTATTCTATAGTTGTATAATGAAAATTATATCCAAATTATTATATAATGTTTTTATTATAAGGGTTACAACATCACATATACACACTTCTATCAATTGTTTAGTGAACATATTTTTTCTATATATGAAGAACAAATGCCTCATGAAATGATGATTATTAATTTTTTCCTTTACCTACATCCATGGTTGAACATAATGATGATATATCTATTTATATATGGTATATAAGGTATTTATAATTTTTTTATACTTTTTAATCATGTTATTCCCAAAAAATTTAATACTTTCCTTTTTTCTTAATAAGATAACATCTTTTGAGGAAGTATGGATTGTCGCCCCCTCAAAGAGATGTGATTCATTTACACTAAACACTGAGTGGATAAAAAATAATTATGATAAAAATTATATCGAATATATTACATAAATATAGTTTTTTAATGATAATATACATTTATTTACATATACTTTACTTTTCATTGTGATAATGTATGATAATGAAATGATGGTAGCGTTCAAGAGTACGTAAGGACTACAGTCTTCATGAACAGTGAATTTAATTTCATATCACCAAATATTATAAAATATTAAAGATACATATATAATAAATATAAATGATATTAACATCATGTTTAACATCTTTGAGATGTTTAAACCATGATATATTGAATAATATCCACAAATAACATGTTAAAACAAACTCAACAAACTATGAAATTAACAGTAGAAATAGTTAAAACAATGAATGTTTTTTAGAAAAAGGGTCATAATATATTATAAGATGTTAATATTTGATATAATAAATATTAATATGGTTATTTTATAAGTTAGAGACATGTTTAACCAACTTATACATGAGGTTAAATGACATTCACCAAAATAGAAACACAAGGTAACTAATTTTGATAGAACGTTTTTTCAGTGAGAAAAATTACATGTTCACCCTTTACATATTTTATGTAGTTCATATAGAGCCCATTTTTATATATTTTATCACATGATAATTTATAATAATGGTATTTAAACATTAATTTAATTTCATTTTGTTATGAGTTCAATGGTTTAAAATTACTCAATGTGTTTCGGGACACTTTGGAATGTTTGAAGTTTAGTTTCCTTCATAATAAAATTATTGATCATTAAATATTATTTCCATTAGTGAAAATTATATTCCATTTTTTCAATAAAACCATTAATTTTCATTCATCTGGTTGTTAATCACCAATTTTATATATTAGTACCTTTTCAAAAATTTGGTACTCAAAATGTTATAGAATATATTTTTCAGTAAACCAGTCATTATTTATCTCTTCAATCAGAGATCAAGATATCTTTTAAAATCCATGTTTTATTAAACTATTTTAATAAATTAATTTAATATTATATGTTAAAGAAATTTTTAACCTTTTTTCATTAACTAGTGTTTTGAAATGAATCATCAGGTCTCTTTCCAAACAACTCATTTTTAACCATCTTACCTTGAAAAATTAATGTTATTGTTACCTTATATAGCACATAAATATTTACACACCACCATTCCAATGAATAATTATTTTCATGTTTTAAAGGATAATTTTTTAATAATTTTTTATTAAGATTATTTTCCAAAAAAAATTTTTTTTTAAAAATTATATTTTCTTCTAGAATGTTTGTAATATATATATTTTATACTATTTCTATTCATTAGTGACCAAAAACCATCATTTTTAATCCCATTGGAATGTGTTGAATTGATACCATCCTTATTCATATTTGGAAATATTTATGATTTATTTGACCATGGATAATATTTATATTCACTTAATTCATTTGTTCTAGCCTTTGAAATATAAAATATCCTATGATCAGTGAACGATAAATTTACCCTAAATTATCCATTTAATTTATCACCGATATTAATATTCCCTAAACTATATAGAATTTACATAGGATATTTATGGGGATAGTTTTTTTATTTTATGTTTAAAATTGATAAATATGTTTTCTTTATTCGATACAAATACTTGTTAAGATATATTTTTTATTAATTAAATAAAATATCTTAATACGTAGAATACATTAGTTATGAAATAATGGTTGGATACTAGACATTATAAAGGTCATCGATTCATTGATAGGTTCTCATGAAGAAAATAATTTTCACAAATTAAATGGGATTCTATATTTATATTTAAACTCTCTACAGTATGGATCATGATAGTATAGTTTTTATGTGTCTGTTATATGATGTCAAATATTTAATAATTACCTTCATTTTGATTCTTTATTTATTATCCCTGAGACATTTACAGGATAAAATCAATCAATTTTTTTAATTATTCGTCAATTTATTAATGTTAAAATACTTTCATATTATTAACATTCCATTTTTTTCTTATATAGTTATTTGAATTACACTAGTTTCTATTTATTACCATTATATATTTATTTTTCATTACCATGTTGTTTTAATGGAATTTATTTCGAGGTTTTACCTTTCAAAAAATTTTGTGAACATCTCTTCTATTTGTAGATTACGCAACATGTGTGTTCAACTATTTACCTTTCCATATTGACTATTATAATTAAATCATTATCGCTTATTCTATAATATACCCTTAATTAGAATTTTATATCACTCTTATTGTGTTTTCGTCCCAATGAATTCAAGAACCAGTATATGAAAGACATGCAGGGATTTACTAGTTGGATTAGAGTTATCCTCGGTGTTATTTATTTAATAACAATAAAAAATGTTGCAATTATTGTATTCTTTTTTATTATAAGACAAAAGTAGGTATATGGATTACCAAGATTACGAAACTATGGGTCATTTGGTATTCTATTACTTGTAATCATGACATTATAATGTAAAGAAGACTTTGGATATGGTCCTTCTTGGGTCAGGTTGGTATAGTTTGTGTCAACGGAAGTTTAGTAACAACCTTGGGAAATATAGTTATGGAAACATAGGATATATAACATTACCCTATGTTAAATTTTGATAATAATTATAAACAAAAATCATTTATTTTTTAAGGTAGATACTTTGTGGGTCATACTTGAAATACATCCAACTTCGGATACTACAAGTGGTCTTATTTCTGACACAAATGTACCTGGAGTAATAAATCTGACATGGTGTTCCGATCCAATCACAGGTTAACCTAGTACATGATAATAGGCCTTATTGTGCTCCTAGTTTGACACTCTGAAGGTATATTCATATTATAATTCCAATTTTCTCAGCAATCCATTATAATGGATTTGAATAGATCATGAATATTAAAATCCAAGGATAAACCTATGATGTTTTAGATTGAATATAATGTGTCATTATTTTGAAATCCAATAAATGATTGTATAGATTGACCGTAAAATACAGAAAGACCTATGTATAAATAAATGGATGAATTATTTATTTATTAGGGTTTTATTTAATTCATTTTTTAAAATTATATTTATTAACTAACATTATTTCAAGTATATAAGCATGATTTATTTTTTAAAATCAAATTAATATTGTTTTAGAGTAAGACAACAGGAATGCTAGGTGATGACCTATCATGTTTATCATTATATGAGGAATATAGAATAATATATAACCATTTGTATGACCAATTTATTGATGAACTTATTATGTATCTAAAAATATTTTTTTCCCTCCAAGTACATATCTCTACTTTCCACTTATTTTCTCCTACCTAGAGTCCAAATGACATATGTACTTCTAATTAACACTTTTATAGAGGATGAGTTATTAAATATTCTAATAATGTGGTATTTAAAATATAGTTAGTATCAAAAAATATATTACCATTATTGAGTTTAAATTGTGAGGAACCAATCTAAATAAGGTGGGAAGAATGTGACACCTCAAAAAGATAATTTATGAACATGTTATTAGATATTGTGTGTGAAACGTGACTCCAGCGCATAAGGTTATATATATATATATATAATTTTTATTATGTTTACTATCATTGATGGATTGAATATATTTTATATACTTCATCACATACAAGAGATACCTTCCATGATATATTTAATTACACGTAAGACCGGTCTTCCTCGATATCTTCTATTACACAGAAGACAATGTTTCACAAAATAACATTGTGTTGTTAAAATGTTATTATTTAATATAAAATGATATAACCTATATGTTATGTTTTAAGTTATAAATATTATCAACTGATTTATTTATATTTATGGTTTATATATATATATATTATGTTTTCATTGGTTTCTAATTAATAAGAATAAAAAATAAGTACCAATTGGAAATTAAAAGAAATATTATAATTTTTATGCTTCAAAAGAAGTTTTATCATAATAAACATAATTAAATAAAATTATTTATTTCTTTTATTGAAATATAAATATATTATATATTCAATAAAATATTTTTTTTATTCATCTATTAGGTTTGATAGGCATGTGATTAGTTCAAACCCAATTTCCAACACAAAAACATATATGTTTATTATGGAAATTTTACCAACTTTTAATAGAGAATCAATTTACATATAAATATATACACATTTATTTATTTAAAATTTCAAAATAACATTCATATTTGAAATTGAGACATAAAAATTATTTTGGGGTGAATTTTTGAATTTTTATGAAACATATAAATTTTTAAAGTATAGTTAAAAATAATGGATATTAGTTCCAAATATCTTTTTCATATAATTTATTTATAAGGATAATTTTTTTAGATTCGTTTTATATTTAAATTACATCTTATCTTTATTAATTAATAAAATTTATTTCATTGAATAAATTTCACTTTTAATATTTATTATAAAAACATAGCAATCTTTTGGATGTTTGTTATTTAGAAACATGCGTTGTCGCCCGACCTATGCGGTAAAATTTAAATCAATTTATGCCCCTTATATAATTTTAATATGGAAAAATGCATTCCAAGTTATTAAAAATAATAATATATAAATCTTAACAATAAAAATGATTTTTCCCAAAAATATTATTGAAATTGATTAAACTAATTTTAAAATTTTAAGGCAAATTTAATAATAATAATGGTCTAATCCTTTATCTTAAGGGTCCAAATGACCTAGCCACTAGTCCAAAACCCTATTTATGGAAATAAATTCTCCATTTAAATTAAATTTTTTTTTCAGAATTCTTTTTTATGTAAAAACAAGGGTACACATATCTTATTTAAAAAAAAATACCAAGTGAGTCATTTTCCTCCCTTATAAAATACCGCCACCTCTCCCCATTCCTCACAACTCTCAAAAGAATAAGGTTCATAAAATATCTTCCCTTATAGATTATAGAAAAATTACCTTATATAAACAATCCAATATTTGGGAATAATGCATTCAATGGAATCTTTTTGATACAAACCAAATGCAGTTACTCGAATAAGAGGTAACATATTCTCTATTATATTTCCATTATATTTACATTCTCTAACCCCTCATATATTGTTATTAAATTATAGTATAAAAACTATATTGAAATTATTATTATAGAATATTTTTATGTTATTTTTTCTATAGACACTTACACAAAATTAGTCGAATGGGTAACAAACAAATTGTTTTTGTGTACGGTGAACTTCTGCCTCCCAAAAATGTGATTTTTCATGTTTCGTTTACCAACATTAATGGTTGGGAATTATGATCAAAAAATGTTTATATATATTATATTTATTATTTATTATTTTATTATACTTATTTAATAATTTTATAAAAAAATATATAATAATATACGTTTTTTGTTTATATGATATCACCGTTTTAGGATGTTTGTACTACCACCCCTCAAACTGATGTGATTTGTTCCCACTAAACAAGGAACATATTAATTATAATTTTAATAACTATATATTTAATATATTACACAAATATTTTACTATAACTATAATATTATTTTATATAATTATCAATTAATTTTCGTTATTTTAAATTAAAATAATGAAATTAAGGTAGTGTTCATGTGTATGTACGAACTACCTTATCTCACAATGGTGCATATCATATTTTATCTCAAAACAAATTAGATTATTCAAGACACATAAAATATATATATGATATTAGAATCATGTCTTAAAATCAATATATGATGAAATTATGATATATTTAATAAGAACATCAAATAACAAGATAAAACATTATCAAAAAACTATGTAGTTGACACCCGAAATAGTAAAAATAATAATGGTTATTAAAAATGTATAATAAGATAGTATAAGAGGATCATATATGATATATAAAATATTAATAGGATATCGATATTATTTATTAACATGTTTAAAACCCTTATTCCTGATGTTGAATGAAATTCACCTGAAAGGAAACACCAGGTAAGGGACTTTAATCTCACTTTTTTACTTCTATGAGGAAATTTTCATGTTCACCACATAATTATGTTGTTTGATGTATAAAATGACCAATTTTATATATTATATCATGAATTCTATTATATTAATTTCATTAGAAACATTATTCTAATATCATTCTTTCATGTGTTTTATTATTTGAAATGTTCCAATTATATATGGGACATTTTGTAATGTTTAATGATTATTTTTCTCAACAAAAAAAATAAATATATTTAAATAGTAATTACATTTGAGTAAATACATGAACATTATACAATAAAACATTTAATTTTCATTCCAATGGTTATTCATGACCATTTCAACATATTTTTAATGTTTCCCCACTATTTTATACTCAAAATTGTAGAATATATTTTCTTCTAATAACCATGTTTTATTTAAAAAAATAAAATAATTATTTTAAATTTATTTGGTAATGAAATTTTAATCTTTTTTGTATTTTACCAAAATTTTCCAGGGAATATTATAGTTTCTTTCTGAACAAGTCATTTTTCTTACCTTTGTACAATGAAAAATGAAATTTCTTTTTAACTTGTATAAAATGAATGGATTTAACAATTGTAAATTCAACAAAAAATAAAATTCATTTTAAAGGGATAACATTTAATAATTTTTTTAAAATATTATTTTCAAATAAAAGATATTCCAAAGGATATTTAGAATAGAAAAATATATTTAAAATGAATGTTTTTAAAAAATATTTTTATAGTATTTCTATTCATAAATGACCATAACATTTTCTGTTTACACAAAATGGGATATTGATTGTTGATACCTTCCTTATTATTGTACTTGTTGATTTTCAATTTATTTGTAATTTAATATTATTCATATTCACATCATGGATTCATTTTTCATACTATAAATATTCAACAAGACAATATTGAATTTCCCATAAATTATCCATATCATTTATCATGGATATTACTATTGCATAAACCATATAACTCTTTAAATACAGTGTCTACTTTTATATTGGATTGTTTATGTTTATAAATATTGATAAATATTTATTATTTATTTGATACGGGTACATGTTATGGAAAATTGTTTTGTTAATTAAATTGAAATAGTCAATATGAATTATTAATTAGAAATGAAATGGTGGGTGGACCTTGTAAATTATATTACATCATGAATAATATATAGGTTTTCATTAGAAAAATAATTAGTTTAAATTAAATTTGATTCTATCCATGGTTTTAACCAATCCATAAGATGGATCTTGATAGTATATGTTTTCATGTGCTTAAGACATGATGTCTAATAATTAGTCACTTTCTTAATTTTGATTCATTAGTTATTATCCATTAGATATTCACATGATAAAATCTATAGATACATTTATTCTCAATTTATTCATTAAATGGAATGAGT
Source organism: Viscum album (assembly GCA_963277665.1). Classification (NCBI taxonomy): domain Eukaryota; kingdom Viridiplantae; phylum Streptophyta; class Magnoliopsida; order Santalales; family Viscaceae; genus Viscum; species Viscum album. The sequence goes on from OY728137.1 coordinate 1,937,186,016, forward strand.
TTATAATTTCTTACCTTTCTAGATTAATTTTTTTATATTTAGTTATTTAAATAGAACGTGTTTCTATTTATTACATTTCTATATTGATGTTTCCTAAGATAATTATTAGAATGGAATTTGTTTCGAGTTATTATGTTTCTATACTGTATATAGACATGCAATTTGTTTATCGATTACATGGCATGTGAGATTAGTTATTTACCTTTCAATATTGAATATTCTAATTGATTCATTATTTCATCCATTGTACATTACCCTTAATATGAATTTTTTGTCACCATTTTTATTTTATTCCCCATAAATCCACGAATTGTACTTTGAAACATATGTAAGAATTTACTAGATGGATTAGAGTTATCCTCAATGATATTTATTTAGAATGAAAAACTATTGTAATTTTCTTTTTCTTTTTTAACAAAAGACTCATGTATGTATCTGGTTTACCCAGACTACTAATCTCTCTGTCATTAGGGATATGATTCCTTAAAATAATTAGAATGTAATTGATAGTAGACACCAGATCTGTTCCTTTTGGGGCTTGGTTACTACAATTATGGTTGTGGTTTCTTCTATTTTAAAACATTGAACCATTCAATCAATGATTCATACCATGACTAGAGACATACTAGTGATTTCAAAGATACGTCTAGAAAAATATTGGGTGTCACCATGGATCATGGGCACCAAGGGTGTTTTACTATTTTAATATGAATTATATAAGTGATTAACTAATAAATTGGTAATGTTTTTAATAGAATTCATGAATTCACTATAATTTCAAATAGTTAATTTAGTGTCTACATTTGTGGTGGCCTATTGAGTTATAGTCAAACCCTTCTCCAGCCTATATGGGATTTAGGAACCTGTGTCTAAATCATAATGTCCTTGTTGGTTACTGTACAGGTATGTTCCTTATGATTTTGGTTGTTTAGTTTCCAATAGGATAATAGAGTTTGAGATTGCATTGGGAAAAAGGTACAATCGACTATGAATTCTAGTTTGATATCATTTTTTGAGATATTCTATATGTTTGGCTTATGTATGTCATCATGGAATGTTTTTATTATAAGTTATTTTTAATTTCCTAGTTAATTGTGATTATTTTTCATCACTTTCAATAATCTTCTACATATTTTTTTAATGTTTTTTCTATATGTCATTATATTTATTGTTTAATTACTTTTATATATGGATATATATTTCTGACTTATTTATAGGTGCTCGCATTCTTCTGTGGAGGATGTGCCACTATAACCCCCCCATTCCTGTTTTCCAATGGCGAGAAATATCTCTCACTTATTCAGAGACATTTTCTCTATCATCGAAATGAGATGATGGAATGTTAGTTTCTCCTTTTATGGATTTGTCCTTGTAACTCGATTCTTAGTCTTGATTTTCATCATAGACATAAGACATTGTTCATGAAATTCTTCCCAGTTCCATGGATTCATGGATGCCGGTTAATGACACTGCTTCTATTAGGACATTCCAAGGGATCCAGTCAGGGTGGACATCACAAGCATGTCTGGACGTTGGAAAACTGATGCTTCTGGATTTCTTTTCCTTATTATAGGGCATATAGAGGGTGCAAAATCCCGATGCATCCCATGTAAAATTATTGGAATTTTATTCCATAGGCATGTTTCTAAGGTTTTTCATAACTTCCCCAGTTTAACACGGGTTTTGTATTAATGTTAACATCTATTAGAGACATATCGTACTAATCGAAACACTGATAAGTGAATATTATATCGTTGCAAACCCCTGAGGGAAGACTGATTCTGGAGATAATGCATTGTCAGTTACCAGATAGCTGCTAGGGTCATCGAGAAAGTGGGTGACATGATCTCATCAGGATGTGGCAGCCCAGGTAAGGATCAGGAAGGATATGGATTGTTGAGAGTGGATGGGGAGTGATATGGAGCCGACACAAGTGTGATGGTGGTGTTGGTATTCAACCTCGAGGAGACTTATAATGTATTAATGTGGTGGGTAATCAATGTGCACATAGTTCGGTGGGGTGATGGGGAACCTTAGGAGGCGACCCTTGGAAATGGATGAATTGATGGGATCTAGAGGACGTAGAACCTTTGGGTTGGGGAATGACCTTCTAAAAACACATATGCTCTAGCGAGAGAGGCCACAATGAGGCCTAGAGGATGGGATTGAACCTCAAGGGCGCTTCATACATATCCTCGTGGTAGGGAATCAAAGTTCACGTCATTCAGGATGGGGTTATAGAATTGGGTTGTACACATTGGAAAATGACCCAATGTTGTACTGAGGCATACGCATGGTTATAATACTGAGGTTGGATTGACGCTCAAGGTGAGGACCAGCGATATTGCTCGAAGTTGGGGGACATTGATGCTTACCAATTTTGGGGTTGAACCTTAGAAATGCTTCCTACATACCATGTCTAGGAGACATGGATCAAACCCGCATAGTCCATCTAACAACGACTTACCGTTATGTGGGTCTGAAAACATATTACCATTGGTTGGGGTCCCAATAGCTTATCAATGGTAGGGATATGAGGGATTACCACTGGATGGGGTAAAATGACTTACTATTGGATATGGTGCACTGGCTTACAGTTTGATGAGGTACAACGTCGTATCATCGATTAGGGAACACATTGGCTTGGCATCGATTGGGGAACACACCAACATATTTTTTATTGGGCAACAAAACGACTTACCATCGATTCAGAAGAATAACATCATCCCATCAATTATAGAACACAATGGCTTACCGTCGATTGTAGTTCGAACATAGGTATTCTTCTAATGTACCTTGACTAGGAGACAAGGATCAAATCCCACGTAGTTTGAATGGGTATAGTTTAATGTCTTGCAGGATGAAATTTGGTGTACATTTTAATGTCAAGTGGGATGAAGGTGAACCGATTTTAATGGTTTGGGACAAGTAAGTGTTGGTCTTGAATGTCAGAGAGGCTTTCTACGTACATTGTCTTGTAGACAAGGATCACAGTCCATGTAGTTTGGTATGAGGAATTCAATTTAACGTCATGTGAGGCGAGGTGTTGTGCATGAACCTTAGAGAGGATATCTACGTACCATTCCTAGGATAAAAGGATCAAAGACCTCGATGTTCGGGATGTAGGATAAATTTTAACTATGTGTGGGGATAAGGTGAACCAACATGAATGGGTCAAAACAATTATGTGTTGGGCATCAACCTCAAGGATGCTTCCTATGTACCCACATAGTTCTGGATAGACGGTACCGTTTTACATTGTACGAGATAAAGGTGAACTGATGCGAAGGAGTCGGGAAAAGTAAGTGTTGGGATTGAACCACAGGGAGGTTTCATACATACTTTTCATGGATACTAGGATCAAATTCATTGTAGTTCATGATGGTTTGGGGCTTACCCACTATGGTGGCCCATGAAGGTGGCATGGTCCATGATTACTGTAAGACCATGTGAGTGATTATCGGTGAGAGAAACATGAGGCAACAAAGTCCTAACGATCATGACATGAAAGGTTCATCCACAAGATGTGGAATGGTGATTACACGTAGTTAGCATCCCAAGGAGAAAATAGGGGATTACGCCTGGTTAGCAGCCCAATGAGATGAATATTGGGACTTACTCTCGGATGGAGGCCCAATGTTGACAAATATGTAAGGGAGAGGGACTGGATAACGATGTTCAGTATGCTCATATCTCCTCTAGTATATCGAATCGAAGAAAATTGGAAGAGAAGGGGTGATTCCTCCTGCAAGAAATCCAATGGGGCTTACACGAGGATGGTTTCCCTTCCCTGTATATAGACACCACTCAAGCAAATAGTATCTCATTACATGTGATGATTATCTCAATCCTGTGGAGATGATCGAACATGGATAATGTCTGAGATGGGGTTCATCACATGTTCACCATAGGGAAACGCCATAGTTTAACATCATGTGCTGAGGATTATGGTTCCTAGATGTTTAACATCATGCAGCTCGGACATTGCAGGTTCAACCCACACCGCTAGGAATTTCATAACTGATACCTCCCTCCCCAAGGGTATGGTAAGGAATCAACAATGTCAAGGAATCTGGTTGTCAGGAGTGATCCATTGATGGGATTACTTTAGAGTGTCTAAGAGAAGAAGTAATATCCATTAGCATGACTGATTAGTGATTGTGTTGGGCTTACTCATGGTAGCATCCCATGAGATACAAAAGAACGATAATGGTGGATTGTGCTAACACATGGAAGCTACCCAGGTGTTGCGAAAGAGCGGCAATGGTTGATGGGGATTATGCTTAGAGGTAGCCTAGGTGCTTCTAAAGGGAAACAACTATGGAAAAGTCTTACACTTGGAAAATTCATGGGTGCCCTGAAAGAGCGAAAATGGTGGATGAGGATTATTATTAGAAGAAGCCCAGGGGCTGCTAAGGAGAAACAATGGTGGATGGAACATACACTTAGAAGATGCCTGAATGTAATCCTCATATATGGACACGAGGATATCACAACTCACTGGTGGTTCGAGGTATATAATTGGATCCTACACCTATTCACTAGTGCACAATTAGGATAACACCATGGGTGTTAGAATCAATCTGAACAAAAGGAGAGAAAAAGTGTGAATCACATTCTCGACATTCAAAATGCAGTGAGGGTGGAGTGAGGATGGAGGATAACTATAGACCATGTTCAAAACATATCATACATATCATGTTAATCTGAAATGGGGACAAAAAATGTGGGTTGACTATTGACAGTGTTCATAACACAGAACCTGACACAATGTGTCGTCCAAATCCTTCCGTGGCGCTAACCCAAAATGGTAGGTGAGTTGATATGGCATGAAATCGGTCCATTAGGGGTCCCTTCAAATAAGAAAAGGGATGACAATCCAAATGAGTAAAATGAGAATCATGAGGTAGAGAGATGAAATTTTTGAATGGTTTCCAATGCTCTTGAAATTATTTCATTGTAATCATAACAAGAGGTATCTTCTGCTTGTCACATAAGTCATCTATTTTTTAGAAAAAGAGGAATCCCATTATTGAATGATAGGGAATGATATAGTTTAATGTCGTGTAGTAAGGACTAGTGGTTTCTTATACTATCCATATAAGGAATCTCTTGTTTGGAGATAGAGGAATTCTATATTCGTCACATAGGGAGTACAAAATTTTATAGTCATATAGAAAGGACTGCTGGCATCTTATGCATGGTGCATAAGGAAACTATTTTATGGAGTAAGAGGAATCCTATATTTGTCGTATATGGTTCACTATAGTTTATAGTCATGTACATATGACTATTGAAGTCTTATTTATGGTGAATATGGAATCTCGAGTTTGAAGCAAGAGGTATCAGATATTTTTCATATACGGTTCACTATAGTTCAATGTCAAGTTGGTTGGATAATTGGCATCTTATTCTTGGAGAATAAGACATATCATGTTGGGAGAAAGAGGCATCATATGCTTGTCACATAGGGTTTTATATAGTTAAATTCATATAGATAAGACTATTGGGGCTAAGGCACCGATAAATGGAAGGTGTTAGGACTTACGCAAGAGGGGCCCTTTTTGGTTCCACATAGCATAAGATTCAGGTGATGGGGTTTGAATGAGTTACTTGAGGAATTTCTAGACTCAAGGTACATGGAGGTATTGTCAATGAGAATCTTGACTCACGTCATGGGAAATATACCTTGATGAATATGTTAACTCATGGTGTTTTATTGTGTGTGGAGGTGTATCTCAAATCATGGCATTCCATTGGTGGAAGGTGGATGCGTGTAAGGTCGCAATAGAAAATGCCGACATCCTGACCAGAAATGTTTCTAGTGTGACACTCTATTTTTCATTTTTGTCAGTGATGGTATTGAAGGGACATACCCTGAGATATTTTACCAGAGCCCGACAGTGATCCTGAGCAGGGGTGTAGGGGTAGAGGGGTAGGGTCCCCACGGTAGAAACTAGCAGGAACAGGCCTAGATAATGTATCACATAAGATGCACTATGCATAATATGGGATGCGCACATGGAGGAAGGATTGCACATAATATTGAAGGCATGCATGAAATATGGAACATGTGTGCGCAATATGGGAGATGCTCATGGAAAAGGGGTCTTGTACACAAAATAGGGAACGAATTTCAGGCATTATGGGTGATTTTCATGCAATATGGGATATTTGCATGAAATAGGGAAGGTGTGTATGAAATTTTATAGGTGTAGCTCCTATGTGCAAAAAATTGGTCATAGTGTCACTCTAGAGTGCAAAAATTATGTTTTGCGGAAAAAAATTCATGTTGGCGCATTTGCGCATAAAAGTGATATTTTGCCTGAATATGGGGTTTTTTTGTGCGCATTCATGGAAGACATAGACTTACGCACATTGAAGCGGTGGACGACATCTGGGGGCCTTTTGAAAGAAGGTGGTGCATATGTATTTATTGGAGAAACATGGATTGATGGTGTGTGTAATCAATAATTCCACTTATTGCATAAATCCATTTTTAGCGTAATATTCCAATTTTTCCTGAAATCCCATACATTGTCCCCACATCATCCTGGATGGCCATTTTTGGTAGTATAACTTCAAACAACCCTACCTTCTGACCCGTAACACCATTTGGGGTCTACAACTAGTCAAATCAAAACCTTCGAAATGAGCTCTCCTCTTTAATCATGTATGGAAGTATTAAGTGAATTACCTAGACATGTTTTCGGGTTCCAACACTATATAATTCCAACATTATCACTGTATATCACCACTTCTAGTTAGTAGGCTCTAAAATACAATGACGTGTACTTCATGCCACATCGAGACCATTGTCCTGGGCACTAATCAGTCACATAAGACAGTGGGGATTATAAAAATTGTATTATTACTCTTCTTCTTTTCTTTCAAAATTTTTTCATGTAAGAAAGGATATTAGGAATTTATCAAAACATCAAATGATCATTATACATTGTTTTTGACTCCCATTGTTAGTGTAAATTATATTATTTTAGGGCTATTATTTATTTTTTTGCCTTTTATTTTTTACTATTGATCTGATTTCACCGTGGGTGATGAACATGGTTATGAGGTTACATATCTAGGGGATTTATCTCATAAATATTTATGGAAATATTGGTTGTGTTCATGTCTCATATCAGGCACAAAAGAATCACATGTTATAAATGGGATTGCCTATGGTAGATTATCAGATCACATGAACACTGATTTGGTTGGTTATTTAATGTGTATGAACCCATTTATATGGTTTCATTTACATATTTGTTGTTTAATATTACATAATTGTTCATCTAAATGAATAAAATTTAGATTGTGTGGTTATTTTTGTTTTGATTGTTATGATGCATCAGTTAATTATAATATCAATTTCATGTTAGAGAGTTTTTTCATCTTTAATTTTTAATTTACATTTTCATTAAATGAACCTCATTTGTGAATTATTTTGGATAAATTAAAATTATAAAATAAAATAATTTCATAATTTTACTTTGTTATAGTGTAGTGTAAACTAAATGAAATTCCCAGTACTTCTTAATAATCATTTTCTTCTATCACTTATTCATCAAATTTAATTTCTCTATGTATTAATCAAGATTTGTTGGATTATATTAAATGGAAATAAATATTTATTTTGAAATATATATATGTGTTCAATGTATAGATATATTATGTTTGTGATGTCCATGTGTAGGAGTGGATAGTGATTCTTAGTGAACCTTAGTTATGTGTTATCCCACTAGTAGAGCCCATTTCATGATTGTAATATATATTGGGGTCAGAAACAGTTTGAGTGACCTAACTATGGAAATAGGTGGATTGGATAGAGAGATAGTTCATGTGTTGTGGCATTGTGATATGGTGTGTGGGATGTATTTCTAGTAGTTTATGTAATGCTTTTGGATTTTGTTTGTGATGCAATGTGATTTCTCTTGACCTCAATGCATTGTGCCACACCCAAGAGCGTAATATTGGTTTGATTATAGTCTTTATGGGATTCCTGTTAATGTTTATCAGAATTGTAGTTGATATATAACATTTTAATGGGGGTTATTGTTATACTAAAATATATTTCCTTTTTGAGTTGGTATGTTTGGGTATGGTTTAGGATCCAATTGAATTTCATAACAGAATCTAATTTTAGATGTTGGTGTTTGGTGGCCATTGAGGTAGAACTGTGAGATCATTCTCCATTCCTCGTGATTGTAGTTTTGTTACAGGGGATGTTATTGATGGTTCAATTGTTATAATGGTAAATGAATGGTGTTACCGATTATGTAGTTTATGTGACTTGAATTCCATTAATTTTTCGAATTATGCAATATTATTCTATATATTCTCATTAAGAGTCTAGTGTTACGTGGGAAATGATAGTTTAGACTCTTCACCCTATTTACTCTATTTGACATATATTGTAGTGTATTTAAATTATAATAAGGTGAAGTTGTCTCAGAACTAGAAATTTGTGTCTGAACACCCTATAAGAGGTTGGACCACTTGAGTCTTTAAAGATTGTGTGGCTTTAGACTCACATGAATCCTTGGGAATCATAGTATTGGTTGTTAGACCAAGTGATTTATTGTTGGGTAAATCATGTGGAGAATGTGGATAAGAACATTATTTAATTATTTTGGGTTGTGTAATATGAAAATTATTTATTTTCATGAAAATATAACAACTCAATGTGTTGGTGATACTGTATCATATATATTCATAGAGGTAAGGACTGATCAGGTGGTATATCATTGTTGACTAGGGATGTTCCATTATAATCATGATGATAGTATGTCGTTGAACTCCAAAATAATTCCTAAATGATTCTCATATCGTGAAAAGCCCTGTTAATAGGTTTTCATAGATAGATTCCTTTGGTTCTAAAAATCGCCAATGGGGCACTTCACTATATGATAATCATATGTATTAGAGGTATGTAAAGTGGCATAGAATTTTGTTCCAAGTCTTAATTAATGTTTTCATCATAGAGAATGATATTTCCCATTATTATTGGGCTTCATAATAGAGTGAAACAACTCTGTTTTAATGGAATCAAGTTTGCAGACATGTGATGTGGATGAGTAGTGTCATTTTGTGTATGGTTGAGTGGTATAGAAGAATACACCCATGAGGATATATTATTATTTATCCATTTATATGGGATGATTAATGGTGTGGGTGTGATGGGAAGATTTAATTTTTGGATACTCAAGGATCCCACATGAGTATCATGATGTTCTAGTGGTGGGAATGAGCGTGTCGATTAATTGGGTGCGGTGAAAATCTCAATCCACGGTGGAGACATAATGTATGCTTTGAAGGATGATGATACCAATATAATATTGTGACTTAAAATTAGAAACATGCATGTGGATCCAATGATAATAATTTCAATCAATTTATTTGGAGTGACATGCATGTGTATCCACTATTCATTTCACAGTTTTACTAAATCATAATTGATTTTTTGAAAAAACAGTGGGTATCATACCAATGAGCTTGGAGTGGGTACTCGTATGCCTTTATTAGTAGAAATAAAGGGATATGGTGGGATATTGGAATCATAAAATGGTTCTATAATGCGATGTAAATGATTCTATTATGGTGTTGACAAGATTATTTTTCCTGACGATTCAATCAGGGTTGTGTAAAAATGATTATTGGATCACCGTTATGAATTTAGGATATTGATGAGTATGTGGATTCAAATACATCTGTAATCCTCCATGATTATTGGGGGTAGAATTAGGTTTTGTATTGGTTTGATCTAAAATATAGACATAGAACCAAGATGGTTGAAGGTGATCTGAGATGGGATGGAATTTTTGGTGCAATGTTGGTCAAGGTATGTAACTAAGGTAAAAAATGGATTATTGATTTTGAAACTCTAGAGTGACAATTGGATGTCGGTAACATACTAAAGTGGGAATTTTCAGATGGTCACAAAAATATAGTAGGCGTATTTCATCATGGTTGAGCATGATACTGATTTGTTAGTGCAAATATACAATTTTTTTAGTGTAAATCTTATATGGAAAGTCCCATTTGTGTTCTATAATGTAATTATAAGTGGTAGAAAAACCAACCATAGGTTCATTTTTGGGTATAATGATTAATATTGATGATTTTTTGGTCCTTATAATGGAATAGGGTGGCAAGTGGGAATGGTCCTTAGATAATGGTGGCTAACCTATTAGACATGGATCTTGTTAATGACATGGTATACCAGTATTAGACCAATGGTTCCACATATGTTTGTTACATTTTTTTGGGAACCACAATGAGTGGAATCATTGGAACACTAAGATGATGATTGAATATATAAATTAAAATTGTAATGCTTCTATGGTTTTAAATTAACAATTTTATCTATGTCGTATAATGGGGAGCACGAGGTACCTGTGTATTGGTTAGATGAGGACACCTCAGGTATCTTTGGGAAGAAAGTTGATGGAATGTGTTATATTGGTGTTTCAATAATTAGTTTATTATTTTTATTCTATTTAGTATTTTAAGATCATGAGATTCAGGTGAGGATCAATAAGAGAATTGAGAATGAGAATATGGATGATGAATATTTAGTGGGAATTAGTGATTAATGTGAGACATAAGAACCTTTTGATGACCACTAGGACTTCCTGAGGATGACAAGATTTATAGTGTGTATTTTTTAATACCCTATGAATATGGAAGGATTTTATTTTACTTTTGATGAATGAATTTTCAAAAAAAATGATGTTTTTTCTATTAAATGTGTTAGAAATGTTGATAATTAATGTTTGTAGCACTATAAATGGAGTTTTTATATGTGGAAAATTGGTTTAGGATAGTTTAGAAAGAACATCATGGGATTAAGATATATGATTGGTGGATGGGGCTATAGCATGCAATTGCAGACCAAATATTTGGAGGTCTATAGCAAGATAATGTCTTTTACATAGGACATTCATGCCTTTATGTGTCGACTAACTAACCAGTGGACCAGTGAATGAATAGTATTATCCATGTATATTTATAGTTACAAAAGAATTTTTTTTATATGTTAGTTAACTAACATTAGCGGTTTTTGAATATTTTTTACCTGTGGAATTATATATGAAATGTTCAAAAACAATTAAATGGTGAATTTGATATTATGATGATGTCTCAAGAAAGTGGTCAAATTAAGGCCTTAGTGTAGTACTAAAAATGATGAATCAGATGAAAACAATGCCCAAAATATGGGAAATGTTTTATTTACGTCATTAATCTATCATTTACAATGTAAAATGAGAAGAATCAATAATGTAAATACAATCTATAAATAGTTCTGACAAACCCCATGCATGACTCAATAACCCATTTTATTATAAAAAATATATGATGGGATACAGAAAAATCTATCTTGATATTTTATGTTTCGAAAAACTATTTTAATTCTTGTGGCATATCCTCAGATGAATTTTTCTAGTTGAATCAAGTCATTTATAGCAAACAATGATGGATTGGATCTCGTTAAATGGAAGTCGTGCAGGATTGGAAGAATCATCAATCGGTTCTCAAGAAAGTTTGGATATATATTTGAATAATGATACTCTTTCCATAGGTTTTCGTTTATGTTTTTTTCTTTTAACTTTTTTTATTGTAAAAAATATGAATAATTTAATTAAGTGTTTATGTATTCTTTTTTCCATAATTGTGTCTCTATGTTACTAATTCATTCTCTGTCTCTCCCATCATCTATTGTGATATTTTTCACTTATAACTAGTAAGTGAAATTTCCAATCCTTCTCATCGTGGGAGGATTCATGATGTTCTATAATTATTACATTTTTTTCTTAAATTGTATAATTTTGATTTTTTCATAATTAGATGGGTTAATTTGGTTTCACCAAACAACGACAACTGACTGAATCTCAGAATCATTCTTATTATTTCTCGAGGGGATGTGATATTTGGGGAATCATATAGGTTCCATAAAAATTCTAAAAACCCCAATCATGGGAGGGAATAATAAAACATAAATATAAAAATGGATTTCAAAATTTAATTTAAGTATGAAGGATACCATGTTACTGAACCCTATGACAATGTCCTTTCTTCTAATTTCAATCATTCTACCTGAATCTTCCTGTTATGATTTTTTATTTATAATTTTGTCTAATCTAACATTTTCCTAAAAACTAAATATTTATTTAATTTAATAAAAAAAATAAAAAACCAGAAATACTAGAATAATAGAAATATATTAAAAACTAATTGATTTCATGTTTACTCAAGTTTGATAACCCCTACGGAACTCATTGATGCATTAGGAAAATAAATGATTTTTTGTACTGCCCTATAATAGGCATTCCAAAACCAACACCATTTTCATGAAGATGAGTGGTCATTTTATCCGTAATTTCCTTTTCACTAACTTTTTAAATAATTGTCTGTTTTTTTGAAAATAAAAAAACTATAATAAAATATATATTTCATTTGAATTAAAATTACAATTAAGGTTGATGGAATGATTAATTATACATGAAAAAATTGGATGAATAAATTTACAATTGGACCTAGGTGAAAGAACCTAATGAAAACATAGTGAAATTGAAGAGCATAATGGAATGGATTACTACTTTTATCCTTACATCCATGGAGAAACTCTATGATTATCTATAGAAATATCCTAATAGAGTGGAGGAATAATTTCCCCAATAATCGTTAATATCAATGAACATGAGGAGGTAAAAGAGAAGATATATCAATAACCATTCCACCATCCTTAACTATTTCTTGAGAAAAGTGATGATAATGAAATTCCAGATATTATTAATACTTGATATAATTAGGATTTTGATAACTTTTAAAATTAAAATGTTCTATAATAAAATCTCATAATATCAAAAAAAGTATATTAGTGAACAAAACTATACCTCTCAATTTCCATAGAGGAAAATGAAACCACCCAAGTTGTAGAATTAGATGAATTTACGGGGGAGTATTAATTTATACCTCAGACCATTAGAAATAAACTCCAAGAATAACTTTTATATTAAAAATTAATCAAAAAAAATTATTGAGATAGTCATTTCATTAACACTATTTAATTTGATTTTACTAATGCTGGATTGAGTATTTTCATTCCATATATAATTTTTTTTTATATTTTGATAACTTGCATACATCTTTGTAGAAAGACGATTAAAATGAAATAGAACCTAATGTGGAATATATGGGGCTTCTATAACATATTGAGTATTTGTTATTGGAATCTAATGATGAAATCTATTTACCATTGAAAAAATAAACAGATACAAAAAATTTGTACCAAAAAAGGTGAATAATTTTTTATTAATTATTCATGTTTTTTAAATAGATGAAATAAAATGGCATTATAAATTTATTTTTGAATATTTTATTAATGTATAATAACTTCATCACCCATTGGATGGTGAAGAAGAAGCTTCACTAGTAGTATCCAACCTATGTGAGGATGCATAATACATCATTCCCCCACCATGCTTGTTGTATATCATTATGATGTGGGTGGATCAAGTGGAATCTGTCAATATAACCCCCAATGAACAATGAATAATAAGTTAATGTTTTAATTGAAATAAGGTTATGATTCATGTTTGTGAAGCTCCTACCATAAACAAAATATGGATGACAGATGGTATTTCCCAACTAGATGTAGTAAAAATCCCAGTTTCAATTGTGAGATCAACAAACATTTTTCTTCCAATTTCCTAGTTTTGGATTTCAATTTTTCATTTTAAATTTCATTTCATACTACAATAAATAGTTATGAATCCCCAATTCCTCGTACAATTTGAGTTTACATTGGATCAACCCTCATATTTACAAGACATGATTACTTTTTTCCCTTAATGTGAAGGTTATAATGGAATTGTGGAAGAAAGAGAGGAAGTAGCATATATCATTCTGAATTTGGTTCTTAGATAATAAATGTAATAAAATACACACTAACCGAGAAATTAAACCATAAAATTCAATTTAAATTGAAAAAATTATATATAAATTCATTTTTCAAAAGGAACCTAAGAAAACAACATAATGATTCATTAGAAAAGGGGGTATGATTTTCAAGGATTTGTTTTATTTTTACTGCTTAATTTTAATTATTTTATATCTTTAGCATAATTTTCATTCTCTATATTAAAATCTTTAAATTTAGAACAGATCTATAAGACGCTACTTTCTTCTGATAATTATTATTCAATGTTTTCTTTTTCACTATTTACATTTTCTGATGAGTAAATTGGTTTAATAAATGATTAATGTTAAGCATGAGTGAATAAAATTTGTATGTCAAGATTTTTGGAGGAGAATTATTTTTGGTAAATAAAATTCTTCTTATATTTAAGATGTTATGAATTTATGAAATTGATATGAGTTGGTTTGTTGGTTTTGTTTTTCATTATAAGGATTAATCATCCTAAACTACATGTTATTAAAATTAAAACAATTTATAATGAAAATACATTTCATATATTTCAATAGTATAGTTCTTTAGTGACCTAGGATTGTTATCTTCTTGAAATTTATTGTCTTCTTCTAAAATATATGATTGATCAAAATAAATTGAAACATGATTGACGCATTTTTTTATAGGTAATACTTTATATGTGGACCCACCATGATATTAGTACTTATTTTTACCCTAGTATCCATCAACGAACAAGATATGAAATTATACATGTTACAATACAATTTAATACATTTCTACTATGCTCATAGAATATTTATGATAGTAAAATGTATAATTTTTTGGGAGTGGTTGTCTATTGTATAGAGGGGGGTACTTCATTTTATTTGGGTTTACATAAGATTTTGGAGATGTCAGGATTTCATTGTGCTATATTATTCACCTCTAATATTAAAAAGTGAACAAAATGAAAACGAGGTTTTTCATTTGATAATTAAAAATTACCATTTTCATACTGAAGATTATAGTATGAAATATTATTTGGTGGGGGATGTGAGATTTTTGATGAAAACAATTTCAAAAAATGAAAAGATACAATAAAAAACATGAATAATGAAATAAAAATAATGCAATGGGTATTCATTAATTGTGATTACATTTATCATTATCTTATAATGGGGACCCTACACCAAAACCAGCTATTAGCGGTGTTCTAAAATCATTGGCTATTAAACCACCACAAAAAACTGACATAATTTAGTAGTAGTTTCGGAATAAACACCTCAAAATCATTTATTTTTTAATGAAAACTCTACTTCCCTGACACCCCACCCCCAATCCCCTTCTAATATCCTCCAAATACCATTAATCTCGAGCCCTCCACAATGACATTCTATCATGATCCATCATCAGCAGACCCCATATCACACTTATGTCATGAATCTCTTCCCTCATCATCGTCCCCCTCCTTCTCTGATTGCCAAAAGACTAATCCTGATCCCCAACCACTTTCTCCCCCACACCATCACTTTTTCTGGTACCCTTCATCGTTACCCCACCACTCCTCCCCCTAATAGACTTCCCTTCTCCCTTATCACTACCCCTTCCCATTGACTATGGATCCTAAACCCATAAACATATCTGAACACTTCCTCCCACGAACCATATCTAATATTTATATCAAAAAATGCTTGTACTTCACCACATATTTCCAAGAACCATAAAAGGACATGAATATAAAAACCCACGTCTCATTACAAGTGTGAAGTGGAAAATTTTCATCTCTTTGTTATGTGGAAACTCTCCATCCAATTGGTTTGAAGTTGCATAGCATACATCATACATCTATCACAAATTTCAGGGTCAAGATTGTATGTTGATCAAAACCTATAATGTTTAATTTTTCATTTATCCTTAAAGTTAATCTAATTTTATCCATTTATATAAATCTAAAAACACCACTATAATGTAGTGATTATCTAGGTTATTTTTTATTTTTTATAATTTTATTTTATTAATCATTTAATATCGATATGCATTCATTAAGTTATTGTTCTTTTTATATACAAATTATAGTTTCACTATTGTCTTGAGGATGTTTGACTATTGTTTGATGGTCTACAACATGATTTATTTTTTTTGTGTGTGGAAACATGTTGAAGACATGAATTTATACCCAAGAACATATACATGTTATATTTATTCAAGAATTTGTATTGATGATTTTATTGAATACTATAGCTTATGGATTGAATAATGTTTTATGGAATGATTTTCAATTTTTTTATTAAATTTTATTAAATGTTATCATACATTTTCTTGAATATGAAAAATTCTTTTAGTGTCACTTCTAACACTTCACACCCAAATCCTAACCCGGTTTTTATTGTTCTATTTGCTAATTCTAGGCATATAATTCTAAGGAGACCTAGTTCTATAAAATCCATTCTACGATAATTGAATGTGATGAATTTTCATTGATAATATGTCATTTTTTTGGTTCTTTCAACCATTATCGATTGATTTTAATTAGTTTTGTCTTTATTTTTAGGACTCACATTTTTTAATAGGATGTATTAGACCTATTTTATTTGTGTTTGTGCCACAATTTTCAAAGACATCAACTTTTTGATATGTGACCTTTATTTTGGGTCTTTTATATTTTAGAATGATTCTAGATTGAAATATTAATCCATCAATTTGATATTATATTATAATAATAATTATGTTAAAAAGGTATTTTATGTGTAAATGGTTTTTAACAAATCTCCACATTAGTTATAAGGTTCTTCTAAAATTTAATTTTTCTTAAAATCCACGTTTAATTATTTTCATGAACATAGTTTTTTTTAAAAATTATCAGACAACCTTTATTTAATATGTTAAATCTTTTAATATTGGTTTTTGTTTTAAATATGGGGTTATCTATTATTCTAAAAATGTTTATTAATTATATATATATTTTTATAGGAATTTTGATATATATATATATTCTAGACATATACATATGTATACATATATGTGTAAGTTTTTAGAAATTCAATTGAGAAAATTATAATTTGTAAAAAGGTGTATATGTATTTAAATAAATGTGTGAGTTTATATGGGTCTAATAATAAAAATATTGAATTGTAACCTTAGGCGTCATTATTTATTTGGATTTCTAAATGATTATATGTATTGTAAAAAGACATTTTCATTTAATTTGTAATCAAATATTTTCTATTATCCATAGATCTCGTTTTTCATACCTTATGAAAAACATTGGGTTCCTATGTATGCTATCCTATATAAGAAGAGGTCCTCCACCTCTAGAAATTCTAGTGATGTACTCTGTGACACCCCTCTAGCTAGATATATGTTATAATCGTAAATCATTTATTATGGTTACATATAATTATATGTTACTCCTATACATAGTGACTCTGGGGTGTTTTCCCCTTAATACCTTATTTAAATCGAGTCATTGTATGATTTTTATTTCACTTATGTTTTACATAATAGCTTCCTGATTGTTTTAAATCATTATCTTTGATATTTTTATTATTTATATGACTCTTGTTATAACTACTCAGGTTGGTTTTTACTAATTCCACATATATGTTTTCTTACATAGTAATAATTTTTTGATCTACATTTATTAAAGAATTATTGGAAAATTATTTTTATATGTGCACAAAATTGGATCACAAAACTAAGCAACGCACTTTATTATGCTAAATATATAGAAGAGTTTTTAAAATTTTCAATTTCCAATTAATCTATTGATGTAATAATAAGCTATAAGTGTCCTAAATATAAATATAAGAGGTTGTCTAGGAGAAATTATGTTTATGAGCACTTTATATAGAAACAATTTCCAACTCAATATTTTTGTTAGATTTCACATAGAGGATAAAACATTACAAAATGTTTCAGTACTAATTTCAATCAATAGGATGAGATACCTACTACATCATCAATCTAAAATTGAATGAAAACCCTTATAAATGATGTTTTCGACATTGAAAGATAATATCATCAATATAAATACATATTAGAACAAATTATTGAGTTTGATTCGAATAAAAACATGAAAATTGATGTGTTTGGAACAACAGGGAAACTAGATCAATATTTTTACATATAATTGGATCATCCCATTGATTCTACAGAGTCTAGTGTAAGAGATAACATCAGTAAGAATAAAAATGTGTTTCATGATTTAGTTGATGATAGAAATCAATTGTTTTATGGTTGATGTCTAGAATATTAAAAACATTTTTTCTACTAAAGATGTACCATATCGAATGAACATGAAGAATTACAAATAAGTATACTTCCATGATATTGGATTTTTTGGGTGATGTATATCCTAATGAAAAAATCCCAGCGAATTTTTTAATATAAAAATAGTTTTTATCATTCATGGTAAAAATTAGAAAAAAATTCATGCTTGTAATAATGATTATATGCTTTATTATGGAGATGACTCAAATAGACTGAATAACGAAAATATTATTCGTTTTGATTGAATTCAATGGGTTGTGTTAGATGTTTGAAAAGGTCAAAATTAAATAGTTTTATTAAACATAGACCACCTCCAATATTGTTTATTTTTTATGAAATGTTAGTACATCATGGATATGTTCAAACAGACTTTGAGAAGGTGAATATTTTTAATGATAGTGGTAGATGAGTTTGAAGTGTATCATCAAGTGAAATTGGAATGAAAGAATGGAATAAATAAAGAATAATCATTGACCATAGATATATTGAAATTAATTTTTTTAGACATGATATTTTGGTTATGAATATTGAGAAGAGATCTTATGATATTTTTTTTCACATTTCCTAAAGAGTATGGAATGTCTAAGAACCTCCGCAATGATCAAATTTGTATTCAAACAATGAACATAAAAACCAGATCTATACCTATATGATAATAGAGACAGTCCATTGGACATTATTAACATTAAAAATAAATATAAAAAAAATTTGTTTTTAATTATATAATATGTGAATACATATAAGGAGTATTTAATTAAGATCTCATGGTTTGTGAACATAAATCATTACCGGTAACATATATGTAAAATCTATGAAACGTATATAGTGTTACAGGTGTTTCTTCCATTGGAATTGCCTATACAATTTCCTATAAAGGGTACAACTAAATTAATCCAATTTTTCACATTCTTCCTACAACTACGTGAGAAAACTATAAAACCACCTTATCCTAAAAACCTTGAATATATATTTTTATGGGATCATTGGGAAATCGAGATGATACTTCCTCCAATATTAATTATTGTCACGATGAATTTAACTATCAATTTGGTTGAGGAAAATAAATTATGAGGCCCCATACACTATCAGAGGACGTATCTAATTGTGTGGTAATTTATTTATATCATTTTAATGCTTGGTATAAAATTCTCGACACTTCATTAAGTACATAAATATTTTTTATTTATTTTATTTCACAAATATCATTGTCATTTAAAATCATACATGAATAATAAATCTCAACCTAAAAGATCTATTTTAGAAATAAATTTAGCATAGGGTTGTCTTCCATTTTGATCTAGATACATTGAATTTATAGATACATGATTCAATTGATTGAATGTGTTGACAAATCATTGTGTAAATCTAAACTACAAGGAAAATCATAAATCCTTCTTACTATTTACCGATCAGTTGGGAGGATATCAATTATACACCAAATGTAATAGAATTATTATAAGAACATAGTTAAGTGAAACATAACATAGATATTAAATATCCATTTATTGAAGATCTTATCATAAAAAAGTTATATGAAGGTTAATTTGTAAATGAAATGAGAATAATATTACATATTGTGTTAATAAAGTTCTTATCTACTGGTTTCTATATCTTTATGTTCATAAATATTTTTAAAATAAATATGATATTATTTTGACACATATATTTTGTAATTATAATAATGAATATTACATTGTGTAGATCCTGATTACTGATACTCAAGATGATTTGTTATATTTTTTTTTTCAATTGATATCTTCAATAAAATGCTATAAATTTTTACACCATCAGTGTAAATGATTATAAATTTCAAACAGTTGATTAGGAATAGGGTTTGAAAACTCAATATTGTGGTGTATATATAGTTAATATATTTTGATACTATTTAATATTGTCTGATTTAATCAAATTAAACTACCACATTCATTTTTCAGTATTTTAATACTATTGATAAAGAAGAGGGTTTGAAAACATAGAATTATGGTATATTTACAATTACTAAATTCAGATAATATATAATATTTATAGATATTCTCTAATTAAACTATTACATGATTTTTTATTGGTTTATTCAAATGAAATTTAGTTGATATTGCCAGGGTTATTATAAGAGATACCTTATGAGTTACATCTTTGAAGGAATCATTCTTATTGTATGTCAGTGACCATGAATTATATGATATTTATATATTATCATTTAAGAGAAAATGGTATATTATCCAGATGATGTCATGGATTAAAGGTGGACTATTTTTTCACATAAAATAATGTGACTTGTATGGTATGAGTGATGTAGTTGATTATTCGACCTAAGACATTTAATATCATCAATATAAATGAATGACCATATTTTTTCATTATGATATTGAAAATATTTTTTTTCAATGGTGGATGAACTAGACTATGTAATAATGGATCAAGAAAATTAAATGAATAAACAAAACAATGATTGTATGTCCCGTCATACATTAATTTATCGATCACATATCAAATATTTGAATTAATTCCTTAGAAATAATATGAATATTTTGTTTTTCATTACTATGCAACTGTTATCAATTATATATTTATTTATCACGATTTTGAAAAGAAATAAATGTTTGGAAGTAATTTTACATGGTTAAATGATTGGAATTCCCCGGAAGATGCATTTCAATGATCCCATTCTACTCATTGATGTTGTTCCCTTAACCACACAATGAGATGATGGTCTATCAGTGTCCCTCCATTTTTAATATGAGGCACCCTCATTCTTCACCCCATTATCATCCCTCACACCCTCCAACAATCCACCAGTGTCGGAAACACCCTCCCTCTATATCCCAGTAGCATCAGAGAAATTTTCATCCCATTGATAATATTTAGTAGAAAGGAAATAGGTCATCACTCATGTGTCTTGATGAGGATTTTGGAGGGTCATAGGTATATGTACAAATTTTAATGTAAATAATGTTATTGACATTATTTATATTACTGATTATTCTTTTATAAAATATACAAATAATTTTACGATATATACATTAATTAATTGATTATATGTTTAGAATATAAATGGATTAAATATTGTTGTCTCATTTGACTATTAGAGGGTCCCTACTGATGATGGCGTAGGTTTGTTTGGAAAGATTCAAGACCACTTAGTGGGATAGCTGCATACCTTTATGATTACCTATTCTGATTGGTGGCATATGCATCTGTATTGGAAGAATTAATCCTTTGATACATATATAATGTAATTTCAATACATTATTATGTAATTTAATTTCATTAAGTAATTAAATTCTAATATTTTGAAAATTAATATATTTGTAGAAATGTTATTGCATTTTACTATTGCAGACCATATCTCATGAAATGTTACATTAATATTTTTTTTTAAATAAATGGAATGATTTAAAATAAATACTATCTAATATAGATAATGATACATCATTGAACACTCGACTACAATGTGACTAGGTACCAGAATGGGTACCTAGAGAGTAGTGAAATGGATTTATTGATATTTTTCGTCATTTGAAGCACAAGGTTTTGAAATGTATATTATA
Source organism: Viscum album (assembly GCA_963277665.1). Lineage (NCBI taxonomy): Eukaryota > Viridiplantae > Streptophyta > Magnoliopsida > Santalales > Viscaceae > Viscum > Viscum album. Next base: position 1,937,207,745 of record OY728137.1, read on the forward strand.
ATATCAATCAAATATTATAAATAAAAATTCATTTAAAAAAGATATGAAATTTCCTACATTAATATTAGGTTTATTTATATTAGGAATTTTTTAGGAAAAATGAATCATGATGGGCTAAGCAAATCAACCCCAAAACTGTCAGTTCCACGTTTTTTTTTCAAAAACCGACTAAAACTTCTATTATTTTCATTTTTTTAAATATTATTAATTTAACATTATATGTCTGATATATTAAATTTCAAATTATCACTGTTTAATGTTGTAATAAAGTATTGGTCTCCTTGTCTTGAAAATAGAATATTGCTTAGATGTTCAAAGAAAATCTGATTAGTGTTATGTGAATTATCCTCTTAATAAATTTGGGGTATGAATTCATTTTTCATTAATTTAACTTAATTATAATTGTGAATATGTCAATACATATTTCATTAAATAGAACTGTTGTTTTATTTATAGCTACGTATAATAGAACTATGGGATTCCAATACAAGGTAATCTTCCTCGGTCTCCCATAATGATCTAGTTAGTAAGATCCTTAAGAAGAAGCATCAGGGTTGTTTCCACGGGATGGGATTGGGACCAATACCATTTGATATTTTGGAAGGACACTATGGATTGTAGCAGCATCTACTACTGTTTATAGTTACTTTGTACATCAAGATGTCCATGTGTATTTTGTTTTAATACAAATTCCAAATTCAGGAATAAGGGTATAATAAAATACATGATGAAAAATTCATTTCTGTATATAATGTGTTGATTAATTTAAATCATAATACAACTAGATGCATCTCTAGTGATATTGCATCGATGGATTTTTTGAGTGATTACATAAATCACTAAACATTATAACCATTCAGCACACAAAATTTTATTGGATTTATGATTAATTTGATATTTAAAGGTCAATTTATATAAAAACAATTTTCATACTAGTGCTAAGAGTAGTGATCAGAGACACAGAAAGGGAAGATGTAGATAAAAGTATATAACGTCGTGATTTTGAGTGGTCATTGGATTCTATGATGGTGTGTAACTATAATTATAATATTCTAACACTCATATGGTGATTGAGAAACCACATTATGGTATTTAGTATGAGATATATGTATTTCCACTACATTTCAAGAAAATATATATGCTTGGTATAGTTTCTATGTTTTATTCAAAATAGTACCTTATACTCAAAATTTTTTATCTCATTAGGTCTTGTTTTATTTAATACTCTTTCAAATTTTACCTTTTATTGTTCCTTTAAAAATCTCCAGTCTCTTTAATCAATTTATGAAGTTTATTTAGTTCTAAATACCAATTACAACCTAGATTACTAAACATAATTGTCATCATGTATCTAGACATCCAAATAGTATTTATATTATATATGAAATATAGATATTTTTTTCTTCACACTCCTCTTTGGGATGTCTTATGGTCGTTATATGTTATCCTCAATAAAAATACATAGAACGCATCACATGGGGGGCCACCATCAAATTATAATTTCATCATAAGACTTATCATATCTTATTGAATATATTCTCCAAGTAAAATATCATAAATATAGCCTCAAGACTTTTTATTAAAAAATATAAGATGCACACCAGTCTATAAACTTTAATAAACTATTTTATATTTAAAATTTAGTCTTATAACATATCTAATGAAATATTCTACAAAAATAATTCTCTATAATGAGTATCATAAATATCATCATGATACTAGATAAAATTACTGAATGAAACTTCATCAATCCTATTAACTATTATATCATATGGATAAACCATGAGAGAACATACAACTCTATACTTATTAACAAACTTGGGAACTATATAAGAATTTATAGAAGTGATACATAATAAATTATGAGTTCATCGATATTAACTTCGTCTTTATGGATGATATATATAATAAAAACCTAGTGGGTTCAATATTTATACAATATGAAACACATCCATTGACTAAAATATTTTTTATCCCACCATTTGACCATATGTTATGTTATTTCAGGGTTTTCTTGTACACTTTATGATATTATAATTATATTAATTTTAATGTGATAAATGCTAATATTTATATATTGGAACCTTTATATATATGTGATTGGGTGAAAGAATTCATAGTCTTAATTTATCAGTTTTTTCATGTCACATTCCCTGTAAAATTTTAATACTTATAGATTACAGAATGTGTATTTTTGGAAATTATAGTCATTATAAACCTTAAAAGGGAAATCATTATTTAAATTTAAATTTATGAATAACATTCATTTTAATATAAATTTATTGTATATCTTACATCACTAAAAATAAAATATAATGTTTAGAATTTCTTTATTTTAAGAAAAAACTATATTTCCCCCAGATAAGGAAGGTTTGGAAGTGGTAATTCAATGTTATTATTTGTAAGCAATAAATATTTATCTTTATTTTTATTTTTTTCTTTACACCATATTTCATTTTGGATATGACTTATCTCTTTTATAACATCAAATAAAATTAGAATTGTTATATAACAATGATATTATAATAAAATCACTTCGTATTCATTCACATCCATAATTATTGTGCCTGTTGATAAGAAATGAAATATAACATACATCCACAGTTTTCCTGTTTTCTCTACTCTATTCATATTACCCTGTCTAAAATAATGTTTATATCCTTGGTTAGAATGATTCCCAAAACCAAAACTCCTAATATGTTGATAACATCTAACATGATCATGGAATACACGAACACACATTCAACATTTCCATCACATCTCCCAAAATCATTGGAATAATCATTTAACCTAATCCTCATAACTATTATATTAAATCACATTCCAAGGGTTGGAATTCTCACCCAAATCATGTCACAATAAGCCCATAAAAATTACAATAGTAAATTTTCTTAAAACCTAATTAATAACTCACTCTTAAAAATGATAATATTTAACATAACTTAAACAACCATAAAAGGCTAAGGGTTCTCATATCGTGGAAGAACATTCAATCATAAATTCCACACAAGCAATGAAAATTATATTCATGCACCCTACCTCTTTAAAATTCACTCTTATTCAAAAGGATAGCACCATTTTTTATTTACCATAACATTTTATCATTTTTCATGGATTGATCTAAGGATTATAACAAGGTTTACTGGTATATAAGATTCATGAATACACACCACAAGGGTTCCTTTATATCATTTATGTAGAATGAGGGTCAAATGAATTGTAATCTATGACCTAGTAATAAAAAAACTCAATAGGAGTATTAAATATAGTTATTTATATTAATTAATTGTAGTTTATTATTATAGTTATATTAATTATTTCATGTATTATGATTTTGTATAAATTGAACCTAATATATTCAAAAAATGTTTGTATTATACTAGAATAGTTTTTTACTATTTTTTAAATTTAATATATGTTTTTTCTGGTTTGGGGTTGTAGGTTCTAAAACTATTTTTTTAATATTGATATATAGAGGATGTTTAAAATGCCTCTATATATTTCTAATAAATACTTATCGATATATTAATCCACTAATATATATGAAAAATTATTTTTTAGTGGTGGTTTAAATTGATGATATATATGGCTGAAATAAGTTTTGTAGGGTTTTTTGGTTTTAGCAGAGATTTCGCCTCTTAAATAATAAATATGTGATAGAGTATTTTAAATTTAAATTATCCCCTTAGTATTTTTTGAGTGGGGAAACCGTCGTTAAAAATGAAAAAAACCACCACAAAAAAAACATTTCACAATAGTTCATACAAATTTACACGTAATTGGAGAAATCAACATGATTTAGATGTCAACATCCACATTAGAAAAGGTTTTTAGAAACCATTATAAGACCATATATTGGGGGATTAAACAACTACTAAATTAAAATATAACTTCCACTTATAGTTTTTGTGTGTGCAGACATTGGTGATATTTTCAGATGTCCTATTCCTCATTTCAGGAGATTTTTCATTTATATTAACATTTTATATCGTGCCATTATATATATAGTAAAAACTTATTATTGATCCTTATTTCCATTCATTACAAACCTATAATAATTCTTTGGAGAAATTTGAACCTTAACGGAAAAAATCATTATGAATTTGTTACAAATCTCATTATGCAGTGGAGATGAATATTTTATTGGAATCCTAGAGTAAGTGATATGTATTTTTTGTATGATAATTACTAAATTTTATGTATTTACATAAGTTATAAGTACAAATAATTTAGTTTGAGTTAAATTTAATGTGGAATTCACAGTAACTATTAATTGATAAATTAATGTTAATGAAAGGAAGATGATATTTATTTCAGAATCATTGAAGTATAATACAAGATAATATTTATTTATTTTTGAATGAGGAGTTGAATGAATTATTTTTTTTAAATTAATATTATTATTATCCTTTTCTAAACATTTTATTATATTTCTTATGAAATTTAAATATTATTATAATTAAAATACTTTGTAACTTTGTTGAGGTAACATTCTTGAGGAAAAACAAGTTATGAGTGTGGGAGAACTGATGGAATCATATTTTTCATATGTATATATAATGATAAAATACATTGTTTTAGTAATAATTTGATAAAATATAATTGTATTTATCTACTTTTGTAACATGTGGATGTTTATAATAAATTACTGAAATGAGAAAAAAAGTGACTAATTCTTCTTGAAGATGTTATCTCATAATAAATACAAATGATGGCCTGATCTTGAATCTCAAAAATGAATAATCAGATGATAGTAGAGCCAACAATACCAGAATTTGGTGAATTAAATAATAAAATAGTCTTTTATGCCATGAAATGTGATGAATTCACGACATTATTATGAGTTGTAAATAGATTGGCCCTACCAAATTCATTTTTTTAAAACATTTTTAGGATAAAAAAAGAATGTTTGGGATCCAAAGATTTCTACATTGATTTATTATGATTTGGAGACAACATTTAATGCTCCTTGATATGAAATGGAATGAATTTGTAACATTTAATTATGTCAATTATGGATCCTGAGTCTGGACTAGATCGCTATAATATAGAGAATAGGGGATGAAAAATAACATCTATAAGTTCTAATAGATTTTTCATTACACTGCTGAATATGGATACTACCACATGATGTTTTCTCTCTCTCTTTTCATGTTATTTTCTATGTAACCCATCTTCATTTTTTTATTATGTGTTGTACATTAATTTTTTAAATCTCTATATATCTCTCTCTAATCCTCAATATTTCACTTTATCTATTTCATCTTCTGTGGTTATGTCATTCATGTTGAAATGGAATGTGTCTAACCCCAGGCAAGACATGAGGGATTAGATCATTCTATAATTATTGTCCTTTATTTCATAAAATGGTTTAATTTAATTGTTGGTGATTGAGAGGTACGTTCATGGGTGTGTAGAACCTCAACAAGGACATGAATCCCACATTCATTCATATATTAAAATAATATGACTTTAAATTTAGTGTGTAGAAGAGTTTTCATAGGCAATATATAAAATCCCACTCATTGTAGGGAATATCAATCCATGTATAGACGGTTGGATTAAAAAATTTATTTTAATAATGAAGGATCTCTTGTAATAAAACACTATGGCAAAAACCATAATTCTAAATTCATTTTTTATGTCCACATCATCATGATTTGATAGTTTATTTTAAATTTCATTGGAAAATATATTTTTCCAAAAACAAAAATATTTCAATGTTTCAGTAAAATTAATAAGACCAAAAAATTTAAAATCTGTGAAAATTAATTTGTAATTGAATTATTTTATGGATACTTAAGAGAGAAAAGCATAGTCACCCTCTCTGATACACTAATAAAATATATTTTCTTTAATACGTCTAAATGGTGGGGGTTTTCTGTTGAATAGGCCAATAAATAAATAAATTGGCTTGAAAATGGCCTCTAATAGCTCACTATTTAGATTTTTTAAGTGGTATAATTTCAACTATACCAACAAATATTTTTATAGTGGGTCTTATTTTTTTCTTTTTTTTATCACATATTCCAGGGATCACTCCAAATCCTATCCATTTGGTTCCCTTTTATAGTGGGGTGATTTTGCTGGCTATTCATGGAATTTCATGTAATCTTTCTATATTTGGTGTCTTGATTCTCCTTAAAATTCTCCATCTTTAATCTATTATTTTTCTATGAAGGTATTTCATATATGATTCTGAAAATCATAGTGGAATCATCTTTGGATGATAGTGATTACATGCCTCCAACCAAAAGGGTGTGCCGAGATAATGTCAACTCCTCGTGTCTTGTCATTCAGTTGAAGCTACAAGGCAGGTGGGATTTTCTGGACATTTGAGGTAAATAATTTTCTTGTATAATGGTTTTAGTTCAAATTTATAATTTTTTCCCATGTCAGGTATCAGTGGTTATAAATGGCCTCCAGAGGAGAATTGTTCTTGGTTTGGGAATGGTATGTTTATATAGGGATGGGTAGATTAATTTTGGGTGGGCGTTATTTGATAAGGATGAGATTTGTGTTTCTGAACAGGATTCAAATTGGAAATATTTTTATTAAAGGAACATGGTACCTTATAATTAACCCAATTGAATTTTTTATTTTTTAAATGCATCTATATTTTGGTCTCACTAATTCCTCCCACTGATGGACTTAATAATTAATTGGGCCCTTTCAAATTTCATTACCCTTATTAAGCGCCTAGTTAAAATTTTAAAGATCCTTTATATAGAGTGGATCAAATGTGACACACCACAAATATATTGAATTTTTTCTATTTTATTTATTTGAATGAATTCTCAAAGAAAATGGAAAAATATAAAATGTTAATTAGTGAATTGTTAAAGGTTTTTTTATTATATTGAGTTCCAGAAAGAAACCTAACAGGTATTTTCCCTTGAATATTATGAAAGGAAACATATATAAGAATTGTAAATGTGGGGTTATTATTATATATATAGGATGTAATAATTTTTTTAAGATAATTATTTTGGTTAATGTGTTTGGAAGTGATAATTGTGATCAATTGTAGGGTAGTAAAGTGGAAATGAGGTAACGGGTTTCCTAGTGAATTAAGGATTTTATTATGTTGAATGTAAAGAAAAAAATAAATGTATGAAAGGTTTAGTTTCTTAATTAATTATTGGTGATGTTCCAAGATTAACATGGAGAGATTCTAAAGGGTCTTGAGTTGTGGGGAATGTTGTGACCAATACCATTATTAATATACGAGGCATAGATGAGTTCTGTGGTTGATTAAACGCTTATATTAATTAATGGATGTTTATTTGGAATGCATTGAGATGTGGATTTGATTCTTCATAGATTTTTTACTACAATGAACTTGGGTTGAAAACCCCCATGTAAAAGGGAAAAGTCATATTTGTCAAACTCCATAGTTTAAAATAAATGATTTTAGCTCGGTAACATAGATGAATGTCCCAAGTGGAGTTCCCTATATTCATCTAAATATATTTGGGATGAATTATTTGAGTGTAAGACTTGGATTTTAATAACTCCATGCATCTAATTGTCATGGATGGGTCATTGAGATTATAAAGCTATATTGAATTGAGAATAATTCCAATGGTCACCCCACATTGGATTCCCTATAATATTTACGATGGAATTTCAAATTGATCCATGAAGATTTTATCAAATTATTTAAACTATTGAGTCATTATTAATACACAATAGAACCTGTAAATCCAGTAAAAATTCCATGACCGAGGTTGTACTAGTGATGGTCAGGTTTGGAATAGTTCAGTATCAGTTGTCACCATGGATCTCAAACATCAAGGATGTTTTACTACATTATATTTATTTATTAAATGGATAACAATTAAAATAGTAATTTTTATTTATAGAACACTTGACTGAACATTATTGTGGATTGGTTATTTAAGGAATGTCATTACATGTGGCCTATCATGTTACAATCACACCCTTCGTGAGATACCCTGATAGTTGTGTGCATCCAAATACATCACTATTTCATTTCATGTTCAAGCATGGGATGGAGACCAATGTTTTTGGATTCATGGTTTCTATGAGAATCATGTAGTTTTGGATAGAAATTGTGCATGGTTTTGTTCGGGTGGCATGTATGGTCTATTAAATTTTTTATTTTTAGATATTAAATGTGGTCTACTGATATATGTTTTGGTTACTTCTGTAGATGTTTTACTAATTTCATATCTAAAGTTAATATTTTGTTGTTATTTTTTCCATAACGAATTAACTCTCATATTAAGGTGTAATATCCCACAAATAGAATCTTGCACCTGCACTCCTTGTATGACACCTATGGTCTATGGTGAGGTACATTTGATTCTATGTATAAACCTCTTGATTAGGTACTAATTACTAGTGTGATGTATCAGGTAGTTAAATTAGACTTTTTAAGGATATTCTAGATCAATCATTGCTTTTGATGAGGGAATAGGAGATCTATAAGCATAAAGAAGAATTTGTAAAGAATGAAAACATAACATGAATTATCTAAAACAAATTCCATCTATATTTTTAGAATCAACCATAAAATATGAATAAATCATGAATGTTTAATGGGAGAGCCCTAGGTTAGAGACCTTAAGTCACATTATAAAAAATTACTGATTTAGGTGGAGAATCGGATTAATTTTTAATTTTTTGAATTATTAAACCACGTTATCATGGTTTGGATACCTGGTTATAAAAACCATGCACAAACCATGTGTGGCATACTATCCCTCCAAAGACCCACACAGTTTTGTCACACAGTTAGATGAACCATGTATTGGTCGCACAATAAATCACTATATCATTATTTATTCTTTTTGTAAAGAAATATTCATATTAATCTGAAATTTTTTTCTTCCAATGAACATATCTCTGGGAAACACCAACATGCCATATAGTTTCCTCCAAAAGTGACATAGTTTCCACGAACCATGAGCCAACCTCACACCATCTCAAATAACCCCAAAACACAAAAAACTGTCCAAGATGACCATATAATAGATCAAAAAAGAAAGTGATCAAAAATTAACTCGTAAGTATATGAACTTGGAAATGGGTGTTTTTGTTTATTAGGCAGTCATAAATTCTTGTCTTTCATTTTTATCATGACCAACCATTACTAGAATTATTCCTTGGATAGTAATGAAAAAATGAGGAATCATCGAATAATAACACTAAAATGTTGTATTTTGGTTAAAAGATTCAATGTTTTACATCATATAATATAATAAGTATTACCCACTGTAATCATAATACTAATAAAACAATCCACAATTAATAAATCTCCATAAATTTATAAAATAATTTATATTCGTTACAATATACGTAATATTTTTTAAGGGACTCGTGGTCCCCCAATTTATTTATTTTTATTAGTCCTAAAGAATTAGTACATCATATTTATAAACAAGGTATAAAGAAGAGCTAGGGTGTCGAGTCACATGGAAAAGAAAGGTGGGTCAAGCATCACATGAGTTGACTGGTCATATCTACTATGTATTTGTTAAATCAATATGAATAAAGACATTAAGTAAGGGAATGAAATAACTAGCACCAGTTGTTAGGAATCTTCATCATAATGGGGTCTTTATATCATCATATATGGCCCTATAAATCCTTGAGTGTATTTTTTCCAAGACCATTAGTGGAAATACACCCACTTTTCAAGAAGCTAATGTTGATCTATAATATAATTTCTTCACTTTTTTAACTTTTATACTTTTTCCATGATTATGGGATTGTTGGGATTACCATGAAGAAGATATATCCATTGTAAATTATAGAATTATAGTTAATATGTATATGTTTTAAGGAGACAATCCTATGAAATCATAAAGAATATAGTCACAAACAATGGATAGATGTGATACAACAATGGGAATTCAACAAGGAGATATTAGGAACCTCATATAAGAAATTATGAAATTTACAAGAAGAAAATACTCCACATAAATAGGATTAAATAATGGAGTTGTGGAGATATTTCCATTTACACCTAGAATTGATGTTGAAGGTGAGATGCGGTGGTACCATCCGGTTTACTATGAATTATGGGTTTACTTCTTTTCGTCATGCCAACTTCTTTGGAAATAATCCATCAGTTTTTCACAAGGATTGTTAGGCTTATTGTAGGCAGACCTTCTCCCTAACATCTCGGGTGAAGGACTCCCTCTGCAGGTCAGGTTGGATAGTGGAAAGGGAGTTTCGGATGCCCTAAACACAACGATGGATGATTTGGGATGCAATGAGGTTAAGATTTCTCCTTCTATCTGAAAGGAGGAAATGTCCATGCTTTCAGAGCCAAAGGTTGCTGATGTTTTCAAGCAGTTGAGACATGAAATGGGAGTTAATTTAGTGGTAATGGAGGGGACCGAGGGTCTTCCGTGGAGGAATTCATCTCCCATATCATACACAACAACTGTGATTTCTAATGGGGGTGGCGCTCCAGTCTAGGAGGTTCATAAGGGTGCTGCAACTATGTGCAACCAGGGGTCTGCTTACCCATGTGTAGTGTGCCCAAGTAATGGCGTTGGCATCTCTATGGATGTTCTTGAGGGGGAGGTGCCTACGCTTCGTGCATGCAGGATATTAAGTCCCAACCATGGTTCTAATATAAAGAATCATATGGCCTGTATCAATTCAAACAACCTTTTGAGGTTTTGAGTTCCGATGGAGAGGCTGAATGCATCTCCTTTTTTCACTTGGAATCAAAGTCTGAAGGATAAGGGAAAAGATCGGACGATAATGGTACAAGAGGGATCAACAAAGGCCCGCACATCCTTAGGTTAAAGAAGGGAAGTAAAAAAACAGTGACCCGAGGGGCTGCATAGTTTCTATGAAACAGAAACCAAATGGTTTCAAAGACTACTCATATCTCCCAAGGACAAAGGAGTCTCGGTCTACCAAAAAAGGTGGTAGACTCAAACAACTAAAGGTTCAGACAATGGTAGGTGAGGAGGCCCAACTAATCGGTGACTATGGGTCTCCATAGAAGTGCAAGGAGTTTTCTATGTCACAGAATAGCTCCAATGTTTTGGTGAATCCTCTTGGTGAGGCAGTTGAGAGTTTGGAGGTTCAGTTAGGGGAGACTCCACTGCATATCAAAGTTGTGGCGATGGGGAAGGAGGTTGCATTTCCTCCTGAACAGTAGGGGGAAAGGGATATATGGGAGGTTATCATACATTCTTAGGAAGAGATGTTGGAGAAAGAAGTTCTATTCAAATCCTCGAAGTAGAATGGTGATAAGATGTCATGAGAGAGCACATCTGGTGGCCACTAGTGAGGTGCAGATGGAGTGGATTGACAAGCAATACTGTATTCTGGAAAGAGGATTGAATGCAGAGAAGGTCAACATGGAGGAGTTCATACAAACGTGGTACAAATTCACTATCTGGTTCGAGGACCTCATCAATGATGATCCAGATTTAGAGGTAAAGGGACTTAATTGGAAACTACTTAGATGTAATACGTCTATAAGTCTCAAACTTGATTTCAATGGTTCATCTATCTTGTTTGTGGTCTGATGCTATGTTCTTTTTCTGACATGGGTTCTCACTTCCCCTCAAAAGTGTTTAAAAATAAAAAATTGTAATTTTTAGGCACGTAATGTGCTAACAATATCAAGCCTGATCATTGACTATATTTTGTAAATATATAAAATACATATAAAATGTATGAGTGATAATAAAATACTTCTTCGTAGGATCCTCCAAATAATATCTCATATCATTGTAAAAACATACAATAAATTCTTGAAAATAGTTATAAAACTAACTCATTAACAGTCCTAAGTAAATTATTTTCCCATCATACAAATACACACACAAAAAATCAGAAAAAATATAAATAAATTAGTAAACAATAAAAATATTTCACAACGGTAACCTACATATACATTTCCACTAATATAGTATCCCTCGTATCCCAATTACATATGTCCATGGTCACTCATCACATTCATATCTTCATACCAAAACCAATACTATATACCTAAATCCATTACCAAATACCACATAACTAAATCGTAGTCAGTAAAACATACCACATATCCACTACCACATCCCATATCCCCACTTAATAGAATCACAAAATACAATTTTTGAATGATATTATGAGAGAGGAGGAGTAATCACATATCCATTTAAAAGACATCATTGATTTTGTATACACCTAAAACCCAAATAATTATGTAAAAATCAATTAGGCTTCCTGAATCATGTGGTAGTATGTAAGAATTAATAATATATTCAAAATTTATAATATATCACACAATTCAAACCATGGTTTAACATTCTATAATTACCTCTATATGCACTTTTAATCTCTAAGTAATTTCTACCACACAACATTAACATCTAGAACCTATAGACACATAAAAATATAATACCACTTCCACATATTATCAACAAAACATATTATTTAAATTTCATTTCTAATTATAAATTATTCTTTGTCTAAAAAGAATTTACATGGTCCATAAAATTTCCATCACATATATCTCATCCTAAACAATAATCATTTATTATAAATTTTTTCAGTCATATTAATATTCTATATAATTAGACCACAATTATATTTTTTCATTTTAGAAAATTGTAATTAATTGAAACAATTACTATTCACATTGTTTATTTTAAAATTATTTAACTAGATTCCTCACTTACACATCCTTGTAAACTATAATATATTTTCTAGTTCCCCTTAGTCACATAAGTATGTTAATAAACCAATAATAAGAAACATCATTGCCCCAACCACATCATTATTAAATACCAAAAAATACCAACCACCTATATATATCAAAATGATAAAACATAAAAATAAAAATTTATATTACATGAAATTATATAAAAATAATTCTTCTATAATTTAGATAAAAAATTATTATATATATTGTAATATTTTTTCAATCAAATCAAAATTATCTAAGATTTAATGATTTCTAAAAACATTATAATATTTCGTACATTAATTTATATAAAAACTATTAATGTGAATTAAAATGTTGATAATGACATTGATCAGAAAAAATAACTTATGATAGATTAAATATAAATTATAAAATTAGGAAAATTATAAAAATTATATACATCAATATTTTCCCACATTTTTATTTAGTCATCTTTGTTAACCTGATTAAATTATTCTGAAATCCTTAACCAAAAATAATAATGATATATCCAAAAAAATTATTAAAATAAAATAGGAAATAATAATCACTTTTATTGAATGAATTATCAAACTATCACAATTTAGATAAGAGGTAAAAATCATTAATCAATCATACAGATCACACTATAGACCCAAAATATGATATTTTGATAGTTCTTGTAATATTCTCAATCATTAGTTATGAAGACTATAATTATAATTTTTATTCCCTATGATGATATTAAATTTATTCCCCAAAATATTTAATGTGATATCTATACTTGGTTTTTAATTTGGTAACTTTTTCATGGAAGTGTATTATTCTCATTAATATCTTGTGGGAGTGGTACTTAATTAGTAATTATTTTTTTTAATTCTCGTTTATGGTTTTTGTCAAAATAAATAATGTATCATGTGATTAATTTTATATGGTGTTAATGACGGTTATATATGTGAGGTTATTTTAGGTTTAGATATTTTTTATTGTTGTAATGTTATGATATTGTTAGTAAAATAGTGATTTGAATGGAATTTTTGAATGGATTGTAATAGAATATTTAATTATTTGTTATGCATGTGATTAATGAGAACATGATAGATTAATTTAATATTAAGGGAAATATTTTTCAACAATTGATATTTTATTATGGATTCTAATTTCATATATTATATTATTTGATAGATCCATATTGATAGTTTCGTGGATTATCATGATAAAGGAGAATAAACAATGGGTTTGGATAAATAATAGATTGTCATCAATACAAGAATTAGAGTGGAATATGATATAAAAACATGTAATATCCAAAAATAACCAAAACATAAGAACCTTTTTGATATAATTGACTGATATATCATAAAATTACACAATAAAAAATTCAATCATTAAAGTTCCATAAAAACAATGACAGTGTAACTTAAATCCCTTACAACTTCAATAATTATTGAATTTTATATCCCTTAAAAGTGTAACATCAAATGAATCATCAAATATCTTGAAAATAAGTATAATCATTATATAACATGTAAAATGTGAATTATAAACACTTCCTGGACATAAATTGTTGCATAAAATTAAACATGTATCAATGAAACAAAATTGAGACAAGAAACCCTTACCATTTTGGAAATCTTATTAACAAAACCTCAAGAAAGAGAGGAACATATATGGATTTGTAAATACACATATTTCCTATTAAAATCATCATAAAAAACATTCCTTGGTAATACATACATCATATTAATGAATTAATATCTGAATATGGAAATTGTCTCATTGAAATAATAGTGAGACGAGTAACTATTACTTTAACATTGAATTTCATTGAAAGCACTATAACCCATTATATAATAAATTTAAATTTTTTATAAATAAATAAAATAATAAATTTAATATATATAATATCATATATGATCCACTTATAACATTTCAACACCAATTTATTATAGTTTCCTTTTTAAAATAATCATTTTCAAAAGATAACTATTTCATATTTTGATGTGTTATTATGTTCAGTGGTTCTCATACTTAGGGTTTGATCATTATTGAATTGTTTCTAGTAATATATTGAAGATATTAATATCATATCCACTAGTTATAATTATGTTCATAGTTATCTAAAAAAATTATGGATAAGAAAATTTTGAATTTTCAAAGAGACGGTATGATATATATATTTATAAATGCTACTTTAATTTCATAATGAAAATAATGAAGAAAAGTGCATATTATTTTTAATATTATATAAAAATTATTATATAACGAATAATAAACATATATATATATATATTAAATCTATCATTATTAAAATACATGGAAATCAAATGCAAGAACTGAATCATGTTACATCTTGGAGATGGTACTCCAAACGTATGCATGAGCAATGTTATTGTTTTCCTATGAATGGGGATGTAAGAAGGTAGATATGGTATTATAATTACAAAGACAATAATTATGTGACAAAAATAATATATAAACATAAAACCCATCATGATAACCTTCCTTAAAATATGGTGACGAAAAATGAATATTATCCCAACGTGAAAGTCGTAGTCCACATATATGAAAGAGAGATACATTCAAATCACATTTTATGGAATAGATGGTAAATAATAGTGGTTTCACAATCATAATAACATTTTATAAATTTTAGGATACTTATATTATTAATTTTTAAATTAATACCATAAATTTTGAGGGGGTGGAAGAAGAAATAAATTTAAAGTGTTCAGGTAAGTTGATGACCTCTCCTTCAGGGAACAAATTATATCTTTTCATAAACACCAATGGAATTGTATTTTAATAATATCAACACATATAATTCGTGTATAGTGAATTATTTAATATATTTTTCTTGTTTTTGTTAAACAACGGGGATCATTCTGGTTTAATGAAGATAAAGAAGATTGAACTTTTTATAAATGGTGGAGAGGACACAGAATAAATTAAAAAAAGTAATTGAACACAACATACTAATATTCATGTAAAAGTGTCACCATGTGGATATAATATCATATATAAATTATGATATGGTCAGACATACTTCAGCGAATAAAATATGGATAGGTGGATATTTTATTTAAAATATTATCTTTTGATTTAACACCTTTATTAACAATTTTTAACCTTAATTGTAGTGGAAGTATTTCTAATTTTAAATGGTATTAATTTTACTTATTATGTATTAATTTGATAATTATATGAACCGGACGAAATATTTAAAATGTTTTCATCCTACAAAACATATTCAAATATTTTTTTGGATTTTTAAATAATTTAAAAAAATATTATTTTTCATTAATTGAATTAATTTCATTTTGACCCCAGTATTTTAATTTGAATTTAATGCATCCAGAATAAAAATTTTATAATATAAACACATTAATGATTAATTATACTGTATTAATTAACATAAAATTAATTTTAAACCGTAATTCATAAAAAAAAATTATTGACCTTCTATTTTACAATTTTTTACATTGATTTTTATGCTACTTGAGAAATAAATTTATCAATGTTGTATAATCGTTAAAGGTAATCTATTATAATTAAAAAATATTGATAAATTTGTATCATGAAAATAATTTTATCACTCCTAAAAAAACATTGAATATTAATTCAATCCTCATTATTTTTCCAATGAGAACATATAATATATTTTTCAAATCAAGAGAGGCATTTGTAATTTTTCTTTACATAAAATTTTATATTGGTCAAAATTTAAGATAAAATGATAAAAAGGATAATGATTTAAATTATGGAATAAATATAATAACACAATATTATATTCTACATTTATAGTTGATTTTGAGACCGTATCTCATAGTTTTAACCTTGTTTTACCCATTTTAGCCTTATCAAGATGACATATTCTTACCATGGTTGGAATTAAAAAACACTAAAACTAGAAGGAATGTTTTTTACATATATCATCCTAATGATTCTAAATATTGTATCATGTTTAAAATATTTAATATATATAATTGGAATAAATTAATTTTAATATTAATTCATAAAAAATAAAAATATTTTTTAGTATAATGAGTTTTGAATCATAAACAACAATATTACATCAAAATTATTAATATTATTGATTAAAATTAAATAAATTATATGTTTATATATAAAATAGTCATATTTATAATTAGTTTCAAATCATTAATATAATGGGAAATTAAAATTTCTTCATTTAATGAAATTTAATGAGGGTGTTTAAAAATCCATATTATTAATATTCAGTGAAAAATCTATCATTTCATTCATGTCCAAAATTTCCATCCAAATATAATTTTTATATTCTGATTTAAAACTTATTCTCATTCTATAAAAATGAATTCTAAAAGTGAGAAGAAATTAATTATGATATTTTCCAAAAAAATAAATAAAAGTCACTTTGGAAAGAAATTTATTTTTTGTTATAAAATGACATCAATAAAAGTGTGAGCTTATTTATGAAGAATTATTCAAAAAAAATTATTGAGTAGAATAATTATAAATTTAATTCATATTTTTTACTCATATTCATATTTCCATTTCAATGTTTGGTTATAGTTATAATTTTATAATACATTATAGTCACTTAAATGCCTATGGGTTCATGTTAAGAATGATACTGAGCATTTTGTCATTTAAAAATAATTTTTCTCGGTGTTATAAGTGGGGCATGGTAACTCTCTATTATAGTTTCCAAATTGTTCCTCAAAATGAATAACTCCAAATTGGGATTGGTTTTCCTAATAAATTTTCATTTGTATTATGCTTTCGATTCATGGAATGTGATGTGTGGTCTCTCCACCAAGGTTGTGTGACTCTATTTTTTTGAATTCGTTTTGTTAAGTAAATTAAATGTATATGGATGTAAAAAAATTATATTTATTCATCCATGAACCCTCTACACTATATTGATACTCGACTGCCTATGGTTGGGTGCTTTTGTGGAGATGAATTCCTTGAGGTGTGTAGTCCATGAAGGTAGTGTAATATACAAAACGGAATGAATAATATGTAGTATCCCTAGTGGTAGGTTTCGTTATAGGCCTCCATTTAGTGGTGATTGCTGAATTGAGGTTAATGGAATAAGGATTTTATATTTATGAACCATGGGTCCCTTAAACCCATTGATCTTGTTGGGATGTTTATGAGGATGGTGTTCATCCACAACTATAATGTGAGTTCCTAATAGGGTATCCTTTGTGTAGATAATTAATAGTATTGGTGTGGGGACCAACCTAGTGTAAATTACAGATCGATTGGGATTGAGTTCATCCACTTAATGTGATTTTGATATGTGTTAGATTATGAAGAAATGGAGTCCCCAACAAGACTTTGATGATTTCACGGGATGTTATTCCCTCTATGTTTTAATTGTTGACCATAGAAATATATTTATGATTATTAAAACCCTTGAAGAGTATCAATGCTCTAATGTGGCCTAGGGTAAACTGCTGGGTTCCATAGTGATCTATTCAACCTAGTGATTGTGAACATAGAAAAAGGGTAGTTATTATTATAGGTATCACCTTATAAGCCAAATAAAAAAAGAGTATATTATTATTGTTATAGTGTTAATGCATGCACGTGAGTGATTGTATTCAGATTGTGAGACCAGTTCATGAAAAAAGATGACCCTAATGATATATGTTATAAAATATTATTTGAGTATTACTCAGTACCAATCGAGATGGATTAATATACATGGGGTTTCATGGGAATTGTCCTTGGATATGGATTTCATGTTTTATATCGACTCCAAAATAAATGGATGAACTACTTTGATTCATTGTGGTATCAATTCTCACTTCCATTGACTTCATCCATAGAATCGATTATAGGGGGTTAGACCACCCCAGTAATCTATCAATCATGGTTTTGAATTCCTAGGAAACACTCTATGGATTTATATGTGATGTAGTGTGGTTTTCACATGAATTATTAGGGCCAAATAAGATAAGGAATATCATGCCCCTATGTGGACTTTCATAGAGTTTTAGATAGCATTGGAATCTTTCCATGGATTTGAGGACAGGGGATATGAACCTCCGATGGGGCCTCCCGAAATTGATTGTATTTTATGGGAAACCCACCTAATAATCAATTGTGAGAATGATCTTACTCAATTTACTTGGAATCTATTCTATTGAATGGTCATTTTCTAGATATTGGTTGGAATAGTTACATGACATGCTGAGAGACATCACAACCCTAGTCGAGAAATATTTCGGATGATCATGGCAGAAATGTTAGAAACTGAAAAATGGTAGGGTTTATTTTATTTACTGTTTTAATATTGTAATTTATTCATATGTGTTTTTCATACATACATTCCCAATAATTAAATGTAATGATCTCAGTCATCATTGTGTTTCACAACTCAGTTTTAGTCACATCATACTAGGATGTGATGATAGTTGAAATATCTATATTACTATATTGTTATTTGAAATAAATTTTTACTATAAATTATAAAAATCATCAGTAAATGAATTATTTATTGTCAATTATATGAAATATGGAGGGGATTTCTAAATGTATCTAAAAAACCTATTAAATGATTTACTAATTTTTTAATTAAATTTATAGGCATAAATTAATTTTTCAAAAAATGGATTCAATTATTAATATAATTCTTATTCATTAATTGAAACTATGTATATTATTATTTATTTTATTAATAAATAATCTTACACTATGATTTTTTCTATTGTAGAAGATGGAGGATGAGTAAAATTAGACAATTTATAATTCTACGACACATTGAAATTAATTAGACCATATGTGAAAATGAAGAAACTTCTTGACGAGACAATATATGTCACTACCCCAACACTATATACAAGGTTGGAGGCACTGATACATTCAAGGCCCCACAACTAAAAAAACTATCATTTCTTCTACCCTTTATGTTCATCATCCTAGGATACCACAAATTCAATTGGCATTATGTCTAAATGTAAAAATATTTCTTCAATCATAAGGCTCCCATACTTTTCTATTTCTTAGTATTTTACTTGGGAATCACTTCCCATGACCCATCGGATGCTATTAGACCAAAGTATATGAATTTATCCTTCAAAACATGAATTTAATGGCGGGAGATTTTAATTTGGGTCTTATAAAATTTATGATGAAATTCCTAGAAATGAAGACACAAGATTTTTGGCTCAAATATCAAATCAATGTGGCCCAATGCATACACAAGCCTACCCTGATCCATATTCTATCTAGTTAGCTCACAATCACATAGATTTTCACTCTTAATCCACTTTACTATGATCCAATTAAAAACATATTCTAGAATTATTCACCATGGTCTATAAATCTTGATTATGGGAATGATTTCAAAAATAGAAATATTTTAAATGAGCCCATAAGATAAGTCACATTCTCTCTATGATAAATAAATTTTTTCCATAGATGGAAGTTGAATAATTATCCTCCAAACCAATCTCAAAGAAAAATATAAAGACATTAAATATTAATTTGTTTCCTTCTCCCATGAAATTTAATTTTTGTCATACTTATTTAAATAGATTTTATTAAAATTTCTAAACTGTATACTTATTTCGTAACATTGTAGTTAATACATATTTTTATTCTCTTTCTGCACTCATAATAATTCCACCCCTATGTGTTTACGATGACCTCTCTCAACCACATCCATGATTTAAGCATAAACTAAGGATCACTGAATATGAAAAACTAGTGACATGGAGTCCACATAAATATCAATTATTTTTTATTTTAATCTAATGATTTTAGGATAATAATTGTATGTGAATATAATAATACCATAGGTCTCTTAAAATATCATTCCCATTGACACTATTAAATATTATTTCCCCTTATATTATTCATATTGTTGTTATAATATATGAGTAATTATATAAATTTAGTATGGAATCATGGATTTATCCCATTAAAATAGAAAGTGACTAGATCACATATGGTAATTTACATGAAAATGATGAACACACATAGATTTTATGTGGTGTGGATGTGTGTAGCCAATTTGAACCCAAAGAGAATTAATTAAAATATTTGGGACATGATATAATGAAAGATAATTATGGTTGAATCCTTTTTTATTAATTATTCATTTCAATCTTCATTTATTTCTTTTGATGAATAAAAATACCCCCACCCCAATTACTATTATGATTTTAAATATTTATAAAAATATTAAAAACAAAAAACAAATTGGATGGTGAGATCCCATATATCCAACACTATAAGTGATAATAGAGGTCAGTCACTAGGTTGTATTCTGGGTATTAAAAATTCTATTTTATGCTACATAAAGATAATCAATACATTGACTTATCATTGATTCATTGGAGAAGGTTTCTTTTTCACAATTTCAATACCAACTATAAATAACATTTTTTTACATATATTTGTTTTATTTTTAGAATTCTTCATCAATTTCTAAAAAAATTATCTCTTTTTTAACGGGTTGAGAGTAATTGAATAGACTCTTATTCTAATTGTGGGTTATTATTATAATTACTAATTAGAAGAAAAGGAAGGAGATGGTATTTTCACTATCAAGAAATCACATCATAACAAAAATATTGAAATATGGTTTTTTATATAAGTTCAAGAAGAAAAGATAAATAAATACACAACATGGATAATAAAAATATCCTTTTTATCAATTCACGTCCATATTACAAAAATAGAGGGAAATAAAAGAATTTTTGACACAATAAATGATTAAATTAAATGATCCAAAATATTAAACTCCCATAAACTCAATTTAAAGGGTATAGTCATGAAATATATTCCTATTATAATGTTGAAATGGGATAATATTATTATATAATTTTTCATAGCACTACCAAATGGTCTTATGATGAATGATGCAATATGGGTTATTATTGATATCATAACCAAATCTACCTATTCCCTTGGAAGAAGAGAATATTTATCACTTGAAAACCAGTAATGATTTATACTAATGAGTTTATAACACATCATGGTTCACTTATTTTGAGTAATTTTATCATGATCCATAGTTAAGGTCAATAATCTGGAATATTCTTTGGATGTATGTTCATACAATGCCAAATTTGAAAACCACCTACCATTATCAAACTAATGGATATTATGAAATGGATATTAAAGAATTTTAAGAAATGCTTAGTTAATTACCTTTTCACATTAATGATATATGGGATCATGATTTACCTCTGTTTTCTTTTTCAATTAACGTTAGTTTCCACAGATATATTAAAATGGTACGGTATACAGGATTATATGGAAAGAGCAGTTTTAATCTAATTTGGTGGGATCTTGTTGGTGAAATGAAAATTAGAAGCCCATAACGTTTTTATGAGATATGAAAAATGAAAATATTATTTAGGCTCATATTAAATTCGCTCAATGTATGAAAAATAGTAATGCCGAAAATCAGATGAATCATTTGGAACTCTAATTGGGAAACAATGTTTTTTCATATTATCTCCATGGAAAGGTGTTATAATGTTTTGAAATAAGGTAAATAAGATACTTATGTACATAAGACCCTTTGAAATAATGGAATTAATTGAATTTGTTTCTTAACTCTTGGAAATTCTACCATGTACTCAAATGTACTTTACATGTTCTACATATCATTATTATAGATGTACATGCTAAAACCAACATATGTTATCAACTCAGCTGAAATAGATTTGGAACATGATCACTCATACTATGAATAAACCATACAGATTATTGATACTAGTGAAAAATTATTTAAGAATCAGAAGACTCAATAGGTAAATATACTTTGGAGAATTAACAAAATTGAGGAAGTGGTGTGGGAACCAAAATATGTAATGAAGATGTTTTAACCTCATCTATTTAGAACGTAATGTACATGAAATTTTGGGAATGAAATTTTTTTATAATGGACTAACTTAACACCAGGAGACATTATGGTTTATTAATATTTATGTAAATTGAATCTCTTCGATTTTTTTTGATAAAGAAACAAGCCAATTAAAAAAACATGACACCCTATCAAAATATTATTTTATCATGATCGATGTAACCTAGATGTTAATTTGGTGGCTTTTAATAGTGCTAAATTAATTATTGAGAATATTTTATTTATACATTTATTATACAAATTTTATGGATATCTATTAATTATAATTAAATTAATAATCATTTTAATGAAAACTCATTGTTTTATAAAAAAGTTATTTTTTTCTAAAATGTGGTTTAGTCATGCATTGAGAACAGAATTTAAATACAATTATTACCACATTTAGAAAATTTATTTAAAAAAATAAGATACTTTTCAAAATTTTCATATTAAAATTATCTTATGATGAAATTTCATGATTTTTTAAAATAATTCATTTTCAGATAAATAGTGACAAATGAAAATTTTTATTGAAAACAAACTTTTACTATAAATTATTTAGAATGAATAAATATATTTTTATTTTATAAAAAAGAATTTAAATATTTCAATTTATGCTATTAAAAATAAAATTTATCTCAAATAAGTCAATATTATATTTAATTTTAATATGAAAGCATTTTATACATGTGCAATGTTTCTCTTTATAATCCTAGTTTATCATCATGTCTCGGGGTATAATGTTAAATTATATTATACCAAATTTTTGAATTGTATTTGTAAAAATGGATTCCATATTTTAAATCATAAATATTTATATTATCAAATATGTTAAACATTATTTTTACCTATTATATGTCTTAAATGAATTAAAAATTAATTATCGAAATTAAGGTAAAAATTGATTTACAAGGGGACTAAACTAAAAAGATAGTCATTAAGATGACATAAGAACAAATAAAAATCACATTTTTGACAATATTTAAATCTTATAAACATCAATGGTAAATAAATACTTATTTTATAGGATTTTTGATTGATAAAAACAATCGGGTAATTGATTCAATTAAAAAATAATATGTTTGTCATTTATCTGACTTATAAAAGGCCACCCACTCTAATACCCTCTTCAAACATCAAAATCCATTTAGTTTTACCGATCACTACTAAAATCACTTCTTTACTACCCTCCTAACATCCTATATAACATTTTTTTGAAAATAAATAAATCCAATTGGGGATTTTGTTGAATACCTAAATAGGACATTACGAGAACATGCAACATTATAAAATTATTGATTTATTTTATTTGTTCATCCACCTTATTCAGATATTATTCGATCATGATATTACCATAACACCCATATATCTCATGAAAATTTATTTTATTATTTTAATTTAATAACCTATATCTATCTCCACTTCCATAAAATAGGATAACAAATCATCAATCATATACATAGTAGACTACCGCCACGTGAACTTACGTAATTCTTTTTCTATCAAAAAATTGCGGGTTGGGTATTATAACATCCGGAAGATTACGACCTTTAATATTATTTTAAATATGGTGGTTTATGTTTTTTTGAATGTAAAGTAGTTTTAGATGAAGGAAGGGATGTTTTAGATGTGTTTTGGAGGAAATTGGGGTGTTTTGTGGATAAAGGAAAAAATTAGTGGTAGCACCCTATGGCATATCCAAGGAAGTAACACATAAATATATCACACTCATAGTAGGAAAAAATGGTATTTTCCAAGTAGTAGAAACTAATGGTATCACTTATTGGTAGCACCCTAGCGGTATCACCCTGACAGTTGCACACTGGCGGTAGCACCTGATGGTAGCACCCTAGTAGTAGCACATAATAGTTGTTCCCTAGTGGTAGCATATGAAATTAGAACCCAAGAAGTGGAACCTAACTATAGAATCGTGATTGTAGCTTAGGATGGTTGAAACATGGATTTGAAACCATCAAGTACCACATAATAGTAGCACACTATTGATAGAACATAACTGTGGTACACTTGTGGTAGCACATGATAGTAGCACCCTGGTGGTTGTACATGATGGTAGTACCATGTATGTACCACCTGATGGTTTCACAATGGTGGTAGAACAAGATGGTAGTACTCTAGAGTTATCACCTAATTTTTGAAAAATTTCGGTAGCACACTAGTGGTAGAACCTGACGTTGACACTATGGTGGTAGCACCCCATAATAGAACCCAATAGTAACATGTTCTATATTTTTCATAATTTCAATATTTTTACTTTTTAAAATTTAATAAATAAAAAATAGTTTTAATGACATAATTTGATACTTTTAAAGAATTCTTAATGGGTTATTATTATATCAATTATTTATTCAAATTTCTAGGACCATATAAATTTTTCTACCATATGGTTTGGATGAGATCCACCTTTATTGGACAATTAAGACCATATCTAATCCAAATAATTTTGGAACTGATATTTCTAAAGTGAATATCCTTCCTACCTTTATTATTTCCTTCTTTCTCATTAGGAATGAGGTTCACAAATCATTAATCCCTTAATGTTTCGGATCCCTGTTGACGGTGTTGTCTTGAGTTATTTCTATTCGTGGATTCCACTTATGCACACACCACATGTTTATAGTGCATCAAGTTGGTGTAAGGATCATTATTTTAGTTTGGTAATTCCACCATTTCTCCATTATGTTTATTATGAGGGTAGAGGTGATTATGATTGTCTATGTGTTAATGTTCCAATATAATTTAGTAAATATTATTTAATTTCATACATGTATTTAGTAAGGAAAATAGAGATTATTCAAATTATTTTTTATCATTCTAATATAATAATATGGGATCTATCTATTTTATTATATCAATGAAGATCATTGTCATTGGCAGCACCTATTATTGTTTTTATATACTATTTTATCTCATGTTGTGTGATTATTGGGATTCCAATGTAAGTAAATGGTTTAGAAATTATACCTGACTAATGAATTCATTGGACTGTGATATATGGAATGTGATATAAGGCCCCTAAATAAATAGCGGAACTTAATTAAAACCCTTATTTCGAATCTGTAAAACCCTATGTTTGTAATGTATCATGTTATTGGATGTTTTTTTGTCTTAGTTACATTTATGTGATGCTTGGGTGGTGGCTTAAATGTGATGATTGTGGGGGAATTTGATGTGATTTGGTTGTCCGGAGAGGTTTGATAGTGTTTTCAGTGTGGATGTTTATAAGTGTTATGTATATAGTTTTTGATGTGAAGGAAGATAGTCAAGGGATGTGGCTGCTGGTGTATTACATTTTTTTTTCTAGTTGTGCGTTTCATGATAGTTTATCAACTAGTATTGTAATTAACAAAGATTTACTAATGTAATAATAAACCAAAATGTGTTGTGTGGCTAAAAAGGTGTACCTTTGAATATAAATTACTCGGATAGTAAGTGTTTAATACACTATGAATTTTAATTGAACTTAGTTGATAATAGATAATCTAGAATTTTTTTTAATTGAAGATGGTTGTATCTTGTTGCTTGTTGTGGGGTTTTATGAATTTAGTGGTACAAAAAAAGTGAGTTAATGTTTTTATTTGGGTGGTATCTTTTTTGTGAACCCCGGTTTTGGCTTGTGTATGCAATTACTAGAATGGTCTTGTCTAAGAAATTATATATACATTTTATTTTCTTATGGCTTCCTCACATTTCCCACCTATGTTGAGCTCTATGTTCTGACACCCATATATATATATATATATTTGGAGGTGTTTTTTACAATATCCATCTAGGGGGATAGATGTTGGGATACCTTCTCCTCTTTGTCCCCCATACCAAAATTGTAGATATTCGTGAATTGGGATGGACTAAAGTCATATTTCCTATTGTCTACATGTGAGGTGATGATATTTGATGGACTAAGTGTCTTTGGGTAATATTTAGTGATGTTGATTATGGTAGGGGTCGTTCATGGTAGGAAGAGTAAATTGGGTTGATTTCCATCATTATCACCATACCGAACTATATTGGTTATGATATGTTATGTTATGTTATGGACCAAGGGTCTGTATGTGGGAAATGATGTGATGTGTTGTAATTCAGAAGAGGTTGGAGTGACAATATATTCAATGTGGTGGCGTGATAGTATCAAATTGTTTTGAAAGAGGTGTCGGGTTCCCTTCATTTATATGATTCATATTATGTTATTATATGTGTATGTGGTATTTGGTGATTGGTTTATAGTGAGAATTTTTTTGATTAGTATACATGTCTATGTTGTGTTAGGTTCTATGGTTTTCTCATGAGTGTATTAGTAATTTGTTTAAACTTGTTCATGATAGACATTGGTTTTACTAATATGTATACATGTAGGATAATGGTACAAATAAAAATATAATTTTTGTTTTTCTAGGAGGACTTCATGGACCATGTTGACCTTTCTAGATTGAACTTTTGGATTTTTTTGTGTTGCATCATTATCATTGTTTTTTATTATTCATTTTGGGGATTTTACCAGAATCATTTCTATTTATACATGCATTGTGGGATGGTTTTAGTTTTTTTATACAATGTATTATAATTTTTATGTATTATTCTTATTATATCTCAATCCATCATTATTATATATGAAAATTTCTCTCATTTCATGATATTTTCATACCATTGGTCCTAGTTTCCAACCCGGGGCCTAATATAGGTGGGGCTCAGGGGTCATTTTTATCTCCCATCATAATGCTATATTTTTATTCATGGGTGATGATATAATGTTATCAGAGGATGATGGTTGATAGATATGATTATGTATATAGTTAATCACTATTTGGATGTCATGGTTTTGTAAAAAAAGATTTTCAATTGACCTTGGTGTGTGATATTGGCCTCGGAGACTGGCTAGAACATGAATATTAAAACCATTCCTGAACCTACGTATGGAATATGATATTATTGAATTACCAAGTGAGAAGAAACTACATTAAATGTTATGACATAGTAGTATTAAAAGAATTATGATGATGTGGGATCGTATTTGAATTAGGTGGTTTTGGATACAAGAATGTTTATGTAAGATAAAATGAATTAAATATAACATAATAAAATTACATACTACCAGTCATTGGAATTATTTTTTTTCCCTTTTTAGCTATCGACCCTGGTCATCATCTAGGTGTACCATGGGTAGTGGAGATCTAGTAGGACATCTCATTTGATCCCTGGAATGTAGATCTTGTTGAGGATTATGATAAGTGCAAGAAGATGTTTTGATATCTTCCACTACAATATTTTGGGATGTATTATAGCAACTTATTTGTTGAGGAGATATAGAGTTATCTTGGGGAGATGGAAATATCATTAAGAATAATTTATACCCTAACCGATTAATGGGTCCCCATGGATGTTAGTCATATGTAAGTATCAATGCATCTGTGTTTGATGATATACCTAGGTGAGTGGTGGGAGGAAAATGTTTCATGGGATGACTTCAAGAAGGAAAACTAGGAATAGTTCCTTTCATCAAGCATGAAGGCTATAATTATTCAAGATCTACTTTCCCTCTATTAAAGGATATGAGTATCATAATGATTGGGATCAATTTCATGGACCTTATACTCTTTTCCACAAATTGTTTCCTAGATGATGAGTCTCGAGTGATCTTCCATGATGAGGAACTCTATCATTCAATCCATTATGATGTTACTCATTTGATGTTGCCAAATTATTTATAAAATTATAAGAATGATGATTTGATCAAGAATATTCACTCTTGAGGATGA
The DNA here is from genome assembly GCA_963277665.1 of Viscum album. NCBI lineage: Eukaryota > Viridiplantae > Streptophyta > Magnoliopsida > Santalales > Viscaceae > Viscum > Viscum album. Next base: position 1,937,236,015 of record OY728137.1, read on the forward strand.
TTACTATGAGAGGGGAACCAGAAGTGTTCCTCTAAGAGTATAGTTTTCAATGGTAGGGATTAGGATCCAATGCCTTTGAGGTTTCGACTAGCAGGGATTCAACCTCAATAGCTTTATTTATGGAAATATTGGAATAATGATTTCATTGATCTTTCTAGGTAATTAAAACTAGTGTGTTTCATCTATGTTTTTATCTTCATCGTCTGGATTAGTTCCTATTAGCTTCACGAGATTTGTTTGGTAGTGGTAAAAAGTTCTATGCGAACCTCCACAATAGGAACCAGTTAGTCTATTCTAGTAGGAAGGGTAGTAAGATTATGTACCATTGAGAGTAGATGTGGTAGGAAGCATTCAAAATCATGATGTACCTATCCCATAGGGATTTCTACCTGAATAATGTAGTGGATTTATTCATCGTTGGAGATTCCGAGAAGATGGGCATGGTAACTTGCGGGTAGTGAAGGCACCAACACCAGAGGGTCTAAAGAACAATTTGGGTATACTTAGTTTGTCATGTACTTTTTCTGCCCAGATATATTAAGCACATTTTCACACCATTATTTCCACCTATCCATTCCATTCCCAGTAAATCAACGGATAGAGTTTTTTCATTCCCTTGGTGTTGACTACACCAGTCAAAATCTATATAATCTTTTTTATGTGTGTTAGGGATGGGCACTAATGATTGGGAAACATCGTTACTCTGTGTATATTTTCATAATTAACATTTATCCATATGATGTAATCTGTAGAACATAATGGTTTTGTTCTTTAGATTTTTTATTTATTTATTTTGTAAGAGAGTCTTATTCTCTGACATATATGGCTAGTGTGTGGTTTCTCATAGAGAGTGGGGTTTCAAGGTGGGTAGTAGGTATTTGGATCACCATCATTATTTGGGGGCTAATTTGTCTATTGAAATTCTATAAACATGTAAAGAGGAGTCTCACATGGTTTTGATGGAGTTCTTATATGTTTACACAAAGGAGGTCATAGGATTACGCACTCGACAACAAGTTGAGTTCGAGATAGACCTATGACATTGTGCTTATATAATTTATATGGATCCCTATCATATAAAACGTTATTATTTTTAAAAACCTAGGATTGAGGTTGATTATTTTATGTATAAATATTTTATATAGCATAGTGTTTCACCATGAAGTGATCCAATGTTATTCACTATATAGTATATTTGTCTGTGGTTTTTTGTAGACTACCATTTGTTGAACCAGGTGACGATCAAGAATTTCTATCATATCCCAAAGATCAATGATATTTTTTATTATATGACGGGTTATTGTTTCTTCTCCATGATTGATATATTGTCTGGATATTTCCAGTTGTGGTTGAAGGATGGATATATCTAGAAGACTTCCATCAGATGTATGTTTGGGGACTTTGATTCAGTTTTCATTCTTTTTTTGTGTCACTAATGCAGAATCTATGTTCACGGTGATCACGAAATCAATTTTAAATGAATTACATTACCATTTTTTTAGTTTTGTTCATCGACAACATTCTGATCTACTCAAATCAATGAATGAAAATGTTGAGAATCTCAGAGCGCATTAATGGTTCTTCATCACAGACATATGTATTTAACATTTCCAGGTGTATGTTTTGTCCATTAGAGGTTCGTTTTCTTCAGAATGTGGTGTCTCAAAATGGTGTGGTAGTGGACCCATAAATGGTCAAGCAAGTTATTTCTTTTCTAGAACCTAAGAACATGGTAGAAGTTCATATATTCCTAGGTATCATATGTTTTTATTGGATGATTGTGCCTAATTTATCTAATGGTTCAACACCATTAGGGATGTTAAATTGGAAGGACCTTTATTTTAACTAGAATTATCAGTTTTATGTATCATTCAACTTTCTAAAGAGGTTGTTTTTCAGTGAACTAGTGCATTAGCTATAGGATGATGGCGTAGTATTAATGGTTCACTACGATGCATCTCATATGGTCATGGGAAGAGTCTTGATGCAGTAGAATAAAGTTATCAATTATGGGTCTAGATAGTAATTCCATCATGAGAATAATTTTTCTAGTCATGATCTTGAGATAGTATTAGTTTTTTTCATCAAATGATTTGGTGGCATTGCCCCATTAGGAAGTTATTTTTAGTATTCTTGGATCACAAGATATTGAGTTATATCTTTTCTTAGAATTTTCATGATTTATGGTAGTAGAGGGCGATGTAGTTTCTTTAGGAGTATTATTTTGAAATATTATACATCTTAGGAAATTGTAGCGCCCCGACCCCAGCTACTCAGAGTCGGTGCATTACTTCGTAACATTGGCATGATCACAAAAGATCAAGTCTCGAAAGACCGATTAGTTTAGTAGCCTTGGAAACACTAGATACATTCGCAAACGTTACATTACATAATAAATTGAAAAACTAAAATAACACAGTCTCCATAGTCCACACTCATATCCCCTTCTCACAATCCCTGCAGGTCATTCATAAAATACTTTTTCACATCCTGGAAAATATTAAAACATTGAAAGGGGTGAGCTCAGATGCTCAGTAAGGATAACAATATTGCGGAAGCTGTCATAAATAAACATAAAAATTTAAGGCAATGTATAACTAAAAAAAGCCTTTTAAACTTGAACATCAACATAATATGGAAAAAGTAAAATGAGATAATGCCATTCACTTCTTCACATGGATATTCTACTGGTCGAATAATCACATGCAATATCAATAACCACTTTCATAATGAGGCAATGTATAATGCCAGACATTCTGAACCATTTTGTCAAGGCCTCGGCCAAGACGTCTAAAATGATTAAGGCCTCGGCCAAAACCATAAATCAAATTGGGAAAGGGCCTCGGCCAATTCCATGTCTAGTTGTCTCATGAGACCTACTGATGCATCGAGGAGCTATAGCGGGCTCCACCCATCACTTATTAATTCCAATACATTCCTCATATGAATAGGTTTAAACATATCATAAACCATAACATAATCGTATCACATAAAACATGCATAAAGGAAACATAAAATTACCAAATTTCAATCACAAGATATCAATACAACACATTGATATAATAAAAACGCTTTCAAATACATTTCCAATACCAAAATGAAAGAAAATTATAACATGGTATTTATTTTTCATAAAAAAAGGTATGGCTTGTAGAGGAAGTCGAAACTGAAATAGTGGTCATGGCGGCAGAGAAGTTGTTGTCGCCGCATACGTACGAAAAAAACATTCCCTTTTGTCGTTTAGTAAACGCTTCGTATAAAAAAGTTTTCTTTTGAATATACGTAAAAGTCAAAGGGGTTTATACACTGTATAAAAGAAAGTTGTGTATAAAACCAAATATGCCTCAATGAAAGGGGATTGAGACGAAGTCCTTAAAAAGATCATTTTTTTATAAAGTAGGTCTATTATGTTTATTCACTATAATTACACATTAATAATGTAAAAATACAAGATAGGACATAATAATATCATGACATAATTTGAAAGTAGGAGATTAACCCAAAGAATGGAAGTTATGTTAAGAAATTCCCTTACCTCTTGTCTGACTTTACTCAACCGTTATTTAACCTCCTGAATAATAAACTAGAGTTAATATATACCTTATTAAGAACCATTTTCAATTTCATTATCCTTATTATATCACTTATTACAATGATATGAACATTATGTAATTATTTAAGTTAATAACGGTCATTTTGTCGATCTTTGGTACTTGAGTCAACAATAAACTTATTATAATTACAAGATGTTTATGTGGTAGAATATCCATTATCTCCAGAATTATATTCATGATTTAGATGTCATATATATCTTATATATCCAGTATATACATTCATTTATAATATTACGTAACATTTAGAGGTAAGAAATGAAATGCACCGTTCAAGGAGACGGTAAGCCGTACGTACGCATGAACGCTACTTTCATTTCAATTTCCTATTTAATGGAAAGAAATCATAATGATATAAATGTATAATATAATTCCAGTATAATATAGTGTATAATACCATTTACTCCATCCTTTATACATCCCACATATGAAATTAACGATTCAAATCACTTTGAGGGGGCGGTAGTCCGCACTTCCTAAAATGAAATTATCGCGTTTTACACATAATGGAAATAATAAAGTATGCCATAAATGAGAAACACAGAAGCATAAGTAAAACATAAACATATTATATATCATATATAAAAATAGTGACATCTTAATGGCCACCTTTGAAAGTGTTATATGAGTGTTGAACAATCATCGTTTCGTGAGGCAGAAATTCGCCATCCACAGAAACCGTATGTTCTTTAACCATTAGATGTAGGTTTGTGTAATTGTAGCTCGAATACTTCTTATAAAAACATCCTAGTATATTGAGGATACTGGTGTTGTTACAAAATAAATGAATAAAAAGAGTTTAGGGGGTTGGAGTAGAAAAATAAAACAAAACAACATTAGAGAAGACATTACCTCAAAATCGGGTAACTCTTATTGATTTGAGCCAAAGGCTTCCTTGGGAAGAGTTCTGACTAATGTGAGGCTTCTAGTAGTAAGAGGGGGAAGTTGGGAGATTATTTGGGCAGAGTTTGGCCGATCCATATGGCTTGAAAGTGTAAATGAGGTGGGAGAGGTGGGGGCCTTTTATAAGTGGAGAGGAGGGGCACTCTTGGAAAGTAAAGAAAAGTCACTTTATTATAAATTGAGTTTCCGATTTTAGATATCCCACACTTATATTATTCTAAGATACGATGATAAGGGTTCGAAATCTACTCATCCAATAGGTTTTTGACAAGTGTACGCTTTCAATTTTACAATATCTTTCCATTTTATTTAAATCGTTAAATAATGAGGTCATCGCTGCATCATCATGATGTCATAAATAATTTAATTTATTTGATGTCTAAAAATTATAAAAAAAATACTATGATGTAGGAAATAGTTTTATATTTCTAATGAATATTTATAATCAAAATTTGGACTTCTGTAACCCCACTTAAAAACTATTTTAGTAAAATAACTCATGTTTGTGTCAATTTAATTTTAACATTAAATAAATATATATTAATGTCATTTTCCAACCAAAGTGGCTCCATGGGGTCCCCAAGTTGACCAATAAGTTGTCTTGGTCTTCCATGACTCATCCAATAGGAGTAGGACAAGTTTCAAGCTCATATCATATTATTAATACATTGTTTTTACCTTAAACTACACTAATTATCTCTAATCGCGATTAAGAACTTAAAAGTTACTATTCACCAAAAAATATTATTTTAATCTCATTGAACCACATTTTACTTCTTAATGAAAACCATGTATGTCGGATTTTTGAAAATCAAATCACGAAAGTGGTAATATTTCATTTAAATGAAAAATCAGTTATTTAACTACAACTTAGTGGTTTCACTATTCATCAAAAATTGAAGTTTTTCAGAACAATGCCAAAATTTCACCCTAAGCTATAATTGATATTCTGAATTCAAAAATGATGTCTATTTTACAAAATTCCAAAAATATAATTTGCATTAATTAATTTTATAATTAATTCACGCTGTCACAACAAATAGCGTGTTTTTAAGAAACAATTTATATCAAAAGATTGGCAATTGTTTATGTCCAATTTCAATGTTAAATTAATTATAATGACCACCATTGGATAAAATGGTAAAAATATATTCTAATTATACTTTAAAACCACTAAATAGTATAATTTATCACAATAAATTATTTTGATTAAAAAAAGTTGTTTTAAGTATTTTTCACTATTCATAAAAAAATTGGAAGTTCTCAGAAAGTTACAAAAAATTCAACACAGGATAATTTCGATATTAGGAATACAAAAATGAATTCCATTTTGAAATATAAAATTTCTATAATTTTAAAAAGTGGTTATTACTATTCATAACGGCTACTTTGATTAGTCGCGGTGTTTTAGAACTCGAAGTTGCGTACAATGAAAGCTATTACATTATTGAATGAGAAGAGTATCGTGGAAGCTCAGGGTGATACAGAAATGGGATTTATGTGGCTGATACATTGAGAAGAAGGTTGATGAAGGATGTAGTTCATGTGACCGATCCTAGTTGGATTAAAATGGATGAGTTGGAAACCATGCACTTAGATGCAATGGGGGAAGATGGATTATGTTTATAATATCATATGATGGTGTAGTATAAATAAATATTATAGTTAGGGAGTCTCAATGGGGATACTAAGAGGAATATTTAATGATTGAACCTGCTGTTCAGGGTGATTCTTCAGAGGGATAGTCGAATGGTGGTAGAAACCATATGATGGTTCCTGATAGATTTTTTGTTCCAGTATCAATGTGTGAGGTGGTCCATTTTGAGTTTTATTTCTGACAATTAGTTATACAACTAAGAGTTTCCAAGATGTACCTTGACATAAGGTCATAGTTTTGGTGGTGTAGGATGAAATGAGTAATGGCATAATTTGTGTATTGGTTTTTATTTTTATAATAAGTACCAGCTAAATCCCATTTTTCTAAAAGGTTTATGTAGAACATGGAAATTCATATGTATAAATTGTATGAAATCTAAATGAAAATCATCACATTATTACCACAATCTCTAATATGTTTTCTTGTTAGCTAGGAAAATTATTATCATTTAATAATCATATCACTTCATAGATATCACGGAGTTTGGTGTAAAAGATGTCATGGTAAGGTGATATGTGGATTATTTAGTCCATATGCATGGATTGTGGATGAACATTACCTCAGATCCAAATTTAAAAATAACCTTGTGAGCCTTGATGGGATTATAGAATGGGTTTTTACTATGTTTCACTTTTGAACTACTTTCCACCCTTTGAATAATGGGAAAGTAGAGCAGACGTTCCAGATGCTAGATGAATTATTGTGGGCATGTATCTGGGACTTCAAGGAATCGTGTTAATTACACATTCCCTTGGTTGAGTTTTATTATAATAAAATATGTCACTTGTCCATTATAATATCCCTATATGAGGATTTTTATGGGAATCCATGTTGTTCTCTAGTGTGTTAAAAAATGTTAGGGCGTTCAAATTTTGTAGACCCGATGTGATCTGGAGCATGACAGAATTGGGTCAGTTAGTTCAAGAGAGGATGAATGCAGTGCATGACCGAAAACTCATTTATGTAAATCATAGGAGGATATCCATGTAATTCGTGGTTTGTAGACCATTTTTTCATTATATTTTTCCCCTTAAGTTGGGTTTTAATGGTTTGGAAAAGAATGTAATTCTCTTTCCCTGGTTTATTGGTCCTTCAAGGTGTTGGTCGAATTTTTGAAAGGATGCTTAATTCTTGGAACTCTCAACTTGATTGGATTGGATCCACTATTTATTTCACAACTCTTAGCTCCATCATTATATTCATAGTGACTCCCAAGTCATTAAATGTAGTATGTTGGATATTGAGGATGATATGACGTTCATGGAGAAACCAATTGAGGTATAGGACAATCAAGAGAAGTATTTATGGGGACAGACTATTGCATTGGATCATATTCTATAAAGACATGGTGTCCTAGAAAAGACAACTTGGGAGTGTGAGACACAAATGTGTGTCATGCCCCCAATGTTTCTTTGAGTCCTTCCATACATTATTCTGAACATTAGTTCCTTCATTTGATGTTTGGACCTTGTAATTTTATTTTAGGTGTTCTTATCCATTTTTATATGATATGTGATATAATTATAACTTATAAAATTTGGAGTACCTAATTTTTAATAGAGAGTCAGTATACAATGATGTGATTAAACCTATGTGGGAATGTTAGTGTCGCCCAAACTTCATATTATCTTGATATGGCTTATGGAATTTACTAATATGTATGTTTGGGGAATTATAGTTTGTTGTGATATCATTGTTATTTGGTATGGAGAGTTTGGTTGGTAGTGGTGTTTCAGATGTAATAAGATCCTGCAAAGGTATCTTTAGGGATGACCATTTACACATTTTCTCCCTTCTTTCTTTGTAAGATTTAAATTATATAGGTATATAATATTTTTAGAGGAATATATTGAAATATCATGGGCCTTATATCCCATTATTTTTTGGGAAATATGGTGGTTGTGGTGTGGTGGGAATGTTTAGAGGTGCTGGGTGAATTGAGTGAAGAGTTTTGATGTTTTTTTGAAGAAATAATGAGGTGTTTTAGAGGATGATAGTAAATATTGGTGGTAAAACCTGATGGTAGCACCCTAGAAGTAGCACCTCATGGTATCTTCCTGGAAAATACACCTAATAGTTGCACCATGAAGATAGTACCTAGTTGTATCATCTAAGTATTAAAACTTTATAGCAGCACCATGAGGGTAGCACCTAGTGGTAAAATGGAGGTATAACCTAATGATAGAGCCATGGATGTAGTTCCTTGATGGTAGAACCTGGTGGAATCACCCTATAAGTAACACATTATGGTAGCACCCTAACAAATGAACCTTATGGTAACACCATGGTTGTATCACTTGATGGAATCACACTAGTCGTAGAACCTCACAGTATCACATTAGAGTTAACTCCTCATGGTAGCATCCTGGGGATAAGAGTTGATGGTAGAAGCCTAGTTGAAGACCATGATGATGGCACCATGGTGGCTACACCTTAGGGTACCACACTAGCAGCAACACCGGACAATAACACACGGAAAGTATGACTTAACAGTATTACACTTTCTCTAGCATATTGGTTGTAGAACCTGATAGTAGAACCCTGGTTATAGTACCTAACTGTACTATCCATGTGTATCTTGTTGTAGATTGTCCTGAATTTCTATATTTTAACAATCTAATGTTTATTTGATGAAAAGGTTTTTTTATCCCTTAATTAATGAATTTAGATATATTTGAAAGGAATAGAATAATATCCTCTATTTCATTGATGATTAGAGACCTTGTAAATGTTTTAACAACGTGATTTTGATGAGATCCACCATTAATGTATAATTAAAACCATATCGAATCCCACTAGTTTCATATATTATATTTCTAACGTTGGGATAATTCCATAATTCTTTATTTTATTCATTCTCTCTAGATGCGAGGTTCCCAAATCCTTCATATAATGGAGTCCTGAGTGAAGTTTATTGTGTTGTGTCATGTTCTTATATGTAGTTTTTTTCCTCTTTTGTGTAAACCCCCTTTTTTGGTGTATCTAGGTCATGTAAGGCACTTTTATTCTTGTTAATTTTTTTACTTCATTTCACTTTTATATATATCATGTGGGGAGGGGTGATTGTTTATAGCTATTGGTAAACAATTTAATCTTAATTAAGAAAGATAAATTCATTGGCCAAAATAATTTTGTAATAGAAAAGGGCGATGTTTTACATGGTTTTAAACATTATAATATTAATATATTGGATCTTTAATTGTTTTTTATCACTATATATGATGTTCATTAGTAGCCCCTATTTTTTAGTTTTTAAATTTGATTTGATTCCCATTTTGTTTGATTCTAATGATGCCATATTAAATTAATAGTTAACAGATTATACTAGATAAATGAATTTGTTTCACTAGTATATACGGCTTGGGTGATAAGACACATAAACGTAGAAGTGGAATTGAATGAAATCCCCTAGGGAAAATATGAAAAAATATAAGTGTGTGATGTAACATTTTTTTTCAATGCAGGTTTTTTGTGGGGTGGTTTTTTTGATGTTATTTAAATTTAGTGGCTTTTTTTACGTATGAGGGGGTAGTGGATTTGATTTGGTTGTGCAGTGGTTCTATGATAGTGGTAGTAGTGTGGTTGTGATGTGGGGTAGTGAATGAAGGATTCGATGAGATGGAAGGTGGGAATTTGATTTTGTTGGTGGGTTTTTGTGTTTTGATTCGTTTTGTGTGTTGTGTAATGATAGATTCCCTAGATATATTGGAATTAACATGTATTTTATAATAGATGAATAAACTGTAACATTTTTTATGGTTTAAATTTTGGGTCGTTAAATATAAATTAATGGGATGAGAAGTGTATAATGCACTATATAATATAAGTTAAATTGGTAGATAAATGATAATCTAGAAATTGGATTTAATTGAATTTGGTTTTTAGATTATTTTTTGTTGGGAGGTTTTATGTATTTATAAATAGTTTCAATATGAGTGAAAGTTGTGAGTTTTTTTGTACCTTGGATGTGAATCCCTAGTATGGGCTTACGTGTAGTTATTATATATAAATTTTATTTCCTTAGGTTTTCTTTACGCACCCCTTCCTTCTTGATCACCATGTCCTAACTACCACACACACACACACACACGAATATATATATATATATATGGGGTTGTTTTTTCCAATATCCATGTGAGAGGATTGATGGTTGGCTACACACTCCATCTTCAGGAATTGGTGATATGCATGATCTATGATAGAAAATAGTCAAAAATGTCAATGTCTACAACTGAGGTGATGAGATATGATGTCCCGTGCTTTTTCATATAGAAACTTTTCTTTTCCCATGTATTGGCAAGGAATGTTATATTGATTATATTAAGAGCTAGATGTCGAGACGATGCGAGATTACAAGGCTTGGTGTCTCTAAAGTTAATTTTGGAAATATATAAAACATATTAAATGAATGTTCATATATTTTCCCAAAATAGTTTTATAACATCCAAATAGTGCCTCAAATTGGAAATCGAAGGCCGCCATTGAGTTTAGAGCATTGGTTTTTCCTTAGACATGGTATCACCATTGGGTGCATCAGATGCTTAGGATGTGAATGATCATGGGGGAATGTTTAAATATAATAATTTCTTTAATTCATTAACCCAATCAAATAAAATTCATATATAAAATTTGTTGTGGTATATTTTTAAATTTATCTTCATATCCATTAAAATCAAGAGGATCCATTGGAAAGTGTTGGAGGATCTTCCATCGGTGAACGTTGACCAGATCATGGTTCGACGATTGTTGTGTGATGAAGATCGGGGATATTTCCAAGGAAAACATTACAGAATCATTATTCATGGTTTATTTATTCATAAAAAGTATGATGGTTGTTTTATATATATATATTTCCCTGTTATTTTATTTCTACAAAAAACGTGAATCAATCAACCAATGGATTGGTTCACCGATCGGTCGAATTGTAGGAATGAGATTATATATGATAATTATTGGGATAATTGTTTATTTTATCTTAGTTCATCAATATTAACTCGAATGGAATTTTATTGAGGTTAAAAAAATAAGGTATAGGCTGATTTCTCTCTAATGTAACTAGAATTTCTCCCACTATTCTTGGGTGTTCGTCGCTGGTACTCGTATTGATCAGTGGTTTGATAATCAATCGTTGTGAACCCATTTCATGGTAAAATGGATTGATATCACATTTCTAGGAGTTGATCAATGATGGGATCAATCTATGTGATTCAAAATCAGTTGGGAAAGGATTTTGGGATGAAATTATTCATATATCTGGAATGAGATGACAAATATCATGGATTAATGGTCTTCAAATGGATTCTAGGGGTCAGAACTTGGTGACCGATAATTGAAAGGATAATCTAGTTATGTTCCTTGATTTTCTATGAGAGGAGTGTCTGGATCGATAGCTGTAGTATTAGATGAATATGTATGGAAAATATATAAGGTTCTAGAAAAACTGATAGAACACAACGTGTAATCCAAAATTGCATGGCCTATGGGGCCTAGGATGTGGTGCTAGGTTTTCTGCAAGAAAGTAAAATTCACACATTTTGTTACCCCTGTTACATGATTAGTGACTTGATCTAGTTGCTCAGAATGTACCTTAGAGGGTACACATACACATATAGGAGTACATAATATTAGACACCACATGTACTCTGATATGGACATATCCATGAATGGTGTATGCATGTAGATCCATGTTCTTGGAAAAAACACATTGAACATTGAAAATGATAGAATTACACATGCTCCAAAATCCCATGTACTCAGGAACAAACACATGCAAGGTCACATGTTGTGATATAAGGGTACTATCTAGTTCCCAACAAAATCACTATTCACTAAATGTACATTCAACATACCCCTTCAAATATGCCTTAGATCACTTATCCACTCTATATTGGACATGTTTTTATTGGTATAACTCCCATGATCTAGTACCTAATGGTTACTATGGTATTTGTTTCCACACATGATATAGTGATCCCCTAATTGGGAATTTTTGGATAGAATTTGTGACACCCCAGGTAAATAAAGAATATTACATTTTCACATTTATCCATATCTGTGAATAAAATATTAATATTACTTTAAAGGGGACTCTATGCTCGATGGTGTATCCAATACGCAACAATGATTTTCTTGGGAATCTTACATTGCACTCTAATAATAAAATATTATTATTTTAAGTGGTAGTTAACACCTAGCTGTTGTAATGGTGGGAATGAACAGAACAAACTAAAAAATGATTATATATGTTTTTCAAATATTTTTACTTTTTACAATAAATGTTATAGGATTAAAAATGCAAATGAATCCAATTTTAAGTGTAAACATTCTAATATTCTTTAAAAGGTCGATTAACCGTATTTTGATGGAGAACCTCTCTTAAATCGACTTTTTGACAATTTTATATGTTATATTTGACAAAATAAAATTCTTATTTAGAATCGGGACATCAAAATTTACATTGTGTAAATTTTTGGTATTTTTCTGATAAAGTTCATTTTTTTAATGAATAGTGAAAAATGTTGTATTTTTATTCAAAACCTCATTTTAATCTAATTTATTTATATGATTAGATTAGATTATAAATTGGAATTAAAGTGCAATTAGAATATATTTTTACCATTTAATCAAATAGTGGTCGTTAGAATTAATTTAATCTTGAAATTGGACTTAAACTAGTGTGAATATTTTGATACTTATTGGTTCATAAAAACACGCTATTTGCTCTTACTACAGGAATTAATTATTAAATTAATTAATGTAACTTATATGTTTTTAATTTTGTAAAATAGACAACATTTTTGAATTCGGAATATCAAATATAGCTTAGGGTGAATTTTTGGTATTTTTCTGGAAAACTTCAATTTTTGATGAATAGTGAAACCACTAAGTGGTACTTAAAAAACTGATTTTTAGTTTAAATGAAATTTTACCACCTCTATGTTTTTAATTTCAAAAATCTGACATACATGGTTTTCATTAAGAAGTAATATTTGGTTCAATCAGATTAAAATAATTTTTTTGGTGAATAGTAACTTTTAAGTTATAATCGTGATTAGAGGTAATTAGTGTAGCTTAAGGTAAAAATAATATTTTAATAAAATGAAATGACCTAGACACATGTCCTACCCTACATGGATGAGTCATGGTCGACCACGAAATTCCATGGGTCATCTTGGGGACCCCATGGAGCCACATTGGTTGGAAAATGACATAAATACCTTTTTTTTTAAGTTAAAATTAAAATATCACAAACATGTGTTGTTTTACTAAATCAATTTTTACATGGGATTATATAAGTAATATCTTTGAGTATAAATATTCATTAGAAAGATAAAATGATTTCCTACATCATGATTTTTTTTATAATTTTTAGACATTAAATAAATTAATTGAGTTATGACACAGTGATGATGCAGTGATTACCTCATAAATGAATGATTTAAATAAAATGAGAAAATAGGGTGAAATATAAGTCTTACACTTGTCACAAACCTATTTAATGGGTGGATATCTAAAAATTATCACCTTATACTAGAAATATATCCTTTTGGGACCTTTTAAATTCGAAAATCATTTTATAATAAAGTAATATTTTATAACGTTCCAAGAGTGCCCCTCCTCTCCTATTATAAAAGGCCCCCACCTCTACCACCTTACAGACACCTCTCAAGCATTTGGCTCGGCCAACCCCTGCCCATTTCATCTCTCCACATCCCTATATTCATCATTTAAGCCTCACTTTGGGCAGAATCCTTTCCAAGGAAGCCTTTGAGATCAAATCAAAGAGAGTTTCCCGATATAAATGTAATGTCTTCCCTTGTGTTCTTTTATTTTATTTTTCTTCTCCAAACCGCTAAACACTTTTTATTACTTTTTTTTGTAACAACACAATTAAATTAAATATACTAGGATGTTGTTTTAAGAAGTATTCGAGCTACAATTTCACACACCTCCTTCTAATGGTTAACAAACATACTGTTTTTGTGGATGGCGAATTACTGGCTCACGAAACGATGATTGTTCAATATTATTTTAACACCTTCAATGGTGGCCATTAAGATGTCACTATATTTTTATATGATATATAATATTTTTATGTTTTCCTTAAGCTTCTTTAATTTTCATTTATAGAATACTTTTATGGTTTCCATTACTGGTAAACGAGATATCTTCATTTTAGGAAGTGCGGACTATCGCCCCCTCAAAGTGATTTGATTCGTTAATGCCATATGTGAGATGTATAAAGGATGTAATTAATGGTATTAAATATGATATCCAACTGGAACTATAATATTCCTTTATATCATTATTATTTAATTCCATTTAATATCAAAAAAATGAAATGAGTGTAGTGTTCATGCGTATGTACGGCTTACCGTCTCCATGAACGGTACATTTCATTTCTTATCTCCAAATGTTATGTACTATTATAAGTACATATATATAATGGATATATATTTAATATATTACATATAAATTATGGATGTCATTCTGGAATTATAATATATATATCTATCATTTTTTTAATTCCATTAATATGACAAAAAATGAAAGTAGTGTTCATGCGTACGTACGACCTACCATCTCCATGAACGGTGATTTTAATTTTTTATATCCAAATGCTATGGAATAGTATAAATGAATATATACTGGATATATATGATATTTAAAACATCAATACTTTTCTGGATATGATGTATCTATAAGTACATGGAAAATTCTTTTCCAACCAGTTTGATTTTTACCCATGTACTGAACATCGACAAAAACGTCTGATATGAACTCACTTTATTAACAAATTATTATAACCTTATAATATGTGATATTAACTGAATAATAATATTTAAAGTATGTCCTTATGAAATTATAAATTGACCAAATTTTATTATTCACGATATTAAAGAACGATCGAGTCATGTCGGACACGAGGTAAGGGATCCTACCCCTCTTTTTCTTTTTAAGTGCACTATTTTATGTCATTACTTTTAAGCACATATTTATTATTATTGGTGTGTTATTTTATATTACTACTACTGTAATATTTATGTTCATATTATGATAGAACCTATTTTCTCTCATCAATCCATTTTGGATGTTTTGAGTGGCGTCGTTAGGCAGCCGAATTTTTGTAAGAGATCTAACCTCTCTCTTTCTTTTTCAGTACTCTCCTTTATGTAACTTCTTTTAAAACTCCACTTTTTTATGATGGGGGTGTTATTTTATATTACTCTTGCTGTAAATTTTATTTTAATATGATAAGAGACCCTATTTGATCTCATCAATCCATTTTTTGATGTTTTACGTGGCGTCGTTAGGCTTCCGAGTTTTCATAAGGGATTTTTCATCTCACTTTTTGTCCCGTGATATTTATGATACAATTGCCACCATTTCCTTTGAGTGGTTTATGTACATTCCATTATTATACTCTTTGTGTAATATAAATTCATTTATGGGTATTTATATATTCATTGTATGACCCTTCTTTAATGGGGTGTATATTTCGAAAGTTACCCAAGTCGGTAAGGGAACCTTTCACCCTATTCCTTTTAAAAGACTTCTTTTGTTATGTATTCTAATTCATATACCATTATATTGGGATATGTTCTTATATATCCTTATTTATGTAAATTTTATGTCCAAGTGATGAGATATCATTTTTATCTCTCATCAACTCTTTTTCTGAATTTTGAAGTGACGTCGTTAGGCTGTCGAATTTTTGCAAGGGAACTTCTTAACCCAATTTTGATTCTTTGGGATAAACTTGTACTCCTTGAATATGTTGTTCTATAAATATGTGTGAATGACCTCTGATTGTTTTACACTTAATATCCACTTGTATTTGGTGTATTCGTTTGTCATACATAATTATGTAATTGATTTATCCTTAATCCAAGGATACCGTCTTTTTATGGGACATCGTCTCAATCTCCTTTCATTGAGGAATATTTTGTTTTATAAAAAACCTTCTTTTATACGGTGTATAAACCCCTTTGACTTTTATGTTTATCCGAAAGTAGTTTTTTTATACAAAGCGTTTTACTAAACGACAAAAGAGAATGTTTTTATCGTACGTATGCGGCGACAATGATTTCTCCGCCGCCCTGACTATTATTTGAGTTTCGGCTTCCTCTACAAGCCAAACCTTTTTTTTAAGAAAAACAAATACCATGTTTTAATTTTCATTTATTTAGGTATTGAAAATGATTTTCAAAATGTTTCTATTGTATCAATTTGTTGTATTGATATCTTGTGATTGAAATGTGGAAATGTTATGTTTCCTTTCTGTATGTTTTATGTGATATGATTATGTAATGGTTCTTGGGCATTATTATGAATACGGGTGGTTCCATGATAAACTAATGGTGGGTGATCCCGATATATCTCTCCAATCCATTGGGTAACGTGAAGGAGTTAAAGTTAAGGTTTCTCTGAAGAGATTTAGGGAATATAATGTGTTGGTTATTCCAAACGTAACCAAGAGGGTTAATCCCTACGTAAGAATGTTATGAATGCCTCAAGTCACCTTTATGCCTTATGATTTCTATGATTTATTCATGATTTGATGAGCTATGTTAAAATGCTTATGTTTTATGAGTAAAGTATGATTTCACACATGGACAACTTTTTTCTTTTCATACTTTTATATCCCTTACTAAGCTTTTTATGCTCATCCCAACTTTTTGAAATGTTTTTCACTGGTCAAGGGAAAGGTGCATGATACGATGATAGTGTCAAGGAAGTGTCAAGAAAGAATCCATGTTTTATTTTAAATAAGTTTCCATTGATGGGAAAAAACGAATTCTATCTTTTATGTAACCACTTTGTTTAAATGTGGAATGTAATTCATGATTTATAATCTAATTCTCTAAAAATCTAAACCTGAAAAGATCCTCAATGTTAATTATTCATTTAATTCAATATTATGTGAGGTTTAAGGTTGGGGCCTTATAGTTGGTATCAGAGGTCAGTTTAGATAACTTTAGAGGTTAGTGTATTCTCTAGGCATAAGTGACATTACCATAATTGTTAGTATTTCAGAAAAGAGTCCTAGTTTTAGATAAAGTTAATGAGTATGTATATATTAGTGTTTATCTTCCTCATTAGTAAATGATGGTTTTGTTGATATACACACACTGGAATTTCTGTTTTTATTGAATGGATGGATCTAGCTGGAACCAATGTGACAATAGGTTTGATGGAAACTCTGTTGGTTCTCTGATTAAGAGACTGGATGAAATGGGGGATTCAATGAGGAAACTCGTGATTGTTCTAAACCAACTATCAAGGAGTCATGATAAACCTCTTGTACCTTGGTATGTTTTGTAATGCATCATGTACGAGATGACCAATCGATGTGGAAGTTCAAGTAATAATTATAAAGGTAACCATTTGGGTTTATATGATCCTTACTTTTGAGGGAATTATGGGTTATTATATACTATGATGAAAATTAAAGGCATGAGATAAAATTGAGGTTAAAATATGGTATGATTATTTTTGTAGATTTTATCTCGTTTAGGGAAATGTTTTATGAATTATATAGTTTTGGAAAAAGGACACCACGCAGACCGTGTGACAACCCGTCGCATCAGAAAAAGCTGCAGGAATTGAACCAACAGCCAAAGTGAAACTCGTATTTATCGCCTACCACTAGACTACGTGTAGTCCCTGGTTAGTTTGACTAATTATTTTTAGTTAGATGATTTTAGGAATCAAGAGTAAGTTTATTTTGGGTTATCTATGGAAATTATTAACCTATCATGGAGGATATGTGATTAGGTTAATTACTTTTCAATATGAGAATTTAAGAGCAACTGATGTTATTTGGAGATAAAAGTTAATTTGTACCTTGGAAGACTATGTGATTAAATCCTTCAAATATTTGGTTTTCAATCATAGTTTGGCTTACTTTTATGAATTATATGGACAATTGTTTTTTGAATGGTCTTCGTTGAACTTTGGGTATTTTTGGAAAAAATTTGGAGATTAAGAATAGATTTTCTTTTTATAAAGGATTATACTTTTGTGGATTATCTGATCTCATACTACCAATTTTGGTTTTGGATTTTGTATAAAGAGATGGGAAATATATAGTTCTTTTTTGTGGATTAGGTGATTCTCTAGAAGTTGATTATAGTACTCTTAATGCGAACAAGTCTTCCTAAATAATCGTTTTTGGAGATATTATGAGTTTGATTAAGGAATCTAGTAAAAGTTGAAAGTCTAAGTGAGAAGTAAGTATGTTTCATTATGATTTAGTTAAGCTCAAAAATAAATTCCTCAATGAAGAGTAACTTAAAACATATATGTTGTCTGTTAACTTTTCCGACTGGGAAATCGAATACCGTTTAACCCATCACAAGTTTGTCATTTTCTTATGGTTAACTTTCTCCTAGGCATGTTTACTATCACTCTCCATCAGAACATGAACCTTTGTTTTTTTCCTCCATGTCTATATTTTCATACTTGGAATCCTAGTATCGGTTAACTCAGGTGACCTATGTACTTCTCTTTCTTTATTTTAAAGTGATTGTTTTACTGACTCTTGTTTTGATGTGGGATTTTCAATGAAGTTTCCACGCCCAATTTTAAAATTTCAAGGATGCCATTCAT
This sequence comes from Viscum album, assembly GCA_963277665.1. Classification (NCBI taxonomy): domain Eukaryota; kingdom Viridiplantae; phylum Streptophyta; class Magnoliopsida; order Santalales; family Viscaceae; genus Viscum; species Viscum album. The sequence goes on from OY728137.1 coordinate 1,937,254,798, forward strand.
AAAAGGGGGGAAGGATGTAACACCCCAGGTAAATAAAGAATATTAAATTTTTACATTTATCCATATTTGTGAATAAAATATTCACATTACTTTAAAGGTGACGCTATGCTCGATGGCGTACCCAATACGCAATAATGAGTTTCTTGGAAATCTTACATTGCACTCTAATAATAAAATAATATTATTTTAAATGGTAGTTAACACCTAGATATTTTAATGGTGGGAATGAACAGAACTAACTAAAAAATGATTATATATGTTTGTCAAATATTTTTACTTTTTACAATATATGTTAGAGGATTAAAAATGCGAATGAATCCAATTTTAAGCATAAACATTCTAATATTCTTTAAAATGTCGATTAACTGCCTTTTATGGAAAACCTCTTTTAAATCCAATTTTTGACAATTTTATGTGTTATATTTTACAAAATAAAATTTTTCTTTAGAATCGGGACATCAAAATTTACTTTGTGTAATTTTTTGTTATTTTCCCGATAAAGTTCATTTTTTAATAAATAGTGAAAAATGTTGTATTTTAATTTAAAACCTCTTTTTAATCTAATTTATTTATATGATTAGAATATCTTTTGAATTGGTTTTAATGTGAATTTAGGATATATTTTTACCATTTAATCAAATATTGGTCGTTGGAATTAATTTCATCTTGAAATTGGACTTAAACTAGTGTGAATCTTTTGATACTTATTGTTTCATAAAAACACGCTATTTTCTCTAACAGCGGGAATTAATTATTAAATTTATTAATGTAACATATATGTTTTGAATTTTGTAAAATAGACTTCATTTTTGAATTCAGAATATCAAATATAGCTTAGGGTGATTTTTTGGTATTTTTCTTGAAAACTTCAATTTTTGATGAATAGTGAAACCACTAAGTAGTACTTAAAAAACTAATTTTTCGTTTAAATAAAATTTTACCACCTATGTGTTTTGAATTTAAAAAATACAACATACATGGTTTTCATTAATAAATAAAATGTGTTTTAATGGGATTAAAATAATTTTTTTGGTGAATAGTAACTTTTAAGTTTTAATCGCGATTAGAGGTAATTAGTGTAGTTTAAGGTAAAAATAATGTTTTAATAATATGAAATGACCTAGACACATGTAAAACCCTAATTGGATGAGTCATGTCCAACCAAGAAAATCCATTGGTCAACTTGGGGACCCCATGGAGCAACTTTTTTTGGGAAATGACATAAATACCTTTTTTAAGTTATAATTAAAATGTCACAAACACGTGTTGTTTTACTCAAAAAAATTACATGGGGTTATATAAGTCATATCTTTGACTATAAATATTAACTAGAAATAAAAAAATATTTCCTACATCATGATATTTTTTTATAATTTTTAGACATTAAATAAATTAATTTATTTATGACACCGTGATGATGCAGTGATTACCTCATAAATGAACTATTTAAATAAAATGAGAAGATAATGTGAAATATAAGTCTTACACTTATCACAAACATATTGGATGGGTTTATTTCGAAACCTTATCACATTATCCTCGAATGATATCATTTTGGGACCTTTTAAATCTGAAAATAATTTTATAGTAAAGTAATATTTCATAACTTTCCAAGAGTTCCCCTACTCTCCTCCTATAAAAGGCACCCACCTCTACCACCTTACACACACCTCTCAAGCCTTTGGCTCGGCCAAACCCTGAACATTTAATCTCTCCAAATCCCTCTCTTCATCATTGATGCCTCACATTGGGCTGAATCCTTTCGAAGGAAGCCTTTGAGCTCAAATCAAAAAAGAGTTACACGATTTAAAGGTAATGTCTTCCCTTGTGTTCTTTTGTTTTATTTTTCTTCTCCAAACCCCTAAACTCTTTTTAATAATTTTTTTGTAAAAACACCAGTATCATAAATATTCTGGGATGTTTTTATAATATGTATTCGAGCTACACTTTCACACACCTCCGTCTAATGGTTAACGAACATACTGTTTCTGTGGATGGTGAATTACTGCATCACGAAACGATGATTGTTCAATATTATTTTAACACCTTCAAAGGTGGCCATTAAGATGTCCCTATATTTATATATGATATATAATATTTTTATGTTTTCCTTAAGCTTATGTATTTTCCATTTATGTCATACCTTTATGGTTTCCATTATGGGTAAACGCGATAACTTCATTTTAGGAAGTGCGGACTACCGCCCCCTCAAAGTGATTTGATTCGTTAATGCCATATGTGGGATGTATAAAGGATTGAATTAATGGTATTACATATGATATCCTACTGGAATTATAATATACCTTTATATCATTATTATTTAATACCATTGAATACAAAAAAAAAAGAAATGAAAGTAGCGTTCATGCGTGCATACGGCTTACAGTCTCCATGAACGGTACATTTCATTTCTTATCTCCAAATGTTATGTACTATATTAAGTACATATATATAATGGACATATATGTAATATATTACATCTAGATGATGGATATTTTTCTGTAATTATAATATATATATCTCTCATTTTGTTTTAATTCGATTAATATGACAAAAAATGAAAGTAGCGTTCATGCGTACGTACGACCTACCGTCTCCATTAACGGTGCTTTTACTTTTTTATATCCAAATGATATGTAATAGTATAAAACGAATATATACTAGATATATATGATATTTAAATCATCAATACTATTCTTGATATGACGTACCTATAACAAATGAAAAATTATTTTCCAACAAGTTCATTTTTTACTCATGTACCGAACATCGACAAAAACGTCTGATATGAACTCACTTTATTAACAAATTATTATAACCTTATAATATGTGATATTAACTGAATATTAATCTTTAATTTAGGTCCTTAAGAAATTATAAATTGACAAAAAAAATTTATTCAGGAGATTAAGGAACGATCGAGTCATGTCGGACACGAGGTAAGGGATCCTACCCCTCTCTTTCTTTTTAAGTACACTCTTTTATGTAATTCCCTTTAAGATCGTCTTTATTATGATTGGAATGTACTTTTATATTACTCCTACTGTAAGTTTTATGTTCATATGATTAGGGACCCTATTTTCTCTCATCAATCCATTTTTAAAGTTTTGAGTGGCGTCGTTAGGCTACAGAATTTTCGTAAGAGATCTAACATCTCTCTATCTTTTTAAGTACTATCCTTTATTTAACTTATTTTAAAGATCCTATTTGTTATTATGGGGGATGTTATTTAATATTCCACTTTCTTTAAATTTTATTTTAATATGTAGAGATACCCTATTTGATCTCTTCAATCCATTTTTTGATGTTTTAAGTGGCGTCGTTATGCTACCGAGTTTTTGTAAGTGATTTTTCATCTCACTTTTAGTCCCGTGAGATTTATACTAAATTTTCCACCATTTCCTTTGAGTGGTGGATGTAATTTCCATTATTATACTCATTGTTTAATATAAATTCATTTACGGGTATTTACATATTTATTGTATGACCCTTCTTTAATGGGGTGTACGTTTTGAATGTTACCGAAGTCGGTAAGGGAACCTTTCACCCTCCACCATTTAAAAGACTTCTTTTGTTATGTCTTTTAATTCACATACCATTGGGTTAGTATATGTTCATATATATCCTTATTGATGTAAAATTTATGTCCAAGTGATGAGATACCATTTTTATCTCTCATCAGCTCTTTTTCTGAATTTTGAAGTGACGTTGTTAGGCTATCGAATTTTTGCAAGGGAACTTCTTAACCCAATTTTGATTCATTGGGAAAAACTTGTACTCCTTGAATATGTTGTTCTATGAATATTTGTGAATAACCTCTGATTATTTTACCCTTAATATCCACTTATATTTGGTGTATTTGTTTGTCACACAAAATTATGTAATTGATTTATTTTTAATCTAAGGATATCGTCTTTGTATGGGACTTCGTCTCAATATCCTTTCATTGAGGCATATTTTGTTTTATACACAACCTTATTTTATACGGTGTATAAACCCCTTTGACTTTTATGTTTATCTGAAAGGAATTTGTTTTATACAAAGCGTTTTACAAAATGACAAAAGGGAATGTTTTTGTCGTACGTATGAGGCAACAATGATTTCTCCGCCGCAATGACCATTATTTGAGTTTCAGCTTCTTCTACAAGCCATACCTTTTTCATAAAAGAAAAATAAATACCTTGTTTTAATTTTCTTTTATTTTGGTATTGAAAATGGTTTTCATAATGTTTCTATTATATCAATTTGTTGTATTGATATCTTGTGATTGAAATGTGGAAATGTTATGATTCCTTTATGTATGTTTTATGTGATACGATTATGTTATGGTTCTTGGGAATTATAATGAAGATGGGTAGTTTCGTGATAAAATAAGGGCGGGTGAGCCCAATATACCTCTCCAATGCATTGGGTAACACGAAAGAGTTAAAAGTTAAGGTTTCTCTGAAGATATTTAGGGAATATACTATGATGGGTATTCCAAATGTAACCAAGAGGGTTACTCCCTACGTAAGAATGTTATGAATGCCTCAAGTCACCTTTATGCCTTATGATTTCTATGATTTATTCATGATTTGATGAGGTATGTTAAAATGCTTATGCTTTATGAGTAAAGTATGATTTAAAACATTGACTAATGTTTTCTTTTCATACTTTTATATCCCTTACTGAGCTTTTTATGCTCATACAAAGTTTTTGAAATGTTTTTCACAGGTCAAGGGAAAGGTGCATGATATGATGATATTGTCAAGGAAGTGTCAAGAAATAATCCATATATTATTTTAATTATGTTTTTATTGATGGGAAAAAAATAATTCTATCTTTTGTGTAACCACTTTGTTTAAATGTGGAATTTAATTCATGATTTATGATATAATTCTCTAATACTCTAAACCTGAAAAGATCCTCAATGTGAATTATTCATTTAATTCAATATTAAGTAAGGTTTAAGTTCCGGGCCATATAGAATTATTATAATCTTTAAATGTTGTCCGAAGTGGGACACTCTATCGTAATCTTTCATAAGTGGAGTTAATGGAATTTTCATGACCAACACAAAGAAAGCGTCAATCTTATACTTATTTTGTTATTGATGATTTATTTGTTGGTATTCCATATGCACTTGGGTGTAAACCTCATATATGTATCACTCTCTTAAGAAATATAGTTTATGAATCTTCTGGAGAGACCCAATGAGAAGTACATCTCTATAGGATGTCATCAGAGTTATATGTCTTGTGGAACATGTCCTATTGGATGTGTTCTGTTAGTATCATTCATGAAATGCTTCAAGCAAGGAATTACAGTTGTTACATTACCTCCAGATTGTGTGTATTTGTACTGTATATCTAGATAATATTATAATATTATCTATAGATATAAACCATTTATGAGAAGACTAGTATTCTATTTTTATATTCTTAGTAATTTTTAGGTTCCATACTAGGTATTGTTGTACTCATCCATGCATGAGAATTTCCCCCACATGTCATGTATTATCAAGATGATCTATCATTTGACGGTGTCCTAGTGGGAAGATTATTAGGGGAAGATTAGTGATCCGAACATACAAAGGATTTTTATGAAAGTTACCTTGATAGAATCCCCTTTAAATATATTAAGGTTAGACTTATTTTGATGAACATTGTGGTGGGTTTTTACCTGGAACCAATTTAATTCTAGCACTTTTTTTTCATACTCTAATAATACTATTTAGATGTAACAAATCATGGATAATCAGTTTTCATAAAAAATTTGTGGGACAATATAATTGTTATTTTTTACTTGTACAATAGTATATGTGCTCCCATGTCAGTGATATTACATCATTGTCTTATTGCTAACCATTGGCCTATTAGAGGTAGTCATGCGATTGTATTTCCATAGGACACTTTGGGACAAGTATTGATAGTTTATAATAAGTGTAGACAGTTCTACCATAGGGATAGAGTCTTTGAGATTTGTTTGGGGAAATACTGTAAATTATTTTCAGGTCAGCATTCAATCCAGGGACTCCAATGTTGGTGTAAAAGCTGATGTATCCATACATCAAGAAATTGTTCACGTTCCTTCTATCATAGTACATGTGGATAGTGGTTGTAATGAAAAACATTGGTACATGAATCATAATGTAATGTGTTTTGATTTTCATGTACTTCTTTGATTTATCAATGTAAATATACTCATTGACCATGGTGTATCTTGTCTATTTCAAGATTCCTCCATTACATATTCTACCTAGGATTCCTCATCATGATCACTATGATCATCCCTTCAGTTAAAAAGATTTGATATAGTTACATATTCTAATGTTTTTAACTCTACTCAGTGCAATAGTTTTACCACCATCAATGAAGTGGTATGTGGTACCCATTGTACTAGAAGATGACTTGTGCATGACGAGTTTACTACATGAGTTTTAGGAACAAAAACACCTAATGTTCTATGGTGACCATGGACCACAACTCGTGGAGGACTATCTTGAGGTGGTGAAAAAAATTCCATATTTTGAGGAAACTATTAGATCATATGGTGGTCCTTATAGTGATACTTCTACAATTATATTAAGGATGATGATGGGGTTTAGTGACCCAGTCATATGATGAGGCGACTCTAGAAGTTTCATAGTTTATGAGGATTTTTATAGAGTATTTATTTATTTATATTTTGATCGATGTACACATCTAGAAGATGAAAAAGTTTCAGTAGGTTTTTATGATAGTGGATGAGTATTCATCGAGGATCACAAACCACCCTATGTACTCTATTGATATGGTATATGATCTGTTGTTTTAGGATTTTACCTTAAAGGGAGGATTGTGTAGATTAATCCAATATCAATATATACTTCATTTAATTCCTTTCTTTTTTAGGGATCTAGATAATACTTTTGTGTTTCTGGGTTTCTTGGATGATAATACATAGATATTTCTTTCTAGTAGCTTACATACATGAGAAGAAACATCATATGTACTGAGAAAATGTCTGTATCTGTGGCTTCGACATGGGAGGAATTTCATGATTCAATCCTATGATAGAGGTTTGTGGTTCAAGGATCAAATGAAGTGTCTATTCATCCCATGGAGAGGTGACACTACACTGTTGACAGAAGGGGGAATTATGGATGATATTATAAGGACCAGGCCTTAAAACATTACATAATCTACGATTAAATGAATAATTTTCATTGAGGAACTTTTATGTTTTAATATTTCAGAGAATTAAGACATAACTATTACATCTCAAAAGATTTCAAAGTTGACACTTCTACACTGTTTCAATTTTTTTACAAAAAAACAACTCTTGAAAAAAAGAGTCATGTCTAGTTCAATGATTATGAAAGCATGCCTTTTCGTTGATACCATCCTTGACCCTATTCCACTTTGGTCCTATGAAAAACATTTCAAAACTTGGGATTAGAATAAAAATCTCAGTAAGGGATACACAAAGAAGGAAACAGTTTGTTTTTCAAAACAACAAGTAAACCATGAATACTGAATCATAAGTATCTATTTTAACCTTTATGAAGTATTAAATACTCTTCACTAAATAAAATATCATTTATTACCATTTTGTAACCAAAATATTACCATAAAACCCAAATCAAGAACACATAACACATAAAGGTAACCTGGGACATAAACATACTTAAATTGAATAACCATACGGTCAACTTCCACACATATAACTACATGGAATAGCCATACGACCGACTTTCATACCCAATTCAATTGAGGTTATAATTTAACCATCCATCCTAGTATTCACTTAACCACCCATCATTTGGTTTATCATGTAACCACCCGTCAAATTTCCAAGTTCCAATATAAAATCATAACACACAGAACAAATGTAACGGAAAGAAAAAATTTCAACATTACAATAAAAATATATAACTTAAATATATTGACATAAAAAATCCATTTCAAAACCAATTTAAATTCCAAAAAATCTAAATGATTATATGGTATTTATTTTCTTTTAAAAACATTATGGCTTGTTGTGGACGCCAAAGATCAAATAATACTCGCAGCAGCGGAAAGGTCGTTGTCACCACTTACGTTAAAAGAAACATTCCTTTTTGTGGTTTACTATAATTCTTCATATAAAATGATTCACTTTGAAATGTCAAGGGTGTTTATACAGCATATAATAGAAAGTCATGTATTAAAACAAAATATACCTCAATGAAAGGAGATTGAGACGAAGTCCCTTACCTCGTGTCCGACTTGACTCGATCGTTCCTTAATCTTCTGAATAATAAACTAAAGTTGATTTATAATTATTATCAAGTTTATTATTCCTTTTATATCACTTATTACCATGTTATAAACATTATGTAATCATTTATGTTAATACTGTTCATTTTTTCATTCATTTTGTCAATTTTTGGCACTTGATTCAAAAATAGACTTTATATAATTACATGTTGTAAATGTAGTCAAATATATTTTATCTCCAGAATGATAATAATGATGTAGATATAATATATATCATATATATCTAGTATATACTTTTATTTACAATAGTACAAAACATTTAGAGGTATGAAATGAAATGCACCATTCATGGAGACTGTAAGCCGTACGTACGCATGAACTCTGCTTCCATTTAAATTTCATATTTAATGGAATTAAAACATAATGATACATAGTAGTATTATAATTCCAGTATTTTATCATATATAATATCATTAAATCTATACTTTATATGTACCACATATGGTATGAACAAGTCATATCACATTGAGGGGGCGGTAGTCCGCACTTCCTCTGATGAGATTATCGTGTTTACCCATAATGGAAACCACAAAGGAATTCTCTAAATGGAAAATACAGAAGAATAATGAAAAAATAAAAATAATACATATCATATATAAATACAGTGCCATCATAATGGCCACCATGAGAGGCGGTAGGAGATAATCAAACAATCATCGTTTCGTGAGGCGTTAGTTTGTCATCCATAGAAATATTATGTTCTTCATCCATTAGATGGAGGTGTGTGTAAGTTTAATTTGAATCATTATCATAACAAGATTATAATATATTCAGGATATAGTTGTTGTTACAAAATAAAGGAATAAAAATAGTTTAGGGGATGGAGATGTAAAATAAAAAATCAATTTCAGAGAAACTGTCACCTTTAATTTGGGTAACTCCATTTGGATTGAACCAAAGGACATCTTGAAGAGCCTTCTAACTAAGGTAAGGATTCTAAAAGTAGGATATGGATATAAGGAGCTTAATTTGGAAGATATTGGATTATCCAAATGGCTTGAATGGTGTGAGGAATTGGTTATAAGTGGTCTCCTTTTATAAGGGAGAGTAGGGGCTCTTTAAGAAAGTGTGATATTATTATTTTATTATATATTGATATTCGGTTTCAAAGGTCTAATGATCATTAAAGATGAAGATAAGATGGCTCATGGTCGAAATAGAATCACCCATTAAGAATTGGACAGGTTTTTGATAATATTTTAATCATTATAATCTTATTTATTTAAATGATTTATTAATGAGGTAAATACTACATCATTTTTATGACATAAATAATTTAAATTATTTTTTGTCTAAAAAATATAAAAAAACAATGATGTAGGAAATATTTTATTCTTTCCAATGAATATTTATAGTTAAAAATATGATTTATATAATACCATATAAAAATTAATTACTAAAAGATTTTTGTTAATGTCAATTATGTCATTATATTAAAATAATTAATCCAAAATGTCAATATCACTACCAAGTGGCTCAATGGGGTCCCAAAATCGACCCAAAGATGCCCATGGACGTAAATGACTCAACCGACAAGGTTTGGACAAATGATAAGGTAATTTTGAATTATTATAATATTCTTTTTTACCTTGAATTAACGTATTTACCTTTAAACATGGTAAAAAAATTCAAAAGTTACTATTTAACAAAAATTATTTTCATCTTATTGAACCAAATTTTAGCTCTTGATAACAATCATGTATGTCGGATTTTAAAAATTCAATTCAGAGAAGCATTAAAAATTCATTTAAATCAAAAAGTCGTTTTTTTTAACTATTACTAAGTGGTTTCACTATTCATCAAAAATTGATGTTTTTCAAAAAATACAAAATATTCAGCCTTGATTTATTTGGTATTCCAATTCAAAAAGGTTTTTTATTTTTTAAAATTCAAAACATAAAAGATTCATTAATTATTTTTTAAATTAATTCTCGTTGTTAAAACAAATATCGTGTTTTGAAAAACAATAACTATCAAAAGATGGACACATGTTTATGTGCAATTTCAAAGTGCAATTAATTCTAATAACCAACAATGGATTAAATGGTAAAAATTTATTTAATTTCACTTTAAAACCAACTAAATAAATAATCTAACCATATAAATAAATAAGATTAAAACATTGTTTTGAATTAAAATACAATAATTTCACTACTCATTAAAAAAAATGAACTTTATCGGAAAAATACCAAAAAATTACCCAAAGTAAAATTTGATGTCCACATTCTAAAGAAGGCTTTTATTTGGTCAACTAGAATGTATTATTGTGACCAAAACTATATTTAAATAGGTTTCTACTTTAAAAGGCTGTAAATCGACCTTTTAATGTAAGTTATGCTTAAAATTAGATTTATTCACATTTAAGCCCTTAAAATTTATTGGATGCATGTAAATACATTTAACAAACATGGATAATTATATTTTAGTTATTTTTGTTCATTACCACCAATAAAACATCTAGGAGTTAACTACCATTTAAAATAATAATATTATATTATTATTGTGCAACGTAAGATTACAAAGAAACACATTGTTGTGTATCGGGCACGCTATCGAACATAGAAACCCCTTTAATGTAAAATTAATATTTCATTTAAAAATATTAATAAATATAAAATATGTCTTATTCTTCATTTACTTGGGATGTTACATCCTTCCCCCATTTTCTAAATTTTGTCCTCACAATTTTTTTTCACTTATCAGAATAAGTGGGGTATTTATCCCTCATAGCATTTTCAGATTCCCACGTTGCCACATCAACCATATGGTTATTCCACAAAACCTTTAACTTGTGAATTAACTTATTCCGCAACAATTGATCTCTGCAGTCAAGAATTTGTACTAGTTGTTCTTTATAAGAGAGATTCTATTCCAACAGAACTACCTATGGGCTCAAAACATGAGATGAATTTGGAATATAATTTCTCAACATCGAAACATGAAAAACATTTTGTATCGGGGATAAAAAAGGAGGAAAATCCACTCTGTATGCAACTAATCCAACTATCTCCAGGATTTCATAAGTTCCAATGATCCTGGGACTCAACATTCCCTTCTTACCAAAACGCATCACACTTTTCCATGGAGAAACATTGAGAAAGGCATGATCACCTGCATCAAATGAATGGTCCTTTCTCCAGTTATCTTCATAACTTTCTATCTGCTCTGAGCTTTTCTCATGTGCTTCAGAATCAACTAAACTTTCTCAGCCATCTCTTCTACCCAATCAGGTCCCATGAGCTTCCTTTCACCTAAATCATCCCAAAAAGCTGGTGTTCGACAATGCATTCCATATAATGCCTCAAATGGAGCCATCTATATACTGGAATGAAAACTGTTATTACATGAAAATTCAACAAAAGAATGATGTTGGTCCCAACATCCCTGGTAATCCATTGAACAAGCACGCAACATATCTTCCAATATTTGAATTGTTCGTTCTGACTGCCCATTTGATTGCAGATGAAAAGCTTTACTAAAATTTAATTTAGTACCCAATGACATCTAAAACCATTTCCAACAATTAGAAGTAATCCTGGGATCATGATCAGATACAATGGAGAGTGGAACTCCATGCAACCTAACTATCTCTTTAACATACAACCAAGCAAGTGGATCTAGAGAAAAAGTATCTCTAATAAGAAGGAAATTAGAATATTTAGTAAATCGATCAACCACAACCCTTCCTGAACAGCCCGAAGGCCTTCATTTATATTGATTTTTGATATCCCCCCTTTCAAGGAATGAGGGGGAACCTTTACATGTCCCATAGGATCAGAGATTACATGGCCCGTAGGCTTGAGAGATTTCATGATTCGAAGGTCTTAGGGAATTCAACAAGACCATCTACATGGAACTGCCCCTCCCTAGCATCTGCCTCCTGATAGTATCTCCCCACCTTTGCATGACTGTCTGGATAGGCTTCTCGTACAAGCACAAGCTGGTACCGATGGCATAGTCATACCCTCTCATTCTGACAATCCATTTGGCTCTGCTCTGGTGAGTGCACCTGCACTGAATCCTCTTATGGGGCTTCTCCTTTTTTGTAGTGTGTCTGATGCTGGTATTCATGTGGCCCGAAGGCCTTGGGGTGTCCCAATGGCCTTAAGGTGGCCTGAAGGCCTTGATAATCAACTAGCCCTAAGGCCTTGGGTGGCCCTAAAGCCTTGTAGGACCCAAGGACCAAACCAGTGGCCCAAAGGGCCAGATGGATGAATAGTTCGAGTTTCTATAGTACCGAACAGTTCTTGATACAGTAATGCTACAGCACCTGCTACAGTACGTGCTACAGTATTTGGAAATAAACCTACACCTGAATTTGATCTCGGGTCTCTTGGATGCACCTAGCGAGTCCTCACCAACTGGGCTGAGGCTCTTTTGTAGATCAACCATAACCCATATTTCATTATTACCCCAATATGTATTTGGTAATCCCACAACAAATTCTATGGATATATTATCCCATTTCCACTCTGGCACTGGTAATGGATGAAGCATTCCATTCAGTAACTTTCGCTCTGCTTTAACCTGCTTACTAGTCAAACACATCACAGTAAAATCAGAAATATCTCTTTTCATTTCATCCCACTAGTAATACTCCAGAATATCTCTGTACATCTTAGTACATCCAGGATGAACTGAAAACGGAGAACTATAAGCTTTGCATACCAACTCATTATTCAACTGTGAATCACAAGGCACACATAATATCTTCCCAAATCTCAAAATACCAACATTATCAACGTTAAAATCAGGCAACTTACCCTTCAAAAATAATTCAACCTTTTTCTACAACTCACTGTCTTCATTCTGCGCTTGCGTTATTCTTTCTGATAGAGATAATCTTACTGACACCTGAAACAAAACAGAATAATTTCCTACACCAAAAAATTCTATACCAAAGTTCGTAACATCAAAAACAAAAGGATATATTTCCAAACGTAACATGGTTAATGATGTATTACTTTTTTGACTCAAAGAATCAGCCACTTTATTTTTCTTATCCCATATGATAGTGGATCGTGCAATCATAATCCTTGATTAATTCCATCCATCTCCTTTGTCTCATTTTCAATTATTCTTGGGTGAATATACACATCAATCATTTTTTGTCAGTATATATTTCACATTTTACTCCATAAAAATGATGCCTCCAAATTTTTAAATCAAAAACAACAGCAGATAATTCCAAATCATGTGTATGGTAATTTAACTCATTTGGTTTCAACAGACGTGAGGCATAAGCAATTACCTGATCATTCTGCATTAGGACACAACCCAGTCCTTTCAAAGAAGAATCACTGTAGATAAATAATTCACCATTTATGGTTGTTAGTGCCAAAATTGAAGCATTCACCAATCTCCTCTTCAATTCCTGAAAACAATCATCACATTCTTTTTTCCATATGAAATTAACACCTTTTCAAGTTAACTTAGTCATTGGAATAGATAACCGTGCAAACTTTTCAACAAACCTCTGGTAATAACCTACAAAACCATGAAAAATATGAATCTCAGTTATATTTGTGGGTCTTCACCATTATTTATCAACTATTGTTTTAGAAGGATCAACATTTATTCCATTTTTTTAAAAAATGTGACCAGGGAAATAATTATTTTGCAACCAAATATTAGGCTTGCTTAATTTCCCAATTAGTATCTTTTCTTTTATGGTTTTCAAGACAACCCTTAAATGACTTTCATGTTCCTCCTTACATTTGGAATAAAACAAAATATCATCAATGAACAAAACCACAAACATATCCAAGAACTCACTGAAAATTATATTAATAAGATCCATGAATACAGCAGGTGTATTGGTTAACCCAAAAGGCATAATTAAAAATTGATAATGTCCATATCTAGTACGAAACATGGTATTCGGAACATCTTCTTCATTTACTTTCATCTGATGGTACCCCGACCTTAAGTAAATCTTTGAAAAATACTGAGCTCCCTATAACTGATCAAACAAATCATCGATATGAGGTAAAGGATACTTGTTCTTAACAATAATGTTATTCAAAGCTTTATAATCAATGGAAAGTCTCATTAAACCATCTTTCTTTTTAACAAAAAAGACAGGAGAACCCCATGGTGATGTGCTAGGTCGAATGAAACCATTATATAATAACTCCTGCAATTTCATCTTTGACTCTAAAAGTTCATTTTTGAGCCATTTAATAAGGGGGTATTGAAATTGGCTTAGCATCAGGAACATAGTAAATAGTAAATTCTTCTTCTCGATCAGGTATAATGCCATGCAACACATCAAGAAAAATTGAAAGGTACTCATTTACCACCAGTACATCATTAATCTGAATAGTTCCTTTATTTTCAAAAATATGTTCAAGGTAACATTCATTTCCATTTTTTACTAGTTTCTCAACTTCGTGATATGTTATCAAAAGAAAGGGTTTATTCTTGTATACAAAATATAAATCATTATGAAAAGAAACTTCTTTTACTCTGCAGTCAATGTTAGCATGAAAAACATAAATCCAATCCTTGCCCAAAATAAAATCAAACTCTAATAGAGGCAAAAAAATAAGTTTTGTAGGTAGATTATTTCCATACATAAGGATAAGAAGGTTCTTATAATTTCTTTTTTTCTTAAAATTTCTTCCAGGTGTTTTTACAATAAGATCAGTATTCATAACATAATATGGAATTTCCAATTTACTAGAAAACTATTCAGAAATGAAAGAGTGTGTATACCCTGAATCGAATAACACATTGGAATAATCTGAACAAACAAACAGTTTACATGATACTACTTCATTTGATGGCCCAACATCTACTGAAATAGTTTCAATGGATTTCCCCACCCCTTTCTAGTTGTAGTTTTCCTTCTTTCCATCAGTTGAGATCTTCTCTGGATACTCGTTTTCATAATGACCCATTTTATTACACTGAAAACATTTTACTAATGGCGTGTCATTCTCTACTCGATCATCTTCCTTAAAGTTACGAGAAAACATGATTGACTTACCACATCGGAATCACTTTACAGAAATTGATAAACATTCTCCGAGATGCTTTTTACCACACTTCTCAAATGATGGATATTTAGTTCTCATACCTTCAGAGTTCATTGATGAATTCTTCCCCTATGCATGACAACTGGGCCTCTTATTCGGTTGTTTGTCAAAGAACACATGATCATCTACAAACTCCATTCCCACATTCTCTACACATCGAAAAAGTTTTTCATAACTTTTGATCTCACGAGAGGCTAACGCTCTTCAATATCGTGGCTTCAGTCCTGAGCAAAATCTATTTATCTAACTATAAAGATCTCAGATGAAATTTATTGCATACCTTGCCAGTCAAGTGAACTTTGCTTCATTAGTAGCCATTGAGTCATCCTCCGGCCTCAATTCTAGAAATTGTTTTTCCATCCTAAGAAAAACCACCTGAGGAAAATTTTTCTCAAGAATCATACCTTTCAATTAATCCCAATCATGAGAATAAATCTCTTCACTATCCCTGATATTTATCACCATCAACCACCACTAATCAACATCACCTTTAAAAAGGTAAATATCAAGACTATCCTTTTGATGTTCAAAATAACCCATGACATCGAAAATATTTTCCAGTTATTTGATCGACCCTTCTACTAGCACTGGTTCAGATGATCCTCTGAATGACGGGGGATGTTGCCTCATGAAATGCTCCACTACTTACATGTTCATATATGGTTGATCTGGATGATCTTGTGAATGGATACCACCACCATTTATAGCCTGAGTCAATTGTGCCATCATTTCAACAAACTATTCAGTTCTAATTCCGACCATCTCAGGTTGCGGATTTGGAAGGTTGTCTTCCTCTTGATGTCATCCATATATAGCTACCCTGTTTCCTCTGTGGAAAACCATTCTGAACACAACACCACCTTAGGCGAAGCAACATGGTAATCTTTAAATTCTATATTATTTCAATATTAACATAAATTTCATTATAGATATTAATTTAACAATACCCTAACCCCTAAAGTGGTCTAAACTGACCTCTGATACCATCTATAAGGACCCGACCTTAAAACATTACATAATATTGAATTAAATGAATAATTCACATTGAGTATCTTTTTATGTTTAGAGTTTTAGAGAATTAGTACACAACTATTACATCTCAAAAGATTTCAATGTATACACTTCTACAGAGTTTCCATTCTTTTTACAAAACATGAACTCTTGAAAAAAAGAGTCATGTCTAGTTCAATGTTTAAGACAACATGACTTCTCCATGATCCCATCCTTGACCCTATTCCACTTTATGTCCTCTAATAAAAATTCAAAACATGGGATGAGCAAAAAAATCACAGTAAGGGATACCAAAAGAGGGAAACTGTTAGTTTTCAAAAACAACAAGTGAACCATGAATACATAATAATAAGTATCACTTTTAACCTTTATGAAGTAGTAAATACTCTTCACTAAATAAAATATCATTGCTTACCCTTTTGTAACCAAAATATTACCATAAAACCCAAATCAACAACACATAACACATAAAGGTAGCTTGGGACATAAATGTACGTACATGGAATAACCATACGGTCCGCTTCCACACATATCACTAAATGGAATAGACATAGTGCTAAATTCCATACCAATGCATTGGAGGTTATAACATAACCACCCATCATAGTATTCATGGAAGAACCCATCATTTGGTTTATCACGTAACCACCAGTTAAATATCCAAGTTCCAACATAAAATCATAACACATACAATAAATATAAAGGAAAGAAAACAATTCCACATATCAATCACAATATATCACATAAATATATTGACATAACAAATCCATTTTCAATACTTTTTTCAATACCACAAATATGTAAACGACTATATGGTGTTTATTTTATTTTAAAAACATTATGGATTTTTGAGGAAGCCAATGATCAAATAATACTCGCAGTGGAAGAAAGGTTGTTGTCACTGCTTACATTAAAAGAAACATTCCTTTTTGTCATTTAGTAAAACGCTTCGTAGAAAAATATTACCTTTAAAAATTCAAGGGTGTTTATACAGCGTATAAACGAAATTCATGTATTAAAACAAAATATGCCTCAATGAATGGAGATTGAGATGATGTCCCTTACCTCATGTCCGACTTGACTCGATCGTTCTTTAATCTCTGGAATAATTAACTAATGTTCATTTCTTCTTTCTTAAGAACCTTTTTCAAGTTTATTATTCCTTTCATATCACTTATTTCCATGTTATAAAGATTATGTAATCATTTATGTTAATATTATTCAATTTGTCATTCGTTTTGTCGATATATGGCACTTGATTCAAACATGGACTTCTTATAATTACATTTTGTAAATTTAGTCAAATATACTTTATCTCTAAAATGATAATCATGATGTATAATCATATATATCATATATGTCTAATATATACATTTATTTATAATAGTACATAACATTTAGAAGTAAGAAATGGAATGCACCGTTCCTGGAGACGGTAAGCCGTACGTATGCATGAACGCTACTTCCATTTATATTTCATATTTAATGGAATTAAAACATAATGACACATAGTAGTATTATAATTCTAGTATTTTATCATATATAATATCGTTAGATATGTCCTTTATATGTACCACAGATAGTATGAACGAGTCATATCACTTTGAGGGGATGATAGTCCGCACGTCCTCTAATGAGATTATCACGTTTACCCATAATGGATACAATAAAGACATCCTATAAATGGAAAATACAGAATCATAAAGTAAAAATAAATATAATACATATCATATATAAATACAGTGCCATCATAATGGCCACCATGAGAGATGGTAGGAGATAATCGAACAATCATTGTTTCGTGAGGTGTTAGTTTTCCATCCACAGAAACATTATGTTCTTCATCCATTAGATGGAGGTGTGTGTAAGTGTAGTTAGAATCCTTCTCATGAAAAATAGTATAATATTTAGGATAATATTCTTTTACAAAATAAAATAATAAAAAGAGTTTAGGGGTTGGATAAGTAAAATAAAAGAAAACAATTTAAGTGAAACTGTTACTTTTAATTTGGGTAACTCCTTTGGTTTTAACCAAATGACTTCTTGAAGTGCCTTCTTCATAAGTTAAGGCTTCTAAGAGGAGGAGAGGGATATAGAGAGATTAATTTTGTATATTTTGGATGATCCAAATATCTTGAGAGGAGTGAGTTATTGGTAAAAAGTGGTCTTCTTTTATAAGGGAGAGGAGGGTCTCTTTAAGAATGTGTGATAATATTATTTTATTATATAATGATATTCAGTTTCAAAACGTCCAAAAATCAATAACGGTGAAGATAGAATGACTCATGGTAGAAGTAAAATTATCCAATAAAAATTGGACATGTTTTGAATAATATTTTAATCATTATAATCTTATTTATTTAAATGATTTATTAATGAGGTAAATACATTATCATTATTTTGTCATAAATAATTTAATTTTTTGGTTGTCTAAAAATTATTAAAAAAATACCATGATGTAGGAAATCTTTTTATCCTTCCAATGAATTTTTATAGTCGAAAATATAACTTATATAACACCATATAAAAATTAATTACTAAAAGACTTTTGTTAATGAAAATTTTGTCTTTACATTAAATTAATTAATCCAAATTGGCATTATCACTCCCAAATAGCTAAATGGGGTCACAAAGTTGACCCAAAGATTCCCATGGTTGTAAATGACTCACCCAATAAGTATTGGAAAAGGTGTTAAGGTAATTTTGTATTATTATAGTATTCTTTTTACCTTGAATTACCTTATTTACCTTTAACCGTGGTAAATAAAAGTCAAAAGATACTATTCACCAAACATTATTTTCATCTTCTTGATCAACATTTTTCTTCTTTATAATAACCATGTTTGTAGGATTTTCTAAATTCAATTCACAAAAGTTGTAAATTTTCATTCAAATCAAAATGTTAGTTTTTTAACTACTACTAAGTGTTTTCAATATTCATCAAAATTTGAAGTTTTCTAGAAAATACCAAAAAATAATCCTAATAATTATGTGTTATTCCAAATTCAAAAATTATGATTAATTTTTTAAATTAAAAACATAAAATAGTCATTAATTTTTTGTAAAATTAATTCATGCTGTTAAAACAAATATCGTGTTTTTTAAGAAACATTAACTATCAAAAGATCGACACTTTTTTATGTCTAATTTCAAAGTGAAATTAATTCCAATGAAAAAAATTGGATTAAATGGTAAAAATATATTTTCATTTAACATTAAAATAAACTAAATAGATTATATAACCATATTAATATATCATATTAAAATATAGTTTTGAATTAAAATACAATGTTTTCACTATTCATTAAAAAATTAACATTATCGGAAAAATACCAAAAAAATTACGCAAAGTAAAATTTGAAGTCCCCATTCTAAAGATGATTTATATTTGTTCCATTATAATGTATTAAAGTGACCAAAACAATATTTAATGAGGGTTATCCATTAAAAGGAGGTAAATCGACCTTTTAAGGCAAATTATGCTTAAAATTAGATTTATTCACATTTTAAGCGT
The DNA here is from genome assembly GCA_963277665.1 of Viscum album. Taxonomy (NCBI): domain Eukaryota; kingdom Viridiplantae; phylum Streptophyta; class Magnoliopsida; order Santalales; family Viscaceae; genus Viscum; species Viscum album. Next base: position 1,937,274,642 of record OY728137.1, read on the forward strand.
ATATCATTTATTGGATGCATGTAAATACATTTAACAAACATGTATAATCATATTTTAGTTACTTTCATTAATTCCCACCAATACAACGGCTAGTAGTTAACTACCATTTTAAATAATAATATTATATTATTAGTGTGCAACGTAAGATTCCAAAGAAACATGTTGTTGTGTATCGGGTATGCTATCGAACATAGCTACCCCTTTAATGTAAAATTAATATTTAATTCACAAATATTAATAAATATTAAATATGAATTATTCTTCATTTACTTGGGATATTACAGATATTATCTAACCCATTGTATGGTTTCTAAATATATATCTTATGTGATTCCTTGGAAGAGGAAGTTATAATAAAAAATAAGCTTTTACGGTGGAGAATGTGGAAAAGAAAATGGAAGAGCATCTGAAGGTGGTAGATGTTTTGACATGCTACAACCACCAACCCAATGTGGTATATTCCAGGATCAGTGTACTGGGGGGCATGGTCAATAGATACTATAGCCAGTGGATCTTTCTGGTGTGGATTATCGTTGAAATATAAGAGGTATGAGGTGTGTGTTTTTTTCATAGTTAGGCTACAGATAGATATTGGTGAAATTCAATCCTTTATTTCTACTTATCTATTTTGAGACCTAGAGTGTTTGGTTAAGCTCATGGCTCATCTGTTCCACTTGGATACTCCAAATAGAGTTGAATCAGTGATCACACATTTTTGTCGATATTGAGACCTGAATCATAGTGGTGAGTGTTTCATCTGGAATTTCATTATAGTAGCGATGAGGAATTATTAAATTATCTTACGCGTGGATTGAAAATCTATAGTTCATACCCAAATATGTTGTTTCAAGTAGAATATTTTGTGTGTTCATAGTGATGGTTCATGGTTTTACTATATGGACGAAATGTTAATCAAAGAATAGAAGGATAAACCCATGAATTTGAGGGTGTAGTTGATCACTCACCAGTTGGTTAGTACGAATCTTAGTGAAATGTATTATATGTTCCCTACAGTGGTGTCGGACTACGAGGACATCTTTCAGGATGAAATTTTAAGATTACCTCCCTACTAAGTGAAGGAATTTTTAACTGATATGTACCATGATATTCCCTTAATATCATCACCATTTTAGTAAATGACTCTTGATGTGCTTTGGGAGCTATGGGTTCATTTGGAGGACTTATAGAAGAAGTGTTTTTCTAGACCTAGTGAATCACCATGGGAAGATCATGTTTTATTCACCATGATGGTGGATGGTAGTTTGAGATTATGTGAAGACTACCGTCTCCTAATCTATGTGACTGTATGGAAAAAGTACTCACTACTAAGGATTGATGACGCATTGATCAATTTATATTGGGAATGATGGTTATTAATGATTGATCATATATTAGGTTATCACTAGTTACGATTAAGTATATATATAAGACTTCATTCATAAGTCAATATAGTCTCAATGAATACATTGTGATGCCCATTGGTATGACGATCGCCCTAGTAGTGTTCACGGGACTCATGAACATGGTATCATAACCATTATTATAACATTTTTTGGTAGTCCTCATCAATGATATCCTAGTTCTCTTGACATATAACAACGAGCACATGAGACACATATAGATATTTTCTGATGTAATTAGATTCCACCATCTCTATGGGAATATCTCAATGTGCTACTTTGATATTCTTAAGGTAAAATTTCTAGCATTTATTATCATAGAAGTTGGTGTAACATCAGACCCGACAATAGTTGATGAAACGTTTTCTTTGGTTCCACTAAAGATAATGACAGAGGTGTATAGTTTCCTTGAGCTATTAGTATATTCTAAAATATTCATTCCTGATTTCTTCAGGATATCATATCCCATGATATATTATTCCTGAAAAAGGAATCCTTTCATGTGGATAGAGTGGTTCCAACATTCTTTTCAGGTGTTGTGAAAAAGATTGATGATCACTCACATCTTGATATTTATAGAGGGGGTGTTAGTTAAATAGTGTTTTTTTGATATATCATGAAGCAGTCATTAATGAGTTCTAATGATGATTTATATCGTGATTTTATTTGGTTCACAATATTTTAGAACACATGGTGAAAACTATGTATTCCATAATCTTGATTTAGTAGTGGTACTTCTCACAGTAATTATATGGTGACACTAACATAGGAGTGAGAAACTTATAATATATTATGATTGAAAGATACTCAAGTATATCTTTTTTACAAGGATATTGACTTGAGGCAGAGGTGATGAGTATAGTTCATCTAGTATTATGAAATTGAGAATTTATAAAATCTTGGGAAGGGGGCATGATAATATATTCTATCAATAGGATTGCTTGTTCATAGTAGCTAAGAATGTGTAAGAGAATTTTTCCTCATTCAAGATATCATATTTGTATGGGGATGGATCATATTATCTCCAATTGATGGTTATTACCCCTATGATTTTAGTGTGACTCTAGTAGGCACATCTCGGGGAAAAAAATTGTGAAATCAAATGTATTCAGATATACATTGGACATGATGGTAATTGATTTTCTGACGTTGGGTAGCATTTTTTTATTTTTAGAGGTTTCATGAAATTCCAATTATTTTTCAAGAGTTGTAAGAAAGTGAATATCATAAATCTCTTTTTCCAGTACATCTAGTTTTCCCAATATTGTTCCATGTCCTCCGAAGATAGTTTTAGTGGCTAGGGATAAATAAGGTCGTTACATAGTTCATCATTTGATTCCATATTTGTTTGAAATTGAATGTTGAGAACCTAGTTCTAGCATCATTATCTCAACCCATTAAGGATCTAGAGTAAATGTGGTATGAGATATACATGGGCTTTATGTTGGGTTTACCATAAAAATCAAGAGGACATGATTCCATTTGTGTGACTATAAACTGACTCACCATGTTTTACCACTTCCTAGCTATTCAAGGGGAGATTTAGGTAATGATATTGGCACACCTATTCTTGGAGGATATAGTCCAACAATATAGAGTTCCCTTTATGATCATTTATAATAGAAATTATTTCATCAGATATTATATGTGGAAAGTATTGTTGGAGGCTTTTGGTCCTCAACTACATTTGAGCATTAATTCCCCCACATACTAATAGTTAGAATGGTTAGACCATTCATATCATGGAGTATATATTGTATGTTTTAATGTTATAATTTTTCATAGTTTGGAGGATGACCTATCATTGGTTTAGTTTCCATGCAATAAGTAATATCATTCCACCTTCAGTTTGCAATCATTTGAGGCCTTGTACGTACATTGCTATATATCACCCATATCATGGACATACTTGGGTGAGTCAGCACTAATGGTCCCAATGTTTTTTTGGGACACTAATGAGAAGTAGTATATCATCCCAAAGTATATGATGCCTACAAAATGGCATCAGAAGTCATTTGTGGATTGCAGATTTATGGGTTTGGAGTTTGTGAAGGAAGACCATGTGTTCATATGGAGTTCACTCATAAAATAATTATAGGGGTTTTATAGTGGTGGAATGATATCTCCCATATCAATTTTTTGTTTCCATATATTACATTGAGTTGGAGAGGTGGTTTCCAACTTAGGTCTACCACTACAGTTATAATTAGTACATGTTGTCTCCCACGTGTCGCAGGTGATGAGGAATGTTCACAATCTGTTGCATTTTGATGAATGTGGTGAGATGGACATTGAGGATGGAGCTACCATTGTAGAATACCATATAGATATCAAGGATCATTAATAGATTAAACTTCAAGGGAAAATAATTCCCCTAGATCATATTTCATCGAACATAATGAATATTCAGGAGAGCACATGGGAGCGGGAGACGCAAATTCTTGGTACATACCCACATATCATTTTCTAACCTTTTATTTTGGCATTCTAGGATTTAAAACCAGATGAGGGGGAGATTTTATCAACTATATTTTTTCTATGTATTTTTATTGAACATTATAGGAAATATTTTTGGAGCTAGACTTGGAGAGGGGGTGAAATTTTTATTAACAGTGTGTCAAAAATTAATTTTTGATGTATAATAAATATATTAAATGATAAAACATGAAATTTTCATGAAATAGTGGAAAAAATTAAAACATTTCATTGAATTAAAAATCAATGACTATACTTGAATTCAGAGTGTTGGTTTTACCCTAGGTGTGATTTATGCATTGAGCACGTGGGATGTTCGGGTTGGGCATGGTTGAAGGATAATGATTAAATGAATTAGTCTAATAAATTAATTAATTTTATTTATTACCTTGATAAACTAAAATTTCTATATAAATTCAATTATTTTGGATTTCTAGGGTTATCCACAGAGACCTGAAAATTGAAAGGATCCATTAGAGAGAGTTGGAGGAGCATCTATTTGTCAATGAATAGCAGATCGTGGATCATCAATCGGTGTACGATGAATCTCATAGATTATACCAATTATAATGTGATAGAGTTTTTATTTTCTAGTAATTGATCCAAATCAAGGAAGGATTGTTGTTTTATATTGATTATTACCCATTTGATTATTTAGATGATGAATGCGAATAAATCAACCAATAGATTTATTCAAGATTTTTTTGTATCGAGGGTATGGGATTGTCTACAAGAATTATTGGAAGAATTGTCTATTTCAATTTTATTATTATTTTTTAATTAATAATGGAAATGGATTGAGGTAAAAAAACATGACCAATGATCATCCCTCTTTGTGTTTTCTTTGATTTATCCCCAAAATTTTTGGTGTTAATGTCTAATACTCATTTTTACCATTGGAGCGACAAAAAACTAGTAAATCAACTGAAAGACACATTTCTTCTCGGACAACAGTTTGATATCAAAGATTCAACCTTTTATCAATGAAAAGACAAAACTATGATATTTGATGAATGATTAGGGGTATATTTTTTGATATCATTATTTATATCATTGGAATATGGTGATAGATGGAATGGGTGGAATATTTTCAAACATAATTGAAGGGGTGGAACTCATTGATCATCAACGGAAAGGATCGACCGGTTTTTTCATAAATTCTCAATGAGAGGTTTGGTTAGATCGACGATCAGGGGAGAATAAAATGATCCATCAACAATATATGAGATTCTAGAAAATATCATAGAACACGGTGTGTAATCTGGGATTACAAGATGTGTCACACCCTAGCTACAACATTGTGGTTTCCCCAAGAATGTTAAATATCACATGGTGTGTGGACTCTATCCCACGGTGTGTGTCTAGACGCAGTACATCAGTGTATACCTCAAAGCATACGGAAACATATCTAATATTACACCAGATTGTACATTCCATGTACTCTGACGTGGAAATTGACAAACCCGGTGTACACAGGAATATTAGTGTATTTGGACACAACCATCCAAATACATGACCAATAGTACATGGGATTGTGTATGTCGTGTACTTAGGAATGGAAAAGATAACAAAAACGATCTACGATACTTGTGTCAGACCCAGTTCCAAAGAGACATTTTGTGTACTATTAGTTCACACCATATTCTCTTTTAATGATGGTTTAGTGCCCTTTTCCTCATCACCATGGAAATGTATTACGTGGGAGAATTTTCATGATTCATCCCACAAGGATTAGTATAGGATCATGTCTTGCATATCAAATGGGGGTCCCTTTAGCGGGACTTCTTAGATAGAGATTTTTGAATAATTATGTGATGCATGGAGTGAGATCCTATATCATTATCTTTCCCTTGGTGGATTTTTTGTTATTTTCATGACCATCGTTGTACGGGTGTTGATCATCTACATAGCGGGTTATTATAGATTTATTTTCTTGTATACCCCATGGCCATGGGTGTGATCATAATATTTGAATGATTCTCTTCAGAAATTCAGGATACAGAATTTATGAAGAGACCTTATGTGTAATACATCTCTGATAGAATCCATCAATGCTATCTGACCCATGGATCATCTTCTCCCAAAAAAGATCTATGTGGAAAATTATAGTAGGATTTGTATTATTGAATTGAAATTGTTACTTTTCTCAGAGACTATGTTACATTGATGAGTATATCTATGTATTATTTGTATATGTATTGTATAAATATACTTATGATGATATAACTATTTTTATTTTTGATATATGCTTAGAGTTTTTTTGGGTGTCTTACTAGATAATGTTATACTCACTCATTCATGGCCTTTTCACACACATATTGTGTCTTATGCCTAAAATAGACCTTTTGTTGGATTCCTAGAGGGTCTCGGCCTCAGAAACTCTTAGTTAGCTAGACTAACCAAGCTGTGTTTTGGTAGTTACCATCATAGAAGTACCCTTCTATACATTCAGGTAGTAATTTTTTTCATACTCTCTATGGTGGGATTGTATTTCTGCCTTTTTTCATTCCATTTCATTTTCATACTCTTAAAGTGTGATTTTTATTTATACATTCATGGATTAGCTATTTTTCTAAATTTAAGTATTGAATGTGACTCGAGACATATTTGTTTGTGTACAATTGAATTTGGTTATGGCCTCCCATATGGGAAATATTCCTTCTCATTTCTAGCCTCCATCCCATGGACTAATAGATTCGGGCTTGGGGAAGTCGTAAAATGGGACGCTTTGGAATGGATTATGTCCCTTTGGGGGAGATGTGATGATATTGATTATGGTGGGGGTCATGTAGGGTAGGTGGATGGCATGATTTTGATGTCCCTTAATTTTATAATATCCAATTACAGTAGTTATGATATGAGATGTGATGTGATTTAATAGGGGAATAAGGGTGGGATGTTATCTGATTTTATGTCTTTCGTAAGTGGGGGCAGTGTTAGGGCAGATGATGTTGTGATACGATAGAGGTAAATCTTTGGGATAGTGGTCTGGGATACCCATTTAGATAGTATTTATATTACATTACTATGATTGGATTAATTATATGTTTAGTGTTCCATGGTGACGATGGGTTTGGCTAGCATAGAAGTGTTTGTTATTTTTGGGTCTACTATTTTTTAATTGGTTCATTAGTATGCTCTTATCACATATAAATGAGATCCTTTGGTTTTCCTACTGAGTATACCTATATTCTCAGTGAATTTATATAAAAAAAATTTAGGTCTCCATAAATTCTTTGTGGACTGTGATTGACACTACTAGATACGACCATTGTCTAGGTGATGTGTCTCTTTTTTATCTTTGTTTTTGGGTATTCAATTTGGTGACATTTTCATGTATCAAAAATATATTTACATTAATTGTGGAATGATTATGTTTTCCATTTATATTATATCATATATATTTTTTTGTGGATTATGCAATTTATCTCTCGGTCCAACATTTTTATAGAGGCTAATGCCTCTAATTTCATGATATTTTTATTACCTTGGTGGTAGTTTCCAACCCGGTCCCTACTAGAGGTGGGACTTGTTGGTCATTAACTATCTCCTTTCATGTGGTATATTTTGTGGGAGGGGTCATGATAGATATAATAATGTATTTAATGTATATATGTAATATTTATGACATAGTTATACTTATGGAATTATAATATCATATATACCATCATAGATTACATTTTGGTTAAAATGTTATAACATAACTCGTGTGTGAGGCAGACAACCACCTTGTCAAGTGATGTCATTAGTTTTTCACATATTATTTACATGGATGGTAATAATGATAACAATAATGAATATATTTGATAAATATAACGTGATATTGTGTCTTTTAAATAGAAATATCATACACTTCTTTACACGTCACACGTTAAATGTAATAAAATCATCGCTCGTGTGTACGTATGACCTACTACTTCCATGAAGCGGTGGAACTCATTTTTCATTACCCATATTACAGAATGGATATATTAATGAATATAATGAGTAAATGTATTTTTATAACATTATTATTATTATGATTATTGTGATTTTATATCCTATATAAATGTAATAGTACTCTCGTCCAACTAAAATTTAATTTTTATTAGTCAATTTTGAGGATAAATGGGAAACTAAAGTTAGCATACAAGACCACTATGTCAAAAAAGAGCTCACAAAATGATTAAACACAAGACTTTGATTACATGAATCAGATACCCTATAAAGTTCCCATTTCAGTGGACTAACCTATATTTCTGGGTCCTCTCTAATAAGATTTTTAAGGTGAGTAAGCATTCTCTCCATTGTCTGGATGATTCCTCTGTGTTGATTATTCTATGACTGATGCCCTAGTCTAGTATTAGATATTTTTATCTATCCATGAATCTTGATCCTCACTGGCAAGAACTTACAACCTTATTCCATGAATTCTTTTGATCTCCTCTTCTATGACATTGGGTTAGATAGCTTTTTCATACATTTCTTCCTTGGAGTACAGAAAAAGTTTCAAACACTCTCCTATTTCTTCACATTCCACATTTATTAGGGATTTTCGTTCATTGTTCCTTACCTTCTTGGATGATCTAATCTCCATTGGATTTGGAAAATGGGAGTAATCCTTGGGTCCCTTGAATTGTTTACCTTATACCACTATACATTTATCTGAATCACGAAATCCTTTTTCCCCTTCTTCCGTTGATGGATGCCTAGCCTATTACCTGGAAATCATTCCATGAAATCCACATATAGTTGAATATAGTTCTCATCACCTAAAGTATCTTCCTCTTGTGTCATGGGGGGTTTTTGAACATCCAAACCCTCAAATCGGTTCACTATCTTAATCCCATAATCTTCTTTGATGACCCTGTACATGCAAAAAATCTCACCTTATCCTATATTATTCTCCAATCCATTATTTTTCCCCCATTCACAGCCTTCAAATAAAATGCAGGGTTGTCACCGAGTATTTTTGGGTCTACGGTCCCCAATAAAGTCACTCCATCCACCATAATTTTTCAATAATGATTCTCTATTTCAGCCAGAAATATAGACTTTCCCTACACCATGTCAGAGCTCTCAAGACTACTAATAGAAACTAGTATATCCACTTCCATCATTGTTGTTCCACCCCCTACACAACCTCCTTTTCGCCCACCTGCAAGGGAGTTATTCACAAATCCTCAAGAAGGCGGGAAAAATCCTATTCTACTTGTAGTTTTGCCACCTTCAACTTTACACAATTCACTACATCTGACGGAGATAATGTATGCCATTTTTGAAGCTGATTCTCCTGGGATCCGGGCTCCACTCTTGTATAGACGAGTTGACTAATGGATTCCACCACCTTTGGAACAGCCCCGCTCAACTCCTCACACCTTCCCATGGCAGTATTATCCCGAGACTTATTGACTAATTGACCCACCTTCACATCAGACCCCTCAGCTGGACATTGGACTAGAATTGTAATTTCCCGCCTCTAAGACCGCGACTGCAACCAGAGACTATATGGACTAACCGATGGAACCACATGCGGAACACATATAATGACTCAAAGGCAAATTTTTTGCTTCAATCTGAACTAATAACCAACTGAGATCCAAATCCATTCTTTTGGTGCCTTCAAGGCATCAACCAAAACACATACGCTGGTGAAATTGGATGAAAAAATGAAGAAGTGTGATTATCTGAGCACAAATACCTTCTGACCAAATTCACCAGCATATAGATAATCAAAGTGTTCTGGAAAAGGAGAGGTCGGTCAAGGAAGCATACCAAAACTGCTGTCGAAGGCACATCACGATTCATACTGAATTCAAAAGACCATTGAAGTAGGTGAAAACCCAATCCATTGAAAATTCGGGGGGTGTTGGACCATGAAACTATAAAATCATCCTTTAATGTGAAACAAATCATCAAGTGACATTGATCATGAAGACCTGCCACTGCATGATCTTGAAGCCCCCATGAATAAAAAAACTATTAAATGTGGAAGCCCATGGTCGGATATCCATGATTCGAGCCACATATGTCAGCCAATGAAGATCGGAAGATGCGTTGAATTCTTTTTTTAATCATGAGATATGGCGAGCCATTATGCAAATTCGATAAATTAGGGAAAAGTGGGATCGACGGGAAAGCAGGAAGGAATTTTGTGTTAGTGAAGTGGTTGAAGGGTGTAGGCATCAAGGATGAAGGTTTTGAAATCCCCCCTCCTCTGACAGGTATTAGGGGGTCGGATCGACATGCATCTCCACTAGGACACCACTTCCATCGAGGATTTGAGCTCTACATGACCATCCCATTAAATTCTCTCATGAAACAACTTGCATTAAAAACAAGGAAATTGACATCTTTAAAAAATAATGAAATATTATTAAGAAAATGATGGTAAATGTTATAATATAATCATATATGATATTATATATTTGATTATGGATCTTTAATAAATTGATATACTTATTAAAAAGATTATATACGAGGTTAAATCATATTCAACTAATGGAATGTGTGAGGTAAGAGACATCATCTCAATTTCTCTTCATTGAGACATATTTTGTTATTCTGCATCTAATTTATTTTATATTGTGTAAATTCTACCCATTATAAATGTTATTTAATAAATCTATATTAATTCATTGTATTTACTGTTTCCATTTGAATTATATCATCAAAGGGGATTTTATGAGAACATTACTGAGTGGTAAGGTATTTTCTCTAAATTTACATTTCTTTGAGACATATTTGTAAATATTAACCTATTCCCTTTTATGTGGTGTATATAATACCCCCCTTATATTTTTAACATGATTACATATATATTTAATATAAGCAGTTTATTTCATTTATTTTCCTCAAGGGGATACAATTCAATGTATACCAATGGGGTAAAAAATTGGTGAACAATCTCACTTTATTTTATGATCATTTATTTTCTCCTGAAATAATCACATTCATGTTATCTTTTTTCATTAGAGACTACATTCTTCAAAAATATAAATATTATTTTATGAGGCATATATTTATTTTCTAAAACATATTTTATTTCTATATATTCTTTTTAATTTTAATGTTATTTGATTTACTTGGAAAATATTGTTAAATCCGTTTCATTATCTTGATATGAATATTGGATGATAAATAATATTGATTCGTTAATTAAATTAATTATTTAGTATATGAGGAATTATTTTGAAAAGAAATTTTTTGTTGGTATTTATTATAGATAGTCCCTCATTGAATCAATAGTTCTAATGAGAAATATAAGTTTGCCAAATTTAATTGGTTTTTACCCCTAGTTTTAAGCATCTTTGTGAAAGCATTTGAAAATATTGGTTTCTTGATGCCCGATATCATGAAATATAAAATGTAACCATTTACCTCAATGATAATTCAGTAAATATTTTTATCCATGAGATTTTCACAATCATATTATCTCTTTATTCTTCTCATTCTCAGTTTATGGATAAAATGGAAGGTTTTTTTAGTTACTTACTTTGCCATATTGATTATGAATAATCCATTGGAGATAGTAAATCAATTGAATAAATGATTTTTTTTATTTATTAACCATTCCATCCTGATTGTAATTTATTGATTCATGATTACATATGCTGTATGTAACCCTTACTAATCATTTGAGATATAACTTATTTTTTCCCTTTTTCGATGATAAGAAAAAAAATTATTGGTATGACTTCAAGGACGCCAAATGTTTTCCATTTAAATAATTTCTATTTTATTTAACTATGTAAAATGGGTATCATGTTTGTATCTAGTTATGAAAAGATGTTAAATTGTCTGTTACATGAATATTTATCCCATTGTATTTGTGTCAATGTAATAAAGTTTCACCAAATCTGTGTAAGTGGAGTTAGGGAAATTACAATCATTATTTGAAGACATTGACTAGGTATAATGAATAATGAAATAAAAGGTAGGATGACACATAACATTATATGAATTCATAGATTAGGAGATGGATACAAATTAAACTATAGGATAGACATTAACATTGGAATGACATTTCTTTAAATGAATATATCTCTCTATATAAGGAAAAATTGGGAATTTTACTTCAAATAGAGACTTTTATTTTAGGAAATATTTAATGTAATCTAAAAGTAATTATAGAGTGTAATAAAAATAATCATTCACTACTCATAAACACACATGATTAACTAAATCAATGAATTCCAATCCAAAATGGATAGTCCAGAATTACATAAAACACATGGCCAAAAATTCCCATGTCCATAAAATTAATTACTCCTAGAATCCATATATTTTATGAATTTGATAGTTTAACTTAGAAATATCATCACATAATACATCTAAAAAACCAAACATTATTTTTGAGTATACAAATACAAAGAAGTATTTATCTAAATTAATGTCTTATAATACTAAAAGAGACATATAACTAATCAGGTAAAACTACAAACATCTAAAAAATTATATCATTTTGATAATAGACTAATGATGTAACATCCCACGTAAATAAAGAATAAAACATATTCATATTTATTAATATTTTTTAAAAAAATATTAATTTTATTTTAAAGGGGTTGCTATGTTCGATAGCGTACCCGATACGCAACAATGAGTTCCTTTGAAAACTTACGTTGCACACTAGTAATATAATAATATTATTTTAAATGGTAGTTAACATGTAGCCGTTGTATTGGAGGGAATGGATTGAAATAACTATAATATGATTATATATGTTTTTAAATATTTTTACATTTATCCAATAAACAATAAAGGCTTAAAATACGGAAAGAATTCAATTTTAGGCATTTATACCCTAATTTTTCACTAAAGGTTCATTTATCGTCTTTTGATGGAGAACCCTGTTTAAATATAGTTTTGGTCACTCTTATACATTCTTTTGGGCCAAATAAAATCCTTCTTTATAATTGGGACATCAAAATTTACTTTGTGTATGTTTTTGTTATTTTTCGGATAAAGTTCAATTTTTATGAATAAGTGAAAAATGTTGTATTCTAATTCAAAACCTATTTTTAATCTAATTTATTTATATGATTAGATTATCTTTTGAATTGGTCTTAATGTGTAATCTGAATATATTTTTACCATTTAATCCAATGTTGGTCATTGTAATCAATTTCACTTTGAAATTAGACTTAAACTAGTGTCAATCTTTTAATACTTATTGTTTTATAAAAACGCGCTATTTGCTCTGACAGTGGGAATTAATTATTAAATTAATAAATGTGACTTATATGTTTTGAATTTTGTAAAATAGACTTCATTTTTGAATTCGGAATATCAAATATAGCTTAGAGTGAATTTTTGGTAATTTTCTGAAAAACTTCAATTTTTTATGAATAGTGAAACCACTAAGTGGTACTTATAAAAATTGATTTTCCGTTTAAATGAAATTTTTCCATCATTGTGTTTTTAATTTCAAAAATCCAACATACATGGTTGTAATTAAGAAGTAAAATGTGGTTCAATGAGATTAAAATACTTTTTTGGTGAATAGTAACTTATTAAGTTTTTAATCGCGATTAGTGGTAATTAGTGTAGTTTAAGGTAAAAATAATGCTTTAATAAAATTAGATGAGCTTGACACATGTCCTACCCTCATTGGTTGTGTCATGGTCGACCAGGAAAATCCATGGGTCAACTTGGGGACCCCATGGATTCACATTGGTTGTGAAATGACATAAATAACTTTTTATTTAATGTAAAAGTAAAAATGACACAAACATCATATGTTTTACGAAAACAATTTTTACATGGGGATATAAAGATCAGATTTGGGATTATAAATTGTAATTGGAAAGATAAAAAGCTTTCCTACATCATAGTAGTTTTTTTATAATTTTTAGACTTTAAATAAATTAAATTATTTATGACATCATGATGATGCATCGATGACCTCATTATTTAACGATTTAAATAAAATGGAAAGATAATGTAATATCTAAAACCTACACATGTCCAAAACCTATTGGTTGGGTATATTTCGAGTCCTTATCATCTTATCTTCGAAATATATAAATTTGGGACCTTATAAATTCGAATCACTTTTGAAAATAAAATAATAGTTTCATGATTTCCAAAAGTGCCCCTCCTCTCCTATTATAAAAGGCCCCCACCTCTACCTCATTTCACAAACTCCTCAAGCCTTTGCCTCGGCCATACCCTGCCCATTTACTCTCTCCACATACCTCTCCTCATCCTAGAGGATTCACTTTGGGATGAATCCTTTCAAATGAAGCCTTTAGGCTTAAATCAAAAGGAGTTACACTTTTAAAAGTAATTCATTCTCTCATGTTCATTTGTTTTATTTTTCTTCTTCAAACCCCTAAACTCTTTTTATTTACTTATTTTGTAACAACACCAGTATCTTAAATATACTAGGATGATGTTATAAGATTTATTCGAGCTACACTCTCACACAACTACATCAAATTGTTAAAGAACATACGGTTTCCGTGGATGGCAAAATTCTGCCTCTCGAAACGATGATTGTTCAATACTCATTTAACACCTTCAAAGGTGGCCATTATGATGTCACTATTTTTATATATGATATATAATATGTTTATTCTTTCCTTAAGCTTCTGTATTTTTCATTTATTGCATACCATTATTGTTTCCATTATGGGTAAACACGATATCTTCATTTTAGGAAGTGCGGACTACCGCCCCCTACAAGTGATTTGATTCGTTAATACCATATGTGGGATGTGTAAAGGATAAAGTTAATGATATTATATATGTTATTATACTAGAATTATAATATACTCTTATATCATTATGATTCCATTCCATAAAATACGAAATTGAAATGGAAGTAGCGTTCATGCGTACGTACGGCTTACCGTCTACATGAACGGTGCATTTCATTTCTTACCTCTAAATGTGATGTAATATTATAAATACATGTATATGATGAATATATATGATATATATGTTATCCAAATCATTAATATCATTCTGGATATAATGAACCTTTGACCAAATTAACAACATGTAAGTGTAAGAAGTCTATTTTTGACTTAAGAACCAAATACTGAAAAAATGAACATTATTAACTTAAATGATTACATGATGTTCATAACATGGTATAAAAGGAATAATGAACTTGAAAAAGGTTCTTAAGAATGTATAGATTAAATCAAGTTTATTATTCAGGAGATTAAAGAACGGTCGGGTCAAGTCAGATATGAGGTATGGGACTTCGTCTCAATCTCCTTTCATTGAGGCATATTTTGTTTTATAGACAACCTTCTTTTTACGGTGTATAAAACCCTTTGACTTTTATGTTTATTCAAAAGGGATATTTTTTATAATAAGAATTTACTAAACGACAAAAGCGAATGTTTTTGTCGTATGTATGCGGCAACAAAGACTTCTCCACCATCGTGACCATTATTTGAGTTTCAGCTTCCTCTACAAGCCATACCTTTTTTAAAAGAAAAATAAATACCATGTTTTACTTTTCTTTTATTTTGGTATTGGAAATGGTTTTCATAATGTTTTTATATCAATGTGTTGTATTTATATCTTGTGATTGAAAGGTGGAAATTTTATGTTTCCTTGATGCATGTTTTATGTGATACGATTATGTTGAGGTTCATGGGCATTATTATGAAGACGGGTGGTTCCGTGATAGACTAAGGGCGGGTGAGCCCGATATAGTTCTCCAATTCATTGGGTAATGTGAAGGAGTGAAACGTTAAAGTTTCTCCGAAGAGATTTAGGGAATATACTGTGATGGGTATTCCAAACGTAACCAAGAGTGTTACTCCCTATGTAAGAATGTTATGAATGCCTCAAGTTACCTTTATGTCTTATGATTTCTATGATTTATTCATGATTTGATGAGGTATCTTAAAGTGCTTGTGTTTTATGGGTAAAGTATGATCTCATCCTTATGTATATATGTACCCATGCATCCTTTCCATATTTTTATATCCCTTACTGAGCTTTTTATGCTCATCCAACGTTTTTTGAAATATTTTTCACAGGTCAAGGGAAAGGTACATGATATGATGATAGTGTCAAGGAAGTGTCAAGAATGAATCCATGTTTTATTTTAAATATGTTTCCATTGATGGGAATGAAGAATACTATCTTTATGTAACCACTTTTTTTATATGTGGAATGTAATGCAAGTTTTATGATCTAATTCTCTAAAACTCTAAACCAGAAAAGTTCCTCAATGTGTAATCTTGTAATAACTCAAGATTAAGTAATGTTTAAGGCTGGGGCCTTATAGTTGGTATCAAAGTTCAGTTTAGATAACTTTTGGAATTATAATTCTATTAAATGATTATCCAAAAATATTTTTTTTGAAATGATATATCATTTTAAGATTACCATGTTGCTTCATCTAAGACATGTTTGTTCAGAATGGTTTTCCGCAAAGGAAAAAAGGGAAGCAGTGCTAGGAAGGCATACATAAGGAAATAACCTTCCGAATCAGCATCCTAAGATGGTCAGAATTGGAACTGAATAGTTTGTTGCAGTAATGGCGCAGTTGACTCAAGAGATAAATGGCGATGGTATCCATGAACGAGATCATCCAGACCAACCGCAGAGGAACATGTCAGTGGTGGAACATTTAATGAGGCAACATCCCCCATCATTCAGAGGATCATCTGACCCTGTGCTAGATGAAGGGTGGATTAAAGTACTGGATAATATTTTCGATGTCATGGGGTGTTCAGACAATCAAAAGGTTAGTCTTGCTATTTATCATTTGGGGGTGAGGCAGATCAGTGGTGGTTGATGGTAAAAAATATCACGGACGCTGATGAGATTGATGCTCTCGACTGGGATGAATTCAAAGGTATGTTTCATGAGAAGTATTTTCCTAAGATTGTTCGACATAGGATGGGGAAGAAATTCTTGGAATTGAGGCAAGAGGAAGACTCAGTGGCTACCTATGAAGAAAGGTTCACTCGATTGGCAAGGTATGCTCCAAATTTTATCCGAGACCTTGATAGTAAAATCAATCGTTTTTACTCAGGATTAAAGCCAAAATATCGAAGGGCATTAGCTTCTAATGAGTTTAAAAGTTATGAAAACCTTGTTCGATGTGATGAGAAGGTGGAAATGGAGTTTGTCGATGATCAAGTGTTCTATAACAACCAACAGAAGAAGAGACTGATGTGGCAGGAGAAAGGTATGAATTTTTCAAACAAGTCTGATGGTAAGAAAACTAAGTTTCCAGTTTGTGATAAATGTGGCAAAAGGCATGCTGGGAAATGTCTTCTGAATTCTAGAAAGTGCTACCGATGTGGTAAGATGGGATATAAGGCTACTTATTGCACTAAAATGAATCAAGGTGAAGGTAAGACCAACTTTGATTTACAAATAGTGAAATGTTATAAGTGCAATGAGATGGGTCACTATGCAAATGAGTGTCTGAAAAAGAGATTGAGTGATGGGAAGTAGTTAGACTACAAGTAGAATGGGGTGGTGAAATCCTTTTCAACTACATTAGCAGATGTCGGGCCATCAAATGAAGTTGTATCAGCTCCCGGGAGCTCAGTATTTTTCAAAGATTGACTTGAGATCGGGGTACCATCAGCTGAAGGTAAAGGAGGCATATATTCCAAAGACCGTGTTCCGTATAAGATATGACCATTATGAATTTGTAGTAATGCATTTTGGGCTAACCAATAAACCTGTTGTATTCATTGACTTAATGAATATAATTTTTCATGAGTTCTTGGATAAGTTTGTGGTGGTTTTCATTGATGATATTTTGGTGTTTTCTAAAAGTAAAGAAGATCATGAAAGACATTTAAGGGTTATCTTGAAAACCTTAAAAGAAGATAAACTGTATGAAAAAATCATCAAGTGTGAGTTTTGGTTGCAAAAAATTTCTTTCCTTGGTCACATTGTTTCAAAAGATGTCATAACCGTTGATCCTGCAAAAACAAAAGTTGTGGAAGATTGGCCAAGACCCACAAATGTAACAGAGATTCGTAGCTTCCTTGGTTTGGCAGGATATTACCGAAGGTTTGTTAGAAATTTTTTACGATTATCTAGTTCAATGACTAAGCTCACTCGGAAGGGTGTTAAGTTTATCTGGACAACAGAATGTCATGATTGTTTTTAGGAATTGAAAAGAAGATTGGTGAATGCTCCAGTTTTGGCACTACCTTCTAGGAATGGTGAGTTTGTTATCTACAGTGATGCTTCATTGAAAGGACTTGGTTGCATCCTAATGTAGAATGATCAAGTAATTGCTTATGTTTCACGACAGTTGATTACTCATGAGGTAAATTACCCAACACATGATTTGGAATTAGCTGCTATTGTTTTTGCTTTAAAAATTTGGAGGCATCATTTGTATGGAGTAAAGTGTAAAATATATACCGATCACAAAAGTTTAAAGTATATATTCAATCACAAAGAATTGAACATGAGACAAAGGAGATGTCTTGAATTAATCAAGGATTATGATTGTACAATTCATTACCATCCAGGAAAAGAAAATAAAGTGGTTGATGCTTTGAGTCGAAAAAGTAATGCTTCATTAGCAATGTTGCGTTTGGAACGTGATCCTTTGGATAAGGATTTGAGGAACTTTGGCATAGAAGTTGTTGGTGTAGGAAGTTCTTCTTTTTTGTTTCATGTATCAGTGAGTTCATCTCTATAAGATAGAATCAAGCAAGCATAGAAGCAAGACAGTGAGTTGCAGAAAACTGTAGAGATGGTTCAGAAAGGTAAGTTGCCTGAATTTAACATTGATAATGATTGTGTTTTGAGATTTCGGAAGAGATTGTGTGTGCCTTGTGATTCACAGTTGAAGAGAGAGTTGTTATGTGAAGCTCTTAGTTCTTTGTTTTTAGTTCATCCTAGTAGTACTAAGATGTACAGAGATCTGCGGGAGTATTACTGGTGGGATGAAATGAAAAGAGATATTGCTGATTTTACTGTGAAGTGTTTGACATGTCAACAGGTTAAAGCAGAGTGGCAGTTACCGAAAGGGATGATTCAACCTTTACCAGTGCCAGAGTGGAAATGGGAGAATATATCCATGGACTTTTTTGTGGGATTACCAAATACATCTCGAGGTAATAATGAAATCGGGGTTATTGTTCATCGCTTGGCCAAATCTGCTCATTTACATGCTATACGAGATACTTTTTCCCTAGATCAACTTTCCCTTTTGTATCTTAAAGAGGTAGTCAGGTTACATGGAGTTCCTCTCTCCATTGTATCTGTTCGTGATCCCAGGTACACTTCTAACTTTTGGAAAGGCCTTCAGAAGTCGTTGGGTACTGAATTAAATTTTAGGACAACTATTCATCCTCAATCAGATGGGCAGTCAGAACGAACAATTCAGACCCTGGAGGATATGCTATGTTCTTTCTCTATGGATTATCATGGAAGTTGGGACCAACATCTTTCTTTGGTTTAATTTTCATATAATAACAGTTTTCATTCCAGTATACAGATGGCACCATTTGAGGCGTTATATGGGAAGCGGTGTCGAACTCCAGCTTTCTGGGATGAAGTGGGTGAAAGTAAGTTGATGAGACCAGAATTGGTAGAAGAGATGGCAGAACAAGTTCAGCTGATTCAGAAGCACATGAGAACAACTCAGAGTAGGCAGAAGAGTTATGCAGACAACAGGAGGAAGGATCTATCTTTTGAGATATGTGATCCTGTTTTTCTCAAAGTCTCACCATGGAAAAGTGTGATGTGATTTGGTAAGAAAGGAAATCTGAGTCCAAGGTTCATTGGACCATATGAAATTCTAGAGATAGTTGGATCAGTTGCTTACCGAGTGGATTTACCTCCGAGTTTATCTCAGGTACACAATGTTTTTCACGTTTCGATGTTGAGAAAGTATATTCCAGATCCATCTTCGGTTTTGAGTCCAGAGGTAGTTCAGCTGGAAGAGAACCTATCTTATGAGGAACAATCGGTCCAAATTCATGACCATAGGGAGCAAGTGTTACGGAATAAGGTGATTAATCAGGTAAAGGTTTTGTGGAAAAACCACATGATGGAAGAGGCAACATGGGAATCGGAAAATGCTATGAGGGATAAATACCCACACTTATTCGATATGTGAATAAAATTGCGAGGACGCAATAACCAAAAGGGGGGAAGGATTAACATCCCAGGTAAATAAAGAATAAGACATATTCATATTTATTAATAATTTTTTTTAAAATATTAATTTTATTTTAAAGGGGTTGCTATTTTCGATAGCGTACCCGATACGCAACGATGAGTTCCTTTGAAAACTTACGTTGCACACTAGTAATATAATAATATTATTTTAAATGGTAGTTAACATGTAGCTATTGTATTGGCGGAAATGGATAGAAATAACTAAAATATGATTCTATATGTTTTTAAATGTTTTTACTTTTATCCAATAAACGATTAAGGCTTAAAATACGGAAAGAATTCAATTTTAGGCATTTATACCCTAATTTTCACTAAAGGTTCATTTATCACCTTTTGATGGCAAACCCTCTTTAAATATAGTTTTGGTCACTCTTATACATTCTTTTAGACCAAATAAAATCCTTCTTTATAATTGGGACATCAAAATTTACTTTGTGTATGTTTTTGTTATTTTTCTGATAAAGTTCATTTTTTATGAATAAGTGAAAAATGTTGTATTCTAATTCAAAACCTCTTTTTAATCTAATTTATTTATATGATCATATTATCTTTTTAATTGGTCTCAATGTGTAATATGAATATATTTTTAACATTTAATCCAATGGTGGTCATTGGAATCAATTTCACTTTGAAATTAGACTTAAACTGGTGTCAATCTTTTGATACTTATTGTTTTATAAAAACACGCCATTTGATCTGACAGCGGGAATTAGTTATTAAATTAATTAATGTGACTTATATGTTTTGAATTTTGTAAAATAGACTTCATTTTTGAATTCTGAATATCAAATATATCTTAGGGTGAATTTTTGGTAATTTTTTGAAAAACTTCAATTTTTTGATGAATAGTGAAACCACTAAGTGGTACTTATAAAAACTGATTTTCCATTTAAATGAAATTTTGCCATCATTGTGTTTTGAATATCAAAAATCCGACAGACATGGTTGTCATTAAGAAGTAAAATGTGGTTCAATGAGATTAAAATAATTTTTTGGTGAATAGTAACTTATTAAGTTTTTAATCGCGATTAGTGGTAATTAGTGTAGTTTAAGGTAAAAATAATGCTTTAATAAAATAAGATGAGCTTGAAACGTGTCCTTCCCTCATTGGTTGTGTCATGGACGACCAAGAAAAGCCATGGGTCAACATGGGGACCCCATGGAGCCACTTTGGTTGGGAAATGACATAAATAACTTTTTATTTAATGTAAAAGTAAAAATGACACAAACATCATATGTTTTACGAAAACATTTTTTACATGGGGTTATAAAGATCAGATTTTTTATTATAAATAGTCATTAGAAAGAAAAAAAGATTTCCTAAATCATAGTATGTTTTTTATAATTTTTAGACTTTAAATAAATTAAATTATTTATGGCATAATGATGATGCAGCGATGACCTCATTATTTAACGATTTAAATAAAATGGAAAGATAATTTAATATCTAAAACCTAAACATGTCCAAAACATATTGGTTGGGTATATTTCGAAGCCTTATCATCTTATCTTCGAAATATATCAATGTGGGACCTTATAAATTCGAAACACTTTTGAAAATAAAATAATAGTTTCATGATTTCCAAAAGTGCCCCTCCTCTCCTCTTATAAAAGGCCCCCAGCTCTACCTCATTTCACACACACCTCAAGCCCTTGGCTCGGCCATCCCCTGCCCATTTACTCTCTCTAAATCCCTCTCCTCATCCTATAGTATTCTCTTTGGGCATAATCCTTTCAAAGGAAGCCTTTAGGCTCAAATCAAAAGGAGTTACACTTTTAAAGGTAATTCATTCTCTCATGTTCATTTGTTTTATTTTGCTTCTCCAACCCCCTAAACTCTTTTTATTTACTTATTTTGTAACAACACCCGTATCTTCAATATACTAGGATGTTGTTATAAGATATATTAGAGCTACACTCTCACACAACTACATCAAATGGTTAAAGAACATACGGTTTCCGTGGATGGCGAAATTCTGCCTCCCGAAACGATGATTGTTCAATACTCATTTAACACCTTCAAAGGTGGCCATTATGATGTCACTATTTTTATATATGATATATAATATGTTTATTCTTTCCTTATGCTTCTGTATGTTTCATTTATGCCATATCATTATTTTTTCCATTATGGGTAAACACGAGATCTTCATTTTAGGAAGTGCGGACTATAGCCCCCTGAAAGTGATTTGATTCGTTAATACCATATGTGGGATGTGTAAAGGATAAAGTTAATGATATTATATATGTTATTATACTGTAATTATAATATACTCTTATATAATTATGATTTCATTCCAGAAAATACGAAATAGAAATGGAGGTAGCGTTCATGCGTACGTACGGCTTACCGTCTCCATGAACGGTGCATTTCATTTCTTACCTCTAAATGTGATGTAATATTATAAATACATGTATATGATGAATATATATGATATATATGTTATCCAAATCATTAATATAATTCTGGATATAACAAACCTTTGACCAAATTAACAACATGTAAGTGTAAGAAGTCTATTTTTGACTTAAGAACCAAATACCGACAAAATGAACATTATTAACTTAAATGATTACATGATGTTAATAACATGGTATAAAAGGAATAATAAACTTGAAAAAGGTTCTTAATAAAGTAGATATTAACTCATGTTTATTATTCATGAGATTAAAGAACAGTCGGGTTATGTCGGATACGAGGTATGGGACTTCGTCTCAATCTCCTTTCATTGAGGCATATTTTGTTTTATACACAACCTTCTTTTTACGGTGTATAAACCCCTTTGACTTTTACGTTCATTCAAAAGGAATATTTTTTATAAGAAACGTTTACTAAACAACAAAAGGGAATGTTTTTGTCGTACGTATGCGGCGACAACGACTTCTCCACCGCCGTGACCATTATTTGAGTTCCGGCTTCCTCTACAAGCCATACCTTTTTTAAAAGAAAAATAAATACCATGTTTTACTTTTCATTTATTTTGGTATTGGAAATTGTTTTCATAATGTTTTAATATCAATGTGTTTTATTGATATCTTGTGATTGAAAAGTGGAAATTTTATGTATCCTTTATGCATGTTTTGTGTGATACGATTATGTTGAGGTTCTTGGGCATTATTATGAAGACGAGTGGATCCGTGATAGACTAAGGGTGGGTGAGCCCGATATAGCTCTCCAATGAATTGGGTAATGCGAAGGACTGAAATGTTAAGGTTTCTACAAGAGATTTAGGGAATATACACTGATGGGTATTCCAAACGTAACCAAGAGGGTTACTCCCTACGTAAGAATGTTATGAATGCCTCAAGTTACCTTTATGTCTTATTATTTCTATGATTTATTCATGATTTGATGAGGTATGTTAAAGTGCTTATGTTTTATGGGTAAAGTATGATCTCATACTTATGTATATATGTACCCATGTTTCCTTTCCATATTTTTATATCCCTTACTGATCTTTTTATGCTCATCCCAAGTTTTTTTGAAATGTTTTTCACAGGTCAAGGGAAAGGTACATGATATGATGATAGTTTCCAGGAAGTGTCAAGAATGAATCCATGTTTTATTTTAAATATGTTTCCATTGATGGGAATGAAGAATACTATCTTTATGTAACCACTTTGTTTATATGCGGAATGTAATGCAAGTTTTATGATCTAATTCTCTAAAACTCTAAACCCCAAAAGATCCTCAATGTGTAATCTTGTAATAACTCAAGATTAAGTAAGGTTTAAGGCCGGGGCCTTATAAATGTATCATATAATAATATGATATAAAATCATCAAAAAAAACATGTTACATTATTCTCCCAAAAAACCCATATTAGCTATAACGATTCTAGGAATCATGTGTAATATAAATTAGTAACAGAAGTTGATAACTGTGATAATAGAATACAAAAATGATATATCATCACCCATAAATGTGTTTGTAGAAGTAAATATGAACCATATATATATTTCACATGTTATCCAACCTTCCAACCATAAAAAATACATATCCCATCTATATATACATGAATCTTCCAGATCATTGTTCATACACAATTATATTAATATTGAAGAAAAAAATTTAAATTCTAAAATATTATTTTTCACACTCAAAACTATAAATTTCACATCATTGATTCAAATAATTTATAAGGATAGAATGATTATTCTGATAAAATATCCAATTTAAGAACACTTTTTTTTAGTTTGAAAATGAAAACTCCTAAATATTTAACGAACCATTAAACTAAATGTTATAAAATTTATTTGTAACTATTATTTTTTTACCATGTAATATATAAAAATAACATAAATGTACAAAAATCAGACAACCAGGATTAATAATCAAATGAGGAGTAATAAAATCCAGTTACAATATATTATAACAATGAAACAATTTAAAACCCATATATTTATTGATAGAAACCATGACCTCATCATTCAAACACATTGAAAAATAACACGGTACCACAACTTGTTCATTAATTATTTAAAATCAATAATACTTGATTCCTTATATCAAACCAAATGAAAAAAATCTCCATGGTGGATGGAAATTAGAAGAAAGGGAATGAAATATATAAATGGTACCTAGATATCAGCCTGATAAGAGCATTGACATGGTTTTAATACGATCTATCCTATGAAGAATGGAAAAATTAAATAAATTAGACAACCTAAATTTTTTTAGATAAATCCTTTGATTTTTCATGTTATGTTATAGAATTAAGAATTTTTTTTAGGTTAACTGGGATTTCATAAATCAAAATATTGGATCTTGAACTCGATGTAATTTTTGAGATGCATTGTCTCTAAGACTATATATGCCTCTTTTCAGAATAAAACCTAGAATGCACAATCCTAATTCATAGTCCCCATGACTATAAACTAACCATGAACTCATCCCATGCAATGGATAAAGACAACCATAATCATTATCCATGCTCACAAGGGAAATTCAGGTGGTTGTGTATTATTCAATGGGCCTCCAAAATAATTTTTCATGAATAATACTCTATAAATAAAATTAGAGGTTACATAATAAACAATGGTGTTATAATACACCTTATAAAAGAAAATTTATCTTATATATATCACTTGGACTCATTTTACGAACCGAAATTTATTAATTGGATCCTTATTTGATCCTTTATATTCTAATTATTTTTAAGTTAGTATATTCTTCCTAAAAACTCTCACTAGATGAATAATATATCCACTCAAGATCCTCTATTATTTATCATAAATCCCTACTAATGATTATATAAATGATTTTTCCATTTATAAATCTTTCACATTACTAAGTAGAAGATTAGATAGATCCATCTAATTTATTTCTAGTTGGGAGACATTAAACACATCTACAACTAGATTAAAAATTTATAGAAACTTTAAATGATAATATACATCACTAATTCATTAAATTATCATGAATGAAATAACTCCGTTAATTATTTCATTTTTGTTATTCTAGGTGTGATTAAAACATCATGAATACACTATTTAGAACCACAAACACCAATGAGGATTGTTATTGATCTGTAATGAATTGACCTACCTAGACCCACATAGATGGTAGATATCTGGTCCAATAGAACCCTAAGACGTCATCCATAATCCGAGGGATATATATTTGTACATGTAAATAATATCATAAAATTGTGGCCTTTGACAAGTGTAAATGTATACACACACCCAACTGTCTCCATGAAAAAGTTTAGAGGAATGTAAAAAAGTTTATGCAACATCAAAAGATCAGCCATGAATACAGAAAACACTATGTTATTCATTAGTGAGAGAAATAATAAAAAAATTTAAAGGAAAAAATACACACCCAACCAGAAAAAATTTCCCAAATGAATATAATTTGGAAGAAATGAATGGTGAGAGAGAGAAGCTCGTTATCCCAATGATCAACCACCATACATTTACAATAAACATGGGTATCATATTATCCACCAAAATTTCCACCAATATATATATAAATCAAATTTATAGTACATGACATATGTGGGAAAATCCTATACAAGGGTGAGTATATACATACCTAATATGAAACCCAAAAAATTGATGGTGAAAAAAAAGAATAAATGATATATGTAGTCATCTCAACCAAAAGAAAGAGGGAAAATAAACCCAAAAACATATATACAAAAAATTTAAAAGAACTCCAGAAGATAGATGAAGGAGATGTCCATTTGAAATTTTAGCCTACATCAATGTGTCTTCCAAGAGCTCTAAAAAAGGGCCTTCTATGATTCCTTACATATATTTTGTCTGTCTAGGCAACCTTGTGAATGATATTAATCTCGACACTATGTTGTATATTTTAAGGGAATAATCATTAATAGGGGAATCATTCCCCACAACAGTAGGGAGTTCCATTCGGTAGGTAGAGGACCCATACCCTAGTCCGCTAGGGGGTCCCAAATAGTTTTTAGAGGGCACAAACCATAGTTTTTTAGGGGGTGACACATAGTATATTGAGGAAATGATCCCTAGTTGGCCTGGTGGGATACACTTAGTAAGTAAAAGACCTTCACTCTATTGTGTTATGGGGGTCCACTCTGTAGTTAGAGGACACACAACATAGTTCATCCTTGGTGTGACACTCAGTAGTTAGAGGTCCCACATACTATTGTAGTAGGGGTTTCACCTTCAACAGTGAAAGGAGTATGAGCAACCTTTTACCTAGTATGATAGGGGGTTTCCAGCTTCATCCTCTCTTTGATAATACATCACAATCTCTGTCCTTTTCAAACATCACCTATAGAATCATCACACTAATTAAATTCAACATCATATCTTGAAACCCACAACAAATGATACAATCATGTTATAAATAGAAAACTACTTTGGACATGGTACTTTTTTCCAAAAATTATCTTAGATAATAGAGATATAATATCTATTAGTTTCTAATTGGGGTACATGGAATGTATGATGTCCACACATCATGTTGGCCCACTCTACTTTCTATTAGTGTCCTCTTCGTAACATGGAATGTATGCCATTTTACCTTAAATGAAATTTGCTGGGTCCTGAATGGAATGTCTCAACCACTTGAGGCCTGCCAATGTGCTTATATCCATGCCTGTGTTCATCAGCTAAGCCCATGTATCTATTCTTGTACATGTACATGACCGAGTACCAACCCATGCATGTGTTATCTTAGAGAAATGTATTTTCCCTCTCCAATGTTTTCATGGTTATGTTCTAATAGCACTAGTATTATCCACCCAGGGAGGGTAACCTGACATTTGGTCCGACCCACATGACATGTGATATTAAACATTCATGAAACCCAGCCATCATAGCTACAGTCCACACATTGTGTGTTCTTCTGAGTTACATGGTTTGTAGTAAAAAAATCACCATAATCATACTTCTAATTATCATTTATTATAGATCTAGACTCTCTTCCATGATCTATACTGCTTGAGAACGTAATATTTATGGTATTTTTCTCCTTCCACCAGTTCATGCCTTTACATGTCTGAAAATCATAAACCAACCGTTTACACAAAGCCCACATGCTACCTAACAACACAATTTCTCAACCCTCTCACAATTTTTTTCATGGATCCATAGATAATCCCTAAAATCCCATTATTCAAACAAATACCTATTTTATTTTTCCAATTCTTTCTCACAAGTACAACTGGTGTGAATTTGGTTGTCCTATCACGCTCAATACTGCCCTAGAAAAGATGAACAACAACCCTGTAGGCCAATAATGAAGAAAAATAAGAATTTTTGGGGATAAAGAACATAAAAAAATGAAACTAATATTCTATAATTATTTTTAATTGAATATTATCAGGTTATACAATATGTAAAACCACATTATGAATTAAAATGGATAAATATAATGAATAAATGTTGGGGATCATGTGATGAAAAATATTCAAAAAAAAGGAGATAACATATATGCTCAATATTTTAATAAAAAGTGGTGAAAACTAAAATTTATGAGCCCTAACTCAAATTAGGATCAATCATTTTTTAATAATGAATTTTCCAATAATTAGAAGGAACTATTATCTTTGCTAACTGTCAATCCACCTTGATTTGATCGTTATTGGTCATTCAATTCAGATACACCAACAAACACTCTGAAGCTCCCCACTTATATTGAAAGAGTTTTCAGGCTAACCATAGGAAACTATTCTGAAGAGGGTATTTATATTATATTAAAATAGGTCATTAATTAAAAAATAAAATCTTAATTTAAATATTCTATGTAATCACTAAATTAATTGGATACCACAACCGAATATCTAGCACCGATCATCCATAGGACACACCTAGTGTAAACCCTATATCCAATAATCCACTATAGTCCGGTCATTCAAATCTGATTATCAAATCAATATTTATTCAATTATTTATAAAAATCTACATGTATGTGTTACTAGTTTAATTAATATTTTAATATCATCAATTTGAGGATAAATCTAGCCACCAAATCTCATATCATATCACCGATTTTCTCTAAAAATACTTCTAAATAAATTTATAATCAGTAAACACAAAAAACAAGGTTACTAAATTATCCCCCCCTCTCATGGTTTTTCATCCTTGAAAATAATATTCTATGAAAAATTGTGTCGATAATATGCTCGCATCTATAAACCCCTCCCATATGATCTCTCATGCATGCTCATGTGATTCCAATACGAACAATCCAAGGGAATTTATTCCCTCATAACATCCTCTGCTAAAAATACTCAATCATTATCGGGTACCCAGAAAGGTACATCCATACTTGTTGTCCACCTTTCCCCCAGTCTATGATCTTAGGATCATGTGTGTATCTTCTCAGATGCATAACATGTAGTAATTCATTAACCCTCTCGAATTGTTGTTGTGTAGTTATGTGTTAAGCAACCTCAAAAACAATCTATTAGATCTAAAATGTGAAAATACCCTTAGGGATATCTTTCTTCCCTATCCAAACATCTAGAACCCATGTAATTTAGTGACGCTCAGGAAAACATGGCCTCTCTACTCGAACACCAAGGGCATAAGACATAGATCAAGGTCACATTTCTATTAATTATGGGAAATCCTGATCATCTTTCGAATCAGATGTACCTTCTGTTTCATCTCCTTCACTACCTCTAGACCAATAAGATATGTCACACTAACCACATCCAAAAAATAAGGGTGACCTATTAGGTCTTTCGTACAGGGCCTTGAAAGGATTCATGAAAATTTTAAAGTGATATAAATAATTATAATAAAACTCTAGCAGTGATCCTCCAATATCTTGTTGTAGTATTAAATGTAATCTAATAGAAATCCACTAACACCTAGATTTTATGCTCAGTGTACCAATCCACATAGTAGATGAATAGTGTAATCATCGTCAATTGGGTCATGAATTCCTCCATCAGTAATATCCTTAAACATGACGTGGCATTTGCATCCTAGTCAGAGAAAATTTTCTCCGGTACCCCATGGATTTGGATGATCTACCGCATGTCTACCAATCGTAGACTGTCTAATAAAATATATACCAATATGGTAAGGAAGTAAACTGGGTTTTTATGTCATTTATTGTCAAAAAAATATTTCATTCAATCCTCTCATTGTCCATGGAAGAACTATCACAAATTAAATGTATATTCCATCCCATATCCACTACGGGATCTTAAAAGTGTGTTTCAAACATACTTGAATATTGTGGTTTTCCAACACAAACTAACTTGAGAGGAACTAATAGATGAACTCGATAATACCATGGATCATGTAAGAACACAAAAACTACCATTGATGGTCAATGAAAATATTCCATACACTATGATGTACTACTAAAGTAGATGTTTGAAATCTCATGATCAACCCTTCTCAACTAATGACCAGAACCATCATCCTTCCGTGGAAAAGGATGATATGATCCCCTCCATATCAAAATCCATGTTTTGAATCTCCTAAGAATATATGGTCTTGAAGAAACTCATAGTTTATGTTTGTCAAATGATCCTCCCTCAGACACTAATAAAGAGGATGATCCAACACCATATACTAAAGATAAACATATCCTCTATCCTATACTAGAGTCAGCTTTATAGAAGCCAATGATCAGACCCCACCTCCACCAGGCACGAATGAGACATACCACTAAGGTCATTTTCCACCACATTACTCTTCATAAGAGTATAGACTATCATGAAATCAAATTACTTCTGGAACACCAAACCTTACCACTATATGACGTTTATATCTCTATACATGAATATCTAACTAATCCTATGATGGTATTTGTAAACAATAAACCTATATCCCATAATATAGTTCATCCACATCCTTATGAAAAAGTTAGAAACATCTCATTCCTGGTTGAAATGCACTGTGTTGCATTTGTTGTCAATGAGGCATGATGTTGTCATGGAATGAATGGATGTCAAGGAATGTCAAGATGTGAATGACAAAGGATGTGATGGTGATGGTGATGAAGGAGAATGGCCATGGTACTTAGAGGCATGTCACTTAGGAGATTCACTAAGTGACATAGGATGTTGTGGTTGAAACATTCTCTATGAATATCAGATGATTGTAGAACTGATCTTAATGTTTCAATACTTGTATCAAGATGATACTAAGTTACACCACTTGAAGAATTGATGATGATGGAGCATCATAATATCTGATGATTGTTGAGCTAATCATTAAGTTCATAGAACTTGTATCCTGATGATACGAAGTCACAACAATGTTAGAAGTCCATGCATTGTCTTCACAATGCATGAGGAGATGAAAGTGATCCATCCACAATCACTAAGTGGATGAAGTGGTTGAATGAAGTCCATGCACTATCACTTAGTGCATGTGAATTTGAAGTTGATCCAATTGATCTCTGATTAGATCAATGAAACACATTGAAGAAATCGTTGATTCAGGAGTTCAGTTGAAGATGAAGAACCTTCGGGAATTCCATTCCAAAGTGATGAATAAATGTTGAAGAGAATTGGGGGAATTCTAATGAGGAAGAAGAATAGATGAGGGGAATGGCTTAGAGGAAAATGGCTTGGCATTTAGAATTGGCATTTGGCTTATACTCATAGGAGAACTTTGTATTTGACAAAGTCCTTATTCATGCCTTTGCCAAAAAATATGGCCAGCCAAGGCACCTTGAGGGTTCAAACCCCGAGGCATAGGCGCTAGGGCACCACGCCCATGGGGGAACCCGTGCGGCAAGCCAGGGCGGCAGGGCGCACCCAAGACACCGCATGGGCGCCTAGGGCACACCCGAAGGAGCGTGGCAGGGGCGTAGGAGCGTACCCCCAAGAGTGTCAGTGTGCATAGAGGGCGTATAGCGCGCGCTCGAGGGGCAGGAGTGGGCGCAGAGCGCGCCCGCAGAAGAACTCGGTGCGGGGCAGCACCGAGAGGGGAGGAGATTCAACTGGCCGTCTCTGGGAGCAGCTGGTTGATAAACCGCGAAAATTCCGCGAGGCGATTCGATGTGGGATGAAAAATTTCGCCGCGGATCAGATCTGAGCCGTCCGTCTCATTGCGCGCTTGATCTCCGCTGCTCATCGCATGTCGCCGCTCGAGATCTTATCCCGGCCGTCTGATGTCTTTCAACTCCGCATCCAACGGCCCGGCATCCATCTTCAACCTCGAGCATAGCCGCTGCCACCCGCGTGCCTCCGTCGAACCAGGATCACTCCGAGCACTGGATTTCGAGCTCCCGGCCACCGTTGTTCGAGCTGAAGGATCCATTGGGTTCGTCTTGACGTACTGAACACAATCATGCAATAAAATATTCATGCACACGTTGAATGGAGAAAGTTGGAGTTCGGCCGAGGCAAACAACGTTGCCGAGGCTATGAGGTTTATTCGTTGCATGGAGTATCCTTAACCGAAGGTCGTGAATGCGTTCTAAGTCGCATGCACATAGAGGAAATTAAAAATGAGTTAAGCCACGTGAAACAGAGGAGAAACAAGATTTTGGAAAATCTTGAAAACTCGAGATATTCGGGAGTTTGAATTTATAACCACGCGGATGTTTTGAGGCGTTCCTCTGCCTATAAAAGGAGAGCCCAAGGCATTGGAGATGTTTTTGCTGAATCTTTGTTGAAGATCTGAAGTCCCGCGAAGCCTCGGTGCTTAGCGAAGAACAGCCTGCGCGCACCACTTGCGCGGCAGTGAAGCCCGGAGCCATCCCTTGGCTCTGTGTGTTCCTTTTGCGCACCTCTTGCGTGAAATAAGAGAAAGGGAGAGTCCCCTGCGCGATTCCCCTTTGCGCGACAGGAAGGAGAGGTTTGGCAGCGCGACCTTGCGCGCTCCCTCTGTGCACCACGCCCCTGCGCGGTAAGCACTTGTGTGCCTGCGGTGTTGCACCGTGCACACCCGAGGTAGTGGCCCTTGCACCAAGACCCTACGCGGCTATTGGAGAAAAGGATTGGCCGCACTCTTGCGTGCCACCTTGACCCATTGAGAAGGCCGGGACTTTGTGCTTGTGTGTCAAGTGAAGGAACCCTACGGGATAGTGTGAGTGCATAAGTGGAGAAGGACATATTCGTGTGTGTGTGTGTGTGCAAGAAGTGAAGGAAAGGCCATAGCCTTGTGAAACCAAAGAAGACCCGAGGCCTTAGTGAATTTGTGTGTGCATTCTTGAAGAGTGAATACCACAACACTTTGTGTGTGTGTGCATTTGAAAAGAAGGCCGAGGATAGCTTTGATGTGTGCAAAAATTTTGAAGGCCAAATACACACTCATTGTGTGTGTGCAAAGCAAAGAACAAAGTTGTGTGTGCATTTTAAGAAGAAGGCCGTAGCCCTTATGTGGGTGAACATATTGAATAAAAAATTAAAGAACACTTTATGTGTGTGCAAGAAGAAGTGAAAGGCCAACTCATGAGTGTGCAAAAGTAAAACAAGTGTGTGCAAAGAGACACCATGGCCGAACCTAGTGTGTGCACTAAAAGTCTAAACACTTAAAAGAAGAAGAATACATCCACACAATGAAGAACACACATTTATGTGTGTAAGAAAATTGAATTAATTGTGTGAAGTTCAAAGAAGGTGTGTGCTTAAAGAGACTATACCCTTTGTGGGTTTATTGCACCGAGAAGAAGAAGGGGAGTGCATGCTTACATGCATGCACGTGCACACGTGAACAAAGCCAAATCTGGTTGTGTGCATCTGAGTTGACCAAGACCAGGAGATCTTGAAGAGTTTAGATATGCCATGCACTCAGTGCATGAAGTTGATGTGAAGTCAGACTGAAGCCAGACTGAAGTTAGAGATATCAGTTGTCTGAGTTTTCAGTAATTGAGAAGAGCCTGATCAACTGAAGTGATCAGAAGTGATGAGCAAGACCAACAGACCTTTTCAGAGGCTGTTGAAGATTCTGGAAGAGAGAGGCCAGGTCATCCTTAGAAGAAGGTGATAAAGCCTGAGCAAGACGAGAAGACCTGTTCATCACACGTGAGAAGAGGTACAGAGCAAGGCCACCAGTCTTTATCCCAGGCTGCTGAAGATACTTGAAGAGCTTAACAAGAAGAAGAGCTACTCGTGTGACACGAGGAGCCAGGAGAAGCCCCCTGTGAGACTCAGGGTGGAAGAAGTCTTCAGTGGGATTCTGGAGCAGGCCAGTGGGACTCTGGTAACACCGTGGGACGCAGTATAAAGACCCTCCTGTGGGACTCAGGAGAGATACAGTGGGACGGTGTATCGAACATTGTAATACTAACCGATTATAATGGAGAAACCATGTTGGGGTGTATAACCAACATGGCAAGGACGTAGGCCTTTGGTGCCGAACCTTGTAAATCCTTGTGTCCTGTGCCTTTACATTTACTGCATCACTC
The DNA here is from genome assembly GCA_963277665.1 of Viscum album. Classification (NCBI taxonomy): domain Eukaryota; kingdom Viridiplantae; phylum Streptophyta; class Magnoliopsida; order Santalales; family Viscaceae; genus Viscum; species Viscum album. Next base: position 1,937,308,443 of record OY728137.1, read on the forward strand.
AAGGAAAGGCTGAGAGATACAAGAAGAGTGGATCGAGGCTTTAACCATCCATAGAGGTTTAATTGATAAGGAATCAATTAGTAAAAAGTTTTAAGGGATCACTGATTCACCCCCTCCCCCTCTCAGTGATTCACACTGATCTGGGCACTTCAATTGGTATCAGAGCGAAGGTTGCCTCTAAAAGATCCAAGAGAGTCTATATGGAGTGCAGATTTGAGGAAATGAAAGAACAGCCTCGAATGGAGATATCTGCCATGACTCTGAAAAACAGAATGAAGAAACAGGCAAAGAAGATGAAGAAGAATGTTGATGCAATCAGAGAAACTCCTTCTATGGAAAGAAATGTGAAAGTCACATTAGAAGACAATTCCTTTTATCATTCTTCTGATGAAGCCTGCTATAGCTGTGATGAAGATGGAAGGAACAATGATCTTCTAAATGAAATCAAATATCTTCAGAAGATAGTCCCCAAGGAAGTGACAATGTGTATAGCTACAGGCATCCTTGATCTTCAAGAAGAAAAATTACAGCTAGAAGATGAATCCAATTCTCTAGAATTCTAATTGGCTAAAAGGGTTGGCATAACCAACACTCTCAGAAAGCTGGTGAAGGCTAAAGATGAAATAGTATCGCTTTGCAATGAAAGATATGAAGACACTACTGAAGAATTGCAAAAAAGCCTTTCTGAGAAAGAATTCTTTAAAGTAGTAATCAACGATGTTTACCATGCACTAGAGAAGAGGCATAGAGTATCAATGGTTGTCAGAGATACTCAACTCGAAGAAAAAAGTCAAATTGGTGAAGGAGCTGGACAATTCATTGCAAGAATTGAAGAAGGTGCATGAAGACCAGATGAAACAACTGGTGGATAATTGGGAAGGAAAGATAAGAACTGTTGAGGATGAGAAAAACTCCCTCAACATGAAATACTTAGAACTAGAGGTGATATTGAAAAATATGAAATCACCCAAAGCTAAAGCCTCCAAGTCAGATGAAAGGAGAAATGTTGCTACTCAAGTATGCTTTGAGAAGGATGATTCTAAAAGAAATAAATCATCTAATGAAAGGGCAACATATTCTAAAAAGAAGGTACCATCCATCCCATCTTGTACTAATGCTTCTAATTGTGTTTCCACAAAAAGTGCAGGATGGAAGAATGAATCCAAACAAGTATGGATGAAGACAGTGAAGAAAGAATGCTCTCCTGAAACAACACAGCAAGTCAAGAAAAGTACCCAACAATCAGAAGGATTGAAGAGGTCAAGATTTGTGGGTCAGTGTTGGTGTTGTAATAAGTATGGGCACTGTGCAAAAGATTGTTGGTACAATCTACTAAATGTAAAAGCACAAAGGAAGCCCATGCCAAGGGGGAGAAAGCTAGAGGAAAAGAAGCAGCATCCACAGGTCCAGAGACATCTGTTTACTGAAAATATATTTGGATTACTTGACAACATCTGGAATGATTGCAAAAGTGGTCAAAAAGATACATGTCAATCTCCAACTGTATCCAGAGCTAAAAAGAAGAGAAGATCACTAAACCTGGCTAAAATGGAAACCTTGGGAAGCAAACAGAAGAAAGGTGAAAATGCTCCAAAGAAGATTTTGAAAAAGGAAAAGAAGTCATTGGAGTCTAAATCCAAGAAGGGTGATGCATCCAGAAGGACCACCAAGAAAACATGCTTCTACTATGGAAAGAAAGGACACACAATGGATCATTGTGAACAATCCATGGAATTGAATAGAAGCAGACTGGACTCGAAAAGACAATCAATCTAGAAGAAGCAGAAGGGGTTGATTAAAAACAAGTTGCCTAAGAAAGGTATCTTGGAAGCATCAAAGGAACCACGTGGAATTTCCAAAACTGAGGCCACACTTCCAAGTGACTTACTAGTCATATGGCCAAATCAGTTGCAACTTGCCAAAGATCTGCAAAGAGCTGAAGATGAAGTTCTGGAAATTGCTAAGGCATAAGGAATGAAAAAGATTTCACATGAAGATCAAGTTCTGTGTGTGAGGTGCAATCAAGCTGTACATACTAGTGATAAATGCATGATATTCATTCAACCTCAGAAGGGATTCTTAAAAAGAATGAAGATTTCACCAGGAGACTCTAGTGCTCAGAAGGCACCTAGAAATACAGGAGTCACACACAAAGAAGTTAAAGAGGTGTTGAGATCCACACCAGCACAAACATCATTGAAGATCAAATGTGAAAGTGTGAAGAATGGTGAAAATGGGACATCTCGGTTGAGAGAATCTTCTCAAACTTGTTGTTCACATTGATGAACCAAGGAGGTTCCATCTTATTCCCTAATCACTTGTATTTACATGTGCTAACATTTCAGGGAATTGAAGATGATGATCATTTTCAACTGGAGAGTGGTTTGGGTAGAATGGAGAGCACCCCTTGAGGGGGAGCCAATCTAGAGAAGATGGTATTCTAAGATTTAATACCATCTTGAGAAAAGCTGAAGGTATTCCAATCATACTTTCATCCTATGTTTCTTAATTGTATTCATCATGACAATTAAGGGGGAGTATTTATTGAAGTCAAATGGATGAAAGGGGGAGCTTTATCTTTGCACTGAACTTTCTAATGTGTTTGGTGAAGTATGTGCAGGATTTAGCAATTCATTGTTATATCTGAAACAAATTTCAAGCCCCATGAAGCATGATCTCACATGTATAGTGAATGATGGACAGCATTGAGTTCCTTGGTTACATCACTCTTGTTTTCTACACCGGGTTAGCCCAAGTAGACTTAGAGTTAATATACTAAAGGTTCTTTGCTAAAGAAGAACATGCGACATCATCCCTCTCTTAGTGATTTTCTAGAAAATACTATTCAAAGGGAGGAAGATATTTTTGGAAGAGAACCACACCACATCTTTGCATTTGATTGCCAATAAGGGGGAGAAAATATTGGCACACATATTGACCCATTCATATGTGCAGAAGTAGTGTATTGACAACAAATACAAAGGGGGAGATTGAAATGCACTGTGTTCCATTTGTTGTCAATGAGGCATGATGTTGTCATGGAATGAATGGATGTCAAGGAATGTCAAGATGTAAATGACAAAGGATGTGATGGTGATGGTGATGAAGGAGAATGGCCATGGTACTTAGAGGCATGTCACTTAGGAGATTTACTAAGTGACATAGGATGTTGTGGTTGAAACATTCTCTATGAATATCAGACGATTGTAGAACTGATCTTAATGTTTCAATACTTGTATCATGATGATACTAAGTTACACCACTTGAAGAATTGATGATGATGGAGCATCATAATATCTGATGATTGTTGAGCTAATCTTTATGTTCATAGAACTTGTATCCTGATGATACGAAGTCACAACAATGTTAGAAGTCCATGCATTGTCTTCACAATGCATGAGGAGATGAAAGTGATCCATCCACAATCACTAAGTGGATGAAGTGGTTGAATGAAGTCCATGCACTATCACTTAGTGCATGTGAATTTGAAGTTGATCCAATTGATCTCTGATTAGGTCAATGAAGCACATTGAAGAAATCTTTGATTCAGGAGTTCGGTTGAAGATGAAGAACCTTCGGGAATTCCATTCCCAAGTGATGAATAAATGTTGAAGAGAATTGGAGGAATTCTAATGAAGAAGAAGAATAGATGAGGGGAATGGCTTAGAAGAAGATGTCTTGGCATTTAGAATTGGCATTTGGCTTATACTCATAGGAGAACTTTGTATTTGACAAAGTCCTTATTCATGCCTTTGCCAAAAAATATGGCCAGCCAAGGCACCTTGAAGGTTCAATCCCCAAGGCATGGGCGCTAGGGCACCACGACCATGGGGGAACACGTGGGGCAAGCCAGGGCGGCAGGGCGCACCCAAGACACCGCATGGGCGCCTGGGGCACGCCCGAAGGAGCACGGAAGGGGCGTAGGAGCGTACCCCCAAGAGTGTCAGTGTGCATAGAGGGCGCATAGCGCGCGCCTGAGGGGCAGGAGTGGGCGCAGAGCGCGCCCGCAGAAGAACTCGGTGCGGGGCGGCACCGAGTGGGTAGGAGATTCAACTGGCCGTCTCTAGGAGTGGCTGGTTGATAAACCGCGAAAATTCCGCGAGGCGATTCGATGTGGGACGAAAAATTTCGCCGCGGATCAGATCTGAGCCGTTCGTCTCATCGCGCGCTCGATCTCCGCCGCTCATCGCATCTCGCTGCTCGAGATCTTATCTCGGCCGTCTGATGTCTTTCAACTCCGCATCCAACGGCCCGGCGTCCGTCTTCAACCTCGAGCATAGCCGCTGCCACCCGCGTGCCTCCGTCGAACCAAGAGCACTCTGAGCACTGGATTTCGAGTTCCCGGCCACCATTGTTCGAGCTGAAGGATCCATTGGGTTCGTCTCGACGTACTGAACACAATCATGTAATAAAATATGCATGCACACGTTGAATGGAGAAAATTGGAGTTTGGCCAAGGAAAACAACGTTGCCGAGGCTATGAGGTTTATTCGTTGCATGGAGTATCCTTAACCGAAGGTCATGCATGAGTTCTAAGTCACATGCACGTAGAGGAAATTAAAAACGAGTTAAGACGCGTGAAATAGAGGAGAAACAAGATTTTGGAAAATCTTGAAAATCCGAGATATTCGGGAGTTTGAATTTATAACCACGCGGATGTGTTGAGGCGTTCCTCTGCCTATAAAAGGAGAGCCCGAGGCATTGGAGATGTTTTTGCTGAATCATTGTTGAAGATCTGAATTCCCGCGAAGCCTCGGTGCTTAGCGAAGAACAGCCTGCGCACACCACTTGCGCGGCAGTGAAGCCCGGAGCCATCCCTTGGCTCTGTGTGTTCCTTTTGCACACCTATTGTGCGAAAGAAGAGAAAGGGAGAGTCCCTTGTGCGCTTCCCCTTTGCGCGACAGGAAGGAGAGGTTGGGCAGCGCGACCTTGCGCGCTCCCTCTGTGCACCACGCCCCCTGCGCGGTAAGCACTTGTGTGCTCGCGGTGTTGCACCGTGCACAACCGAGGCAGTGGCCCTTGCAACAAGACCCTACGCAGCTATTGGAGAAAAGGATTGGCCTCACTCTTGCGCGCCACCTTGCCCCATTGAGAAGGTCGAGCCGTTGTGCTTGTGTGTCAAGTGAAGGAACCCTACGGGACAGTGTGAGTGCATAAGTGGACAAGGACATATTCGTGTGTGTGTGAAAGAAGGGAAGGAAAGGCCGTAGCCTTGTGCAACCAAAGAAGACCTGAGGCCTTAGTGTATTTGTGTGTTAATTCTTGAAGAGTGAAGACCACCACACTTTGTGTGTGTGTTCATTTGAAAAGAAGGCCGAGGATAGCTTGGGTGTGTGCAAAAATAGTGAAGGCCAAATACACACTCATTGTGTGTGTGCAAAGCAAAGAACAAAGTTGTGTGTGCATTTTAAGAAGAAGGCCGTAGCCCTTATGTGGGTGCACATATTGAAGAAAAAATTAAAGAACACTTTATGTGTGTGCAAGAAGAAGTGAAAGGCCAACTCATGAGTGTGAAAAAGTGAAACAAGTGTGTCCAAAGAGACACGAAGGCCGAACCTTGTGTGTGCACTAAATGTGTAAACACTTAGAAGAAGAAGAAGACATTCACACAAAGAAGAACACACATTTATGTGTGTAAGAAAATTGAATTAATTGTGTGAAGTTCAAAGAAGGTGTGTGCTTAAAGAGACTATACCCTTTGTGGGTTTATTTCACCAAGAAGAAGAAGGGGAGTGCATGCTTACATCCATGCACGTGCACACGTGAACAAAGCCAAATCTGGTTGTGTGCATCTGAGTTGACCAAGACCAGGATCTCTTGAAGAGTTTAGAGATTCCATGCACTCAGTGCATGAAGTTGATGTGAAGTCAGACTGAAGCCAGACTGAAGTTAGAGATATCAGTTGTCTGAGTTTTCAGTAATTGAGAAGAGCCTGATCAACTGAAGTGATCAGAAGTGCTGAGCAAGACCAACAGACCTTTTCAGAGGCTGTTGAAGATTCTGGAAGAGAGAGGCCGGGTCATCCTTAGAAGAAGGTGATAAAGCCTGAGCAAGACGAGAAGACCTGTTCATCACAAGTGAGCAGAGGTACAGAGCAAAGCCAGCAGTCTTTATCCCAGGCTGCTGAAGATACTTGAAGAGCTGAACAAGAAGAAGATCTACTCGTGTGACTCGAGGAGCCAGGAGAAGCCCCCTGTGAGACTCAGGGTGGAAGAAGTCTTCAGTGGGATTCTGGAGCAGGCCAGTGGGACTCTGGTAACACTGTGGGATGCAGTATAAAGACCCTCCTGTGGGAATCAGGAGAGATACAGTGGGACGTTGTATCGACCATTGTAATACTAACTGATTATAATGGAGAAACCATGTTGGGGTGTATAACCAACATGGCAAGGACGTAGGCCTTTGGTGCCGAACCTTGTAAATCCTTGTGTCCTGTGCCTTTACATTTACTGCATCACTCGAGGAAAGGCTGAGAGATACAAGAAGAGTGGATCGAGGCTTTAACCAGCCATAGAGGTTTAATTGATAAGGAATCAATTAGTAAAAAGTTTTAAGGGATCACTGATTCACCCCATCCCCCTCTCAGTGATTCACACTGATCTGGGCACTTCACTGGTCATGAGGTTCATAGGTTTATTCATAGAGTCCCTACTACCAAGACCCATAGGCGATCACCACCTTCTTTTTCATAAAGATATATATGATCCCAGCTCTATAGTGATTTAAATACAATACATACTCCACACAATCATACTGTATAATGAATATAGAATAATTGGTAATCATATCCCCATGTGGATGACGAACATATCACACAAAGCAGTCTGGGTAAATGGATTCTATTTCTAAATCATTGTTAAAAAAATGGAAAAAACCTTGATAATTCAACCACGAACCTTCTACATATCATCCCTCTACAAATAATATTTCTCACCTCATACACACCCTTGGTTATCTCCCAATAAATTATTTTATCAATAATTATCAATTCCATAGTTAATAAATATACAAATATTACACTCCCTATGAAGAAAACCTCGGATATCTATAACTAAAACATCAAGATATTTCCATTAATATGGAACTCCAATATTATTTATAATACCATCCTAATGTTCTCTACACGATAATATTTTGATGTATTGTAAATAAAATTGACATCATTGATGAAAATCACAAATTGGTCTATGTATATCTATAAAAAAATTCCACAAAATTCATAAACATATTGGGGGGATTCAACACAGCAAAAGAAATCACAAGGAACTATTTTTGTATTTAGTAACATTAGATTGTCATATATGGAATATTAATCTAAATAACCCTTAATTGTGGATAGACAGACCTAAGATCAATCTTTAAGAATAACTCTCTCCTAATAACTCATCTATGATGTCATCAATAATCAAAAATACATACTTGTTCTTTACTGTTTCCCAGTTCATTTGATGGTAATTAACACAAATATTAAAGATCCCATCCACCTTTTACATGAACAAAACTGGAGCTAACAAAAGGGACACTCTAGATCTACTAAAAACAGTCTCTTGAACGATCACCATTTGTACCCTAATGTCTAGGATCTTAGTATTGGGCATCTGATATTTGGGAAAAATTTTTTGTATTGTATCATATTGAAAATCGAGGTAGAAGTATATCTCCCTCCATAGAGGTAGTCTTCGAATGTCCATGCCTACTATATCCATAAATTACAAAATAACTTAAGGAATTCATATACCTTAATTGACCACTATTACAAAGAATAAAATCTCAAAATAATGGGTGATGGGTTGCATCCTCCTACTCATATTTTCTACTCTCTCAGACATGAGATCTCTATCATCCCTAAATGAGAATCGCATCCCATCTATCTAAAGGCATCTCACCCACCTATGATGATAATTAATCATGTATTGAACAATGTACTACCACTACATACCCAATACGATTTCATAATGATTTATTAGGATGATCATGATGTCTCATATAAAGTTATCTTCAGTAACTGATAGCTTGCAATACAAACCGATAAGTGATATCGAATAATCGCACCCATTCAGAACCTATAGAAAAATAAATTATATTATGATCTCAATGTACAGATATATATCTCATAAAAGCAACATAAAATTGAATATGTGACTAACATATATGTCTAAAAATACAAATTAATGTGTAGAATAAAAACATATCATACCATGTATCATCTCTTGACTATTCTTGCCAAAATCCTTAATGGACAACCACTTCCCATGACCTCATCAGGTGGCTCCTTGAGCCATGAATGGTTCACATGGTGGTGGTTATAGTAGCTCATTAAGATAGCCTCCACTAGAATCTCACCCCCTAGATTCCCTCCTTCTGCTCTTCCAAATTTTCTCCCCTAGGGGACTTCCTAGCCATGCTTTAGAGAACCCGGATAATGGAACTACCTCAACCATTGTGATTCATCTGATGCATTCCTTCCCACATGATGTTGTTTGGATGGGTAATCCCATTCCATGTGACCAAAACAAAGACACTCAGCCCAAAAGATTAGATTTGGTGCATTATATTATTTCCTTGGCATAGATACAAGACTCGAATCCCAAAGGACTGATCAGTTTAGTAGTTATCAGATCCATATTAAATAAATTTTCATTACATTACATCATAAAATGATAATAAAACATATACCACCATTGTTCACACCGAAAAACACTAATATTTTCCCACCAAGTCATTCAAAATATTCATCTTCATATCATGTGGAAATATAAAAAAATAATAAAGGGGTAACCCTAGATGCTCAGTAGGGGTATGTAATATAGCAGAAGAAAACATAAACTATAATCCATTGTGAATGACTAAAAAATAACATTAAAATATAATCACAAGCATAATATGGGAAGAATAAAATAAAAATAAATAATTTCAAATAAATAATTACATGGTAATGTAGCTTAACCAAGGGAATTCTACTAGATGAATATTCAAATGGAAAATCAATTAATAATATATTTATGAGGTAATTCATATCACATACATTGAAAACATACCGTCAATTCCTCATCCAACCCATCTAAATGTTATTAAATCCTCATCTAATCCCACATCTAAAAATTGATAGGTCCTCAGCTAAGACCTTTTCTATTTTGTCTAATGAGATATATCAATTAATCAAGGAGATATAGAGGGCCCCACTGATCAATTTCTATGTCCAATTAATTCCTTGTATGAATGGAGTTACATATAAAATTAATATAGATATTAAATTTAATTATCATTCTATAATGTTTAACAATAATCCCTAACAAGTGTGAAAATTATGGTGAATGGTATCAAGATATGACATCCACAATCGACATGATCACAAATAATTTAATAAAATATGGTAGATGATGATAATTAGATATAAAACACAATAAATCATAAAATTCAACAGTTTTATTGAAATATATTATAATACTCTAATAAATTCATCAAGGAATTCTATAGAGAAATATCTCTTTTACTTTGAAAAGATGAGTTCTTTTGAAAAAATCATGTGTATTTGGAATAATTTTTCAATTAAAAATATGAATGAAAAAATATAATTTCCTAATAAAAAATAGTTATTTTATAAAAATAAAGAATTCTTATTATAGATGTTTTATGCTACATTAATTTGGGTTAGAAATTGATCCATTCCCTTTAATAAAGCATGCATATCAGGAAGCAATAGGAAGGGATCCTTTTAAAATATGTATTTCCCCATAAAATAAAGATTAAATAATATAGATACATTATTTTGGAAAATTTATATATAATTTAGTAAAAACATATAAAAATAATTAAGCATTAAATTTTTTTAATGAAGGAGAATGAAAAAACCCAAATGAAAATGGAGGTTCGGGAAGAAAACCCATTCATTTTTTCTGTAGGCATTATGCACTGGTACATAACATCATGGATAATGAAAATAAAATCATTAATAAATTAATTAAGAAAATTTTATACCTTAATTTGATTCAATATAGTTTTATTATGTTTATATATTTCCTTTTATAGAGTTATAGTGTTTAATTTCGTCATCCTTGTTCATTCATTTTCTTGGTTTTTAGGATCAGTTCTTTAGTTTATATGTAAGGAAGATCATGTAAAAATATTATAATTCTCTAGAATTGGAATTATATATTATTTAAGACCTTAAAAAAATTTAGTTGTCCAATATTTTTTTTCACATATGAGGAGGATTCATTAGATATATCCTTAATGATAATCGTTGGCATCATTTTGGTGGTTTTTCTATCACCACAAATTATTTTTCTGTTTTTAATTAATATCATATATATATATATATTTTCAATTATAATAAATAAAATTAAATATTTATAATAAAATATGGTTTGACCATAATTATGGTATTATGAAAATCATGGAAGGAATTAATGAAAAATGAAAATGCATCATCCATGATGTTGGTTAATTGACACATCACGAGTAATGTTTTCATTTAAAGTGTAAAAGAGTGAGAGAAATGACATTGATGATGGATCTTAAACTAACATTTTATAATTACAAAATATAATTTTTAATTTAATTTCCATGTCTCTTTAGATATGGTATGTTATGTATGTGTAAAATTATGTTATAATTTGAAAAAAAATAAAAGAAAAGACGGTGTGTTTTTACATCTTCAATTCTCCTCCATGAGAACATCTCCATGGGGATTGGTTTGGTCTTTTAATGAGACCCGTAGATATTGGATATGGAAGAGGTAATTTTGAGTACTATATGGAATAATTTTTACAAGTATCATGGCTTGTATGTAGTGAGGAGAATAGGTGGTGAGGGTTGCATTTGTAGTAGAGGAGAGAGGATTTTTTTGATTTTTTTATTATTTTTTGTTATTATTTTTATCAATATATGAAATTTTGAATTTTATCTTGACTAAATATAGTTATAATTTCAGGTTATTTTGAACATATGGAAAAATAAATTATCCATGACTCAAGCATGAATCAAAAATACCTTTATTTTCTTATACTATAAATTACCGAATTTTAATATTCACCAAACATTCATGTACCTAAGAAAAATAAAAAAAAAATCCCTCAACATTTTTCAAGGTGTAGAAATATATATTTTAATGGAAATTATGAAAATAAATTCATAAATATTATAAGATTAATTTTCAATTAAAATCTTCATTTACTCGGAAATTTTAGTTTATAAAAGTATAACTATTTTTATGAAACATTGAAAAATTAACCATGGTCACATAAAATTATATTAAAATAATTAAAAAACTAAATATTAATTTATAAATAAATTATATGAAAATATTTTTTCATTTAAATCATTTTATAATCATTAAATTATAAATAAATATTTATAACATACAAAAAATTCAATATTTAATTAATAATTTTTAAATTATTAATTTACTTATATTGTGAAATTATTTTATAATAATTTAATTTATAAGATTACTAAAAAAATTATACATTCATGGGTGAGGTTACAATTTATTTTCTTAATTTATTATTCATAAGTTCATATTACTATTCATATGGTCAAATTACTATTTCATCAGTATATTGTAACACCCCAAGCTTCCACGGTACGCTTCTCTTTAAAAAATACTGTAGCATGTGTTTTATGAAACTTCGAGTTCTAACACACCACAACCAATCAAACTAGCCGTTATGAATAGTAATACAAACCCTTTAAAATTTTATAAATTTTACCTTTCAAAAATGGACTTCATTTTTGGATTCGGAATATCAAAATTAGAATATGGTGAATTTTTTGTTTTTTTTGAAAACATTCAATTTTTGATGAATAGTTAAAAAATCTAAGTTATTGGTTAAAGATGAAAATTTATTTAAATAATTTTTTATTTTATTTAAATTTATTTTAGGTCAAAATAGATACATAATACCCATATAAGATTAATGAAATTCATTGGAGTAAATTTATATTAATTTTAGATATATAAAATTTTATTGAACATTTTACCGTCTTTTACCCACCTCCTAGGAGCTTTTGCAATTTTTCATAAAACATAATTTTAACACTTCTGTGAGAAGAATTTCAAAAATCTGAGAGACACAGTTGATATCAGTATGTAAAAAGTGGTTCAATAAGATTAAAATAATTTTTTGTGAATAGTAACTTTTTACTTTTATTAATCACTGTTAACAGTAAATAAGGTAATTAAGGTTAAAAATGATATTATTATTCTCCTAACACGTGTAGTAATTCTATTGGATAAGTGTTATTCGACCAAAAACAACCTTAGGAATAAAATAGGATCCTTTAGGTCCACATGGATTAGATTTGGAAAATTTTTATTATTTTATCTAATGAAGAGTTAAAAGAGTTATAATCAAAGTTTAATAACAAAAACATTTTTAATATAGGGTTATACATAAGATAAATTCTATTATAAATATTCATTATAAATCTAAAAGATTTCATACATAATGATATTTTATTTATAATTTTTAAACATTAAATAATTTGATTTATTTATGACACAATGATGTATCTCTGATTACCATATTAATGAAATATTAGCATAATCGATATTTTAAATACAAAAATAAATGATAATTAAGACTTTTGATGAATTACTCGAATTCTATAGGTTAATATGACATGTTAGGATTGATTTAATTTACTTTTTTCAAAGTAATCATTCTGTTATGATTTTCACAAAATTCAAATACCAAATAGTGTCAAAATTGACATAAAATAGTTTTTAAAACAAATATTATATTATTAATTGATATTCTATTCCTAAAAATATAAGGATCAGCCAAATGACATAGATAATATTATATATACTAATAATGAACCATATGGGGTGAGTTTTGCTTGTTTTAGTAAGTTTATTGTGTAGGTTCCAGGCGCAGCAGAAGCGCGTTGGTTGGTTTTCAAAACTTAAATTTTAATGGTAAACAACGTTCAATACGAGATTCATCGCGATATAAAACGCCGAATATTCGGAATAGAACGAAGAACGAAAAGAAAATAAGAGTCCTGGAACCCTTGAGGTAGGATCATCATATGTTAAATATAATTAATTCAATTAATTCATAACAATTACCTCGATGGATTTCATTATTCGTTGATGCCTCCAGTCACAATCCGGTGATCCGTCGTTGCGTCGTAGAATCCTAGTGCAAGATTCCTCTAGCGGTGATCCACATGTTCTCCATGTATCTTCGAACGTCACTAAAGGGAACTCCTGGTGCAAGTTCGGGAGAACCTTCGCTTGCGATTTCCGTCTTCGATCACCTTGATCCGGTGGCAGATCTTGATTTTGTAACTTGAAAGTGTTCTTGGTGGAAAGGGAATTCTCTCTTGTCTTGAGAGTGTTTCCAAATCCGTTGTGCACAACCAAAAAAAGGGATAACCCTCTTGAGAATAATGTAATTGGGATTTATAATACATAGAATAATAAAATGAATTAATTTCTCATAATTATTTAATCATTTCATTTAATTCATACTAATACCCCATTTCTTAATAATGAAAGTTGACATAATTAGTACCTTATATGCGTCCAACGTATTACATTTAATATAATTTAATTAAATAAACAATATTTTCTCACAAATCCCAAAAAAACAAACTACACGGCGTGTATATATAAATATACACGGCATGTACTATTATTTTTTCTGTTTTATTTATTTCCTCCACAACATTTATTAGAACATGAGTAAAGACTATTTATTTCTTAAATAAATGTAACTGCATTAATCACTAATATATATATATATATTATTTCACCCACAATATATTCTCTTGAAAAACTGGTGTCGAAATAAATGTGATCAGACATACTTGAATAATTATTATTCCATAATCGGGAATAATCTTAATTCAACATGTTAAATTAATATTTAACTGAGATACATAGACACACATAGTTTGTGATCCACTAGGACTCTTTCTCAGTGGCATTTGGTGGAGCCTGCTTATAGTCCAAGGTTATCAACTAGCAACACGCCAAGGCACCCATAGAGAAAGAAGTCAACGCCGCAATGATGTGTCATCTCCTACGAATGCTTACCATGTAATATAATCCCTTTGTCTCGATATAACTAATCAAGCGGGTTGCATGCCAATTCCATCAACCCATGTGATCAATTATTCTTTCTTTGACTTCCCGGAATTGAACACGCACACACCTTACCATGGCCATGGATTTATGTAGGCTATATCAATTCCATCAAAGGGCTTGAGATATCTACATACATTATGGAACAGAAGGGGCAAATCCTTTCTCGCATTATCTATAAATGCAGTATTACACGTGATGCACCCAACGTATCATACCTCATTGAGAACAGTGTGTCATCACCGTTTTCATCAATACATCTAAGTGAACTAGTTGTAAACCCGATTAAAAATACTATTAATGTCTAAGGACCTATACACACGTCCGCAGATAGGAACTTCCAATGACACTATGAAATGTGGATTTCAAACTGGTGGGTCTCATTCTCATAATATCCTCAGGGATATTACCAAGGGAACACAACATGATAAGGTGCCACAACGGTTTATGAGTCCTCACCCCTAATGACCTGTATTGTTTGTGTCCCTCAAATAATACCATCCGGCCATAGAACATATATTCAAGAACAGTGTTATGGTAGTTCTGGGTTCTCATCATAGAAGGGATCCACTATGACACATTAATGGACGAGCTGTCCTTACGACATTATCACATGCATTATCACGCAGTAGAACAATGAAGATGTGATAACACTTTTAATATTGAATAAAGAACAATGTAGTTGGTTCTAGACCATAAACTCCAACAGACTCCCACTTGTACTAGAGCCAAATGATAACAACCTTTAACCCTCTAGCTCTCACATGATATTTATGCTTCTGCAGAGATAGGCCTTTTGTCATGGGGTCTGCCACATTCTCTTCTGTGGACACTATGCTCACTGCAACTTCACCCCTTTGTTACAAATCCCTCTACAGGTGACACATTCGGAGTATGTGCTTTTTCCATTGATGTGACCTTGGTTATTTTTTCAGATCCACCGCATAATTATTATCATAATATAATGTAATGGGATCTTTTCTACTAGGCACCACATCAATCTCCTGGACAACGTTCCGAATCCAGAGGGCTTCTTTGGCTGCATCAAAAGCGGCTATATACATGCACTTCACTATAGAATCAGCAAAAAACCAGCTGCTTCGAACTCTTTTAGCTCACAGCTCTTCTATTGAGACAGAAAACATATCCACATTGTAACTTCAGATCATTCTGATCTATCTGAAAAACAGCATCATCATACCCTCTGATAACAAGCTCCTCGTCTCCTCCATACACCAAGAAAATATCCTTAGTTCTTCTCATATACTTATGAATAGTCTTAACCGCAGTCCAATGTTGTTGTCCTAGATCTGCTTGATATCCGCCTACCATTCTCAGTGTATAGGCAACATCAAGCCTGGTACATAACATGGCATACATGATGGATCCTATAGCTGATGCGTATGGGATCTTACTCATTCTATCTTTATCTTGTTCTGTCTGAGGACACATTTTCCTAGAAATATGTAGGCCATATGACACTGGAACCAATCCCCTCCTAGATTATTCCATACTAAATCTCTTTAGTATATGGTCAATGTATGTACCCTGACTTAGTCCATTCAGCCTCTTGGATCTATCACGAACGATCTTGATCCCTAGAATGTAGGCTGCTTCACCATGGTCTTTCATGGAGAAGAACTTGTTCAACCAGTCCTTAACTGAATGTAAGGCTGGTATGTCATTTCTAATAATCAATATTTCATCAACATATACTACTAGGATAACGAATGCATTCCCATTAAACCTCTTATAAATAAATGGCTCACATTCGTTCTTAATGAAACCAAATTCCTTTACGGCTTCATAAAATCGAATGATCCATGACCTGGATACTTGCTTCAATCCCTAAATGGATTTCTGCAACCGGCAAACCCGTTTGGCTTCACCTGGTGTCACAAACCCTTCTGTTTGTGTCATATAGACATCTTCCTAAAAGTTCCCATTATGGAAAACCGTTTTGACATCCATCTTCAAAATCTCGTAGTCATGTTATGCTGTTATAGCAAGTATGATTCTTATGGATTGAAACATGGAAACTGGTGAAAAGGATTTATCATAGTCAATTCCTTGATGATGTCTGAATCCTTTAGCCACTAGACTTGCTTTATAGGTTCTAACTTGACCTTCCATGTCCAGTTTTATCTTAAATACCCATTTTCATCCAATATGATTTACATCAACTGGCTCATCGACTATAACCAAAACTTAGTTATGATACATGGAATGCATCTTAGAATTCATAGCCTCAAGCCATCTTGCATCTTCTGAGCTTTCTACTACTTCCTTGTAGGAGAGAGGTTCATCATTGTCCAACAATAATGAATCACCATCCTCGGTGACTAGGAAACCAAATAACTCTAGTTCCCATACCTCTCTTGAACTCCTACGCAGTACTTGTGTTTCTGGAACCTCTTCCACAGGGACCTGTGGAACTTGTTCCTGTACCAAATCATGTGTATCATGATCTTCAACTTCGTCAAAATCAATCTTGCTCCCACTAAACTTTTTTAGGATGTGCTCCCTCTCAAGAAAGATGGCTTGTATGGTGACAATCACTTTCCTTTCTTTGGGGTTATATTGGTAATATCCTTTTGTTTCCTTAGGATATCCTATAAAAATACACTTCGTGCCCCAGGGTGATAGTTTCTTTCCTGATAATGCCTTAACAAATGCATTGCATCCCCATACACGTGTATGCGACCAAATGGGTTTCTTTCCATTCCATAACACGGAGGGAATTCCATTTTCTGCCTTAGTTGGTACTCGGTTTAATGTGTATGATGCGGTTTGTAATGCATATCCCCAAAAGGATTATGGAAGATCCGCATGACTAATCGATGACCTCATTATGTCCAACAAGGTGCGGTTCCTCCTTTCACTAACACTGTTCCACTGTGGTGTATAAGGGGGAGTGAGCTAAGATAGAATCCCAGACTCTCGTAGAAGATCGATGACCTCTTGATTCAGATATTCTCCACCTCGATCTGATCGAAGCTTCATTATCTTCTTACCGAGCTGATTCTTTACGTCATTATTGAATTCCTTAAATTTCTCTAAGGCTTCAGACTTATACCTCATTAAGTAGAAAAATCCATATCTACTTAAATCATCAGTAAAATTAATGAAGTAATAATATCCACCTCTAGATTCAACTGGAAATGGTCCACATACATCCGTGTGTACCATTCCTAGAAGCTTTGTGGCCCTTTCACCTTGTCCACTGAAAGGCGGCTTGGTCATTTTACCATGTAAACAACCATGACTTCTATCAAGTGGTTTTATCTTAGCGGAGTCTAAATAGCCCTCTTGACAGAACATTGTCAAACGCTTCACATTTACATGACCAAGGTGGTAATGCCATAATTGGGTGATGTATGATTCATGTGAGTTTGTTTCGTTATTGATTGCCAAAACTTGGTTTTCATAATTTAATACATACAAACCATTATTTAAATGTGCCATACCATAACATATGTTGTACTTATAAAAGAGACAACTCTTATTTCCAAACATGAAAAAAATCCATCCATATCCAAACAAGATACCGAAATTATGTTCTTAGTAACACTAGGCACAAAATAACAGTTTTGTAAAACAAAAATCATGCTAGTTGGCAATGAGAGGTGGTAGTCTCCAATAGCAAACACAACCAGCCTTGTGCCATTGGCAGCTCGAAGATCCACTTCTCCACTAGAGATCATTCTAAATATACTTCGTTCCTACATTTGAATACAAATTTGATCCCCAAAAGCTGTATCTAATACACAATGTGTAGAAATAGAAAGATTGCACTCAATAACAAACTCACCTTTAGAGTCCCCACGCTTCTGGGTGTAGTTTCTCTTCTAGTGGACCTGCTTGCCACATGAAAAACAATCCACCTCATGTTCCTTGCCCTACCTCTAGATCTTCCCCTTCTTGGAGGGATGATGCTCGGGGGCTTCAGACCGTTTATAAGTCTTTTCCCCCTTTTCATTGTCCTTCATTTACTTGTTCCCTATAAGGACTGGGGGGTTTGTCACGCCCCATGTCTGTGTCAACCTGGCTAATCAAGGTCAGAAGCTCTGACAGCCTCTTCTCATTTCTGCTCATGTTATAGATGACAATGATGCTAGAGAAGGTCTTGGGCAGTGATGATAGGATGAGATCTGTATGCAACTCATCCGGGAATATAATCCCTAAGATGTCCAGGCGTTCAATGTAGCTAATAAGCTTGACTACATGAGGCCCAGCTCGCGCATAATCTCCAAGCTTCGTGTTGAACAAAGCATTAGAGATCTCATATCTCTCCTGTCTCTCCTTCCCTTGGTTGAGATTCTTAAGGTGAGACATCATGCTATACATGTCCATGTTTTCATGTTGCTTCAAGAGCTCATTAGACATGGCCGATAGCATGAAATAATGGACATCTGTGGCATCATCCATGTGTTTTATATAGAGAGAAAATTCCTCATCACTGGCCTCTTTCCCAGGCTCAACTGGAATAGGCTCTTCCAGCACATAAAATTTATTTTCATAGCGAAGGAAGAAGCGTAAATGCCTCTGCCACTCTTGGAAATTGGTGCCGGTGAGAAGGTTTTACTTATCGAGTATGGTGTGCAATGATATGTTTGAAATCATTTTCTTTCCGTTTCTACAAATTAAGATGAGAAAAGGTTTAGTACTTTATTACAAAAATTGAGACAAATAAATTAATTAATACTTATTAGTCTCCCACTATTTTATCGAAATGAAATATCACTCACCATTGACTTCAGAATATTCTGTTGCCTGAATATTCTAGTGGAAAGGATCCATACTTTCCTTCGCATTACCCCAACTATGGTTGGGCAAACAACTTTAAGGGTATTAGGTAGGCATTCCAAATGCCAACTACATTAACTCGCAGCTCCATGTTCCGTTGAGTGGACTCCCCAATCCTGAAATCCTTTTATTTTGGATTTCCTCAACCTTTGCCTCTTGGTCACACCAAGTCCTATTGTGGCAGTCAACCCTTGATGGGAACCAAGTCAAGTCAACCCGAAACCTTGAATTAGAATTCCCCGATAATTGAAAGCACCCAAACTAGGGTTGGTCAAGCACTTTGAACTACGTTTCGATTCTAACCATGATTTTGAAAGGGTATAACAACTTAATATTTATTTCGAGGGATTTTATCCTTATACGTAAATTGAAATTTTATTATCTTTGATTACATTCATGTTAATATTAAGTGGGGTATACTTAAGTTATTAACCATCTATATGATAATATTCATGTATAAACCGGTTTTTATTTTATTTCCATCTTGCATGCTTGTTATATTCATTAATTGTGTGATCGTGACAACACACCCACAATAAATAAACCATGAAACTGACAGAAATAAAATAAATGGTATGATAATGAGCTAGTTCTATTGTTTAGTTTATCTAGCGGTTGATAAAATAACCCAAGACCTAGGGGAGAAACACCATGAACCTTGCAAGTTCGTGTTTACAGCTTTCCACCTGTCCACCTTTGTATCTCCTTGGATTGGATTCACCTCGTCTCCTGACTTGATCCGCCTCCACTAGCTTGGGAGCTCCGTCCATTACATATGCATTTATCTCACACACAGGTGAGGGGTAAAAAGGGGGTATTACATAAAATAATCCTTGGGCACGCAGGCCCTACATATTTAAGAGGAGATGGCTTGCAGGATAACAAATTTAATTTAAATAAATAAATTAAATGAAACCATTCACATACAAATGTCTCAGTATAGCTCATGATCATCCACGCATGACACGATATTTACACATAAATAAAAATAGAATTCAATTCTTTAATCGTTCTTGTTTATGATAAATCACGCTCAAATCAATTAATTATATTTAATTAGTCAATCCTTTTATCTTAAACCTTTTTATGAATTTCGTTGAGATTCTCATCCATCATAATTTTAAACAAATAAATTCATTTAAAATTATCCTTTTATGTAACATGTACCTTGGAGGAAACTTAGGGAATTCCCATTCATTACGTAGATGTTAAATTAAACCCATATATATAAAACACTTATCACGGGTTGTGCCTCAGCTTTATGCCTACACTATGGTACATGTATCAAGGGTTTGTATAATATAATAATTAAATTTTAATAAATCTGCGTAATTTGGGTGAGTACATGGCGTGTAGTTTCGACTACACGGCATGTAATTTTCTTCACCATCCATCCGAAGTACACGCCCGGGGACATGGCATGTTAATGTACTTCAGAAATTTTGAAAGTACACGACATGTTCAGTGGACACATGTCGTGTAGTTTCCGTGTTACACAGTTTCCAGCCGGACAAGCCATGTACGGGGTACACGTCCCAACCCAAAACCGAAGGGAATACACACTGTGTTCAGTTGGACCACAAGGTGTGTAATCCGAAAATCGTGTGCCACCTGTTTCCGGTCAACACACGGTTTCATAAATGACCTCAATACACGACCTGATTTGGCGGATCGGTCAATGCATTGAACCTAGACTACACAGCGTGTACTTCCGAATACACACCATGTATTCTGGTGTTGTACGACCCGAAATGTTTGGATCCTCTGGATGAGTTCCTCTAATTTATTTTAATCAAAATTAAAAGAAAAATTTGTTTCTGTGAGGTGAACGAGAAATGAGGGAGGAGGAACAGATCTCAATATTCAGATTTCTATAATGATTAAACTTGAATTGAAACAACTAAATTATTAAATGTGTAAAACATCAACGGAAAAAAATAATTACAATCAACTATATGATCGCTCTGATACCACTTGTATGTTCCGGGCGCAGTGAAAGCGCATTGGTGGGTTTGCCCAACTTTAATTTTAACCTTAAACATCATTCAATCCAAGATTCATCACGATATAAAATGCCAAATATTTGGAATAGGACGAAGAACGAAAAGAAAAGAAGAGTCCCGAAACCCTTGAGGTAGCATCATCATATGTTGATTATAATTAATTTAATTAATTTATAAGAATAACCTCTGTCACGACCCATCCTCAGGACCCGTACCGTGACTACCCCATGCCTGCCTACCATAGGCCAGGGGCTGATGACTAGCACCAAGGCGTAAATCCCAACAAAAAGGGGAAGGAATTGCCTTTATAAAGTAAACAAACACCACATAGTAAGCAATTAGAAGTAAACAGTATGTAAAAATGGGTACAATAGTATGTGTAGAAGGTAAATGGGCCAGAATGAAAACCCAAATGGAAATTAAGGTACAACTGGAAGGAAGTACATCAACTGAAAGTAAAACAGCAACATCGAGCCGTCCACTGGAAGTCCCAGCAGAAGGGTGGGTACAGATGGCCTCCTCAGCTCCTCGGGTCCAGCCATCCGCTCCGTGTACGTCCCGCCCAGTGGTCCACCTCCAGGTATCGACTTGCTCCACAAGCCTCAACCACGATTAGCGCTCTCTGTCGTCTGTATCCAACACAATGTAGTGTGGGCATAACCCGTGCATGGGTGAGTATACGCTACTCAGTAGGGACCTCGAGACCCCCGAAGGTCTCCCAGAATCCAAAATGGATAATCCACAAAGGAAAGATACAATCACAAAGTAACAACCAACACTACATAGCTATATTCCCACACATATACCTAAGTCATCAATTTCATGTCGGCTCCAACATCCGAGCCGAAGTTCGATCACGTCCACATAGGAGTACAACCAAATCCACACTCGATAACACAACCCAATACACATAGGAAAGAAAGTAAATCATATCGAAGATATTGATTGAATGTCAAGGCTCAGCTCACACAGGTATACTTCTTCGTAAGGTGATAGAGATGATCAGATGTAGCCACTGATTCATCTAAGCTGGGACCCACATAGGATACTAAACCAGCTAAGCTATCGGACCCACATATGATACAGACCAGCTACTCTGCCAGAACCATGTAGGATTGTAATAATAGAGACAGACAATGCCAGTCACATGTAGGATACAAGAACAATAGTCATCTCCGTCAAACCCACGAAGGATTTCAGTACGGTCTTCATCATTGCCGAACCCACGGAGGATTTCAGTGCAGTCTTCATCGTCATAGAACCCATAGAGGATTTTAGTACGGTCTTCATCGTGCTGAACCCACGGAGGATTTCAGTGCAGTCATCTACGTCGTCGCAGTCGCAGCCATCTCTAGGGTTCCCGCACACTGCATGCTCGATTCCAGGAGGGTCTGCTCCACGAGCCAAGGGGTCGATACATCAACTGACACGTTGTCCGGAGTTGATGTATCTCAATGTTCCGTCTCGACAAAAGGATCTCAATGTGACAGACGGCGCGTCAATCGGACGCCCGGTCTGAGAGTTATTGGCTTTTTTGTTCAAGGGGACCGGTTTGTTTTTAAGTCAATACCAACACGACTGCACTCTAAATGTGTCCAAACCTCGAGATGAGTAATCCAAAAGGTCTGTCTTACTAATAGGAATCCAAAAACGTCGACAGCACGTCAATTGGACGTCCGGAGCTCAAGTTATAAGCGTATCCGCTCAGAGGGTCCGGTTGGTTTCGTGTTGGAACCAACCCAGCCATTCCCAATGTTCCCCAAAACCTTGAGTGTAATATACCAAAACGACCATCTAGATCCAAGGATCAAATCACAACTGACAATGCATTGATTGGAGGCCTGTAGCCCATGTTAAGGGTATTTGAATTGAAATGTCTGAAAATAGGGGGTTTTCGGCCCAGACAGACCCGGCCCCAGACCCCCTGGGTCGGCCCGAACTGGGTTGACCCGAACCGGGTCCGGGTCCGGCCTTTTAGGGCGCGGCCCGGCCCGGTGGGCATAGCCCGAACCAACCGGCACGGCCCGCATAGCCAGCTCGGTACAGGTCGAGCCATCGCGGAAGGGGGGGGGGGGGGCACTGCCCCCCTGATTGATAAACTGCATCCCCCACGTGGGGGCCGCTCCTTTTTCCATAAGGGGGTTACGACCCCCGGTTTTTGGATCTGGCAGGCCGTAATGGCCGGCCAGGGTGTTTCACTGGCCCACCCGGTCCCGCCCCCTATTCAATGGTGGCTCTGGACACCCTCTCCTGCTCTGCCACGGCCAAAGTTCACGGCCTTGGTCCGACCGTCGCAGTACGACTACGTGGTGACCTTCCGTCGTGGCACCGCTCAGGCCGCGGTCTCTTCGTGGTTCTCCGGCGCAGCGCGATGGCACCATGCCCCTTTGCCGCGGCCCGACTCCGGCCATGGATTCTTTCGGTCTCAACAGAACAGTGCGACGGCGCCACGCTTCTTCGCCGCATCCCTCTATGTTTCTATGCGGTGTTGTTGCACTGCATCGCCTTCTTTCGTGCCGCAACGAACAACATCAAAGGGGAAGGAGGGTCGGCCATGTTTGTGCGGTCCGACCTCCTCCAGTTAAAATGATAACAGGCAGCCCAAAATAAAAGAAAAATAACGGATAGAATAATCACGAACAAAAATTACAAACCCCTACCTCAATTATGTCGTCGAACGAGGTTCATCGCAGGAAAAGGACGCCGTGGAAGACGACGTTGTGGAAGACGACATCACAGAAGACGGCGTCGCAGATCGATGGTCCTTAAGAGTCGTCGTCATTCGCCCGAAGAAAGATGTGGAACGTCGTCGTTATCTAAAGAAGGTGTCTCTCACCGGCTATGGAGAAGAGAGGAGATGAAACGGCGATTCCCCTACGGTGATGGAGTTCTTCGTCAAAGACTCGGCGTTATCCACGTTCTTCGACAAGGATGAAGATATTCCTCAAGAGCTCAAGAGTCTTCTCCTTTCCGAACAACGAAACAACAACCCAATAAAATAATTCATTGTCTTATTTTATTATCACACGCAAGCCATTAATTTGAAATTCAAAAGATCTCATTCAATTAATTTTCTTAATTGAAGAGCGTTAAAAATTCAAATTAACTTGAGGGTTGACTTTCCATTAAAACGGTGTTGCGGGTGAGTTACAATATTAAATGAACGTGGGAGGTTAAATGGAAATAAAGGGGGTGGGGCTCGTTTGGGCCCCACCTCACTAATATCCAACCTAGTGGAGTTAGGATATTAGTGGGTCCCACTCCAACCACTATGCCTAGGTTATTACTACAATGAATAGAAATAAAATTTGTAGCACAAGATTTTATTTTATTCTTTAGTTAACCCATTTAATTAATAACCTCCCCCGAGCAAATGCAACTACGGAAAATGTGTTCATAAGCAATTACAGGCGTTGTGGTTTCATCAGTGTCCTCAGATTTTGAGTCCGAGCACCGGTTCAAAAGTTAGTAAAACCTGCTCGTTCGTTCACTGAATGTACCCGAGCTAAACTTTAGAACATGATTCCGGGCACACCGGGCCTCAGAATCAGGTTCCGTTAGAAACTGCATTCTTGTAAAATCCAAAATAAAATTAAGAAAAAATTTCCCATGAAATTCACGGGTCATTACATTACTCCCACCTTAGGGCATTACATCCCCGTAAAGATAGATCACAAACTAGGGAAACAAATGAGGGTACTGAGCACGCATCTGATCCTCCTGCTCCCAAGTTCTCTCCTGGAGGTTCCCGTACTGCCATATGATGCGCACTAGAGGTATCGACCATCCATGTAGGTCCCATTCCTTTCAATCCCCAATCTCCACCGGGACCTCCGCAAAAGTCACCCCATCGTCAATTTCCAACTCCCCATGGTTGATGATATGCTTCGGGTCTTGCACGTATCTCCTCTGCAGAGATACGTGGAATACGTCGTGCACCCGGTGCAACTGAGGTGGTAGAGCTAGGCGGTAAGCTACCTCGCCTATCCTACTGAGGACCTGGAATGGTCCGATGAAGCATTGATATAACTTTCCACACCATCCAAATCTCGGTAATCCATGTCGAGGTGAGACCCGCAAGAAAACGTGGTCTCCCTCCTCGAACTCTAGTTGTCTCCGCCTCCTGTCAGCATAAGACTTCTGCCGGCTCGGAGCTATCTTCATCCACTCCAAGATGACATGGACCTTCTCTGTCGTGGCCTGGACCATTTCTGGTCCCACAAGTGCTGACTTCTCGGGGTCTGTCCAGCACAGAGGTGATCTGCAAGGTTGGTCGTACAATGCCTCATATGGTGCCATCCTTATGTTGGAGTGGTAGCTGTTGTTGTATGCGAACTCCACCAAGGTTAGGTGGTCCTCCCTACTGCGACCAAAGTCGAGGACACATGCACGGAGCATGTCCTCGAATTTCTGAATGGTCCCCTCCATCTGACCATCCGTTTGAGGGTGAAAGGCGTTACCCAGACGTAGCTACGTCCCAAATGCCTCCTGCTGCCCCTTACAAAGCCAGGAAGTAAAGAGATTATCTCGATCAGATATGATAGATGATGGCACACCATGAAGCCGTATGATCTCCTGAACATAGAGGCACCCCAATCTCTCCACTGAGCCCTGCTATCTGATGGGTAAGAAGTGGGATGACTTGGTGAGTCGGTCGACAGTCACCCAAATGGGGTTGTGACCTTTGGAAGTACGTGGAAGTCGAGTCATGAAATCCATAGATATCCCATCCCATTTCCACTCCAGGACCTACAAGGGCTGCACCAAGCCTACTGGTATCTGGTGCCCCGCCTTCACCTGCTGACAGGTGAGGCATCGAGAAATGAACTTAGCTACAGCCTTCTTCATACCCGGTCACCAGTGCTGTTTTCTGAGATCCCAGTACATCTTCGCCACTCCTGGATATACTTATAAATGGGATGTTTGAAACTCTCTCAGCAGCTCCTCCTGTAAAGAAGCTGGTACAATGGTACATCCTCTAAAAGTGACGTCGTGCTCTCCTCCTATAGATAATCCATCAGGTGCCTGTCCTGAGGATATCTGTGCACCACGCGTCTCACAGTTAGCGTCCCCACATTGTGCCTCTATGACCCGATTGATTAGTGGAGGAGTGAATATGAGTGACTGAAGAAAGGATGCTTCATCTCTATCCATGAAGGATATCTACAAAGTGGTTAGCTGCTCCGTCGCCTCCACAAGTAGCTGAATGCCCGTCCTTCTGCTGAGAGCATCAGCTACTACGTTCCACATTCCAGGATTATAGACTATCTCAAAGCCATATTCATAGAGGAACTCGAGCCATCGCTGCTCTCTCAGATTCAGGTCCTTCTACGAGAGGATGTACCTGAGACTCTGGTGGTCAGAGTAGACTGTAAAGCGCTCTCCCATCAGATAGTGTTGCCACATCTTCAGAGAGAAGAACACTACTGCTAACTTCAGATCATGGGAGCGTAGTTCTGCGCATTCTGCCTCAAATGACGTGATCCATAGGCGAACACTTCCCGCTCCTGCATCCGGACACATCTAATTCTGGTCATTGATGCATCGTCGTAGACTACGTACCCTACTCCCTCCTCCGGTAGCCTCAATATAGGTGCGCTGGTCAATATCTATCTCAGCTGCTGGAAGCTCTGCTGACATCTGTCTGACCACACGAATGGTTACACCTTCTTTATCAAAGCTGATAGTGGTGCCGCAACTCTGGATAAGTATGAAACAAACTTCCGGTAGTCCCTAGCTAACCCCAAGAAACATCGCACCTCCGTCGTGCTCCTGGGTGTCTCCCAAGATAGCACTGCCTCGATCTTCGCAGGATCCACCACAACTCCTGCCTCAGAGATGACATGTCCCAATAAGTGGACCTCATGTATCCAAAACTGACACTTCGAGACCTTTCCATAAATCTGGTGCTCTCAGAGTGTGTCCAGTACAACCCGCACGTGGTAGGCGTGCTCCTCCTCAGTGGTAGAGTATATCAATATGTTGTCGATGAAGACCACGACAAATCGATCGAGGTATGGCTGAAAGATCCTACTCACTAGACTCATGAACACCACTGGAGCATTGGTTATGCCAAATGTCTAAACCAAGAACTCATAGTGGCCATACCGACATCTGAAGGTCGTCTTCTTCAAATCTTCATCTCGATCTCTGAGCTGATGATAGCCTGATCTAAGGTCTATCTTTAAGAACCACCGTGCTCCCTTGATCAGATTGAAGAGGTCGTCAATCCTCGGTAGCGGATACTTGTTCCTCACGGTCACCTAGTTTAGGTGAAGATTGTCGACACACAGTCACAAGCTCCCGTCTTCCTTCTTGGCGAACAATATCGGGGAAGCCCAGGGTGAAACACTGGGTTGGATAAATCCCTTGCCCTGCAAGTCCTCCAGCTATACCCGTAGCTCTCGAAGCTCAGTGGGAGCCATCCAATATGCTGGAGTGGATATCAGGGTTGTCACAGGGTACATGTCTATATAAAAGTCTACCTCTCTATGAGGAGGTAGTGCTGGATTGTCGTCAAGAAAAACGTCCACATAATGATTCACCACTACTGGAAAACTTTGACTCCCCACGTCAACCGCTCCTAGGATGAGGCTAGCCAACTGATGAGTGATGGGTTTTCCTCTCCTCTACGTTAGTCCATCCTGTGCTGCAAAGGCTCCCTTCTTGCCAGTGAAGGTGAACCAGCTCCCATCGGTGCGAACGCACCGCACCTTGCGCCTAATACAGTCGATCTGATCATGGACTGTGGATAACCAATCCATGCCCAAGATGGCGTCGTAAGGCCTCGACGCTGCTACAAGAAGATCCCAGCCGAAGCTCTCACCTCCTAGAGTAAGATCACACTGTCGGCACCAGTGCGTAATCGTCGAGTCTGCTCCCGTAGGTGTCTCTAGCCGTAAGGATCGAGCAAACGGCTCCGTCAGAATCTCCAACCTCCGAACAAGGGCAGCGGTAATAAAAGAATGACTGGATCCTGTGTCTATAAGAACTGCATCAAGGGTGGAGTAGACATAGATGGTACCTCCAATCATCTCTAGAACGTCGTGGTCGTAGGCCTCTGCTGCCTCAAGCTGAGCCTGCCTCTGGTCACCAGATGCCTGTGGTCGGGGTGGACCTCTTGGTGGTGGTGGTGGTAAAGCCTCAAAGCGTCGTCCACCACCTACTGCTCGGCCAGCTCCCCTGCCTCGTCCACCTACTCTCGACGGACCGCCACTATCGACCCTCTGCCTATGCCTAGGTGGCCACTCAACCATCTGCTGCTCCTATGCATGGTGGGTCGGGCAGTCAGAAGCCATGTGGCCCTGCCTGCCGCATGCGTAGCACTGCCTGCTTCTCGGAAGGATGGCTATGCATCATGTTCCCCACACCTCTGAGCTAGTGTCCTGGGGTCATCTTCTTGGTGGTTTGGTCCGCCAGGACCCCTGTGACATCCGTCGGCTGCCAGCTGCAGACGACTCTGCTACGTGCCGCCCTACGGTAGGTCTCGCTTCTGGCGTAGGCTCAGCAAGAAAGCTCCCTATGAGAAGGGCTCGCTCCCGTACTCCTGCCTGTGTTGGAATGCTGAGGGAGATCATCGATGCCTTGATCTCATGCCTTAGTCCCTACTTGAAGGTCCGGACCCAGAAGAATGGGTCCCGTAACATGTCCGTCGAATAGCGCGAGAGATCAGTAAATCTCGCCGAGTACTGGGTGACCATCATGCTTCCCTGTCACAGCTGTAGAAGCTCCTAGATGCGCACCGCACGGAGGGTGGCCAAGATGAACTCTGAGCAAAAGAGGCTCTCAAAGTCCGTCTAGAGGATAGATTCCTTGTCGTGCACCTAGAGCATCAAGCTCCAACATCTGCCTACTGCCGCGTTCAGGAGGATCGCTGCAAGGATCACCACGAGGTCAGCTGGTGTCCCCACTAACCTGAAAACTTGACCTAAAACCTCTAGCCAATCCTCAGTTTCCTGAGGGTCCGTCTCCCCATGGAAATTGGACGGTCTCTAATGCTGGAACTTGTGCAGTGCACTAAGGCGACATGCACATTCAACGGCTGGTACTGGTAGCATCGGTGGCTCGGCGGGTAGAGGTACCGCCAGTGCCTCCACTGAAAAAGGGCCATGCACCAAGGCCTCGTCGCTCGGTGGGCTGTCGGATCACACAAAACGCTGAACCCAAGCTGGCTACCATCGTGGGGCCATCCTGAAAGGAAAGGGTGCGCCACGGTCAAATAGTATACTTAGGGAGCTGACACAAAGTAATCACATAGAAAAATATTAGAACACACATGAAATCAATGTTTTCCTGTATTCAGTTATAAATCAGAAGACGGGGTCCTGGTGTACGGATACATCGGCCACCGCACCAACACTAGACTCCCTGGACAGATAACCACACTCAATACCCTTAACTCTATTGCTTCACAGAGAAGAAAAATCAGAGTCCTGAGTTCTGCGGTAGAACTGAACTCCTCTAATACCAATTTGTCACGACCCGTCCTCAGGACCCATGCCGTGACTACCCCAAGCCCGCCTCCCACAGGCCTGGGGCCGGCCACTAGCAACAAGGCGTAAATCCCGACAAAAAGGGGAAGGCATTGCCTTTATAAAGTAAAAAAACCACAGAGTAAGCATGAATAATTAAACACTAAGTAAAACTGGGTACAATAGTTAGTGCGGAAAGTAAATGGGCTAGAATAAAATCCCAAACTAAAAGTAAGGTACAACTGTAAAGAAGTACAACAATTGAAAGTAAAGCAGCAACGTCGAGTCGTCCACTGGATGTCCCACCTAATGGGTGGGTACATATAGCCTCCTTAGCTCCCTGGGTCCATCTCTCCACTCCATGTACATCTCGCCCAGTGGTCCACCTCCAGTTACTGACTTACTCCACAAGCCTCAACCACGATCAGTGACGCCCGTTGTCTGCATCCAACACAACGTACTGTGGGCATAGCCCATGAAGGGGTGAGTATACTCTACTCAGTAGGGACACCGAGACCCCCGAAGGTCTCCCATAATCCACAAATGATAATCCACATGTAAAGATACAATCACGTAGTAAAAACCAATCCTACTTAGGTATATTCCCATACATATTCCTATGTCATCAATTCTCGTTCACCTCCTACATCCGAGCCCATGTTCGATCACGTCCTCATAGGAGTACAACCCAATCCACACAGGATAACACAACGCAATCCACAAAGGAAAGCAAGTCAATCATATTGAAGATATTGATTGAAAGTCAAGACTCATCTCACATAGGTATACTTCTTCGTAAGGTGATAGAGATGATCAGATGTAGCCACTAATTCATCTAAGCTGGGACCCACATAGGATACTAAACCAGCTAAGCTGTCGGACCGACATAGGATACAGACTACCTACTCTGCCAGACCCACGTAGTATAGCAATAACAAAGTCAAACACTTCCACACCCACGTAGGATACAAGAATAGTAGTCATCGCCGTTGAACCCATGGAGGATTTCAGTACGGTTTTCATTGCTGCTGAACCCACGGAGGATTTCAGTGCAGTCTTCATCATCGTCGAACCCACAAGGGATTTCAGTACGGTCTTCATCGCTGCCGAACCCACGAAGGATTTCAGTGCAGTCTTCATCGCTGCCGAACCCAGGAAGGATTTCAGTACAGTCGTTGTCACTCCTGAACCCACAGAGGATTTCAGTGCAGTCATCAACATCCTCGCAGTCGTAGCCAGCTCTAGGGTTCCCGCACACAGCATTCTTCATTTCGGGAGGGTCTGCTCCATGACCCAAGGGGTCGATACATCAACTGACATGTACTCTAGAGTTTATGTATCTCAATATTCTATCTCGACAAGAGGAAATCAACGTGACAGACGGGGCATGAATCGGACGCCCAGTCTGAGAGTTATCGGCTTTTTCGTTCTAGGGGCCCAGTTGGTTTTTAAGTCAAAACCAACCCGACCGCACTCCAACATCATCCAAACCTAGTGCAGAGTAAGAAAAAAGGACCGTCTCACTAACAGGAATCCAACAAAGTCGACGGCACATCAATTGGACGTCCGAAGCCCAATTTATATGTGTTTCTGCT
This sequence comes from Viscum album, assembly GCA_963277665.1. NCBI lineage: Eukaryota > Viridiplantae > Streptophyta > Magnoliopsida > Santalales > Viscaceae > Viscum > Viscum album. The sequence goes on from OY728137.1 coordinate 1,937,339,413, forward strand.
CCGAGGGCCCGGTTGGTTTCGTGTTCGAATCAACCTGGACATACACAAAGTTCTCCGAAACCTTTTGTCTAATATACCAAAATGACCATCTCGATCGATGTATAACATCGCAACTAACAATGTTTCGATCAGAGGTTCTTAGCCCATGTTATGGATGTTTGAACGAAGCTGTCCAAAAATAGGGGGTTTTGGGCCCAGACCGACCTGGCCCAAAACCCCCTGGGCCGGCCCGAACCGGGTCGACCTGAACTGGGTCCGGGTACGGACCTTTAGGGCGTGGCCCAGCCCGGCCTGGGTGGCCTGGCACGATGTGGCCGTTCCGGCCTAGGGCGGCCGCTTAGCCTTGCGCGGGGCGCGGCCCGCATGGCAAGCTCGACGCTGGTCGAGCCGTCGCGGAAGGGGGGGGGGAGGGAACTGCCCCTATGATTGAGAAACCGCGACCCCCACATGGGGGGCCTCTCCTTTTTCTAGCCGGGGGTACGACCCCCATTTTTTGTATCTGGCCGGCCGTAACAGCCAGCCAGGGTGTTGCGCGGGACCAGCTGGTCCTGACCCCTGTGCACCGGTGGCCCGCAGCTCCGGTCGCCCTCTCCTGCTCCGCCGCGGCCACAGTCCGCGGCCTTGGTTTGACCGGTGCGGTGCGACGGTGCCTCGCCCCACCTCCGCGGCCCCACTCCAGTCGCGGTCTCTTCGTGGTTCTCTGGCGCAGTGTGATGGCGCCGCGCCCCTTTGCCGCGGCCCGACTCTGGTCGTGGATTCTTTTGCTCTCAACCGTACGGTGCGACGACACCGTGCATCTTCACCACATTCTTATATGTTTCCACACGGTGTTGTTACACCGCCCCGTCTTCTTTCGAGCCACAACGAACAACATAAAAGGGGAATGAGGGTTGGTCGTGTTCGTGCGGTCCGATCTCCTCCCATTAAAATGATAACAGGTGGCCCAAAATAAAAGACGAAGAATGACAAGAATAATCACGAACAAAAATTCCAAACCCCTACCTCGATGAATTCTTAAAACGATGTTCATCGTGGGAAAAGGTCATCGCGGAAGATGACGTTGTGGAAGACGGTGTCGCAGAAGATGGCGTCTCGGATCGATGATCCGTAAGCGTCCTCGGCATTCACCCGAAGAAAGATGTGGTGCGTCTTCATTCTCTGAAGAAGGTGTCTCTTGCCGGCTGCGGAGAAGAGAGGAGATGGCACGGCGATTCCCCTGTGGTGATGGAGTTCTCCATTGAAGACTCAGCGTTCTTCACGTTCTTCAATGAGTATGCAAATATTACTCAAGAGCGCAAGAGTTATCTCCTTTCCGCACAACGAAACAACAAACCAATAAAATAAGTCATTACCTTACTTTATTAACACACACAAGCCATTAATTTGAAATTAAAAAGGTCTCATTCAATTAATTTTCTTAATTAAAGAGCATTAAATATTCAAATTAATTTGAGGGTTGACTTTCCATTAAAACGGGGTTGCGGGTGAGTTACAAAATTAAATGCACATGGGAGGTTAAAAGGAAATAAAGGGGGTGGGGCTCCTTTGGGTCCCACCTTAATAATATCCTACCTAGTGAAGTTAGGATATTAGTGGGTCCCACTCCAACCACCATGCCTAGGTTATCACTACATAGAATAGAAATAAAACTTTTTGCACAATATTTTATATTATTATTTAGTTAACCCATTTAATTAAGAAACTGCGTACTCGTAAAATCCCAAAAAAAAATTAAGAAAATATTTCCCATGAAATTTACGGGTCTTTACAACCTTGATGGATTTCATTATTCATTGATGCCTCCGGTCATGATCCTGTGATCCGTCATGGCATCGTAGAATCCAAGTTCAGGATTTCTCTAGTGGGGATCCACACTTTCTCCAGGTATCTCCAGACGTCGCCGAAGGGAACTCTGGGTGCTAGCGCGGAAGAACCTTTTCTTTGGATGTCCGTCTTTGATAGCCTTGATCTGGTGAAAGATCTTTCTTTCGTAACTTGAAAGCATTCATGGTTGAATGTAAATTCTCTCTTGGCTTGAGAGTGTTTCCAAACCCATTGTGCACAACCAAAAAAATGGCTAACCTTCTTGAGAATAATGTAATTTGGATTTATAATACATAGAATAATAAAATGAATTAATTACTCATAAGAATTTAATCATTTAATTTAATTCTTAGTAATAACCCATGTCTTAATAATGACAGTTGACCATCATTATTACTTGACATGCATCCAACGTATTACATTTAATATCATTTAATTAAATAAGTAAATATTTTTCACAAATCCCGAAAAACTAACTACACGGCATGTATATATAAATATACATGGTGTGTACTATTATTTTTTCAGTTTTATTTATTTCCTCCACCACATTTATTATACCTTGAGTAATGACTATTTATTTAGTGAATAATTGTAATTTCATTACTCACTAATAAATATATATATTATTTCTCCCACAATATATTCTCTCAAACAACTATTGTCGAAATAAATGCTATCAGATATCCTTGAATAATTATTAAACCACAATTAGAAATAATCTTTATTCAACTTGTTAAATTAATATTTAACTGAGATACATGGACATTCTTAGTGTGTGACCATCTAGGACTTTTTCTCAGTAGCATTAAGCAGAGCCTACCTAAATTCCCAGGTTAGCGTATAACAACATGCCAAGGCACCCATAGAGAAAGAAGTTAATGCCGCAATGATGTGTCAACTCCTACTAATGCTTATCGTGTAATATAATCCCTTTGACTTGATATCTCTAATCAAGCGGGTTGCATGCCAGTACCATCAACCCATGTGCTCGATTATTCCTTCTTTGACTTCTCGGAATTGAACTCTCCCATACATTACCATGGCAATGGATTTATGTAGGCTATATAAATTCCATTAAATGGCCTGAGATATCTACTTCCGTTATGGAATAGAAGGGACAAACCCTTTCTCGCATTATCTATTAATGCAGTATTACTCGTGATGCACCCAACGTATCCTACCTCACTGCGAACAGTGTGTAGTCACAGTTTTCATTAATACATCTAAGTGTGCGAGTTGTAATACCCATTAATAATAATCTTAAAGTATAAGGACCAATACACATGTACGCAGATAGGAACATCCAATGACACTATGAAATGTGGATTTCCTTTTGGAGCGTATCATTCTCATAATATCCTCCTTGATATTACCAAGGGAGTACACCATCAGAATTTGTCACAAAGTTTTATGAGTCCTCACCTCTAAAGACCTATATTATTTTTTTCCCTCAAATAATATCATCCGGCCGTAGAACATATATTCAAGAACAGTGTTATTGCACTTCTGGGTTCTCATCATAGCAGGGATCCGCTATGACTCATTAATGCAACAGCTGTCCTTAGGACATTATCACATGCACTTTCATGCAGAAGAACAATCAAGATGTGATAAGACTTTTAATAATTAATAAAGTAAAAGGTAGTTGGTTCAAGACCCACACCTCCAACATATTGACCTTATAATATAAAAATATAAAGATACATGGTAAATTTCAATCTATTTAACTAAGTGTTAAATATAATTGATAGGTTAATATGGTATCCTAAACTTGTCTAAAATATATTGGTTGAAAGGATTTCGACCCGTCCCCACCCCAGCCTCAAAATAAATCACATTGGAGCCATTATAAATCAAATATGAATTTAATATAAAATTATATTATGTTTTTCCTAAGGTGCCCCTCACCACTCATATAAAAGGGAACTTCCCCTTCTATCAAATTGGCTCCTTCAAATCCTTTTGGTTCGGCCAAACCCTACCCAAATATCATCTCAAATTCTCTCACTTACTCCTAGATCCCATACATTAGTCATAAATCCACCCTAAGGATCCCTTTTGATCAAATAAAATGGATGAACTAGAAGAAGACACAATAATTTCACCACCCTCTTTCAAGTTATTTTCTTTATCCACTTATTCATTCCATGTTGTTTCCATTATAAAATAATAACTCTAGTATATTCTCTATAAATTAATGTTATTATAAATATGGTACCACCATATTAGTTTTTTTATCCATCCTATGAATGAAAAAGTCACCACACATGCCTACGTACGACTTACCATCTCCACAACATTGTGTGGATTGTTTTTCAAACATTTCATCTTTTGGATGGGTACAATAATGAGTATAAATGATGTAAATAATAAATATAACATTATAATGATTTATTATATATGATATATCATTCAAATATATACTATTTTAATGTCATAAAATTATATTGGTGATCGTGCATACGTACGGACTACTGTCTCCACGAACACGATGAAATTCATTCCCCATCGTATCCATTGAAGAATAATTTTCATTTGATGATTAAAAATAACTTTTAAAGACTTGATATCATTCTGGATATGAATAATATAAAACCTAACCATCACAAACACAACTTATGTAACAAAACTTATAAAAGAAAATGAGTAAGTTAACACCCGAAACGGCGACAATACTAAAATATTATTATCAAAGAAATTTTATAAGATCATATATTATATCATATTTATGTATTTTATTCTTTTAAAATTTAATAAAAATTATTTAACTATAATACAGGAGGTTAACCTACCCACGACCAACGAAAAGTACAGGGTATGGGTTAATTTCACAATCTCTTTATTATCCGAGGTTGTGTTTAAGTAAGTATCTACTGGGAACTCTTTATCATCCACATCCATGTTTCATAAAAATGTATTTAAAAACATTTTTAAAATTTAATATAAAATTTGTTAAATTCATTTATACACTTATTTTACATTATATGTTTTTTAAAGGAATCTTTCTGTCATTTTCAAAACAAGGCTTTTGACCTTTTCGACAAATTTAATGTAAGAATGTTTTTAACTTATACGGCCAGTGCAGCTATTTTTAACCGTTATAACATCATCGAAGCTTCCCCTACAATGCTTATATGAATATCTTCAAAATAAATGTTTTAATTATAATTATGTGTCATTTAAATTATTTCAAAATAGAAATAGATATTTCTCTAATAAGGTTTTGATTTCATCTATGTCAACATCTTTTGATTGATTTTAAGTTGTTTGAAGTTGATTTATTTTGAAACAAAAAATACATTCTTGTATTGAAGGTTTTATGATATTTTTGACTATGGTTGTGTTATTTTTATACCATTCATTGATTATTGATAAAGTATTTAAATTTCTTATGCTAGTTTTAATACGAATGTTTTTGTTATGATTAAAACTTTTCATATGAGGAATGAATTGGGCATAGTAAGTAACGGGTGGAGCCCACTATAGCTCCCTGATGCATCAGTAGGTCTAATGGGAGAAACTAGTGTCTTGGTACAAGACTTTGACAAAATCTTATTTGTATTCTTGGCACAAGGCCTTGACTATGAGGTTACGAAAGACTGGCATTATGCATTACATTTTTATGAAAGTGTTTATTGATATTGCATGCGATTATTCTACTAGTAGAATATCCATGTTAATAAGTAAATGGTATTATTTCATTTTATTTTTTCCATATTATGCTGAAGTTCACATTTAAAAGTCTTTTTTAGTTATACATTTCCATAAATGCTTATTCCTATTTATCCAAGTTTCCTCTATATTGTTTTCCTTACTGAGCATCTGAGCTCACCACATTCTATGTTTTATTTTTCCTAGGATGTGAAGAAGTATTTTATGAATAACCTACAGGGATAGCCTAAGGGGATATTAGTGTGGCCTATAGAGACTATGTTGTTGTGGTTTTTCACTTTATGATGTAATGTAAGACTTATGAATGTATCTTGTGTTTCCAAGGCTACTAAACTAATCTGTCTTTTGAGACTTTATCTTTTTTGATCAGGAAAATGTTATATAATAATTCAACGACTCTAGGTAACTTGGTTCGGGGCATTACAGTTTGTATCAGAGGAAGTTTAGTACAAAACATGGAAGCTAGATTTTGAGAATCTTTGATTAGAGCACATAGCCCTAAGATAGACTTTGAGGATTAGTATATAAAAACTTCCTAAAATTTTGGTATTGTAAATATTTTGTAATTATTATGAGAAATAAATCCCAATCTAGATAAGAGAAGGTAGACGTGTCTCTGGAATGGTTGTCGATATAGGAAAAACCCAAAAACACAACTTTGAGCTAGACTCGAATGGAAACTGGTCCACTACAACGGGCCTTGCTACACTCTTGGTTACGAAACACCTGAGAGATATGCTTAGGATAATTATCATTTTCATTAAAAACCTTATGAAGGGTTTATGAGTATATACATCCTCAAATAAAACATTTTTATGATTATGGAATATATCTATAAATTGTTCAATTTATGTTAAGTGTTTTACAAGTTTGGATTTTGGTACTGCGATTCATAAACTAATCTATTATATTCCATTGTTTAGAAATGGATCCTAGTGAAAGAAATGGAAACTGTTTCAATGCATGAAATCCATATAGGGATTTCCCTCCTTCTCAAGATAATTATAGTGGAGCAAGTGATACAACTAGTGCTGATCAACTTATCACCATACTGGGATAACTCACTCAGGTTATGAATTATAAACTTACCCTTATGGAGCACCCTGATCCACAGTATGGAGGATTAATGTTAGATCGCTTCATGAGGAAAAAACCACCAACTTTTAATGGGATTACAAATCCATTGGTATCTGAGTAATGGATAAGTTCCCTTGAGAAAATATTTCTAGTGTTGGGGATTAGTGAATGTGAAAAAGTTGTCATGGTATTTTATCGCCTCACTAGAGATTCAAATCAATGGTGGGAATTAACCCCAAACACAAATGAAGATGAAGAAGTATCAATTATGGATTGGAGGGGGTTTAAAAATATTTTCTTAGAAAAATACTTTCCACATGACCATCGAGCAGATATGGAAAGGCAGTTTCTGAGTCTGAGGAAAAAGGAGTATTAGAATATTGCAAAGTATGAGTCTAACTTTACAAGGTTAATAAGGAATACTGTAGATTATATAAGTAACCCAAGAAGTAATATCATTTGTTTCTTTGATGGGTGAAAAACATTTCTCCATGGAGCATTAGTCTCAAAATCCTTCTCATCAAAAGAATACATTTTTTCATGTGCTATCAAGACAGAAAAGGAAATATCTAAGTCTTATTACTTTAAAGCAAATCCAGAGAAGAAGAGATCTATCGATCACTCTGGAAATGGATATAAGGGGAAGAAGTAAAAAGTTCAATATCCATCTTGTAGTAAATTTGGGAAGAAAAAACCTAGTACTTTCTTGAAGGGAATGTGAAAATGTTACAAGTGTGGTGATAAAGTCCAGCATGCTCGTGATTGTAAGGGGAAGAAAGAAGCTACCAATGCTCAATGATACAATTGCAGGGATATGAGACATTATGTAAATGAATGTCCTAAGTGTCAGGGAAACTTACCTCATAAAATGCTAAGGGATCAAGTCTAATATTATGTGATCACTACAATTGAGGTTGATGCTCTAAAAGATGTGATGGCAGGTAATCTAATGGTTTCCTAAAGTTTATCCAATGATTTATTTGATTCGGGATCGTCGCATTGTTTTAATATCTTTTTAGTTTGCTAAGAAAATTATATATTTACAATTTGATTTAACAAGGGAGTTTTCAGTCAAAACTCCAAAGGGAAGAATCATTTTAACAATGTTTTGTGAATCAGTTCCCATTATAGCATTTAAATGTTCTTTATCTACTGATAAAATTGTTATACCCATGATTGAATTTTATATAATCCTCAATATGGATTGGCTTTCGGACCATGATGAAAACAATTTATTGTAAGAAGAATGAGGTTATAATTTTTAATGATGAAAAGGAGTACCTTATCTTTAAAACAAAAACGTCCCCACCTAATTCTTATCAAGATCCACCCAGAGTAGCACAACAATATTAAATTATTGGGTATAAAGTGAATGAAATAACTATGGGTGAGGAAATAAATGTTAGAACATAGGATGTATATTTTGTGCAAGAATAAGTTGATGTTTTTTAGGGGATTTACCCGGACAACCACCAGAATGAGAAATTTAGTTTTCTATTGACTTAATTTATGTTTCAAAGACCATATCAATGACCCCTTATTGAATGGACACTGTGGAATTAGAGGAACTAAAGAAAAAAGTTGAGGAATTTAGTAATAAAGGATTTATTCTCCATAGTGTTTCTCTATGTGGAGCCCCTATTCTTTTTGATAAGAAGAAAGACGGATCTATGAGGTTGTGCATTGACTACAGGGAGATCAATGCTATAATAATAAAGAAAAAGTATATCATACCTCAAATTAATGATTTATTCGACCTACTTCAGGGAGAACAATACTTTTCAATGATTGGCCTTCGATCTAGATATCATTAGTTGTGTATGAAGAAGGAAGACATTCCAAAAACAACATTTTGAAATAGGTATGGGCCTTAGGAGTTTACAGTAATGTGTTTTGGGATGACTAATGCACCTTATATCTTCATGGATATAATGAATAGATTTTTCAAGGAATATCATGATGAATTCATTGTGGTATTTAATGATGATATCTTGGTATACTCAAAAAGATATGATTATCACGAAAAGAACTTGTGCACCATTCTAAAAACCCTCAAAAGAAATGAATTATACGGGATGTTTAGGAAGTGTAAATTCTGGATTTTGTAGATTTCAGTTCTTGGACATATTTTTTCAAAAGTTGGAATCTCCATAGATATTTTTTAGACAAAGGCAATCCAAGAAATTCCAGCACCGATGAATATAACTGAGGTAGGCAATTTTATTGGTTTAGAAGGTTATTATCGATGTTTTATCCAGAATATTTCCCAGTTGGATAACCCATTAACCAAGCTCACATGAAAATTGGTTAAATTTGTTTGGAAAAAAGAGTGTGAATAATATTTGGAATAATTGAAGATAATATTTGTAAATTATCCTATCATAACACTACCATCGGGTAATGATGGGTTTGTTATTTATTGTGATTCTTCAATGAAAGGACTTGGTTGTGTCCTTATACAGAATGATACGGTTATTGCCTATGCATCACGAGAGCTAAAAATTCATGATCAAAACTATCCCACTGATGAAATTGAGTTAGCATCTGTAATATTTTTTTAATGATATGGAGACAGTATATCTATGGTGAAAAATGTGAGATATACACCGATCAAAAGAGTTTAAATTATATTTTCTCATAGAAGGAACTCAACACGAGGAAAAAAAGATGGCTTGAATTACTCAAGGATTATGATTACACTATACACTACCACCCATGGAAGGAAAATAAGGTGTAAGATTCATTGAGCAGAAAGGATCATGGAGTTTTGAACAAGATGATAATTGAAAGGGGTCTTATTTTCATGGATCTTGTGAAGATGGATATGGTAAAAACCATGGAAGGTGAAACATCAATGCTTTTTTAAATGGTTTCCAATCCATCATTACTAGAAAGGATAAATAGTTATCAGAACGATGATGACGTGTTTCAAAAGAAGAAGTATTCTTTGAATGATGGGATATTGTGTGACTTTGTATATGAAGATAGAATTTTGAAATTTGGGAATAGACTTCGGGTTCTCGATATACCTGATCTAAAAAGTGATTTTTTGGATGAGTCTCATAGTTCCAATTTCTCTATACACCCTCATAGCACTAAGATGTATCGATATTTGAAGGAAAATTTTTGGTGGGACAACATGAAGAGGGAGATTTCTGATTTTGTGTCAAGAAGTATGGTTTGCCAAGAAGTGAAAGCTAGAAGGCAACACCCTGGAGGAGTCATGAAACATCATCCCATTCCTTATTGGAAATGAGATAATATTATGATGGACTTTGTCATGGGACTACCAAAGACTCCTAGGAGGAACAATGCAATATGGGTCATTGTTGATAATCTTACCAAGTCAGCATATTTTCTTGGTAAAATAGAAGATCTACCACTTGAACGTCTATCATTAATATATATTAATGAATATGTGAGACTTATGGAGTACCCTTATCGATTTTTTCTGATCGTGATCCACGTTTTACATCATGATTCTGGAAATGTCTTTAGACGGTCTAGGATATTGAACATAGTTTGAGCAATACCTACCACTCCCAAACTGGTGGACAATCAGAACGAACTATTCAAACCTTAGAATACTTTTTGAGATCATGCTCAATTGACATTCAAGGTATTTGGGATCAATAATTACCTCTGGAATAATTTTCCACTAACAATAGCTTCTGCTCAAGTATTTATATGGCACCATATGAATCATTATATAGAAAGAGATGTCACACACCAACCTATTGGGATGATGTTGGTGAAAGAAAACTTTTAGGCCTAGAACCTGTGGAGGAAACGATGGAAAATGTGAAGGCAATCCAAAACCACATTTAAGAATCTCAAAGTTGGCAGAAAAGCAATGCTGATAATCAAAGGAAGGATTTCAAATTTCAAGTCGGTGATCATGTTTTATTGATTTTATCTCCATGGAAGATAGTCATATGTTTTTGTAGAAATAGTAAATTGAGGCCCATGTAAATCAGACATTTCAAAATTCTAAAACGAATTGGGGTTGTAGCTTACCGTTTGGTAATGCCGCCAAGTATCTCTAATGTTCATGATGTGTTACACATATCACTGTTGAGAAAATAAATGGTTGACCCAATGCATGTACTCACCTTTGAGGAATTAGAACTGGATCTTGATCAATCTTATTGTGAAGAGCACATTAGGATCCTTGATACTAGAGAAAAAGTGCTGAGAAATCGGATGACTCGTCTGGTAAAAGTACCATGGAGAAACCATACGATGGAAGATGCGACATTGGAACCTTAGGAACTTATGATGATGAACCACCCATGTCTTTTTATGCAATAATATTCTTGAAAATTTGAGGATTAAATTATTTTAAGGAGGGGAGAATGTAACACCACATGCTTCCACGATACGCTTCTCTCTGAGTAGTACAATAGCGTGTGTTGTATAAAACATCGAGTTCTAACACACCGCAAACAATCAATTTAGCCGTTATGAATAGTAATACCCACTTTCGAAAATTTTATAAATTTTATCTATCCAAATGGACTTCATTTTTGGATTTAGAATATTGAATTTATCCTAGGGTGAAATTTTGTTATTTTTATGAAAACATCCAATTTTTGATTAATAGCGAAGAACACTTTGTTATTGGTTAAAATTGACATTTTATTTTAATAATTATTTATTTTATTTAAATTTATTTTACATAAAAATAGATACATAATACCTATATATGTTTAATGTAATTCATTGGAGTCATTTTATATTAATTTTAGATATATAATATTTTATTTAACTTTATACCGTCTTTTACCCACCTCATAGGAGCTTTTTCAATTTTGCATAAAACCCAATTTTACCGCTTTTGTGAGTGGAATTTCAATAGTCTGAGAGACACAGTTGATATCAGTATGTAAAATGTGGTTCAATAAGATAAAAATAATTTTTGGTGAATGGTAACTTTTTACTTTTATTTATCACGGTTAAAAGTAAATAGGGTAATTAAGGGGAAAATGATATTATTTTTACCCCAAAACTTGTCCTAATTCAAAAGGATAAATGTAAGTCAACTAGAAACAACCATAGGAATGAAATATGATCCTTTAGTTCCCCATGTATTAGATTAGGACATTTATTATTATTTTATTTGAAGAAGAGTTAAAAGAGGTAAAATCAAAGTTTAATAAATAAAACATTTTTAATATAAGGTTATAAAAAAGAGAAATTAAATTATAAATATTTATTAGAAATATAGAAATATTTCCTACATAATGGTATTTTATTTATAATTTTTAGACAATAAAAAATTTAATTTATTTATGACACAATGATGATGCAGTAATTATCTTATTAATGAAAGACTAACAAAATTGATATTTTAAATACCCAAAAAAAAGTAAATTAAGACTTTTAATGAATTCCATGAATTTTATAGGTTAATATGAAATTTAAAAATTTATTTAATTTACATTTTTTTGAAGAAATCACGATTTTATGATTTTCACAAAAATCAAATACTAAATACTGTCAAAATTGACAAAGAAGTGTTTTTTTATAAAATATTATATTATTAATTGATATTTTATTCCTAAAAATATATGGATCGGAAAAATGACCTAGATAAGATTATATATATTAATAATAAACCACATGGAGTTCTATTGGCTTGTTATAGTATGTTTATAAACCATATAATAACAAAATGTAAAGAGACATGTTAAATGTCAAACTATTTAACTAAGAGTTAAATATAAATGATAAGGTTAATATGGTGACCTAAACTTGTTTAAAATATATTGTTTGAAATAATTTTGACCCATACACGCCTTTTCCTTAAAATAAGTATCTTTGGAGCCATTTTAACGGAATATGAATTTATTATAAAATAATATTTTATGTTTTCCTACGGTGCCCCTCACTCCTCATATAAAAGGGCACTTCCCCTTACCTCAAATTCACACCATCAGTGCCTTTTGGATCAGCCAAACATTTCCCAAATATCCGTTTAACTTCTATCACATCATCCTAGAGACATTCCTTTAGTTAGAAAGCCAACCTAAGGAGAAATTTTGATCAAATCAGAAGGAAGAACCCGTAGAATGGGTAATAATTTCTCCACCCTCTTTCATGTTCTTTTCTTTTTCAACATCATCATTCCTTGTTTATTTCATTATAAAATAATAACTCCAATATAATTTATATATTTTTATGTTATTATAAATATGGTTCAACTATATTAGTTTTTTTAACGATCCTATGAATGAAAAAGTCATCACACATGCGTACGTATGACTTATCATCTCCACAATGTTGTGTAGTTTGTTATTCAAACATTTCATCATTGGTATGAGTATGATAATGTGTATAAATGATCTAAATAATAAATATAACATTATAATTATTCTTTATTTATTATATATCATTCAATTAAATACGATTTTAATATCAAAAGAATGATATTGCCGCTCGTGCATACGTACAGACTACCATTTCAATGAACGTGATGATATTCATTCCCCATCGTATCCATTCAAGACTAATTTTAATTTGATTATTTAAAATAATTTTTAAGGACCTGATATCATTCTGGATATGAATAATATACAACCTACCCATAAACAACATGGGGTATGTAACAAAACAGATAAAATAAAATGATTAAGTTAACACCCGAAACGACGATAATAATAAAATATTATTAAAAATGAAATATTATAAGATCATATATGATATCATATTTATTTATATGTTTCTTGTATAATTTAATAAAAATTATTTAACTATTTTACCGGATGTTAACCTACCATTAACCAAGGAAAATTACAAGGTAAGTGTTAATTTCACAATCTCTTTATTATCCGAGGATGTTTTTATGTAAGTATCTACTAGGACCTCATTATCATCCACATCCATGTTTCTTAAAAATGTATTTAAATTTTTTTTTACTATTTAATAGACAATGGTTTAAATTCATTTATAATTTTATTTGACTTATATGAATTTTAATGGAATCTTTCTGTTGGTTTCAAAAAAATGTACTTTTCGACCTTTTCGACAATTTTAAGGAAAGAATGTTTTTAGCTTATTTGGCGGGTGCGGATATTTTCTATCGTTATAACATAGTCGAAGCATACCTTATAATATTATATGAATATATTCAAAATAAATTTTTTCATTCTAATTCTGTGACATTTAGATTATATCAAAATAGAAAGAGATATTTCTCTAAAAAGGATTTGATGTAATCTATGTCAACATCCTTTTATGGATTTTATGCTTATTTGACGTTGATTAATAATGATTAAAAACATCCATATTCTATCAATGGTTTTGTGATATTTTGACTGTGGATGTGTTATTTTTATACCATTTATGGTTTATGGATAAAGTATTGACATTTCTTATGCTAGTTTTAATAAAAAGTTTAATGTTATGTTTAAAACTTTTCATATAAGGAATGTATTGGGTGTAGTAAGTGACGAGTGGAGCCCGCTATAACTACTCGTTGCATCGGTAGGTCTCATGAAACAAACTAGTGTCTTGGAACAAGTCCTTGAAAAAATCTCATTTGTAGTCTTAGCACAAGGCCTTGACTATGTGGTTATGAAAGTATTGAATTATGCATTCCATTATTATGAAAGTGGTAATTGATATAGCATGTGATTATTCGACTAGTAAAATATCCATGTGAATAAATAAATGGAATTATTTCATTTTATTATCTCCATATTATGCTTCTGTTCAAGTTTAAAAGGATTTTTTTTCGTTATACATTGCCTTAAATGCTTATTCTTATTTATGGATGTTTCCGCTATATTTTTATCTGTACTAAGCATCTGAGTTCAGCCCCTTTCTCTGTTTTATTTTTCCTAGGATGTGAAGAAGTATTTTATGACTGACCTGCAGGGATAATGTGAGGGGATATGAGTTTTGTCTATGGAGACAATTTTGTTGTAGTTTTTCACTTTATGAGGTAATGTAAGACTTATGAATGTATCTTGTGTTTCCAAGGAAACTAAACTAATCGTCCTTTCGAGACATGATCTGTTGTGATCATGATAATGTTTTGTAATAATGCACCAACTCTGGGTAACTGGTGTTGGTAGATTACATATATTCTCCTTAACATCTATCAATAACTTATATATAATTAATTATTTTTTTATAATGTATTTATGTTGTTCTCTGTGTTATTTTATGTGATTTATGCTATTTGTAAAAATTATAAGACGGGAAATTTCATTGATTGAATTATGTTTCATTACATTCTCCACTATTCCAAAAACTCATCATCAATATTAGATATTGTACTTCGAAAAATAAATTTTGTATACTTAAAAATTAATTTTTGGGAAACTCACATCCAAGATAAGATCAAAAAAATATTATCCTAATAACTGGGAAATGTAATTATAGATGTCTCAAAAAAACTAAGAGTACTAATAGGATAGCATTAGTGAAATTCAAAAATATGGGCATTGAAGAATATTCTGACCATCATGTTATAAGGAAGAGTGATAGAAAACATGTTAATTAAGAAGTTAACCTTCAAAAAGAAGTAAATTTGTGATTGGTTAAAAGACTATTAATTTCTCAAAAATAAAACTAAATATATAATGTTTTTTTCCAAATTATTTTTCCTTGAGTTGACAGATTCATTAAATATTTTTATAGGCACATGAAAAATAAAATACATCATTTCCATCCCTGAAATAACCTTAATATTAACTTTTGGTTATGTTTAAATCTATTTTTACATTATCTGTTACACATGGAAATTAATATTAAAGATTAATATTTCATACCTGAAGACCTTTTCTTGATTCACATTGTCCTTAAGTCATTACATCAACATTAAAATGTTAATTGGAATCAAGAAGGTTATCATAAGTTACGAGAGAACTATAATTTCCAATGTTTAACATGATTCATTCCATAACTAATTAATCTTAATATTCATATAAACATGTCATTCGCTATTCAATGAACAAAAATTTAGAAGTATGGTCACTATATTTCCAAAATCAACATAATATAAGATTAAACAGTATTGTAGCTCTTATTTTCACATATCAAATATATGAATACAATAATCTACATTAATCCTTTATGAAACATGCATTCTTTCAGGAGTAAAATATCATGTTTTTGAATATGTTCCATATAAAATCAAATCACAAACCACATTCCTGGTAACCAATACTATAAAATAGTCATTTATTTAGTATAATATCATCATAAATCACATAATTATTGTCATAATTACCCTAAAAAGTTTTTATTATAATGATGAACCATAAATATAATAACTTCTATTGATTATTGGTGATATTCACCACATAATTTATATTCATTAATGAATAAGTACATATGTACAATCCTTATATGTATCTCAATTGTTATAATATAATAATTATTGATAAAATACAGTAATAACCAAATTATTGAATCTAAAAAATGTATATTAATGATCCCTCTTTGTCTATGGTATTATCAAAATCATTACCATGTTCAATTACCTTCTTTTGAGGTATATTCATTTCACACTTGAGATAATGATTTGTGTATTATCCCATTTCCTTTCAGTTGAAGCATTTTGAATTAGAAATATTATTTTTAGCCTAACAATCAAAATCACAATTATGGTGTCCTTTCTCTACAAACTTATAGAAAACACCCATTCATTTGAAGCTTATACCAGGGTGACCTTTTCATATTTTCACATGTGAGAAAATAATTATTTCTATTATTTTCATTATCCAACTTTTTAATAGTCATTCTATTGTTCTGATTATTCTCTCTAAAGCCATAATTTATTGAAAAATATTTCTCCTTCTTTTTAGAACAAGATTCTATCCATTTATATGAATTAAATATATAAGACACTATTTACCTTCAAAATATTTTCTTAAACCCATAGGAGAAACTATCATTATTGTTATTTTGATTTTGTGCATTGATGTGGTTCACATTCCATCTTATAAGAGCTATTTACAAAAAAAATGTAATACAATATATTAAATGATAAAATTGTGAATCATAATGTATAAACCTAAATCCAGTGAAATTCATAACATTAATTTGGAAATTTATGCACAATTAATACCATAGTCATATATAGTAATCTTTGAAGATATATTTACTATTAAATACTATATAATAGAATGTAATTAAAATGAGAGATATCCTAAGAATATCCTCTAGGAGTGTAAATACTAGCACGTTGTAAGGCCCATAGTCAAATACCAGGTTACCCTCTATGAAGCCTGAGACACCTTATTAGTGTTATTACCCATAGGTACATCAGTCCCATAACCACTTCCGCTTGTTTTATGTAGATATGGATGTATTTTTAGGATGACCCACATAATCCCTATCTTAAAAAAATTCTTTCATTTTCAAATATTCATATCCTCAAACTCTATATAAGGTTTATTTTTCCAACTATATGTTTAATGTGTGTAATTTAAAAACATTCTAGTGAAAATCCTCTCATAGAAACTGTAAATACCCCAACCCCATCTACCTAGAGTCAATTCCTTATACTAATTAATTCGCATATATGCAAGACTAGTTTCACAAATGAAAGAATATATTATTATTTTTTTTCTCTCTATATTAATTACATTAAATTTAAATTACATCTTGAAAATAAAAACAACATAAAAAACCAATTTTAACATAGAAGAACTCATAGATTAACCATGTAATTCATTCATAATATTCATCTTCATATATAGGGTTAATATAAAACATAATAAAGGTGTTATATAATATGATCAGTAATGGTAACTTAGACTTCATAAGCTAATATAAACACCAATTTATACTGAATTACTAAAAAACCATATCATCAGAACATAAAATTGATCATAATATAGCATGATTAAATGAAGAATAAATATATCCGTATAAATAATTACATGAGAATGAAGATTGGCCTTGGATATTATGTTCGAAAAATATTCACATGGAAACTTACTTAATTATATCTTTATGAGGTAATGTATATTATGAAAATATGAAACCAAAAGTTAATTCCTTTGACATGAAATCTGAAAATGATTATGGTCTAGTCTAAAACCATATCTGAAAATGGGCAAGGCGACTACCAAGTCTATATCTGTTGTGTCTCATGAGACCTACCGATTAATTGAGGGTCTATAGTGAACCCCACACATCACTTTTTATGTCTACATAATTTCTATAATGATTGGGATTATAAATAAAATAGAAAATACATATTAAATATATATAACTTTCACTAATCTGTAAACATAATCACTAACCGTTCTCAGTAGTATGGTGAATGTTTTCATGATAGCACATCCATTGTCAAACATATAATAAAACATTTAATAAAATATGGTATATTATAATCATAAGATATAAATATAAATAAATAATAAAATTAAACATAGCTGTTGAAATATATGAAAATACTCTATTAATATCATCAATGAATTCTGGAGAGAAATACCCCATTTACAATACAAAGAATTGTTTTTTGGGAAAATAATTTTTATTTATCATAATTTTTTGTATAAAACCATAAATGAAAAAATATATTAGTTGTTTTAAAAACTATTATTTTTATAAAAAAAAGATTCATAAAAAAATTAAGAATTTAAATTTAAATTCGCTATGAAATTGAGACATTCCATTTAGTTGGTCTTTCTTATTGGGAAGAAATTGGAAGTAATCCTTATAAGACATTATTTTCCTACAAAATAATGATGAACTGATATCAATAAATTAGTTTGAAACATTTAAAAAACCATTAAAATAATTTCAAAAATAAAATTAAGAATTACATCGGTGTAAATATGGAGAAAGTGTAACCTAAATGAAAATCATTGTTCGGGTTGAAACCCTTACCTTTTGTATAAAAGCATTTTTCAATTCTACTAAATGAAAAATATAATGATATATTATTCATTAACAAATTAATTCATAACCTTTTATAAATTCATTTGAAAAATTATAGTTTTAATAAGATCATTTATGTCTTCTTGGAGAGTAATAGTGTTTAATATCATCATTTGCGAGTGTGTGTTTTCTTGGTTTTCATTATCGGTTTTTTAGTTCATAAGTAATGATGTTTATGTAAAATAAATATAATTATACAAAATTGGAATTATAGGTTATTTATGAAAATATAGAATATTTAGTGGTATTATATATAATTTTGATTCTAGATATGAGGATGATTCATTATATGAACTTTAATGATATTAATTTATATAATTTGGGTGGTTTTTCGATTTCCACTAAATATTTTTGTCTTATTAATTAATATAATTTATATAAACTTGTTCTAGAATACTTAATAACTTATTATATGTATAATAATATATGGTTTAAAAATACTTGTGGCTATATTACATGCCGTTAAGGGGTTAATGTAAAATTAAAATACATCATCCATGATGTTTGTAAATTGACACATCACAGGTGAAGATTTCATTTATAGAATAAAAGAGAGAAAGAACTGACTTTTATGAAGGATATTACAATAACATGATATCATTATTGAACAAAAATGATTATTTTGTTATAATTTATATTTGAAAAATGGTTGTGGTGGAAGGATAAAAAAATTAATAAAATTGAAGTGAAAATAAAAGAAAAGTAATATGATTTTTTACTCTTTATTTCTCCTCCTTGAGAATAACCTTAAGTAGATTGGTTTTGGTATTTTATGAGACTATGAGATCTAATAAGTGCGGGAGGGGCTTGGGAATATTATTGTAAATAATTTAGAAAAAGTCTCAAGGATTTTATGGAGTGAGGAGAAGATATGTTTAGGGGTTGTATTTATAGTCGAGGGGAACAGTGTTTTATGAATATTTTATTTATTTGTGTATTATTTTCCTAAATGAAAGAAATAGAAATGATTATTGTTACTAAATTCCATAATAAGTTAACTTTATTTTGATCAAATAGTCACTCAAATCATTCAAGACTCAACAAATACTCAAAAATTCATTTAATTTTTTATACTGTAAATTATTATATTTTACAATTCACCAAAAATTAATTATTTTAGAAAAAACCCATAAATTCACCATAATCACTTTTCATCATATGGAATTAAAAAATGATCTCCATTTTTTTAATATAATTTTATATTTATGAAAAGAAATTAATTTTTAAAATGAGCATTTTTTTGAAAAAAAATAATGCTTTTAAAATTAAACCTGATTTTATAACACATTAAAAAAATAACTATGGTCTCATAAAATAATAATAAAATCATAATGAAAAAAATATTATTTTTTGAATAAATTTTATGGTAATAAATTTCTTTGAAGTCATTTTAATAATTATAAAAATTTAATTAAATATTTTTGACTTGTAAAACTACCAACAATTAATTAATAAATTTTAAAATATTGATTTACTTGTACTATTATGTAATTATATCTTAATTTCATTTATAATTTTCAAAAAAATTATTTATACTCTCATGGTTGAGGTTTTAATTCAATGGTTGGTCTACAATTCATAAGTTTCATATTAATATTTGTATGGTTGAGATATTATTTCATCAATATAGGATCTTTAACGTATAGAAATACCTCATATTTCATTCATGAATCATTTATAAATATTTTATTGTGTTCTCTATGTGATTCTATGTGATTTTTGATTTATTAAATAATTATATGAATAGAAATTTGATTGATATAATTTTTGGTTCTTACAACCACAATCATCATGCGCATAACATTACAGATCTATGAGAATAAATGGTCCGTTGTTAAATCCTCATTCTATATTTCCATTTGACTAAGACCATGGATGGTAATATTTTCATTTAAAAAATCCTACAAAATTGTGTCCACTGATCACTATAAATGACGTATCCCCATTATTTTTTCGATGTGCACCGACAACATGGAGTCCCATCGATAGGAATATATTCATCATGATTATCTTATATAACACTAGCTCTTATGTGGGCATGAATAGGTAAACCAAACTAGAATAGATGTCTCAGCAAAAACGCTATTAAAAAATTTTCTACCATGAAGTAACCATCCCACAGCAAGTGGAAGGAATATCATATAAGTTTACTGAACTGCATAGAATACTCAAAAACTAAAATACTACAAAACTGTAGGACCAATAACTCCTACATTAAATCTTTTGAAAAAATTGGTGGTACTACTCCTCACAAAAAAAAGTGAGAAGTCAGTCAATAAGGGTGTTGACTCATCATGCATATTCATTCATAGACCTGAAACAACCACATTCTGTTGTATGGAAATGACTAGCTTCTAGCAGAACCATATGAATAGTTGATGTTCACACATGCCTAAACACTTGGATCATTGAATCATGTCCATCCCATGATTTGTGGAGATTTAGCTCATAGTGGAACCTTATGGACCTTTAATAATGGAATCATGGAGTTTGACCAGCCTACGTGCATCCAAAAACTACCCTTCTATTATAATATGTTACTCGATAGGAGGGGGTGTTTCTACCTACCTTCATGGAGGAATAATATCATGATATGACCCCAAAACTAAGGCCTCATTAAAAATTAGATCGGCGTAATGATCTGGAATCAGTAACAATGATGTATTTCTTCATAGAGGGATCCTAACCAAGGTCAATATGTACCATAGTATTATGAATATATATATATATAGAGATATGACTCTGAGAGGATAATCAACATACTCAATCCTATATGATTCATGTACCATTGATACTTGAAACCAAAGTCTCGGTATTATGAGTCCTTATGTAGTTAGTTAGAGTCTTCATTAATGGATACAATGTCCATCGTTCAAACACATGGTTCAATGTATTGAAAGATGAACTCATATATCTTTTACAATATTTCCATATATCCCAACCAATCCTCATATGTATTGAATTCCAAAACCAATCCAAATGGATGATCTTCTATAAAACCACTCTATAATGATCCCTACACCCAGGGCTCTCCTAGACGATAGAAGGATGGGCCTCCATAAGCCCATACCTACCTCCATAGCCCAGGGGATATTAATAATAATCTAGAAGGAATCACATAAATGGTCATCCATTTCCATCTGTGCATGTACATATGCACCCAACAATATACATACAATAGAGAACTAGAATATAAAGAAAAGAGTGTAATATCAAGTGACATCCCATGCATGAAACACACCCTTGGGAATACATCACAGAATGACAGAATACAAAAAATGGGAGAAACAAAAAATACAAAAATAAAATATATCCCGACCAAACAATAACTAGATGAAATTAATGATGAGAGATCCTAACTTATAATATCCAATCATGGATTTCGTACATGGCCTATTAACCGAGTTATCTGATGATCCACTTAAATCACTAATGATTATTCCATGATCTTTATAAGACAAGGCATTTGATGTAAAATCCCATAAATGTGTTTTTAAATACATACCCAATTGGACACCCCAAACAATTAAGATGTAGTAATAGAATATACGATAGGAGTAGAAAGCCAAACAAAAATTAAGAAGGAAATGAAACCAAATAACATATTAATATATATAATCATTAAATAAAACTAAATGTCATAGATGGGGTCTCTATCTCATATCCCTACCCAAGTTCATGTGGCTTCCAACATCTCCAAAAGGGGCCTTCTATGATTCCCAATATCTCTTGTATCCAATGAGGTAATCATGTGGAGGACCCACACCACAATACTTCTCCATACATTCAATTTGGTGTAATCTACGAGAGTGTACTCATTATCTAGTGCATCATGGGGTGGATCTCATTTTGTAGTGCTCCCACACCCTAGTCCATCAGGTGGCCTCCCCTTAGTACATAGAGGACCCACTCTATAGTGCATTAGAGAGTTCCCCATAGTAGATAGAGTACCCATTACCTTGAGTATCAGGGGGTGTAACTCATTATATAGAGGATCCACAACCTAGTGCATCAAGGGGTTTCTTGTAGGTAGTTATAGGACCCGCAACAGAGTATATTAGGGTGTTCCACTCATTAGGTATACGATCCAAAACCAAGTTCAAAGAGGGGTTCGACTCAGTGTAGTGAAATGTGTATACGGTACTTGAACCCTATAGTATGAATGCCATTTTCAACCTCAACCCCTCTCTAATTATCCTTCCAAATAACATTCATCATCTAGAATCACTAGATGTATGTCCTGGTTATAACAATCAAGGTCAAATCTCAAAATCCACTATAAAGGATACCATCTCCTTCTACATGGTGAATTTCCCAAGATAGGATACTCACTGATTAATATAACAGCCCACAGAAAACAAATATTCATGTTGTATGTTTCTCATATGTGTACCTAGAATGTATGGGGTTTACAGAATGTGCGGTCCCACTCCACTACGTAGTTGTGTCATCATCTAAATATGGCTCAAGAGCTATGTCTTTTACATGAAATTTATGAAGGCCCACATGGTATGTCGTAGACAACTAAGGATATCTAGGTTTCTCTTTCACATGATAATATTTTTCAAACTATTCCCATGTATCTGGTTATGTACCTTATCATTCTCGGGTGCTCCTAGAAAACACAGAATGTCATCCCACACAATGTATTTTTCATGTTCATCTAGAATATGTCATATCCATTAGGGTAGGCTCACACAACATGTAGTCCCATCCAACCAATGATTTATCCTTAAATCCTCCAAAAACCACAGCTCTACCGGTAGGTGAGCTACACATCATGTCTTCTTCTGAGTTAAACCCTGTGAAGTCTGAAATTTTTTAGATTACTCATTTTGATTCATTAATAATCCATATATGGAATCATTGTCTTGATACCCATAATATTTCTACACAAAATTGAATGTATTTGTCTATAGACACAAATTCTCGCACTCTAATGTATAGTAATCAGAAACTGGTCATTCTCACAAATCATGCATGCCAACTGACACCGCTGCCACTCAATCTCATCGGTTCTACAGATCTCATGTCAATGATGAATCACCAACAACCAACAATACATCTAGATCTATCCTAATTTTTTCAATTTTTTTAACAGGTGAATTTTTTTTGAATCATGGGGTTCAATCATGCTTGAACCTGCCCCAAAAATATCAATCTGTGGCCTCGTAGGCCATTTGTAAAGAATAAAAATAATGCGGGGGATGAAGCATATATAAAAAGGGAGACCATAATAGTAAAAAATTATATGTATGATGACCATAAATAATAATTTATCAGGGGTAATAACATGTGAAACTACAAAATAATAAAACTCGATCAATATAATCAATAAATTTAGGTGCTTATATGAAGAACAGTTATCATAAATGAAAAAAAGAAAAGATTAATTCTCTATATATTAAAAAAAAAGTGTAACAACCAAAATTTATGATCCCTACATTGATTTAGCATCAATATTTGGTAATAAAAAAATTATGTAGTGATACGGATGATCTGTTTCATTAACTGTTTGTCCATCCACCTAGATTAGATCACCATTATACATCTGATTTTGATCCATCAACCATGAACTCTCTGAATCGAATATCAGATCTTTCATGGGTTATAGGGAATGCCTTGGGAAATTGTCATAATTGGCAATTTATTTAGGCTTTAATTATTTCATTTGAGAAAATAAATAAATAAATAAATTATTTTATTTATTTAAACACATTGGCCAATGTCTACCTCGACAATACGTCTGGCACCAACCATCCTTATGTCATGTAATGAGTAATCCCCATATTCCATAATCAATTATTGTTTGAGATTTTTAATCTACGAATCAATTAAATTTTATTCTATTATGTATGAAAATCTATATCCATGTTATATTATTATAATTAAAAATTTAATATCATTAACCCCAACCTCACTGGGCCTTGTAATCTCACATCATCATTCTGCATGTCCCTAAAAACATTTCATTATTTATTTCATTGTATCATAAGGAAAAAATGGTTAATTTAATGACCAACATAAGACTATTATTGAATATGATATATTGTGATTTATTTTTCAATAAAATGAATTCACTCTATCATCTCATGCATAATGCCTGGTTCAATAGTTGATCATTAAAATACATTATCCAAAAACCTCAACATGAACATACATATATTTCATTCAATGAATCTATACATATTTATCTATAATATCTATTGTTATAGGAAATATGTTAAAAATATTGATAGTCTTCATTTAACATGACATTTTCACTAACAAACGGTAAAATCAAGCCCCTAAAATCAATATAGATTATTGAACCATCATATCTATAAAAAATTGATAAGATATATTCATCATAAACTTGGTACCCATATTTTATAACAACCCTATTGAAAATATTATAATAAATTAGGGATCTCTAAATAACATGATATAGTATGGTACACTATGATGACTAGAAACATTCTCTATATACATTTTACATATGTCTTATAATGAAAGAATTTTTTGAATTAGATTTATCTGGGATTACTATGTGTTCTAATACCTAACCACACATATAAATTCATTCCAACACGATGGTTTTTCAAAACTTATTATTAAACACATCCCAATATATTGACACGTCATATTAATTATAAGGAAGGGATACCCTAGGTTTTATAGAGTTGTAATTATCTACTATTAACTATTGAAAATTAAAGAACAAAAATACATAATCAGATAAATGCATCAATATACATTCCCACCAAAATGGATGTATGATTTTCTTTTACATCCCCATCTAAGGAAACCAATGATAAAAATAACTTAAAATATATTAGGCTCTTTATTTCTATAATAAATCACACAAACCGTCTCGTGGCCCATGGAACTATTAGATACTGACCTTTTCTAGAGATATCTTAGGTGTGGTTTCTGAATATTTTTTTATACTAAAGTAACTTTGATGGGAGTTATGTCTTGGGGTGAGTTTTTGATAATTCTAAGAAAATCATGGAGACAAGAGGCAGTACATGGTTGGAGGATGGTTTGTACAAACCGAGTGGATTCCTAAGAGAAACCATGTGATCTATAATCTTTTAGTAAGTCCCATAATCATGGTTAAAAGAACAGTTAGATAGACCATGTGATGTGGTCGTGCGATGTTTCCCTTGAAGTAGTGGTTAACTCATAGTTAGCACACAAATTTCCTAACCGTGAGACTATAATGTGTGAGGGCTGACAGTGAGGTCCTAAAACTGTAGATTTCACTCATTTTCATCTTTTTATTTCTTGTTTCACCACATATGTGGATCTAACACAATATTATACATTTCTTATGGGTATATTATGGTACTACCATCGACTCTGAGGGATTCCAATGCCTTGAGAACACTATTCAATGAGATAAAAAGCTCGAATTGAAGATCCTCTCTTCTCCCAGGAAGTGGATTTCATCTAGATTCTTCTCTAATTCATTCTTCAATCATTCCTAGATATTTTCATGGATGACATCCTATGTGTCCTTGGATATATACCTATTCCATGACATCAAGATCTAATATTGTGGACATATATCTAGATTTATGAAATCTTGATGTTTTTAATATTCATTTTGGTTTTGGGAATTTGATCCTATTCTTTTATCAATGTAATTCTGGTGCACATATTTTAGGGATTTCTATTGATAAAATGTTCGTCAATGAACTGAAGTGTGTTGTCTAAATCTAAATCCCAATTTTGTGATTTTATATGTATATGAATGATTTTATAATTTGTAGCATTTTTTATTAATTCATTTTCTTTGAATTTGGTTTTTTAGATTAATACAATTAGTTTTTGAATCCTAGTTGAAATAGGTGATTTATTTTGGAATTAATCATGTGACTAAGAGGATTTCCTATTAGATAATTAATTTGTGGAAATTTATTATAAGAGGTAGGGGTTTTAATCTAGATAATTAATTGGGGGATTAAAATTGATAATTTGAAATTGATAAGTTGCAATATTTAATTGTGTATTAATTATGATTCTTTGATAATATGATCTATATTATTAATTGTGGTATTAATTATGGAAATTTCAAAATATATTGACATAATCACTTATTCCAAAATTTAGTATGGACTATGAATTTTGATATTGATAATTAATTGATAAATTAATTAATTATTTAAATCATTTATAAAATTGTTGAATTAACTCATTGAATGGATGTGTTTATATGATTTTTGAATTAGTAACGGGATTGGGGTGTATATCTAACTGGTAAATTAATTATGAGATAAAAAATGGGAACATTGTCATTTTTAATTGAGGACTAAAAATGGTAACATGGTCATCATACTTTTGAGTAAAGATAATGTGAGTATGGTCATTCTAAATTGGGAAGTATACATGGTTACATGGTAATTATACTTATGAGTAATGAGAATGTGAACATGGTTCTTATATTGTGATATAAGAAATGTAACATAGTCATCTAACTAACATTTTTTATATCAGTTTCATTGGAAATTTGGATTTTAATTGAGAAACTAAATAATTTATATAATGGAAATCTGAGTTATGGCCTCAAATGAGAATATTCGAACTATGACATGAGTCACATTAGCTTCTAGGATAATATAACTCCTTAAAAACTTTAGGATTTTACTAGAAGTAGTAATTGAGATATGATATTACCTAGGGAACACATCGGGCTCTTGAATGAGATGAAGTTAGTATTGAGATATGAGTATCCTTCGGAACCCTTGAAATAATGTAGTTAGAAATGAATAAATGAAAAATGTGGTAAACTAAATATTATAACATTGTACTTATTTCCTCATATAACTTCATGAGCTATATTTTGAATGGACTTATTTTAGCCACAGTTGGTGGTGTCCTACTAAGTTGTACTCACGCCCAATTCAAGCTTCCTGATCAGTACACAAATAGATTATAATGTCATAGTACTTTATAAGGAAAAATGACTTGGGATAGGTTGTTGATTGGTGATGGATCTTATAGGAGGGAACCCGACATGGTTCGAGACCCCCTTTGGGGATTCGTAGAATATTTATTTTCAATTTCACTCTAGACACATGACACATATATTGG
Source organism: Viscum album (assembly GCA_963277665.1). Classification (NCBI taxonomy): domain Eukaryota; kingdom Viridiplantae; phylum Streptophyta; class Magnoliopsida; order Santalales; family Viscaceae; genus Viscum; species Viscum album. Next base: position 1,937,366,968 of record OY728137.1, read on the forward strand.
CATAGGAGATATCCCTTTCAGTTGAGTATTCATTTCTTGTCGGGTTAACTTCTTACAAGAGTATTGTTCTAGTTATATATGCTTCAACATTTGTTTATTTATTTTTTCTAGTGTTTTACTATGATTAATGTGGGTATAGACTCTCTATGTCTAACTTAAGAGACCATCACTACTAGCCGATAAACTCTAGCATATAGGAGCCACACATGAGGTCATGTGGTGAATAGGATCGCGACATCATTACATGGCACCCAGGTAGGGATGTTACAAAGTAAAATCAAAGGTACCATTTTATGTCTTCTTCTATTATCATACTACATTGGGAATTTTAGAATGTAGAATAGATAGAGTCAAGGCTTGCAAATGTGCTCGTGCTTGGGAGTTTCGTACCCACCTATGGGGGAAACCCCATGTAATCTGGGTGGTATTATTGTTATTATTGTTTTCTATTATAGTTTAATGTTATTTCACCATTGGTGACACATATGTGGTGTGAGGTGATTATTGTTTTGGTGAAATTTTAATATTGATTCATGACCTTGAATGGAATGAGTGTTGAGTCTACATGCATCACTCTAGGCACTCAGTGTCAATACGAGATGCATCATTTTTGGAATGCACATAAAAATTGGTTATGGGTATGTTTTTGAACATAAATTTTGTTTCTTGTTTTGAGATTAAAATAAAAAATGGTTCCTAACATGAATATTTTTTTTTGAAAAATGATGAAAACTGAGAATTATTTGGTGTATTAATGAGATACTTGATTATGATATTGAGTTTAGCCTCGTTAAACAAAACCTAGGTGTATGATGGTTACAATTTGCGATAGCGCCTCAGTTTTGAACATGTGGATAGGTGGGGTATTTTTTTTATTATATCCTCATCCATAAATTTTATATGGTTTTGTTATGAATCCTGAGACATGTTTTTGTAGTTATAGAGAGTATTACTCCATTATTCATTTTGGTAGTACACCAAAGGCATAATCCTAGGCTTTAATTTCTAGTTAGGGGTCTTGATAAATTGATCAGGCCATCTGAAGATGAAGGGTTTCTATTTCGAGAGAACATCACTCACTTCAAATAATTCATTGGAAGAGACTTAGGGTGAGTTTTGAAGAGTACCTTTGAGTTTACTATGGATTTTTAGTTGTTGAACCCTCCAACGTTTAGTAGAAAAGGTTTAACTGATGGAGTTGAATTCTGTTTTGAGTCCATAGAGACAATACATTACCATATGGAGGCTCTGGCTGATAAGAGGGTCAAGTTGGACACATAGAATATATGAGGATTAGCTAAGCACTGGATGGACAATCAGTAGTGAACTGAGTAGACTAACGGTGTGTTATGGAAGGAAATCATGGATAGGTTCTTGGATCACTTTTATCCTGATACACTGAGACATGAGAAAGTTTTCGAGTTCATTCATTTGACATAGGGGAGAATATTGGTGATAGACTACGTTGGATTCTGCATAGATCTGCAACTCCTCACTACAACACTTGAAGGATATGTCGTAGCTATGAAAAAACATTTTCATGATGGACATAAGTGTGATATTAATCCACATGTGAATATCTTTAGGATAAATAAGTTTATAGAAGAGGTATATCAGGCACTCAAAGTTGAAGAAAACCTAAGGGAGGCTTCCAATTCATGATAGGTAGTTGTTACTGGATGATCAATATGTGATATTTTCAAGAGTTGGAAGTGATGTTATGAAAACCTTATTGAAGGTAGTGATAAGTAGAGTACGTAGACTAGAGGTTTGGTTGGTTGGGAAATTACTGGGGTGATCTGTCATCAGTGTGGAAGGCCATGACACTATCTATGAAATTGTTTTTGAGCACCAGTACAGTATTGATCATGTGGTAAGATGGAACATCTAAATGAGTTCTGTAGGTCACAGCAATAAACAGGTACTAATGGAGATGCGGGGGAGAGGCATACTGTGGGAAGAAAATATTATACACTATATCAGGATGGAAATTGGAGTTAATCTAGCTGAGGCAGTATAGGGTGCAGATGTGGTTCTTCTAGGAAAGAACACTTGCATCAGCAGAGGGGTGACACTCAGGGGAGTCATACATCATTACAACAAAGAGGGGTATCACAGATACATGCATTACAAGCTACACTTGTCGATAGTGAACTTGGAACATCGATAGTGAGAGAAACTATTCAAGTAGCTTTAACTTTATCTTTCTCCTTGATTGATACCAGTTCTTCTCATTCCTTCTTATCTACACAACATGTTAATGTTTTGATCCTAATGGTGGAGTTTTTGAGTGAATCTATGACTATAGAAACATGGTTGGGAGTATGGTCTATAAATATATGTATTTGGGAGGTATTCCCTATAATAATTGTGAAATAACGATACCTATGTGATCTCTATGTTATTAATATGAAGGACTTCGACATAGTTATAGGACTGCACTAGCTAGTCGCATACCGACCCAAAATCAACTATAATGATATGATAGTAGAATTTGTGTCTCCATAGTATGACCGGTATATTCATCATGGAGTGTGGGATATCCAGGCAGGCTGAGCAGGGCCAATTACTCTATAACTAGGAGAGCACATAGCCCATGTTTCTAGAATTTTTTTTTGGATGATTGGGGTGTTAGGAATGATGCCCTTCCACCAATAGTGGAATTATTTGAGGGTGTTATTCATGAATAATTCTCAAGGATACCACATAATATAGATGTATAATTCACTATTGATCTCATGTTGAGGGTTGATCTAGTATTTATTCCACCATACATAATGGCACCAACTAAGCTTCAAGAGCATAAGTCTCAATTAGAGGAATTTAAGGATTATTTATTTATCCGTCCATATATAAAGCCTTGGGGATCACCTATTTTGATACCAAAGATGTATTGTGGAATTTTATGATTGTTTTTCGATTTCCAGAAGGTGAACAAAATTTCTATGATGAAACAATATCCTCTTCCACATATCGATGATTTTTTTGACCAATTCAATAGAGTTTGTGTGTTCTCAAAGATTTTTATTGACATCAGGGTATCATCAGTTGATTGTATGGACTTCTAATAAACCAAAGAGTTATTTCAGAATAATTCATGGATTTTTTGTGTTTTTCATAAATGTTTTGGTGTTGAAAAATGAACTAGTAGTGTTTATGGATTATACGAACATGAACTTTCATTCATTTCTGGATCAGTTCATGGTGATGTTTGTGGATGACATCTTGGTGCACACTAATACTCATGAAAATAATTTCCAACATTTGAAATCATCCTTGGTATACTGACAATAAATCAATTATATTCCATGTTATCCATATGTTAGTTTTTGATTGATCAGGAACACGTCATTGGGAAAATCATATTTGAGGAAGGTGTGTAAATGGACCTGGAGAAGGTTAAAGTAGTGGTTTATTGGGAGAATCCCAAGAATGTTTTTGATATATTATAATTTCATGGATTATCTAGATATTATAGGAGATTCATTCAATACATTTCCAATTTAAAAAAAAACCTCCTTCAGTCTGGACAAAAAGGGCAGTAATGTTTGAATTGTAATATGATTTTGAGAATGATTTTCAAGAGTTAAAGAATCATTTAGTATCATAATCAATTAATTTCATACCTTAGTCAGGTGATGTTTATACTGTTTATTGTGATGCTTCTAGGATCAGACATGAAGCTGTGTTCTTCCAGGGAGAACTATTAGGGTAATATGGTTCTCAGTAGTTGAGGCCTCATGAATGGAATTAGCCAATGCACAACCATGAGTTGGTAGTAGTGGTTTATTATCATATGTTTTGGAAAATATATCTTTTGGGTGGAATGTTTTTATTATATATAGATCACAATAGTTTTAAGTATATATTTTCCTAGAGTGATTTGAATATTCAGTAATGGATAAGGGTTGATTATATGTAGTTTTGAGTTTTTGAACTAGAATATATGTCTGAGAAGGTAAATAGTGTGCATGATGGCTTGAGGAAAAAATTCAGACTCAAATGGTTTAGGAGTCGAGTACAGAGGGGAAGATGACACCCTTGCTGGCAGAAATGCATGTGGTGGTTCAGGAGATTCCGGAGTAGATGACTCATGTTTCAATTGTAGTGGGATATACACATTTGAGATAGATCAAGGATAGACATTATGAGGATCCATAGTTCTTAGCCATGATTGAATGTTTTGAAAGTGGGGGATACATCTTCACAATGGTAGATATATGATGATGACAACACCTATATAAGGAATCGATTTGATGTTCAAATGAGCATGTGAGAGGATCTCATGCGGGAATTTCATGACTCAATGTGGGCAGTGAATCCATGCGTAACCCAAATGTATCATGACCTATGAATATATTATTGGTGTCCAGGCCGGAAAAATTTGATAGAGGGTTTGTGGCAATATGGTTTACTTGTTATCAGGTGAAGTCAGAGCATCAACGACATGGAGGATTACTTAAAACATAGATTATTCCTGAATGTAAGTGGGATTCTTTGTCCATGGAATTTGGGTTGGGTATTCTGAAGACGCATATGAAGAACTATGTTATTTGGTTCATGGTGGATCGACTAAAATAGGTATAACATTTCTTGCCTATAAGGGAATCCTTAAAATTAAAACTGTTGGGAGAACTATATGTTCGGGAGATAGTCTGTCTGCATGGATTTCCACAAAATATAGTTTCAGATCATCATTCATAATTTACATCATGATTTAGGAAAGGCATGCATAAAGCACTCAGATCACATATATTATTGATTTCTTCTTTCCATCCACCAATATATGTGTATTCGGAACATACTATACATGTTCGTGAGGATATTTTGTGGGCATGTGTGATTTACATCAATGGATCATTGAAAAAGAAATTAGATTTAGTGGATTTGTACTATAATATTGTTTTCATGAAACATCAAATAAGGAACCATAAGATGCTCTTTATGTAATTCTAGGTAGTTCACCACTATGCTGGATGGGGGTTGGTGAGTTAGAGTTACTTGGAACGAGTCTCTAATATGATACATCTGAGAAGGTATTGTTTCTTCGGAAAGTTATGGATATGGATTAGAGTATATAGAAGTTGTATGCTGACATATGGAGATGAACCCTATCTTTTATGGAGGGTGATAGTGGGTTCATTCAGATGTATCCTAGGATAGTTCACCACCGGATACAGAGGCATGAAATATTGGAACCTAGGCATGTTGGACCCTTTGAGGTAGTGGATCAAATTGGGCTTATGGTGTATCATTTCGATCTTTCAAAAAGATACATCACAATGCCTGAATTTTTACGAGTATCAAAACTTTTGCGGAATCAACTTGACCCTTCTCATGTGATCAATGTTGATGAGGTTATCCTTCAGATAGATGCGTCCATTATGGAGAATCTGACATGTGTGTTAAATCATAGTGAGAACGTTTTGTGGGGGTAAAACCAAGCATATAGTTTGTGTTCTATAAAAACATGGACATGTACAAGATGAAACATGGGAAAGGGATGCATATATGATCATTAAATGGACAGATTGTTTTTCTCGGAATCGTTGAATGGTTTGGATGGGAATCATGAAGGTGAGTTATTATAAGGTGGTGAGATTGTAAGATCCTGAATTTTTCTAGAGTTGTATATGGTGCAGTTTTAGGTACTTTTTTTACTTATGTAAATTTGTGGGGAGTTATGTCTTTGAGTGAATTTGGGTGGTGTCTATGAAAATATTTTAGAAAAGGGTTTGTTCTCTATTGGAGAAGGTTTTGTACAAACTATGTGGCTACTTAGGAGAAATTTTGCGATGTATGGTCTTTGCGGTAGTTGATTATGCACGGTAAAAGCATGGTTTGATAGTCTATGTGAGGTGGCCATTAAAAGTACTGAATTGAAGCAATTTTCAATGAATGATTAGCACACAGTTTGTTTAACGATGTGACTAAAACATGTGACGACCGATAGGGATATCCTGAAATTGTGGATCTCACCATTTTAAAACTTTTAATGACTTTTTTCACCTCCTATATAGCCCTAACTAAGGATTTTACTTTCCTAAGGATAAATAAAGGTTCTACCATTAACCCAATGGGATTCTGATGCCTTACAAACACCATTTTAAATGATTTAAAGCCCAAATTGAAGATCATATCTTCTCTTGATAAGTGTATTTAATCTTGATACATATCCAATTGTTTCCTCTATATTTATTTGATCTTTTCATGGAAGATATTCATTATTTCCTTAGAATGAAACATTTTTTGTGATATTTAGATCCAGTATTGTGGATATAGATCTTTATTTATGATATGTTGGTATTTTTAATCAGGATTTTTGTTTGGGTATTTATATTTGGAACATTTATCAACATCGTTGTGCTACTCAAATTTTGGAGATTTTGTTGAAAAATATTCTATCAACGAACCAAGGTGGGTGGTCTAAATATAATTCCCATATACATTAATTATATATATATATATATATATTAATGATCATTGAATTGATAGAGTTCATTAGTAATTGATTTACATGAATTGGGATTCTTAGATTGACCCATTTGGTTATCGAATCCTTGTTGAAATGGGTGATTTATTGGGGAATTAATCAAGAGACTTATGGGATACCCTATTAGATAAATAATTTAGGGAAATTTATTATAATATGTAGCGGTTTAAATCTAGATAATTAATAATAGGTATAATTATATTAATTTTAAATGGATATGTTGAGATAATTAATTAACGATTAATTATGTGTCTTTGATAATTTGATCTATATATTTAATGGTGGGATTAATTATGGAATGTTGATATTAGAATGATATAATTAATTCTATAAAATTAATTATTGAATATGAATTTTTATAGTTAATAATTAATTCATGAATTTATTAATAGCTTGAATCACTTAGTAAATTGTCGAGTAAATTAAATGAATAGATGTGTTCAACTAATTTTTGATTTAGTAATGGGATTGGGGTGGAAAATTAATTAGTAAATTAATTATGTGATAAATATTGGGAATGTGGTCATTAAAAATTCATATATACCAATGGTATAATAGTCATCATAATTTTTATTAAAGGGAATGGTAACATGGTCATTCTAAATTAAGATGTATACATTATAACATTGTTATTATTTTTATGAGTAAAGATACTGGGTACATGGTCATTCTATTGAGAAGTAATCATGGAAACATTGTAATATTACATAAATCTTTGATATTGGTGACATTGGAAATGTGGACTTTAAATGTGAAATTAAAAAATGGAAACATTGGAACATAAAGTTATGGCCTCACACAAGAATATTAGAACTTCAACATGAGTCATATCTTGTAATGATAAATCATTTCACCTTAAAAACATCTAGAATCAATTAGAAGCATGTATTAAGGGATGGAATTACCAGGGGAACACATTGGGATCTGGTATGAGATGATGTTTGTATTTATATATGGGAATCAAATGGAAGATAGAGTTAAGGTACTTAGATGAGAAAAAATGAAATTGTGATAAACTATTTATTACTGCATTGTACATATTTTATTATTGATATACGTGCATTATTTATTGAATGGAATTTATTTGGACGCCATTGGTGGTGACAAAATGAGTTGTACTCACTCCCTATTTGGGCTACCTAATCGGTAGGAAAATAGATTATATTGTTTCAGTATGGGATAAAGGAAAACACCTTGGGATATGTCGATTGTTAGGGATGTATCATGGATGAGGGATAAAAAAATGGATCCAGACCCACATGGGGAGTCATAGTGTCTTCATATTCGGTTGCAATCTTGACACTTAACACTTATATCGGGAAATCATGTTTTACCTTTCAGTTGATTATTGTTTTCTTATTATATTATCTTTTTTGCATGAGTATTGTTCTGGTTTTATATGCTTTAGAAATTGATTATTTATTTCATCTATTATTTTACTTTAATAAATGAGGGTATATTCTCCTCATGACTAACTTATCAGACCCTCACTGCTAATAGATATCCTCTAGAATACATAGTGGTGCGCTTGAGTTCATTTGGTGAACAAGCATGACACACCATTATGTGGAACCCGAGTCGAGACGTTACAATGTTGTCTCAATGGTCTAGTTTTCATTGTTTTTCATTTTTCCTACAATTTTGGGAATGGTAGAGAGGATACTAGAAATATTGTGGGTATATTGAAGAGCTCAGGAATTAGATTTGAAAAACCTTGTTTGGTGAAAACCCAAGTACTCAATGTTGGAGTGTAGTTATTGTTATCTTCTATTGTAGTTGAATGTTATTTTACCATGGGTCAAGCAGTTGTGGTGTGATGTGATTATTATTTCTAAAAATTTTGATTTTTTATTCATGGACCAAAATGGAATGGGATATGAGTATGCATGAATCGTTCTAAGAACACTTGGTTATTGTGACATGCATCATTTAAGACACACACGGGAAAACTGGTCTTGGGTATGTTGTTGAAGTTAAACTTGTTTACATGTTATGATATTAAAATGAAAAATGGTTCCAATCTTGAATTGAAAGAAAATATTTTAAATGATGGAAAAAGATAATAATTCGGTGAATAAATGATAAATATTATTATGATAGTGTGTTTACCCTTGTTAACTAAAAACATTGTGGGGGTATGGGTTGTGATAGGACCATGATTTTGACCATGTGGTGAGGTGCGGGAAAACTGATTATTCTTGTTATTCCATCTTACATAAATATTATAAGGTTGTGTTATGAGACCTGAGACATTATTTTCGAATTGTATAGATTTTACCTCCATAACTCTTGTTGAGGGCATGGCTGAGGGGTGTGACTATTAATGAATTTCTAGTTATAGATCCTAAAGCACCAATCATTCTAGATGAAGATTAAGGGGACAGGATTCAAGATTAGTTATTTTTCTTCATAAAATTCATAGAAAGAGACCATGGGTGGGTTTTTAAGAGTATGTCTTAGTCGAATATGGAGTTTTAGTTGCATCACCCTTCAACTTTTACAGGAGAGGGTGGACCTGATGGAGTTGAATTCTAGGATGAGACCATAGAGACAGTACTTAACCATTGGGATACTTATTCTAAGAGGAGGGTTAAGATGGTCACTTATATGATAGGGGGATCAGCTATGCGAGGGTGGGACATTCCGGTATGAAACGAATATACGAGCGGTATGGTATAGAAGGACTTCTTAGATCGATTCCAGGATAATTTTTATCTATATATTCTGAGACAAAATAATGTTACTGAGTTCATGAATCTGAAATAGGGGAGCATGTTGGTGTTGCACTATGTAGGATACAACATATATTTTTAATAAATATCTCCCATTTATTTATGATATGAGGTAGCTATAGAATTAAATTTTCATGATGGACTTATGTATGATATTAATTCACAGGGGAATGTGGTCAGAATGAATTAGTTTACAGAAGTGGTGGATTAGGCTATCATATTTAAAGGGTAAAAAAGGTGGGATTACAGTGGTGGATATGAATTGTTACTAGTGGATAGAGAGCTGCAACTTCTAGGATTAGGTTCTGTCATTATGAAAACATTATCCAAGGTAGTGGGAAGCAGACTACACAGATATGAGGGTCAGTTGGACCGTACCTTACTGGGGTGTTCTGTCATCAGTGTTGTAGAATGGGACTCTATCATAATCATTGTTCCCAAAAAATAGTATAATTTTAATCTTTTGGCAATATGGGACATCAACATAAGTTTTATAGGTCACAATGACAGACATGTGTTGAAGGAGCATTTGGGTAGAGGCAGAGTTTGGAAGAGTATCTTATACACCATATCAGGTTTGAAGATGATGTTCTACCAGATTGGCAAGTAGAAGAAGTGAAATTTATTCTTCTAGGAAGGTGAACCATCATGACTAGAGTGGTGCTACTTGACAGAGTCAGACATCATCACAGGAAAGGGGGGATGAACAGTTACATGCACTAAATCCTACACTTTTAGATAGCGAGGCTAGACAATCGATAGTGAGAAGTGTTATTCTATTAGCGTCTACATTATCAATTTACTTTTTTATATTGGTTCCTCTCATTCCTTTATATATGTAAAACATTTTAATGGTTTGATCCTGATGATGGAGTCTATGAGTGGGGTTATGATTATACATACATTGTTGTTAGTGCAGTCTAGATTTATTTGTCTATAAATAGTATGTTCGCTAGATATTGTGGAATATTGTTTCCTATGGGGAATATATCTATTGATATGATGTGCTTTGACATACTTGTGGGTATGGACTGAATAGTTTCATACCAAGCGCACATAAACAGTTATTATAGGAGAGTAGCACTTCTGTCTCTTAAAGGTCATGACTATATTCATCAGCTAGAGTAGGATATCTGGGTAAGTAGATAAAGGTTAATTACTCAGCAATTGGGAGTGTTTGTAACCATGGTTTCTGGAAATTTGATGGATGGAGGGGGTGATATGGATGACATCCTACCACCAGTAGTGGAACTGTTTTAGTATGTCTTTCCAAAAGAATTCATAGGGCTACCACCTGAGAGAGATGCCGAATTCCCTAATGATCTCATGCGGTGGGGCTAAGCTAGTGTCTATTCAACCATAAAAAATGGCACTGACATAGCTTCTAGAGCATAAGACAGATTTGGAGGAATTGGAGATAATGGATTTATCCATCCATCTACATCTCCTTGGGGATCCCCAATTTTGTTCACAATGAAGGATTACAGGAGTTTGCATTTGGGTGCCCATTACTGGTTGTTTAAAAAAATGTCTGTTAAGAAACAATATCCTCTTCAACATGTCAATGATCTGTTTGAGCAATTGAAGGGATCTTGTGTGTTCTCAAAGATTGATTTGACATTTATTTATCCTATGTAAACAGTGCATACATATTATTTACCAAGTACTACTTTAAGAATCATGTATAGTCTTTATGAGTTCTTCGTAATGTCATTGGTTTTAACAAATACACCAGCAATTTTATTGCTCTGAAGAATAGGATCCTTCATCTGTATATGTATCAGTTTGTGGTGTTGTCTGTAGATTAAATCTTGGTGTTCTCTAAGACTAAGGATGATTATTACCATCATCTTGGAATTATCTGTCGTACACTATGAGAGCATCAGTTATAGGCAATTTAATCTATGTTTCAGTTTTGGATTTATTAGGTACACTTCATGGGTCACGTCATATTGAATGAAGGTGTGTTAGTGGACCCAGATAAGGATCATGTATTTGTTTCTTGAGATCATCTCATGGCTGTTTTTTATTTCTAAAGCATTACAGGATTGATTGGATATTATAGGAGATGCAACCAATGCATTTTTAACTTTTTTAGTGCCAATTTTAGGCATGAAAAAAGGGAGTAATGTTTAATGGTCATTGTTGCCTAAGAGTTATTTTTAGGATTTGGAGAATCATTTTACATATGCCCAAATTTTTGTCCAACTTTTGTCATGTAATGAGTATATGGTTTATTGCGATACTTTTGGGAACAAAAAAATATGTGATGATGATGGGAGATTGTTTTTTGGCATATGGGTCCTAGTTGTTGTGGCCTCACGAATATAATTACCCTATGCCTAACCTCATGTTAAAAGAAGTGGTTAATTCTCTGAAGTGTGGGAAACAATATTTTCTGGGGTAAATGTTTACAGTCAATACAGATCATAATATTTTTATGTATAAATTTTCACAGCATGATTTGAATCTTTGGAAGTAGGTATGGGTTGAGTATATGCAGTAATTTTAATTTTGAAAATGAATATATGAATCAGAAAAGAAATAGTGTTGATGATTCCTTATGTAGGAAAACTCACACTAAAATGGTTCAATAGTCATGTGTAGAGACGAAGAAGAAGATGTTATTGGATGAAATGCCTATGGTGGTTTCAGAGAGTCATGATCAAATGACTCAGGTTTCAGTTGCAGTGGATTCTAATCCTTTTAGATTGATAAGGGATAGACAATACAAGGATCCAAAGTGATTATCCTTAGGGGAATTTTTACAAGGTGAGTTGAAATATTCCGAATGGCCGATATATGATGATGAGTTCATCTTTGTGAGGAATTTAGTTTTTGTACCGATGAGCATACGAGATGAGATCATGTGGGAATTTCATGCATCAAATAGGGTGGTACATCTAGGTTTATTGAAAATGTACCGTGACATATGATGATAGTTTTGGTGGCCATGAATGAAGAAGTTAATAGAACGGTTTTTGATAAGATGGATCACTTGTTAGAAGGTGAAGGAAGTGAATCATCGACCTAGATTCTTACAAAAACCAATTTCAATTCAAGAATATTATTGGGATAGAGTGACCGTGGATTTTGTGGTGGGTATTCCGATGACACATAGGAAGAATGAAGCTATTCGGGTCATTGTGGATTGACTAAAAAAGGTAAGATATTTTTTTCCTATTAGGGAAACAATTACAGTAAGACTGTAGGACGAACTATATGTTTGGGGGATAGTTTTTCTACATAGACATCCACATACTGTAGTTTCATATCATTATTCACACATTAAATCTCACTTCTAGAATGATTTTCTGAAATTTCATAGCACATAAGTAATATTATGTATAGATTTCCACCCATAGATAGATTGGTAGTCAAAACGTACTATATAGGTACTTTAGGATATTCAGCAGTGCATTTTTTCTTGACTTAGGTAGATCATGGAAAAAGCACATGGATTTAATTGAGTTTGCATATAACAAAATTTTATTGGAAACTATATAGATAGCATCATATGAGTCTCTTTATGGTATACTATGTAGATCACCACTATGTTGTATGGATGATAGTGAATCCGAGTTGTTGGGACCGAGTCTCTTATAGGAGACATTTGAACATCTACAATTTATTCGAAAACATATTACTATAGCTCAGAGTAGAAATATTTCACATGATATCGGATAGAGATGAACCCTATTGTTTATATTGAGTGATAATTTGTTCCATTGGGTGTCCTCTAGTTGGTTCAACACAAGATATAGAGGTAGGGAAAGATGGAACCTGGGATTGTTAGACCCTTTGAGATAGAGGAAAGAATCCGGCTTATGGCATATCGATTTTCTCTTCAAAAAATATACAGTTCTATGAATGACATTTTCCATGTATCAAGTATTCAGCGGCATCTCCCTGACCCTTCTCATGTGATAGATGTGGATGACGATTTTCTTGAAGGTAAATACATCCTTTTAGGAGCATCTGATATGTGTGTTGGATCATAATGTCAAACTGTAGCGGGGAATGAATGTATTGATGGTTCATATGTTATGGAAACATGGATGTGTACAAGAGGAAACATGGGAAAGGGGGTGAATATATGAGGGATTTATAGACATATATTTTTTTGGAATCTTAGAAAGTATTAGAGGAGCATCTCGAAGATGATCTATTATATGTTGGGGAGATTTTAAGATCCGTACCTTTTGTAGAGTTATCCTAGGCGCAATTTTAGGTAGTTTGATACTTTTTCATTTGTAACTTTTATTGGTGGTATGGATGCATGTGCATTTTGGTGATGTCTAAGAAAATATTTTAGAAAATAGGCTACATAGGGTTGGAGAACATTTTATAAAAACTTTGTGATTTCCTATGAGAAATTTTTGATCTATGGTCTTTGAGGCAGTAGCCTCAACATGTTTACAGTATGGTTTGATAGGACATGTGATGTGTACATCTGATGTTCCACTTGAAATTAATTGGTAATTCATAGAAATAACACGTTTTTTCTAGCCATGTGACTAAACCATGAGAGGTCCGACAGTGAGATCCTAAAATTGGGAATCTCACTTTTTTTCAAATTTTACCAACTTGTTTCACATCCTATGAAGCTCTAGCTCGGTATTGTACTTTCATAATTGTAAATAATTGTTCTAACATCATCTAGGAGGGGTTCCGCAGACATAATAACAACATTAATTGATATAAAAATCCCTATTTGAATATCATATCTTCTCCAAATAAGTGGATTTCATCATTATGATACTTTTACTAATCCTTATATGTTTTATTGATCATTACATGGAAGGTATCCTATACTTACATAGATCAAAACATATGATATGGGATCATGATCTAGGAATTTGGATCTAGATATTTATTTAAGAGATATTTATTTGGAAAATATTTATTTTTTTAGTGATTTAGATCCAGTTCTTTTCTCAAAGTTGTTGTGCTACTCAGATTTTGGGGAATTCTGTTGAGAAAACAACCATAAAAAATCCTTGGTGGCTGTTAAAAATATATTTCCAAATGTCATAAATTTGATATGTACATGAAATATTTTAGAATTTATATAATCCATTATCAATATATTTAATTGATATTATTTGGTTTGATCCATTTCGTCATCGAATCCTTGTTGAATTAAGAGATTTATTAGGGAATTAATCATGAGCCTAAGGGGATTCCATATATGATAATTAATCTGGTGAAATAGATTATAAGAAGTAGGGTTGTAATGTATATAATTAATGGGTGGATTAGTTATTATAATTTTAAATTCTTAAGTTGAGATAATTAATTTTGGATTAATTATGTGCCTTAGATAATATGATCCAGTAAATTAATAATGGGATTAATTATGGAAAATTGAGATTGGAATGAGATAATTAATTCTTGAAAATTATTTTTGGAATATAAATTGTGATATTGATTAATTAATATGTGAATTAATTAATCGTTTAATGAACATAGTTAATTATTTAGTTAACTAGTGGAATGAATGTGTTTAACTAATTGTTGAATTAGTAATAGGATTTGGGTGATAATTAATTGGAAAATTAATTATTTGATAAATAATGGGAAAACGGTCATTCTTAATAGAGAAATAAAAATTGTATCATGTTCATACTACTAATGAGTAAACAGAATGGGAACATGGTCATTCTAAATAAAGAAGTGTATATAGTAACATGGTCATTGTACTTATGAGTAAAGAGAATATGGACATAGTCATAATATTGGGAAGTAATAATGGTATCACGGTCATATTACATACATTTTTGATATTGGTAAAATTTGAAATGTGGATTTTAAATGACAAAATAAAGAATGGAAATAATGGAACTTTGAGTTATGGCGTCACCCCATAATATTCTAACTCTGCCCTGAGTCGAATCAGGTTTTAATATATCATATACAGTTTAATACATGGAGCTTCAGCTATAAGGAGTTATTAAGATATGGTATTACCTTGAGAACATATTGGGCTCTTATATGAGATGAAGTTTTTATTGAGGTACATGTATCATTTGGAACCCTAGAGTTAATATATTTGTATTAGGATAAATGATAATTTGAAAAACTATTTATTATTTCATTGTACTTATTTTCATAGAGAACATCATGCACTATCTTTTGACTGGAATTTTTTAAACACCATTGGTAGTGGACTACTAAGTTGTACACAAAACATAATTATGATGCCTGATCGGTAGCAGAATTGATAATATTTTTCTAACACTGGATAATAGAAAAGGCCATAGGATGGGTGGATGGTTGTGTATGGATCTTAGTGGAGGGATGTCGATATGGTTCGGGACCCACTTATGGAGTTATAATATCATGATTTTCAGTTTCCCTCTAGACACTTGACACCGATATTGGAATAACATGTTTTCCATTTTAGTTGATTATTGTTTTACTATTAGATTATATTGTGACGGGAGTATTTTTATGGTCATATATGCTTTCTCATTTTTTTATTACCAATGTAGTTTACTTTGATAAATTATTGTATATTCTTCCTATGACTACCTTTCCAGACTCTCGCTGCAAGTCCACCTCCTCTTGAATATGGGGAGGTGTACCAGAGGTCATGTGGAGAAACCCCTCAAGGAACCATAGGGTGGAACCCAGATTGGGGCATTAGAAGAACCAAATGGTTATTTTCTTCAATATTTGCTATATAAATTACATATTTCTCATAATACACCTACATGCATCCATATTAACTCTCTTTTAGACAATACTTATATGTATCTAATGATACATTCATATTAATTAAATAGTTAATATACAATTTAAAAAGGGTCAATATCACATTTTTTTAGGATAACACATATTATAAAGGATTCGATGAAAAAACATGAACATGGTTATGATAAATATATAAATAATATAATAAAATCTCAAAAGATCATTGATAATAATCATAAAATTTTATTGGGAAATATAGGACCAGTAGAATATCATTAGGGAACCATAAAACAACGTGATGGATTAAAATAATATCAATAGTCATTAAACAATTAATAATAATATAATAGATAGAAATACTTTTAATATATTCCAAAATCATGAAGACATGAAATAACAGGATAAAAAACATGAAAATGTTGCACAATCATAAACAAAAGATTTTTTTTTCTTTTAGACCTAGCTACTAACTAACCTATTCACACATAAAATTGTGAGTCGAGATTGGTTCCTTGAAACCCACCATTTTTGAATATAATAACTTCCTAACCTATCCAAATGTAAAATTATCAGTAGAGATTAATGCCTTCACATTCTCCCTATATCATACTATAAAAATTCAATCTTATTCTTGTAATATTCCTATCTTCTAAGATATAATCCACTTCCAGATATATTATCAAAATATTTATGTCACACTTTCCTCATAGAATATAAAATTTTATAACACTAGAAAATAAAAAATTCATCATCTTGTAAAGAACCCGTAGAAAAAAATCAGTTTCACAAAACAATAAAAAAATCACATAACATGAATATAAGATATCATATAATATATAATTTCTCTATAATAGAAATGAATCGTATAATAAATATATATAAATGGTGTTAAAAACATTACTTCATGAAAAATTAATAATGGAGGATAAATATTAGTGGAAATACAAGAGTTTTCAAAAAGCATTTTTAAACCGTTGAAGTTAAAATTACATAACAAAACAATTGTGTTCTTGAAAAAAGAATACATTTGAAAACCATAATTTAACGTGTTACTAATAAAAATAATTTGATAAGAAAAAATGGTTTAAAAAATTATAATACAAAACTCTTCGAAAATTTTTATTTTTAACAAAATATCTAATAATGTACAACGATAAATGTATACATTTTCAATAAAATAATTGAATAAGATTTGATAAATTTTATTTATAAAAATAATATTTTAATTGGGAAACATCAAATAAAATATTTTCTACAATAAAATAAGTTTAAATTTTAAAATGATTTAATTTTGAAAAGAATTTTTAATAATTGATTCTCTAAACAATATGTATGTGGGTTCGATAGAAAATGTAGAGTGGATTAAAAACCATTTATTTTAAAAATTAAGGAAAATCCATTAAATCATTTTAAAATAACATAATTTTAAAGACACATATCATAGAAGATTACAAGTCATCAAATTTAAATTTCATTAACGATAAATTGAATTTTTCTAATGATATATACAAGGTGATAAATTGATAGAGGATTTAAAATAAATGAGCATGAAAATTCCCTTGATGAGTTTTCACATTTTAGAGGTCATTATTTTTGGATGGATGTTGATAATAAATACCTAAAGCTTAGGTAAAATTTAAATTAAAACTCTTGTATACTAATTTACATTAAAATTAACTTATAATGGCATAAACGAAGAATTAATTTTTTATATAATATTTAATATATGTAGTATAAACACAACTTAAAGGTAAATTGGTTTGTATTTCAGACCCTATCTCAATGAAGAGGAAATGGAGAAAATAATCCCTTAAATTGTTTCCTTTCATATTTGGGGACACTATAACATTATATAAAACATACATAGCTAACATAATATAGTATTTCAGAACATCATTGTAAATATTACCACATTATAATCATTATTATAATTATTTATCATCAATATTTGAAATTATTATAGCATTTTATGACAATTAGATGTTAATTGCTTTAACTATTTTTCACATGTTTAATAATTTTAATATCATTAACCATCATTTTATTGAAATTTATTTATTTATGTATAATAAATTTATTTGAAATATTTAAAAAAAATTATTTTAAATTTTCTAACAACATTTCATATTTTTTTGCTTATGTTATGTGGAAATATAATTCAAAATATCTTATTTTGTTAATTTTATAAAAGGATATTGTTTTCTAAATAATAATATAAATTAGAAATTTAATATTTATATAACCATATAATAATTATTATACTATTAATATATTATAACTTTTTTATTTTCCATTTCCCATAGTAATCTATAATTTGATTTTAAAGAATTTCTCACTTAGTTGGTCAAATTAACCCACATATGAAGTCACATTAACCCGGTGTGTTCATTTTGATATATTATCATTATAATAGAATAATAATGATATTATGTTTAATTATTAATTATTTTTAGCCATATTTTATAGTTTTTAGATAGAATATGAAAACATATATGAAAAATAAAAAATGGTTCATCATGGAGGTGGTAATCTTCTTGAACACTTGATTAGTATCCTTATTTTTCAATGAGTGGCAGGGGATGAAAGTGAATATTAAATTAAAATTATATGATCATAATAATATTACATATATCATATTTATTGATAATTATTAGAATTAATTCCACATTTTAAAAGAAGTATCAAAAATACCAGTGATGTCTCTTCAGGGAGGCGGTAGTTCATGCAATATACTAATGATGTTATTTTTTAAAAGTGGATTGAAATGAATAAATAGTTTTTATAAATTTAATATAGATAAATATTTTTACAATAATGATACCTTTTTCATCATATTATTATGGTGATAATATATATTTTAATTGTAATGTTAATAAAAATGCTTCAAATGAGACAATACTTATGTTGGGGACTTCATTTTCTCATCAAAGCTCCCTTGAAATATAAGGTCTTAGAGAAACAATGCCTAACCTGCGATCATGAGTGTATAAGGGGGTTATAAAGAGATTAAAATCGAATATTTTATAGGATTAATTTCAAATGATGATGTTTGGATAACGGGATATAAGTGATACACCTTTATTAGAGATGGAACAGAACATATGGAAACACCCATAAAATTTAATAATTCCCCGAAACTATTCCATGGTACTTGTCTTAAAAGAATAATAAGTAATTTTTTAGGTATATATTGGTCTATAAAGACTCAAAAATATACTTATAATCATTTTCAAACATTTAATATGGTTTTTAACATTGTGTTCAAATATAATACACTTTTACTTTTAAAGTAGGTAACTAATTTTTCCCTAAGTGATTAAATGTTTTATTGAACATATACTATAACAATTATAACCAAATTTATGTGTCCTATAATTAAAAATAAATTTAATCCAATTCAAATTCAAAACATTATAAAACAATCTATTAAATAAAAAATATGTAGAAAAGATGTTTCATTAAGATAATTACTTTTTGAGAAATATTTATTTTTCAATGTATTAATTTTGATTAAAATATCAATTAGTTTTAATATATATATATATATATATATATATGTTTTACACATAATTTTAGATTCATTATTTGAATGGGTTAAACTTAATTGATTAGATAAAAAACACTGCTTATTATTGAAACAATATTTTGTAATTTGTTGTTTCACCATTATCATGGTAATTAACATTAATCCTTACAATCTAGATTTCATAACCAAAAATAAAATTCGACATATTGAATAATATGAAAATTTATATCTCAAATATATGAATAATTTTATAAAATTAACATTCTATTCTTGGGAAATTAATCATAACCATACTCCATATATCCTGTTAGAACCTGTTTTATGTTTATTTTTAAGAAAAACAATTTATGATGACTATATAATAAAAAACACAATTATATCAAATGAAATGTAAATAATAATATTAATTAAAATATTAGTTATTTAAAAATAAAATAAATCAAATTCTTCATTTCAACATGTTATACCTTATTTTAAAAAAATTGAAGAATAGATTTCATGAATGTGATAGTTAATTATTAAAAATATTGAGTATGAATTTATAAATTTGAAATAGAAATTTAAAATTATTTACAATAATTAATAATATATAATATTATATAAAAAATATTTCGAAAAATTATATGTCATATAAATGTGATGGTATTACCAAAATTTATATTTTTCAATAAAAACTGGTTATTTTAATGAAATAATAATAAATAATTTATATTATAAATATGTTGTGATGAAATAGAAAACGATTTTTACTTTATAAATTTAATATTATAAAATTAATAAAATTATATTTTAAAATTTAAATATATAATTTGAATAAAATTTATTTTATTGAAATCAAAATTTCTAAATATTAATTCACATTAATTATTTAATATCTATAGGAAATAACTTTTAATGGATTACTATCTTAGTGTTTATATTGTTTTTAATAATAATTTATGTATAATAATTTATGGTTTATTTAGGTTGGGTGTATTATGTGAGACACGTTGTCTATCATATTTTCTACTTTAAAGGATAAAAAATATTTAGACGTTACACCATAAATATAGGAGGACTATAAAATTGGAGTAAAAAAGCACACTCATAATAACCTTAATTAGACTTTAGGGATCCAAAAAACTATCCCAGAACATTTGTGTCATGTTATCTTCAAGAAACCTAATATTTATGGTTTCTCAATTATTTATGTAATAACTAAATATACATCATTTATAATTTTAGTGTTCTTCCATTATTTCTTCCAAAAGTTTAGAATTAAGTATTATTATATGTATCACTTTACTAATATCCTCATTTTTAGCATTTGGATAAAAATTTACTATAATTCCCAGTAGTTACCACTACTCACCTAGTTTATTCACTACATAAGTATTCTTATATAAGTCGTATTATATAAAATTACAATTATGTAGTATAGAGTATAAAAATAATTAAAATGCATGAAAGTACTCTTCCGACCACCATTGACATTGGATAAAATATTTCTAGAAAAAAAATATATTATTTGTTTATAATATGAATATATATGGAACCATTCATCAAGACATTAAATGAATCAAATGTGTTAAAACTTGAATTTCCACTTTCAAATTAATAACATTTTAAGGATAGTTTTTATCATGTGGAAATAACATCTTAGAGCTTAATTTAACTATATTTTCTCCTTTATTGATAAAAAATCTAAATCTGCCTCATGATTAATTACTATATACTAAAAAATGTTACCCAATTTTTGGAAATATAAACCCACATTTAGATTTTATCCTTAATTTTAGTTAATCAAAATCACCTTATGGCATTTTAACCCATATAAACTATAAACATTTATAAATCAGAAAAACTATTGTAGTCACTAAAATATGGAATCTATGAATAATGAAATAGTAATAAACCTTAAAATATTGGAAACTATAATCCTTAAAAGTTTTATCTAGCCACTCCCAGTAACATTCAGATTCAACATTCACAATATTAATTAATAAATCATTACCATAAATAATGTTCCCCATGAACATCACCCCATATCAAAAAAAATATTATTTTGATAACATCTTTTATAATGTGCAATATTATATTATGTACATCATTGTATTCAAATTCAATCCATGATCCTACCCTATATTCTCAGATATATCAATCATTCGTGAAGAATAATATAAAAATTATTCATGGTGAGAATTGGAAAAATTATTAATCATGGAAATAAAGATATTGATAGAAATAATTACCCCAATAGTTATTATTATAATATAATTATTCTCCTATATATTGAATAATTTTTTAAAAAATTACAAATTCTTTTAACCAAAAGAATATATTCCTATATAAAAAATAAATCAAAAAAATAAATACATCCTTTTAACATATTAAATATGTTATGATGTGTGATAGATCATATTTATTAATTATCATATCCCAAATTTTGTTTGATAGTCTGTGGATAACTATATGCTAAATTCAACTTTATTATTGAAGAAAATTGTGTTTCTCAATGTGAACTGCTCTATAAAACCCCAATTACCCACTAAATCATCAAAATGAATAAAATTATCCATAATAAAAACAATATATGATATATTATGTCAATAATATCATAATTATTTTAGGAATTAAGTTAATATAGAAATAAAAAAATTTCATAGGTGGTATTCCAGTGAAATATTTCAATAAGAATATCATATAAATCATGCACAACATCAAAAAATTGATGGTAATTGTAAGATTATTTTATTCCAATAATGAAAACAACTAAATGTTAATTAAAATCCATAATTAATTTAACTAACATGTCATCCCATATATATATATAATATCCCACTCCCCTATAATAAAAATTAATGTTAGGTGAAGAAAAACAATATTTATGTTTTTAGTAGTGGACATGGGCCTTGAATATTTCAATCCAATCCATTGTAATTATAACATCACATATTTCCATCCTAGGAACGGATAAATAAAATTAGATTTCATCATCACAAATAAAAATGGTATAATATGGACACCAAATTCAATATTATACCTTTTAAATATGTTTCATCTAGATTTCCACATACTAAAAAAACCAATCCATACGAATTTATAACCACTCTATAACTTATAAAAAATTATTTAACTATATTACACATTATATAGAATGGTGGAGACCACAATGTGGATAATTAATGGGTTAAATATCAACAGTATAGTTTGAGCATAAAATACATTTGATAGATGATTTAAAATAAAAATTATCCCAACATAAATTATCGCTGACCTTCTTATAGATTACTGCCATCCCTACCCAAAAATTTAGTGCTAAGAAGAAATGAGTTCTTTATATGATTGTTTAATCCCTGCATCTTATTGGATCATAAAATATTATATTCTTAGTATAATAAGATGTAAAATATAATCAAATACAAGATATATCTATTTTGATGACCTATATAATGATCCAAAATATAGTCTTATGTTTGGTGGGTCATGATACCCTAATGATCACACTCAAAAATTCTACTTTATTGAGTATAATATAATACTAAGAATTTCTTTGTACTATATCAATTCTGGTAATTATCATATTTCCACTTATGTCCACCAAAAAGTATTGTTCCTCTATCAGTTTGAGTAAGAATACAATTCATATATCCTAAATCTAACCTATGGACCTCTTATATCACATCCCTATATTGTACCACTTAATCAACATGGAGGACATATAATACCACCTTTGATTGGATTTAAGGTTAAATATATATATCTTATCTTCTAGAATTCAGAATTTAATTTATGATCAACTATATTACAGATAACCAACTATAAATATTTAGAAACAAACATTACATAATTGTGTTCCCCTAATCATGCTCTAGGAACTCTATAGATTTCAACATTTATAGATACAAATAATGGATTGTTATCTTTTAGAATAAAAACCATTGTATATCCCATATAGTTTTTCACCCAGAGCTATCTCCCACAACTTCTGAGGATCTCCATGAAGTATTTATGAATTGACATCTACCTTTAATTTCTTTTTATGATAAAAAAGCATTATTATCTTCTTAAATGATTAAAATGTCCCCATCTTCCCACACTCCTCCTTAACCCCTATATATAGAGTTTTATTTTTCTATAAAAAATTACTCTATCTTATTTTATAAATTTCTCATGTTATTCTCCTCTCTATAGCTTATCGAGTAGATGGTCCTATGAATGTATGTGTTCAATAACACTCGCTAGGTTTCTGGTTCCTTTTTTTGAAACATGTTCACTCTTAACATTACTATATTATTTACTACAAATGAATTCATTATGGAGTTGTATCTTGACAACACCATGAAATAAAATACTATTTGATAACTGACTAATATTACTTATATCCAACAATATGATCTATGAACAAGTAAATTTTATTCTTTATTGAAATTCCATTAATCCTCTTTGGGTTATTCATTACCTTATATATTTGTTTTCAAATTTCATAACGTGAGTAATTTCATTAAATATATTTCCAAACATAAATATCTAAAAATTATTTGAAATAAAATTGAATCCTTTAATTAGAAAAATATTCTATTTTTTAATGTCCAGTACATAAGTATATCATATCTATATAAAAATATTAAGATTTATAAACCCAGTAATCATCCAAAACCTTCCTGGGAATAAAACACTATATGGATCACCTTATTAACATCTTACAAAGGATGCCGAATGTGTTTCCCTCTAATTAATCCATGGATATTAAATTATATACATAATTATAATATCTATGAATTTTTATAGGATCATTTTATTATTTTACCATATTAATATCTATACCTTCTAGAATTGTATATAAATTATAAAATAAAAATTATATTTTTTACCATTTTTTGATGAACTAGAACTTGGAAACAAAGTACTAAAAATGATTCTAAGATATTATAATACATAATGTTTGTTTCTAAAACACTATAGGATGGAATCCACTACTGAGGTATAAAAAAAATCATTAGTAAATTATTTTTCCTCATGTATACAATACATAAATATTTGACCAAATATAAAATTTTACTTTTAAGTAACCTTATACTCTAAAAAACATCGTAAACCAAAAGGACAAACATAGTGAAATGATAATAATCAAGAAGAAATTAAAAAATAACTCATGGAATTAAAGGGAATGACATTTATATAATATTGATTATAAAAATACATAAAAAATTTATGAATTAACAACACCAAATCCACTATAATCATTGATCAAATTATCTACATTTGATTAACACCCCATCCTTTCCATTACAAAAATCATGAAATAAAATATTTTTCTCAAATAATCTATGACATAAATGTATGTATAAGTTTCAAAATATTCATATGGATTTCTCCATATGAATCTATTGAAATACCATGAAAAACTAATCCCAATAATATAAATAATTCAAATTAAAAAAGTTAAATGTATTTTCAAATAAATTAGTTTATCATATAATATGATGATGTCAAAAAAATAGTGAAAAACAAAAAACCATTTCCTCAAAAATTATGGAAGATATTATTATCAATAATTATTTCATGAGGCATGACTAATATAAAACATTAAAAACATTACTACATATGATCATAGAATATATCAAATTTTGTTACACACCTAATCAGGTGATTCCAAAACTCATGGCCCTCACAATTTTTATTGCATTCAAGATGGATCAGCCCATATAATAAAAATAAAGATCCCTTGGACCCATAGATAAAACTTCTCGATCATTATGTAGAAAAAAAACAATTTTCCCCAAAAAATAAAATATCAAAAATGGATTCCTAATTTGAACCCATCAAAACTCACTATATTAAATTCAATAATCATAAAATAATATAACTGAGGTTTCCAAAAATCCCATTTTTAATAAAATTTTAATGTTTTATATTAAAATGATAGAACATAATATATTGTCTCTCTTATTCCATTTATTATTTTTAAAAATTATATGGAATTATTTTGAGACCATAACATTTGATGGATTGTGATTTCTAGCCCCGAAGAGTAATAAATAAATGTTTGAAATTAATTAAACATTAAATAGTGTGTATGTGTAGTTTCCTAGAAAAAGTGGAATGACTTTTAAATGGGTTCCTAGATCAGAATTATGTGGGAACTATTGCATCCAAAGTAGCTACATTACATTAGGTGACAGTACTGGAAATATAGAAAATACAAATGGTTCAAAACCATTGGTATTGGCTGGAAAACCATTGGTATAAGATATACCAGCAGTTTCTGAAACCGTAGGGAAGTAAGGAATTGGGAAATCCCTTTACCAATGGTTTAAGGAAAACCGTTGGTAAAAGGTTGTGAAAGTTTTAATTTCCCAACAGTTCCTCTAAATAGTTCTCATATTTTTGAGCTTCTACCAATGGTTCAAAACCGTTTGTATAGCTTTTTACCAATGGTTTAGATAAACCGTTGGTATATATTCATATATGCTCAATGTATACCAATGGTTCTAAACCGTTGGTATTTGGTATTTTCACAAAAAACCAGCAGCCTGCATACAGCTGCCTCCACTTGATAGACCTGCATAAAAAACATCACAAATAACATCTATAAATAAACTTCAAACAACACAAAAAACATTGGAAATAACACAAAAAACACATAAAAACTTCACTCTTCCAACCATTCCATGTACATAAATTCCCCATTTCAATCTTCATATGACAACAAATCTTCCAATTAACATATTTCAATTTATTGGGATCACACGTATCAATTTTTTCTTATTCAAAAAGGTGATGATTATGATAGAAATTGGTGCATGAGGGGTATGTGTGATAAGGTGAATTATCAATGTGGTTAATATTTGTTCATCATCTAGAGTGATGCATGACCTGCATTGAATGTGATGTGGGGGATGTCCGGAGAGGGGAGGGGGTTGTCCAGGAAGAGGGGAGGGGATATTTCCAGGGAGCGAGTATGGCGTTCATGGAGAATGTGCAACAAGGATTTGTGTTCAAATTATAGCATATCATCACATGCATTTGATGAGCATGAGCTAATAAGAATTCCATGTCTATCATATAGTTCAAGACATACAAAAATGGAATAATCCCAAATAACATTGCATGATTAGGGAAATAAAAAAAGGCATGTGAAATCAACATGCCTAAATTTACATATCATCCATGAGGTATAGCATTTTATCAAATTTTAATTGAATTATACATAAGGCATACGAGTCTCATTTACTTGCATACACAGTGGTACAAAAGGAAAATGTTATTCATGTCCTAGGGGCGGTCCGGGGTCCAAGGAGGATGGTGGGGGTTGTCCATGGTCCAGGTAGGGGGGATATCCTAGGCTATCATTTCACGTCACATTTGACTCCTGGATCGTTTTCCTTCAGTTTCAACAGAATTCGAATGTGTTTGGTCAGTTTGGCGTGTGTCAGTTGTTGATTTCACATAAAATTAAGACCATTTTTAACAAAACTGAGGCACTTTGAGTGGTTTCAGCCACACTGGGCCTCGTATTGAGGCATGGTTGACTCAAACATGTCGCATATGAGACATGGATCATTTTGAAAAATTATCAACACAATCAGAAGCTGTTTGATCGGTTTGGCGTATGTACGTAAAATATTGTCCATTTTAAATAAAATACATACACATGGAGTGATACTAGCCACACTATGCTTCAGATTGAGCTAGGGTTGACTCTTACACATCACATATAACCAATGGATCGTTTTCCTAAAGTTTCAACACAATCTGATAGCGTTTGGTCAGTTTCCCATTTGTTAGATGTTGATTTCATATAAAAATAAGTCCATTTTGAACAAAAGAGAGGAAGTTTGAGTGGTCCCGGCCCCACCACACCTCGGATAGAGCCGAAGGTGACTCATACACGTCACATTTGACCCATGGACCGTTTTCCTTAATTTTCAACATATTCCGAATGCGTTTCATCGGTTTTTCGTATGTCAGTTGTTGATTTCACTTAAAATTAACTCCATTTTCAACAAAACAGAGGCACTATGAGTGGTGTCGGCCACACCGATCCTCAGATTGAGGCGGGGTTGACACATACACATCAAATATGAGTCATGTATCATTGCTCAAAAGTATCAACAAAATCAGAATCCGTTTCATTGGTTTGACGTCTGTACATAAAATACTATCCATTATAAACAAAATACATACACTTGGAGTGATATTGGCCACACCACGCTACAGATTGATATGAGTTTGACTCTTACACATCACATATAACCCATGGATCATTTTCCTAAAGTTTCATCACAATACAAAGGCATTTGGTCAGTTTCCCGTATGTCAGTTGTTGATTTCACTTAAAAATAAGTCCATTTTGAACAAAATATAGGGAGTTTGAGTCGTCCCTGCCACACCGTTCCTAAGATTGAGGAGAAGTTGACTTTTACATGTCACATTTTACCCATGGATTGTTTTCCTTAAGTTTCAACAGTATACTAATGCGTTTGGTCAGTTTGTCATATATCAGTTTTTGATTTTACTTAAAATTAAGTTCATTTTTAATAAAACAGAGGAACTTTGAGTGGTGTCGGCTACACCGAGCCTCGGATTGAGTCGAGGATGTCTCCTACGCATCACATATGAGTCATGGATCATTTTACAAAAGTATCAACACAATCAGAAGCCGTTTGATCGGTTTGATGTATGTACGTAAAATATTGTCCATTTTAAACAAAAGAGGGACATTTTGGGTGGTTCCGGCCACACCGCGCCTCAGATTGAGGCGGGGTTGACTCTTACACATCACATAGGACCCATAGATCGTTTTCCTAAAGTTTCAATAGATTCATAATGCATTTGGTCAGTTTTGCGTATGCCAGTTGTTGTTTTCACTTAAAATTAAAATCATTTTGAACAAAAGGGAGACATTTTGAATGGTACCATCCACACCGCTCATCAGATTAAGGTGGGGTTGACTCTTACATGTCACATGTGACCCATGGATCGTTTTCCTATAGTATCAACCAAATACAAATGCGTTTGGTCGGTTTACTGTTTTTCAGTTGTTGATTTCACTTAAAATTAAGTCCATTTTTAATAAAACAGAGGCATTTTGAGTGGTGTCGGCCACACTGAGACTTTTATTGAGGCGGGGTTTACTCTTACATGTCAAATTTGACTCATGGATCGTTTTACTTAAGTTTCAATATAATCCGAATGCGTTTGGTCAGTTTTCTATATGTCAGTTGTTGATTTCACTTAAAATTAAGTCCATTTTTAACAAAATAGAGGCACTTTGAGTGGTGTCGGCCACACCGGTCCTCTAATTGAGGCGAATTTGACACTTACACATCACAAATGAGTCATGTATCATTGTTCAAAAGTATCAACACAATTAGAATCTGTTTGATCAGTTTGACGTATGTACGTAAAATATTGTCCATTTTAAACAAAAGTGGGACAATTGGGGTGGTTCCGGCAACACAACACCTTGGATTGAGGCGGGGCTGACTCGTACACATCACATATGACCCACAGATCGTTTTCCTAATGATTAAACAGATTCAGAACGTATTTGGTCAATTTTTCGTATTCCATTTGTTGTTTATACTTAAAATTAATGTCATTTTGAACAAATGAGAGATATTTTGAATGGTAATATCCACACCATGCCTCAGATTAATGCGGGGTTGACTCGTACACATCACATATGACCCATGGATAGTTTTCCTGTAGTATCAAAGGAATCCGAATGTTTTTGGTCGGTTTACTGTATGTTAGTTGTTGATTTCACTTAAAATTACGTCTATTTTTAACAAAACAGTGGCTTTTTGAGTGGTGTCGGCCACACCGAGCCTTGTATTGAGGATAATATTACTCGTACACATCACATTTGACTCGTGGATATTTTTCCTAAAGTTTCAATATAATACGAATGTGTTTGGTAGGTTTGTCGTATGTCAGTTGTTGATTACACTTAAAATTAAGTCCATTTTTAACAAAATAGATGCACTTTTAGTGGTGTCGGCCACACCGGGTCTCGAATTGAAGAGGGGTTGACTCGTATACATCACATATGAGTCATGGATCATTTTCAAAATGTATCAACACAATCAGAAGCCATTTGATCGGTTTGACTTATGTACGTAAAATATTGTCCATTTTAAACAAAAGAGGGACTATTTGGGTGGTTTCGGCCACACTGCGCCTCAGATTGAGGTGGGGTTAACTTGTACACGTCACAAATGACCCATGTATTGTTTTCTTAAATTTTCAACATATTCGGAATGCATTTGGTCAGCTTTTCATATGCCAGTTGTTGCTTCCACTTAAAATGAAGGTCATTTTGAACAAAAGAGAGACATTTTGAATGGTACCATCCACACCGCGCCTCGGATTAAGGCGAGGTTGACTCGTACACGTCATATATGACCCATGGATCATTTTCCTTTAGTATCAACAGAATCCAAATGCGTTTGGTCAGTTTACCGTATGTCAGTTATTGATTTCACTTAAAATTAAGTACATTCTTAACAAAACATAGGCATTTTGAGTAGTGACGGCCACACCGAGCCTCGTATTGAGGCGAATATTACTCGTACACATCACATTTGACTCGTGGATCATTTTACTTAAGTTTCAATATAATCCAAAGGCGTTTGGTTCGTTTTTCGTATGTTAGTTTTTGATTTCACTTAAATTTAATTCCATTTTTAACAAAACAGAGGCATTTTGAGTGGTGTCGGCCACACCGAGCCTCTTATTGAGGCGGAGTTTAATCATACACATAAAATTTGACTCATGGATCGTTTTCCATAAGTTTCAATAGAATCTGAATGCGTTTGGTCAGTTTTTCGTATGTCAGTTGTTGATTTCATTTAAAATTAAGTCCATTTTTAAAATAACATAGCCACTTTGAGTGGTATCGGTCACACCGGGCCTCAAATTGAGGAAGGGTTGACTTGTACACGACACATATGATCCATGGATCATTGTGAAAAAGTATCAACACAATCAAAATCTGTTTGATTGGATTGGCGTAAGTACGTAATATATTGTCCATTTTAAACAAAATACATACACTTGGAGTGATATCGGCCACACCGCACATCAAGTTGAGGAGGAGTTGACTTTTACATGTCACATATGATCCATGGATCGTTTTCCTAAAGTTTCAACACAATCATAAGGCATTTGGTTAGTTTCCCATATGTTAGTTGTTGATTTCACTTAAAAATAATTCAATTTTGAACAAAAGAGAGGCAGTTTGAGTGGTCCTGGGCACACCGTGCCTTTTATTGAGGTAGGGTTGACTTATACACGTCACATTTGACCCATGGATCCTTTCCCTTTAGTTTCAATAGAATATGAATGTGTTTGGTCGGAGGGGAAGGGTCTAGTCGGGTACGCGGTGATGCTCGTCTACCTCTGGTACAAACCTCCCTCGTACCATCGTCCTAAGAAATGAAAGAATGGAATAATGAAAAGTGAAAATACTTATGTACCGGTAAAATATACAATTAGATAGCACATTTCCGCATCATGTCATAAAAATAACACCAAGTATCAAACAATATAGAAGCAGTCATGAAGTGTAATGAAAAGTGCACATACAGATCAGAAGAAGCTAAACAATTGTTGCATACATGACAAGTTTATTTCCAAAAACAATGTAAAAAAATCAAAATTATAAAACTCTAGAAAATGGGTTACATCCCCGGAAGCACTATGTTTTACGTCTTCAGCCAGATGGATAGACACTGGTCAATCGTCTTGGTCCATCAGCTCAGAACTCCTCTGCCTCTTACAAGAACTGGTGGCAGTGTCATCAAGATCACAGGGACACTTAGTGGGATTGATCACTTCAGTAGCGTAGCGGGCATGAATCTGGTGTGGTAGTAAGATAATCTGGCACTCGTCATCAGCCAGACGCTGAGACACCCATCGTGCAATGTCAGATGGAGATGGGATGTGCACATTGATGATCATGGAAGAGGCAGACAAGCTGGACATTGTTCGTTATGCTGCATCCACAAATAGATTCATTTTTATATATTAGAAACTTTATAAATGTTTGTCCCATTTTTACAAACAATTGATGTGTGAAAATTGTGAAAAATAACTTATCGAATATATAAAAATGGATTTAATCATGGACATGATGCATAATATCTCAAATATTCCTCATTGGATCCCAATTTGAAATTTTAATCCATTATCAAATTTCGTATATCAATTTATTTTTATTTGGATCCTTAAGGATGAACGCTTTTTGTAAAATCTAGCCAAGAGAGGATAGACTAGTGACTTGGAATACAATTGTATGTATGTGGTGAAAACCACATTATAATCATTGTTTAGGATATTATTGAGGTGGTTTGAGGATCAAATCTATCTTTTTATAGAAAATCCAGCCTATCCAAGTTTGGTGGTCAATGTTTTGAAGTCGGGGGGTATTTGGTGGTTGAGGAGGGGATGAGGGGGATGTCCAATGTCTAGGCGGAGGGGTGGGGGCTGTCCAGGGTCTTGGAATAGGGGTGGGGTCTGTCCAGGGTCAAGGAGAAGGGTAGAAGGGGTTGTCCATGGTCTAAGAAGGAGTGGGGGATGTCCAGGGTCCATTGAGGAGGGGGACTATCCAGGGTCCAGGGTGGAGGGTTTGGGGCTTCCTAGGGTCCAGGAAGGAGGGGGACTATACAAGGTCCTAGGAGGATGGTGGAGGGGGTGGTCCAGGGTCCAGGAGGGGGGCTGTCCAAGTTTCAGGAAAGAGGGGGGCCAGACTGTCCAATTTCCAGGAGGGGGGACTGTCCAGGGTCCAAGAGGAGGGGTGTCCAGGGTCCATGAGGAGTGGGGGCTCTGTTAAAGGGAGGAAATCCCCAAATAATTCATTTAAAATTAACTAACGTAATCCATTAAACATCACAATTCCAATCCATCACCCAAAAAAAATCCAATTCATCCTTAATATCACTAACCTTCGCATGCCATAAACAACACAAGCTAGTTTATAACAAATTAAAACAGAAAACAAAAATAATAGATGAAAAACATTATAACTAAGGTAGTACATACATATTTAGAGTGTAGAACTACAAAATTGTTTGATTTAAGATGGATCTATGAGTGGAATGAGTTTTTGAGTCATTGTATAGAGAGATCCTAGACGTTTAGGTCAAATAAAAATAGAAAATAATAAAATAGATGAAGAACATTTTAACTGAGGTAGAACATACAGATTTGAAGTGTAGACCAGAAAAATAGTTTGATTTAATAGGATGGATGGAGTTTCGGAGACTGGGTAATGATCTAGCGTCGGGAGAGCATCAATTTAGGGCTGCAGTCGAGCGAAGGGGGACTACAATCGAGCAGAGGGGCTACTGGACACCCGAATTGGATTTAGGGGAAAACATTCCCAACAAGTTTTAAAAACCGTTGGGAATGTAGTCCTATACCAACAGTTTAATGAAACCGTTGTTAAAAGGTGGCATAGATTCCAACATATACCAACGGTTAGTGTATAACCATTGGTAAAAGTGTCTTAATTGAGGCCTATACCAACGGTTTTACAAATCGTTGGTGAAATTCTTCATAAAAGCCTCTATACCAACAGTTTTCATAAAACCATTGGTATACATAACCATTCCCAACGGTTTATCAAACTGTTGGGATATAAGCATTGGTAAAAATGGGATTTCCAATAGTGTGAGACCTAACATCGTCTAGTGTGGGTCAGCTGTAGAAGCTGTTTTTTGGGATTTTTAGATGAAATAAAATAAATTATTAATTTTTTTTATTTAAAAATATTCCATAATGAAATGAATCTTATTTTCATTAAATAAACTGGAACCCAGGGTAAGTCTCATAACCCTAGAGGATCCTTAGATTCCTCTAGAGCTTTGGAGGGAAGCCAACCATGGAGTATTTTTGACGGACGCCGATGAATGACCA
Organism: Viscum album; assembly: GCA_963277665.1. Lineage (NCBI taxonomy): Eukaryota > Viridiplantae > Streptophyta > Magnoliopsida > Santalales > Viscaceae > Viscum > Viscum album. The sequence continues at coordinate 1,937,400,320 of OY728137.1, forward strand.
TGTGTGGATCGTTGCGTGGCGAGATGGAATCCCGACTGAAGACCGATCTACCGCTTCATCAATGACCTAGGTAGGGGTTATTAATTAGATTTTTATTTTCCCTATTCTGGGATTAAATGAATAATGATTATCAACCTACTAATAGGGTGATCCATGGATCGTGCATTCCTATGGGAAGGTGTAATTTTCCATTTCATTGGGGTTTTATTCGAGAATATGTTTGTGATAATTGTGGTATTATGTTTGATTCCCTTGATTAACCTATTAACTGGAAAAGATCGACACCATGATGAATGAAGGTGGGGGTTCGTTCCCCAATTTGGTTTGTTGGATTTGCCTTCCTCTTTTCTTCATGTTCTTCATATTATTCATGTGGTGACGAACAACGGATCGTTGTGCATCCACATCACTATGAAATGATAAAAAATTGGAGATATAGAATTGTGAAGACCAAGTGGAGGTGTGATAACATTCGAGGTCAGCGAATCGGCTCAGTTTGGGAGAGATTATTCTTCGAGCATTATTCTCGTAGGTAGATCGAAACGCATTTTCGGAGCCGATCAGAGGCCCAAAAACAATTCAGATGAATTCATGACATCTGGGTGACCTTAATCATCACGTTTCATGGGAAAATGATTGTTGGATCGAAGATCAGAGCTTTATCCAAGGAATGATAGTGAATGATTGCAATACGGGAAATTTCTAGAACACACGACATAAATCCCGAAGAACACTACATGTAGGTTCGGCTATGTGCTGTCTAGGGTTTTATGGTACATGAAGTGATGAAATGGAGTGTTCTCCAATTAACATGGAGTGAGGGACTTTACATGAGACTTGGCGTGTATCCGAGGTGATACACGGGGACGGGGTGGAGTACACGTTGTGTACTCCACCACATGGCTATACAAGGCCAGTAGTGCTAGTCACCCCATGTGATGATTACATAGGGTAGAAAACATGGGTCGCGGTCATGTACTGGCACACTACTAGCATACATATAGTAGACCCTAGATACATTGACATGGTGTGTAATTATCTCTATACATCGTGTAGTTTAATTTTACGCAACAAGCTTTAAGACATGGGCCGCTGTACACAGGGAGTAACCAGGGTCAAAAGACACGGTGTGTGACACTTCTACACTCCGTGTACTTCTCATTATATGGATTGATCTTCATTTCCAATGTATCTTGGACGTTTATTTATTGGGTCAGTGCCCCTTTTTCTCAGTCACCTGATGTTTAGGCATCATTTTCTTCTACATGAGTTTGATCCCTTAAATAAGACTTCTCGAGATATAGTCAGGTATCCCTTTGAGAGGCCCAGAGCGAGATCCTCTATCCATTCATGACCATAGGTACAGTCATGTATCGACGTGACTATTCCCACAAATCATCGATCATCTATATAGAAGGTGAATCTGGATGAGTTCTAGAATCTTTGAAGGCCCTAGACTTGATCACCATCCATGTATCGTGATCTTTCCCCACTCAGGAGTGTGTTCTCCTAGAATGAGTGTACCTATATCTCATGGCATTTCTTAAAGAATAATACTTCTTAGACAGATGAAATCACAACAATTAGACACATGGAGTGAGTTATCCATGATGAGTGCTTCATGGAATCATCATACCAAATCCCTAGAAAGGGTATACGATTGGGTGACTTGTCTCTAAACTACAGGTCTGGGTATTTTAATATATCTAGATTGTGTTATCCTATTAAATGTTCAGTATACATATATTGTGTAGTGATTACTCTACCATTCCTTTTTGGAATTGATTTGTGGTTTTAGGGGTCCTAAACTAATTATTTTTATACTCACCCATGCACATGATTTTATCGCATTTCTCATGTCTTGTGCAGACGAGCAACCTTTTGATGGAGTCCTAGGAAGACCATGGTAGGACCGGGGTTACTGAGTTCTCTATAAGCTAAAGTTTTCCTGCGGCTATAAGCAGCAGTCCTTGTTGCTCTTTGTGCTTGCAGGTTGGAATTTTTAGTTTACAGTCTCTTGTTTTTTGGGGGGATTATATTATATCCCACTATACATCTAGTACATTACATTTCATCATACTCTGTTAGGATGGGTTTAATTTTATGAATGCATTTTGTTCCTTAGTGGTTTTTTCATTTCAGAATTTGTGGTCTTAGAGATGTGTTCACGTGTACATGTACATAGGATATACCTCCCATGTTAGTAATACTCCAACCCAGTACTAGTCACTAAGACCTGGCCAATTAGATGCGGGCTTGAGGAGTCATGGCGTTGGCCCCATTGGGACAGGTCTTGACAGAGTGGTATTAGTGGTTTTTTGTTCTACTGTAGGACCAAGAGTATATGAGATTGGTTTGGGGGGAATATTGTTAAGTGTTTTGAGCACAACTTTTAGGCCAGAGAATCTAGTGTTGGTGTGGGCAGACAACATATCCTTACAATAGGACTCTGATAACATTCATTTTGACTTAGTACATGAAAACACTAGTTTTGGGAAAAATAATAGATTGGTATATGGATATATAGGAATGGGTTGTTTTTTCCACCCCATTGTGACATCTATCCAAATAAACTCTTTGAACAGGGTAAATATTTTTCATTATAGGATTCCTATGGGGTGCATACCCGCTAGGATTCCGTAGTGTGATCATAATGATGACCCCCTCAGTGACAAGGCTTCGGTACAGGGACCAGTTCCCCAAGAGTTACATCCCGGTGGTGTACCTGCTATACCACCACCAGTAGAGAAGACCATGGTACCTGTAGTACCGACAGATGAGGGGCATAGGCTGAGCGCACTCCATTAGTTCTAGAGACATATACTCCTCAGGTTCAGTGGGAATCCCGACTCTTAGGAGGCTAAGGACAATCCTGAGGCGGTGACTAGAGTTCTCCGTCTCTTGAGCACCACAGTGGAATAGATGGTGATCCTAGGAGCGATCCATCTTTAGGATTCATTGGGATGGTGGTGGTTTTTGACCACAGATACTCACGATGAGGAGACTCTTTCATGGATTGAGTTTGAGAGACTCTTTATGGAGGAGTTCTCAATGGTTACGCTGAGTGTGGTGTGTATCGAGAATCATTATCAGCTCCAGTATTGTAGTTTGATGGTGGATAACGATTCATCTAGGTTCACCAACCTCACTAGGTATTCTATGGATATGGTCATGAATCCGTAAATCATAGCTCAGACCATCAGGTGAGGTATACGATGGGAAATACGAGCTACTGTCATGCCTCTATGAATCTCGTCTTATGTCAGAGTTTTCAAATGAGTCTTCGTGATGGAGAGCTACTTGGTAGAGTAGAGACAGTAGATAGGAGTTAGCAGTAGGAATACAGGTGAGGAGACCCCGATTGTAGGGACCTGATGTCCGGAAAAAGGATCATGATGTGGGAGATGTCACAAGGGGGCACAGGAGAGGGGATCGACATTCTAAGGATCACATGCTATATCCATTCATCCAAGGGATAGACAGTGATATTCATTTGACAAAAGGGGTCATCTCTCTAGAGACTGTCTAACAAATTGAGCTGCTGAAAGGGAGGAAGTGGGTGGACCACCAAGGTAGAGGCGGAGAGTGGATCAGATAGACCTACCAAGTGTTGAACATGGTAGAGGAGTAGGGAGAGTTTTCGGTGGTGGTCGGCGCTTCGATCTACTTCCACCACCACCCGTAGGAGGCCCACACCAGGCTCTGGGAGCTGGGGGACAGGGGAAGGGGAAAGTGTATGGGGTCAAGGTGTACGTCCAAAGGACCCCAGGGATGATATGAGGTACGATCTATATCTTTTCGACCATATATTCCATTCATATAAACACAGATTCTAGTCATTCTTTTCTCTCCCAATGTCTTGTAAAAAACCCTGAGATTCTGGTAGAGTCGTTGACTCAACCCTTACACTTGAAGACACCTACAAGAGGAGAATTGATGATCATGAATATTTGTAGATAGTGTGACCTTACCCATTGGAGGTGAAAGTTTCTACTGGAACATCTTGGTGGAAGCGTTGAGGCCTTATGATGTCATTCCTAATATGGATTGGCTATCTTCAGTACATGCCTAGATTTACTGTTTTAAGTGAAGAGTGTTGTGTGTTATCAATGATGGGATGTGTTTATCCTGTTTCGGTGAAAAGGAGACTAAGGAAACACTGAATGGGAACATGCATGGGAGGGTGCAGCTGATCACATATGAGTTGACTAGCCTTACCCTTGAAGTAGTAGTTTTGGTGAACTTCCAGTAACTTGCTATAGTGGAAGAGTACGAGGAAGTCTTCCCTGAAGATCTTCCTGGACTACCTCACCACCGAGAGACCAAAATATTTATCAACTTACACCCTGATATGACACTAATATCCTCACCATCATATCAGATGAGTCCTACAGATCTTCGCGAGCTAAGGGTGCAGTTGGAGGATTTGTAGAGAAATGGTTTTGTGAGACCCATCATTTCACCCTGGGTGGCCCCATTTTTTTTCCTAGATGGCAGATAAGAGTTTGATGTTGTATGTGGATTACTGGAAACTGAATCAGGTGAAGTTGAAGAAGAAGTTTCCACTGCCAAGGATTGATGACCTCTTCAACCAGCTGGGTGGCGCACATTGGTTCTCGAAGGTTGACCTTCTGTTAGGTTACCACCAGTTACTAGTACAGGATGACGATATACTAAAGATGGATTTCAGATGAATCTACGGTCAATATGAGTACTTTCATATTCCTTTCATCCTGAGAAACTCCCCCATAATTTTCATTGACATTATGAACCGGATCTTCCAGCTGTATTTAGACCAGTTCGTAGTGGAATTCATCAATGACATCCATGTGTACTCGGTGTTAGAGGAGGAGAATGCAAGACACATGCGGATAGTTCGGGATGTACTTCGAGAGCACCATATTTATGGGAAGCTCTCGAATTTCCAGTTCTAGATTCAGGAGGTCCACATTCTGGGACATGTCATTTCATCAGATGGAGTAGTTGTCGACATAGCCAAGGTGGAGGAATTGTTAGTAATGTGAGCCACCATTGGAGTGTGACAGTGGTGCGGAGCATCCATGGGTTAGAAGGATATTACCGGAGATTAATCCTTGATATCTCTTGGATATCATCAGCAATTATTTCCTTGACTAGGAATTCACGACCCTTCATGTGGAAGGAAAAGTCCCAACAAGCTTTCAAGCAATTGTGGCAGAGTTTCACGAGCACCCTGATCTTGAGATTTTAGAGGAGGATGTTGAGTACATAGTTTCTTAATATGTATTAGGGACTATTCTTATCTATGTACTGATATAGAGATAGGATTTTATTTCTTTTGGTTCACACAAGATTTGACACATGATAAGAACTATGTGACCCATGATCTCAAGTTGGCATTAGAAGTCTTTGCATTGAAGATTTGGAGACACTACCTTATGGGATAGTGGTTTATTATCTACTCTAAACACAAAATCCTCAAGTAAATATTCTCATTGAAGGATATGAATATGATGTAGATGTGTTTGTTATAGTTCATCCAGGACTATGATTTTGAGATCATCTATACTCTTGGGATGGGGGGAAAGGCGGCTGATTCACTTTGTAGGAAATCAAGATCGCAGTTGCTGAGTGAGGTGACCAAATAGTTGTCCTCATTACTGTTATCCTTCAAGGATGGAGAGGATACATATTACCTATAGCTGATGGTTTCCACCCCTCCTCTCTTACAACGATTTTGGGAGGAACATCTTGGGGATGTTGACTATGAGGCATTACATGTTATGTTATCTACTAGACATGTTGATGATGGATATTCTCAAGGTGGGTAGAGTGTAGTTTTTTTAAGATGATGCATTATTTTTCTAGTGGTGTTGTAAGATAATATCCTATGGAAGTTTCATACATCCCCTCAGGCGATACACCATGTCATGGAGAACATTTACCGGGATCTACGATGACTATTCTGGTGGTTTGGCATGAAAAAGGCAGTATCATAGTTCATTTCGAGGTGCCTTACATGCCAGCAAGTGAATGCGGAGCACCAAGTTCCAGGGGGATTAGCTCACCCCGAGGAATTTCCTTAGTGGAAGTGGGATAGAATTTCAAAGTGCCTCATGACAGTCTTACCAATAACTTCCATGGGACATGTTTCCATCTGAGTGATCGTTGAATGAATCACTAGGTTGGTGATATTCTTAGATATCATGGAGAAGAGTACCATGGAGTGTTTGGGAGGCCTTAACATGTTGGAGATAATTTTTCTTCATGGTGTCCCTTCGATAATAGTCTTGGATAGAGATGCCCTCATCACATCCCGGTTGTGGAAGGGATAGAAGGAGGATTTCAGAACTCAACTACACTTGAGCAATGCATTCTATCCATAGACCGATGGATAGATAGAGAGGACCATTCAGTTTCTGGAGGATATCTTGTGAGCCTTTATCTTGAACTTTGGTCTTAGTTGTGAGGACCACCTACCACTGGTGGAGTTTACGGACAACAACATCTATTAGTCCCCCATTGGTATGGAACCGTTCGAGGTGTTATATGGGAGACAATGTCGATCACCACATTGTTGGACCAACTCTAGAGAGTCAGAACTCATTGGTCTAGAGTTAGTGCGAGCTACCACTGACAAAGTGTAGATCATCCTGGATCCGATGAAAACTGCACAATTCCCGAAAAAGACTTATTTTGACAGATGACGGAGTCCTCTAGAGTTTGAGGAGGGAGACCATGTCTTCTTTAGGGTCTCCCCTTGACGATGATTTCAGATATTTGGCCTAGGAAGAAAGCTATCTCCGAGGTTCATCAGATCTTTTCAAATACTGTGTAGAGTTGGCGAGGTAGTATACTGCCAAGATCTTACTCCACAGTTGCACTAGGTACATGATGTCTTCTAGGTGCCATAGTTGAGGAGGTATGTTCATGAACTACCTCATGTCATTGACTGTGGCTAGCTGGACATCATAGATCGAATGACCATTGTTGAGTACCCAATGGAGACTGTGGATCGGCTGGAGAGGATCCTTCATGGGCGATAAATTCCCTTGGTACACATCTTGTGGCAACAAGATAATCATCAGGACAACACATGGAAGCGATAGGCTTAGATCTGTTCCTATTACCCACATTTTTTGAGTAGTTTTTTATCATGGCATTCTGGGACATGGAGCCTGAAGGTAGGAAGAATGTAATGTATATGATTTTCAATGTACTATTTTTAAATAATATATGGAATTATTTCAAGGAAAGACCTTTCGACAGAGCGCGATTCGGATGCATGGAGTGCAAGAAATAAATGTTTAGAATTAATTAATCTTTAAACAGTGTGCATGAGAGGTTTCACTAAAAATGAGGAATATCATTTAAATAGATGCCCGTATTAGAAATATGAAGGAACCATTTCTTCCAAAGCTGTGACTTTACCTTAGGTGAGGCCTAGCCTCGACTAGCGTGGGTCGACTGCAAAAGTTAGTTTTATGGCATTTTAGAAGAAACAAAAAAATTATTTTATTTTAAATGTTTCTATAACACAATGATGCTTTTTTTAGATAAATAATTTGGAGCCTAGGGTTAGTCTCAAAACCCTAGAGAACCCCCTAGAATACTCTGGAGCTTTTTAGAGGAGACAACCTTTGATGATTTTTTACAGAAAACGACGAATAAGGACGTTTGGATCGTAGCACAATTATATCAAAGCTCGAACGATGACCAATATCCCTCTATGTCAGTGAATGAGGTAGGGGTTGTTATTTCGATTCTTCTTCTCATCATTCTTGGATTAAATAATGAACACAGATCGAACCACCAACTGGGTGATCTGCAGATGGTGTGTCCTTGTAGGAGGGTGTTATTTTCCATTTCATTGGGGTTTGAATCGAGAATATATTTTCATGGAAAACGGATGGTCAAATAAATAATCAATGCTTCACCCATGGTGCAATGGGGGTGGTTCGTGATTCAGGAAATTTCTAGAACACACTGCATGTATACTGAAGAACACAGTGTGTAGGTCCGAAAAAGTGCCATCTAGGGTTCTATGGTGCGTGAAGCGATGGTACTGTGTGTTCTAAAAAGAACATGATGTGAGTGTCCTTACATGAGACTCAGCATGTATCATAGGTGATTCATGGGCATGGGGTGGATTACATGTTGGGTACTCTACCACACGGCCATATAAGGCCCGTAGTGCGGGTCACCCCATGTGATAATTCAAAGGTTGGCACACATGGGTTGAGGCCATGTATGAGAAAACAAATATCATACATGGAGCATACCACAGATACTTTGACACGGTGTGTGATCCTTTCTACACACCATTTTGTTTCATTTTACACGACAAGCTTTACGACATGGGATGTTGTACACGAGAGTACCCAGGGTCCGAAGACACGGTGTGGGACACTTTTACACGCCGTTTAATTTTTAGTACATTGCATGATCTTCTTATCCAACATATCTTTCACATGTTTTTTGGGTTTGGGCCCTTTTTTATCATTCCCCTGAAGGTCAGATATCATTTCCTTCTATAGGCGTATGATCCCTTCTGTAGGAATTCCCGAGATAGAGTCAGGAATCCCTCCAAGAGGCTCAGAGCGAGGTCAACTATCCACTTCTAACCCTAGGTAGAGTCAGGTATGGACATGACTATTCCCATAGGGTGATGATCCTCAACATATCAGGTGAATCTGAATGAGTCGTGGTATCCACCAAGGCCCTGGGACTGATCCTCATCTATGTATCTTGATCTTTCACCACTCAAGAGTGTGTTCTACCAGAATGAGTGTATCAATCTCTCATTAATTTTCATGAAGAACAGTACTTCTCTGACTGAAGACATCATAGCTATAAAACTCAAGAAGATAGTTATCACGAACGACTGCATCGTGAAATCTTTGAACTGAATCCCGAACATGGGAATGCGGTTTTGTGAATTGTCTCTAGACTACGAGTCTAGGTTTTGAGTATATCTCGATTTTTTTCTCCTATTATATTTATAGTAGACATATACTATGTAGAGTTGAACGTAACATTACATTGTGTATGGATTTGTGGTTTTCACGGTTCTCTACTGAGTATTGTTATACTCACCCCTGCACAGTCTTTGCCCGCACGTGTCGTGTCTTGTACAGACGAGCGACCATTTGACGGAGTCAAGGGAGGACTGGGGTAGGACTAGGATTTCTATGTTCCCAACAGGCCGTGGTGTTACTATGGCTATGAGTAGTTGTCCATGTTCCTCATTTTTCATATAGTTTGGACTTTGTAGTTTATAGTCTTATATTTTTTGCTGGCTTTTATTTTGGCCCAGTTTACATCAAGTACATTACAATCCATCATACTATGATTGGTTTGGTTAATAAGAATTCATTCATTTTGTTCCTTAGTGATTTTTTAATTTCATCATTTGTGGGATTGAAGAAATGTGCATGTGTATTGGTACATAGGAAATGCATCCCATGTTAGTAATATTCCAACATGGAGCTAGTCACCAACCCATGGCCCATTGGAGGGGGGATTTGGGAGTCACAGTGTGTGCCCCACTAGGATGGGTCGTGACACTTAAAGACTAATCAAACATGAAAAACTATAGTTATCGATTTAATTTTTAAAATTCTATTATATAATAATAAATTATAGTCATACTATCTAAAAATGAAATAACCACAGCAGAAAAAACATAATTATAAAATGAGTGAGTATGTATGACCTAACATTGTAAAAGGGTATATTATTTTCATAAAATTCTTGATCCATAACTATTATACATGATATGATCCGTTAAACCCTTTCTATACTAATATGAGATCATTATTTTTACATTCTTGTCTAGAAATCAAGAATATTTATTGCCCCATATCTAAAAAAATAGGATAGATAACCATAGGAGAAGGAAATATAAGAGTATTGAATATGATAAATCCATAGACAACATGATATCCATAAGATAAAAACAATTATCTCATGCTAATATAAGAAATTTTAGATATATTTATATTATTTAACATTAGATAAGAGCTGACATTATATCAAGAAGCCTTTGGGACATACAAGAGGAGTTTGATAATTAATGAATTTTTTTCAAGTGTAATTGGGATAGAACAATATATTTACTACACTGTTTGGACTTCGGATCCCCATGACTATGTTTGAGATAAATATTTAAATCTCTTAATTGAAAACCAAAATGTAAATTCCATATGCATGTTTCATAGGACCATTAACCAACCATCCTATCATCTATACCTCTTCCTAAATATATTAATACTCATTATATATGGTCACGAATACCATGATTTTTGTCATTCATTTTTCATAGGGCCTTAAAAACACATCATTTGTGACCCAAAAACAACTAATAATCAATGAACAATATACATGAAAACTCTATGTGTTACACATGACATCTATTTATATGTATTATTCATCTATATTGTCTTGGTAATATGTTATATTATTCATGATTATAAGGAATGTTCATTTATAAAGGGTAATTACTTATATATGTGGGTAATTTTTTACCTTTTATTCTATTCACAAACTCATGGTTCATCAATGGTGGGATTTACTGTTCATACTATAATATAGTTCATAATAAGGTAATTTTTTAGTGAAGATAGGTTGTGATAAAATGTTCTCAATGAGAGTGTTTATATGATATAGTTTATTTTAGTAAATAGTGTGGATTTCATTGGTAGTAAGGGAAAAATATTCCACGAACCATGTATATATTGTGAATAAATAAAAAAGATGAAAAAGAATAGAACTGTAGGATTTATGTGAGTATTTTATATCATTGTGAATGATTCATTGGGAATAATATAGTAATTATAGGGTATCTTGATATGTGTACACTCATGATTAAAGTGGTCTAACTTCAATATTATTATGTATATGTTTTACATTACAATTTCCATGAGATGATCTCATGTTATTTAATTTTATTTATTCTTATTACATGAAGGTGAAATGAATTTTTGTATAGTAGGTTTAGAAAAAACCTGATAAAATGAATCAAATATTATATAATAAGAATATAAAAAATTTTAAAATAAATTTTAATTGAGTTATATAAGTAAAATTAACATATATATGATGAGTATGCTGCCAATAATTATTCTGATCATTTGATAAATACACCGATGAAAAGTTGTTTTGTGCAGAGTGGTAGAAGCCCATTTTGGTTTATCCCATGTGGGTTTTCATATAAAAGCAGACCTAAAATTCAATAAAAAATGGAGATCCTACCCTACACCACACAAGATCAAAATTAAACCACATAGTTAACCATATTTTGTCCAAAAAATATTTAAAGTAAATAATTTTTAGCCTCATTTCCCAACATAATACATTAAATAGATCATTAATAAGTGAGGTTGAAAATATTCCCCTTCTAATATTTGAAACATATTATTTATTATGAAAACAAAAGTAATGAAAAATTTAAAAAATGAATAACATAATGGGTAGATAAATTATTTAACATGGACATATTTATAATCAAATTATTAGGAAACAGAACTAGGAGGCTTGATCCCTTCATATCGATTTTCTATGTTGAGAGACAAGGAGGGTGGTCCATTGGATCATAGTTGAGTATAAAAACAAATCGAGATCGATTCTTTCTGACGTCTATGGTGTTCCATGACATATAAAGGAACTTCGAGAGTGGGGGAGGATTGGTCTAGATAAGTTGATCTATAGATTTTGAATATTTTTATAGAACCATTTGAGTGATTTATGATATTAGGGAGGATTAGTGATAAATATTTCCATGATTCCCATTGGATTTCCTTGGGAAGTTACAGGGAGACCCCCTATAGAGAATGAATTTAGTGGAGTGGAGTTTTAAAAAATAATCACTGTGGGGAAACACACACCCACATGAGTGTCCCCACCTCCAACTATTCCTATAAGGATTTCACACAAATAGCCCCACATTTAAAACAATAAAATGTTGTAGGCCCTCCGTACACCACATCTCGCACGTACTAAAATTTTTTTTGGCACACATTCTTCTTTTTCATTATTAGTTAAAACTGGTTGTGGTGTAATTTTCACTTGACCACATATATTATGGGAAATATTTCTATTTATTAGTGAGTTTGTGGTGATGTTTTCTGTAACAATTTTGGATGTTACACGTGGAATTTAATTTTGTATCTACTATCAAATTGAATTGTTTATGGATGTTATTTTTCCATAATTTCCTATCATAGAATCTAATTATAATTTTTTTATAGGGGTTATTGGAAACAATCTTGGTGAATAATTTTATTTTATATTCATATTATTTTTTTATAGAGTTAAATTATAAATTTTTAGATTTTATAATCAACATTATGTTATTTTTTTTAATTTTCATATATCATTAGGTTATAAGATCATAAAGATGTCGGGGGTCATTTAATGAGGTTATTTATAAATAAATTGAAAAATGAAAAGAGGGAGCATAATGTCATAGACAAACTAAGAAAATTTATTAATAATTCTCAACATGGTGTTTATTTGGTATATATAATAACAAATCCACCCTATATTCAAAGAATTCAATGTCCATTGGAGGACAAGTTATTTGGCATTTAGTATTATCTTATTTCCATGGTGTGGGTTATGCAAGATGATCTGGTGTATCAAATAATTTTGGTGTTTCTACTATAGGGAATATAAATAATGTTTACATACTAATATATTATATTTTAGGATCCTAAATAGTTTTATCAACAGTAATAGTTGGGACGATAACCATTGGTTTAACTAATAGAGTTTGTATCTAGAATAAAGAAAAATAAATGAGTTGTATATATAGTTGACCAGTGGGGAGGTTGAGGTAGGAATAATAAATATTGAGGATTAGGTGTGGGTATAGGGAAAAAATCATATATGGATGTGGATGATGTATAGGTTCCACATTTTATTCTACATATGATTGGTATTAACTATACACTTTATTTTGTTGAAAAGGTGATCCTTGAGATCTAGGATATCAAATAAATTATTATATGGTAGATCTCTCAAATAATATATGGAGGCAATAATAGTTATACCAATCTTAGCACCGGTTCAACACCTAGATGTTATCTACTCATTAAATATTGATTATTTATTATGGTTAGTTTTTAATCAATAATTCAAAGATTAACAGGATAATCAGAATGCTAATAAACATGTAAGTTTAAGAAACTAGTTTGATCACCTTAAAAAAGAAAATAAAAAGGAATGTTTAATTTATCAATAACATAATATGTGGTTATGAGTATTAAGTTATAGTATAAATATTTTTTTTGTTCATAGATGATTATTTAACAATAATTATAGAGATTGCACAAACATCATTCAAGTATTATAAATTAAATAATTTTATGAATTTATTATTGGAAGGGTTTTATCACTGATAAATATGGTATATTATAACTTCTTATAATTTCATTGGATATTTGTAATGTATTTCTTATGTGAGAAAATATCTTCAATATAGATTTTAATAAAAAATATTTTGATTTGTAGAGTAAAAATAACACATAGTGGATAATAAAGTTACCCAAAAAGAATGAAATATGAATTCATTATGTGAAAAATATACCTATAACCTCCATGGAATATAAACATATCATTTAAAATAAATATAAAAACATGTTTCCATTATATTTTTTATTATTTAGATATAAAAATTAAAAATGTAAAGGATATGTATGTCCTTCATACCGATTCAATAATTGATAAAATTGTAATAATAAAACCATATAACAAATTTGGACTATGTATAACTAATAAATAAGTAATAATGATTTAGAAGATAATAAAATTATTTTAAATATATATAAATAATATAATTATGTATTTAATTGAAAAATATATTTTACATGGTGTTAGAAAATGTTTTATCAGGTAAGATGTTATGGAAAGGGGCTATCTTCTTTACACCTATTTTGTTGTAGTATTTTCTTTTATATAAAAAATCCTTTAGATATATATTTTTATATATAATTTTTTTATATGTTATACCATTACCTTTGATTACTCTCATGTATCGTACAATATTCTATAAAATAATTTTTAATTATAATTTTAAAATGAAATCACTCCTATTATTTTTTTATACATATCACACGACCGATCTCTCTCACCTCTTTATTTTGTTTTACAAAAATAAGTTTCAATTGTTTTTTAAAATTATATTTTTTTTTAAAATATATTTTATTTTTATATCATTTATTCAATATTAATTAATAATGTTCAGGTCTATAAATACATCAGAACACATAAAAAATTTCATTATAATTCTCATAGGAATTTTTCCCTTTAGCTTAATGAATTATCATCATTGACGTTGTTTCACATTCAATTCATAAATAGTCAAATGTATATTTTGGATAATTTACAATTATTATAGATACCAATATGTTTTTATGAAATATCATCAATGTAAAGATAAAATATAACATCTTTTAGTTTATAAACACTTTAATAAAATAAAAATCGTATGGAAATCACTTATTTGCCTTCATATGAATGAATTTTTCAACAATACATTATATTCAATGTTTTACCCTTTAAACACACATTTTAAAATAATTTCATTCATTCTCTATGATTTTACATCCTTATATTCATCAACCTTCTCTCTTGAATAATTATTATTCTATTTAAAAATGAATATAAAAGTTATTTGATTATAATGGGTCATCCATGATATAAATTTTGATGGATTTATCACTATTGGAAATTGGACTGTAAGATCCCGATTTTTGGAATGGTATTTTTTATTGTGTTTTTGGTTGAACAATTCACTTTTGGGACATTAAAAGGCTTCATGAAAGTGTGAGAGGCCTTGGGGGTGTTCTAGGGGCTCAGGGCACAGAAGAAGGGAAGTCTGGGAAAAGCATACCAAGGTGCATGGCTTACGCACGGTCAGCCAAACCATGCGGCCTGACCATACTAAGTTGCACGTCCCTTCCTCGTCTGGACAGAAGCGAGCGCACAGTTTGCACATGGTTTTCCAAACTCTGCGGCTAAATCGTGCGACTCCCCCTTATCCAGGCAGCGACATGTGCACGGTTTGCGCATGGTTTTCCAAACCGTTTGGATAAACCTTGCGACCACTTAAAGTTGGAAAATTTACAAAATTGCCACTTCGAGCTTTATAACCCCAACTCGGGATTTTCCTCCCATCTTCTCCTTTTCACCCTATGTGTAGAAAATTCCTCCCAAGGAATCCAAGAGATCAATCTCCCTCGATAGTATGGAGTTTTTTGTGCCATTGGTTGCAGATCGAAGCTCCGGGTAAGGCTAATCTACTATATGGTTCTTTTCTTGGTTTAGGGTTTGTGTCTTCCCTCCCTCTTGTTCTGAAACCCTAAAACCCTATCTTTTGGGTTATTTTTAGGTTGAATCTCCAAGGGTTTGTCGAATCGAGGTCTAAGGACATGATTGAGGGTGTGTTCAACCGCGAATTCGAGGTAGATGGTTTACAAGTTATATCCCATGGTTATTTAGGGTTTTTGTGCATGCTTATTTTTGTTCTTGTTTTTCCTTGGATATGTCCTGAATAACCTTGGAATGATTGGTTATAATTGTGTTTAAAATGGAAAATGGGAACCCTCGTGATACCCGTGGGTTGTGTTGGGATGGACATGACCTAATTGGGGTCATCCATGGGATGTTCCGACTATTCCCCAGGTATAGGGATAGTTATTGAACAAATGACATTGTTGTGGTAAATTGGAAAGCACTTGATAAACATGTTTACATGAATGGATTAATCATGGAATGATGAATGGGTTAAATGTGTTAATGTGTAATTGATGAAAGGCCATAATGGAATAGGTTATGGGGATATAATTGAATGCTTAGTGAGACAGGCATAACATAGGGGAATTGGCTGAATGGGTAAATGAAGTGAAATGGTAATGTGTTAATGGGTTAAGGCATAATATGAATTACCATGTAGGTTATTGTGTATAATGATTTCCAATAGGCAATGGTTGGATGGTTGATGGTTACTTATATATAATCATGTGCACATGGCTTCGTAGAGTGGGGTATGACATGAGGATCTACGCCCATGGGTCGAGCTAAGACTGAGGTTCTAAACTCCATCCTAAATGCACGGGTTAGGTAAGGGGCTGAGGGTCTATTCTCCTAATGGTTGCATCCACCCGGACTAAGGCTTCGAGGTGTGAATATGGTTCCTATGAGGGGTTATTCCTATTGAGATAGTATAACATTTTATTTACCCTCTTTCATGTGATTGTTGTCCTTAACCCCATGTAATATGAAGAATGTGATTGACCCATGGAAATTTGATGAAATGGTAAGTGAGGATGAATGGTATGAAATGAATGGTAATGAAAGTGGAAATTACTTGGCTCTGAACTGGTTAATGGAACCTTAATTAAATTTATTTTCTTTATCATTCATTTTCCTTTTCATGCACTACCTATTTATACTAGATATTTTGTAGACACTGTTGGTGGTGGCCTACTGAGATGTACTCACACCCTGCTCGGGCCACCATTGGGTACCTGAGCAGACTTCATGTTTGCAGGTCAGGAGAAGGGAAAAGGCACTTTCTAGCAAGTGAGTGGCATGGGTAGCACTTAGTGGAGGATCCGGACTTGGAGTCGTGACCTGTTTGGAGATTTGGGTGTTTTCTTCATTTTGGGATTTTGTTCACTTTTGCACTTGTAGCATGACATGACATATTTAATGTTGGTAATGTTTGACATACATGTTCCTTCTTTAATTGGTTATTGTTTCCGGTATTTGGTTTATTTATGTTGTGTCTTACTCTGATAAAAGGGGGTATAGTCTTCCCACATGACTACATCGACCCCCGCTTCTAGTCTTCAGCCTTTGGCGTTTGGGGAGGCGCTCTTAAGGTTATGTAACCTCC
The DNA here is from genome assembly GCA_963277665.1 of Viscum album. NCBI lineage: Eukaryota > Viridiplantae > Streptophyta > Magnoliopsida > Santalales > Viscaceae > Viscum > Viscum album. The sequence continues at coordinate 1,937,417,199 of OY728137.1, forward strand.
CAGATCGGAGCACCGGGTTAGTGGATTCCAGTTCAGGGACGTTACAAATTGGTATTATAGGATGTCTTTCTTCTCATTTTCTGAGGTCCTGTTATTTGGGATTGGTAACCAATGATTTAGATGTGTCGGGCTTGGGTAATGAGCTCGTTCTTTAGAGTAGCTTACCCATGTACGAGGGAAAACCCAAGTCACCATGGGAGGGAAATGTTGTTCTTGGTTGTATGTTGTTATAGTTGATGATATTTCACCGTTGGGGGATGCACATGTGGTTTAATGTGATTGTTTTATGATATTTGACTCGTGGCCTTAAGGGAACGAGAATTGGAATTCACGCATTATTATAGGAACCTAGGGTGATAGGTGAAACACATTATATGAGACACACTCATGAGGTGGGTGTGTGAGGCAGGAAAGTAGGGTGCATTATGAATTTCATGAAACAAAGAAATAATGAGAAAATTGAAATAAAACAAGTGGGTAAAAGATGTTTAATAAAACCTAAGGGTTTGAAATAAAGTAGAAAGTGTCTTGTAAAATGTTTTGTGAGTTGGTGGTAGTTCATGGTTGTTTACCCCATGTGGACCAGGGCCCGCAGTAGGTATGGTTGGGGAAGTTGGAGCTACTTAATAGCTTTTAATGAAGCTGTGAATGTTTTGTGGTATGCATGCTAAATCTCGTGTTTGGAAAGGTAGAGAGATTCCACCACAACGTTGGGTACCAGTTTCGAAATGAGAGGATGTTGCTGAGAACACTCCTCTAGTAGAGGGGCAAGAAAATGTGGCGATGCATAAAGGTGGAGAAGACCAGTTTCGTGAGAACGTGGCTCGCCTTATGCAAATGATGGACTAGGACCCATGATGGGGTGCACCGATTATGTTTGAACTGACCAGGGAATTCCAGCTGTAGCACCCACTGACCTTCACCAGAGTGGGTGGGCCCGAGGTAGCGGAGTTCTGGTTAGAATCTGTCCAGACGATACTGTTTCATCTGGAGACCCCTGTCAAGAAGGGGGTAAAGTTGGCTGCTTATATATTGCGAGTCTAGGCTAGGCGTTGGAGGGACATTCAGGCTCACATCCAGCAGGCTGAGGGAATGTCATGGAAGGTGTTTCAAGAAAAGTTTCTAGTTCATTTCTATCCAGAACCTTTGAGGCAGGAGCGGGCTGCAGAATTTATGAGCCTGACTCAGGGATCACTGTCGGTGATGGAATATGCTAGTCACTTCACTGATTTGAGATGCTTCATTCTAGTGTTAGAATGTCACAAATTCCCTTTAAATTTATTTTATTTTTATTATTTCTTGGTTCCAAGCGTTCGCACCGAGGTCCGGGCTGAGCCCCGGATTAAATTTTGTTGTCGTTTAAGGGCTTTACAGGGTTTCAGTTCCATGTGTGGTCACTGCATGGTTGGAGGTAGCCACATAGTCAGCCCCGGGTACCGTGAATTATTCTAATGTTTAAAATAAATAAATAAATTTCAAATAAAATCAAGTTTAATATTTAAATCATAATAATAATAATAATTCTATTGTGCAGATAATAATATTTTTATTATTAATAATTGATAGTAATATCTTTGTTATTTAAAAATTTGTTGAAAATATAATTGTTAATAAATTATTTTAATAATTTTATTATTATCATTTTTATTGTATTTTTATAATGTTATATTGTTATTAAGTTTATTTTTATTTTTATTTTTAATAATTTTATTATTGTTATTTTATTATAATCATTTTTGGCGTTTATATTATTACTGTTGGTTTTATTATTATTATTATTATTATTATTATTATTATTATTATTATTTTTATCATTAATATTAGATTATAATTAATAATGAAATAAACGAAACCCTAGCATCTACCCTCTAACCCGAAGCAGCCCTAGCCCCCTCCTTTCCTCCCACGGCACGACACAGCGCTACCCCCCCTCTCTACGTGATGTAGTCCGCTGCCCCTACTCCACCATGATGCCACCGGCCTATTCCTCCACCCTATGCTGCCACCTACCTCGACTCCTCCCTTACAGCCATTGTGGCTCTGCCTTCAAACCATCATCCATCCCCGGCTACCTCCGAGCCCTCTTTCCGGCTCCCGGTCTTACCCCGACCTACAGAGCTACCCGCCCCCCTAAGCCGCATGCATCAGACCTAGAAAAATGGAAGCCCCCTGTCTGCTGTTGTCCTCCCCTTTAAGTATACCGGCTCCTCCTAACCCATCTCTGTGCAACCCCCCCAGCTCCGCCTCGTCCTCTGCCAGTCCTTCTGGCCATGCTCCGGTGAGCCCCACCGCTAGCCAACAGCCTCTGTCCCCTCTCCAACGAACTCCGGTCGTTCTCTGGCGAGCTCCGCCTCTGGCCAGTAGCGTATACCCCTAGTCGTGCAATCTCCACCAGCCCGTAACCTTCGGCGCTGACCCGCGACCTTCGACGCAACTCCCCCGGGAAGGTTTCCCCTATTATTCCTTGAACGTTTTGGTTTCTGATGGGTATGAGGTTCTTTTTTGTGTTCGTTTTTGATTAATATTTGTTCAAATTCTTGTTTTAGTATCTAATTTGGATCTCAAGTGGTGTGGTTGTGGTTCGAACGGGGTTTCTCACCATTTTTGGGAGTTCTACCAATGTCTGAGATAGGTGTTACCACCTAAAGGTATTGTTTGATGAATTGTTTCGACCATTTAATTAATTTAGTATATTCATTGATCAGTTTAATTTGTTCTAATATAGTCTTACTCGACGATTAATATGTTATGATGTGTTTAGCATCTTGGTTATGTGATACGAGTGTTTTTTTTGCAAATCCGTGTTGATCCATTTGTCGTGTTTTTTAAATTGTGTCATTGGTTTATTAAAATGTGCAAGGGTTGCAGTTGTGTTTTGGTGTGAGCCAATGTGGCATTGTGTGTGTTTGATCTTGAATGAGTTTTTTAATGGGTTTAAGTTGGTTTCGTGTGTTTAAATCCGCGGTATGATTTTCAAAATTTTTTTATTAAAATTTAAAATGAATTATTAAGTATCATGGATGTTGTGAATTTGGTTTTGGAAAACGTGTTTAGGCACACGTGCTTTTAAATATTAATTTCATCATGTCATGCGTTTTGGTCTGGTTTTGTATTCTATTGTTTTCTTGAAATATCCCGGTGGAACTTTAAAATAATTAGTGAGTTGTTTTGGTGTTGTGTGGATTTTAAAATCTATTTGTGGATTTAAAAGTGGTTTAATAAAGAAGGTTGATGGTGTGAAATGTGTTTTGAATATGTGTCGAGCTGGTTATTTTCTGCTAGTTGTCTGTTTGATTTGTTTTGAGTCCATGTTTATGCGTTTTAGTTGTGTGGTTGTTGCAGTGTGTCGGCGAGGAAGACCCGTAGTAATTCGGTCATCGGCTTACACATGTTTGTGCGTCTGCGTGAGGCGTGACATGCCATTATGTTTGGACAATGAGCAATGGTAGGTCCCCCACTGCACATACCATTAGATTTAGAATTTATTAATTTCTTGATGTTTTATTAATTTTAATAAATTGTAAATAATATTATATAATTAATTTTTATATGATTATTTGGTTAAAAAAGAGACGTTTATATTATACCAAGCACTAGAAACATTTTCATGATGAGAAGACACCCAGTATTGAATGAATTCTAGTTTGGACATTAAACATAATTAATGGAATTTCAAATGTACCTCTAGTTTTAAAGATATATGATTTTTTCGGAACAAGGGTATTGGGTTTTCTTGAGAAATGAGGTTTTGCTTTATAAATTGTGAAGGCCTGTTTGGAACTGTAATGAAATAAATTATTTTGGAAAACCCACTCAGTGGTGATCTTTGGTGTGCATTGATTGCATGATTTATTTGTGATATTTTTGTATCAGGACTGATTTATTTACATTGTGGATGCACCACTTTTTATTGTGTGTGTTGACATGGGATCCGGGTATATTGAGGGAATTTTCTAAGAACGATTGATGTACGAGGTTAGAATACGATTTGGCTAGTGTCCCCATAGCAGGTGAATACTGAGTTATTACTGCTATGGGGATTGGGTCCCACAGTTAGGCCATACAGGCCTATACAGGATAGTAGTATGGGCGTTATGACGTCATCGAGTTAGGGCATGCCTTCAGGATTAGTCACATGTATAGTATGTTCTGGATTGTTCTTGATCTCCTAGGTTCGACCCATGTTTCTTTTAGTGTTTATTTGTATGTGGCGGAAGATTGAGAGGTCGAGTTCGGTTACTAACCCATGTGTGCCACTTTTTCCATTTCCCTTAGTGTGTGTTGTGTGTTGTGTTTGATTTTCCTATTGACTAACAACTAATGTTTGGATTTATAAATTGTTAGCAAAATGTTTTAAAAATGAAATGCACCTATTTTGTTCAACATCAAACATGTTCTAAATAAAATAGGGCAATGAACTGTTACATGTTTTAGAAATGAAATTGTGTGTGGAAACCATATTTTATATAATTTAGTGCAGACCTGGAATTGATAAATTCTTTTTTTAATGGTATGTCCATTGGGAATAGAATTAGTCGGGCCTACCTACTGAGTTTTAATACTCACACCTATAGTGTTTTCTTTTTTTTAGTTCTGTTGCTGGTTCCGGCTTCAGTTGTTCACCTTCAGCAACGTTGGTTGTGGTATTGGAGAGTGACCCACGGGGTCACATGACGTTTTGGTCATGGTCAGGTTTGTAGCATGGTTGGTTGATCTTTATTTCTTTCTCTTATGTTATATTTTTTTCCGCTGCTTAGTTTATTTTCATTTGGGCCAAATTATTCCCACCTATTTACTTTTGATGCCCGACACTAGTTTCCAGCCCTAGGGGATTAGGAACACTCTTCAGGCCATGTTGCGGATCGGCTCGGGTGACCGGTTCAGGGTCGACCCGGGGTGGTTCGTGAAAAAATGGTATCAAAGGAGGCCCTTGATATTTGGGGTGTCTGGTAGATTTAGATTATGGGTGTCGGGACTCGAGAGGTAGGTACGGGAAGGATGTCCTGAACCCTCGCCTGTTCCGCACCACGAGTCATCAGGGATAGTCCAGGAATTGAGTCTTTGTTTCATACTGGTTTGTTGTGGATTGAGGGATGACAATGAAGTTAAACCGATGTTACATCATGATCTCACATAAAGTAGTGACCCAGGTGGAGTCCGGGTACACGATTTGAATTCGTCCTAGTTGTTGACGCTTAATTTGGGCATGGCCCACTACCATGTTATCAGGTTAAGTGTGACCACTAGTCCCTCACTCTGATGGTTTGATGCAAGTTGAGTGTTGTTTTAGTTCTGGTTGGTGTAATTGTGTTTTGGGAATTGAAAAAAGGGGTTTTTTAAATGAGAACATTTTCATTTAAATGGCTTTAAATTTGTGAAAGGGAATTTCAAAACTGAATGCTCTTGGACAAAAAATCAGGTGGTTACCTGGAACATGTGGGGATTTGGTTTGGGTACATCCTCGGGTACTCTTTATCAACGTTTTCACATGTGAGGGAATACATGGGAACTGTTTGTTGGTGCGTTTGGATGAAAGAGAATGAAGACATGTGCAACAGTTTATGGGATTACTAGGGTGTGCACATGGAATTAAAATCTTTATCTTCTTTTCTCAATTGGATTTTAAAGAGGAAAATGGTTTTGGAATGTGATTTTGGTTTGAAAAGTGGATTTGGTATTTGAAAAGTGGTCTTGAAAGAAATCGGTTTTGAAATAAAAAAGTGTGGTTTCTGAATCCTAAAATGGAACGAGAATTTTGGATAAGGAATTTTGGATTGTGTTTGTGGTTGTTTGGTTTTTATTGAGCTCGTTGTTTTTGGATTAGGGTTTTTTATTTATGTTGCTTCGATTGATACTGGTTTCACCTTGGTGTTATATATGTTGTTCCGAAATGCCGCCCAGAAAGGTCCCCAGAGTTTTGATGAGTCATGACCAGTTTTTGGTCTTTCTCAGATGTTTTATGTCCTTCATGGTGATTGGATTCAGTTAGAGATAGTGGAGTGCCTTGAAGAGGTCGAGAACGTCTTCGGGGTATTGGGAACTCCAAAATTTGTCAGAGTGCGTGCTGTTTTGGGACAATTTGAAGGTCCGGCTCTGGACGAAGGAGAGTTTTTCTCCCCACCATTTCTGAAAGTTTTGATGATGTGGTATGTCTTCAAAGCCGTCTTCATTTGATGGTTTATTCATTTTGGGGTGAAGATGAAGAATATGGAAGAGCTCATGCATGTACAACATGTCCAGAAGACGGTGAATGCATATGAAGACCATTTGAAGGATCTTGTGTCCCTTTTTTCGGGGGTAGTGTTGTAGGACTGGATGTAGAATTCCCTCTTCATCGGGGGTCTTCGTCCCGAGATCATGGAGCAGGTCATCCATTTGAAGGGAAATTATTTCTAGAAACTGTTGGATGAGGTGTTCGTAGCTGAGTTAGTCCCAGGGGCGCATACGGTTGGCAGTCCACCGTATCCAGTGGCCTGTGAAGGTCCCCCATCTAGAGAGAAGAGTGTGTTAGAGCGATCTGTATCTAAAGGGGTCCTCTATAGTGGGTTTGGTTTCCAGTTCGTCAGACTGTTCAGTGGTGTGACATTAATGTGGCCGGTTAGAGCATACAAGCCGTCATGTCACACCCCTCCAAAGACGTGCCATCATTGCAGGTTTCTGGATCATCTAGAGAATCTTTGCAGAAAGTGTCGCCTGAGGAAGACATTGTGACCTGAAATATTCTGGTGCCTGACTGTGTGTTAGGAGATGCTTCGACCATCAGAGCCCCAACCATAGGTCTTGGGGCGAAGCTCGGGCGCAGTCAGGAGTTGTCGGGGGTGTGACGCCTCAGTTCGGGTTTCGTGCTCCGTGTTGGCAACAGAATATATAAAGAACTTCCATCATCTTCCTTCCTCTATTAATGTTTTGGCATTGTTGTAGGTTCATTGTATCATCATGAGGTTGGGATAAACATGTTTTTTGTAATCCAAACAGTCTCATTTGTCTAATTATGGTCTTCTGGATCGTGCGTTTTTTTTAAAAGTGTGTTTGATCCTTGTATGTGTTAGTCTCAGTCTGACTGTGTTCGTTTGGAGATGTAAGTGCCTATGGAAGGATCGACGTTTGTGGTAATGCTCAAGTTTACTTCATGGGTAATGTTCTTCTCCTAGGTTTCTCTCTAGTGTTTTGGAATTTTGGTCTATGTAGAGAGTTCCAAGTTTTATCGGAGGTGTTGTTTTTCTAGTGCTATAAAGGTTCGTCGGGATCAGTTGAGAGTTTTTGTGTCGCCCCCCTTCCCGGGATGTTATGTTTGGGTGTTGAATTTCTGCACTAGTTGAGTTCTTGTGGTGGGGAGAACCCTCTCGTGTTCTCCCATTCTCTTGTGTTGTGGTTTCTTCCGGTTTTAATCGGGCATGTATTCTTTTTTTGTCTATCGTTCGACTAGGTGACATTCTAGGGGCAGAAAGTGTCTATTTTGGGGAGAATTTTCACAACCACCCTTTCTATTTATTTTATTTTTTTATTTATTGGATCCAAGCATTCGTGCCAAAGTCTGGGTTGAGCCCCAGATTAAATTTTGTTGACGTTTAATGCCTTTACTAGGTTTCGGTCCCATGCAAGGTCAGCGCATGGTGGGCGGTAGCCGCATAGTCAGCCTAGGTACCGTGCATTAGTCTAAAGTTTAAAATAAATAAAATTTTGTTCAAATAACTTCTAGTTTAATATTTAAATCATAATAATAAAAATAATTCTATTCTGTTGATAATAATGTTGTTATTATTAAGAATTGATTGTAATATATTTTTTATTTAAGAATTTGTTGAAAATATAATTGTTAATAAATTGTTTTAATATTTTTAATATTTTATTTTTATTATGTTATATTATTATTAAATTTGTTTTTTATTTTTATTATTAATAATTTTCTCGTTGTTATTTTATTATAATCATTTTTTCTGTTTATATTATTATTGTTGGTTTTATCATTATTAATAATATTATTATTATTATTGCCATCATTAATATTACATTATAATTAAAAATGAAACAAATAACCCCTACCATCTACCCTATAACCCAAAGCACCCCAACCCCCTCTTTTCCTCCCACGGCACGGTGCAGTGCTACCCCCCCTCTCTCCGCGTTGCAGTCTGCCGCCCCTACTCCTCCCTGTCCACCACCAGCCTATTCCTCCCCCAAGCACCACCACCTGCCATGGCTCCTCCCTTCCAGCCGTTGTGGTTCCACCTTCAAACCATCGTCCAACCCACGACTGCCTCTGAGCCCTCTTTTCGGCTATCGGTCTTACCCCGACGTGCAACGCTACCCGCCACCCCAATCCGCTTGCACCAGCCCTTGCAAACCCGCATCCCTTTTTTCGTTGTTGTCCTCCCCTTTGAGTAGATCGGCTCTTCCTCACCCTGCTCCGTGCGCCCCCCCCCCCCCCCCCCCCCCCCCCGGTTCTGCCTCACCCCCAGCTAGCCCTTCCGGCTGAGCTCCGACGAGCCCCGCCACCGGCCAGTAGCCTCCGGCCCCCCTCCAGCTAGATCCGGATGAGCTCCAGCGAGCTCCGCCTCTGGCCAGCAGAGGAAACCCCTGGCCGTGCAATCTCCACCAGCCTGCAACCTTCGGCGATGACCCGCGACCTCCAGTGCAACTCCCCCGGGAAGGTTTCCCTTATTATTCTATGACCTTTTTGGTTTATGAAGGGTATGAGGTTCTTTTTAGTGTTCGTTTTCGATTTGTTTTGGTTCGCATTCTTGTTTTAGGATTTAATTGGGATCTCACATGGTGCGGTTGCAGTGCGAACAGGGTTTCACACCATTTTTGGGAGGTCCGCCAATGTCGGAGATTGGTGTTTCCGCCTATAGGTATTGTTTGATGAATTGTTTCACCCATTTAATTAATTTAGTATATTCATTGATCAGTTTAATTGGTTCGAAAATAGTCTTACATGAGGATTAATATGTTCTGATGTGTTAAGCATCGTGGTTATGTGATACGAGTGTTTTGTTTCTTTGAAAATCCATGTTGATCCATTTATAGTGTTTTATAAACGGTGTCATTGGTTTATTAAAATGTGCAAGGGTTGTAGTTGGGATATGGTGTGACGCCAATGTGGCATTGTGTGCGTTTGATCATGAATATGTTATTAAGGGGTTTAAGTTGGTTTCGTGTGTTTAAATCCGAAGTAAGTTTTTCAAAATTGTTTTATAAAAATTTTAAATGATTTATTATGTATCATGGATGTTGCAAATTTTGTTTTGGAAAACCTGTTTAGGCGTATGTGCTTTTAAATGTTAATTTCATCATGTCGTGTGTTTTTGTATGGTTTTGTATTCTGGTGTTTTCTTAAAATAACCCACTATTACTTTTAAATAATTATTGATTTGTTTTGGTGTTGTGTGGTGTTTACAAAATCTTTGTGGATTTTAAAGTGGTTTAATAAAGAAGGTTGACGGTGTGAGATGCGTTTTGAAAATATGAAGCGAAGGTTATTTTTCCATGGTTGTTCGTTTGAATTGTTTTGAGTCCGCATTTGTGCATTTTAGTTGTGTGGTTGTTGCAGCGTGTCGGCGAGGATGACCCGCACTACATCGGTCATCGGCTTGTGCATGTTTGTGCGTCCGTGCAAGCCGTAACGTGCCATTATGTTTGGACAGCGAGCCGTGGTAGGTCCCCCTCTCCACATACCTTTAGATTTAAAATTTATTAATTTCTTGATGTTTTATTAATTTTAATAAATTGGAAATAATATAATATAATTAATTTTTATATGATTATTTGGTACGAAAAGAGCCATTTATTTTATGCCGAACACTTGAAACATTTTCATGAAGAGTGGACACCCGGTCTTGAAAGAATTCTCATTTGGCCTTTAAACATAATTCACGGAATTTCAAATGTACTTCTAGTTTTAAAGATATATGATTTCTTCTGAACAAGGGTTTTGGGTTTTCTCGAGAAATGAGGTTTTGATTTAAAATTTGTGAAGGCCCGTTTGGAACTTTAATGAAATAAATTATTTTGGAAAACCCACTTAGGGGTGATCTTTGGTGTGCGTTGATTGCGTGAGTTATGTGTGATATTTGTGCGTCATGACTGATTGATTTACATTGTGGACGCACCCCTTTTTATTTTATGTTTTGACATGGGAACATGGCATATTGAGGGAATTTTCTGAGAACGATTGCTGAACTAGTTTAGAATACGCACTGGCTAGTGACCCAATTGTAGTGTAATACTAAGTTATTGCTACTATGGGGATTTGGCCCCTCGGTTAGTCCATTCAGGGCTATACCAGGTAGTAGTATGGACGTTATGACGTCATCGAGTTAGGGCATGCCTTCAGGATGATTCACATGTATTGTATGTTCTGGATTGTTCACGATCTCCAAGGTTCGACCCATGTTTCTTTTAGTGTTTATTTGTATGTGGTGGACGATTGAGAGGTCGAGTTTGGTTGCTGACCCATGTGTGCCTCTTTTTCCATTTCCCTTACTGTGTGTTGTCTGTTGTATGTGATTTTCCTTTTGACTAACAACTAAAGTTTGGATTTCTAAATTGTTCACAAAAAGCTTTAAATATGAAATGCACATGTTTCTTTCAACATCAAACTTGTTCTAATTTAAAAAGGGCAATGGACTATTACTTGTTTTAGAAATGAAAGTGTGTGTGGAAATCATATATTATATAAATTAGTACAAACCTGAAATTGATAAAAAAAAATTTAATGGTATGTGCATTGGGAATAGAATAAGTCGGGCCTACCTACAGAGTTTTAATACTAATGCCTATAGTGTTTTCATGATTTTAGTTCTGTTCTAGGTTCCATCTACAGTTGTTCTCCTTGAGCAACGTTGGTTGTGGTATTGGAGAGTGACCCACGGGGCCACACCACGTTTTGGTTGTTTTCAGGTTAGTAGCGTTGTTGGTTGTTATTTATTTATTTTCATCTGTTCTATTTTTTTCCGCTTCTTAGTTTATTTTCTTTTGGGCCAAATCGTCCCACCTATTTACTTTTGAGGCCCAACACTAGTTTCCAGCCCGTGGGGATCGGGAACGCCCTTCAGGTCATGTCGCGGATCGGCTCGGGTGACCGGTTTAGGGTCGACCTGGGTTGGTTCGTGACATAGCAGGGGATGAAGTAACCGTGGAAAGATGCTTACAAGATGGGTTGAGACATGATATACGGTCTCACGTGAATATATTCATTTTGAAAGTATTCGGGGAGGTAGTGGATCAGGAATTGATCTCGGAAGGAAACCTGAAGGGAGCTTCGGGTAGTGGGCTTGTGGTGCCGGTGGGGAAGACGAGCGGTGCATCTTTTGAGGGTCGGAAGTAATGCCATGAGAGCTCACAGCATAGAGATAGCATGCAAAGTGGCTGGAAGAGAGGGTTTAGCCTTTCAGAATGGGAATCAGGTGTTCTGCTATTAGTGCCGAAGGCCAGGGCATGTGCATTTTCAGTGTCATGGACCTGCAGTTGAGTTCCGTTCGTACGGAAGTATAGGGAATGTGCAGAGGTTCTACAGGAACCCACAACAGGTGGGCGAGTGTGACGATGGGAAGCAGGTACCAGATACGGGAAGGGGATTATTTTCCCCGTATCAGGCAGGTAGTTGGATCTCCACGGGCCATACTGGCAGAGGCAGCGGACGTGGTAATCGAGGGAATGATCGCTCACTCCAGCAGGGCAATGTGGCGCAGAGTATTCAGGCTGGATCCCAGGGCAGAGGGGCATGCCAGCTTCAAGCAGTTTAGTTTGCACCTGGTGATGGCAAGGCATGACTGTCGACTGTTCGGGGTATGATCCATGTAGCCCCTAATTTTTTTATTGCATTGTTTGACACAAGTTCCACACACTATTATATCTCTGTTCAACTTGTGGTAGTGCTGGGTTTACCTGTGAAGGTGGTGTGTCGGGTGATTTCAATTGACACTCTGTTGGGGGTACGACATAAGGATCTCAAGCAGTGAAAGGGATGTGCCTTAGAAGATGGAGGGTATCATTTTCTGTTGGAATTGTTCATTCTCGAGATGTCATGATTTGATCTAATCTTTGGAATGGATTGGTTGGTGCTGTATCGGGCACACATCGACTATTATCATCGCTGGGTATGATTCAGGTCACTTGAGGGTGACATTTTTGTCCACCGTGGCAAGTGGGATGTTCGTGTAAGTTGTGTAGGACCATTGGGTCAATAGATGAGATAACTCACTACTTGAGTGGTAGGTCTCATGCTCGGTGATGAAATAGGGGATATGTTAGGTTTCCCTCCTGTGGTGGATCAGTTTAAGGACGTGTTTCTTGAGGATTTCTCAGGGTTACCACCCAAGAAGGGTGTTGATTTCATTATCGAGTTGCTGCCGAGAGAGGATCCACTTTCTATTCCACCATACCGAATGTCACCGGTAGAACTCCATGAACTAAAGGTTCAGCTTGAGGAGTTGGAGCGTAAGGGGTTTATCTGTCCTAGTACGTCTCCTTGGGGATCTCTTGTGCTTTTTGCAAAGAAGGATGATGGGTCGTTGAGGCTGTGTGTTGATTATCCAAGGTTAAACCAGATGAAAGTGAAAAACCGGTACCCTCTTCCTAGAATTGATGAACGGTTCGATCAGTTGAAGGGTGCATCGGTGTTTTCTAATATTGACCTAAGTTCTGGTTATCAGAAGATGAGGGTGAGGTGTTCTGACATACCGCAGATAGCTTTTCGGAGTCGGAATGGTTTGTTTTAGTTTGTGATAATTCATTTTGGCTTGACCAATGCACTGACATTGTTTATGGACATGATAAACCGAATCTTTCATACCTATCTTGATTGGTTTGTGGTGGTATTTTTTGATGATATCTTAGTGTACTCGAAAACTCATGACGATCATGCCCAACATTTTGACATCGTCTTAGGTACACTATGAAAGCACCGGCTATAAGCCAATATATCAAAGTGTCAATTTTGGATAGGTGAGGTGCATTGTATGGGTCAAATCATCTCGGAGGAAGGTGTGTTAGTGGATCCATAGAATGTGTAGGTAGTTGTATCTTCGGAGAAGCCCAGGAGTGTTTATGATATTCAGAGATTTATGGGTCTGTCCGGGTATTACGGAAGGTTCATTCTGGATTTATCTTTCTTGGAAACACCACTTTCGATCTTGACGAAGAAGGGAATCAGGTTCGAGTGGTCTGAGGATTGTGATAATTCCTTTCTAGAGTTGAAGAAGCTGTTGACGAACACGCCTATCATGACCTTACCTGAGTCGGGTAAGAAGTACATGATGTTTTGTGATCCTTCCGAAATCGGACTTGGGGTTGTGTTGATGAGGGATGAGCGGGTTGTTGCTTATGGTTCGAGGCAGTTGAGACCCCATGAGCAGAACTATCCCACTCATGATCTTGAGTTGGCTGCAGTAGTGTACGCCTTGAAGTGTTGGAGGCACTGTCTGTTGGGGGAGCGTTTTACCGTGTTTACCGACCATAAGAGTTTAAAGTACATCTTATCACAGCGAGATCTGATTCTTCGGCGGCGAAGATGGGTTTAATACCCATAGTATTTCGACTTCGAGATGGTGTACACTCCAGGAAAGGGAAATAGTCTAACTGATGCTCTGAGTAGGAAGGTTCAGAATCAGACAGTTCAGGAGTCCAGCACCTAGTGGAATGTGATGAATTTGTTTGATGAGATGCACCTGGAGGTGTAGAAAGAGAGTGTTCAGGTCACTCTTGATTCCTTGACAGTGGAGTCGACAATTTTGTGTTGATTTGAGGAAATTTATCTTGGTGATCCTGAGTTTTTGGCCATGTAGAAAAAGCTTAAAGGTGGGGAGCTACCTTCTAGCTAGACCATCAGCGAGAATAGTGTTGTTTGCATTCGTGATCATGTAGTTGTGCCAAAGAGTGTGCGAGAAGAGCTGATGCGTGAGTTCCAAGCATCAAAGTGGGATGTTCATCCCGGTTTGACCATGATGTACTGTGATATCTGAAGGTTGTTTTGGTGTCCTAGAATAATGAATGAAGTTTCGGGCTTTGTGGCACGGTGCCATACCTGTCAGCAAGTGAAGCCCGATCATCAATGCCCAGGTTTCTTGTTGCATCAATTTCCCATTCCGGAAAGGAAGTGGGATAATGTAATGATGGATTTTGTTTTGGTTCTTCCGAGGAATTCATGGAATAATGATTTAATCTAGTTGGTCGTGGATCGGTTAACGAAAGTGCCTCATTTCTTAACAATTTAGGAGACCTTTACAGTCGACCAGTTGGGTGAACTGTACGTTTGAAAAGTAGGGCAGTTTCATGGGGTGCCGCAGACCATAGTTTTTGTCCAATATACTCATATCACATCACGTTTCTGGAAAGGGTTGCAGAAGGCGCTTGGTACACAGGTGTTATTTAGTACATATTTCCACCCCCAGATGGACGGGCAGTCGGAGCGTACGATCCAAGTGTTAGAAGACATGTTGAGAGCTTTTCATGGAATTTAGTTGTTCTTCAGAGAGGAACTTATCATTGGTTGAGTTTTCCTACAACAACAGTTTTCAGGTTATAATTCAGATGGAACCATTTGAGGAGCATTATGGGGGACCATGTAGATCTCTGTTGTGTTGGTAAGAGGCCGGTGAATCTGAGTTTTTGGGGCCGAGTCTCATGCAGGAAACATCAGAGAGACATCAGTTGATCAGGAATCGGAGGGTTGTGGCTCAGTGTAGGCAGAATTCATATGCAGATCGGAGGCATATTACTCTTGAGTTTGTGGTGGGTGATAAATTATTCCTTCAGGTGTTGCCAAGGGTGGGTCACCGTTGGATTCAGAAGCAGGCTATGTTGGCGCCCAGGTATGTGGGACCTTTTGAGATTGTGGAGAAGATCGGAATAGTGGCTTATCGATTGGCTCTTCCATAGTGGTATGGTCGGATGCATGATGTGTTTCATGTGTCGCAGCTTCGGCAGTATCACCCTATCCCATATCATGTTTTGATGTTGAGGATGTGGAGCTTAAGGTTGATGCATCCTTTGAGGATCATCCGGTTCGTGTGGTGGATCGTAGTGAAATGGTCTTGTGAGGCAAGGCTGTGCCATTAGTGTGAGTACTATGGCAGCATGTGAATGTTCAGAAAGAAACATGGGAGAGGGAATCAGATATGCGGGACTAGTGGCCCGAACTCTTCTCTTCGGTGGATCAATCAGGATTGGGAACTCAGCTCGAGGACGAGCCATTATAAGGTGGGGAGGTTATAAGATCCCGGTTTTTTGGAAAGCTATGTTTGTATTGTGTTTTGGGTTGAACCCATTGCTTTTTGGACTTTAAAAGGTTTCTTGAAAGTTTGAGAGGCCTTGGGGGTGTTCCGGGGGCACGGGGCATGGAAGAAGGGAAGTATGGGAAAAGTAGACCATGGTGCACGACCTGCGCACGGTCAGCCAAACCGTGCAGCATGCCCAGACTATGCCGTGAAACCCTCCCTCCTTTGGACAGAAGTGAGCACATAGTTTTCATACGGTTTTCCAAACTGTGCGGCTAAATCGTGTGAATCCCCCTCCTCCGGGCAGTGGCATGTGCATGGTTTGAACATGGTTTTCCAAACCGTGTAGATAAACCATGCGGGCACAAAATGATGGAAAATTTACAAAATTCCCACTCTGGGCATTATAACCCCAACTCAGGATTTTCCACCCATCTACTCCTCTTCACCCTTGGTGCGGACCAAACCTCCCAAGGACTCCAAGAGATTAATCTCCCTCAATTCTAATGCATTTTTGGTGCCGTTGGTTGCGGATCGAAGCTCCGGGTAAGGCTAATCTCCTCCTTGATTCTTTTCTTAGTTTAGGGTTTGTGTCTTCTCTCCCTCTTGTTCCAAAACCCTAAAACCCTATCTTTTGGGTGAGTTCTAGGTTGAAGCTCCAAGGGTTGGTCGAATCGAGATCTAAGGACTCGATTAAGGGTGTGTTCAACCACAGATTCTAGGTAGGTGATCAACAAGTTATATCCCATGGTTATTTACAGTTTTTGTGCATGCTTATTTTTGTTCTTATTTTTCCTTGGTTATGTCATGAATAAACTTGGCATGAATTGTTATAATGGTGTTTAAAATGGAAATTGGGACCCCTCACGATCCCTTTGGAATGTTTTGGGATGGACTTGAACTATTTGGGGCCATCCATGGGATGTGCCAACCATTCCCTGGGTGTAGGGATTGTTATTGAACAAATGACATTGTTGTGGTAAATTCTAGAGCCCTTGATAAACATGTTTGCATGAATGGTTTCATCATAGAATGATGAATGGGTTAAATGGGTTAATGTGTAATTGATGAAAACCCATAATTGGAAAGGTTATGGGGCTAGGATTGAATGCTTAGTGAGATAGTCATAACAGATGGGAATTGGTGAATGGTTAAATGATGTGAAATGGTAATGTGTTAATGGGTTAAAGCATAATATGAATTCTCATGTGGGTTGTTGTGAATAGTGATTACCAATGGGTAATGGTTGGATGGTTGAGGGTTACAAATATATAAGCATGTTCACATGGCTTCGTAGAGTAGGGTATGACATGAGGATCTACGCCCACGGGTCGAGCTAAGACTGAGGTTCTAAACTCTAACCTAAATGCACGGGTTAGGAAAGGGGACTGGGGTTCTATTCTCCTAATGGTTGCATCGACCCGGACTAAGGGTTTGAGGTGAGGATATGGTTTCCATGAGGGGTTAGTCCTAGTGAGATAGGATAACATTGTGTTTAACCTCTTGCATGTTATTGTTGGCCTTTAACCCATGTAATATGAAGAATGTGATTAACCAATGGAACTGTGATGAAATGGTAAGTGAGAATGAATGGTATGAAATGAATGGTAAAGAAAGTGGAAATGATTTGGATATGAACTGGTTAATGGAACCTTAATTAAATTGATTTTATTTATCATTGATTTTATTTTTCATGCACTACCTATTTATAGTGGATATTTTGTAGGCACCGTTGGTGGTGGCCTACTGAGTTGTACTCACACCATGCCCGGGTCGTCATTGGGTACCCGAGCAGACTTCATGTTTGCAGGTCTGGAGAAGGGAAAAGGTCTTTGCTAGCTAGTGAGTGGCATGGGTAGTAATTGGTGGAGGATCTGGACGTGGAGTCGGGACTTGTTTGGGGATTTGGGCATTGTCTTCATTTTGGGATTTTGTTCACTTTTCCACTTGTAGCATGACATGACATCTTTACTTTTGGGAATTTTTGATATACATGTTCCGTGATTAATTGGTTATTGTTTCTACTATTTGGTTTATTTCTATTTTGGCTTACTCTTATAAAAAGTGGTTATAGTCACCCCACTTGACTACATCGACCCCCGCTGCTAGTCGGCAGCCTTTGGTGTATGGGGAGGCGCGCTTAAGGTTATGTAACCTCCCGACTCGGAGCACCGGTTTAGTGGCTTTCGGGTCGGGGACGTTACATGGACTATTTGAAATAAGCTATTTACAATGGGGTCTCGTTACAAATAGTTTTCCCGAGATTATTTAAAAATTAAGTTATGATGGCCCATTACAAATTTGATTTATATGATTTTTTAAAATAAAAAATATTTCTGATGGTCTATTGCAAATATCATAAAAAAATATTAAGATAATATTGAGTAAAAAAATATTAATAAAAAAATACGATAATAATAGAAAAATTTAAAAATAATAATATAATAAAATAAAAATAAAATTAGTAATATTTATAATATAGATTATTTTAATATAATGAAATTATTATTAAAAAAATAATATTAATAATATTAATATTAATGAGATATTATTATTAATTTTTAAAAAAATAATAAAATAATTTTTTTAATTATATTACTAATATAATGATATTATTATGATTAATATTACTGAATTAATAATAATAATAAAAGTCCAATTAAAAAATATAAAATAATTAATGCCCCGATATCTATAAAGATTTAAAAAATTAATAAAATAAATTTAATAAAATGTAATAACTAATAAAATTAAAATTAAAAAATTTAAATAAGTTAATAAAAAAATAAAAAATTAAATAAATAATAAAAATTCAATTTTCCAGAAAATATAAAAATCCAAAATATAGAAATGTAAATAGTTAATATTACAAAAGAATGCATTCAAATGTTTTATCCTAACAAAAATATATCAGTAAGGGTCTTTGGTGGAGTTGGAGGAGATGGTGAACAGAACTCCATCCCTAATCCATAGGTCATACATTGCATGTTCTTTACCTACTCATATTTCTACTGATTCAATTAACACAACTCCTCCTCCTCCACCTCCTGCAATTGTCTGAGCTCTTCCTGCTAATTCCGCGGTTTACGCAACTCTCTCTACTATCATTGAAGAATATACTGCTTCTTCATATTCATTATCTCTATAAACTCACTCTGAGCTCACAGTTGCTATTGATATTGTATAGAAGATGTTGATGGATCTCCATGTGCTCTTATTGAGATGGAAAATGACATCACATTAGTAGCATAATAACTCTCATATGTCAATCGAGAGTTGGTACTAGAAACTAGATAGTTCATGACGTCATACTGGGTAAATTGCATCAATGTTGCCTCATCAAATCAGTTGACACGGGTCTGGCCCTCTGTCTCGACCTGACTCTCTGTCTGGGACTGAGACGCTGAGACCTCATATGTCTCCTTTAATTTCAATTTAATGTTTTAATATTTAAAATATAATTTTTTTTAATTTTAAAACTCAAAATAGATTATAATAACCACTATGTGATGCAGGGGGTCACCTATAATCTCTCTAGTGATCGAATCGTGGCACATCCTCCAATAAATTTTAATCTTCATAACATGAGGTTGTTCAGATACCTAATTGAATATAAAATAAACTATTTCATTTAATTTTATGTAAATTATATAAAATAATAATTTACCATATGTTCCATGTGCGTACTGAATATACGACTACCAGGTCAATGTGTCAACTCATGTCTCCCCCGGTTTTATTGAACTACTAATGATTTCCTCTTAAAACATCCACCATACCATTATGAACATAATTCATACCCATCCTTTGATGTAATGTAATTAGGTTAGTGAGCATGATAAGACTCGTCATACTCTATCAATACTTCTTTCTTCATTTCATTCCTTCTCAAATTATACCAAAACTGATGGAAACAATCACACATACACCCCTAAGATTCCTTCTATATAGCTCCTTACATGATATCATCGATCAGATATAATAAACCCTTCTAATAAATTATAATATCAAATTAGTAATTAATTAGATGTCAAAATAAATATTATTTATGTATGTACCAGCCAATAATCAAACATGTGGTAAGGAATATCAATAGGAATCCCATCCCAGGTAACCCAAGCTTCTGAAAAATAATTTCACAATATAATGATCCGCTATCCAATTATTATATGTGAAAAATTGTGGAAAAAAGAAAAAACAATTAATCAATTAATACATAAATATATTAAAGAAACCTAACTAAAATATATGGGTACACATACCTCTACAAGCGTGGATTGAGATCACGATGTCTACATCGCTCTAGGATTGGGTCATGATTTATAAATCGGGTAAGACCATTCCCCCTTGGAGTCCACCCCAAACAGCCAGTAGGATGATGCTTAGATGATCTAACATCCTTCTCGTCCAAAGGTATATCAGCCTCCTAATACATATGAAATAGGGTGGCTTCCATATGAAATAGGAAATGAATTTTGAGAGAGAGAAGTGAAAAACAACCATTATATATAGATATATATTATATATGATTTTACTGATATTTTAATAGTATAAATCTTCATCTAAATCCTCATATTCGTAGCTAGCGAGGTTAATATCTTCATATTCATCATCCTCATCATCAATTTCCATATTGTTTTTTGTTTCATCATCACTTATTATTTGAAATTAATTTCTAACCTCATTAACAGCTCTATCACCATCGGCCCTAACTGTAGGGTTTCATATCAATATCCATGTGTCTTCATAAAAAAAATGGATTTAGAGCAGTCTCTTGAAAAATTTCAATTCCATTCATTTATATGGAACTAAATTCACTTTTATTAAATTGATTTTAAAGAGATTAAATATTTATTATACTCTACCTATCACCTATCAATATTAATTTAGCTTAATAACTAGCATAATAAATTTAATTTTCTGGTTTTTCCAATAAAAATTATTCATTTATTATAAGAATAAATTTATATTTATTTTCATCAATTCCATCGGTAGGATTAATATAAGATCCTTTATCAGCATCCAATCACCGATATTTATACATCATAATGTAATTTTGTCCCAGATAACAGAATTCAATAATTTTATCCAGTGTGCTGTAATAGTCATCCACAGTTTTTCTATGATGAGGTCTTCTAAATAAGAAAGAACTATTCATTATGTTTTTATTCCCCATATGCTTGTGTATCAAATCGAAAAAAATTCATGAAATATGAATTATAATATTTAACTATTTTCGATGGTGGGTCACTCAAGACAAACAGTTGATTATCAATTTTATCAGCATATTGAGGTACTAGAAAAATTGGAGAAAATTATCAATATAACAAGAAATAAAATGATTTTATATGTTAAAACATAAATAATTTATATTACCTATTTTTGAAACTAGTTGGAAACATTATTTTATCGACATTCCTTAAGAGTAATTGTTGTCATTTGGGGAAGAAATTTTGTGATATATTTATTATACAACATACATATAAAATAACATTAATTTACTATAAAAAATATTATATATTAATTGATTGGATCACTCATATAAAAAATGGTGTTATTTTATAATAGTTGAGCATAACATATTTATGACCTCTGTGATGGACATCATCTGGAATCTATTAATCATGAACTTCAAAAAACCCATGTTCATGTTGATTAAAAACTGATAATTGATTTCTCATTTCATTGTCAAAATTTCTATCATTATAAAACATGGGGGGTTTTTTTAAGCGGTATTCCGATTCAAAATAATTAGAGAAGAAAAATAAATTCCCTCTTGAAATAAATCTTCTGCAATTGAGATATTAATTGATGTTATGTTACATAATTTTTACATCAATTTCAATATTCATATCTTGAATGGGTTCATCCATAAAAAATATACCGGACCTACAAATTTTTATTCATGTTAAAAAAATAATTTCAAATATTCCATTGAGTAAAAGAAATGTGATGGGATCATTTTTTCCAGTTTACATAAAATTAATACAACATATTCATATATTCTTACTAGTGAATTGTAGTTAGTTGTCTCTATATAAATGTCATGTGAAAAATTCGATAAGTCTGGTATCACATCCCAAATAATTGAATTAAACAAACCTGTTAGTATAATCTAGATATGACATTTCATTATCACATGACATTCATAACTTTTTAATCTTGTTATATAACCATTTATGAGACATCTTTCCATACCATAAGCATAACCATATAAAAGTATCAAATATGAAATCCATTGTAAAAAGAAATTATTTATTTTATTTGTAATGTTTATATGATTCTTTTGTCTTCATTAACTTCAATGATCTTACATTTTAAAATTGTTCATGTTCTGGTCACCAAAAAATCTGGGCAGGATCAAATCAGGCCTTCTCATTATCTTTGGTCTTACCTGGTTTATGAAAAACTGTATGAAATAAATCATCAGAACAATTTTTCTCTATTTTCCTGACATCCAATATGTGACCAACCAAAAAA
Organism: Viscum album; assembly: GCA_963277665.1. Classification (NCBI taxonomy): domain Eukaryota; kingdom Viridiplantae; phylum Streptophyta; class Magnoliopsida; order Santalales; family Viscaceae; genus Viscum; species Viscum album. The sequence goes on from OY728137.1 coordinate 1,937,438,894, forward strand.
TCAGACCAATATGAATGATCCCAAAAAATGCTATGTTTTATCTAATTGTTTTCATTCCCAAAGACATAAATTTTCAGTTGGTGTATTATTGGTCCAATAGTGATTTTAGGTAATGAAGAATCAATATATTTTACCTCTGTACCCGAGGTCATTGTTTGAGGTTCATCTATTTCAATTTAACCTTTTATGATGTGATATTTTTTCCCCCAAAAATAATGATCAGTTGTAAGGAATCTACGATGACAGTAAATTTTTTTTTTCCATTGATGACGATAAATGCTTTACAGTCTCTCATACATTACGGAAATGATTTTGGACCATGTGTAATCTTGTTAGATACGATTCTATATGAATGAAAATTACTTATTTTCCACATCAGTGAAACTTTTTGTAGAAAATTCTGTTTCACAATAACATTATATGTACTGACACAATTACTTCAAAATGTGATTAACTCATCAATAAATGGTTTCAAATAAAAAATAAATATTATTTTTTGGATATCATGTAGTTAATAAGGTCAAAAATATATATGGATCATTTGTTAAACTATAAGTAGGTAAATTATATGGAGTTATATAGACATACAAACATGAATACTGACTACAATAAGAACCAAATGAACAAAAACACTTAGTAGAAAGACCCAATCGCACATTTCAGGATTCTAAATCAAAATATAAACGAACTTCGTCATAAAATTTCCATGAATAACCATTGGAGGGATGATTTAGACTTTTACCAGGTGAAATTTTGGGTTTTTATAACTTCAATGTCACTATGTTTTGAGACATAAATAAACACGTTTATCTTAGTGTAAATGGGAAATATCTCAACTATTTTATACGAATAAATCCAAACTGTCCTAGTTGAGGATCATTATTCCTCAAATGTCCACATGTGGGACAACTTTCCAATGACTCTTTTTGACCATAATATCAGATACAATCATTTGACCAAGCATTAATGTTCTAATAAACATGACCTATATTATGAACTAGCTTATTTCTCTCGTAGACTTTTTTAGGCAGCACATTTCCTTAAGGTAACTTTATTTTAACCAAAGAGAATATGTGATCAAAATGTTTTTTTGATATTCCATTATCTAATTCAGTATCCATTAATTTTTCAACCATATAAAATTTTTTATCTTTAAACAATGATATATGGCTTCCCTAGCAGACCTCCAGAACTCATAAAATTGAGATGGTTCCATCTCATGAGTTAAATCAATATCATCCTGATTTTTAGTTTATTAAACAAAAGTACCTGCTATATCATGTACTAAATTTTGAATCTGTGGTGGCTCTATAACCATATTATTATTATTTTAAATGGAACATTGTTCAAAATTTTGATACTAGAAAACACAATTGGGTTAAGAAAAGAAATAGATTATCTAAAACATTGTTAAATGTGTCCATAGTCTTCAGATCACATTTTTAACATGGGAATTTAATTTCCCTTCTCAAACTAATTCTGGTTTTGATGATTGAAATGATAAGAATGATTCAACAACCTAAATAAATACAAGATTTAAACCAGAAATGTTTGGATTCCAATGATGATTTATCTAGGTGAGATAATATAATAATGACTATTGTAGACTTCCTTATTATATATTTTTAGATTTTTTTTATAATTTGATATTAAAGAAACACTATCCAAAAAATTTATACTAATATATATTAATTTATAGTAATTACCTCTAAATAATAGTAATGAATGATAATTTATAATAATTATGACTAATTACAAGGAGAATAATTTCTAACAGATTATCAGAAACTCTTTTTCTTGATGGATTATCTCTTTACAACATGCTCTGTCTAAAATCACAATAAAATATCTACTCTGAAGTATGAATATCCATTTTCGTATGCATCCAAATAGAGAGTTGGGAGGACTGTCTATAGTGGTCTCCATTCTCGTGTATACAAAAGTGGATATTTGAACATTATAGTAGTTTTTATAGTGATATTTGACGGACAAAATTTTAGGGGAGTTGATTCATCAAGAAAAAGATCCCCTTTTTCCTTATAACACATCTCCATGTAACTTTCTCTCAATGAAATTAGTATGAAAATTATTCTCCAACATATTTATTTCTATTCTCATGAATATGAATATAGATATACGTACGTTGGAGCATATTTTTCATAGTGATTTTAGTGAGAGAATGTTTTATGGGGATGATCAATGCAACACAAGAAACACCTCTATTCTACTAAAAATTATTCGAATTAAATTGGAATTATTTTAAATTATTAATAATTATTATTATTTATTCTGAATTATTCTGACTTATTCCAAATTTTTCCGAATTATTCATAATTAATCTTAATTAGTCCTAATTAGTACTAATTATTTTTAATTATTCCTAATTAATTTTAAATATTCTTAATTATTTTTAATTAATCCTAAGTTTTCATAATTTTTTCGAATTATTCATAAATTTTACTAATTATTCCATTTTATAATTATTCTTCCAAAATATTTCTAATTAGTCCAAATTATTCCTATTTTTTCTTATTATTCATAATTATTTCTAAATATTCATAATTATTGATAATTATTCCAATATAATATTAATTATTCATTATTATTACTAATTATGGCTAGTTATTGATATTTATTACTAGTTATTAATTATTATTCTTAATTATAAATAATTATTAATAATTATTACTATTGATTCCTAATTATTACATTTTTTGAAAATTATTACTAATTAATCGTAAATTTTCGTAAATGTTACTGATTTTTCATAAATATAACTATATTTGTCTTAATTATTTTAATTTATTACTAATTATTCCTTATTAAAGCTAAGTATTTCTAATTTGTCATAATTATTGATGATTAATGCAAATAATCGCAAATTAGTATTAATAATTCCAAATTATTTCTAATTACTACTTATTATTAATAATGACTGTAAATTGTTCCTAATTACTGGAAATTATTCCTAATTACTGTAAAATATTCTAATTATTTAAAATTAATCTTAATTATATATAAATATACTTAACTACTTCTAATTATTCCTAACTTTTACTAATTAATCCAAATTAGAGCTAATTAATCATAATTACTATTAATTAATACTAATTATCCTTAATTTATCCTAATTATTCCTTATTATTACTAATTATTCATAATTATTACTAATTATTCCAAATTACTGATATATATTCATATTTATTACTAATTATACTTAATTATTACTAATTATTCCTAATTATTTCAATGTATTCATATTTATTCATTAATATTCATAATTATTCTTTATTATTACTGTTTATTGCTAATTGATCTTAATTAATTGTAATTATTACTAATTATTACCAATTATTATGATTTATTCTTAATTATTATCATTTATTCATAATTATTACTATATTTTCCAAATTATAACTATTTATTCCTAATTATTACTATTTATTCCTAATTTATAATATTTTTTACTAATTATTTTAATTTATTCGAAATTATTAATAATTATTACTATTTAATACTATTTATTCCTAATTATTACTATTTATGTCAAATTATTATTAATTATTCCAACTTATTACAAATTATTCTTAATTATTACTAATTGTAACTAATTATTACTAATTATTCCTAATAATTATTATTATTTATAATTATTACTAATTATTCATAATTATTACTAATTAATCTTAATGTTTACAAATTATTCCTAATTATTCCTAAATTTTCCTAATTTTTCTTAATTATTCATAATTATTCCCATTTTTTACTAATTATTCCAGTTTATTACTAATTACTTCTAATTGTTTCTTATTTCTACTAATTAATACTTGTTAGTGATAATTATTACTACTTACTGCTAATTAATCCTAATTTCTGCTAATTAATCGTAATTGTTTCTAATTAATCCTATCTATATCTAATTAATCATTATTCCTATAAATTAATCCTTATTACTGCTAATTAATCCTAATTATGCTAATTATTCCTAATTATTCCCCATTATTCCTAATTATTCATAATTATTCATAAATATTGCTAATTATTTCTAAATATTAATAATTATTACTAATTATTCGTAACTATTTTTATTTATTCCTAATTATTACAAATTATAAAAAAAATATTACTAATTATAACAATTTATTCCAATCTATTCGAATTTGCTACTATTTATTAGTAATTATTCTTATTTATTAATATTTATTAAAATTTATTACAATTTATTCCCATTTATTTCTATTTATTACTATTTATTCCTATTTATTACTTATTATTCCTAATTATTATTAATTAATACTAATTATTTTAAATTATTACAAATTATTCCTAATTATTAGTAATTGTAACTAATTATTCCTAATTTTTACTAATTTTTTATTTATTACTAATTATTACTAATTATTAATTTTTATTACTATTTATTACTATTTATTTCTATGTATACCTGTTTATTCATAGTTATTATTATTTACTTCTAATTATTACTCTTTATTATTATTTATAAATATTTATATCAATTCAATACTTATTAATGATAATTTCTAGTAATTATCGCTAATTATTACTAATTATGACTAATTATTAATAATTTTTAATAATTTGTCTAATTAATACTAATGATGACTAATTAAAAATAATTATTTTAATTATTAATTAATACTAATTAATACTAATCACAAGTATTGGTAAAATAATGATGCAAAATAAAACAATCTAAATCTAATTTAATTTATTTACGGTTAATTTAAAATAATTATTACTAATTTAAAATAAAAAAATAAAAAAAATAATGGAAATATATAATTACATTAAAACTGAATCTTTCAAAGGATTTATGTCATGAATACTGCTTCAATTTAAATTTTGTAACTTCAAAATATAAGTAGAGATGGAGAGAAGGGGAGAGGAGAGAAAATAGTGGAACGAGAGAAAAATAGAGGGGGTATATACAGGTTAGATTAGTTGCGACGGGTTTATTTACTATGAGGCATGTCACAAATACTAACCCCATATTAATTAGCTTTAGTGGTTAAAAAGGTATTAGTGACGGGTCCCGTCGCAAATACAAAAAAACGTGGTCAGGTATTTGTCACAGGTTCTTATGCCCGCCGTAAATACCCTTCCCCCAGTTTTGCGAGCAACTCGGCCAAGCTTTTGGCGATGAGTGTCATCTGCCTATCACAAATAACTAATTATTTGTGACCGGTAAAGGGTCCCATCGCAAATATATAATTTTTCCAAAGTTTATGATGGTTTTATTTTTCATATGGAACACATATCTATAGATATATTAAAATGTGCTGATAAGGAATAAAATTATATATTCCTTTAACGCATTCAATGGAGCTTTTATCCCATGATATTATTATGTGTGAGACATGGATAGTGATCCTACTAAACTATCTCATGATGTTATAGTACAAATATTTGACTATATCTCTATGAAATTCTAAAGTTATATTTATACTACATTCCTTTTTTTCCATATTATATTTCCATTATTCAAGATCAATATGATTAAATTCACATATTTGTTTTATTGTAAATCATTTATGAGTTCATTACTACATTCTCTTTCATATTTCTTTTACCTTTTTATGTTAATTATGTTTTATAATGAATCTAAAACTAATATAAATTTCGTGTTCTAATTTTTTTGACATTTTCTCAACCTTTTATATATCGATATATATATATCCCCCAATTTTATTTTTTTAGTGATATCTCAAGGATGGGTTCAAATATTAATTATATTCAAGGAAGACAAAAACACTATGTAAAAAGATATATTACAATCCAAATCACCGATGTTACTAATCCGTAATGTTTATAACGTGTTTCCTATTATTGTGTTTTTATATATAATCTTTTAAAATAATATAATATATATATATATGTTTCTTATTATAAATACAATTTATGATATTGATAAACTGACATTACGGTTTTAAAAATATTTTTTGGAGATAAGATATACATAGGAAACAAATATTATAAGAACAATTTGATCTCAAAATAAAATGATGGATAAGAAAGAAATAAATTTGAATCCACCATTTATTTCAAGGACATTAATTAATAATCCTTGTGGCCCATCATGATGAATCTCAAATAGATAATTAGTCTAGTGATGATGTAAAGGATGAGGTTGAAACAGTTGTTTATCATAAATTTGGGTTAATGGTTTCTTTTATAAAAATTAGCACATCTTGAAGAAAAAATATGAAATACAATTTTGTAACACGTGAATCGAAAAAATATAATCATCAAAAATATAAATAGGGTCCTGATTGAAATGTTAATCATTAAAATTATAAATCTCTAAAGTTGGAGAACAAATATTATTTTTTTGAGTTGAAGATCATAGTGAAGAATCAAAAAATGATATTTAATGTAATAAAACTCATAATTATTGGGAAGTTATACTGATTAGGGACATATAAATGAGATTTTTTAAAAATGAATATTATTTTTAATAATATACAATGAGATATGACATAGTTAAAGAAAATTTTTACAAGAATAATTTGATTCTTATTGAAATTGATAGCATAATAGTTTAAGTAATATCGTGACATGATTTTTTATTCAATAGATCACATATATATTTTTGAGAAATTATGAAATAATTCAAGAAAGTAATTGTTGGGACTTCAGTAAATTGGAATTCAACCCACTAGAGTGGTATCAATACTTTAGATTATGTAACTAAGTGAATTTATATAATTAATTTTCTAGAAAAGTAAAATTATCATTAACCTATGGTATGACCAATTTTATGTTCTCTATAAAGGCATTGATATGTTTCCCTATAATATAAATTTATATTTGAAGTCTCTATGGTGTTTGAATATTTTATGGGATATTATGTTATTGTATTTAAGTTTAATTATATCTTGGATGGGAATGATGGTCACATTATGATTCAAATCTTCTTGATAAAGCATTTTTTTTACTACATAATTAAATTACTAACATGTAGATAAATGAATTATTTGGAATTTAAATATTATTTGGGTGATGATGAGATATTTGATTGGATGTGTCTTTGAATTGTCTTGTATATTCTCCATATGTGCGTATTTTGGTTCAATAGGTCATCAATACAAAACATGTATATTCGAAAATATATAATTTGAATGTGTATAATATTCATTTATATAAATAATATTCATTTGGATCAAAAGTAAGGGGTGCTTCAATTATTTAATCACCAATATATGTGTGAAATATAAATTAACATAGAACATGTCTCATTTATTTATCTGCAACAGACCCATATATTGAATCATCAATTATATACATGTGTAATCTAATTATACACATGAATCCTGGTCGACTAGCACATCAATAATAGATTAATCCCAATTCATATCATTTATAAACAGATTTACACTCCCCAAACACATAAGTCTTGGTCTACTAGGTCATAACCAGTGAACTCATATGTTAGATTATCAATAAAATACATGTTTATGCTCATCATGAACATATATCCTAGCCTATATGATCATAATTATATAACATATTCATTTATACATGACGAATCAAAAAAATTTCACTTATCATGAAAAATTATTCCAAGATATTATCAAATCAATAATATAGTCATCCATTGGCCCATCCCTAAAAGATATATAAATGCTTTTGACATTAATGGATCCAATTTCACAACTTCTTCACCAGTGTAATTATCCATTAACTTGTTCTAAAAAGGAATCCGTGAGAGGATTCCTTTAGGGGGATATTTATGGGATAATTTGTTCATATAGTTCAATGACTTAATAGAGGAATTAGGTGTATGTTATTGATTGAATACATCTGGGAAGGCATGATTTTAATTTGGAGGTCAAATCCATCTAGAAATGAAAATAAATGAGTAGAAATGGGATGGTGTTAGGGTATTATTTAGTTTAAAACATGATGGGGATTCCTATATATCATAATTATTGGATTCAAAAACTATATAGTTCATAAAAGAATCATGTATACTAATGATTTAGGGAATGATAATAAATCCCATCCACGAGAAATTATTCTTTATCTTTTCATCATTACAAAGAGGGTATACAATTTAGTTTGCATTCATGTTATAAATAAATTAGAGTCATCCTTGATAATTTATCAGTGTAGTTCAAATAAATTCCTCTAATGGCCCAAAGGACATATTTTTTATTGATTTTTGATAAACCCCCTTTTAGGTGATGATGGAGAACACTTAGATGGCCCGTAGGCTTAGATATTACATGACATGTAGGTCATAGGGAAATATATGGACTCAAAATACATGGAATTTATCCTCCACAGCTTCTTCATTGTGATGTCATCTCTCCATCTATAGATAGATTGTTCTTCTAGGCCTACTATACATGCCTAGTCAGGTTCTGATGGAAATGGCATACCCTCACTCTCGGAAATACTCTTAGCTTCACCTCTGGTGAATGCGCTTACTGTGAATCCTCATCTAGAGTCTGCTCTGTGTAGAGTATGTGTGGTCATTATAAATAATTCGAGGTATCCCAAAGTACTAGAGGATGCCCAAAGGCCTTGAGGTGGTCTAAACTAATTTCTTTCCCAATGGCCTTGGGTGGCATGAAGGCCTTGAAGGATCCAAGGCCCAAACCGATGGCCTGAAAGCCCAAACAGATGAATAGAACAATATGGATGTTATAGTGTTTAAATAGTTATATCAAAAGAATAAGATTTACCCCATGTGAAATTAATCATTTTTTTTAAATTCATAAAATAATGCATAAAATTTATTTTTCTTTTATATAAAATTGAAAATTATCCACACAATTTCACATCATATAGTAATAAATCTACGATGATATATTGTTAAAAGCCTATGCCACAAGGTCACTATTTTCATATTTTGGAAATGGACAATGTAGTTTTTTGTTATAAATTAATGGAATAACATAGATTTTAATTTATTAATGGAAATATAGTAAAAATATAGATTAATAATGGGTTTTATAGATCATTACCATATAGTTTTAAGTATTACATTAAATACCATTAATGTGATATTCATAAGAGACTATCAATTTAGATCATCATTCATGTATTTTGATAAATATAAAAAATGGATAATACACAAATATATTAATCTATATGGTGAAAGGTTGGTGTCCTCGAACCAACTGGTTGTACATTGATTACATGGATATTTAATGTATTTAAATACTAAAAATCTTATTACATATTGTTCATCGTTCTGCATGACTATGATGTAATAATGTTCAAGAGTATTTGTTTCATTGATAAGGCCATGGAAGTTCCCCACTATGATGAGAACCTTGAAATGAAATAACCATATTCTTCAATATAGTTCTATGGTTGGATGAAATACTATGAAGGGACACATGGCATGCAGACTGTCAGGTGTGATTACTCGTAAGCAGATGAGACTTCCTGTCATGAAGTTCTCACTTGGTAATCTCCAAGAAAAAATATTATGAGAATAGACCCATCAGTTGGAATTCCACATGTTTTGGGGTCAACAGATATTTATATATGTGAGCATGTATAATTATTCATAGACTTTATGATTATCATTTATATGTCTCATGACTCACAAACATTGAGTTAATGATGAAAACTTTCAGGAAGACAGTTGACAGGAAGTAAGGTACGTTGGGTGCATCACGAGAGACATGATATTAATGGATATGTTGAGTAAGGATTTGTCCCTTCAATTTATGGAATTTTATATCTCAACCCTTTGATTGAAATAGAATGGTCACACGAAATTTCATGGCCCTGGTTTAACTATGAGTTTATTTAAGGTAGTCAAAGAATGGAATATCATGAAAAAAGTCTAATAAAAGTATCATGAATCCTACTTGATGAAATATTGGGAATAAGGGATTATATTACTGAGTGATCATTTGTATGTGGATGTTGTTGTTGTGACTTTATTTTCTCTATATTGGGTGACTTTACCCATTGCTAGATTGTACTCTTGGACTTTAGGCATGCCCGCCTAATGTCAACGATAAATAATCCTTGAGGGTCACACACTATGTGTTTTTGGTGGTCTCGGTAAAATTCTATTTGAATTTAATTAATGAAATAAATATTATTCTCAAGATAGTGGAATTATTTCTTTCAATTAATGATGATCGCATAAATAAAATAACATATTTTTATTTACTTTATTGAATATTTAATAAATAATTATTTAATGGTTTGTGAATAAAATATTTATTAAAGAGAATAAATTATTTTTTTATTTATTCATAAAGTGGAGTTCGAGCGGACCACATCCATTCCAGTAGTAAAATAATTATTTTCAAGACTGTAAATAATTATTTTTTGGCATAAATAAAAATTATAATGACTCTACTATTATTTTGCGATGTGGTATTTTATTTATAATTCCATTTTGCGCAAGTTGGTGCACCATAAATAATTATGTAATTTTATTATTATAAGCTTGGGTTTTCTCTTTGTTAATGAATATATTTAATTGCTGTTGCAATTAAATATTGTAAGTGAAGTTCAATGCATATAAATAGATAGGTACGTCTATTGAACCATAGTGAACACACCACACGATTGGTGAATTTAGAATTGATGAGCCAAATAATTTCTCTCTTGAATCCTCTTCTCTCCCCTCTCTAGAATGACAAATGTTCTTCAAGTCTGAAGAACAAGTGATCAAGAACGAACGACACAAGACACTCTCTTCACCGTGGTAGCACCTAGAGAATGAGTGGTGCCGATCGGAGGCAATCCAAGAACATGTGAATAAGAGATAGAGAGATTCTTATTTGGATCCTAGAATGTGCAATGAGATAATCCAAAAGAGTCATTTTGAATTATAAAAATCATCATCTAAGAAAATAACGAAGATCTTTGTATTCTATTCTCTAATAAATTAATTAAATTAATTATAAGATGATTTTCAAGATCCCCTCTAAAGGTTTCAGGCCTCTTCTTTCTTTATCTGAATCTTTTCTTTTATTCCGTCGAGACTGGCATTCATCATCGTATTGATCTGAATATAATATTTATCATAGTAAAATTTATAGTTGGCTACCGACCCAATGACACTTCTTCTTCACCCATATCCTACAAGAGGTATCTAAGTGGTTACATCATAGTAAACCATTATTTAAAATTTCATTGACGATTTATGCATTTAATAATTTAGTTGTTTTAATTAAAGTTAATTGTTTTTCAAATCTGAATCTCATGATCTGTTCCTCCTATTTCTTGTCTCGTTTACCTTATAGAATCAATATTTTCTTTTAATTTTTATTAAAATAAAATATAGAATCCCATATAGAGGTGCCAAAGATTACTATCATATAACACCATAAAACATGAAGTGTATCTTGTAGTATATATTGTGTAGTCCAGATTCAATGCATCAGAACAGTTCATCAAACCAAGCCGTGTGTTGGAGCCTTTCTAAGTAGTAAATGACATACTCTGCTGACCAGTAAAAGGTGGCATGCCATTTCTGGATTACACATAATGTAATATACTAGACACGACATGTAGTCTTTTGGGGTAGGGATTGGACCATGTACGCCATAAACAGCTTGCTCGGTGTGAAACTGTGTAACGTGGATACAAGACAGCATGTGGTCCACTGAACACGATGTGTACTTCGAATATTTCCAAAGTACATCTACACAACATGTACCTGGGAGTGTACATCTGATAGAAAATGAATGATATTACATGCCACGTAGTCAAAATAACACACCGTGAACTCATCCAAATTACATAGATTTGTTAAAATTTATTAGTATATTTTACAAACCTATGAGATATGTTCCAGAGTTAGAGCATAAAACTGAGGCATAGTACATGATAAGTGATTTATATATGTGTGAGTTTATTTTAACATCTCTATAAATTTCATTTCTACTCATTGAGTTGTTATGAAAAAGAATTCACTGGGTTACCTCCAATGTAGATGTTACGTACAATGATAATTTTAAATGAATATATTTATTTCAAATTATGATGGATGATAATCTCAAGGAAATTATGAAAAGTGTTTACTATAAAATATATGAATAATTAAAAATTATAATTAATTGATATGGGTGTGATTTATCTTAAACAAGAATGATTAAAGAATTGAATTCTAGTTTTATTTATACGTAAATATTGTTGCATGTATGGATTATCCTAATTTAGACCGAGACCTTTGTATGTGGATGGTTTATTTTAATTAATTTTTTTAAATTAATTTTGTTGGAATGTGAGTTTTCTCCTCATTAATATGTAGGAAATGTGTGCCCAAGGATTCTTTTATATAAAAGATTTTTTTACCCCTCACCTTCATGTGTGTTTAAAAAAGTAATATGTAATGGATGGAACTCCCAATCTTGTGGAGGTAGTTCTAGATGGAGCTAAGATGAAACCAATCCCAGGAGATACAAAGTTGGATATGTGGAAAGATATAAACAAGAACCCAAAAGGATCAAGATGTTTCTCCCCTGGGTCTGGGTTAGTTTATCAACCGATTGACAAACTAACCATTAAAAATTCTCATGATCTTGCCTTTTATTTTATTTCTTTTAGTTTCATGGTTAATAAATATGGATGTGTTTTCACAATCACATAATTAATGAATTAAATATTCATTCAAGATAAAACTAAAATAAACTAGACTTATGCCTAAATACTATCAAAACATGGTTAATCACATAAGTAACATCCACTTAATATTAAAAAGAATGTGATAATGATAATATGAAATTAATGCGTAAGAGATAAAAACCATCAAATAAATTATTATTTCAGAAGAAGCCTTCCATTACTTGATTTAGTGAAAAACTCAATAAAACTATGTGTTTGTCCAACACTTGTTGGGACACTTACTTTTATACAGGATGCCCCTTTAAAATGTTTCAGTTTTACTTAACCATATTTCATCAAAAGTCGTATGCCTTGATAGACTTGGTGTAATATTGGAGGCAATGTTTGAGGAAATTTAGAAGTCATGATTTCAGGATTGTTGAGTCCTCTAAATAGATCAAGGAGCTATTAGCCTGCTATTGAGAAAGATCTGCCTACCTAAATACCTTCTAATAGCTTTAACAAACCTCGTTGAGGTTATGTGAAGAGGAATATGGATCCTTACCACTAGAAATTCACGGAAACTAGACATTATGAGTATTATGGTGATGGACATAAGGATGTGATAAAATAGTGGGTGAGTTAATAAAAATTTATTATTTCTCATAAAATGTAATCAAGAGTTTACTAATGATCTGCTCTTATAATTTTATAATAAATATGTCAAGCTTGTCAACCATACTATCACTGTGATCAATTCTAGATAAAGACATCAACCCCACTGACAGTAACTTTCAAGAATGATTTACACACATTCATGTTATCCAACTCCAAGAATAGAATTCTTACATGTTGGAGTTAGCATTACCTGATCCACCTACAAAAGAGGCGAGTGATGAGGATTTTATGGTCTATGAGAAACATATGAACGAAGCGGTTGACGTTCAAGGTTTGATTATATATTAATTGTCTAGTGAACTCATGACGACTCATAAAAACATCATTGTGTATAGAATGGTAGATCTCCTCTGATGTCTTTAACATGAGAGAGTTAGACAGTCGAGGTTTAAAATCTCTATGGAACTCTTTCATATTATACTTGAAGAAGGTGCCCCAGCTAGGCCCCATGTAGTCAAGCTAATTGGCTATATTGAGTTCTTGGAGATTTGAGGGTTTAAACATCCAGAATAACTGGTCACCGATCTCAATATCGCATCACCCCTAAGAGATTCTCTAACTTTGTTATCAATTTCAATATAGACTACATTAAGAAATATCTATAGGATCTTATTATCCCCATTCTCCAAGAAAAAAAGATACGATGCATGAAAACCATTTTTCCTTATGGTGAATAAGAGGAAAGAGAAGTAGAGGAGCTTTAATCCCAAATCATCTTCACAACCTTCCAGGGAAAGGAATATCAAATGAGAGGAAATGGAATAGAAGGCCGTTTGTTTCTCATTTGGCAAGAAGGGTCACTAGAAGAAGAACAACACCCAGCCTAAGAAGCAAGGGGTTGTCTAAGTGCATTTTTTTCGAATTAAATAAATTTTTTTCTACCAATTGGCTATTACATATATCTTGTGGTTCTCACATGGGTATCCACATAAAGTAACCAAGTACATTCAGGAATATTGGTCGTGGAGAGGTTGATCAACGAGCAGCCAACGAAGCCCGACTTGCTGATGTAGTTGTCGAGGAATACCACCTCACGTTGCCAACTGTGATGATCTTGGTGTTAAAAGGATGTTATTATATGCCTTCAATTTCTAAAAACATTAATTATATCTCTCCATTACATACAAATGTGTTTGTTTTCATGTTTGGAAATGAATGTTTTTTTATTTGTAAATATATCATTTGTTTTGGTAGGTTACATTAATACATCAGTCATTACATGTTGGATTACACAAACTAAGTAATGGGAATCGACAACAAATTCACATCACATGACTCATACCACACCCAACATAGGAATCACCAGCTAGGTCATGTAAAAAAGGAACTCTTGTAAAATTTACATCAAGATAGATATTTATATTCTTTTGAACTAAAACCAATTGAAATATGTCATGCATGTTTACAATGAAAAATGATCAATGCCATATATAGAGGGAAATGTGAAAGGGATAATAAACTTCAAGAATAGATTCATACCGATGTATGTGGACCATTTCTAGTTGAAGCCAGTGGACAGTACTCATACTTCATAACTTTTAATGATGATTTTTTAGATATGGATATATCAACATAATTAGGTATAAGTTGGGTTTTTTGATAAGTTAAAAGAATACAATAGTGATGTTGAGAACCATCATGGTAAGTTGTTTAAGAAACTCCTCTTAGATCGATGTGGATAATATCTTAATCATGTCATCATTGATTACTTTATAGTGTTTGGGATCCTTTCCCAACTCACATCTCTATACACGCTCTAGTGGAATAGTGTGAGTGAAAGGAGGAACCACACCTTGTTGGACATCGTGAGATAAATGATGAGTCATGCGAGGCGTCAATTATCCATTTGGGGAAATGCGATACAAATAGCATCACAATTACTAAACCAAGTACCAAATAAATTGATAAATAGTATTCCATATGAGTTATGGTGTAGAGGATAAGAAAAGCTGTATAATTTACATGTGTGGTGTAGTGAAGAATTTTTTATGTCTGCTTCTGGTAACAAACTCACACTTCAAGGCATAAAGTTTAACTTTATAGGATACCCCAAGGAAAGAAGGCGATATTACCTATACAACCCTCATAAAAAAGGTTATAGTGTCACGACATGACATATTCCTTGATAGGGAGCACATCTCTAGATGTGATTTCTGGGAAAAGATAGAGATCGACGATGTCAAGCCTTAAGGTTCAGATGAGTTGGTACAAGAACATATTCCACATCGCCCCAAGGAAGAATAATATGTTCCACAAACACAAGTATGACGTAGGAGTATAAGAGAGGTTATAGAACCGTAATAGTACAGTTTTGTAGTTACCGAGGATGGTGAATCATTATTAGTGGATAATAATGATCCTTTAACCTACAAGGAGGCAGTAATTGGCTTAGACGTTGCCTAGTGGCTAGAATCCATGAATTCTAAAATGGATTCCATCTATCAAAACAATGAATGTATTTTGATAGATCCTCAAGATGATGTAAACCCAATTGGATAAGAATGTGTATTAAAGAATAAAGAGGGCATGGAAGGACACGTAAGTACCTATGAGGAACCTCTGGTTGAAAAAGAGTATAAATAGAATGAAGGAACTGACTAGATGAATCCTTTTCACCAATTAAAATACTGAAATCCATCAGAATTTTACCTGCCATTGTGGATTACCATGACTATGATATTTGTAAAATGGATGCCAAAATATCCTTCCTTAATGGGAACCTTCAGAAATATATCTAAGAGATAAAAACTAAAGGGTTTGTTACTTCATTGGATTCTAATAAGGTATGCAAGTTGTAGAAATCCATTTATGGATTAATACAAGAATCTAGGTCATGTAACATTCATTTTGATGAAGCCATAACAGAATATGGTCTTATCAAGAATGAATGCGAACCTTGTGTCTATAAAAGGTTAAGTGGGAGTGTAGTATTTTATCTGATATTATATTTTGATGAAATAGTACATATTGGAAACTAGATACCAGTCTTATAGATTGTTAAGGCATGGTTGAATCAATGATTTACCTTGAAGTACTTGAGTGAAGAAGTATACATTATTGGGATCATGATTCATCATGATAGATCCAATATATTGTTGGGGCAATGTCAAAGTACATACATTGATAAGATAATAAATAGATTCAGTATGGAACAATAAGAAGTGGAATATTTCTAGCGTCACATGACATTCATCTTTATTTGAAAATGTGTCCTCAAACACACGAGGAAAGAATGATAATTGCAAGGAATCCACACACATCAGTGAATAGTTCATTCATATATTAAATGATATGTACTAGGCTGGATATCGTCTATGCATTAAGTGTGGTAGACAGATATGAAGATGACCCAGGTGACCTCCAATGGATGGAAGTGAAGACTATCCTAAAGTATATGAGCCATAATAAGGGTATCTTTCTAGTTTATGGAGGAGACGAGGAACTAGTTATTAAAGGATATAGAGATTCTAGTTTCTAGATTGATCAAGATGGCATGAAGTCGCAGTCGGGATATATCTTCACTTTTATTGGAGGTGTAGTGAGCTGGAAGATATCAAAGAAGAGTGTGGTTGCAGATTATACAGTTGTGTTAGAGTATATCGGGGCTTCTGTGGCAGCTAAAGAAGTAGTTTGGATGAAAATAATCATCTAGGAGTTGGATGCGATACCTAGTAATAATGATGCTATAACACGGTACTATGATAATACTACAACGGTGGATCTATCAAAATATCCATGGCCACATCACTGGATGAAGTACATACTTTAGAATTATGAACTCTAGTGGGATTTTTCTCCGAGAGTTGAAGATGCAGTGAGAAGTATTTGCATGGAAGGAAACGATGTGGGCCCCCTGACTAAAGCCTTGACTCATAAGATACATGATCACCTTATGAGGGAAAGTGGACTGAATGTCATAGGAAGTTGGCTCTAGTCTAATTGGGAGTTTGTAAGATTTGGTGTACTAGAACCAACTAGTTGTACTTTGATTACATGTATATTTAATATATTTAAACATTAAACTTCTTATAACATATTTTTTCTATTTTTCTGCATTCCTATGAAGTATTAATGTCCTCGAATATTTGTTGCATTGATAAGGTCATGTATGTTCTCTACTATGATGAAAACCTTTAAATGCTATAACAATATTCATAAAAATAGTTCTATGGTTAGATGACATAATATGAAGGGACACATTAAATGAAGAACATCATGTGAATGTACTCATAAGCAGATGAGACTCCCTATCATGAAGTTATCACTTTGAAATCTCTATAAAAATAGATAATGAGAACAAACACACCAGTAGTAATTCCTCATGTTTTGGTGTCATCATATATTTCTATCTGAAAGCGTTTGTAATGATCCTTAGACTTTAATATTATCATTAATATGTGTCACTAATTCGGCACTTTGATTTACTGACAAAAATCATCATCCCAAAAGTTGGCGGAAATTTTGGTATGTTGGGTGCGTCCCGAGTGACATGATATTAATGGATAAGTCAGGTAAGGATTTGTCCCTTCCAGTTATGGAAGTTTATATCTCATACCTTTGATTGAAATAGAAGCGTCATACAAAATTCCATGGCTATGGTGTAATGAGAATTTTATTTCAGGTAGTCAAGGAACGACGTATCAGGAATTTTTTTTGTTGATACTATCATAAAACTAACTTCATTATATATTCAGACAAAGGGATTATATTACACAGTGATCATTCGTATGTGGATGTTGTTTTTGCGACGTTATGTTATTTCTCGTGGGAGCCTTGATCCAATGCTAGATAAAACTATTGAACATTAGGCATGCCCTCCTAATTACAAAAAGAATGAATCCTAGAGGTTCACACAATAAGTGATTTTGGTGGTCTTGGATAAATTCAATTTGAATTTAATTAATTAAATAAATATTATTCCCAAGACCATGGATTAATTTTATTCATGTAAATATGATCACATAAATTTAATAAACTATATTTTTTTTGTATTGAACATTTAATAAATATTTATTTACTAGTTTTTAAATAAAATATTTATTTAAGAGAATAAAGTAATAATTTATTTATTGGGGAATTGGAGTTCGAGCAGACCAAGGCCATCCCGGTAGTACAATAATTATTTCCAAAACATTAAATAATTATCAGATGGCACATGTTAAAATAATAATTATGATACTATTTTTTTTGTGTCATGGAATTTTTTTCATAATTATATTTTCCGAAAGTTGGCGCACCATAAATAATGACTCGGTATTATTATTATAGTCATGGATTTTATCTATGATCATTAATGTATTTAATTGATGTTATGAAATTAAATATTGTAACTGAAGTTCCATGAATATAAATAAACATGTACTTCTATTATCTATAGTGAATACACAGCACGCTTGGTGAATTGAGAGTTTTTGAACTAAACAATTTCTTTCTCGAATCCTCTTCCCTCCCCTCTCAAGAACGATAGACATTTTTCAAGGCCGAAGAACAACCGATCAAGAACGACTGACACAAGACACTCGATTTGCTGCACTAGCACCCAATGAATAAGTAGTGTCCAGCGGAGGCCATCATAGAATATGTGGATCACTGCTAGAGGGATTCTTGTTTGGATCCTGACATGCACAACAAGATAATTCAAAAAGGTCATTTCGAACGATCATTATCATCAACGAAAAAAATACCGATGACCTGGGTATTCTTTTCTCTATGAAATTAGTTCAATTAATTATTAAAATTATGTGAAATATCATATAAAAAGGTTTCAGGCCTCTACATTATTTATCTAAATCATTTATTCTATTCCATGGAGACAGCATCCAACATCGTATTGATCCTGGAATAATCATAGATCATTGTAAAAATTAAAGTTGGTTGTCAGCCCTACCGTGCATCCGTTGTTCCCGGAACCTACATATTGGAAATTTTTTAAGGAAAAATACAATACTGAAGGAGGATCAGGTATCCATTAACATTCAAAAAATTATAAAACATAGATCACATAGGCCTTCTAGAGATAAAATGAGTAGTAAATGTATATAAAGAAGTTCATAATGTTGAAAAAGAACATAAAACTTTACTCAAGGCCTTGATACATTCCCGAAGATGGGACACTTAGGTATGGAACTATGGATGTAGTTTCATAAGGTAGGTGACCAATGTAAAATTTATGGTCTTTATGATTTTTTTATTGATTTTTATAAATGGGCCTCAACATGAATACGAATGACAATGAAATTTATTTTTAAAATATTTTATAAAAATTATTATTCATAGATATCTTCATATTATTTTCCATGATTGAACCTTAAAAATGTATTATTGAATAAAATATAATGAAATGTAAGATTTATAAATATTATCATTTTATTCACTTCAATCTATTTTAATTCAACATTTCCCATTATGATATCATCTTTATTTTTTGGTTGTATCAATGTTTGTGTTCCACAAGACATAGATACATTATTTCATAAACTAAAATACCCTTTACATTCTAAAGATGTGGGAGCTGTATGACCAATTTATAGGAAATGTATGGTGGTTTTACAATGTTTTCCTTAAGGTGCAACAAATATATTTATTATTATTGGAGGATGACCATTAGAAATCATATATCTATGAATCAAAAATTATATAATATTATTTTTTTTCCATTATATTAGAATTTTTCAGCACATAAAAATATGCCAACAGATATTTGGAGCCATTTTGAATAAACATGGTTAGAATCAATGTGAGAATAAAATAATTTAACAGCTTTTTTAAAGTTTTCATGAATGTTACAGTGAAATGTGAAATTAAATATGATAAAATATTAAAAGTACATAATTATGGATTAATATAATCATTGAACGTATAATAGTATCATAACTATTTTTAAAAGTATATATTCTAAAAAATGATTTTCTACATAAATAAACAACTATGAATTTGGAAAACCCTAATGACAATGCATTACAACGCCTAACAAATGAGGTCTATTTAGATATGATGATAGATTGTTTAATAGCCACATAATTAAATACTAGAAGTACATATATTTTTTTACAGATAAATTATTATGAAGTATTTGAGAAATTTATTGGTACATCATGATGAATTGAACTATTTGTTTTGGGAGACTTACAGGAAATGATGATGGTGAGGAATGAAAACTGTTATGAATTAAAAATGGAAGTATTGTTGATTTTATTAGCATCATACTACTATAATATAAGGAAAATATTGATAAATTGGTTATTTTTTAAAAAACCTAGAATAATATATTGTGAAATTAGAATGGATAATTTCATCAAAAACTAATGTTAAAAATAAACATAAATTGTTGATGATACAACACTAAACTGTTACATGAAATAAGTAGACCCAAGTGAATTATTGAAAATAACTAATCTGTGAAATTTATAAAATCTAAGGGAATTAATATAATATCAACACCAAAAAAATTATTTTTTTCAAATTTGGTCACACATATGACTATAAAAACAATACAAATTCATTGATTTTTTTCCATTTTCTTCATAAACAATTATGTTTCGAGATGGTTGTCATAATGTTTTATAATTTTGTTGTCCCGAACTTCCAAATAATATTTTTATATCATAAAAATAATAATTATAAAATTTATAAAAAAATATTTATGTTCAAATATATTCATTAATACAATTCTTTATTAACTAATATTATATTTATAGATATCTAGACATGTATTATAATTAAAAAAATATAATTTAAATAGTATATATTTTAAATATAAACATATTTTCTTACACTGTGATTGGATAATTTTATGGATTGGACCTGGAATGAGGAGACACATTTAGAAAATGGGAAAGGACATGCATAAAATCAATAATATTTAATTACTAAAAATAAAAATTCATATGAATATTTATTATTATTATTTATATTTTATTGAAGAAAATAAAAAAAATAATATATATTCAACTAAAACCAATATAATTTCTTTTTCATGCAACATTCACTCCCCATTGTTTCTTGTGATGCATAAATATAACAATAATAATTCTCCACCAACCCATATCACACAACAATGGTTATCACTCTGGTAATGAATTTTTATTCTAATATCACACTAAAACGATTAGAAATCTTAAAACACCACATTATATAAGAGTCTCTGACACTACAACATTCCATTATCAAAATAAAAATGTATTCTAATGAATCCTTCTCCTATTGCATCATCAATCTCACTCATTTATAGTTCATTTGTATCCATATATTCCACGTCAAGTGTAGATAATGTGGATGAATTAAAAAATGAGAATTTTGTGTTAACAAAAATTTCAAATTAGATTCAACACCCGTAGTTAGAAATCTTGTTAATAATTTGTGGGTTTGATAATAATTTATACATACTAAATAAATTAGAATTAATAATAGTAAATATAGTTGTGATTATTCTGAAATAAAATACGAAACGTATGTCAAAAGTAATATAACATGTAATTTGTGAAATCATGTAAATAATAAATGTGAAAGTTCTCTATAGAATTTATCTATTCAATAATATTCTAAAAAAATCAGATTATTCTTTAGTAAAAAAGGTAATTCTTGTAGTAAATAATTTGGGTCTTTATTTATTATGAAGGAAAATTTTAATTGGAAATCTTCTACTGAGTCAGTTGAAAAGAATGTTGAATTAAATGACTTATAATTAAAACATATATGTGTATATATAAGGGTTTAATTATATTATTAGTGTTTTATTGTTATGAATTAATGTTTTAACCCATTTTATAGTCCTAAATAATGTATCGAAACATTATATAATCATAAAATAGATATTTAAATTACTTGTAGTGGATATATATACAATATGTGTCATGGAATATAGATTTTTGAAATCATATGTATACTCAATTATATTTTTTTCACCATCACACATTTAATTATGAAAATTAGAAATCTATTAATAGAGTTTACAATTATTATCTACATTATTGCTATAAGGGAGACAAAACTAGAAAAACTATTGAGATATACTTTCTTTTGTTGAAGATGGACCATTAATTTTAATAATCATATAAAACTGTAGTTAAGAAGTTATAGTTACAGGTTTTGAGACTTATTGGGTTATAATGGGTTATTTTTAAATAGATTAATGATGCAAGATCAGTGGTGTGGAAATATTTTACAAACGATTGTTGGCCAAGGAAAAAAATTAATTTTTTTTAAATTATTATTTATGTAATGAGATATTTTGTGTAATCCCTTCAATGTTCTATAAGGATTAATGAATTTATTGGTTATAGAAAACATGAAACCAAGGTTTGATATAAATTTGATATACCAATTAGATGGAATTATATACGTATAATCGTAAGGTCTGTTGTAAGATTTCAATGAATATTTTTAAGGATAGATGATCATGATGTCTCTATTCTAGTAATATCTTATCACACACTTCAACAAAATTCCCCTTACTAGATTCTTACTAAGAATTTTCAAGTGTGTATAAAATGGTTCTACATGTGTTTTATGATTTTATTAATTATATTTTATGTTTAATGTATTTTATATGAAATGAATATTTTACTAATTTATGTCAAGTAATTATTATATTAATAAAATTTCCTATTATAATGAATTAAAATTATATCTCTTCTATTTATCAAAGAATAATTATAATGAATAAAAAATATTACTATAATATCTATCAAATAAATCATATTCACTTTTTGATGAGATTATTAACTCAATATTCCAATTAATTTCCTTTAAATATAGTTTACAAGGATTATTTGGTAAAATATTACTCTAAGATGTATCGTCCATGTGAGGATTATGAATTCTTAGTTTGAATATAATTTTATGATTATGTAAAGAATTATGGTTACTTTTTATCCATGTGATATTATATCTTTTAAATAAGGGTGTAAATCTACAACTTTTGGTGGTGATGGTTTTTTTATTTTATACTAAATTTTTAAATGATATCATTATAGATTAATATATATCTACAAAATTATAGACCAATGAATACTTGATAGAATATATTGATCTGGTTTTATAATGTTTGGAATTTTTAATTGGATAAAAAATAATAAATCTGAATATTCAATTTTGGGATATTTGAATGAGGAAATTTTATTGGTTTACATCACAAAAGTTTCCTATGAGGTGCCTTTTCAATCCTCGATCATGTTATCAAACATTATTATATGTCATTGAATATTAATTTCATTGAATAATATATTTTTAATATTAGTTTTTTCACTCTAATCTAATCTTAATTGAATTATTAAAAATATTTATAAGATCTTTATAAAATTTAAATAGGAGAACATTTTTAATTTTATTATTCATTATTATTTTATGATATTATTTCTGACCATTTTAATGAATGTTATTTAGTTTTAATTAATCCTGGTCTAGACATATGTTCTTCCATTGAATAAATTGAGTAAAACATATAATTTTAAAAAATGTATTTCTTTTATTATACAATATATATCAAAAATATTTTGTTTTTGAAGAATATCTATTTGCAATAATTATAAATTTTATGAAAAAAAATTATTTTCTTTATTATAAATTCATTCAACTCTATACAGAAAAACCTAAAAATTACCTTGAAATTTCATTTTGTGTTCTATAGAAGAAATCACCATTAAAGTGTTAAAATGGGGATGAATTTCATTCCCCATCCAACGAGATGATAAAAAATATGTATCGTTAAAAAAATTCACCACCTTATTCTACAACGATAAATTACATGACGATAATACATCATAGTGGGATTTAGGAATATTTTATATTAATATAAATGGAGGGAGGTTTTATATATAATTTACCTATTCTAATAGGTATATAGAAGATAATATTAAAAATGACACATTTATAATGTATGTTATTTATATTCATTGATATAAATCGGATTTAAAATTTTAAAATAAATAACGGATGTCAATAAATCATTAGATATTATTGTTATATTTTTTGTGTAATTCCTGACAGAAATATTGGGTTTTCATATTAGTTATTAAATAAATTTATTTTTAAAATAACTTTTCATGATGATAATAGTAATGATCGATAAAAAATCTATACAAAAAGTTCAAATTTCATGCCTTATATTTTGATTTATGTCAGTCACTCAAAGATAGTAACCAATATCTACAAAAATTAACACCAAGACCTATATTTCTCATTCATTCACCATAAAATCCCCTTCATTCGCCATCATCCACCATTAACCACAACCTTCAAAATCCCTCCATTATCTTATATTATTCTATTATGTTTTCCGCACCTTTAAATTATTTATATTCTATTTATTTATATTTCTACCTCAATGCTTATTTTTTCTAGTTAGTGATGATGAAAATCTAGGTTTTAATATTACCATATAAGGTATTGATATTTATTTTGTTTTTTGGGATTTTAATGATAATTTTATGGTTTTGATATATTAGTTAATTTTTGGATTTTGACTCATTTGTATCATAACGATGTGTTTGTTCCTATTATTTTTTGTATTCTTTGTTTATATTTTTGAAATATATATTCATGTTTTCCTATTTTATAAAATATTTGATTATTATTTTATAGTGAAATATTTTAAAAAAATCATCATTAATTTAGAAAAAAAATTTATTGTTATTTGGTAATTTATTTGTTTTTTTAATATTTATTAACTTTTTATAGCTAATTTATATTGAGACCAATAACATATTAATTTTGTTTTATTAATAAATAATATAATAAATTTCATATTTATACATTTATTTTAAAATTTTTAAGTAATTTTTTTATTCGGTTTTTTTAGAATTAATATTTTGTATTGTACTTTATAAAAGTAAATCTGAATTTGTAATAAAAAATAAATAAGTTGTATTAAATACATGATTTTTTTTTTAAATTATAATGAATCATTGTTAAATTACTAAATGATGAACTAGAGGTGAATGTGAGGAAGTTTGTAATGGTTTTTTGGGAATTTTAGAAACCAAATGTTCAAAATGATGACATGGTTTTTTATACGTTAATGAAATGTTTAAATATGGTAATGTTGTAAAGAAGATTAATATGTGACCATTTAATTTGTTATGATTTTAATCTAGGTTGTAGCCTTTGGATTTTTAAGGTGATATTATAGATAATTATAGATGTAAAAATGATATAGATCTTCAAGATGATAATTCAGATAAAATTGAATAAATGATTCATGAAATTGATGTTAATGTAATTAAGAAAACAATAATTATAGAACATATATGATGGTGCTAAATAATAGTATCCAGATTATATGAAATTTAAAGTTTTATAAATAAGGTTGTTATTAGTTACATTGAATTACATGTATAGATGGAGTGATGACTATTTTAAATAGTTTCGATATGTATTGAATGATATATAGACAAATAGAAATGATCATCCATATGTACATTAAATTATAAAAAAATATAAAATTTATAATGGGATTGAGGTATAATAATTTCTATGCCTAATCCAATTTACAGGTGTTATATAGAATAGAATATGAAGGTCATTTAGAGTACCCTATCTATGGGACATCATAATATAAGATGATAGAAAAATTATCTTATATATGTATCTATTACGATACATACCAGGACACCATCTATTGTAATTTAGTATCATCCTACAATTCCTAATTTGAAACATTTTATTATAAAATTGAAATTATTTAAAAAGGTTTCAATGAAATGGAGATAAGTTAATATTTTATTTAAAATTACACAATCCAAATGATTTTCAGTGGTATAAGAAAATTGGTCTATTATTATCTAAATTTATAAATAAAGAATTATATATTAGCATTACACTATTAAAAGATATAATGATTCTATATTAAATATATAGATAACAATTTTGCAATTTTTTGTAATTTACAACATTTGTTCAAAAATTTAATTGATGTAAAAATATATCAGGTTGAATTTAAGGATTTTTTTAACCAAAAATCCCTCAAATGATTTAAATTTTAACATTTCACCATAAATTAATGAGATAAAACTTTTATGAATTGAATTAATAAAATAGTATTATTCATATATGATTGAATCTTTTTTATTTTCATTAAGTGATTATGTTTAGTAATAAAATATTGCAATATATTTTAAAAAGAATTGATACAATTTTATGTGGGATAAGGCATTTCATATTTATACAGAATGGAGTTTATATTATATATAATAAAATTTGAAAAAAAATGTATCCACGGGTCATAAAAGGTTTTAGTTTATGGATAACTATTTTGGTGTATTGAAAACGGTGTTCAACAGCTCAAACGAATTTTATTTTACAAATATCCTTTATCAACTAATTGATTTTTGAAAATTTTTAAACCTTTTATTTAATATTTTAAAAAGAAAAATGGTCATGGAATTATAGAAATATATAGATAAAATGATTAATATGTTTTATGTTTCATAATATATATACCATTACTTCAAAAAAACATCAATGTGAAAATTATATTAATAATATCTATAACACAATGATTAGAATATTATTAGATACAAAAAAAATAATCATGGATTATTTGTAGAATTTTACTTACTATAAATGGGATTATGGTATGATTTAACTCTAACTCCAAAGGGAAAATTAGCATACATTCTGTCATCTTTTCAAAAAAAATCCAAGTGGGAGAAAATAATTTTTTATTATTGAATCCATTTATTCGAACTTATTAGGATTATTCTTCAAATGAAAAATATTTTTATCACTAAAAAATATCAATAAAATCAGAATTTAAACATAATTATGTAATGTTGTATTATAAATAATCCTAATATTTTCATCACATACAATACTACCCACAAACATCAGATGGAAAATAATCATGGTGTGATATTTTCCAATTTATTTTGTATAAAAGTGATGTTCAAAATTTCATTGATCTAGAGAAAAGTTTAGTTTAAAAACTTTTTATGATAAAATGTACATTCCACCCTTTGTTTTGTTGAAAAATTTTATATTTAACTATTTATTTGGTGTGATAATTTAATCATTATGGTGTCATATATATACATTATATTTTTACTTATGATTGTATATGAATACATTTATGGGGTATTATCATAATCTATATCAACCAAAATAACTCATTATTGAGATATCTACTTATACAGAGGAGGTATATTTTTATATAGGAAACTTTTCATAGGTGGATGACAAAAAATTTCTTACATATCACTATGAATATATTAATATTTTGTAAAATTTAATCCGTGGATTTAAAATAGTGTTTATCTAGTGATTAAGAAATACAAGAACATTTATATATCATAAATAATTTAGAAAAAAATAATTCCAATAAAAAATCACATATTAATGTAATCAAATATTGTTAAATAATGAATATATATATGGGGGTAATGAATGATTTTAAGAATAATTTTCTAGTGATTAAAGAGACCATGTGTGGTGGATATAATTAGTATGAATCATTGTGATTATTAGTTATTTTCTAAAGATATGTTATAATAGGATTGTTTGCGTATGAAATATACCGCTATAAATTTTATACCAATGTCTATGAAATCATAGGTGCAGTTACAAATAAGGTTATATTGGATTTCCCTGATGTAATACATTTTCTGATTGCAAAATCCAAATCCCAGTCATCACATCTATATCATATTACCGATTTATGAAATATATAGATAATTTATGACAATAATTTTATATTTTTTATTGTCCAATGTAAATTTATTATCTTCAAAAATTTCAATTAAAATTATTAATTCAATATAAAATTAGTGGATTATTATATATTGGAATAGTAATATGGACCTTTTACCATGGAAATATAAGAAAGAAAATTATCATTGTTCATCATCAATTAAATGTATCCTTGTATATTTATAAAAAAGTAAAATAAAAAATTAACTTGGGTGATGATAAAGCTACAAATGATGATGAGTTATATTAAATCTGTACTATTATAGAAATATTATCAAAGGATATTTTTAACGACATTGTGGACATTGTTTCCCCATACAGAATGTTCATGAATAATACATATGAGGAAAATATTTGTTATTAATATCATGATGTTGAAATTACGATATAATTATTTATTATTTAACATTTTAAAATATTCAATGACAATGATTTTTCATTTATAATGGTATTTTTTGTTTATGTCACGTATTTTACCCATACAATAAATTATATTGTTAGTACTCAGAAATTTATTATATATATATAATATTTGATAATTTTTTTATTTTAAATATAATGATGTCGTATTTATTTTTTATATATCATTTCAAGCCCCACAAATTTTAAAAAATACTTACTCTCATTATAGACTAATAATCAATTGAATTTTTAAAAATGTGTGATTAGTTTTGTTGTTATTTATATTATTTTTTGATTGTTATTAAAATTTTTATGTAATATTTGGATTTGTATAATTTTTTAATGACTTTATTTCTTCCAGATAAATAATCTTACATTTGGTAAATTAGTCAATTTTTTAAAGATTTTAGTTAACTACACTGATGATTATGTTAAGATTTTTGTTTACTTTATTAATTTTTTTTATATCATTTTTTGATTTTCATTCAATTTTATATTATATAGTTAGATTAATATAGTATTTTACTTATATTTTTATTTTCTTCTAACTATATTATTTTTTGTCATATTAAATTTTTAATCATTATATTATCATCTAAATTTACCATGAAATCAAAAAATGTAAAAATATGTTTTTAGGCATGATTGTATCATATTCCAATTTTTAATCAATATATATTGTAATATTTCAATTTAGATAATAATTTACATAGGTATTGTTTTGTGATTATGAGAGGAGCTTTGTGGATATGGCTAAACAAGCTGGAGGCTTCTCCTTCATGGATTGTACCGCGGGTGTCTTGGGAAGAATCATACGAAAGGTCCATGTTGCGCATGTATCGGCCAATCAAGCCACTGTTGACGAAAGGGTAAAATTGTGTAAATTTTATTTTATTGCTAGGGTTGTGGTTCCCAAAGGGGTACGGCCTTGAGAATTTCATTACCTCTCAAGCAGGTTGGATGAGATTTGGGGCTTCAGTGACTGGAAGATGACAGCCATGGGTAGAGGAATTTATCATATGGTATTTCCCTCTGATGAATGACAAAGGCTCACTTGGATCTTGGGAGATGTTACTTTGCATCCTATATTCCTTCGGGCTCATGAGTGGGATCAAAACATTGATCCCAGCTTGGTTAAAAACATCTTTTCCCAGGTATGGATACACATTCATAAGTTAAGCTGTCTTTATTGGCATCCAAAAATTCTACGGGATACTGCTTCATCTGTTGGTAAACCTATTAGACATGATAAAAAAATAGATAATCCTAACATTGGTCATTATGCTAGGATTTTAGTGGAGTTTGACATTTCAACTACCTTAGTGGAAGAGTTAGTCTTTACTAATAGGGATGATAGCATTAATATTGAAATTGGGTATGAGAGACAGCCAAAATTATGCCTTAATTGTCAAATCATGGGGAATTTAATTTCAGAATGTAATAGGAATAAGATCTTTTCCTCTTGTAACTATTTAGGGCATGATGCTGATAGTTGTTGAAGGAAGACAACTGATCAGGGTCAATCGAAATTTGACATTGTCACCAGCAATGGGCAGGATGTGATTGACAAGGTCTATGTTCATATATCCAATGCTGATGTTGCACCTTCTGATCAAGACAGGAATCATAGTCCTGAGAACCCACCACAGGAGGCGGCCATAGTAAAGGTGGTGAATTTTGTACATTAGGTGACTACAATGGATGATGCTCACGCTACTAATGAAATGTGTAAAATTCTGGACCCTCAGCATGGGGGTGATGTGCCAGCTGGTCAGGTGGTTATTGATCATGATTCTGCTGGAGGATCACAAGCAGGGAAGGGTTTTCCACCGTTGGATGAGGGATATGGTGCTCAGATTATAACTGACTCGGTGATTCATAATTCCCACGTGGGTGGAAGTCTGATGGCACATCCCACTGTGGATTCGGAATATAATTTATCACAAGTACCTTCTTCTAATGTTGCAAGAAGTAAGTTACCTTCATATTTTATAATTTCTATTGATTCATGGAACAGATTTATCTCTCTCTCTGATGATGAAGCTGGATATGGAGATGAATCTAATGATACATTAGATGGGAATAATTCAGATCCTTATGAATGCTTAGATTCAAACTATGCTGGACCCTGCACTAGACATAGGTCTTCTAATTAATGAGGATAATTTTATGGAACTTTCAGGGTCTTGGGAACTCTCCCACGGTCATATCCCTGAAGCATATTATAATGACCAACAACCCTATGTTAGTAGGTATTGTTGATCCATGAATGAATTTTCAAATATGGATGGCTCTTAATTGGAGTAATATAGGCTACTCACTTGTTTCGGCTAATCAGCAAGTGAATGGGAATGAAACTTTATAGGTTCTAAAACACAATAGTGTTAGAATTGATTCCTTTCAGAATGATCAGAAGTCAGTAACTTTATCTTGTTTCATTCAAGAGAATAGTTTTTGTGTGACCTTTGAGTATGCTTTCAATCAGTATATTAGAAGGAGAACTTTATGGATATCCTTTATTACTATTTCTGATAGCATGTCTGCTAGATGGATTCTAATTTGAGATTTCAAAACCATTCTGAGGCTAGAGGAAAAAACTCGGAGAAACTTTTGTAGAGTTTCAGCTAAAGATTTCTCTACCTGCAGGATCAATGTAGGTTGCATGAAGTTCCAATTTCATGTGTGTATTTTACTTGGAGTTGGTATACTCTGAATGGGAGGCAGGCAAGTAAGTTAGACATATGTCTAATTAAGTTGGATGGCAGTAGTGACATGATGGAAGTCTCTCGGATGACTCTTCCCAGGATTCATTCGGATCATAATCCCATTCTGGTTGATATATGTTTCAGTAGTCTACGGTCTTCACCTTTACCCTTCAATTTCAATAATGCTTGGATGGTTGTG
Organism: Viscum album; assembly: GCA_963277665.1. Classification (NCBI taxonomy): domain Eukaryota; kingdom Viridiplantae; phylum Streptophyta; class Magnoliopsida; order Santalales; family Viscaceae; genus Viscum; species Viscum album. The sequence continues at coordinate 1,937,470,106 of OY728137.1, forward strand.
CCTGGATGTAGGAAATAATCTCAAAGGCTTGGAAAAGAGATGTCACAGGTAGCTCTTTGTTCATTCTGAATGCTCAGATGAAAATTGTGAAATCCATACTCAAAGAGTGGAGTAAAAAGACCTTATCCAACATTGTTAATGATATTAAAGAAGCTGAATCTCATCTATTAATCTGTCAAACAGAGGAACATATAGTAGGACAGCCCATCACAAGATGAGGTGGAAGTTGTTTCAAATCTTGATAGTCTCTTGACCCTTAAAGAGAATCTTGACCGAAATCAGCTCAATGTTAAGTGACTCAAGGAGGGGAATAGAAATTCAAAATTCTTTCATTTTATACACAAAAAGAAAATGTCTTGAAAAAATCTCAAGGCTTTAATGATTAATGATTATATGTTGACATCTGATAATGACATTGTCAATAGTGAGACTTCCTTTTTTGAGAATTTATACTCTGACTCTAGTGTGAACAGCCTTAATACGATTATTAGATGTGTTGACCCCAATCATGATGATAATCAGAATAGAAAACTTGTTGAGACTCCTTCCCGAAAGGAAATTCATCTTGCTATTTTCTCATTAAATATCGACATTGTTTCTGGACCTGATGGCTTCACAAACAAATTTTTTATGTTCTACTCAGATATTTTACATATAGATGTATTTAGTGCTGTCAAGGAATTCTTTCATCAATCATATATGCCATTTGTGATGAATTCTTACTTTATTGCATTGATCCCTAAAAAAGAAAAATCCCTTGGATATTAAAGATTTCAGGCCTATTTCCATTGGTAATACTATTCCAAAAGTAATTAGAAAAATCATGGCTATCCGGTTAGGTGTTGTTGCTAAAAGTCTTGTCTCTTATAATCAGTTTGGTTTTGTACCTGGAAGACAGATTCAGAATTGCCTCTTCAATGCTTCAAAGTGCATTAACATTATGAGAAACAAAGTTCCACATGGTAACATGGCCTTGAAGATTGATATAGAAATGGCCTTTGACACAATAAAGTGGGACATTATATTTTCAATTCACAAGATGCATGGATTCTCAGAGAAGTCCATTGGTTTGATTCATGCCATTTTGAAAAGTGCTCGACTATCCATTCATATCAATGGCTCCCCCAGGGGTTTCTTTCGATGCACAAGAGGGGTCATACAAGGGGATCCTTTATGTGGGATTCTGTTTCCCATGAATGAGGATTACCTGAGTATTTTTCTTCATGATCTTGTCAACACTGGTATTTATCAAAGAATGAGGGCAAGTAGGAAATTATTTTCCCCCTCACATGTACTCTATGCTGATGATATACTTCTGTTTTGTATGGCTGATATGAAGACAATTTTGTGCATCAAAAGTATCTTCTCACATTATGAAGAGGTTGCAGGCCAGGTGATCAGCTCGAATAAATCCTCTATTATCTTTGGGTAAGGAATTAGAATTTTGAAGAAAAATAGGGTCGCTCGTAGGCTCAGTGTCAGAAGAGGCACACTTCCCTTAAATTATCTTAGGGTTCCCTTATTTTAGGGAAAGGTGAAACGTTCTCATTTAGAGGACATTACTCTAAAAATTACCAATCTGTTAGATAGTTGGAAAGAAAATACATTGTCTCAGGCATGTAGAGTTTTCCTTGTCAATTCTATTATTACATCAATGTTTGTCTACTCTTTTTCTATCTATAGATGGCCGACGCTTCTTCTAAAAGAATTGACTGGAGGGATTCGGAACTACATATGGAATAGATCTATTCATTAGAGGAAGCTTTTTACTGTTGCATTGAAAGAGTGTATAAATCCACTCAAAATGGGAGGAATGGGAATCAAGGATGCGAGAATCTTCAATAATGAGCTTCTTCAGAATTTCACTTGGAGGCTTCTCTCTAAGCCAGGCTTTTCTCTTGATTTTCTGGTTGGCAGGTTTGTGGACAGACTAATAAATAGTAGATGTAGATTTCTGAAATCATCTGTCTGGCCTTCAATTAAGGGTGATTATTAATATATTATGTCTCAATAAATTTGGTTGGTCTCTTCTGATTCTCATCTAAACTGCTGGAACACACCATGGATATCCTCTCCATTAAAAGATCATGTTAATATTCCCCCCTCTCTGGGAAATCCTTCCATTTCTGATCTGTAAGAAAACATGATTCCTCATGATATTATTCCAAGTAATCTACTCATGGAAATTGCTAATTATGTTTATGTTGATGGTGATATTTAGATCTGTAAACCTGATCATAGTGGTGCATTTTCTAGCTGGGATTATTATAATATGAAGTGCATCATGATCTCTATAATTTATTATTGAATGGTAGGTTTTCATCAACCATACATCTCCCCCAGTGATGTTATGTTGATATGGAGGATCTAGAAAAACAGAAAGCCAATTCAATGTGTGTTGCAGCGCACTGGACTCAACCTAGCCTCGGTATGTCACTTCTGTTTCAGCAGCGATGAGTTCCTTTCACGTCGGTTTCATCACTGCATTTTTCCTGTGCGCTTATGGAATTAAGTGGAATCAATATTTCATGGTTGTCTCGATTGTTGTTCTCTTGAATTGGTGTTATGTTCTCCCTTGAATATTTCTTTCAGTGACCAACTGAAATCCTTGTTTACTTCTGCTGTTACATCAGTATTTTCCTACATATATAAATCTCATAATTCTGTTATATTTTACAATGAAAATCCCTCATTCTGGGATGGTGTTCTTCATATACACCAAAGTATTGCAGCTGATTCCAGAATCTAAACTGGGTCTATGCATAATCATATTTCTGACTTTGTCATTTTGAGATCCCTTGGTGTTAGTGGCAGGGAATGGAAGCCAAGAATGGTCAAATATATTAGGTGGATTCCACCAATTTCAGAGTGGCTGAAAGTGAATGGTGATGGGGTGGCCGCCGGTGCACCGGGTCCTGCTTGGTGTGGTGGAGTATTTAGATCTAATTAGGGCTTTGTGAAAAGATTTTTTTCCATTATATTGGCTATGCTGATGCTATTGAAGCTGGACTATGGGAGATGATCAAAGCTATCAGGTATGCAGTTCATTATTGTTGGCATATATTAATGGTTGGAGTCGGATTCATCTCTTCCTGTGCAGATTTGGAAAGATAGGTCTCAAAATGTTCCCTGGAGGATGATGCCCACTTGGATCTCCTATCTTAGGCTTGCTGACAGCTTATTCCATGATGTCTCTCATGCATATCGTGAAGCCAACCGTGTTGCTGATGCTCTATGTAAAAGGGCCATTATGGAGGTCATTTACATCTGGTAGTTTGTCCTACCATTCTATTGTGAAAATTTGTTTACCACTGATAGGAATGGTGTTATATATTTAAGGCTTTGTAAAGCCTCTTTTTTTTGAGTTGTATTGTACTGTTTACTTATTTATTTAATAATTTTGATGGGAGCAGGTTTCTTCCTGTCTCCTAAACCTTTTGGCTTTATTTAATTTCAATAATATCATTTCCTATCTCATAAATTTTGAAATAATTTTGTAACATTTTAGTTAAACACTATGTCAAATTTTAGAGAATGTATATTTATATTAGTTGATATTTAATCATATTTAAATGTGTGTTCAATCTTATATGTTATTGTTGGGTTTTTGTAATATTTACTTATGTTTTTATCTTATGTCAACATTATTCTGTGTCTCTTATATTTTGTTTTACTTTTTTTATATTTTTTCATAACTAATTTATTGAAATTGATAAATCATTGTGTTTAGACTAATTTAGTTTTCAAATTTCATTTCTTGATAATTTTTCAAATTTATATATAATAGTTTCGTTTTTATAAAATTTTATGAGTATTTTTCTATTTTTTAATATTAATTCTGGTCCCATAAATGTCATGAGAATTATATTAGTATTTTTTTTTAAATGGTGTGTTTTGTTTTTATTTTTTTTAAACTTATTGAATCATTAACCAACTATAATTAAATTATATATATTAAAATTATATTTGTATAATATTTTAATAATTGATTATTAATTAGATTTTTTTCTATCATATATGATCAAATATTTGTGTTATTTCAATCATCTACAGAGGACCCCCTAATATATCTCTTGATTTTGATCCTCATTTATTTAGAAATTAGATTCCAATCTTTATTGAGAATGAGTAGGATTATAGGGATGGAAAAAATTTTAGAACATTTTTTTGAACATTATCAACTACCTTTAGAAACATTTATAGGGAATCTACATTGATTGTGGGTAATTTAAATACTATGTGTCTAAATGAAAAAGGATTTGACAATTTTGTGTCCACGATAGATGTACTAAAAAGATTTTGTTTGATTAGTAATTGGATAATTTCCAAGCTGGTGACACCACCTCAACCATGGGAGACAATTTTCATAATATCATTTATAGTTGTTAAATTAATATATATATATTTATAAATAAAGGACACTTTTTCCTCTTCTCTTCACAGGAAATATGAAATGCCTCATTCTAATTTATTTAGAGGGATGTTTTTATGGCTTAATGAATAATGGCGAATATATTTTGAATCAACTAGAACATCAAATCTCATTTTTAGTTGATGAAAAATATGAAAATATATGGTATTTATATGGTTTTAAAGACAATTAAAACACTTTTTTAAAGAAAGTTTATTCAATATATTTTGGTATGTTTTATGTCTATATTATTTGAATTTTTATAATAATTAAAAATGATCATATAATGTGTATTTTTCACTTCTTTAATAAGAATTTCATAGATATAATTTGGATATGGGAATGAAAAATGGATAACCATGATGTTATCATATGGGTGGTATCGATTACTCGAATAATAAATAAGGGATAAAGACAATCAGAAATTGTGTGTTGAGTCCTGAGGCTTAGTAGAGTGATCCCTCAATCCCCCCCAACTCGACATGAAAAATGGAAAATTATTAATATGATGAAAAATTGGAAATATCATTCCAAAAAATAAATTACTATTAATATAAATATTGAATGATTTAACATTAAAACTAATTATATTTTTTTAAATCAATATATTTAATTTTGAATATTATTTAAGAGAATCTAATAAGAAAAATTTCCTAATGGGAACCTTTATTCGAGTGATTAGGGAGAATATTTTGGCCAATACATTAGGAAAAGAAGAAAACTTTGGTTCGGTACAAAGATATTGGGTGGGTGTATATAATAAACATTTTTATAGATTTTTGGGTACTTCTTTAGGGGCTGATACATAAAAAGAAAATATAGATTATCCAATGATAAATTTCATAATATGGGTGAGATGATGTAGTTGAGGATTATATAATAGATTTAGTAACTCTTTCATGATATATAGAGATTATTTCTTGTTGTATACTCTCCTACACCTCTACCCTTAAACCCCACTCATCTATGACCTCCTTTATAGTTTATCATCTAATGTGGAGCATATACTAATGATCCAAAATATAATATTGTAGTATATGTGATTATAATTTATATTTTAAATATCATAAATAATTAGAATATGGATATAAACAACATAGGGCAATAGTATTGGAAATTTTATATGCATCCAATCGTGTACCATTCCATAATGATGTGATTTATATTTTGTCATTATGTGTCAGATATATTATACATTGTGCATCAGGACTGGTATTATAACTTACCACACACATATTCATATATTATATCTCTTATTTAGTATTTTTGTAAAATTTTAGTTATGTTTTAAATATATATATATATATATTCAAAAAAATAAGGTAAACTAAATCTTGTATAGAATGAAACAACATCTTTTTGACCCTTCGAATTCACATCCTTTTTTTCTGATACACTAAAAAATTATCATCAAAATTATTTCTAGTTTTTTAAAATAAAAACCATTGATGAATGTATAGAGAGTTATTATCTATAGATTACATGTAAGAAAAATTTAATTTATCATATAGGTATAGATTTATTGTGCCTCACATTAGTGAGAGGATTTTTCAGATAAATCGATTATCATATTTTCAAATTTTATCAATTTTATAAAACATGATACCAATGTTTTTTTGTTAGGATTCGTGTTTCACTTGTTATTTGATATGATATTAAGTATTTTTTATCAATTCATAAACACAAAATTTATTTATTTAATAAATAATACCATGCCAGATGGCAAAAAACATAATATTTTTCTTAATGATATCATAATAATCTAATTGTGTTTTTGATTCTTCGTTATCATGATGGGTATTAAACCTATTATTCATATTTAATAATTTATTAAAATTAAATAACCATGCTTAAAATAATTTTTTATATTATTGACCATTTAATTTTTTTATTTTCCCCCAAAAAATAAATCATACTAATAATCTCTATACATGGTAATGTGTGAGGATATTTTAAATAATCAGTAAATAATTAAGATTGATTTTTAGTTAGTATATATTATAATAAAGTATTATATTATTTCATATTTATAGCTTTCAAATTGTTTATGGAATAACTACAACTTGTCTATAAGATGAATACAAAAAAATAACTATAATGTATGTAAAAAATTGATATATTTCTAATGAATTATAATTTTTCATATATATAATATTTTAATTTAATATCTTAATATTTAATATTAAATAATATAAATTTACAATATACTTTTAATAATCCAAATGTAGTATTGGAATATGGGTATTATGTTCTGAGATTCATGTATGAAATATTTAAAATAGAATGAATTAAATCTCCTAATAATTATATTTTTTATATTCAATATTTTTGTTACATATCATATCATTACATGGGAATAAATGTTTAATATTTTTTCTTATTTAAAATTATTTTATATAGCTTTAATGTATAATTAAAAAATGATAAATCATCTATGGAGGCATTAATAAGTTATTTTACATTTTTCATTCAATTTAATTTTAATTATTTATATTTATAATACATATTTTGTAAATTAATTATGAATATATAATGTTTTCAAACATATAAAAAGCAATGATAAAAATATTAAATATAAAATTTTACTCTAATTTCTTTTGTTTTTTTATTCATATATGGTTATAAAATTTGTCCATTTCGTTCCATTTTCTTTTATTATATGTTTGGGTGTTATATTTTTATAATATTATTAAAATGTTATTTCAATTGTTTCATCTGTTATTTTTATAATAAATTTAATGAATATACTCCATTATGGTAATAAAAATAACTCATGTATTAGTTTTTTTGCGCAATTAAAATTAAAATGATATAAAATATAATAACAACATCGCTTACAATGATACCAATTTTTTTGTTTTGTTAAAAATTAAAAAAAGGATTATTTTATAAGTAGTTTAAAAAAATAGGGAGTAACTAATTGATTTTCATAGAGCTATGTGCCTACCTTTATATGATTTATCACTCATATATTTTTATCTAGATTTTTACTAGTCCAAATAGTGATTATATTGGAAACAAAAAGTTTAATTTTTTTTATCAAACTTCCATTTATTATTTTTTAGCTTGATAAATTCTTATATATTTCTATTCCATTTAATGTATTATTATTTTCACTATACGATCATTAACTGTTTATGGTAATATAGTTTGGGCTAAATATTATTCCATATAATAAATACATAGATAATAATAAAATGGTTCTTTATAGTATATGATCATATATCTTGGAAAAAATTCATTTCATTTATGATCAAGTGAGAGAAAGAGAATTATTATATATATTCAGACTATATGATTTCATAAAACCCTAAATGTTTTAATATATAAATATATTTTCGGTTGTTCTAAACCTTATATCTCTCCCTTACATGAGATTAATTTAATGCAATCCTCAACCGACAAACCTCTTTATATTTTCTTATAGAGATGATATATCCTTGAATCATTGTGATTCTTCATGGCCAGAAACTATAATATCCTCCCCTACTAATTCACTATTTTATTCCATTAGTTTTATTAAATATGGTACTAGTGGACACTATATTTTATATAAGAACAAATAATTAAGGATTTTATTTTTTTATATTCTATTTGTTCTTCTACATAAATGATTTAAAGTTCAGTAGTCTAGTTTTAATATTTTTTCATGATTTTTTATTTTATTTAATTTTTCTTGTTTTATATTATTTTTGATGACATTTTTTTATTATAAATGAATCATAAGTATTTTATATTTTAATATGTAGAATGATGGAAATAAAAAGAATATTATGAATTTTGATGTTTTTTATAAAACCATGTTTTACATGAATGTTTATTTTTGCGACATTTAATTAATATTTACTTTCATTAATTAACATAGGATTATGTAAGGTTTTAAAAACAATATTAACATGATAAAAAATTATCTCCCCTTTTTCTTATTAATTTATATGTGGCTATCCTTTTTTCATAGAAGTAAACATGTTTTTAACATTTATATATGGTTTTTTATAGAGAAGAAACTTATGACTTTGAGATGTTTCATTTTATTTAATTATTATTATTTTATATTACAAGATATTTGATCATTTAAGTTATCTTATAGAGATAATTATATATAACTACTATACTAGTTAGGCCTAGATTATGTACCTCTAGTAAGGGGATATGACCAAACCACTTTTTATAGGGTTGTTCTCAATACTTTACATATATGTTTATCCCCAAGAGTCCACTGACCCCAGATGGGATTAATTTCCTTTAGTAATATTTTATAAATTATTAATATATGTTATAAAATTACTTTCATCTTTCTATGATGTATTTGGTTATTCATATTATAAATGATATTTTTCAAGGTAACTCTATTTTTTACATATAAAATTTCAAAACCATGAAATGTTATATGATTATTTTCCTCTATATTTAGAACCAAAATGTTTTTTTAGTATTTGAGTATAATTGAATCAAATGTTCAGAGACATCCTATATGGATTTATACTCCCTTCATATATAAATTTTTTTATGTAGATATTTATTAACATAAACCAAATAATGAGAAGGACCCACTATGATGTGTTCAATGGTTTTATAAATTATCGGGTTATGAAGGAGGTTACAAGTGACGGTAGACCACTTTAAATAGTGAGATATGTTATATTGTATTTAATTTTGGTTATATATTTTATGTTTGATGTTATTCAACTTATTATCCATCAATGTCACTAGAGCATCTTTTGAGTCATTTTGGTTATTTTATAATTATGAATTATATTTATTTTAAATGTGGTGTTTTTTATTTATTTTCCATATGTATGATATTTGTGCTTCTTTTAATTATGATTTAATGGTTCATATAGATTTTATTCATTTGTCATACCTTGTTTGGATGATAATAATTTTAAAAATAATATATTTATAAGTTTGATTAATCAAAATTTTAGATATGAATTTCATGAATATCAATATAAATTCATCAGCTCAGTTAATGTAAATAGGATATAGTAAATCCCAAATAATTGGTTTCATTCCCCATACACATTTACCATCCCATAGTTACATGGAATTAACTTTAAGCTATGTGATATGGATACATATATATAATAAAAGGATTAATTGAATTTCTAATTAAATAATTGAATCAGTGTGATGAGTATAAATAAATTATTTGAGAAATAATGTGTAAATAAGATAAGAATAACATAACATTAAACGATTTTTATGAATTTCTGTATGGAAAATAATTTTAGAGTAAAGAGTTTATTTATATTGGGAATTTAGGAATGTTTGATTTGGAATAACTTCTTTTTACAGTTTTTTTTGATAAATTGACTTGATTTTATTATAGTATTACAAATATTATGGAGGTTTTAATGTAACTTTAAAAAATATATATGGTCATGGAGTGGAAAATGAAATTTTACTCATAATTAAATAATGTTGAAAACTTTTTTATAGACTATATACGAAGTCCATGAGTGCTCGCTGAAGGAATCTTAGGAAAATAACTTGATTACACACATAGAACAGTGGAAAATGTAACTAAACCCTGATATTTTTAAAAAATTGAAATTCAATATAATTTTATAATAAAATATAACTAATTTTAAGTAATGTAAAATATTATATAAGAAACTATCAGGTGAAGATGTGATTTTTTAATTAAGAATGCGTATTTATTATTAAATATGATATTTAGTTTGTGTCTTAATTATTCTCAATGGAAGATTTATATTTTTTGGATTTTATATATTAATGGATCATAATAGAGTACTCAAGAAGCATCAAAAGGATGTAGTGAGATAGTTTCTATTGATCAATCATATAGTTGATCATTACATAATGAAAATGAAAATATAAGATATCAATTATTTTGAAAGTGCATATCATCCAATTTAAAATCAAATAAGGGATCATGATCAAGAATACCACATGTATAATATTATTTTATTTGGAGATGATAATGATCCATAAATGGTGGATGATTTATTATTTTTGGATAAACTACATGGAAACTTTTATTAGATATAATTTATGTATTTATTTACTCTATAAAATACAAAAAATAGGCAATTAACAATGACAAATTTTATTATCACTAAAAAATGTACTTATACTTGTTCCATTTATCAATTCTAAAAAACTGATAGAGGATATATTTTATTAGCGGTAAAAAAGTACTGATAAATTTCATGATCATTGGGTAAATCCCACCTAGAAATAGTGCACAGTAGGGTCCTCCTTTATATATCATTATTTCATATCCATTGCTCCAATGACTGTTGTGGGGATGGGCTCCTGCAAACACTGCACACACCTATACGAGCCTTTCACGAGCCCATGCTGGCCTTTGCCAACATTATACTTAACCTATACCTTCACCCACCTTCCTATATACATCTTAAAGGACATTTCCTGGTCAACAACCTGATTTTTTAGACCAACCCATAAAAATGAAACTATTTAAAATAGAAAAGTTGAAATGATTAATAAAATAAAAAATAAAAATGAATAAATATAAAAAAATGTTTTTAAAAGTTTAATTAAATAATTAATAATAAATTTAATATGTATATATATGCATATATATTATAAATATTAATAAATTTAATATACTGAATACATATATATAAAAATAAAAAAAGAATAATTTAAAAAATTACAATTGAGTAAATTCAAAAAATATATTAAAATTTTCTTTAATTAAATAAATATTTATAAAAAATAGAAAATTTAAAAATATATAGATAATTAATATTTACAAATAGTACCTAGAAAATATAGATATATAAAATAAAAATGTTGTAATAATTAAATAAATGAATGAAATTGAAAAAATTATAAAAATTAAAAAAAAGTAATGAAATAATTATGAAATAATGAATACTTTCAACATATATATATTAATTAGAAATAGTAATTATTAATTTATATTAAATATTAATACAGAAAATACGTAAAATATAATATTAAAAACATATTAATGCATTGTTCATTTTTATTTCTTCTTATGCATAATTATTGTTCGATAAATACTATATAGAAATATATTCATTTATATTTCAATATTTATTTATATGAATAAATATAATATTTGCTAAAATTTTATTTATATAATACAAACTATTTTTTCATACATTAAAAAATCCATATATTTAATGAACAATTGATTATAAAAAAAGTAATTTTATTTAAAAATATATAATATTTTCATGAAGTAACAGATAATAATTTAATATAGTTTGATTTTTAAATTCAGTATATATCAAATGTGTCCTATATTTATTTCATGCCTTCATATTCATAATTAAATCATTTTTATATATAATGTATGGATAAAAATATTTACACTATTAATTAAATCATATATAGAAACACATATACATAATATTTGTGTAATTTATTCAAATTTTGGTATTTATATATGAATTGGATTTACTAACATGATATATTTAATATACTTTGTTCTAAATCATTGAATTTTATTTTATTTTTTTAATACTATTACAATTAGGTATTACTTATTCATTTTTAATATTTTTGGTATTTTTTTAAAATTTAATAATTTTAAAATATATATATTGTAAGAACCCTGATCTTCGTTTCAGGTACGCCTTTCTTTTTCTGGAGTTTTTAGGAAAATTGTAGTTTCTTGAAAATTTCGAAGTAAACGCCATGTACTCTTCTCCGGCTTGAAGCTGTGTGCTGGTTGTGCCTGGGCCACACACATGGTGTCTAGGGGTGATGTGGAGGCCGATTTTGGCGGAGTATGGAAAAAACCTAGTACACAATGTGTACTTTTCTTTTCTTTCAATAAACACACTGGGGTTGCGCCACATGGATAGAACACACCCCATCTCTAGGTTCTTCATCCGAAAGCGGCTTGTACGACCAGATCGTCCCCATGCCCCAACCTCTCTGTCCGTTCTTTGATTTGAGCATGGTCGATTGTGTTGGAAGCGCAGCTGTGAGTTCTCCCTTCTGCTTGAGCCTTGTTTTTGAATTTTCCATCCTTCTCAAGTTATCTAAGGTTGACCTTTTTTTGCGTTTTATCGGATCTGTGATGTTCTAGGGAGAATTATCCATCATGGTTCAAATATATCAATCTCCTAGGATCGAGGTTAGTGGTTTGTGCATTACCATTCAAAGTCTCTATGTTTTATGTGCGGATTTCCACTGATCCCGTGAACGGGGTATTGCGTGTTTACCTTTTTTCCCTTGTTGTTTTCCTTCCTTGATTGTATGCTTGTTTAGAGATAATTTTACCATATTAGAGGGTAATGTGTTGTGCTTGGATTTATTTTCCCTTTCTTTATTCTGTTCACGACCTTTGGGTCTCGTTTTCCTTTGGCTGCTACACATATTTCATGCCTTGTGGTTATAGGCTGATGTGAAAATCATGAAATGCTTGTTGTATTGTAGACTATTTATCTAAGTAGCTCTATAGGTGTACTTTGGTTATCCAAGTAGCTCTATAGGTGTACATTGGCCTTATATAATTATTATCCACTGACTGGAACGGGGTTGAGAGAACATGGTTCTGTAGACTATAAGGGATAGACTGAGTGAGCTTCCTAGAGAGTCTTAGTTATTATAGACTACAGATGGGATGAACTGAGTGAGCTCCCAGAGAGTCTTGGATTTTATAGACTACAGGACGGTAGACCGACTGCACTTCCTCAGAGATTCTTGCCTTGTTTGAATCTTTTTAAGAACCATCCCAGGCTAGAGGAGGAATTGACCGAGTGAGATTCCTCAGAGAGTCTGTGGTATACCTGAGGCTATAGGAGGAATTGACCATTATAGCATCCTCATAGAGTGTCTAGACCTTAAGGATAAGAGGTTCAGACCACATGATCTTCCTCAAGAGTCCCTGACTACCCTAGACTATAAGGGGAATTGACAGAGTGAGCTTCCCTAGAGAGTCTCATAAATTAGTATGACCAACCAGTGGGGTAAGGCTGACTGCACTTCCCAGAGGGTTGTGGTACTTCTTGGATATGACCAGAAGGGATGGCTACGAGTACTTCCCATAGGGTTTCCAGCTTTTTATCTGTTGTTTCACTGCTGTTGTTTGGTTGCGGATTGTTTTCTGCTATGTATCATCCTGTTTTACTGCTTACTATTACTGCCTATTGCTTGCTGTTGCAGTTTACTGCTTATCATAAATTTACCTGAAATATACTCAATGACTGTTAGGCACAAATCTTTGGGTGAATTCCTACTGCGATTTTATCTCTCACCCTATTTGGGCCATGATTTTGGGCACAGGAAGACAATTTTTTTTGCAGGTATAGACAATGGCACGCACCCTTAGACTTCTGGAACTTGATTTCTTGGAGCAGGTGAGAATGGGACCAAGGTTTGGATTGCAATGATGAGGAGCTGTTTATTTTTTTTCTTTTTGTTATTGTTTTGGTAATGTATTGTTTCCATTTTTGTGACTTTTTTGGCTTCATTCCTAGTTATGTATCATGCATCATTTCATATATATATATATATTACTTAATTTTTTGATTTAGTCTTCCGCTGTTTATATTGTTGGTTATTACTACTTCCGCTATTACATGTTTATTTTTCTTCCACTGTATACTATACCAATGAGGTAATAGTCTCCCCATTATCACACCCAAGGCCCTCACTACTAGTTTGAAGCCTCTGGAGTTTGGGTAAATGTTCTTGAGGCCATGTGACCGACTGGGTACGGGGCGCCTCTAGGTGGCATCCAAAACTGTGATGTTACAAAGTGGTATCAGAGGAGGTTTTCTTTTCTATTGCTTTACTATATGGAGACTTTATCCAAGGATAGGATGAATTCGGTACTTATTAATAAGATGTTCCCGGGAGTAGCTAACCCGTGTATAGGGAAAACCCATACTACCATGTTTATTGTAGTTTTCTGCTATTGAGATTTTACGGTTGATAGGATTTCACCTATAGTGATTCACATGCTTTGTATTGTTATTGTTTTGATGTTATGATTCTATTTACATTTCAACTCAATTAGATGAGGGTATGTCATCTCATGCATCATATATGAACTTGTAGAAATCACATTCCATGCATTCTTGTCATGCCATTTAGGGTGCATTAGCGATTGCATTCTATTGTGATAGACGTTGTGTAGATTATGCATGATGTTGTGATATATGTTTGATAGAATCTCTTCTACTTGGTAGATAATTGTTTGTATTGAAATTTGTTTAAATAAACGCCAAATTTAGATTATTGAGGTGTTATGGGTCCTCTTGAATCGGACATTGGTGGATCATGATCAGGTTTTCTCTTGTAATTGACTGTAGGGGAAGCCAAGATTTATTCGTGGGGAGTATGGGCCCTCACGAATCAGAATTTTCCACCTATTTACCTTGTTTTTCGTGTTTTTGGGCTTCTAAACAGTTTCAGAGATACTTCCCAGAAAAACCCGGAATACACAGCGTGTACTTTCTGGTTACACGCTGTGTACCTTTTAAGCCGTGTTACGGATTGTGTGTGCACAAACACAGTGTTGTGAACATAACGTCAGGATCACGCCATGTACGCTATTTACACACCGTGTAGTGTAGAACCTTGTACCTGGACGTGTCACTAACAACACGGGTTGGGGAATCTCGAGTAGAACACGTCGTGTTGTAAAGTTACATGGCGTGTAGTTCTATCTAGGTACCCGACCGTGTCATGGAAAACACGGGTCGACGTGACCTTATATAAGACACGCCATGTCACTTTTAGACCACGCCGAGTAGTGTTGCTCAGGTACCCGGCCATGTCACGAACATCACAGGATGGAGTCACCTTCTCCTATACACACTGTGTTTGTTCATAACACGCCGTGTAATGGCCAGCCATGTAGATGGCCGTGTAACTAACAACACGGGCCGCCGAGTCAGTGTCTAGTACACATCGTGTCCCTAGGGAAAACGCCATGTAGTCTGAGGATAGTTTGAACCATGTGAGTTTTCCATGTAAAGAGACTCGGGCAGGGGAATAGTCTTCAAGTACACGATGTGTGTTAGGTCAACACACCGTGTAGTTTGAGGTGTCACACGACCTGTAGGGCAGGTGTACACGCCAATGTTAGTGGAAAAAAAAGACATGTCGTGTAGTCGTGTTTTGTAAACTTGTCTGTTTTTCCCATGTTCCTGCTTTGTACTCTTGTGTTCTTTGTCCTTGTTTTTCTGATCTAAGGTGTACTTTTGATCTTTTAGAGATATGCCTCTGAGACGTCCTCGAGTTGTACGTCTGTCGTCAGGCAGTGATCAAATGCCTGATATGGCGAATCAGGGACTTCCTGCCAATCCTACAGTCGAGGCAGCCTTGGCACCGGCTGTCATACCCGTTGTAGGCGCCGCATTAGAGTTTAGGGAGGAATTCTTGAGGATGATACAGACCTTCCAGGGAGCGCCACCTCCTACCCCGTTGATGTCTGAGTTGATGTGGATTTTCCAGCAGCAACATCCTCCTACGTTTTCAGGGGATGGAGGACCTCAGGCTACAGAGTCATGGATAGAGGCCACACTGACCATCATTGAGCACCTAGAGATCTCTCCAGATAAAAGGGTAATGTTGGCTACTTATATTTTCTGGGACACCGCCAAGAGGTTGTGGGAGGTGATCTCACGGTCAGGGCGTCAGCAGGATATATATTTGGATGAGTTTCAACGCACCTTCTATGACTAATTCTATTCGAAGACCCTGAGGGCCGACCGAGACCGGGAGTTTATGAGTCTGAAGTAAGGTACTCTCTCTGTTATGGGGTACTCGTCTCGTTTCACTGAGCTGCAGCATTTCACACTGATCCCAGCAGGTGATTAGTTGTTCAATTCTATGAAGTTTGAGGAAGATATCAGGAAGGATATCTGTTCCCAGGTGAGTATCTTCCAGTTGACAATGATATCCTCCATCATCAACCAGACGCTGATCACTGAGTGAAATCTGAGCGATTTTGGAGTAGTGAGCCAGGGTGGCTCATCATCCAGAGCTGGTGTTCCTCCTACGGACAGTAGGAAGAATCGTAGAGAGTCTTCTCGAGGAGATCTAGGTTCGTGGGATGCATCTTCTGGCAGCCAGGATGTATGCTACCATTGTGGTAGGAGTGGGAATTCTAGGCCTCAGTGATAGAGAGATACGATGGAGTGCCGATCTTGCGGCAAGATGGTACATATTCAGCGTTTCTGTTAAATCTTATCACCTTTAGCTAGTTGTAGGGGTTCCTCTATGACCCTGCGTTCTGGAGATTCTTTTCCATTTTCCCACCAGTAAGGGAGCTGGAGTTCTTCCGGCTGTTCAGGCCGAGGTGGAGGTCGTGGCCGTGGTGCTCAGTCGCCAGGTCATCAGCGATAGTAGAGTGGATCAACTCAAAGCGGTCAGCCAGGGGCGCAGGGCCATGGTGCAGGCCAGTCATTCACCATGGATTAGACCTATCCGGAGTATTATCCCGACCCTCCTACAGTTCTAGGTATGATCTTAGTACCCTTAGTTTTATCTTCAACCCTTTTCGATACTAGTGCTTCCCATATCTTTATCTCTGTTGGAGTTGTGGAGAGACTTGGGCTCTGTATCTCTTCATCTGCCGACCTGTTGACCCCTGAAACGCCGTTGGGAATGAGTACATCTAGCGTACGACAGTGCAGAGAGTTCCCTCTTGAGGTTACAGGGTGTTATTTCTTATGGGACCTCTATGTCATAGAGATGACGGGCTATGACATCATTCTCGGTATGGACTGGTTGGTTCCCTTCCAGGAAGCCATTGATTTCTATCGCTATAGAGTGATTTTCATATAACCAGATGGAGGATCATTCTTCATAGAGGCGAGTGGGATGTCTTGGCGGGTAGAGCTAGACTAGAGTGTCACAGGCAAGGGGAATTTACAGCCCAAATTGCCAGTCTTTATCTGGATGGCATGGGGACTTCACAGTTAGACTTTCCTCCAGTGGTGGATCATTTCATGGATGTCTTTCCAAAAGACTTTTTAGGTTTACCTCCAGAGCATGATGTAGACTTCTCGATTGAGCTAGTTCCAGGAGTGGCACCGGTGTACATTCCTCCATATAGGATGGCTACACCTGAGTTTCAGGAGCTCAAAAAGCAGTTGGAGTAGTTGCATGAAAAGGGTTTCATCTGACTCAGTACTTCTCATTGGGGTTCGCCAGTCTGGTTTGCAATGAAAGCAGACAACACCCTTCATCTTTGTGTGGATTATCTAAAGCTAATCCAGTTGACGGTCAAGAATCGATATCCCTTTCTGAGGATCGATGACCTCTTTGACAAGATTCGAGGATCCTGGGTGTTCTCGAAGATCAACTTGAGGTCTGGTTATCACCAGTTGTGCATTAAACCATAAGATATACCTCTGAAATATTTTAGGAGTAGGTATGGTATTTACAAATATACAATCATGCCGTTCGTTCTCACGAATGTGCCTGCAGTTTTCATGGCACTGATGAACTGAGTGTTCCATCCATACATGGACTCCTTTGTCATGGTCTTCATTGATGATATCTTGGTGTACTCTCACACTCGACATGATCATGCCACACATCTTGAGATCATTCTGAGTACACTGAGAGAGCATCGGTTGTATGCTAAACTCTCGAAGTTCCACTTTTGGATGGATTAGATTCACTTCCTGGGTCATGTTATCTCGGAGACTAGAGTATCTGGGGACCCAGAGAAAGTGAGAGCTGTAGTTTCCTGGGAGCATCCGAAGAACTTTTTTGAGGTACAGAGTTTCGTAGGGCGGGCTATATTCTACAGACACTTCATTCAGGACTTCTCATGCCTAGATGTACCGTTGATAGGTTTGACCAATAAAGGGGAGAAGTTTTTATGGTCAGATTCTTGTGAGTCATCCTTTCAAGAGCTGAAGGAGAGGTTAACGTCAGCACTAATACTAGTATTTCTAGAGTCGAACAAGGGCTACATTGTTTATTGTTATGCTTAGGGTATCGGGCTAGGAGTCGTGCTTATGAAGGGAGATGGAGTCGTTGCTTATGGGTCTTGTCATTTAAGGCCACATGAGAGGAACTACCCGACACACGATCGGGAGTTGGCAGTATTTGTTCATGCCTTACGTTGATGGAGACACTATCTTCTTGGAAAGAACATTTTGGTTTTCACTGTCCATAAGAGTCTCAAGTACATCTTTACTTAGTGTGATCTGAATCTGAGACAGCGTAGGTGGGTCAAGTATCTTCAGTCTTTTGATTTCGATCATGCCTATATGCCAGGAAAGGGCAATGCAGTGGCAGATGCGTTTAGCATATGAACTTAGATTCTGGCAGTTCAAGAGGCCAGTAGTGAGTGGCATCATATGGATCTGTTATCTGAGAAGCACTTAGAATTGAACGACAGGCAGGGACAGACTATCATATCTTCTGTTGTTGTTACCTGTACACTTCTTGATCAGGTACGAATGAGGCAACTATCAGACTCAAAGCCCTTGGTCCTGCGGGAGAGTGTGTCAGGAGGGGACCATCTTCTTGGATGGACAGTGGGCGAGGATGAGATCTTGCATTTCTAGGGACGTGTATGGGTGTTAGTAGACATACGTGAGGAGTTTTTGTGGGATTTTCATTCCTCAGTCAGGGCAGTTCATCCTGGCATCACCAAAATATATTGGGATCTTCATCGCCAGTACTGGTGGCCAGGTATGAAGAGGGATGTTGCTGGTTTTGTCAGGAGATGATCTAATTTTCAGCAGGTGAAAGCAGAGCATCAGCGATCAGCATGGCTTTTATAGCATTTACCAATTCCAGAGTGGAAGTGGAACGATGTCACGATGGACTTCGTGACCAGGTTACCGAGGTCACCTCGGGGAAGTGATGTTGTTTGGGTTGTCGTCAATAGGCTTAAGAAGGTTGCACACTTTTTTCCGATCAAGGAAACCTTTAGTATTAATGATCTAGGATGACTATACATCAGAGAGATTGTACGTCTACATGGTGTTCCACACTCCATTGTTTAAGATAACGATGAGCGCTTTACCTCTCAGTTCTGGCAGGGACTTCCGAAGGCTTTGGGTACACATGTAATCTTGAGTCCAATATACCATCCCCAAACTGATGTCCAGTTCGAGTGCATGATCTAGGTGCTTGAGGATATGCTCCGAGCTTGCATTCTAGACTTAATTGGTTCTTGGGAGAAGCATATACCTCTTCTAGAGTTCACCTACAACAATAGTTTTTCGGTGACCATTCAGATGGCACCATACGAGGCCTTGTACGATAGGCCATGCTGATCACCCTTATGCTAGTTGGAAGTAGGAGAGGAAGCTTTTCTAGGACCTCATCTTGTTCCGGACACCTTAGAGAAGATAGAATTGATTATGAACAGGATGGCTACAGCACAGTCCTGACAGAAGTCATACACTGATCAGCGGAGACGATCATTGGAGTTCAAGGTTGGGGATCATGTTTTCCTCCGTGTCGCACTGAGGTTGGGAAACAAGAGGATTCAGAGACAAGGTAAGTTTTCACCGCGGTACATCGGGTCGTTTGAGGTTTTGGGGAGAGTTGGGTTGGTTGCCTATTGGTTGCAGCAACCTCGGAGGTACCAGGCCATGAACAACGTCTTCCTCATCTCTCAGCTCTGACGTTACATTTCAGATCCATCTCATGTCTTTCAGCCCAAGGAGGTTGAACTCAAAGCGAATGCATCATTTGAGGAGCATCCTATCTATATTGTCGATTGCAGTACAATGGTGCTCCGAGGCCATTCTGTTCCTCTAGTACGAGTGCTATGGTAGCACAGGCGTGTATAGGACGAGACTTGGGAGAGGGAGGCCGATGTACGATCATAATGGCAGGTTCTGTTTGAGGATTATTCTTCTACGCGCATCTAGGGAAATTCGGGGACAAATTTTTTTAAGGGAAGATTTTTGTATGAACCCGTATCTTCATTTCAAGTATGCCTTTCTTTTTCTGGAGTTTTTAGGTAAAATGGAGTTTCTGGAAAATATCGAATTACACACCTTGTACATTCGGAGTACACGCAGTGTACTCTTATCTGGCTCGAAGCCGTGTGTTGGCCATGCTTGGGCCACAGACACGATGTGTAGGGGTGACGTGTAGGCCGATTTTGGCGGAGTATGGAAAAAAACTAGTACACGCCTTGTACTCTAAAAGTACACGTTGTGTACTTTTTTTCACTAAACGCACTGGGGTCACGCCTGACGGACATAACACACCCCTTCTCCAGGTTCATTGTCTGAGAGCGACCCGTACGGCCAGATCTTCCCCGAGCCCCCTCCTCTCCGTCCGTTCTCCGATTTGAGCACTGTCGATTGCATTTGAATAGAAGCGGTTAGTTATCCATTCTTCTTGAGCCTTTTTTTTCCAATTCTTCCTCCTTCTCAAGTTATCTAAGGTTGACCATTTTGTGCGTTTTCTCAGATTTACGACGTTCTAGAGAGAATTATCCATCGTGGATCAATTATATCGATCTCATAGGCTCGAGGTAGGTGGTTTGTGCCTTACCGTTCATAGTATCTGAGTTTTATGGGAAAATTTCCACTGATACCCATAAAAGGGGTATTGCGTGTTTACATTTTTCCATTGCTGTTTTCTTACCTTGATTGTATGAATGTGTAGAGATAATTTGACCATGTTAGAGGATAATGTGTTTTGCGTGGATGTATTTTCCCTTTCTTTTTTCTGTTCATGACCTTTGGGTCTCATTTTCCTTTGGCTGCTACACCTGTATCATACCTTGTGGTAATAGGATGAAGTGAAACTCATGACATGCTTGTAGCCGTGTAGACTGTTTAGCTAAGTAGCTTTATAGGTGTACTTTGGTTATCCAAGTATCTCTATAGGGGTACTTTGGCCTTATAGAATTATTATGCACTGACTGGCACGTGGCTGAGAGAACCTGGTGCTATAGACGATAAGGGACAGACTGAGTGAGCTTCCAAGAGAGTCTTAAATATTATAGACTACAGAGGGGATAAACCGAGTGAGCTCCCAGAGTGTCTTAGATTTTATAGAATACTGGAGGGTAGAACGAGTGCTCTTCCTCAGAGAGTCTTGCCTTGTTTGAATCTCTTTAAGAACCTTCCCGGGATAGAGGATGAATTGACTGAGTGAGTTTCCTCATAGAGTCTGTGGTATACCTGAGGCATTAGGAGGAATTGACCATGATAGCTTCCTCTGAGAGTCTATAAACCTTGGGGCTAAGAGAGTTAGACCATGTGATCTTCCTCAAGAGAGTCCCTGATGACCCTAGACTATTAGGGGATTTGACCGAGTGAGCTTCCCCAGAGAGTCTCATAAATTCGTATGACCAACAAGAGGGGTTAGGCTGAGGGCACTGCCTAGAGGGTTGTGGTAAATCTTTGATAGGACCAGAGGGGATGGCTGCGAGTACTTCCCAGAGGGTTTCCAGCTTCTTAGCTGTTGTTTCACTGTTGTTGTTTGGTTTTGGATTCTTTTTGCTATGTATCATACTGTTTTACTGCATATTGTTACTTCCTATTTCTATGTTAGTGTTGTTTACTGCTTATTGTAATTTTACCTTCCATATACTCATTTAATTTTAGGCACATATCTTCGGGTGAATTTCTACTGGGATTTTATCTCAAATCATGTTTGGGACATGCTTTTCGGCCCAAGCAGAATTTGTTGTTGCAGGTATAGAGAAGGGAAAGTGCCCTTAGACTTATGGAACTTGTTATCTTGGTGTAGGGGAACATGGGACCATGCTTTGGCTTGCGATACTGAGGAGATGTTTATTTTTTTCTTTTTGTTGTTGTTTTGGTATTGTAGTTTTTCCAGCATTGTGACTTGTTTGGCTGCTTTCCTAGTTATGTATCATGAATCATTTCTTATATATACATATGTTCTCCTGTTTGTTGATTTAGTCTTCTGCTGTTTATATTGTTGGTTATTACTACTTCTACTATTGAATGTTTATTTTTCTTTCGCTATGTACTCTACCAATGAGGGCATAGTTTCACCACTATGACACCCAAGGCCCTCACTGCTAGTCGGCAGCCTTTGGCATTTGGGAAAATGTGCTTGAGGCCATGTGACCAACTGGATATAGGGCACCTCTAGGTGGCTTCCGGAACCAGGATGTAACATATATGTATATATATGTATATATATATATTTACTATATTTTAATAATTTCAATATTTATTCTTCTTCATTTCAATATATATCTATATTTTTTAAAAATTTATATTTTATTAATAAAACTTATCAATTTTCCAAATATTTTTAATGTATACTAATTTTTAATTATTCAATTTCACCCATATTTAACATGCATGAATTAAATATTATATTTTCATTAATAGTTTATAATTATATTTTAAAAAATAGTTTTATAAATAAATATATTTATAAAATTATATTAGCTATATTTATATATTACTATATTTATACTTATAAATAAATTAATATTATTTTTTAAAAGTGATTTATTTATTTATAAATAAATCATTAGGTATATATTTAAAAAATTATAAATATATAATAAATGTAATTAAATAATTTATATATTTACTATATTTAAAAATAAATTTATATTTATATTTATATTTATTTATTATATAAATATTTATATAAATATATATAATTATATAAATATATTTATTAATATAAAAATATAATAAATAATAAAATAATTACTATGTTAAATATATTTATATTTATTTTTATTTTTATATCATGTATATATATATTATATAACTAGATATAAATATATTTAGAATTATATTTTAGTAATTATAAATATATTTACAAATATATTTATTTATCAATGAATATTTAATATATTAATAAAATTATATATTTAAAATTATAATTAAAAATATAAATTTTTTTAAATTTTTTTTATATAATTATAAAATAAAAATAATGTGTTTTAATAAATTTAAAATTATAATAAATATATTTAAAGAATGAATATATTTAATATATATATATATATATATATTGAAATAAAAACATTTATAATCATATAAAAAATTGTGTACAAATTTTTAAAAATATTTTATGTATAATTATATTTATAATCTTTTAGTAGTGCTAAAACATTAGCACTGAAAATCTATGTCTTTTATCAGTGCTTCATTAGCGGTGATAAAGATGGATTTTATTAACTCTAAAAAAGTGATGGTGAAGATATCTGTTATCATCACTTATTAATATAATGCTGATACATAGTATATTTTTCTACACATCATTTGAAATTCTAATAAATCCATGAGAATATTTCAATTAATTTTTATTTAATATATAACAATGTGTAATGTTTATAATGGATTTGGAAAATATTTTTGTTGAAATCCATGCATGGACTCAATGGTATTCTATGGATATTTATTAATTTATTTTGAAATAAATATTTTATCATTTCATGTGTTTGATCATATTTATAAGATGCATTCCATGCCAAATTTTATGAAAAATTAAAGGCTGATACTATATTCTTGGATTTAAAGGAAGTTACAATGTTTTACCGAAATAATTGAAATATAAAAAGGATATGTTTCTAAATATTTCCAATATATTAAAATTTTTTATTTTTGAATGAAAGGAACATAACATGAAACCGTGAGTTAGAATTTGTTTAATAGTCCATCTAGAGATTTAAAATGGTTTTATGACTCATTATTGCCTCATCGATCACCCCTTGTATTGTGTATGCCTGATATTGTATGTTTATCAATATATAATGTATGTATGATGTGAAAGGGTTTGTTCTATTCAACGTTGAAAGAGGCTAGGTGTGTGATATTTCAGTTCTCAATATATGTTTGCATTTACATTCTATTCTCACCTACCGACTAGGTTAGTTGGTCCTGGGAATGATGGGTAACTAAATGGTAACTTGGTTGACATAAAACTCTAGTTTATCGTTTTATAGCTATAGTGGGTAGGTTTTTTGTGTAGGATTAGATTATTAAGTAACTTAAACTTTTTTAATTTTGTTTTAAAAATAAAAAAACATGATGACTCTTAAAATGTAATCATAAAATATTGTTCCTTCCCACATAATTAGACCATCCATTATCTCACCACTGATGACATCACTAAATAAATTTTCATTATTGGTCAAAGTCAAATTATTCATTTAGGTTATAGATAAAGGAAATGAATTTATTTTTAATAAAATCAATATATTGAAATGAATACTTAACTAGGTATATTCATAGTATCTAAAATCATGTTTTAAAACTAAATTCATGTTCACTAAAAGAACTAATGTTATTAGAACATAAATACATACAAAATAGAAATTTATTTTCATGAAAATATGTCTAAGACATGTGATTTTTTTGAAAATGAAAATTATGATGACCGTTTTATTAAAAAATAATATAAGTGAAATATAAATGATTGGAGGGTTCGTTCAATTATTTATTTCCTCATTTAAAGAATACATCTGAGATTATAGACAAATTGGTAGGAAGAATCATAATATCATACCTACATGATTTAGATTCAATAGGTCAATGAGACCAGGAAAACATGGTCCTGTTCAAATATGAGTAGTCTTTTAGATGCCTTGATTTCCAAGGAAGAATATCTAGGAATTATTAATCATACATAAAAAACATTCCTCTTTATGAAGTGCTTGAATAACAGAAGGATTTTTGGGGGAATCATCCTCTATCTCATAAAACTTTCCAAATGTACCTGGTTTTTTCTTAATTTATTAATTTCATCAAAAAACAATTATAGTTTTTCACCATTGCCTATATTTGAAATCCCCTCAATAAGAGAGGTTACAAGTTAACAATGATCTCCATTTTTATGGTTTACTTACTAATAATAGACTTTATAAAGAGTCTGTATCTATTAAACATTATCCAAAGACCATCATGTTTCCTTTTAGAAATTACGAGAAGGCTCTATGTACATTTTTATGGAACCAACAGTAATGTGCTCATTTACCTAGTTACTCTTGGATTATCCACTTATAATAGAAACCATATTTTTATGTGTTTTATGATTTCTCAATTTCTTCCAATAATTAGCCTCATGATTCCTCTATAATTATAAAAAGAACCAATAACATTCTGACGATATTTATACTTGACTTAACTAGTAATTTGGAAATCTGAATAGAAATTCGATAGTCTTCCATATTCATCATTTAAATAGTTATCGTCTTCTAATACTGAAAAGACTGATTTATCACCCAAAAATTTAATTATTTCAACATCCACCAGGACACTAGCATATTCACTGAATTTTAAAATCTCTGTGTTCGAATAATGTTTTATTAGATATCCAACAATATTGGCCATATCTAATAAAATATTAGGATGCCACAAGATCCAATTAGGAATAATAATCTTAATTCAGGCTTGTTATTTACTATTTTATAAATCAAATGTATTAGACTCAAAATATCATTATTGAATGAAGACCATACTTGGAGTTAATGGAATTCAACCAACCTCTCTTGCCTTGTGTTTTTTATAGTCTTATGGGAAAACAATATAACATAAGCCCTCACTCATGGGAATACAAATCCATTAAAAAATAACCTATATAGAGGTAATCATTTAAAAAAATTCATAAATTTTAAAAAAAATTCCTTCAGTGGGGAGAACAAGATTAGAAATTATATTATTCTAAAAAGTTATGAATCTATAAATAATAGACTCCATTTTTCATAATATTTACAAAACCATCATTTTTGTGGAATGAAATATGACTTATGTTTGATTCCATTGCATATTATATATCACCATAACATAAGAATATGGTTTTCATATTTGAATATTCCCCAACCGAGATACCATAATTCCACCCATCTACTGATCATCCCACAATGGTCATGACCTCATTCCCATGTCATTGTGTTCTACCCTCTACAACAACCAAACAAATATATCATTGATTCATAGACTCAACATGAGTAACCCACGAACTGTGGGATATGAATACATTAGAGGATGTTTCCATAGTATGTCTCGCATTTCTCAACTTAGTATTAAACACCACAGTATTTCACATCCCTATGTTAACCATCAAGGGATGATAAAGACCATGGACCTCGGCCACCACCCCTCAACCCGTCGTGCTCCCTTTTCTTCGACAGTTGACACCAAGTTCAACTGAAGCCTGTTAACCTTTGCGAAACCTTATCCTACCACCAATAAGAATAATTAATAGATATTTTTCATCATGGTCACCCTAGAAATGAAACTATATCTATACGATTCAATAGTTCCCACAACACTCTTCGTAACTAGTAGAAGATTTATCTCAGTTTCATCACCTCCGACCAGCAAAAAAGATCAATTAATGTTTGTAATCCCCATTCATGGGTAACCGTAGAATTAAAATACCCAAGATTCACCATCTCTCAAGGTCTCCCTAACCCATGAAATAATACTCCCACCCTAAGGACCATCTATGAAATGTGAATATTCAGGTTACATTATCACAATTAAGTGTGGAAAATTAACAAAAACATATAATATATATATTCATTTATGGATATTTGAAAAATTAAATTGAAATTATAGAATTTACAATAATTAACTAATATTTAAATAAAATAATTTAAATAGTTAAATATTTTAATTACAAAATATAATTTCATTGGAAATATAAGTTCAAAACATGTAAACATGTTAATGAAACTATACAAAATAAAATAAGAATTAATATATATTTTAGAAAATCCACATGTTGTGGTTTCCATCCCACGACAACAAATATCATTAAAAAATATTATCTGGTCATCTTCTGGCACAAATATATCTATAAATTATCAATTTTAGCTATCAACACACTATCTCATCGCTCTGTCACAATTCATAAACAACCCAAATCATCCCATGATCTTCTAAACATTCACAATAGTTTACAAACGCAAAACATGTTGTAACTCAATTTTTGGCTCACATACAAAACAATCCAAATCCCTTATTGTCATCTCACCCAGGGTTCTAGATAACATCCAATTTGACTCACACATAGATAAATTCAAATCAAACCTATGTTCGATATCACAAATGAACTATGTATGACACCGAATTATATTTAGAAAACTATTTTTTGATGTCATGAATATCTTTAAATCCATATTGATGTTAATTATTGAATTAATTTTATGTTAAGAAAAATATTAGATGTTTGGCTTCTTATATGATTTTTTTTGAAAATGGTTTTTAATAAATGAATTGTCCGCTTACTGAATTTTTAAACAAGACAATGGGAACCTCATTATTTTGGAAAACAGTAGAGGATAATCCTGATTGAATTTTAATTGTTAATTTACTCTTGTCTTCTGAAAAAATTCCTTATCCATATCATGTTTATATAACTTTTATTACATGTTTAATAATAATGATTTATTTTAGACTATGTGGGGTCCTACATTGTATTTTCTTTTAAATAAAATTTTAAATTTAATTTTTGAAAAAGAAAATTTGGACTTAAATGTTAATTTTTGGTTTGAAATAAAAAAAGTTTCCCTTCAAATGAACTAAAATTGACTCGCTGCATTAAAACTCAAGAAGATATTTCAAAGTAAAATTATAATGTTTTAAACATTTCAAAGTGCACAAAATTGAATGGAAATGGTTTTAAAACTTTAATTTAGTATTAATGGTTTTTGAATTTTATTTTAAAATGATCCAGATGAGGTTACTGATTTTTATAGAAAAGTGTAATTGTATCCCACTATGTGTTTTGAAATTTTTTTGTCAATATTAATTAGAAATATTTAGAAAATTGATTTCAGGCGGGGTTTTAAATATTCACAAAGAATCCTTTTTTAATTTTCAAAGTGGTTTGGAGATGATATTCAGAATTTATAAATAAAAATTTGTAATTGGAAAGGGATTTATTTCTTGGGGAGTATTTTTTTTAATTTGATTGATTTAAATATAGAATTCGAAATTCGTTTTTAGTCATAAGTTCATTAATTTCTTATTCAATAATATATTTACCTAAACCTAATTTTATAGTGGTCATTAACATATTCATTATTTAATTATGGGCAATATGACTGATATGTTTTTCTTCTTATATAATAACTAGGAGACTCTCCATAATGTCTAAAATAAGTTGTATTATGAATCAATTCATATTGTTCCACTATGAGATAATATTTTATTCTATTTGAAATAATTATTCTATTGATAGGATAATGGGTCATGTATAATCCTGATAAGTTTATCATGTATCTCAACCCATTTGGAATGGGTAATAGGGTAATAGAGATTAAGGTAACTACGAACATGTATTATATGATCAATTCATCTTTCAAACCGTGTTTTTTCTTAGAAAATTTTAAGCATTAGGCACCAGACTATGAAATGACGACAGATGATTCACCAACACCCATCAATGGAGTATTTATATTTGAGGAGAAAGTTGGCATAATCATTACCTTCATCTCCCAAAAACTATTATTGAATTTTGTTTCTTTGGGCTCATCCCCTATCACTTCTAGACATGGACCAATGTTTTTTAATCTACACTAACTAGTTATCATCCCAAACCGGGTACCAAGGATAGTTTTAGATGAATTTAGAGGTTAACACCTATTCTATTATAGTACTTGTTTTTTTAAATTTAATTACCCATTTACATAAAAAAATATGAAATTTTATGAAACAATCAATTGTTGGGTTCCCATTATTATAATTATCTATAACATTCACCTTCGATAATGAATATAGTTTGAGAATATATATATATATTGAACAAAATTAATATTTTATGAACCTAGTAGGATGGATATGAATCTAGAATGGATGAACTCTATTCATTTTATAAAATCATATGAATATATGGTTGAAGAGTTTATCATATATAAAATAGAGAATTAATACGAACCTTCTCAAATACATTTTCCTTGTTTACATTTTTTTATTAAATAAGAATTATTCTGACAGAGTTGGAAGAACATTTTATTTATCATGAAATATATAAAATCTATAAATAATGGACTAAACATTGTGAAAACTATACATGCACCCTAATTTGGATGATAGTAAAATTTACGGAACAATTGATATGAATACCATTGTAAATTATAATAGAGATCACGTGAATGAAAAGGAAAAGGAAATCGATGATGACCTTCATGAATATATTATGTTTTTTGAGAATTTTAATATATTTTATAAAAGATCATTGAACACGAGTTTTACTAAATACACAACATTGTAAGCTGTATTGAAGGTATAAAATTTAATAGTTGGTAATGGATAGAGAAAAATCGGCTTTACTGATCTAATTGGTCTCCTCGATGATATTATAATAGAATAAAATGAAATTCCCTGTAGATCATATAATGTTAATGAAATAAAAATTTCAATTATAATGATCTCTATAAAGTTCATTGTTTTCCAAAATAATGTATATTTTTTTTCTCAAGGACCATTAATAAATCATAAATTTCCTTATGTGTGGCACAGATCGATATAAGAAAAATGAATCAAGTCCTTGAATATTTTATGGTAATTTTATATCATTAAAAGTTTTATAAGACTAAGGGGAAGTGAGGAATCCCAGAGAAAATGGAAATGAAATATAGATAACATAATTAAATATGGTAATATAAGTTATCTAGATGATTCTTCTCAGTGGATGAAAAATCATTATGAGTTTCCTGAATTTCGAAATAAACCCATAATATTTTCTCTTATATTATCTACAGGTGCAAAAAATCCTTTTGGTGTAATAAGTAGTACTAACTGTACATTTCCCACCAGGTTGGTAAATTATATCGTTCCACCATGATCAAGCATGATGTGAAATTACATTAGGTTTTCTCAACTATATCTAGATAAAAGAAATCTGATATTGATATTAATGTCAATTTGGATATATTGAAAAAATATCTAAAATTGATTTGGGATACGTGTGTTATAATATATGATGCACATTGAAGATATTAATTCACATTGAGGACCATGTTTTACGGAATTATAAATGACTTTTCAGCTTATATAAATCTGTTAGGATATAGAATTAATGGAATGATGTGGTGTCCCATTTCTAAATAATTCCCAAACATAGTTTGGTTGAAGCAGTCATTGAAGACTATGTTTTAGGGTATCAAATATATTTACCTTGACCAAGTTAATATCAATCATGTTGGACCACATTTTATTGAAATATCTTACAATATAGAACACCATATCCACTAAAATGTTATTAACTATACGATACAGTAAATGTTATTAATATTATTTTTGGAAAACCATTTCTTAAAAAATATTATCAAATGATGTTGAATTTTTTTTTTGAATTAATGTATTGTACATCTTTAAAAAGCATATATTCATATTGTTTTC
Source organism: Viscum album (assembly GCA_963277665.1). Taxonomy (NCBI): domain Eukaryota; kingdom Viridiplantae; phylum Streptophyta; class Magnoliopsida; order Santalales; family Viscaceae; genus Viscum; species Viscum album. The sequence continues at coordinate 1,937,500,781 of OY728137.1, forward strand.
ATGCATGTAAAAAAAATTATTTCATAGTGTTATTGGAAAATTAATAAATAATCCCAGAATAAAAATATTGCATAAAAATAAGGATGATTTTGATAGAAATAATGATAAGGTAAGAGTTGGTATTAGTTAAATATAATAAGAATACCTTTTTTTCCAATATATACTTACACTCTATCAATAAATGAAAATTTATTATTTATTATTTTTTTAATAGTGTAAAATCTCTATAGGGATATTCATAAAATATCATGAATGAAATATCAATGAATAATTTGTATTTATGTGTAATAAAATCACATGATATTGTGTTTTGATGTTATAGTCTATTTCCATAATATTACATTTCATTATACCTAAAAATGTAAGACATATATAAACTAAGCTCTTCTACTTTCCTAAATCCATATACTATAAATTTTTATTCCCTCAAAAGTTTTAATTCATGATTTATGAGGTTGTAGTCATAGAATATGAATAAAATATATTCTTGCCTTTGTCATTATATGATTTAATGTTCCACCTAGTGTCTCACCTTTTTCAAGAGATTAAACTATGTGGTCTGGTCCATTATAGATTTATTTACCCCATTGAATAGAATATGATGATTTTTAAATGGTATGGAAAAAATCATTGTAGGTAAAAAAGTATTATTGTAGGATGAAATATTATTGAATAATCTCTTGAATTATCTATAAATTATTTATTATATGTTGGAAGTATCTGTCACCCAATGTGTTTTCACAATTTATACCATGTGGGTTAAAGGATTTCCAAAAGATATGTTACTAAAATTTCCATAAAAGAGTTGATGAAGGTGAACCTTTACATATTACATAATAGTGAATATGTTGAACCATACATTGAATACAACAATGAATACATAGAGATTTGAATCCATCGAGGGATGAAAGGTGGATATCAAATACACATAATAAATTGTTTAAAGGATGGTTCTGAGATCATATTTATAAGGAGTTGTCTAAAATATGAATTCAATTGTCCAATGAAATTGATGGATAACCAGTGGAAAAAATGAAAATTATTCATCCTACAATTATTTTCTAATCAATGGTAATAAAATATATAATAATTATAATAATGGATAAAATATTATGATAAAAATGGAGTAACAATTGAGGTCGAAGTAATATAAATATCTGCTTACAAGGATATAAATCCAATCTATATGAATATGTCATATTTTTACATTGTTGAATAGATATATGACATGGATTATTAAGAATTTCAAGTGCTGATTTACCATTAAAAATGGGTTGACAATTGGATTGAAATTAATGTCGATGAAATGGAATTTTTGATGAATAATTTCAATGTGGATAGATAAAAAGATGAGTCATTCATAATTTACAAAATGTAAGTGCAATTATTTTGGGTCTCAATTCTAGAAAATAAGGATTAGTTAAATTTTCCACTTATGATAAATAAACTATATGGTTAGATGAAAATTCAATTAAGGAAGGTCCTTTAATTTTTATATGGAAATTATTTCATTTATGTATAAGTGTAAATAATATTGTATACATTATAGGGGAACAGAACAAGAAGATTCTTATTCTTGAGAGATGATCTAAATACCCTAAATCATTTAAAAAAGAAATATATTTCAAGGAGAAGGAGAATGTTTTTTTAATATAATTTTATCCTCATTATATTATCTATTCTCTACTAAATTATCTCAAAATAATTTATAATTTTGATACTAATGGAGACAATATAATTATCACATAATTATGTTAATGTTCATATGAAATAATAGTCTATTGATGCTAAAACTAGAGAATTATTAGGGGACCAAAAACATATTGATGAAAAAAATATTGATGATGCCACACAGGGATGAATAAAATTATCAAGAATAGAATTATAGTAAAAAATTGAGGATGTATTTAATCAACATAGCCAAACTTTTGAACCCTACAAGTCAATGATCATTTTTTATCATGGGATAACAACAAGGATAAATTTTTTGATTGATATTGACTCATGGAGACATGTCCATATTATAATTATAAAACCCTATAGGGAAGATATTAAGTTAATATTACTATATACTAACTCTATTTTACATAAAATATATAATGAATAGTGGATTTAATTTTAATTAGTCCTTGCAATATTTTTTTGTTTTAGAATATTAATTAATGAAATATTAATTAATGGATTCTAGAAAATATCATTAAGCCTTCCAGTATCTTCTTATAATGTTAGATCTTAAGGATGCTATGGGGAATTAAATATCCCACCAAAAAATTAGTTATGCACACACTATAAAGCATGAAACATTTAATTCATTCATCAGTAATCATGATGAGAAATCATTTTAGGTGCATTAAATTTGATAATATATTATTTGAAACTATTTGTTATATCCTATTTGATTCCAAATTATTAAATTATGAAATAGAAAAAATGTTGTGGAAATGAATAACATGCATCAAAACCAATGATCCCCTATCACAAATAAAGGATGGGTTATGGTTCAGTAGAGAATAAAATAGAATTCATTAAAATCATCATAAAAAGTTTTATGTGATACGAAACAAAACATATTACCTTGTTTATATTATAATTAATGAATTTAAATCCAAATCCACATTCATCCCACTTCATGTGTTATGGAAGGAGTTTTGTGTAAATATGGCGGGTAAACAAGATGATAAAAATAGAAAATAAATATGAAAAACATGTTTAATAATTACATGAATGTAATTTTTTTCTTTATAAAATTATTAAATAAAAATATATATTTATGGTCATGAAATTTTTATAAGGATTTGAAACAAGATTCTATAGTAACTATACCAAAAGTGAAACTAAATTCAGTATATTTCAAGTAGGATTAACAATTTGGTCGTGTTAGAGGAGTATGTTTTCGAGTGTATCCTAGAACATATTTCAGGAAAACCCCCCCGAAAAATACAAATAAGATGTTGAATGGATTTAAGCACAAATTGATGACTTTCATGATCTTATTGTCTAGTATGGTTTCACATAAAAATATATTAGAAAGGATCAAAGTAAAATGGCGGTGAAACAATGATCTGCACATGAAGAACCAGGTGGCCCTACTATCATTGAGTCTAATCATTACCCTCAACCACATACCTTATCAAAGGTAAAAAAAATTTATTACTCTTTCTATTATATGTGACTCAAAAAACATCTGATATCATTATGTTACTAAAATTCTTGTTGGGAAAAACTGAATGTGATTTCTATATTTCAATACCCACACACCACCATTGTGTGAGGGCTACAATGTATAATATATAGATAAAAAATATTCACAATAAATAAATCACAAAAGACCTCACAATAATGGGGATTGAGGTAGATTAGGGTCAGTCCATTGATCCTCCTATGAAACATGGTGATCTGTATATTACAATAGTCAATGATTATATTGTAACATTCATATCAAGCAAATATGACAATATAAAGATTCAAGAGGTGTGTATTTAAAAAAATTCATTTGAGAATCTAATAATAGTTTTTAGAAAATGTATAAAGTGAGTTTTGTTATTATAGATTGATAATGTGATTAGAAAAATGATGGTCAGATCTATACAATCTATTGAATTTAAATTGAAATAAAAAGGACCTTCAAGGAGTACCTTATCCCCACCAGTTCTATAAAAACATTTATTATCATTACAACATTATTAAATGACAACATTTAAATATGAAAATATGTATTAAATTTTATATTAATAATACATTTATGGATCTTTAATTATAGACATAGTTGTTCTCAATAGTATAGATATGATTCTCACATTTTAATGAATGGGAGAATCAATTATGAATACATAAATAAGGTACATTTTCATAATACATATGTCCAAAAAAGTTATAATATATTCTTTAAATTAAACAACTATTAATATTTTCTGTAAGAATTTTTTTTCTTCTATTTAAATGGATAACCATTGGAATCATTATTTGGATTTATGAATCCATGTATGATTTATATGAAAGAAAATTTATTGGGGAACAAAAATAATTGATAAGGAAAAAATGATCTATATGATGCACGTTATAAAAAATAGATGACAAACTCTTTAGGATGCCTACAATGTTGTGGTAAAACACTATAATCTAATCACATGATTTATAATTTAATTTTTCTTATATATTTTATTTTTTTTGTTTTAGGACTCACTAGAGAATAATACCACTCACTCGAGATACCCCAAATATTTATTTTTCCGATATAATTCTTGTATATCCAAAAAACAATTACCACACATGATGTGTATTGTGAATTTTTAATACCGTGTTATCATAATTTTATTGATAATATTTGAATTATATGCTTCCATGTAGGTTTTAATTAGAATTTTATTATTATAGAGAGATTTTCTAATATACACTAAATCATGGAATGATGTTCATGACTAAACAGAAAATTCATTTGGATTACATCAATGAAAAAAAAAGTTATATATGTATTTTACAATAAAAACCTATTTTAAAAAATAGTTTTATTTGTCAAATTTTCAACATTTTATGAAGTAATAAATTAAAAATAATAATGAATATTAGGTTTGAAATTTTATAGGAGATATTATAAAAAATTAAATGACTAGCATCCAACAACAGGTAATTTGAATGATTAATTAAAATTTCATTACATATATTTCATAATCATTTATTACTATATTTTCTTAGTACAGCCAATACTGAGGAAAACCATTATACTCAAAAGAAGTAAATTTGTTTAGAGATGATTTGGTAGTGTAAATGGAATTAGAAAGTTTCATGGTAATATTTTTTGGTGACTAACTTTAATATTTGTGTTCTATTATACGATATGACCATATGAATATATTAGGGGTTTGAATAATTAGTAACAAAATAATTATATATTATTTTTGATATGTTTCTCAAGGATATTTATAATGGGGGAAATCAATTTTTAAAATATTAATATCATGAAGTCATCGTGTTATAATGTATATAAGTATCATGAAGAAGTGACATTCTAATATTAATTTTTTCATCATTTTATTGATTTTTTAGTCAATTTCAATATCATTTTTAGAAGAAAATTAGGCTAATTATTTATATAGGGTTACAACATGTTTGGTGCTAAATGATAACGGTAAATAAAAATATAGTGGATTCACATTGGCAGGTGGTGGAATTATTTGGGCTTTCCATTCATAAAGTAGATGATGATATAATAACTAAGTGTTCTTCAATTTTTATATATTCTGGGTTCACATGACCCATGGTAAATGGGGATCTCTCCTATCTGATTAAGGAATAAAATATCTATCGTTATGAAGATGACTGATGTGTTTGGGTGAAACGTATAGATACCCATTCCATTCTATCATATGATTGGACGATCATGTCGTAATGAAGTGGAATTTAAATAAATAATGAGAGGGAATGAAATTGTAGATTCATTGGGGTTTTAAATTTTATTGCGTTATTATCTAATAAAATATAGTGTTCATAGAGTGGACTTTTGAATTTTGAAAACATAGATGGACTCATTTTATCCTATAGTAGCTCATGAAGAGTTTTTTGATTATTTTATTCACATCTAGTAGTAAGATTTTATTGTTTTTTAATAATAATGACAATTTGGATCATGATGATCATGTATTTTACAAAAAAATCACAAAACATCATGGTGATGTTATCAAGGCTATCTATATTTTTTGTATCACTTTTCTATGGGGCCAGAGTCCTATAATGATATTTATTAAATCAGAATGAAAAAACTAAATTATAATCATAATAATATTTATTTTTGAACTAATAGTTTGAAATTATTAGTATAGTGTGAAAATAAAATAATATTATATGTATAATTCACCATTATATTATTTATTTTCTTATTAATATTTATCTTATAATATTTTTTTATCATCCATTATTTTTTAGGATCATACACTTCTATTTGTTCAACAAATTATTTTGAAATCCATGAAATTAACACATCATATACGCATATGATGTGAATATAAATAATACCACCATAATATCACATTGGATATCAAAATCATTACATGAGTACAGGTTTCTATACAATATTTACTATTTATATAAATAGTTTTCATCAAATCACCATCAAAAAATGTTTTCCCTAGTTCATTACAAATATGCATGTTCACATTCATTAAGTAAAACAATCCATGATCGCAAGATAAATAATAAAAAACTAATCATCATTCTCATTAAAAAAATACATGAGAAAAGTGATGTTCCTATTTATTATGATAAAATAATTATGGTTTTATGTTTGATTTTATCAAAACCAATAATAGTGAAAAAGATATACATATATATAGAACAATCTATTAATATTTAATGGATCCTCTAGATTTTACTGTCATTTGGATATTATAAAGTCATATACATATGATTAATGCTATAAAAAGTGTAAATAATTTATAATGGAGTTTAATGCATTTTGAAAATATAGAATGGGTCATACTAAAAAAATGTTACATCCAAGAAGGTAAATAATTTATCATTGAGTGATATCTTTGAATGTGTAAAAGAAAGATAGATTTATTACATTTAATAAAAACTCAAATGTAAATATTTATGTTTGTTCAATAAATAAATTATAACAGTTTTACACAAATGGGTAATTATTTTTTGGAATAACTAAATGGATACAAAAACGTCATGTATTTTTATGGAATATAAAATGTGTTTTTCAAGTGTTTTGTAGAAGGTAAGAAGTAAAATGTTTAAATAAAGTTGTACAAAAATCCAAAAGTGTAAAAGTTTTTTTTTATTTTTTTTAATAAGTGAATTATTTTTTATTGTAAAGTATATATATATATATATATCATGTTTTTTGGATAGAGTTTCAAAAATGTCTCATATATATCCATAGTGGGTGAATCCAAACTTTTTCAGTCTGAAATCATATTTTAAAACATTTGTATAGGGATTTTAATTATATTTAATAAATATATTTTATAATTTTAAGATGTCATATAGAAAAAATATTTTTAAATATAGAAAATGTAGTGCATGAAAAAAATCCTTTATAATGACATTTATTATTTAGAGACAATAATAAAGAAATATTGTATAGGTAACCACCATCTATATAAGATGGTATTTAATAGTTTATAAGTTCATTTGGTAAAGACCACTGAAGGATGATTAATCTCATATTAGGTTGTCGAATGTGTTTTCTTTTAGGTTCATTTAATATTTCATTAAATTCCTTGTATATTAGTTTTATTTGATAAATAATAATTATATCATAGTGTAATGATATAAAACTAGAACAAATTTCCATCTAGTCTACCTTCTTACCATTTTATAAACTTTTTGAAGTTAATTTCCTCATTATTTTTCCAATAAGAGAGGATTCTTTTGCTGAGTTGGTGTAGTTTGTTCGAAGATGATAATTCTCACGAGATATTGGTCTTTATTGTAGAAATTTTGACAAGGAAAACAAGAAAAATGAATGAATAATGAATACATATATCATGAAATGGTGAGTTCCTACTACTTGTTAAGTAAATTTTTTCATTATTTAACTACTATTTTTATTTTAATTTCCTTATTATTATTATCTAATAATTATTTTTTCCCATATCCTTTAGGAATTCATTATTTCCCTTAAACTAACTACAGTAAGAGAGAAAAGATAAAACATGATTCTTTTGGATGATGTGTTTTGGACATCATGGGGTTTCCTCTTCGATATAAATAGAACAATTATTTCTTTTATGAATTTTCATAGATAGTTGAATGAAAAACACCCATCTCATACTCAATCAGCCACCCCTCAATCTGATACACAATGTGATTGGTATGAATCTAACTGTATGTTTTTAATTATTAATTTAAATTTTAGTTCAAACACACATCACACATTCAAAATTGAGTGAACATATTCCCCAGGATCTGAACTACTTTCAATTATATCTATATTTTAATGAATAAATTTATTTATTTAATATATAAAATAGTAATGAGTTGTTAAACAATCTTATATGTGCACTTATTTAGAAATAGATATAGTATTATATGTTTATGAAAATAAAATCAGTCTCGTACATATAACTAAATTACCACCATAAACTCAAATAACATGAAAAAATCATTCATAAACATAAAAATTAATATGATATTAGTTACAATTAAATAAGTATTGTTGGTGACTAATAAATAAAACAAAACGTCTGTAATTCATATCCTGTATTAAACAAATGGTTATAGGATTTTATAAACCCATAACACCACTAAATATTCATGTTCATTATTCCATTACAAGGTACTTTTGACTTTCTGAAGGAAGATATATTGCCTTTTAATCATCATTGAAAATGCTTTATACATCCATTTTCTTCTACAAAACATGTTTTATGTAAAATTAATCCTGATTAATTTCATTTTCAGAAACATTAATGGTCTTTTGAGATAACCAGTTGCTACCAAATTATTACATCAATCAAATATAAATTGTGATTTCTTCTATAGATGTTTCGTCTTGTCACTCAGTTTAGGTTATCTTTTATTGTAGATTAATACAACATGGATTGTGGCATGATAAAATTGTTAATCACCTAATCTATATTGATATCACATAAAAACACAAATTGAGCATTCAAACCACATGAATAATTTTTACCATTATAATGTAATTATCCCTAATCAATGACTTCATCTTCTCCAGTGCATACACACAATGGATCATATATATCACTTAATAACCCCTCTTATAAATAATCAATTATAAATATTATTTTTATGGGATAGGGTTAATTTTCATTCACACTCCTGTAGAGGAATGTGGTTGGCCATTGTAATCCAACAACATTCATTCAATCAACTTCCAAGGATTCGTACTTATTATCCTTACAATAAAAACTTTGAAAAAGAACCCTCTAAAAAATGAATTATTATTATATAACATCCTTTTCTAGGGATTTACCACTATTATGAGACAAATAAAAATTTTCTATGTATCTTAATTCAATTCTCTATCACTACATTATAATAAATTATTCCTTATATATAGGATTTCTATTAATTGTATTTCCCATCATCACTTATGGTGTGGTTTATGAAACTACAAAATACTATTTTATTCTTATCCATGTCTATAGACATTGAAAACACTTATGTATTATTTTTCCTTGGTGAAAAATTTATCACATTCCCATCCATTTAGGTGGAATGATGGTTTGATAATTGTTTAATTGTTGTCCCATTAATAACCTTAAAATGTAATTATCTCATAGATACGTGACCTTGACAGTGAAGGTATAAACATAAAAATGATTTTTTTAGTTTGAGAATAAATCCCTTATTATTGTGTGCTCCATCAAAAACAATTTCACTTTTAAATCCTATCCAAATGAATGACTACATTAATATACAGTTTAACATTGTTATGAAATCAATTAAGTCCCTATGTAGGAATATAATAATTAGTAAAAGGAAAGAAATATATTGGCATTCACACCCCATTGATAAAAGACATAATTTTAATGTTTAGTAGGATTTATATGAAATGAGAATTATAAGGGATCAATATTTTATTTAATATTTATTCATGATATATTCAATTAATATTTATAGGGAACACTATGGATATAATAGTTATTCTAATCTCACATTCAAAATATTTAAGTAATAGTTATTATAATAACTCATAGATTGTTTTTCAATTTTAAAATTACATTCATGTAAACAGACAAGAGATATACTCAATACCCATATAACACATTAAAATTGTTTTTACAGTTTTGGAATAAAATCTATAAGTCATTTTTTATGTGTAGAAATCAACCATAAATGAGTATGTTGCACGATATGACCATTATGATTCCAATTGCTTATTATTATTTAATATTAAAATTAATATTATGAAATAAAGAATATTTAAATACTAAAAACCAATAAACACATTCAAAAAAATTTATAGTATAGGAAAACAATCCTTAATTCATTTTTGATGTTTAGGAATCATCCCAACATTAGTCAGACAAATGGTGTGACCGATATATCTCTATGTGTGTCATATTATTTAATATTGGCACTAATTTTAGTAAAAATAGACAATTCACATACAAAAAACTGATCAAATGAATTTGGGATGATTTTATACTTCCTAAAAATGATTACTAAGTCATTTTCTATATGTATTAATTAGTAAAATCTCAATATAATGAAGCATATTCTTGATGTGACTCCAAGTGGGCCTTTTCATTTAAAATTGTTATTAATTTTTGTAAAAAATATAAGTCAAATTCTCAAAATCATGAAAACCCTTTAATATTAATTTAATACATTATAAAATTAACTATATGTCTTTTTTTGATGTAAAGGATTCATATCCCCTCAATTTGATGAACGGTGTGCCAGGTATTACTCAACGTGTTTGTTGTCCAGTTAAAATTAACACCTCAGTTCAAAAAGTGTCTCACACACTGAAAACCCTGTAAAACCATCTTTATTTTAATGATAACTAATGAAAACAATTCAAATTTCATTTTTGAAGTATTAAAATTAGTCTCGTAGAAAACCAGCACACGATGTGACCGATATGACTCAAATTAGATTTTTCAAGTTCTAAATGAAATTTTAGTAAAGAAGAAATGAATCTTACAGAAAAAGAAGAAAATGAATTCATATTGTTTTTATAATTTATAAAATTAGTCTCTATGAACTTTTTAACATGTAGGAATCACCCTTACCTCAATAAAACACATATTGTGACTAATATTACTATAAGGGTGTTTTTATTTAAAAATGTCATTATTTTTAGTAAAAAAGACATGTGACATACTCAAAACAGTTCTAACACATTCATATTGTTTAGATACATTATTGAAGTGATCCAAATATCATTTTTACATGTAAGAATATTCCATACCTCAATAGGACCAATGATGTGACTATTATGTATCCCTGTGTCACAACCCGTCCTCGGGGCCCGTGCTGTGACTACCCCAAGCCCGCCTTCCATAGGCCAGGGGCTGGCGACTAGCACCAAAGGTGTAAATCCCGATAACTAAGAAGGCATTGCCTTTATAAAAGGAAACAAGCACCACAGAGTAAGCAAGCGGAAAAAGTAAACACTCAGTACAAGAGAAGTGCTGAAAATTAAATGGGCCAGAATACAAACCCAAAAGAAAGTACAACTACAATAGAACAAGTAAAACAGAAAAGATAACAGCTAGAAGGATGGAAGTGGCTCCTGGGTCATCCTCCTCGGATCCTACCTGAAGGGTAGGTATAGATAGCGCAGCTCCTGGTCGTCCACCACGGATCCTACCTGAAGGGTAGGTACAGATAGCCTCCTCCACGCTCTCATCCATCAACCTCCTCCGTGTGTCGTCTCACCGTGTAGTCCACCTCTGGGTACTGACTCGTCGTGTAGTCCACCTCCGGGTACTGACTCGTCGTGTATTCCACCTCAGGGTACTGACTCGTCTTATAGTCCACCTCCGGGTACTGACTCGTCGTGTAGTCCACCCCGGGTACCATCCAGTCCTCGAACACTCGACCTCTGTCAGCACTGCCTGTCGTCTGCAACCAACACAACGAGTTGCGGGCATAGACCATTCAGGGTTGAGTATAATGATACTAAGTAGGGACCCCGAGACCCTCAAGGTCTCACTAAACCAACAAGGATAACCACAAAGAATATCTCAATAGATAACCTCTACTTAGGAAAATGCTCATACATATGCCTAAGTTATCAAGTAACCCATCTCAAACATGAGGAAACATAAGGATCATGAAATCAACGAATAACCACTACCCAGGTATATGCCCATACATATACCTAAGTTATCAAGTGACCCATCAAAATCATGAGGTAAACACAAAGGTCAAAAGTCTCAGCTCAAACCAGGATTTTCATTATCGAAACCGTAACTGCTGAAGAGCTCCGTCTCTGGAGTGTAAAGTGGTCATGTCACGACTCCGAGATACTGCTCACTAACCAAAGACTGCTGAGGTACTCCTCCTGTCGAGTACCGTGGGTCTGCGGCCAAATACCGGGTACTCCGTATGCTGTGGGTCTGTCGCCAAAATACCGGGCGCTCCGTCCACTGGGCGAGTCGACTCACTCCAAGTTGAGTCGGTCATGCAGTCGTCAGGTCTCAGTCGGCTACACTGTCTCCGTACTCCTCACTCTCATCTCCGAGAGGGTCCGCTCCACGAGATACAGGTCGATACCCCAAGTATCTCAAAGTCCCACGAAAAAGTATCTCAAAGGACCGCCTCGTCATAGGGGTCTCAACGCAATAGACGGCGCGTCAATCGGACGCCCGGTCTATGAACTTCTAGCCTTTTCATCCTAGGGGCCCAGTTGGTTTTGTGAGAGAACCAATCCCGGCCGCATCTCAACTGTACCCCGAACTCTAATAGGGTATACTCATAGGGACTGTTTCTCAACGTGATCACCAACGCCGCTGACGGTTCGTCAAACGGACGTCCGGTCTGAAAGATATCAGCTTTTCCGTTCCAAGGTCCCGGTTGGATTTTGGGTGTGATCCAACCTGGCCACTATCCAACTGTATCCATAACTTGGGCGAAGTATGCCAAAAGTTCCATCTCATCAAGAGGAATTCAACGAAACAGACGGTGCGATTATCGGATGCCCGGTCTGTGAGTTATTGGCCTTTTCATTCCAGGGGCCCGGTTGTTTTCGTGAGCAAACCAACACGACCGCACTCCGAAGGCATCCAAACCTCGAGCGGAGTAAGACAAAAGATCTGTATCACTTATAGTAATCCATCAAAGTTGATGGCACGTCAATCGGACGTCCTGAAATCAAGTTACGAGTGTTTTCCCTCCGAGGGCCCGGTTGGTTTCGTATCCGAACCAACCCGGCCGAACACAAAGTAATCTGAAACCTTGAGTGCGATATACCGAAACGACTGTCCCGATCCAAGGATCGCGTTTCCGCTGGCGGCAAGTCGTTTGGAGTCCCTTAGCTCATGTTACGGGCTTTTGACCGAAAGTGGTCTGAAAACGGGGGTCTGGGCCCGGGATGACCCGGCCCGACCCGGCTCGGTCCCGCCCGACCGGCCGGCCGTGGCTCGGCCTGCGTGGCCGAGCCGAAACGCGGAGCGGCGTGTCCCCCGCCCCCCGCTAATTAAGGTCGGCGGCGAACTGTCGGCTGCCTCCCTTTCGGCAGCGCGCCGCCGCCGCCTTCCGCGGACCACCGGACGTGCTCCGGTGGTCCATTACTCCTGCCATATTCTTCTATGGTCCTCCCGGGACCCGACCTTCACTGTGGAGGCCTCAAAATTACCTTGCAGCCTCGTTTGTCGTTGCCCGTCAATCCTCACATCAAAGACGAAATGCACCATCTTCTTGGTTCTCCGGCGTAGTGCATTAGCGCCGTGCCCCTTCGCTGCGGCCCGACTCCGCCCGCGGATGTCTTAGGTTTTCTTCGATGCGGCGCGACGGCGTCACGTCCTTGAATTCCTTTCAACGGCGCAGCACAACGGTGTCGCGCATATCTACCGCATGAAACCTCGTGGTGCGATTGCACCACGCTTCCTCGTACCAACCACAAAAAAATAATTCATGAAATAAGGAGGAGGGTCGGCCATGTTTGTGTGGACCAGCCCCCCTCGCGTTATTCGATAACAATTAGTCAAAAACCACGAAGATCGACAAACTAGAATCATGAACAGGATTAATTAAAATAAAACCCCTACGTTCTTTCCATAAACAAAGGTAAACTTCCAACCAGCAATTAAATACCTACGCGGATCAACTTAATAAGGAGTATATCCGCGTTCTTCGTTTAGAAAGAAACATTATGGAAAAAATAAATATTCCCAACATAAATCCCTACCTCGGAATCGATGTTCGTAGATCGATGACAAGGTTGCGGAAAGAAGACGAAGAGGTTCATCATTCTTTGTATCCCCCAAGCTCTTCCAAACCGAGTTGTGTTGGCTGGTGGAAGACATTCCATGTCGGTAGGTGTCTGGGGACGAAGTCGAAGAGGATCGGCGTTCTTCGTCAGTGGAGCGTTCTTCGTTCTCGAAGATAAGATTCTTCCCATGTTTTGGGCATCGCGGTATTTTACCAGCGCTCTGTCACTTGGTGAAGCCGTCCCCAAACCCTCTCCCAATATCCCTATATATAGGAGAGGGGGAGAGGTATGTAACCATTGTGGTTACATAACTTTTTTAAAGAAAAAGGATCGGGTGAAATAAATTGCCTTGACGCAATTTATGAGGTCCGTTGGCACCACTTAAGAGGGGAGGGTGCCAAGGAGTTTCTCCCCATTTAATGGAGAGTTGAGGAATTAAGAGTCTCTCCCTCATTAATGAGGGAGAGTTGAGAGGTTTCCTCTCCTCCCATTAATAGTGGGGTTAAGCCCCATGTGGTCCCTACCATAATAAACCACCCACGGGAGGTTTAGTTCACATGGTCCCCACAACCATAACCTCTCAAGGGAGGGTAAGGTTTGGTGGCCCTTCCTCCAACCTCCATGAGGAGGTTTCAACCACCACACTCCCAATGGAGTTTGAAATAAAATAAAGTGCATGACACATTATTTTATTATTACTCTTTTTTAACGAAAACCCAAAAAACTAACTTCCTCTCTCGATTAAACGCAACTGTGGAAAAAGTCTCTTTAACAAAATACCGGCATTGTGAGTTCATCGGTGCCCTCAGATTTAAATTCCGAGCACCGGGTCAAAAGATAGAAAAACCCGCTCGTTCGTTTACTGAACGTACCCGAGCCAAACTTCGGAGATTGATTCCGGGAACTCCGGGTCTCGGAATCAAGTGCCGTCAGAAACTTCGTTCTTGTAAAATTCCAAATAAAATTAAGAAAACAAATTTCCTTGAAATTTCTGTGTATTTACATTACTCCCACCTTAGGTCTTTACATCCCCGTAAAGCTTCAACACAAATTAGGTTCACAAAAGTGGTACAGAGCACGCATCTGAGCCTTCTGCTCCCATGTGCTCACCTGGAGGTTTCTGTACTTCCAGAGAAAGTGCACCTGAGGAATTGATCGTCCTCGTAGGATATGATCATGTCGATCCTCGATCCCCACTGGAACCTCCTTGAAAAACACCTCATCGCCATCGTCCAGCTCCTCATGGTCGATGGTATGCGAAGGGTCGAGCACGTATCTCTTCAGTTGAGATACGTGGAAGTCGTCGTGCACCTGGTGCAACTGAGGTGGATGGGTCAAGCAGTAAACCACATCGCCTACCTAGATGTGGACCTAGAATGGTCCTTTGAACTTCAGAGTTTACTTTCCGCCTTGGCCACAACTCTGTAAACTTCATCGAGGTGAGACCCGTATAAGGATGTGATGGTCATCCTCAAACTCTAGAGGTCTCCAACTCATATTAGAACTGGAACTAGAAATGACTGCCGCTACGAGGGTAAGGTTAACCGACTCAAGAGTGATCGGTCACACACTCCTGTGAAAGAGTTTATCCTGTGCTGCTTGGGGTTTCCTTTTCACCGACCAAGGAAAACCCATCCCGACGTTTGCCTAAAACCGTCAATTTGAGTATGAACAATTATTGCCCATTCCATACTCAAACTGACATCATAAGTCCTTGACGCTGCCACCAAGAGATTCCAACTGGAACTCTCACCTTGAGGGTCTGACCACACCGTTGGCTTAAGTGTGATTATCGAGTCTCCTCCCAAGGTATCTCCAGACGTGAGGGTCATGTCCACGACTTACCAGAAACTCTAGGTCTGGGACAAGATTTGTGAAAGCGAGGAATGATTCATATCGACGTCCGTTACTACAGAAGCTAATAGTGTCCACAGACTATCCCTTGAATCATTTCTAGTGCCATTGGGTCACACTCCTTGACCGCATGCAGCCGCACTCTTCCTCCGACCTCCCGCTCCCTCATCCTGGCAGGGATAACTAAGGCGGGTGGTTTTAGCATGTTAAGATGTACACCACCTCGTATTACTCTCCTAGCTCTGCCTCCATGTCTACTGCTTCACAGACACATCTATCCTTAAAGCTTCCACTTCTTGAAGCATTTAACATGCCCGAGTCTCTAAGACTAGCACCAGTTTCCTTTTTCTTACTGCACTGTGGAGTCTTCATCCGCTCATGGATGACCTGGACCTTCATTAGTCTCACAAGAGCTGCTATGATTTCTTCTTTTCCGATATGAGAAATCCGGTCTCATCTCCTGGATGAACCACATTCGTTGCCAAATACAGTCAATCCCAACATGAATGATGAATTCATGCCATGGATAACATCGTAAGGCCTCGACATAACTACCAAAAGATCCAACTATCACTCTCACCTCCATGGGTCGAGTCACACTGTTGGCATCAATGTGAGGACACTGTGTCTCCTCCAGTAGAAATCTCGAAGGTGAGGGTCAAGTCAGTAGTCTTAACCAGGACCACTCAGTATCAACCAAACAAAATGGACAGGAAAGAAAATATCACAAGATACGTGTCTTTTTATTATTGCAGCTCATAGTACAAAGACACGAAAACAACAACAACATTGAACTAGAAGTACAAGAGACGTATCCACTAGTTCCTCTCATGTCCACCTGCTCCCGGAGCTCTACTGCCTTGTCCACTTCTTGGTTGTTGCTCAATCACTCGTCGCTGCTTCTGACTCGGTGGCTCCTCCAACACCCGCTGATCAACTGTACGAGGATTCGTACAGTCACGTGCCAGGTGACCCTTTCCGCCGCATGAGTAACACTGTCTGTTTCTGGCACGCCTGGCTCTGACCCCACCACGGGTGCCCCGCACCACCGGTCCTAAAACACGAGATCGTCCAACTACTAGTCTGGTCCTCATGGACCTCTGCATCATCTGTCTACTGATCGAAAAACATGTGGCAAAGGTAGAAGCTTCTGTACATGCTCGGCGTGTAGAGCTACTAGCACAAACTCCACCCTGAAGAAGGTCTCAAAGTCTTCCCATGCGAAGGTCATCCCATCGCAAAACTGAAACAAGTGGCTCCACCACCTGCCTGCTGTTGCCTGAAGGAGGCTGGCAGCAATGATCACCCTGAAGTCTGCCGGCATCCCCACTAGCCTCAAGACTCTCACCACAGCCTCCAGCCAATCCTCAGCCGCCTGCGGGTCCGTCCCTCCCTGGAACCTGGGTGGCCTCTGGCGCTGGAACTCGTGCAGTGCGATCAAGCGATGTGCAACCTATGCTACTGGGGATGGTGGAGTCAGTGGCCCAACGAGTAGTAGTACTGCTGGTGCCTCCGCTGGTGCCTCAACTAAAAAAGGGCCCTATACTGAGGCCACGCCACTCGGCGGGCTGTCAGTACGAACCACTCTCGGGGCTCTAGCTGGTCGTCCGAGAAAAGGCATCCTGAAAGAAACAATGTGACACGGTCAAACGATTATACCTGGTGAGCTGACCTGGATTGAGCTGTTTTAAGGGAAAACCTTTGAAAACACACATGCAATCAGTGTTTTCGTGAACAAAGTCGGAAATCAATTGTCAGGGTCCTGGTGTATGGATACGTCGGCCGCCCACACCAACACTAGACTCCCTGAACTGAAAACCACACTCGGTACCCTTAAAACTATTGCTTCACAGAAAGAAAATATCAAAGTTATAAGTTCTGCGGTAGAACCGACTCCTCTGATACCAATTTGTCACAACCCATCCTCGGGGCCCGTGCCGTGACTAACCCAAACCCGCCTTCCAAAGGCCAGGGGCTGGCGACTAGCACCAAAGGCGTAAATCCCGATAACTCGGAAGGCATTTCCTTTATAAAAGAAAACAAGCACAACAGAGTAAGAAATCAGAAAGGGTAAACACTAAGTACAAGAGAATTGCTAAAAAGTAAATTGGCCAGAATACAAACCCAAAAGAATGTAAAACTACAACTGAACAAGTACAACAGAAAAGATAACAGCTGGAAGGACGGAAGCGGCTCCTGGGTCTTCCTCCTCGGATCCTACCTAAAGGGTAGGTACAGATGGCGCAGCTCCTGGTCATCCACCACGGATCCTACCTGAAGGGTAGGAACAGATAGCCTCCTCCACGCTCTCGTCCTTCAACCTCCTCCGTGTGTCGTCTCGCCGTGTAGTCCACCTCCGGGTACTGACTCGTCATGTAGCCCACCTCCAGGTACTGACTCGTCATATAGTCCACCTCCGGGTACTGACTCGTCATGTAGTCCTCCTCCGGGTACTGACTCGTCGTGCAGTCCACCCCGGGTATCGTTTAGTCCTCGAACACTCGGCCTCCGTCAGCAATGCCTGTCGTCTGCAACCAACACAACGAGGTGCGGGCATAGCCCGTGTAGGGGTGAGTATAATGATACTCAGTAGGGACCCCGAGACCCTCAAGGTCTCACTAAACCACCAAGGATAACCACAGAGATGATCTCAACAGATAACCTCTACTTAGGCATATGCCCATACATATGCCTAAGTTATCAAGTAACCCATATCAAACATGAGGAAACATAATGATCATGAAATCAATGGATAACCACTACCCAGGTATATGCCCATACATATACCTAAGTTATCAAGTGACCCATCACAATCATCAGGTAAATACAAAGGTAAAAAGTCTCAACTCAAACCAGGATTTTCATTATCAAAACTGTAACTACTGAAGAGCTCCGTCTCTGGAGTGTACAGTGGTCTTGTCACGACTCCGAGGTACTACTCACTAACCTAAGACTGCTGAGTTAATCCTCCTATCGAGTACTGCAGGTCTGCGGACAACTACTGGGCACTCCGTCCGCTGTGGTTCTATTGCCAAAATACTGGTCGCTCCGTCCACTAGGCTAGTTGACTCACTCCAAGTCGAGTCGGTCAAGCAGTCGTCAGGTCTCAGTCGTCTACACGGTCTCCGTACTCCGCACGCTCATCTCCAGGAGGGTCTTCTCCATTAGCTACAGGTCGATACTCCAATTATCTCAAAGTCCCACGAAGAAGTATCTCAAAGGACCGCCTCGTCATAGGGGTCTCAACGCAACAGACAGTGCGTCAATCGGACGCCCGGTCTGTGAGCTTCTATCCTTTTCATCCCAGGGGCCCGGTTGGTTTCATGAGCGAACCAATCCCAGAAGTATCTCAACTATACCCCGAAATCACATAGATTATACTCATAGGGACTGTTTCTCAACGTGATCACCAACGCCACTGACGGTTCGTCAAACGGACGTTCGGTCTGAAAGATATCAGCTTTTTCGTTCCAAGGTCCCGGTTGGATTTCGGGTGCGATCCAACCCGGCCACTATCCAACTGTATCCAAAACTTGGGCGAAGTATGCCAAAATTTCTATCTCATCAAGAGGAATTCAATGAAACAGATGACGCGACTATCGGACGCCCGTTCTGTGAGTTATTGGCTTTTTCGTTCAAGGGGCCCGGTTGGTTTCGTGAGCGAACCAACACGACCGCACTCCGACGGCATCCAAACCTCGAGCAGAGTAAGCCAAAAGATCCGTCTCACTTAGAGAAATCCATCAAAGTCAACGTCACGTCAATCGGGCATTTGGAACTCAAGTTACGAGCGTTTCCGCTCTGAGGGCCTGGTTGGTTTCGTATCCGAACCAACCCGACTGAACCCAAAGTAATCTGAAACCTTGAATGTGATATACCGAAACGACCGTCTCGATCCAAGGATCATGTTGCCACTAACGACGAGTCGTTTGAAGGCCCGTAGGTCATGTTACGGGCTTTTGACCGAAAGTGGTCCGAAAACGGGGGTCTGGGCCCAGGCCGACCCGGCCTGACCCCCCCTAGGCCGGCCGAACCAGGTCGACCCAACCCGGGTCCGACCCGGCGGGGCCCGGCCCGGCGGGGCCCGGCTCGGTCCGGCTCGGTCTGGCTCTATTCAGCCTGACCGGCCGACCGCTGCTCGACCAGCGTGGTCGAGCCGAAACGTGGAGTGGGGTGTCCCTCGCCCGCCGCTAATTGAGGCCGGCGGTGAACCGCTGGCCACCTCCCTTCCGGCGGCGCGCCGCCGCCGCCTTCCGAAGACCACCGGACGTGCTCCGGTGGTCCGTTTCTCCTTCCATATTTGCGTATGGTCCTCCCGGGACCCGACCTTCACTACGGAGGCCTAAAAATTACCTTGCGGCCTCATAAGTAGTCGCTCGTCAATCCGCACATCAAAAACAAAACGCGCTGTCTTCATGGTTCTCCGACACGGCGCGTTGGCACCACGCCCCTTTGCCGCAGCCCGACTCCGTCCGAGGATGTCTTCATTTTTCTTCGACGCGGCATGACGGCATCAAGTCCTTGAATTCCTTTCCATGGCGCGGCGCGACGGTGCCACGCATATCTACCGCATGAAACCACATGGTGCGACGACACCACGCTTCCTCGTACCAACCACAAATAAATAATTCATGAAATAAGGAGGAGGGTCAGCCGTGTTTGGGCGGACCGGCCCCCCCTTGCGTTATTCGATAACAATTAGTCAGAAACCACAAAGATCGACAAACTAGAATCATGAACTTGATTAATTAAAATAAAACCCCTACGTTCTTTCCATAAACAAAGGTAAACTTCCAACCCTCAATTAAATACCTAGGCGGATCAAGTTAATAAGGAGTAGATCCGCATTTTTCGTTTAAAAAGAAACATTATGGAAAAAAGAAATATTCCCAACTTAAATCCCTACCTCAGAATCGAAGTTCGTCGATCGATGACAAGGTTGCGAAAAGAAGATGAAGAGATTCATCGTTCTTTGCATCCACTAAGATCTTCCAAACCGAGTTGTTTTGGCTGGTGGAAGACGTTCCACATCGATAGGTGTCCGGGGATGAAGTCGAAGAGGATCGGCGTTCTTCTACGGTGGAGCATTCTTCGTTCTCGAAGATAAGCTTCTTCCCAAGTGTTGGGTGTCGCTGTATTTTACCAGCGCTCTTTCGCTTGATGAAGTCGTCCCCAAACCCTCTCCCAAGATCCCTATATATAGGAGTGGGGGAGAGGTATGTAACCATTGTGGTTACATAAGTTTTTTTTTTTAAAAAGGGTCGGGTGAAATAAATTGCTTTGACGGAATTTATGAGGACCGTTGGCACCACTTAAGAGGGGATGTTGCCAAGGAGTTTCTCCCCATTTAATGGGGAGTTGAGGAATTAAGAGGCTCTCCCTCATTAATGAGGGAGAGTTGAGAGCTTCCCTCTCCTCCCATTAATAGGGGTTAAGCCCCGTGTGGTCCCTACCATAATAAACCACCCACGGGAGATTTAGTTCGGGTGGGCCCCACCACCATAACCTCTCAGGGGGGGTTAAGGGGTGGTGGCCCCACCTCCAACCTCCATGAGGAAGTTTCAACCACTACACTCCCAATGGCGGCTAAAATAAAATATAAAGTGCATGACACGTTATTTTATCATTACTCCTTTTTAAAGAAAACCCAAAAAACTAACTTACGCTCTTGATTAAACGCAACTGCGGAAAAAGTCTCTTTAAGAAAATACTGGCATTGCGAGTTCATCGATGCCCTCAGATTTCAATTCCGAGAACCGGTTCAAAAGATAGAAAAACCCCCTCATTCGTTTACTGAACGTACCCGAGCCAAAATTCGGAAATTTATTCTGTGCACTGCGGGCCTCGGAATCAAGTGCCGTCAGAAACTGTGTTCTTGTAAAATTCCAAAGAAAATTAAGAAAAAAAATTTCCTTGAAATTTCTGAGTCTTTACACCAAGTGTGCCTTTGTTTGTTAAATTTGACAATAATTAATTAAAAACACATTTGAAATACTCAATAACAATTAAATGAATTCTTATTGTTTAAAAAATTTAGAAAAATGAACCATAGTTCATTATTGATGTGTTATGATATGATCCTCCCCAATATGATGGACCGTGTGACTAATATATTCCAATTGTGTCTTTTTATTTGAAATTGACATTGCATTTACTAAAAAGACTAGTGATATACTCGGAATTGAGAAAACAGATTGGTATTGTTTTTATACATTATAGAAATGATCCATAGGTCATTTTTTCATGTAGGAGTCAAACATTCCATAATCAATTGCATGATGTTCATGGTATGACTCTTAGTGTGTGTCATTATTTAAAAAATTTATTAAATTTAGTAAAAAAGACTGGTGACATACTCAAATCCATGAAAATACATTAATATTAATTTTATATTATTTTAAAAATATCCATAAGTACTTTTTATGTGTATTAATAATCTTATACATAATTTGATACGTGGTGTTCCTGGAAAAAATCAATTTTTTTTATCATATTAAAATTTACATTTTATCTCAAAAAGTGTGTCACTCACTAAAAACTAAGAAAAAATTCTTGGACTTCCTCAATAATTTTCTAAACTGATTAATAAGTCATTTTTATGTATATAAATCAATATCATGTCAAAATGACATAAAAAGTTCTTATTATGACTCGAAGTGTGAGTTTTATGTTTAAAATGACATTTTTTGAACAAAAAACAAGTCACATACTCAAAACCCAGCAAACACCTTAGTATTATTTTTATTGTTAAAGAAGATAAGCCATATGGAATTTTTGACATTTATGAATCTACGACACCTAAATCTAGTTCACGATGTGATAGGAATGAATCCATGTGTGTCTTTTTATTTAAAATTAAAATTAATTTTTTTAAAGAAATTTGGCACACTCAAAACTATGAAAAGACATTAAAATTGTTTTGATACTTATAGATAGTGATGCAGAATTTTTTTTTTCTGTATTGGAATCATACATACCTCAAAATGTCACTCAGTGTTAACGGTATTTCACTATGTGTGCCTTTTTTATTAAAATTAAACATAGTTTTATTATAACAAAAGTAACAAACTCAAAATAGAGAAAACACATTTGGATTGTTTCAATACATTATGTAAAAATTTCATAAGTCATTATTGATATTAATGAATCATCAATACCTCAATTCTGTGAACAGTGAGATTAGTATGACTCCATGTGTGCATTTTTTTAAAATTGACATTAATTTTTGTAAAAAAAATACAATTGGCATGCTAAAAACCAAGAAAACCTATTCACATGTTTTTAATACTTTAGGATAATTATTTATATATATTTTTTGATTTATAAGAATCCTGCACACCACAATATAATGAAAAATTTTTATTTCCGAATGAATCAAAGGGACCAGAAGTTTTTCCCTCATTGAAAACTATGATAATGCAATTAGATTTTGTTTATAATTAGGAAAATGATTCATAATTCATTTTTGACATGAAGGAATATGTATCACATCCAATTGACATGTGATAATAATGGTGTATTTCAAAGTTAGTGCTTCCAATTTAAAATGAAATTTTGATGAAAAAGTGAAGTTACATATGAAAAACTAGGAAAACACATTCATCTTGTTTTCATACATAAAAAACGATTCATGAATAATTTTTTAGTTATAGGAATTATCCATACCACAATCTAATGCATAATGTGAATGATATCACTCCATGTATTTCAATTTATTTAAAATTATCATTAATTTTAGTATAAAAAGAAAATTGGAATAATCAAAACTAAGTAAACACATTCATATTTTATTAACACACTAGTGAAACACTCTATAAGAAACTTTTCACATGTAGGAATCATATGCACCTCGATTTGGTATGTGTTGTTTTTGATATGAATCAAGGAGGATGTTATCACTTTAAAATTGACTTTTCAGTTCAATAAATGTCACTCACTAAAAACCAAGAAAATGTCTGATTGTGTTGATAGGTTATGAAAATTATTCATAAGAAAAGTTTGATGTGTATGAATCAATCTCACATCAAACCAACACATGATATGACTGTTATTAATCAATGTGTTTGTTTTCATTTTAAAATGAAATTTTAGTAAAAACCACAAGTGACATACTCAGACCCAATAAAACACATTCATACTGTTTTACTACATTACAAAATTGATCCCTAAATCCTTTTTCCATATTGATATTTACCACATGTAAATTTTACTCGTGATGTGGTTAGTATGATTCAGAGATATTGTTTTCAATATATAAGTGCCATATTAGTTTAAAATACACATCACATCAATATATCTTGGAAAAAGATCTCAGATTTTTTTATTATAAATTTATCTTTTATTAATTAATTAATTTAATTATATTGTTTATCTTATTTTTATTATTTAATTTTCACTAGGATAATTCGTCAAGATGAATATGAAATTTGATGACATTTAAGATTCAATCTCTACTCAATGTGATACATAGTGTTACTTGTATGACTCAAACATTAGTTTAAGATTAACACATTCTGTTTAATTAAACTCATTATTATATTTCTAACATAATAATGGTTTTATTATACCAGTGAATTATTTATCTTGAGCAAGGGTAGATTGATCATCAATTTCATGAGTGGGGTACAAAGGCCAAATAAAAATGAATGTAGATATTTTTGAAATATTGTGAGTATTTTTATTTAGTCACGTAAATATACAAACTAGTGCTTGAAATATCTATATTATATATATTTTTATTGTATTTGTGTTGTAAATTTTATATCATCTAAAATATGTATTATTGCAAGTTTTTTCTATTGTTTCTTATTTTTTGTGTGATGAAAATTTATCATCACATTGTAGTGTTCCCTTTTAGAAACGTTTCTAGAAACACTAATGAGGGATCCCTTTACAAGTGCAACTAAAAGTGATGATAATTCCATCGTTTATTAGAACTATTGAATGTGTGGATTAAGGGTCTATTTATCAGTTATTTTTTAGCACTGATAAATGTACCCCTTTTAGATGCTTTTATAAACACTAATAAAGGAAAAATCTAGTAGCGATAAATAAAAACAACTTATAAATGGAGTCCATTGATAGTTTTGAAAAAGGGAAATTATATCACTATTAAGGGTTGTTTTTAGTAGAGATAATATTGAATTTAGTCAATTGTGCTTATTATTTAAATAGAGATTTTTTTATCCAAAACTGGATGGTTAGAAACTCATTGAATATAGGTCATGTTTTTTCAAGATTATGATGTTTTCTAGAGACCATTTAATAAATAAAAATCTTAAGGATTTATTTTTTTAATTTGGGTTATTTTCTAATATGTTATCAAAAGAGATTATATTATTACTTGACTATTATTTGGAATTCCTCTACTAGGATTTGATGGTAATGACGTACGTAGATTGAAAATATTGAATATGTTGTATTTATTTTTCCCATTGATTTATGAGTATCAAAATGGATGAGAAATGAGTTTCTAAGGTGAAGTGTGACATTCCTAAATGTCTATTTTGGTAAATATTTTGATATAATATTATCTTAGGACCGATTTATGGGTTTTAAGTAAGATATTTTATTTTGTAATGATATTTTATAGATGTGGAGTTTATATATCCACATGAATAATCCATGTACTATGATATTTCTCTTAGTTGTTTTATATTTACATGAATGCAGTTTCCTGAACATGTACGTAAAATTTTTCCTCTTGTAGTTTGCATATGGGTTTTTCATAGTTTGAATAATAGTGAATACATAATATACAATTTATACATTTGGAATCATGTGATTTCTGGATGGTTAGTGAATGGTTAGACTGGTTTCACACATAAAATATACTTCCTCGTTAATTTTTTTTTCTATATTTATATTAAAATGTGGTTTCCCTTATTACTACATCACTCATCCCTTCACATTTATTTTTCTATTCACTCCACTATTCCACATCATTTTTATAATCAGTCGTGATTCCTCATCCTTTTTAGTAGATTCCGTAATGAATTCCCATCATGACCACAATTTATATTATCATTTCTTCTTATCTCTTTTTCTTCCACTAAAATGGTCATGGAGGCATAACTATTAAGAATATATAATTTTTTAAATATAGTCTCCCCATATTATTGTTTTCCTATTATTTAAATTATATAGAAACTACAAGGGGACATTATTGTTAGGATTCGAATAGTATTTTTATACCCTCATAAAGAGTAAAATTATCTGATGATAGAAATTATGATAAAATAATATTTTTCAGGCAAACATGTAGAATACTAATGGCTCAAATGATAAATATCCAAAAAAAATTAACATAGAAAATACAATATGAAATAATATAATGGATTAAAAACAATTATTAGAGTATCAGATGAAAATCAGAATAACTATTAATGGATATTGTTTTCAAAAAATTTCACTCACAGGATGTCGTTATTTTTAAAATAATATATAAGGATGATCTATGAAAAAAATTTGTTAAAAAAAAACCTAACACCACATTTTCTTCCAATATTATATTTTGTAATATCATGTTATGAAAAATAAATCCAACATTAAAAATATATCACAAACAATAATATATATCCCTAAGATCATATTTTTATTCCTTAGTTTTATGCATGTCCATGTGCCCTCAAATTTATTAAACATCTCTACTTATGAAGTTGTAGGATGAAATCCCAATATTTGGTCAAAATAGGATTAGATGAAATATGGCAGCGATATCTAAGTCCATATCGATCACATAAGATAAAATAATGAATAAATACAAAGTAAAAATTGTAGATTTAAAATTAATAACAATATTGTGAAAGTTATATGAAGTAATAAATACTACTATAGATTGGACCATTCATTGTGAATAAGGTAATTCACAGTTTCACTACTATTCCATTTTTCGGATATATTGTAAAAACAACAGTTTCATGATATCAACAACCTTATTAATTACTTATGTTTTATAAAATATAATGGTAAAATTTTTATTTCTATTGGTTTTGTTATAAAAAAATCCATTGAAAACCCAATGACTCTATCATTGGATGAATGTGATTATGGCACCATCATAGTTCTTAAAAAATTATAATTTAAATGATACATATTAATTTATTGGAATATTAAAATTCACATTAATTCTTAATATTTGGAACATAAAACTAATAAAAAATTTAGAAAAATCAAAGTAATTTTTTTGTAATTTTTTATCCTTATAAAATTGGTGTATTTTAAATCAATATTATATCACATTTAAATAAATTAAAAAACACATAGGAAATCTCTAAAAAAATAAAAGTTTGATTGAAATTAAATATGAATAATTCCTAAAACAACATATGAACTTACCAAAGATATAAAATCCAAAAATCTAAAATCTTTCCATTAACAATCCAACAGAATTAGTAAAAACAAAATCCGTTTTAGATAATAAATATCATTCTAAAACAATAAAAACATTAATTAAAAATAAAAACATACTGACTCTATCAAAAAAATTATTACCCAAAATCTCCATCTTTTTTTAATATAATACCATGGAGAATAATGTAAAAATAAGTGTTATGGATGTTAACATGTACATGTTGGGAAACTAATTTTAAATATTTCTTCTTAGTTCATTTGAAATATTTAACGAATACATAAGATGAAACTTATTTTCACCATATAACATTCATTTTCTCTACCAAGGGTTTATTTCACTTATTTACATATGAAATTTATATTTTGATTCTTAACGATGAATTTTTTCTCAAAAACATGGTTCTAGAGATTTTTCTATATGAATTCCTAAAAATTTTAAAAAATAAAACAATTACACCTCTGTTATGATAAAAAAAGTTAACATTTATATATGGATTTTGACATATTTTTTCATAAAATTTCAATGTATGTGTAAACATAAAAATAATAATAGTTAATATGAAATTATTAATAGTAAATACAATAAATTTAATATAATTATTAAAAATCATATGATTAATTATAAGGATGAAATTAAATACCATTAGAGTAACTTTAATAATCATAAGCATCATAAAATACTGAGGAAAATAAATTATTAGAAAAATAGCAAATTCTAAAAGAAAATTAGTGTTATGTCTATTAACTAAGGTAAATCCTCAAGACATGATTCTAAAATATGATCTTAACACCTCTTATAATATATATTCAAAAATCTTATTGAAAAATAATATAATGTACATTATATAATTTTATAATAGTTTTAGATAAATGATTTTCTCTTCATTTCTCAATGATTTCTTCATTTTCAAAAGATATAATAACCAAAAAATCGAACATAAGATCATTCTTTATTGGTTATATGAAAAATATATATAATAAATTTAAATATATTAAATATTATAAAATTTCTAAAATTTCAACAATAATATTCCATTGTTCTAACTAAATTGATAATATTATCTTCTTTTTCTACATGATCTTGAAGGAAGTGGTGTATTAAGTAAAGGTGATTAGTTTGTGAATGATGTGATTGTTTCCTAGATTGAGAAATATAATTATTTATAAAAAAATAATCAAATTTTGAGTATATATAAAAAATATATAAGTGTGTTCTATATAAATAAATATTTAGTTAAACAACTTCTCATTGAAAAATATACTACTTTTTATGTTCAAAATGGAATTGATAAATTCTTCTCACTAGAACTAAAGAATATGTATTTAATACGAAAGTGATATGTTCTTAAATTTATATTCTTATTAGTTTTACATTCACTAAAATCATCATTATAATATTTCATACTATTAATTATAAATATTATGTATAAAAAAGTACATTCTATGATGATAATTCAGGGAAATGAAATACCTCTTCAACTACAATAAAAATATATTCTATTCGAAATATGTAGAAATTCAGTTATAACCATGTAGAAAAGATAGTGAATTTGTGAAAAGGTTTTACAATTTTATTCTCCACATTATCCAAATAAATAACTTTTGATCAATTAATTCTCGAGATGAAACAAAGTTATATTTAATTGTGGTATCTACAAAATTAATGGTACTAGAGTAACTATAAAAACCATGATATCATTGTAAATATATTATATAATTATATTCAATTAATATATATTCATTCCACTTTCTGAGATATTTGGAAAGGAAGCAACATAAGTTTACTCATCATACTCAATTAAAATTTATGGGGCATATGTTCCAAAAAAGATTCAACATGTTTTCTGGGTTGACCTAAAAAAATCATCTGAATATATTTACACAATGATAGTTTCCTAAAATACATTAATTATAGAAAGAGTGGGATTATCTATTCTATTAACAAAAGCGTTTTAAAGTAAATATCCAAAAAATATATTTTAACGTGTATATTTAGTTTTTTTAATTATATTGATGTTTTTTTAAAATATATTTTTTCATAAAATGATATATTCAAACCAGGTGTTTGTTCATCGTAATCTTTTATGTGGACATTTCCATTATGAAAGTAATTATTTACATCCATTTAAAACTGTGTAATGTTATGATGTAATGTGAATTCTAATAAATATAGATGGAATTATGGAATGCTAAAAGAGATAAAGTTTCACAATAATATATTTCATCTTCCTTGTTATAAAATGTTTATATTTTTCTAGACAAATTTTGAAGAACAATTAAATTTTTATTTAATTATTTTTAAATTACCATGTGAATACTAAAATTGGATCATCCTTCAGGAATTTAACCCATGTAAAAAATTCTATTAAAATTGATTAATCTATTCTTGAATCATATCTATACAACCCTCATAATCGTGAAAATTATATACCATTTTATATTAAAATATAAATAATAATGTATGATTCTCACAGAAACAACAAATGGGACATTTAATAATAATTGTTTGTCTTTCCAAAAAATGGATATTACCACTTGGATAGATCCCCATGATCATCAAGTTCTAAGGAAAAAAGGGAATGTTCCTCCTTATCTAATGGTAGAATAACTTCTAAAAATACATTTAGTGTTATATATTTCTTAGCCTTGTTCCCAGTATGCTACTTTCATATAAATGAGATTTCAATTCTTATAATAAAATATTGGTCTTTAAAAAATAAAATATCAATGATTATCATAAAAATATTATTTTTCTTCATTATGACTGAGTTCGTTAAAAAAACTATATACTATTTCATTAACTTTTTTACGTTACCTCACACATCGTTTTATTGATATATTATTCATGGTCCCAAAATTATAGTGTGCTGACCTATAATTAAATATACATGAAGAATCACTATCTACACTAAGACATGATATGCTTTAAAATATATGGATTTCTTCGTTAATTATGTAAATATGATCATTTTTATTGGAAGATAAAATGTGGAAAGCATCAAGAAAATAATGGTACATTTATAATCAGTACAGTTCATTGAGTAACCATAATCACATAAATGTATTATATTGAAAATTTTAATTTTAACTCCAAAAACATAATGTTCAATTGAAATTAAATTCTTAAAAATAAAAACATATCTCCCGTAATGAATCTTCCACCGTTAACATTGTTACCAAAATTTAATCATCCTCCCTTCACTCTATAAAAGTACCAAAAAGTGGAATTTCTTCCAATCATGCACTATAAAAAACATTTTTTCACATTCCATGTATTCTAACTACTCATACTCATCAAATTATCATAGGTTGAATAAAATATAAAATTTTGGTTCCCAAACTTATTTAGGTCTAGATATGACTATAAAAAGAACTCCAGGAAACAACATTTGACTAACCCTACAATGTTAAATGGGTGTGTGAACTTTTGAAATATAATCCCATTGAGTTCCAAAAAACAATACATTATAAAAAAGAACACAATTTTCATCATTTAAACCCCTTCTTATATTTATTATAAAATGTTCAATCTTCAAAATGGAACTATTTTATATGAAATGTTTCATTATGAAGGTATAATTTATTCTATATGTTGTGTGGTTTAGTATCAACATTTTTAAGATAACATTGGGGTTATAACAATAATAATTAATATTGGATAAATATTTTTTTCATAAAACAGTTAATTTGTGAATGAAATATAATATCTAATATTTAATAATTGAAATATTTTTATATTGAACACATATATTAAAATAATTATTAGAAATTTTAAACGTGTGTTTTAAATTACATAAAAACATCTACAGGAATCCTCTTTATTAAAAATTGATTTTATTCCATATGATATTGATTTTCCTCTCTTGATAATTATCACATCTATACATATCATGAAATTATATATTATAATCACCACATTCTGATTTTTTATTATTTCCCTCACAAAATTGTAAAAGAAAAATTCGAATCAAGATGAAACTATGAAATTGAGTAATGGGTTACATTTTTTATAAATTTAAAAGCATTCGCGTAATGAATTTCCATAAAAATGATCATCGGATAATTATATCTCCTTTAATCTCTATAAATTGTTTATGATAAATCCTCTCAAAAACATCATTTTTTATTAGCTTCATTGAAATATATTCATTATTTTCTATTTAAATATACCACATTCTTATTCTACTTCCTTAACTAAGGACAATATAGTTTTATGAGCCCTAGTTATTTTTTACTAATAACTAAAATTTATTAAACAGTATTTATTCTGACACTTGTATTTTCATTCTTTTTATCATCATATCAAATGTTTTTCATTCTAATAATTCTATTCAATTCCAACAAAAACTATGATTGTTCTACATTAGTAGAATCATAATTTACAATATCTGAAGGTTGTTTAAATTTCATAATTTTATTAAATGGGAGCTCTAAATTTAATAAACAAAATACTATTTAATGGAATTATACTGGAATAAAATACTTTTCTTTTTCCTCTCTATCTCAACATATGTATTTATTCAGTTCTCATACTGCTTGAGATTCATGTTGTGTTCCTTATGACTATAATTTTTCATGTTTTTAGTGTCATATAAAATTTTCCTTATGGTTTCCAATTAATTTGTAGAATATAAATACTTTTCTCTATAATATTTTCATCTGTAATTTCCTTTCCTCCTATAATTTTTAGAAGATCCATAAATTTTAATAAATTTAGTTTATTTACACAACTATTTCATCAGGTAGAAAATAAAATTTATGATAACCCACTCAAAAAATTGCCCTATGAGTCTAAATAAAAGTAGATGTTTTATTTATTTATATTATGATATTTTAGATATAGTCATTGTATGAGTTTTTTACTCTAGCTCCCCTGATATGTTCCGCCACATTATCATGTAATTATAACATCAATGTTTGGGAAATTTTTTTGATCGATGATCTAATGAATAATATATTTTTCTAGAAGATGATTTATTATAAGGTGATTGGATTGGGAGATTAGTTTACCACTTTGTAGAGTATCAATGTTGTATAAGTAGTGTTGTACATTACAGTTGAAATTTTTTTCCTAGAGATGTGTGGAAGTTAGAAATTAACCATGAATTTAGTGAGGATAAGTGTTAACAATTTAATCGTTTAGTGAAAACATGATTGTATGTTAATAATGTATCAACCCATATATAGTCATTATTAATAAAAAAAATTTCTTATTATTCCCTTTTTTCTTATACTATTTTCATGATTCTATATTCCCTGCCTAATTGTTTGTATCATTGTCACTATAATCAGTATTTTCTATCTTTTTGTTTTCATATTGATTTCAATTTTTACTTTCTAATATATTAAAATAGAAAAAATACTTTACAAATATCCTAAGAATATGTGACATTTATTCCATAAGAGTTACTCATGTGTTTTCTAGTCTAATGTATCTTTGTAGTTTGGAAAATTATCCCTATCGACCCCTTACGATGGTGGAATAATAAGATTTCTGCGTTCTTTTTTTGGAATGTAATCTTATTAAATGTTATTTAATTATTTTTCATTAAATTTTATACTAATTTCATCATCAAGGGACATATAATTTATCAAATGAAAATACATTTTGACATCGTTCAGGTGAGAGAATGTAAAAATTCTATATAATACTTCCATATACTAATAATATAGTGACTTGAGCATCATGAAAGAAGGATTCAATGGATTTATAGGGGATCTCATATCTTTATCTTGTGGTCAAATTTTCTTAAGAGGACCATAAGTGTAGGGAAATACCAAAAAATTGGAGACATAATAGAATATGTAACTGAAGTTGGTCTAGATATTACCCCATTGAATAAACTTGTTCACAATATTGAAAATATAAAACTAAAAAATAATATTTATTTATACCATTTTAATGGAATATAAGTGGAGGGACTTATGATGATAGAACATTACTGGTATATATTGAATGAATAATTGAATTTTAAAATTTATTGTATTGATTTTTCATGTAATGAATTTTAATTAGTATTTTTATAATATTATTCTACATTATCTTACAATTTAATGGAAAACAACTGAAGTGATTTACTTTGAGAAGTTGTTGGGATAGGATAACTAACATACCCTTGACCAGGATATACTCTCATGGGCTATTATTATTCATTACGAAAATCCAACTAACAAAATTATAGTATATAACTAATTAATGAATAATTTTTTTTTAAATTTTTATTGATTTTAATAAATCAATTTTTATTTCTACCTATATATATATTGAAGAACCAAATAATTTATTTAAAATCATATAAATCCTTAATTATTTAATCCTACATCTAATTTCAATGTTTTTTAATTCACTACTAACAATGAAATTTCAATAATGGCTTCTACTAATGTAGAATAAGAGGTATCAGAACTGTGAATTAGTGCCAATGAAGAGGTTATAATATATTTTCTAGTATAATAAAAATATATGGGAATTAATTATAATAAAATTAACACCCAAATTGGTTTTTCCCATAACTCTTGCATGCCATACATCATGATGAAGAAGAGGTTATGTACTCATGAATTATATTTTCCACATCTTCACTCCAAATGAGCTACAATTCCAATGATGGGGACATTAAGGATATTTTTCAATGGGTAGAAAAAAATAAATATCAATTATTATTGGAAGAAGTGAATCTATCCACTTTAATATATGAATGTATCTCTTCCATTTGATTGTGGTTGACCCAATTACTATTCTTCTATAGAAAGTCTAAATAAAACACCATGAGAAGGTTATCCAATGATTATATATGATTTGTTTTGTTTACTATATTAATTTAAAACTTCTTTGTTTAAGTGGGTGATTTTATTCTTGTAAAAAATAACTATATTACACATTCACATGGGATGTGATTAATTAATGATACCATGCTGGCATTTGAGGTTTGAATATGGTAACTGACATGCATAGAGATTTTGAAGTTGTATTCCTTTCCAGTAGGATCTAAAAAACATGTGCTTTCATTATTAAATCATCAAATAACAAAAAATGTTTTATAGTTATTTAAGATTAATGGGTATATTTCTAATATTATTTTTTTAATATTTTTTGTACATCAATTTTGAAATTTAAGGACATTATGAAAATCAATATATGAGGATATGATTTTTTTATTCAAATTCATAATGAATACATATTCTAATAAGTACTAATCAAATATGTTCATTCAGTTATTTTTTGTTATTGGGAATGAAAATATATTCTTGGTTATATTTTTTAGTTTCAGAAGAAATTAACTGAATTTTTTCTTATTTTGTGTATTCATTCTTATAAATATTTTGGATATTGAAAATAAATTAGAATGAAATATTGTAATATATTAAGAGCCATAAAAATGTTATTATATTCAAATAATACATATATATACTCATAGTTTAACATTATACCTTATAATATAAATTTAAATTCTCTATTTTTTCATTAAGGAAAAATATATTTATATTTTTTATATCTATTTTTGGAATCCTCTATTGAAATGAGGAAAACATCTTTATATGGAATTCCATAAATCCCTTCAACATAAACATTCGTTACAACATTAAGAATAATTTTTTAGAAAAATATAATTTTTTCACTTCCTTGGGAACTAAAAAATTAGGATGAGGTTTTGTTTCATGTGTGTGGGAGATGGGTCTGACAATGATGTATAACTATACTTAAATGGGTACCCATAAAAACCCTATTTTGTGGAAATTTAATAACTTTTATCCAACATTTTATGAAAATTTCATTATAAGTAAGTAAAATTTTAATATTTTTTCTTTGAGTATCATATAAAAATAGAAATTTATTTTTTCATTCCTATAGGATAATTTCAATGCTAGTTTTGGGGGTCGTAATTTTTCTAAATTTTTTGGATGTGATTTTTTTGATTGATTATATACAATGATTTTGTAGAAATTTGTTTTAATAACATGTATAAGGGTGTGTCGTGTGTTATTTGTTTTAAAAAGGTTCAATTATAACATAAGGGTACTATATTTTGGATATTTATCCTAGTAACAAGGCCTTTATGATAAAGAAAGTATTAGGAACACAACTAAAATTATTGTAAAATAAGACTATTAAATATAGATTAAAATTTTCAATTAGGTTGCCATGGAAAATAATTGAGACATTACACACATGTAATATGTAAATACATATCATAAAAATTAAATTCAATAAGTTCTAACCACATTCATATCAAAAATAAAAAATGATAACAAACTACCAAATTATCAAAATGTAATTCATGGGTGAGGGGAGAGTTAATCCCAAATAAACAATGGGATATCCAATTACAATAAAATAATTTCATTTGTTATAATGGTGTAGAATTTTTAATCTCCAAATTAATGAAATCATCAAAGAGTGACTTTGGTAATTAGTTCTTGTTAAATATTTAATCACACTTGAATTTTATCTATCTTACTCCTTGAACGTAATTCTGAATTTGATGTAAAGTATGAAAATATTGGATTTTCACATAAGAGGTGTAAAAATATTTTGGAATAGAGGAATCTATGATTTTTTTAATTATGGTGTTTTTATTATAACCTATTAAATATAATTTTTTTTAGTAGTATTTCTAAAAAACATAAAATAAATTTGTTTCATACAAGTGAAATTAATCATTTATTCGGTAATTTTTTGTGGATTTATTTTCAAATATTTTTTTACTTCCTTCTTATGAACTAAATTATTTTTATAATCATAAAAATATATTTTAATAAAAAAATTTAGTTAAAAGATGTCACATTGAATTTAAAACTATTATATGTGAAAAAATTGTTTAAATATGTGTTTTGGTAGATGAATTTCAAAATATTATAAGAATAAATTTATTAACTGTTTTAAGAACAATCATTGTACCATTATTTTTTGTTTTTTTTTATTATTTCATAAATATTTTAATTAATTCTTTCATACTTATTTTTTCAAAAAAAAAATTAGTATATTTATTTGAAAATTTTTTATATTCAAATTTCCTTAAATAATTGATTTATTTTCACTATGTCTTCAAATATGTGTATTTTAGGATTTTCTTATGTAAATAATAGAATAATAAAAATGATAAATTTTATTTCTGTTAGTAAAGGATCCTCTTTTCCATTACACCTCATGAAAAAGTTTTCATGCTTCTACAATGATGTGCACAATATTCATCAATATTTTAAGGTATGAATATTTATGTGTTTTACGATATTCTTTTCGAAATAATTGTATTTAAGAAATCCAATGTTTTGTTCCAAAGTGTGAAGGATTCAATATTCCTTAAATCCCTTAGAAATAATTTCCATTCTTATGTGAAGTGGTCCGAATGCTACATATATATTCCTAATTCAAAAAATGTATTCATTTTTAGATTTATATATCTGAAGGATTGTATTTTAGAAATGTTTTTTTTTGTAACTATGAAAGAAGGATTATATATTCCATGCACACCAATGAATAAATATCGATGCTTAATTGAATAGGTACATAATATACATAGATCATCCTTGAATCTATAACCTTCTATGGAATTTCTTCTATTCCAACCCATTTGACCGTGAAACCATCTTTCTTTCTTATCATTCATCATGTGTTCCATAAATTCTAAAACCTTATGTAAGAATGCATCCATGGGGGTTATCAATCATTCGACCATATTTTTTGATATACTAGAAAATAAAAAAGATATTGTAGTTCAAAATTAATGGGGAATATATTTCCTAACCTTCCAAAGGGGTGGGGTGGATTTTTTTATTGATTTTTGAGAACCTGCTAAGAAAGTATATTTTTGATAATTAATTTGAATAAAAAAATTATTTATTAAGAACCTTCTATTAAATATTTCATTAGAAACGATATTATGATCAAAAAACAATTTAAAAATATAGTAATGATTGAACATTATAATAAAGCATATTCTTAAGAGTATTTATCAAGAAGGATCTCTCCATAAAGCACCCACCCTTCTACTGATTATTTTTATAAACGAAATATTTTTATATAATTATATAAAATTTCTTAATATTATTATATTTTACAATATAATTTATTTAAATATATATTATTACAAATTTGTTAACAAATTATATATATAAGAATAATTTATTAGTATTATTATACATATATTCTAATAATATATCATAATATAAATTATAAAATATAGAGTTTACAAAGTGAAATGTTTTAAGAAAATGTTATAATATGTTAATATTAGCATTATATTGTATGTAAATAATTATATTTTAATATATATATATATATAATAATTAAATAAATGTATAATATATATTTCATTATATATTTCATTATAATATATGTAAAATAATATTAGTATAAATATGATAATATAGTATGTTAATATTATTAGTCAAATATTATTAATATGTAATGTTGATATTATTATAAATAGATATATTATAATAATATATGTTAATATGCATATATAATATTTATTAAAAATGTGTTTAATGTTCAAAACCATTAGAAATGATCTTTGATTGAAATAAAAGAATGTGAAAAAATTTCGAACAAATTTTATTGTTTATAAAGATGATTCTATTTAATTTGAATTATTGTGTTCTCAGACTAATTGAATAAGTAGTTGTTAATGAATAATAGTTTTGAAAATATGTGTAAAAAATCCAGAAATGGAAAAATAGTGTTTGATTGTTATATAATCACAATACAACATCCATATATATATTTTTGAAATATAAGAACTACCGGTGCATCAATTCGAGTTTTCATTTTCCCCAGAAGATTGAATGTGCATTTTTAGAACTTTCAAACACAACAACATGTAATTTATGGTTAAAATCATGGGAAATGATATCTCACAGATGTAAAAGCATGTGAAAACTATATTGGAATTATTTTTTATGTGTATGATTATAAATCTAGTTAATTTAAAATGTGGGGAGATCAAAATATCTAAAGAAGCCCCTCTTGAAGAATTGATGCTGGAATAAACATGTTTTAAATTTTCAAAACAATAAATATTAACATTTATTATTATAAAATCATAGAAAAATAACTATAGATTTATTTCTAAAATATTGGAGCTTGTGGTGAATCAATTTTTGTTAGTTCTTTGATGTGGTGACTAAAAATTTATTTTTATAAATTTAAAAAACTACAAAATGTGTTTAAAATTGAAAAAAAAATGGTCTATTATTGGCATTAAATCATTTGATAATAGTATTTTATTTATTATTAACGTGTATAAAATGATGTTTCACTAATCCGACAAGCGGTGTTCTCAAACTGACTGAATAAGCAGTTCACAAAAAATAATAGTGACAAAAAACATGAAAATAGAGTTAGAATTATGAAAATGATCTATATTTTTTTGAAATAATTGGAATACAACCATTGTTTTATTGTAGAAATATATGATGTAATGGAGCATCAATATGAGTTTTCATTTAACTAACATGATCAAAAACATTTTTTCAGTAATTTCAAAATATAAAATGTATGTTTAACACTGAAACCCACAGAATAAAATAGATAATTGATGTGAAATCATATGAATAATGTATTTTAGTTATATTTGATGAGTACAAATATATGGTACATCAATCTAGCATGAGTAGTTTTAGACATACTAAATAAATATTTGATAAATAATAATGTTCATAAAAAACATGTTACATGATGTTAGAACTTAAAAACAAGATTTTATTTGGGTGAAACTATATAAAATATAATTTAGGATGATTTGTAAGATATAGGAACTGACAAAATTTCAATACAAGTTGTGGATTGGTGGAAATGAATGAAAATTATTTTTTTGTAATTTAGAATAATAAAACGTGACTTTAACATTGTAAAACCTTAGAAAATGATCTCCAATGGACATGTAATCATATTAAAACTATCATGTAGTT
The DNA here is from genome assembly GCA_963277665.1 of Viscum album. Classification (NCBI taxonomy): domain Eukaryota; kingdom Viridiplantae; phylum Streptophyta; class Magnoliopsida; order Santalales; family Viscaceae; genus Viscum; species Viscum album. The sequence goes on from OY728137.1 coordinate 1,937,539,752, forward strand.
TTTTTGAGATATATATATATCCATATAAAATTTAATTGATATGAGGTGTGACAAATATTAATGAATCAGATGTTATTAAATATTAACACCCTTAAATAATGTGACACGAATTCAAAACTCAGATAATGAGCTATGACTATTTTGATATCTTATGACATAAAATATATATTAATTTTTAAAATATATGATATAAATGTACATCAATACATGATTTTGTTTTTGAAAGAATTCAAAAAATGAATTTTCCTTATTTTAAAGTTGATAAATAGAAATTTAACATTAAATTTTATAGAGAATGATCTCTGATTGATGTGAAAAAATTTGAAAAATGTCTTCTAATCATAAATAGAAAAAATGAATATTGAATAATAAATATCATCATACGTAATTAAAATTTCATGTTAGTGAATTGTAGAAATAATGCATCATTTATGTCAATGTCTAAGTATATACACTCCAGTACCACACCACTAATCTATGATAGTATACCCATATCGACAATTCTGTTTCATAGGCTTTGTATTTTTCCCATTTATATGTCCTTGTGAAATGTCCTCATCAACAAGCCTAAGTTTGATTTCCTTGGATGTGGATCGAGCATAAGAACTGGAATGTTCTCCACTACTACTACAAATTCCTTTAATAGTGGTATAATAGACTATTATAAGCACTATAGAAGTATTGACTAACTTAGTATGGTTAGAGAGAGAACAGTTTTATCAGAACATGAAAATCATTGATAAAGGGTATCATTAGAAGAGCAAATAAAAGATCTAATAAAGAATACTTTTATCAGTGATTTTATTTAGCTCTGATAAAGAGACCCTTTACCATTGGGTTTATATGGGTAGATACAGATACATTTATCAGCACTTTAATGATCACTGATAAAGTATTCCCTTATTAGTCCATTGACATGCACATTTAAATAATATCTTTATCTGTGCAATTAGTATAGTTAATAAACGTGAGAACTGTAGTGTGATTCTACAACACAGTGTTGGGTCGGAAAAAACAAGGGAATGATGGCAAGAGGGGGGTGAATTGCCTTTTTAAAAAATTGATTAAGAAATTTAAATCAAAGTATAAATGCAGCGGAAAGTAAAGAGGCAAGACACAAGAACTTGATAACGGAGTTCGGCCAAAACCCGGCCTACGTCTCCGCTCCCAACTCAACCGTTGAGAGATTCCTACCGCTTTCTTTTCAATGGTTTTAGCAAGAAACCCACTAGGCTTTAAGGTAGCACTAGGACCTATTACAGCTTGCTTTTATTGGTTGGGTCGGAAAAAACAAGGGAATGATGGCAAGAGGGGGGTGAATTGCCTTTTTAAAAAATTGATTAAGAAATTTAAATCAAAGTATAAATGCAGCGGAAAGTAAAGAGGCAAGACACAAGAACTTGATAACGGAGTTCGGCCAAAACCCGGCCTACGTCTCCGCTCCCAACTCAACCGTTGAGAGATTCCTACCGCTTGCTTTTCAATGGTTTTAGCAAGAAACCCACTAGGCTTTAAGGTAGCACTAGGACCTATTACAGCTTGCTTTTATTGGTTTAGCAAGAACCCACTAGTCTTTTTACGGGTGAAGACTAGCTCACCGAGACACAAGCCTTTTAAAGGAAAAGCTTGAGAAAACCTCTTCACACCTTAGTGGTGGTGTGAGAACCCAAAGAAGGGGAGATGAGAAAAGAGTTGGGGTTTGTAGGCACAAACCCAATTTTAAAGCTCAAAAAGAGATAAACAATAAAACCCGTAATGGAGAAGCCTTGGGCGCCTTTGATTGATTGATGATGTTTGAGGGCCGCTTCCAAGCTTCTATGGAGGTGCTCTTGGATGTGGAAGTTGTTGGAGCACTTTGGGTTCCCTTGGAACAATCCGTCGGAGCTTCGCCAAAGATGTAAAAATGTGTCCGGTGGCTTGTGTATTGTTCTGGGGCTTCCTAGGCCTTTATTTATAGGCTAGGAACCTTCAAGTATCCGTTGGAGGGCTTTGGGGCCGTTGGAAAAGGCCTCGGAGCCGTTGGGAGGCTTTTGGAGTTGACTGGTCAAAGCCAACGGCTAGTTTGACCAGTGCTACCGGCTGGCCGGTACAGCTCCACCGGCTGGCCAGTGCCTTGGCAGTGGAGGAGAAGTCTGGTCCAGGGGCCACCGGTTGACCGGTACATCTCCACCGGCTGGCCGGTGCCTTGGTAGAGAAGAAGAGTCTTGATCCAGGCTCCACCGGTCGACCGGTGAGGAGCCACCGGCTGGCCGGTGGAAAGACAGTAGATTGCACTATTTGGGCTGGATGCCACAGGTCGACCGGTGGCAGAGCCACCGGTCGACCGGTGGGGAGGCAGTGGCTCAGCCTTGAGTCAGGGTGCCACCGGCTGGCCGGTGGTCAAGCCACTGGCTGACCGGTGGACTGAATTTCAGTCCACTTGAAGTCCATTCTTGGGCCAACTTCTTGGCAACCTTGTGCCTATCATCCACAACACTTAAACACAATGTTAAACACATATTAAAGTGATTGTGATCATGAAAATCAAAGAGTGTGGGGTACAACAATCTCCCCCTATTTTGATGATCACAATCACTTATCAAGCAATGTAAAAACTTAAATGAAATGCATGCCTAAATGATAAATTGAAAATAAATACTAAGCGTGATAAAAAAGATTCTCCCCCAATCAATCAAGAAATTTCTCCCCCTTTGTGATTATCAAAATAGCACGGGGCATAAAACTTGATTGAGGGAACACTTTGAAAAACAAAAAGAGATTTGAAAATCAATTGAGATTTTTGAAATTGAAATGAAAATTTGAATATCAGTTTGAATTGAAAGTTTTGAATCAAAAACCAATTGAAAGAGATTTTTGAATTAAAAATTCGAATTGAATATTTTGAAATGAAAAATTTGATACCAAGTGTTGAAATTGAAAGATTGAAAAAAAAAAATTTGAAATTTAAAAGCTTAATTTTGAAAGAAAATTTTTAATTCACAAAAAGGCTTAAAAGAACCTAACTCCCCCCTAAATAAAAACAACTAATCACCGGGGAGCGGTTTTTGAAACCGTGACAAATTTTGGTCCCGTGAGACTCGCCAAAAGGGATTTTTCAATCCAAATTTGTTTCATGGCGGGTCTTCTCCTATAAAACTCATCGGAAAAGAAAATACTTTTGGGTTGACCATACCGGGCGTTTTTACAATTACATTCATAAATTAGGTGCCCGGTTTTCTTGCAATAATTACAAAATTTATAATCGGAGCTCCCCCTTACAAAAACAGTTTGAGCATGGGAGGAGGAAGCTCGGTTGGTATATCCTAACCCTTGGGTGGTTCTAGATATACGTTGGGAACCAAGCAAATTGTTCAAATTTTGTTCCCCTTGGGTGAACTTAGCAAGGGTCTCCCTAAGGTCTTTGATGGTTGATTCCATGGAATCAACATTTGGAAAATTTTGGATTTTAAGGGACATCTCCTCCTTCTCTTTGAGAAGTTGTTCTTTTTCGGAGGAGAGTTTTTTGAAATTCTTTTTCAACGCGACAAATTTAGAAGAGAGTTCATGAAAACCTTTTTCCAATTGATCTCTAGAAAATGAGAGTTCTTCATAAGAAAGATGATTTAAAGAATTGGAATTTGAAGAACAAGAGGAGGAGTCGGAAGATGTTACCTCATGGAATGCCATTAGGCATTTTGTACCGTTGTCGCTTGAGGAGGAGGAGGAGGAGGATGAGGAGGTGTCACTCCATGTCGCCTTGAGGACCTTTTTCTTTCCTTTCTCCTTTGGCGTGGCCCGTTTCTTGTTGAGTGGGCAATCGGGCTTGTAATGGCCCTTTTCGCCGCACCCGTAGCATTTCACCTTGGGCTCGGGTCTTGCGGTGGGTTCTTGCTTTCGATGCTTGCGGGATTTCTTCTTCTTCTTGTGCATCTTCATGAATTTTTGCATTTGGCGGGCGAGATTCTCCATTTCTGAGTCGCCGCTTGATGATGAGGAAGGAGATGAGGAAGAAGATGAGGAGGAGCTTACTTCCTTTTGTACCTTGAGGGCGATGTTCTTTGGGGTCTTGATTGGTGTGCCCTCCTTTTGAGCTTGCCTCCTCATCGTGATCTCATAAGTCATGAGAGATCCGATGAGCTCCTCTACCGGCATATTTTTGATGTCTTTTGCTTCTTGAATCGCCGTGACCTTCGGTGCCCATTTTCTTGGTAGGATCCATAGGATCTTCTTCACCATAGTTTCAGCTGAAACATCATCACCAAGGGACTTTCTCCCATTGCACACGTCAGTAAATCGTGTAAACATTTCAGAAATAGACTCATTTGGATGCATTGAAAAAGATTCAAAATCCTGTCTATACATATCTAATCTAGTATCCTTGACTTTATTAGTGCCTTCATGGGTCACTTCTAAAAGCTTCCAAATTTCATGTGCGGAGGTGCAAGTGGATACACGATTAAATTCATTTCTATCTAACCCGCAATGAAGAGCATTCATGGCTTTGCCATCAAGCTCAAAATTATTAATATCGGCGGGGGTCCATTTGGATTCGTCGGGGGAAGAGAGAGTGTAACCTTGCATGACTATTTTAAAAATGGGATATCCTATACTTCTCAAAAAGGTGGTCATGCGGGTTTTCCAATAATTATAGTCGGTCCCATCAAAAAATGGAGCCCGACCCAATGAGTAGCCCTCGGGGGCGAAAGAAGTTGATGCCATCAAAAAAAGATCTTAACTTTGAAACCGGGTTAAGGAATTATTCAAAAACTTCCTCTGATACCAATTGTTGGGTCGGAAAAAACAAGGGAATGATGGCAAGAGGGGGTGAATTGCCTTTTTAAAAAATTGATTAAGAAATTTAAATCAAAGTATAAATGCAGCGGAAAGTAAAGAGGCAAGACACAAGAACTTGATAACGGAGTTCGGCCAAAACCCGGCCTACGTCTCCGCTCCCAACTCAACCGTTGAGAGATTCCTACCGCTTGCTTTTCAATGGTTTTAGCAAGAAACCCACTAGGCTTTAAGGTAGCACTAGGACCTATTACAGCTTGCTTTTATTGGTTTAGCAAGAACCCACTAGTCTTTTTACGGGTGAAGACTAGCTCACCGAGACACAAGCCTTTTAAAGGAAAAGCTTGAGAAAACCTCTTCACACCTTAGTGGTGGTGTGAGAACCCAAAGAAGGGGAGATGAGAAAAGAGTTGGGGTTTGTAGGCACAAACCCAATTTTAAAGCTCAAAAAGAGATAAACAATAAAACCCGTAATGGAGAAGCCTTGGGCGCCTTTGATTGATTGATGATGTTTGAGGGCCGCTTCCAAGCTTCTATGGAGGTGCTCTTGGATGTGGAAGTTGTTGGAGCACTTTGGGTTCCCTTGGAACAATCCGTCGGAGCTTCGCCAAAGATGTAAAAATGTGTCCGGTGGCTTGTGTATTGTTCCGGGGCTTCCTAGGCCTTTATTTATAGGCTAGGAACCTTCAAGTATCCGTTGGAGGGCTTTGGGGCCGTTGGAAAAGGCCTCGGAGCCGTTGGGAGGCTTTTGGAGTTGACTGGTCAAAGCCAACGGCTAGTTTGACCAGTGCTACCGGCTGGCCGGTACAGCTCCACCGGCTGGCCGGTGCCTTGGCAGTGGAGGAGAAGTCTGGTCCAGGGGCCACCGGTTGACCGGTACATCTCCACCGGCTGGCCGGTGCCTTGGTAGAGAAGAAGAGTCTTGATCCAGGCTCCACCGGTCGACCGGTGAGGAGCCACCGGCTGGCCGGTGGAAAGACAGTAGATTGCACTATTTGGGCTGGATGCCACAGGTCGACCGGTGGCAGAGCCACCGGTCGACCGGTGGGGAGGCAGTGGCTCAGCCTTGAGTCAGGGTGCCACCGGCTGGCCGGTGGTCAAGCCACCGGCTGACCGGTGGACTGAATTTCAGTCCACTTGAAGTCCATTCTTGGGCCAACTTCTTGGCAACCTTGTGCCTATCATCCACAACACTTAAACACAATGTTAAACACATATTAAAGTGATTGTGATCATGAAAATCAAAGAGTGTGGGGTACAACACACAGTACAGGACAGGAAACAAGTACAGTATGTTTTAACAACACACCACATCACAAGAAACAATAATACCAATTACCAAAATAATTTAAAAATACTAAATTTAAATGAAATAAAATTTCTAACAAAAATACAAGAAATAAAACTATTATAGATTATTCTAGTTTTTTTACTAAAAATAATTTTTATTTTTAACAAAAAGGTGCAGTTGGAGTGATATCAGTAACATTATGAGTCTAATAGAAGTGTGATAGATTCTTACATTTATTATTTTCTAAAGAACCAAAACAATCCAAATGTTTTCTATCAGTTTTGAGTCTGTCACCTATTTTTTATTAAAAATAATTTCTGTTTTTAATAATAATATTAAGTTAAACTAATACCAATAACAACATTCTTCAGATTAATGTGCAAATGATTGTTATATGTCCCAAATAAATTATGAATTGATTTCCAGAAGTGCCAAAATAATTCAAATGAGTTTTATTGATTTTGATTAAATTAGTTCTTTTTTCCCTAAAATTAATTTCATTTCTAATTTTAAAATTTCTCAAATTACTCAACAATAATTTTCATAAAGTATTAAAAAAATTAGAATTTTTTCCTCAGTTTCCATTATGCCACTTTTGTTTTTTACTAAAATATAATTTCATAATTGAAACATGCACTCTTATCCATATAGGGTGAAACATGTGTATATTTGACCTTATACTAATTCACACACATAAAAAATTAATTATTTATCATTTTACCAAATTATCAATACATTTCGAGTGTGCCTTCCTGGTTTTCAGTGAGGGACACATTTATTTTACTAAAACCCACTTTTAAACTAATAAAGGATACTTGGAGTCATATCGGTCACACCATACATTTTATTGAGGTATGACTGACTCCTACATTCCAAAAATGACATATTTATAGTTTTCCTAATGTACTAAAATTTTAAAAACTTGTTTCCGTAGTTTTTTGTAAGTCAATTGTTTTTTCACTAAAATTAATTTCAATTTTGATTTGAAAAATAGACTTAGAGTTATACAAGTCACACTGTGCTTCAAATTTATATAAATCTTATTTCTACAAATCCAAACGACATATGGATCATATTTATAATGTATTAAAACAAATAGAATTTGTTTGATTACATTATGTATGACACATGAGTTTTTTAATAAAATGTCATTTTAAACTAGAAAGACACACTTTGATCCATAAAAGGGGAATTACGAGAAGATTTTACTTGAGACTGATTTGTATTTGTCACAAATGAATAATGAATTATTTTCCAAAATTAGCAAGACAATCCGAGTGCGTTTTTTTAGTTTTTAGTTAGTGACAATTTTTTGTTTTAAAAAGTTAATTTAAATCTAATAATGGATACTTGGGTTAATACTGGTCACCATGTGCATCATATTAAGGTGTGGATGATTAATACAAGTGAAAAATGAACTATGTATAATTTTTATAAATTACCAAACAATTAAAATGTTGTTTTCTCAGTTTAGTGTATGTGCGTTGTTTTTAAAATATAAATAATTTTTCTTTTGAATAGAAATATTCAATTGAATTCATAACAGTCAAATTGTGCATACGATTGAGGTGTTACTGATTCTTACACATCCTAAATGACATATGGATCATTTTTATAATGTATCAAAATAGCATAATGTCCTCCCACAGTTTTGAGTAAGCAGGTTTTGTTTCCTTACTAAAAATTCACTTTAAACTGGAAACCCACACATCGATACATTCAGGTAGAAATGTTTTTGAGTTTTATCAGAGACTAATATATACCCATCTAAAATAAAATAAGAATCATTTGACTAGATTATCAAGACAATTCGAGTATGTTTTCTCAGTTTTGAGTGAGTGTCACTGTTTTACTAAAATGTAAATTTTAAACTGATAATAGACACTTAGCATCAATCTAGTAACACCATGAATCTAATTGATGTTAGTTTGTTCCTAATTTCACAAAATCATGTAAAAATATGTTCCAAAAATACCAAAACAATCTAAATTTGTTTTCTAGTTTTTGAGTATGTCAGTTTTCTTTTTGGAAAATTAATGTCATTTTTGAACAAAAAGAATCAGTTGGAGTCATTCCGGTCAGATTGGGGATTAGATTTTATTTTTGATGATTCATACACATCACAAGTGACATATTAATAATTTTATTGTTGTATTAAAAAAATTAATGTGAGTCCCCAGTTTTTATTATTCAGCTTTTATTTTTTACTAAAATGTCATTTTAAACTAGAAAGTTGCACTTTGAGCCATACGAGTGGCATTATGTGTGGGTTTGACATGAGACTAATTTTTACTCATAAAAAATGAATTACGAATCATTATCCAAAATTATCAACACAATCTGAGCATGTTTTCTCAGTTTTAGTGATTAAAACAATTTTATATTGAAATTTCAATTTTAAATTGATAATAAACAACTAGTGTCATATCAGTCACATCATTCGTCGAATTGAGGTGCAGATTATTCCTAAATATTAAAAATAATATATGGATAATTTTACTAATGTACCCTGATAATATAAATGTGTTTTCCAATTTTTTGATTTTTTCATTTTTTTCACATAAAATAATGTCAATTTTGAAAAAATAGATGCACTTAGAGTAATACGAGTCACATCATGTGTCTGATTGAGGTAAAGTTGATTTCTGCACACCCCAATTTAGATAAAGTTCATTTACATAATTTATCAAAACTATCATAGTTTGTTTTCTTGGTTTGGAGTAGGAAATTGTTTTATTTTACTAAAATATCATTTTAAAATTGAAAAACATACTCTAATGCATACATGCATAATTGTGTGTGGGGTTTACATGGTACTAATTCATAAATGTCAAAGCTGAATTAGGAATCATTTTACCAAAATATCAAGACAATAAATATTATTTTTGGTAGTTTTTAGCGAGTGACACTTTTTTTTATTAATATTAAATATTTAAACTCATAATAAACACTTAGTGTCATTTTGGTAGAGCTGTGCACTAGATTGAGATGCAGATGATTCCAATATGTCTTAAATGATATATGGATAATTTTTTTGTAGTAAAAATATAAAATTAATTTTCTTAGATCAGAGTATGTACATAGTTTTCTGACTAAAAATAATTTCAATTTTGAATTAAAAGATTCCAGTAGAGCCATATTGGCCGCACTGTGTGCCAGATTATGGTTTAAATAATTCTTAAATCTCCCAAATGTCTTATGGATAGTTTTTATAAAGTATTAAGACAATAAAAAATCATTCCTTGGTTTTGAACACAACACTGTTGTTTTTTACTCAAATGTTATTTTAAATAGGAGACTCGCACATTGAGCCATACAGGTGGAATCATGTGCTGGCTTGACATTAGACAGATTCATTCACATAAAAAATGAATTATGAATCATTATCCCAAATTATCAAGTCAATCAAAGTGTTTTTTATCGGTTTTAATTTAGTGCCACTTTTTGTGTTAGAATACCAATTTGGATTAGATAATGGAAACATTTATACCAACCCTCCTCGATGACCATGACATATCAACACTATTTTTCTTTTATAGTTATTTCATAGACCTTTTAACTGTAGTGTTTTATTACACACATATTCATTCAAACACTTAGTATGGGTTATTTACATGTTTGACGATTTTTAGTTTTATAGATGTTGGTTCAACACCATAGGTGGAGAAATTGAAGCTTCCAAGAAAGATTTATCTTACAGGTGGATTACTACCCTCTATAGAATCACATAAACAAGTGGTGATTTTTTTTTCACTAATTCAATTGAAGAATTTTTATAATTGATTTTTTCGTAACTAATAAGTGTTGTGATCTCTTTTAAACAATTTTTCTCAAACACAATAATGAAATGATCATCATTCTATGTCATTGAACAACATTTTTTTGTTTTCAATCTGGTGTTTCTTATCTTCATCTTCATTGGTCTCCATGTCTGTATTTTATACTACCTTCTATTCCATGTGAGTCTCCAACTCAAAATATGCCTCTAGCTCTGCCACTTCCTATGCATCCTCCTCCTTCTCCACCACCAAAATTTCCTCTTCCTCCACCTCCTCCTATACGATTGTCGAAAATTTTATTGTTTTCATATCAGCGGTTCTAAAAAAATTATTTCATCCATTATACGTATCCTCGAAAAAGGGATCAAAAATAATATATTCACATAATACATTAATTATTCTCACCCCAACTATATTTTGATGTTCATAACTCAAACTATATTTCAGTCATAGCAGGTAATCAACTATGTTTCTTGTCATCATATATTTTGATAAAAAGAAAACTTTTCACCCATATTAAAACAGATTGATTTCCACTATTCAGTAACTAGGTTTTTGGAAATCCTGATAGTACTAAGAAAATATAGAATTTTTTTTATGAAATATATTAAATGAAATTTTAATTACATTCAGAAATTACCATATGGGGGATGATGGTCTTTTCATGATTTATGATTTCCCACAAAAATTTGAAACAATATTATCCATAATTGATGTCATTAACTTATTTCAGACACTTCCAAAACATTATAAAAAATAAGTAATTTATTTGGGAAATTTTTTAAAGTTAAATATTTTTTTTATATATTTTAATTTGATATCATTTGTATTAATCCACAAGAATTATCCTTTTAGGCACTGCCTTTATGCCATGATCTTGCCAGTATTAAGAGACCTCCAAATATTTAAAAAATTCTTGTTAAAACACATACTTAACATATTATTTTGATGTTTATTTATAATATTATAACTTTATCATATTACTTATTCACAATACTCATCCGCTAGGTTCACATTCAGATCCATGCATTGGATCCAAAAAATAAATATTTAGGGGGTTCATATTAACTAAAATCAAAATCTAGTGTGCCTTGATGAAAATAAATTAACTAATGTAAAAAATAAAAGATATATTTTATTTGATTAGATTTTAGTGTTTTTAATTTTAATTTATTTAATAAAATAATAGATGCTTTTTGATGCTTTTTATTAAATTATTTGAGTAACTCATCTATTTTCTTCTTCATTGCTTCCTCATATAAAGTAAATTTTGGCATAGAAATGATACTTGGATTAATGAATCCAAATCGTGATTCACGTAATCTTATATTTATATAGTCATGATGTAAAATCCTATGAAACATATGAATAGTAAGTAACATTAATAAACATATTACCTCCCAATATAGACAAATATATTATGAAAATGTACCTTATGTATATATTCACAACTCAGACGTGTAGCCATTTTTGATTGAGAATATCTGTTAGAGTTTTGAGAACAATTATGTATGTGAAGGTATCTCCACATATTTTTTTCATTACATTAAATGTAAAAATAGTTTTATATTTAAATTTGGTCTCTCTATAATGTTGTCATGATAATAAGTGTTTCTATGGAACTAGTAGGGAGAGGTTACTCTTAGAGGGTCATTTTTTATTCTTGGTCAATTCACTTGATTTTCATGATGTTGACATCAATTTCATCACCACTTTATCCAGAAGTAATTTCTTATGTATCGTTAGATCGTTTTTCATCAACTATTACATTTTTTCATGTGTTATTTTTTATAAGATGAACGTCATGTTTCATTATAATTTTAGATGCCCAAGATAAGAAAGCTCCAATAATAGCTCCAACAATTTTAATATCATGATCGTTAAGTGGAATAGGTAACTCAATAGTCACCTCAAAAGATATATCAATCTTCACTCTCATATGATGTTTTTGAAGGTATTGATTGTGTAGCTGGTCTCCAGAGATATTATACAATATACCCATCAGACCAGGGTTATACACGGGTTTTGACAGATAAAAATAACAAATAACTATACCATGAATAAAATTAGTAATATAATATTATCAGAAGTTGATTAATTCACATTTAGGAGAAAGAGTAATGATAAAATTGAAAACCCTAGGTAAGATATGTAGTGGGGGTAATTACTATCCTCAATGCTAGTGAAATCATTTAATTCATGTGTAGATATTTGATCAACCACCGGTTTACTTTGATCATTTTTATAGATTATTCTACCAATCCAGACTAAAATATGATATGATGAAGTGAGTCAATTCATATATGAAATAATATCACCATATTATATGCATCTGGAAGATGTTTTATATTCTAGAAATATGTTCGGGGATAGACTCCAAAACCTAATCCTCTAACGTGGCCATATTGCTCAGGCCTCTTCCGAAATAGTGAATGTAGATTTTTTCTTCTCTAGTTATTAATGATTCATGTGTCCAAACCATATATAAAATTATGCACATAAATATATATTTTTATATAATATTTTTTTGTAGAATAATTTTTTAAAATTATTCCATACTTAAACATTCTTTCAATTCAATTTTTTTATTTTCATCAACTAAATTACCCTACTTATTTACAAGAGCCTCCTTCCATTGCACATAATGAGGGATGGATGTGGCTTCAGATTTTGATTTATAAATACTCATATAAAAAATCCAATATATGTTGTTCTATATCACATAATTAATATTTTTTTATTGATTTATAATAAATTCAATTTTTTCTCTAATGAAGTGTACCACATTCTAGCTTTGTGATAGGGTTTTGTTGGTTTAGATAGACATTCATTATTCTAAGAACTCTTTTTTTTCATAAATTAATTTTTTTTGAATCATGTTGGATGAAAGTGTAATTTAAAATAATATATTATCAAATGAAATGCACCTGAACTGATTTATCATTGCTATAATTGATGAGAGAAGTCCATTTTTATTCTTTATTGTGTGTGAGTAACCATGTGGTGGGTGGAGATTTATTTTCCCCTCATCATCCCTATGATATAACATTATATGAATTTTTTAGAAGGATTTATTGTATTTTACAGTGGCCATTAATAAATATTTCTTAAGGAAATATTCTTAAATAAATGAATCTTGCAATGAATATTGAAAATTAAATTAAGGATTTATTATAAATTTTTTAGTAAAATGGATAATGTATATTATACATTTATTGTTATATAATTCTAGAGGATCTCATTCATTATAGGTTTCACAGAACACCAAGAATCAACATCCATTGGCACATTCATCCTCATTATGACCCCATGATAACTAATGAACATTCACTTTTTGGGGCTAATAGGTTGGACACATTAATTGTAACCAACATAAAATTTTATACCATGATTATTTCCTTGATAATTTTATTCACCACCATGATTAGGCGTCATTGTTTTTTCATCAACATAATGTTAATCACTTAATAATTCCATGGTTTAATCATGAATTTTTTTTCATCCTCCAGATTGGTAACACCATCATGTATAGAAGACATTGTCCACATGAGTTGTTAGAAATATAATTTGACTTCAATAACAATAATCCAATACAGTCTGTGAATATAAATACAAATTTTCATTCATATTGCATTAAAATTGTTACTATCTTAGAGATAGATAAAATAAATCAATACACCAGAACAAATTAAAATCCCTAGATTTATATAATACATCCTCATGTGTTGATTCTCTTTTATATCTTAATGATGTATTGGATTATGTTTTCAAACTGTACTTCCTCCGATAATTTTGGTTCCAATGGTTTATGATGGAATATATGGAAAATATTTATTCTTTTGTGGATTGATATTTTTCTCCCTTATTTTATGGACACACACCTATGATTCATTAGTTAATATAACTAGAAGTCATCTCATACTGTTTACTGGTGATTTTTTTTATAACTACTTCTTAGAGTAGTTTAATCATCATATATGATATGCAAGATGTGTCTCACACAACAATATAAATTAATAAATTATTGATATATGAAATTAATGTTTTTATTGTCGTTAAAAAAAATACTAAATTCAATTTTAGTTATGTATTATAACATATTACATTAAAAACATGAACTAATGAACATTCAAATTCACAGGACATCCAATCACACTCATTTACTTCATATCAAATTCATTTATTGTTTTCCACATCATATAATTTTTTTTCGGTAGGTCTTGAAGGGGAGTAAAATTTTGTTGGTATTGATGTGAAGCAGATTAAGGAGCTTCATAATTTTCCATTTCAACTTGCTTCTAAGAAAAATTATCGAGAAGATGATGCTAGAATAATATTTACATAGCTCTGCTAATTGTGGGATGAATAAATTCAAGTTTCAGATTTGATGACTCATCATAGTAGTATTATCATCAAATTATGCTTAACTATTGAGTCCTAATAGGATCTAATGTGACCACACTCAAAATTAAATTAATTTTATATGAAGTGTTTTCAAACGTAACTGAGTGTGTCCTATATGAAATATCATATCAAGAAACTAAACAAATTCATTCATTATTTTTTAATTATTATTTTAGTATAATTTTTTATGTTCCCAGGAAGTAGTAAAAGAGGAGTATTAAAGGATGGAAGATTTCAAGAATGAGTTGGGAGATATAGTAATAAAATCCATTTCTGAGGCATTAATGGAGATTAATAAATATAATTTAAGTTGGAGCTATGTCCTCAAGCGACTTTTGAACCAAAATGATGGGGGTGGCCATTATAAAAGAGGGAGTCAAATTCTTTATCATGAAATGGAAGGAAATTTGTCATGACCTGACCCCCGGGGCCCATTCCGCGACAACCCCAAACCCACCTTCCATAGGCCAGGGAATGGAGACTAGCACTGAAAGGTGTATTCCCTATATCCGTGAATGCATTAACTTTATAACATGTAAACACACACAATGATTCACACATTAAGATACGAACAAAAGTCAATTGTATAGTAAGAAAAGTGCTAAAAGAAAAAAGGGCCCCGAATAGAAGCCCAACTGTGAAGTACAAGGAAAACTAGAAAGTACAAGATGGCTGATTAGTAAATACCATCACCTAGATCATCCACCATGAATCCTAGTTGAAGTCTAGGAACAGCTCACGAATGACCATCTCGGCGGTTCGTCTCGTCTAATGTCCACCACCAAGACAAATCTAGTCCTATTACTATCATCCTCAGTCAGTGATGTCTGTCGTCTACACCAAACACAACAGGGTCCTAGAATAGCCTATATAAGGATGAGTATAACGATACTCAATAGGGACAATAAAACCCTTAAATTCCCACAAATTCCAGAAAGGACAAACCACAAAGCATGAAATCAACTATCAACCCAACATAGGTATATTCCCATATATATACCTAAGTTATCAAGTATATCATTCTCAATCATGGGGAAGCACGAAGTCCAACTAAAATTTCCAAATATCATATGTTCCACTTAGGAAGGAATAACACGAAGTTAAGTACCACATATGAACACCAGACAGACGAATATCGCCGAGGTATTTCCATGAAGGAAAATACCACAAGGTACAGACTCATCTCACACCAGGTATTACTTAGGTAAAGTAGTAGAGATGATTAGATGTAACTACTGAATCATCTTATTCTGTTAAGAAACAGACCCATGAAAAATTACTAAGTGCTGACGGACATTGGATCGCTCAGTGCTGACCCACACATGATCGCTTGGTGCTGACCCACGTCAGATTGCTAGGTGCAGACCCACATAGGATTGCTCAGTGCTGACCCACCTAGGTTCGCTCGGTGCTGACCCAAATAGGATTTCTCAGTGCTGACCCACACATGATCGTTCATCATTCTTCAAGTCACATCCAGAAACTGGGTTCCCGCACTATGCTTTCTCGTTTCCAGGAGGGTCTTCCCCTCAAGCCAGTGGTCGATACTCCAAATTCCACGATGTCCCACGGAGAAGTATCCTAAAGGACTAGCACATCATAGTGGTCTCAATTCAATAGACGTAGTGTCAATCGGTTACCCGGTCTGTATGTTATTATCCTTTTAGTCATGAGGGCCCGGTAGGATTCATGCTCAATCTATCCCAACCATTACTCAACATTATCCAAAACTCTAGTGGGGTATACTAAAGGGACTGTATCACTCCAAGGTTTAAAATTTTGTTGACGGTTTTCCAAACAGACGCCTGGTTCCAAAGTAATGGAGAAAATAATGCAAATGGGTCGATGTTGATCCGAGTCTAGTCTGACAGGGTCGGACTGACCAGGTCCAACCCGACCAGGGATGGCCTGGTATGGGTCGACTCGTCCCGACCCACTATATCCGACCCAACCCACGGTGCATCCGACTAGCTGGGTGGCCGGGCCAGCTGGGATTTTCTCGGCTCGCGCTAGACAGCTCGTCCCACGGTGGGTTGTAAGGCCCACAATGGGCGGCCTGGCATAGGCATAGTGGGGTGGCGTGAAGGAGGCGTGGGTCACAATGGCCACGGGCGGCCGCGGGGCGGTGGAGGATGAGGAGCTACATGGGGTCGCATGTGCAGCAAGGCGGTGTGAGGCCAGGGGTGTCGTAGGGCGGATGGGGCCACGGGCACCACGGGGCATCAGAGGTCGCGGGTGCCACGGGATTTCCGGAGACCATGGGTACCCTAGGGTGGCGCGAGGCTGTGGGTGTCCTGGGGCGACAGAGGCTATTGCCGGTGGAGCACACCGTGGCATAGAGGCCGCAGGGCGGCGAAGCATCTTGCCTTCACTGGCGGCCAGCTTGACCGACCACATTTCATTCTTCACCTTCGTCACGGTTCTCGAGTTCCACCGGTGCCAACGACTGGAACCGGTCTCCATCACCATCTCAAAGATCAGACAAATGATCCTCAATATTTACGGAGGTGTTGGGACATGTTTGTTTAGAACGTACCTTCCACATTAGCGAGGTAGCATACGACTCAACGAAGATGATTCAATATGAGAGGGAATTTAACATTGATCAAATTAAAACACATCCCTACAATTAGTTATTCCCAATCCACCAAATGAAAACAACCACAGATCATATAATTTTAGAGTTGATCCACATTCGTTGTTTAAAAGGAATGAACATTGAAATATAATCATACATAACTAAACCCCAACCACGTTCATTTTTTTACGTTGATGAGGAGGGAATCATGTTCGTCGATTGAATACCTCCTGAGGAAGAAGTCAAAGTTGTGCATCAGTTTTATTCGTTGGAGGAGTGTTATTCCTGAAAGAAGTTATTCGTGGAAGATATTTTTTGTGGAATAAGTTCTTCATTGGAGAAGTGTAATTATCCCAAAAACTCTCCCCTTCTCATTTTCCAAAAACCATCCCCCAATCCACCCAAAATTGATTTATCCAATAGTATAGAATATGTTGGCATAATTTCAAATTTTCATTATTAATAAATTGATTTTATATAATTAATTAAATTGGTTCGAACCATTAATGTGTGGGAATTATAAGATATTTCCCAAAATTTAAGAAGGTGTACAAGGGGGTTTTAGAATCGGGTAGACCCCACCACCATAACCTATAAGGGGTTTTAGTTCAGGTGGTCCCCACCTCTATGAACTCTTATGGGAGGTTTTTTTCTAGTGGTCCCCACTTCTCAACATCCACATGGTATTTCAAAAAGAAAAATAAAATGTTTCAAAATTTAATTTTTATTTTATTCTTTCATGAAATGAACAAAAATTATCTTTCACCCTCGACCAACTGCCATTGAGGTGAAAGTTTACTTAAGAGAATATAGGTGCTGTGAGTTCAACGGTGCACTCATATTTCCAATCCGATCTCATGTTAAAAATTTACAAAAATCCACTCATACGTTAACTGAACATACCTGAAAAAAATCTCAAAAATTCATTCAAGGCACACAGGTCTACAAAATCATGGGCCTTCAATTTTTGCAAACATGTAAAATTCACATATATTTAAAACATTTACATGGAAATTCCGAGACATTACATTTTCCCCACCTTAGGGATTTGCATCCTTGAAAGCTACATCAAAAAATTGGGGAAACAACTGAGGGGGTATTGAGAATGAATTTGAGCCTCCTTCTCCCATATGCTCTCCTGGAGGTCCCATTGCTACCAACGAACGCACAATAGAGGTATCGATCACCCATGAAGGACCCAATCATGTCGATCCTCAATCTCAAATGGAACCTCTGTAAAAGTCGCCACATCTTTGATTTCCAACATTCCATGGTCAATGACGTGGGAAGGGTCATGCATGTATCTTCTCAGCTGGGATACGTGGAAGATGTCAAGCACCTGATGCAACTGAGGGGGGAGAGCTAAGTGGTAAGACACATCGCCAACTCTGCTAAGGACCGGAAAGGGTCCAATGAACCTTAGAGATAACATTCCACCTCAGCCAAATCTCCAAAAACCTCGTCAAGGTGAGACTCGTAGAAATATGTGGTCTCCATCCTCGAACTCCAGAGGTCTCCGTCTCCTATTGGAATATGACTTCTGCATGCTCTGTGCAGTCTTTATTCACTCCTCGATGATCTGCATCTTTTCTTTTGTAGCATGTACCATCTCTTGTCCCACTAGTGCTGACTCCCCTGGGACAGTCCAGCACAAAGGTGATATGCATGTTCGCTCATACAATGCCTCAAATGGTTTCATCCCAATGGTGGATTGATAGCTATTATTGTATGAAAAATCCACCAAATTCAAGTGATCCTCCCAGCTATGACTGAAGTTGAGGATGCAAGTACGTAGCATTTCCTCAAGTGTTGGAATGGTCTACTCTGTCTGGCCATCCATCTGAGGATGGAAGGCGGTGTTCAAATGAAGTTGTGTCTCGAAAGCCTTATAAAACCCCTTCCAAATTTGGGAAGTAAAATGTGTATTATGATTAGATTCAATCAACGAGTGTACTCTATGTAGCAGCAAAATCTCATGAATATAGAGGAGTCCCAAGATCTCTACTGAACCTTGCTCTCTGATCTGTAGGAAGTGGGCCGACTTGGTGAGACATTCGATGATCACCCAAATTGAGTGATGTACCCTGGATATACGTGGAAGTCTTATCTCGAAGTCCATGGATATCCCATACCACTTCCACTATGGAACCTCTAAAGGATGAAACAAGCCTGCTGGTACCTGATGCCCTACCATTACTTGCTAACAAGTGAGGCATCAAGAGACAAACTCTACAACTGCTTTCATTATTCCCAACCACCAGATCTGTCGTCCGAGATCCTAGTACATCATCGCCTCACATGGATGTACCACTGTAGTGGATGTGTGTAACCCTATCAACTCTTCCTCTTGAAGTGGAACTGGTACCATGGTACGTCCACTAAAGAGGATAACGAGCTCCCCACAATCAGAAAATCCATCTGGTGTCTCTCCTGTGGATATCTGAGTATGACGATCCTCACAGTCAATGTCCCCATTCTGCACCTCCCATACTCACTGAATAAGTGGCAGAGTGGCTATATGATACTAAAGGAAAACTGATCCATCTCGATCCATAATGGAAATCTGCAATGTGGCCAGCTGCTTGGTCGCCACACCGAGAAGCTTTATACCAGATCTCATGTTGAGTGAATTTTCTACAATGTTACAATTCCCTGGAGATTATACTTTCTTGAAGACATAGTCCTGGAAGAACTCAATCCATCGTCGATGTCTCACATTCATGTCCTTATGAGAGAATATATAACTGAGACTCTTGTGATGAGAGTACGCTGTAAAATGCACACACATCAAGTAATGTCACCACATAATCATGGAAAAGACCACTGATTCTAACTCTAGGTTATGGGTAGCATAGTTCTTCTCATGTTTTATCAGCTGTTTAGAACCATATGTGATCATCGTTCACTCCTACATCATGGCACATCTGAGACTGGTCCATGATGCATCGCAGTAGACTACGTACCATACACCCTCCTCTAGAAGCCTCAAGATAGGGTCACTAGTCATCGTCTACTTCATCTCTTGATAACTCCACTAGCATCTCTGTGACCACATGAAGGGATTCCCATTCTTTTTCAGCATCTATAAAGATTCTGCAACTCTATAGAATTCTGGCACAAATTTCCGATAGTATCCAGCCAAACCCTGGAAACTTCGTATCTCCATCACACTCCTAGGTGGCTCTCAAGTAAGTACTACCTCAATCATCACTGGATCCACTACAACTCCATCCTCCGACATGACATGTCCAAGAAAGTTAACCTCTTAGATCCAGAACAGGTACTTCGAGAGCTTGACATAAAATCAGTGCTCTCGGAGTGTGTCCAATACTACTTGAAAATGATAGGCATACTCCTCCTCGGTAGTCGAGTAGATAAGAATTTCATCAATGGATACTACTAAAAAGTGATCATGGTATGGATGGAAGATCATGTTCATTAGTCCCATGAACACCGCTGGATCTTTGGTCATGCTGAATGGAAAACCCAAGAACTCGAAATGTATGTACCGACATCTAAATTCTATCTTCTACACATCATCATCTCGTACTCCGAGTAGGTGATAGCATGACATGAGGTTTATCTTCGAGAACCATTGTTCTCCCATCATATGATCAAAGAGGTCGTCAATCCTCAGAAGTGGTTACTTGATCTTCACAGTCACATGGTTCATGTGCTAATAGTCATCACAAGGCCTCAAGCTCCCATCTGACTTCTTAGCGAACAAAATTGGGGTTTCCCAAGGAGAAACATTGGGCTGAATGAACCCTTTCCCCTATAAATCTTCCACTGTACCCATAGATCAATAATCCTTGTGGGATCCATATAATAGGAATGTGTAGATATCAGTTTCATACCTGGGTAAAATTCAATGAAAAAGTCCACCTCTTAGCAAGGAGGTGGACCCAGAACATCATCAGGGAAGACATCCATGTACTAGTCTACCACTAAAGGATATCTCAGACACTCCACATCAACTACTCTGAGGGTAAGGCTAGACAACAGATGATTGATCGGCTACACTCTCCTCTGAGTATGTCCATAATGTGCTGCAAAGGCCCCCACCTTGCCGATGAAGGTAAACCTAGTACCATCCATGCAGACACATATCACTTTGCACCAAATACTGTCAATCTGAGCATGGAATGTAGATAACCAATCCCTATCCAAGATGACTTCGTAAGGCCTCGATGATGCTTCTAGGAGATCCCAGTCGACGATCTCACCTCCTAGTGTAAGCTTGCACTGCAAGCACCAAGGTGTAATCGTCGAATCTTCTCCCGTAAGAGTCTTTAGCCGTAAGGATCGAGCCAACGTCTCCATCAGAATGTATGTGCTCCGAACGAGGTCAGTGGATATAATAGAATGACTGGAACCTCTATCTATAAGTACTACAGCTATGGTGGAGTTGAAATAGATTTTAACTTGTACCATCTCCGAACCTCCATGATCATAGACCTCAGATGCATTGATCTGAGCTTTCCCCTGTCCTCCTGCTCCCTATGGTTGGGTTGGACCACCTGGTGTTGGTGGCGGTAACATCTTGAATCATCTCCGACCACTAGTTGAACGTCCAGCTCCTTTTCCACGTCTTCCTGCTCTCTACGGACCTCCTCAGTCGAATCTTTGTCTCTGCCTAGGTTGTCCTTCGACCGTCTACTTATCATCCATACAGCGGGTCGAACAGTCATGAGCCAAGTGACCCTACCTGCCGTATGTGTTACAATTCCCACTCATGGCAGGACTATCTTTACCTTGGGTGCCCCGAACAACCTAACCTGAATCCTGCGGCCATCCACCTGTTGGACTGGTCCTCTTGGTCCTCTGCTACATCTTCCATCTACCATCTACAGAAGACTCCACTACGTGATGACTAGTGGTGGGTCTCTCTACTGGTGACTACTCAGCAAGGAAAATATCTAATAAGAGGGATCTCTATAACACCCCTTCCTACGTCGGGATGCTGAGTGAGATCATTAAATCCCTTATCAAATGTTTGAGTCCCAACTAAACGGTTCGGGCCCTAAAGAATGGGTCCTACACCATATCAGTGGGGTAGAATGAGAGGTCAGTGATCCAAGATGAGTACTGAGCCTTAGTCATGCTACCCTGCTGCAGATGAAGAAGCTCTTGTATACGCACTGCGTGAAGAGTCGCTGGGAAAAACTCTGCTCGAAACATGCTCTTGAAGTCTGCCTAGAGAAGCATCCCCTCATCGTGAGCCTGGAGCATCAAGCTCCCCCATCTGCCTTCCACTGCCTTTAGAAAGCCAACGTCAAGGATCACCATGGGTTCATCTTGTGTCCCTACTAGTCATAAGACTCTCACCATGGCCTCCATCCAATCCTCATCCACCTGTGGGTGTGTCTCTCCCATGAACCTGGGTGGCCTATAGCGCTGGAACTCGTTCATCGCACTCAAGTGGTGTGCACCCTCTACAGCTATGGCTGGTGGAATATTGGGCCCAACTGGTAATGGTACCGTTGGTGCCTTCGCTGGAAGAGGGCCCTACACCGAGGCCTCGTCGCTTTGTAGGATATTAGTTCGTACTATATTTGGAACCCTAGCTGGCTGTCCGCGTGGAGGCATCCAGAAAGAAAAAGGAGCGCCACAGTCAACAAGTTATACCTGGTGAGCTTACTCAAAGAGACCAAAAAGAAAACTCTTCAAAACACACACTCAATCTATATTCTTGTGAACTAAGTGCGAAATTAGAAGTCAGTGTAATGGTGTGTGGATACATCAGCTGATGCACCAACACTAGATTACCAAAACTAATAACCACACTCACTACACTTTACACTATTTCCGTTAAAAAGAAAGATCATATTCTTATGTTCTATGGTAGAACCGACTCCTTTGATTCCAATTTTTCACGACCTGGCCCTCGAGGCCTGTGTCGTGACTACCCTAAGCCCGCCTTCCATAGGCCAGGGTATAGCGACTGGCACAGAAAGGCATATTCCTTATAACCGAGAAGACATTTCCATTATAACCTTTTAATACACGCAACCAAGTACACAACAAGGTACAAACACAAGTCAACTATATAGTAAAAAGAGTGCTGGGAGTTAAAAGGGGACAAAATACAAGCCCAACAGCAAAGTATATGGAAAACTGGATAGTACAATACGGTTTCTAGATGAAAATTAGCACCTGGATCGTCCACCACGAATCTGGTCTGAAGGATAGGTACAACTCATGAACAGTCATCTTTGGGGTTCCCCTCGTCTAACGTCCTCCTCCGAGCCACCTCCAGTCCTAGTACATTCATCCTCAGTCAGCGATGTCTATCATCTACACCAAACAAAACAGGGTGCGGGCATAGCCTGTGCAGGGGTGAGTATAAAAATAGTCATTAGGGACCCCGAGACCCTCAATGTCTCAAAAAATCCACAAAGGAAAATCCGCAAAGCATGAAATCAACTATCAACCAAACATAGGTATATGACCATACATATATCGAAGTTATAATGTATACCCATCTAAATCATGAGGAAACACAGAGTCCTTCTAAAATGCCCAAAGTTCAACCATTCCACAAAGAAAAGAATACCATGAAGGTAAGTACCACACAGGTATGCCACACAGATGAATACCACCAAGGTATTACCACGAAAGAAAATACCACAAGGTACAGACTCAACTCACACCAGGTATTTTATAGCTACAGTTCTGGAGTTGATTAGATGTAACTAACGAATCATCTTACTCTGTTAAGAGGAAGTCCCACGAAGGATCCCTAATTGTTGACCCACACAGGATCACTCAGTACTGACGCACACAGGGTCGCTCGATGTTGACCCACACATGATCACATGGTGCTGACCCACATAGGATCGCTCGGGGAGGACCACAAAGGATTGTACGGTGCTAACCCATACAAAATTGCTCGGTGCTGACCCACACATGACCGCTCTTCATTCTTCATGTCACAGCCAGCTACTGGGTTCCCGCACTGGGCTTCCTCAATTCCAGGAGGGTCCGCTCCTCAATCCACGGGTTGATACTCCAACTGAGTAACACACCAAGCTTCCACAATACGCTTCTCTTTGAAAAATACAGTAGTGTGTGTTGTATGCAACTTCGTGTTCTAACACACACCCCAACCAATCAAACTAGTCGTTATGAATAGCAATACCCTCTTTTTTAAATTTTACAAAATTTATCTTTAAAAATGGAATTAATTTTGGATTCATAATATCAAAATTATTTTAGGCTGAATTTTTGGTATTTTTCTGAAAACATTCAATTTTTATGAATAGTGAAAACACTGAGTTATAGATTAAAACCGAGATTTTATTTAAATAATTATTAATTTAATTTAAATTAATTTGAGGTCAAAATAGATATATAAAACCTATATAAATTCAGTGTAATTAATTGGAGTCAGTTTATAATAACTTTAGATATATAAAAATTTTATTGAACTTTTCACCGTCTTTTACCCATCTCCTTGGAGAATTAGCAAATTCAAATAAAAATTAATTTTACTGCCTCAATGAGTGGAATTTCGAAAATCCGAGAGAAACAGTAAATATCAAGGAATAAAATGTGCTTCAATAAGATAAAAATAATTTTTGGTGAATAGTATCATTTTAATTTTATTTAATACGGTAATTAAGGATAAAACTGATATTATTATTACCCTAACACATAACCTAATATTATTGGATAAGTATATTTCGACCAAAAAAACTTAGGAATAAATTATTAACCTCTTTTGTCTACTTGGATTAGATTAGGAAAATTATTATTTTTTAATCAAAGAAGAGTTAAAAGATTATAAATCAATGTTTAACAACTAAAACATTTTTAATATAGGGTTATACATAAGATAAATTTGATGATAAATAATAATTAGAAAGATAAAAATATTTCCTACATAATGGAATCTTATTTATAATTTTTAGATAACAAATAATTTAGTTTATTTATGACACAATGGTGATGCATTAATTACCTAATTAATGAAATATGAAAATAATTGATATTATAAATATCCAAATAAATGTAATTTCAGACTTTTTATGAATTCAACTAATTTTATAGGTTAATATGACATGTTAGGATATTTTTAAATGAATTTTGTTTTAATTAATAATGTTTTTAAGACTTTATCAAAAATCAGTTATTAAATAGTGTCAAAATTGGCATGAAGGAGTATTTAAAACAAATATTATATTTTTAATTGATATTAAATTCCTAAAAATCTAACGATCGACCAAATGACTTAGATAAGGTTATATATATTAATAATGAACCTCTTGAGGTAATCTTGGCTTGTTATAGTATGTTTATTAACCATATAATATAAAAATACAAAGAGAGATGGTAAATGTTAAACTATTTAACTAAGAGTTAAATATAAATGATAAGGTTAATATAATGACCCAAACCTGGCTAAAATATATTGGATGAAATAATTTCGACCCATTCCCACCTATTCCAAGAAATAAGTCACTATAAATTCATTATAAACCGAATATGAATTTATTATAAAATTATATTTTATGTTTTTTATAAGGTGCCCATAACCCCTCTTATAAAAGGGTACTCCCCCTTCTCCCATATTAATTCACTAAAAACCATTCAGATTGGCCAACCACTACCAAAATAACCTATAAACTTCCCTCAATTAATACT
The DNA here is from genome assembly GCA_963277665.1 of Viscum album. Classification (NCBI taxonomy): domain Eukaryota; kingdom Viridiplantae; phylum Streptophyta; class Magnoliopsida; order Santalales; family Viscaceae; genus Viscum; species Viscum album. Next base: position 1,937,565,220 of record OY728137.1, read on the forward strand.
AGTGGCCTTCCTTTAGTCTGAAATCCATCTTATGGAGCACTTGTGATCAAATCAAAAGGAAGAACCCAAAGAAGTGGTAAAAATCTCACCACCTCTTTCAAGTTCCATTGTTCATCCACTTCCTTTTTCTTTTTTTATTCCATTATAAGTTAATAAATCCAGTATATTATAAGTAATATGTTGTTAATATAAATATGGTACAAAAAATTCATTATTCTATCCATCCCTTAAATGACATGCCACCATACGTGCGTACGTATGGCTTATCGTCTCCACGTCGTGGTGTAATTGTTATTCAATACATTATAATTTGGATGGTTATAATAATGATGTGTAATTCATATAAATAATAAATATTAAATTATAATGATTATTTATATATGATACACCATCCAATTATATATTATTTTAATATCAAAAGAATGATATTGTCGCTCGCGCGTACATACGGACTACAGTCTCCACGAACGCGATAATATTCATTACCCATCATAGCCATTGAAGAATAATTTTCATTTGATGGTTAAAAATAATTTTTAGGGACTATATATCATTATGGATATGAATAAGAAACAACCTATGGATAATAAACATTACTTATGTAACAAAACATTTAAATGAAAACGAGTAAGTGAACACCCGAAACAACGATAAAACTAAAATATTATTAACAAAGAAATTATAAAAAGATAATATATGATTTCATATTTATGTATATGATTGTTTTATAATTTAATAACAATTATTTAACTATTATACAGGAGGTTAAACTACCATATACCAAGAAAAAGTACAAGGAAATGGGTTTCTTATCTCACATTTAATTCTGTGAGATTTCCATTGTTCACCACTTATTTATTGCATGTGGTGTGTGTACTGAACATTATTATATTCATTATTTAATATACATTAATTTATGGATATCTAAGTCATCATTGTATTATCCTTATTTCATGGTTGTATGTTTCGTATGTTACCAAATCGATAAAGGAATTTGAATGTTCAATTTCCACTAATTCGGCTTTATGCATACTTCATTGATTATTTTACTCCAAGATTATGTTTGTAATTTCTATTAATTTTCTTATGTCATAATTTCCAATCCCATTTATATGGATATAATTTTGATACACATAATTACTACATTGATAATTCTTCAAGTCATTGATATGAACTTGATAAGTGTAATTTTAACTCAATCTCCATTTGTTGAGTTAAATATACAATTCATTGCTGTTTTCTTTACTAGAATATGTGTGAATGTCCTATGATTGATTTACACTGAATATCCAATCATATTGAGTGTATTTATATTTTTCACACATAATTATGTCATTGATTTATCTTTAACCCATGGATATGGTCATTATAAGTGATTTCATCTCAAATTAAATTGTGTTGATACATCTTTGTTGTTATTCACCAAATCTATTTTATATGGTGTATATAATGTACATTGACATAGTATATCATGAATCCATTTTTCTAATGATATTACAATGTTTTTATTTTCTCAATTATTTGTATTCAAGTGTCTCTATTTTTGTTAGAAACTCTAATTAAAATATCATTTTAAATGTTTTAAAGATTTATTCTTCTAAATCTTTCTCATTAATGTCCATGTTTTAAAAGGGGTTTTAAAGATTTATTAACAAGGAAATTAATGTTTTAAAATTAAAATTCCTTTTAAATTCTTCAAAGTGTAATGGGAAACATTGATTCGAAAATCTAATTTTAAATGGCTTTTTGACAAATAGTGTGACTTTTAAATGTTTTCAAGAAAAAGGGGGATATTTCATTTAAATAGATATGATGATTATTTTCATCTATGTCAATATCATTCATTTATCTCTATTGAAGTTAATCTGTTACCTTAAAATCTACAATATTGTATTTAATGAGTTATGTTTGACTGTCGATGTGCAATGTTTATACCATTCATGGTTTATGGATAAAGTATTGACATTTCGTATGCTAGTTTTAATACGAATGTTTATGTTATGTTTCAATCTTTTCATATGAGGCATGCATTGGACTTAGTATGTGACGAGTGGAGCCCACTATACCTCCTCGATGTATTGGTAGGTTTCATGAGACAAACTATTGTCTTGGTAGATGGCCTTCACAAAATCTTATTTGTAGTCTTGGAACAAGGCCTTGACTATTTTGTTATGATAGTCTTGTATTATGCATTACATAATTCTGAAACTTGTTATTGATATTGTATATGATTATTTGACAAGTAGAATATCTATGTGAATATGTAAGTGGAATTATATCATTTTATTTTTTCCATATTATGTTGAAGTTCAAGTTTAAAAGGATTTTGTTTTTGTCATACATTACCTTAACTCTGTATGCTTATTTATGAATGTTTCCGCTATATTGTTATCGTTACGGAGAATATGACCTCACCCCTTTCAATGTTTTATTTTTCCCAGGATGTGAAGAAGTATTTTATGACTGGCCTGTATGGATAGTCTGAGGGGATATGAGTGTGGACTATGGATACTATGTTGATTTAGTTTTCATATTATGATGTAATGTAAGAATTATGAATGTATCTAGTGTTTCTAAGGATACTAAACTAATCGGTCTTTCGAGACTTGATCTTTTGTGATCGTGCCAATGTTATGTAATAATGGACCGACTATGGGTAACTAGGGCTGGGGTGTTACAATTGGAATCAGAGGAAGTTTAGAAAAAACCATAGAAACTAGATTTAGATAAACTCTGATTAGAGCACATAGCCCTAAGATAGACATTGTGGATTAGTATAGAAGAACAAAAAATAATTTTGGTATTTTATAGATTGTGTGACTTTTCCAAGAAATACATCCCTATCTGGATATGAGCAGGTAGAGGCATCTATGGCACAAATGTACCTAGGGGTAAAACCTGAAAACGTCACTTTGAGATAGACTCGAACGGGAACTGGTGCATGACAACGGGCTTTGCGGCACTCTTGATTATGACACTCTCGGGGTATATGCTTAGGATAATTTATATTTTAATTAAAAACTGATTTGATTTATTTAAATATAAGATGATAATAAATGACCATGGTTAAACCCTAGGTGTTTCAAATTAAGAATATGGTGTCATGATATTATCTAAATGATTTTATGACTACTGTTACTCACACAATGATTTCTTGTTTTAGTCAATGGATGGATTCCAAGGAAGTCATAGTAACTTTGAGAATGATGTAAAAGGTGGGAATAGTAGTGGAAATGGGAAACAAAAAGGAATGTTGATATATGTAAAATATATCTTGTTCATGCCAAATCATTTTTCCAAAAATATGATCAACAGCATATATATTAACCAAATCCCATACTCAACAAATAAGATAAAGGTGATGAATGATAATAGCTTCAATAGTGGAGACCATGGAGAAAATAATCCTTAATTTCCATCATACAGGAAATGTGGAAAGAGACACCCATGAAAGTGTCTCAATTGAACAACGAAATGCTTTACGTGCAGGAAAGAAGGACATAAAGTAAAGAAATGCCAATGAAAATGAGTATTACTATGGAGGAAAATAAAAATAGTCCCAAGAATCCATTTATAGTCATTTTCAGTAAATATAGGGGACCTAGCCATTACCCGAGTGAATTCCCTATTCTATAGGATATTTTCTTGGTCAAAGAAGAAGCTATTTGGAAATAAATGGTTGTAGAAATGTTTAAAAGTATTAGTTCTTCTTGTTGATGAAATTACTTTAGAAAATTTTTCTCTTGTATTCTTAACCCTATAGTTTTCCATGTGAGAATTATATTTTAAGAATACTTATATTTTCTTATGTGGATATAGTTATAAAGAACCATATTGTTTTATATGATCATTGGGTTTGAGGACATTACAAGTTATTATATTTTTTGATGAAAATTCAAGGTATGAGAAAAAAATCGTGGTTAAATTTTTTTATGGTTATTTTGAGGAATTTAACTCATTTTGGTAATGTTATAAAATATAGTTTTTGAAAAAAGACAACATGCAGACCGTGTGACAACCCATCGTGTCGGACAAAGCTATGGGAATCGAACCCACAACTAGAGTACAATTGGTATTTATCGCCTACTACTGGACTACATGATGTCCCTGGTTAGTGTGACTAATTATTTTTTGTTAAATGATTTTATTGATCAATAATAAGTTGTGTTGGGAACTGATGTCATATCAAATGTATACCCTTAGTATAGAAAAAATTATTTTGTGATTAAGTGATAAATGTTATTTTAGAAGGCATTCTCTCTTTTGGGAACAATATATGACTAAGGAAAATAGAATACACTGAGATTTCATTTAAGGAGTAATTGTGATTTTTATCTATGTTTTTATTGTGGATTAACAGTGATTTGGATTATTTATGGAAATCATTAACCTATAATAGAGGATATTTGATTAGGTTAATTACTTTTAAGTATGTGACTTTAAGAGTAGTCGATGACATTTGGAGATACAATTTAACATGGAAGACTACATAACCAAATTCTTCTATGTTTTGGGTTTAAATATTAGTTTGGATTATATTGAAGGATTTTAAGAACAATGTTTTATTGAATGTTATTTATTTAACATTGGGGTGTTGTCGGTTTAATTTTAGAAATTAAAATTAGTGTTTCCTTATCTAAAGGAATATCCTTTTGGGAGATCATCTGATATTGTACTAACCATTTTTGTTTGGATTAATATATAAATACAAGGTATATATATAGTTTATCCTTGGTGAATCAAGTGATTCTCTATAAGTTCATTCTAGCTCTTCTGGTGTGACCAAGTCAACATGAATATTCATTATTTAAAAAAAATTGTTAGTAGTAGAAATTTATTAAAGAATGAAACTCTAAATAATAAATAAGTATATCTATTTATGTTCTTGTTCAATATCACAACTAAATTCCTCATCTTTATGAAATGTAACTTCGAAAAAAAACTATATCCTTTTACTTTTCCCACTGGAAAAGTAATGACCATTTTTTCCATCACATGATTGTGGTTTTCTTGTTGTTAACTTTCTCTAGATCATGTTTATAATCCATCTCCATCAGAACATGACACGTATTTTATCATCCATATCCATATTTTTCTACATTGAATACTAGTATAGGTTATCTTAGGTGACCTTTGTACTTATCTTTATTCCTTTTAAACTGATAGTTTTATAGACTCTTTTTCTGATGTGGGACTTTCAATTATATTCCCAAGCCCAATTTTAAAAATTTAGAGGACTCAATTTATTGGAGGGAGAATCTAACACCACAAGCTTCCACAATACGCTTCTCTTTGAATAATACATTAGTGTGTGTTGTACGCAACTTTGAGTACTAACACACAACACAACCAATCAACCTAGCCGTTATGAATAGTAATACCACCTTTTTGAAATATTACAAATATTATCATTCAAAATGGACTTCATTTTTGGATTTGGAATATTGAAATTATCTTAGGGTGAATTTTTGTTATTTTTTCTGAAAACATTCAATTTTTGATGAAAAGGGAAAAAAACTGAGTTATAGTTTAAAACCGATTTTTTTAAAAAAAAATTATTTATTTTATTTAAATTTATTTTAGGTCAAAATAGATACATAATATAGATATAAGTTCAAATTAATTAATTGGAGTCTGTTTATAATAATTATATATATATATATAATTTTTATTGAGCTTTTCACCGTCTTTTACCCACCTCCTAGGAGAATTTTCAAATTCACATAAAACATAAGGTTACCACTTATGTGAGTGGAATTATAGAAATATGAGAGACACATTTAATATCAAGGAGTAAAATGTGGTTCAATAACAAAAAAAATAAGTTTTGTTGAATAGTAACTTTTTACTTTTATTTACCACGGTGAAAAGTAAACAAGGCAATTAAGGGTAAAACTGATATTATTATTACCCTAACATATGTCCTAATTCTATTGGATAATTATAAATCGACCAAAAAACCATAGTAATAAAATATGTACTTATTTGGTTCACATGGAATAGATTAGGACATTTATTATTATTTAATTCAAAGAAGAGTTAAAAGAGTTAAAATCAATGTTTAATAAATACATCATTTTTAATATAGGGTTATATATTATATTAATTAGATTATAAATATTAATTAGAAATATAATATTATTTCTAACATAATAGTATTTTATTTATAATTTTTTGACAATAAATAATTTAATTTATTTATGACACAATGGGGATGTAGTAATTACCTAATTAATGAAATATTAAAATAATTGATATTATAAATATCCAAATAAATTTAATTTGAGACTTTTTATGAATTAAAATATTTTAATAGGTTAATATGAATTTTTAGGACTGATTAAATTAATTTGGTTTGAATTAATATTGTTGTTAATAATTTAACAAAAATCAATTATTAAATAGTGTCAAAATTTACATAAAGGTGTAGTTAAAACAAATATTATATTATTAATTTATATTGTATTCCTAAAAATACATAGATCTTCCAAATGACATAGATAAGGTTATATATATTAATAATGAACCATTTTGGGTTCTCTTGGATTTTATTGTATGCTTATTAACCATATAATATAAAAGTACAAATAGACATGATAAATGTTAAACTATTTAACTAAGAGTTAAATATAAATTATTAGGAAAATATGTTGACCCAAACTAGTATAAAATCTATTTTTTGAATGTAATTAGACCCATAACCACCTTATCCTCTAAATAAGTCACTTTGGAGCTATTATAAACCAAATATGAATTTATTATAAAATAATATTTTATGTTTTTTCCTAAGGTGCCCCTCACCCCTCTTATAAAAGGGCACTCACCCTTCTCTAATATTCATACCATAAAGGCATGTTGGTTCACCAAAACATTCCCAAATATCCTCTCAAGTTACCTCACTTCATCCTATTGGCCTTAATTTACTCATAAATCCGACATAAGGAGCCCTTTTTATCCAATCAAAAGGAAGAACCCGAAGAAGAGGTAAAAATCTCACCAACTCTTTCGAGATCCATTCTTCTTCCACTTACTTTTTCATTGTTGTTTCCATTATAATATAATAACTCCAGTATCTTCTATATAATTTTATCTTAATATAAATATGGTACAACCAAATTCATTATTCTATCCACCCCTTTAATGACATGTTACCATACGTGCGTACATACGACTTATCGTCTCCACTTCGTGGTGTAATTGTTATTCAATTTATTATTATTTGGATGGGTATAACAATGATGTGTAATTCATGTAAATAATAAATATAACATGATATTTATTATTTATATATTATACACCATCCATTTATATATTATTTTAATATCAAAAAAATGATATTGTCGCTTGTGCATACGTACGGACTACCGTCTCAACGAACACGACAAGATTCATTCCCTATCGTATCCATTCAAGACTAATTTTCAATTTATGATTAAAAATAATCTTTAAGTTATTGATATCATTATGTATATGAATAATATACAACCTATGGATAACAGACATGGATTATGTAACAAAACATATTAAAGAAAACGAGTAAGTGAACACCCGAAACACGGATAATAATAAAATATTAATAACAAATAAATATTAAAAAGATCATATATGATATCATATTTATGTATATGATTCTTTTATCATATAATAACAATTATTTAACTATTATACAGGAGGTTAACCTACCCTCTACCAAGGAAAATTACAACGTAAGGGGTTTCTTGTCTCAAATTTTATTTCGTGATATTTTCATTGTTCACCACTTATTTATTGTATGTGGTGTGTGTACTGACCATGATTGTATTCATTGTGTAATATACATTAATTTATGTAAATATACTTCATCATTTTATGATCCTTCTTTCATGGGTGTATGTTTCGTATGTTAACAAATCGATAAGGGAATTTGAAATTTCAATTTCCACTCATTCAGCTTTACGCATACTTCATTGTTTATTTTACTCCAACAGTATGTGTGCAATCACTATTAATTTTCTTAAGTCATGACATACACTCCCCTTTCTGTGGATATACTTTTGATACACATAATCACAACATTTATAATTTCTCAAGTCATTAATATGAACTTGATATGAGTAATTTTTACTCAATCTCCATTTGTTGAGTTAAATATCCAATTCATTGGTGTTGTATTTACAAGAATATGTGTGAATGTACTCTAATTTATTTTCACTTAATATACAATCATATTGAGTGTGTATATATTTTTAACACATTATTATGTCGTTAAATTATCCTTAACCTAAGGATACGGTCTTTATAAGATATTTCTTCTCAAATTACATTCCACTGAGACTTCTTTGATGTTATTCACCAAATCACTTTTATATGGTATATATAATGCACCTTGACATAGTATATCATGAATCCCTTTATTCTCATGATATTAAAATGTTTTTAATTCCTCAATTATTTGTATTCAAGTTTCTATTTTTTGGTTATAACTTCTAACTAAAATATCATTTTTAAATGTTTTAATGATTTATTCTTCTAAATATTTATCATTAATGTCCATGTTTTAAAAATGTTTTTAAGGATTTATTTATATGGAAATTAATGTTTAAAAATTAAAATTCATTTTAAATGTTTCAAATTGTTATGGGATACTTTGATTCTAAAAATTATATTTAAATGGCTTCTTGAAAAATAATGTGGCTTTTAAATGTTTTCAATAAAAAGACAGATATTTCTCTCAAATAGTTTTGATGATTATTTTCATCTATGTCAATATCATTAATTATTCTCAATTGAGGTTAATATGTTACAATACAATCTTCCATATTGTATTTAATGAGTTATGTTTGATTGTGGATGTTCTATTTTTATACCATTCATGGATTGTGGATAAAGTATTGACATTTCGTATGCATGGTATAATACGAATGTTTTTGTTATGTTTCAAACATTTAATATGTGTAATTAATTGGACTTAGTATGTGAGGGGTGGAGCCCGCTATAGCTCATCTATGCATTTACAGGTCTCATAAGACAAACTAGTGTTTGGAACAAGGCCTTGACAACATCTTATTTTTATTCTTGGCATAAGTCCTTGACAATGTGGTTATGATAGTCTGGCAATATGCATTCCACCATTATGAAAGTGGTTATTGATATTGCATGTAATTATTCGACTAGTATAATATCCATGTGAAAATGTAAATGGAATTATTTCATTTTATCTTTTCCATATTATGATGATGTTCATGTTTAAAAGGCTTTTGTTTTATTTATATATTGCCTTAATTGTTTATGCTTATTTACGAGAGTTTCTGCTATATTGTTATCCTTAATGAGCATTTGAGCCCACCCCTTTCTATGTTTTATTTTTCCCAGTATGTGAAGAAGTATTTTTTGACTGACTTTCAGAGATATTCTGAAGGGATATGAGTGTGGTCTAGGGATAATATGTTGTCGTATTTTTTTACTTTATGATGTAATGTAAGTCTTATGAATGTATCTAGTGTTTCCAAGGCTACTAAACTAATTGTTCTTTCGAGGCTTGATCTTTTTTGATCATTCCATTGTTATGTAACAATGATACGACTCTGGATAACTAGGGTCGGGGCGATCAAAATTTCACGATGTCCGACGAAGTATTATCCCAACGGAACACCACATCATAGGGGTATCAATGCAATAGATGGTGCGTCAATCAGACACCATGTCTGTATGTTTTTATCCTTTTAGTCCCGAGGGCCCAGTTCGATTCATGCTCGACACAACCCGACCACTCCTCATAATTATTCAAAACTCCAGTGGGGTAAAATAAAGGAATTTGTCTCGCTCTAAGGATTACAATACCATTGACAGTTTTTCAAACAGAGGTATGGCGCCGAAGTTATGGAAAAGAGAGAGAAAATGGGTTGAAGTGGGTCCGAGTACGGTCCGACCCGTCCCGACCTAATCTTGGACAACTTAATTTGGTTTGACCCACCCCACCATTCTAGGTTCGGCCTAGCCCATAGTGCGACCTGGCCTACTGGGTGGCCCTGCCCACTGTGTCCGGCCCGACCCGCTCTTGGTGGCCCAACCCGCGCTGGGAAGTCTATCCCACACTGGGCTATTCAGCCCATGCTGGGTGCTTTGTCCCACACCGGAAGGCTCGTCCTGGGCAGCGCAAAGGCCGCGTAGTCCTTTAAGGCTACGGGTGGCCGTGGGGAGGTGGAGGCCACAGAGAGGCGTGAGGCGGCGAGTGCCATCGGGCGGCGTGAGGCCGTGGGTTCCGCAGGGGGGCATAATCCATGGGGGCCATGGGTAGTGGAGGCAGCGGGTGTCGCAGGATTTCCTGAGGCCGCATGTTCCATGAGGTGGCGCGAGGCCGTGGGTGTTTCGGGGCGGTAGAGACCACAGCAGCGCAGAGACCACATGGCGGTGGGGCATCGTGCCTTCGCCGGTGGCCAGCTTGACCAACCTCCCATGGTTCATCACCATTGTTGTGGTTCTCGTGTTCTATAGGTGCCAACCACTGGCACTAGTCACCGACACCAGTGTGTAGATCACAGGAAATATCAACAAGATTCACTGAGGGGTCGTTCCATGTTTGTTTGTCTCGAACCATCCACGTTAGGGAGGTAACATACCACTCAAGGAAGGTGTTTCAATGTGAGATGGAATTTAACATTGATCAAATTAAAACACACACCTACATTTTATTATTCCTATACACGCAAAAGAAAACATATGTGAATCAACTATTTAGATAGTTGATCTGTGTTCATTGTTTTATAATGGAAGAATGTGGAAATATAATCATACACAACTAAACCACTACCTCGTTCGTTTGTTGACGTCGATGAGGAGGGAAGGATGGTCATCCATTGAAGAAATCACATGGAAGAAGTCGAAGTCGTGCATCATTGTTCTTCATTGTAGGAGTGTTCTTCGTGGAAGAAGTTTTTTGTAGAATATGTTCATCATTGAATAACTTCTTCGTTGGAGAAGTGTAATCCTCCGAAAATCTATCCCCTTCTCCTTTTACAAAAATCATCCCCCAATCCACCCCAAAAATAAATTTGCCAACATTATAGAATATATTGGAATAATTTCAAATTGTTTTAATTAATTAATTGAGTTGGTATAATTTATTAAATGGGGTGGCACCTTTAAATTTGGGGAAGTTTTAGAGGCTTCCCCACATTTAAGAGGGAGTTCAAGGGGGTTTTAGTCTCGGGTCATCCCCATTACAATAACCTATGCGATGTTTTTGTTACGGTGGTCCCCAACTCCATAACCTATTATGGGAGGTTTAGTTCTGGTGGCCCCCACTTTCAACATCCACATTAGATTTCCAAAAGAAAAATAAATTTTTTCAATATATTATTATTATTTTATTCTTTCACAAAAATCACAAAAATTAACTTTCACCCTCGACCAACAGTTGTCGATGTAAAAGTATCTTTAAGAGTATATCAGTGTTGTAAGTTCAACGGTGCCCTCATATTTCAATATTGTCCACCAATTAAAAATTTACAAAAACCCGCTCATACGTTAACAGAACGTACCCAAAAAATATATCATAAATTCATTCTAGGCACACTGGGCCTCAGAATCACAGGCTCTCAATTTTTATGGACTCATAAAATTGCCATTTATTTTTAAAAAAATTACATGGAAATTCTGAGTCTTTACAAAATCAATCATTTCAGTATTGATTATTTAATTTTAGTGAAGGTTGGTTTTAGTTCATTATTGATGTATTATATATTTGTTCATGAAATTAACAATTTTCATGCAAGATGCATGAAATTGTCGGATTTTATTCATGTAGTGTATTGTATTGTGAATCTATTTTATAAAAATGACTCTTTATTTACACAACCCTATTTTTTAAACCCCTGGTTATTTTTTTGAACGGTTATTCATATTTATTTTGATATCTACATTTTTTATGTTTATTTTATAATAACAGATGGAGAAACAATTTGTAGTGGTCTCCTTTGATGCCGGAATGAGTTTAAAAAGTAGGAAGGCATTGCATTGGTTTTTGTAAGGGAAGAATAAGGATTGTTATGATACTCATATATAAAACTGATACTAATTACTCATTTTCGATATTTACAATAATTGATAATATTGATGATAATAAAATTATTAATGACATCAAATCTCAGACCAAGATAAAAAATATATACTCATAAATTAAAAATATGAATCTGATTTAGCCTAAGACCATCAAAAACAGTATAATATACTATTATGGTACATACCACATTAGAATAGACCTTCCTTGAATCATTTATATGCTAATCAGTCATATATAATCTGAAAATCATATATAATGACCCTTCCAAGAAGGATTAACTCCATAGGTAAATTGGATGTTTCCCAACCAACCACATAAATAGAGATGCTTTACATCAACGAGGTGGTAATGATTAAAGTACCCTTGGATCATACAATGACATAATCACTAAAACAATATCGTAAACTGAATAAGGATTTGAATAAATCCACTAAAATGGACTTAAAAAAATTAATCTCACTCTACCTACATTCGACTTCACTTTTGTAAACTCAAGGATTCCTCAATTTCCAATTTTTGATATTTTTTTAATCCACAAAAAGATACCTCTACTAACATACATCCCATTAATGGGAAAATTTTTCAAATTATGATATGTATTGATCTAGAAATTTTTAACCCTTATAAATGAAGTGAATATATTTAATGAAATCCTAAATTTATTTATACGATATATTACCATAAAATCATAGAGGAACCATGGATTCTGTTTGTTCCTATCATTGACAATTATAACACATAGCTTGAATTATATCTACAAGTAATTCTAGGAAATAATGATCAATATATTATATCATATAGAGTATAGTTATTAGATCATTCCCATGGAGATCTGTGAGTCATAGAGGTGACAAATTCGATATTTTTGTAATGATTTTCATGGTTTTACCCTTCCAAAAAATAATAATCATTCCTAAATAGGTACAATATAATCTATATTAAATAAGACCCCTTGACCCTCTATCTCTCATTCCATTACTTTTTAATAAGTATTTTCATACATTAAATATATTTTAAAATATTTTTGAATAATTTTTTTATATATAAGTATAAAAAAACTGACTAATAGTATCGATAAAGGGGTTTACAAATTGAAATCAATCAGTTAATAAGTTATATAAACAAAATAATTACTAATTAGTAAATGATAATACACTATTTATTTTTTATTAATATTTATATTAATATAATTTTTTAATTGATTCTTAAAAAAATTAAAAAATGAAATTTAAGAACATGACCTTTCACATCGTCTTTATTAATTCCTACCTATAAAATCTTATATAAGAGGTATGATACTCAAGAGGATAGGTAAATGAAAAAAGTAAACAAAAAACAACCTATACATCATATGGTAACTCAAGTATCATGTTGGAGTTGGTGGCCTAGAACCAACTACATTGTACTTTATTCATTAGTAAAAAAATTATCACATCTTGATTATTCATCTGCATGACAATACATGTGATAATGTCTAATGGATAGTTGTTTCCCTAAATGTCATTGTAGATCCCATCTATGATGAGAACCTGGATGTGTCACAACATTGTTCTTGAATATTCATATTATGGTCATATGATTTTATTTGAGGGATAAAAATATCATTACCATTAGGGGTATGGACTAATTAAACTTTTAGGATCCTTCTCATGGTGTCCACCCTTGGTAATATACAGGAGGATATTATGAGAATGATACACGCCAGTTGGAAATCCACATTTCATAGTGTAATTGGATGTTCCTATCAGAGGATGTGTGTATTGGTCCTTAGAGATTTAGATTGTTATTAATGGGTATTACAACTGGTCCACTTATATATATTAATGATAACTGTGATGACACACAATTCACAGTGAGCTAGGATATGTTGGGTCTGTCACGAGTAATACTTCATACATAGATAATGTGAGAAAATATTTTTCCCACCTATTCCTTAACAGAAGAAAATATCTCAAGCCCTCTGTTGAAATTGATATGGCCCAAATAAATCCCTGGAAACTGTAAGGAATGAGATATTTCAATTCCGAAATATCAAAGAAATACTAATCAAGAACATGGGTTTATCACAATAGCATGCAACCCGGTAGATTCGAGATATCAAGACAAAGGGATTACAATACATGGTAAGCGTTCGTAGGTGGTGACATGTCATAACAGTGTTAATTTCTTTCCATATTGGATACTTTTCTTGTTTCTAGATGATAACCTAGGTCTTTAGGTAGGATCCAACTAATTCCACTGAGAAATAGTCCTATAGGGTTTCCCACTCTATGTGTCCAAGTATCTTAGTTAAATATTAATTTAAAACGTTGAATAGATATTATTAATAATTGTGGATTAATAATTATTCATGGATTCCTGATCAAATTCATATCAACACTAGTTATTCGATAGAATATATTGTGGGAAAAATAATATAATTATTAACATGTAATACAGTGAAATATAATTGATAATGAAATAGCCATTATTAATGGTCTAATAAATGTGGTGGAGGAAATAATGAAAATGGAAAAACAAAATTACATGTTGTGTATATTAATATATATGATGAGTTGTTTTTCTGGGGATTTGTGAGAAATAATATTATTTATTTAATTAAATAATATGAGGTGTAATTCGCTAGATGCGTATCAAGTAATAATATTTTTCCACTATTATTATTAAACACGGGGTCTTTAAATTAAAATAAATCAATAAACTGTTTTGGTTAATTAATTAATTTTATTATTCTATGTAATTAAAATCCCGATTATATTATTCTCACTAGCCTAGACATTCATTTTATTTGTGCACAATGGATCCAATGAAATCTCTCAAGACAAGACGTAATTATTTTCTTCCCAGAACACTCTCGTGCTATGAGAGAGATCATCCTCCACCTAATCCAGGAGAGAGCATTGTAAGCAGCTCACATGGAAATCGAAGGTGGACATCATAAGCGAAGGCTCTCCCACGCTAGCACCCAGATATCCATTCGGTGAAATCCAGAGATACGTGGAAAACGTGTGGATCACTTTTAGAGGAATCCTACACCAGAATTCTAAGACGCAACGATGAATTACATCAGATCGTATTGTGACAGATAACATCCCCAAAGAGAGAATTCCAAAAAATTAATTCTAGTCTTTTAATTAAATTAATTATCAACAACATATGATGATCCTTTATATGGTTCTAGGAGTCCCTTATTTTCATTCATTATGCATCCTATTCTAATGATCCAGCATTTTATTATCACGATGGATCTCAGATTGATCGTTGTTAACGAATTAATTAATGTTGGGTACACCCAACAACGCACTTCCGCTGCACCCGGAACCTATAAGTGGTATCAAAGGGATAATATCATTAATTATAATTATTTATATTTCATTGATGATTTACCAATTTTATAATTTAGTTTCATTAATTCACGTTAATTGTTCTATAAATCTAATTCTAATGATACATTCCTCTACATTCATTTCTTATTTTCCTTACATAAACGATTTTTTACTTTTAATGTTGATTAAAATAAATGATAGGATCTCATTCAGAGGTTCCAAAGAATCATTTCTATATGACACCAGAATAGATGACATGTATTTAGTAGTACCCACTGTGTTGTATTGGTTCCATGCACCAGGACTGTCCGCCATACCAGGTTGCATCATTGGATTCTATTTAAGTATTTATGACAACATGTTTTTAACAATAATAAGTGGATCATTATTTCTGGATTACATTCTGTCTGGCCCACTGAACACGGCGTCCTGTACCTTCGAAATAGGGTTGGACCGTGTACCCCTTACACGGCTTTCAAGGCTGGAAACTGGGTATCACGAATACTGCACGGTGTCTGTCCCACTGAACATGTCGTGTAATCTGATGATTTCTATTGTACATCTAAATTCCATTTCCCTTAGAGTGTACTTTGGATGGATTGTGAACAAAAATACACGTCAGTAGTCAGAACTACATGTCCTGTACTCATCCAAATTACACAAATTTTTTAAAATTTGTTATTATATTATACAAACTAATGAGACGTGTACCATAGTGTAGGCGTAAATCTTAGGCATCCCATGTGATAGGTGTTTTATATATATGTATTTAATTTGACCTCTGTGAAATGTTCATTTCAACTCATTATGTAGTTATAAATGGGAAATCGATAATTTTTCCTCCATGGAAAATGTTACGTACAATGATAATTTTAAATGAATTTATTTGTTAAAAATTATGATGGATGGGAATATCGACGACATTCATAAAAATTATTTAAGATAAAAGGATAGCTTAATTAATGAAAATTAATTGATTTGAGTGTGATTTTTCTTAAACCAGAATGATTAATGAATTGAATTTTAGTGTTATTTATAAATAAATATTTTTGCATGTTTGGATGATCAGGAGCTAGAAAATGACTTTTTTATGTCAATGGTTTCTTTTAATTAATTTATTTAAATTAAATTTTTTTCGCCTGAAAGCCTTCTTCTCATTACTATGTACGGCCTGCATTCCAAAGGATTCTTTTACCTAAAACCCCATTTAACCCCTCACCAACAAGTGAGATAAGATCATATGTAATGGATGGAGCTCCAAAGCTAGTGGAGGCGGCTCATGTTAGGATCCACGGTGAAAGAAATCCAAGGAGATACAAAGGTGGACAAGTGGAACGAAATAAACATGATCCAAAAAGGTTCAAGGTGTTTCTCCCCTAACCCTTGTGTTGGTTTATCATCCTCTAGAAAAACTAACTAATAAAACACCCTAATGATCACACTATTTATTTTTTTTCTCATTTGCATGGTTTATTTATTATGGGTGTTCTGTCAAGATCTCTCGATTACTAAATTAAAAAAGCATACAATATGGAACTAAAATAAGACCGACTTATGCGTAAATATATTCTTAGCCATTGTTAATTACTTATGTATATCCCACTTAATATTAAAAATCAAGTAATCAAAGATAATAAAATATCAGTTTATGTATAAGGATAAAATACCTCAAAAAATATTATGTTTGTATAGCCTTCCATTATTATGTTTTGAATCAAACCATAGTTCAAAGTGCTTGACTAACCCCAGATTTGGTGCTATAAATTATTGAGGAATTATAATTCAAGGTTTTGGTTTGAAATGACTTGGTTAACAACATGGGTTGGCTTCCATAGCTGAACTTAGTGAGACCAAGAGGCAATGGTTTAGGAAATACAAAACAAAATGATTTTAGGATTGGGGACTCCACTCATATGATCAAGGATCTGCGAGTTAATGAAGTTGGAATTTAGAATTCCTATATAAAACCTTTCATGTTTCTTGACCAACCCTAATTGGGGTTGTGAATAGGGAAATATAGATCCATTCCACATGAATATTCACGAAACAAAATATTACCATGTAAATAGTGAGGGATATTGGATTTCGATAAAATAGTTGGAGACTAATAAGTATTAATTTATTTATTTATATTGGTTTTATCATGATAAAATACTAAACCCTTTCTCATATTAAATTGAATAAATGTCAAGAAAATGACTTCAAACATATCATTGTGAACCATTCATGTGATGAAAACCTTTTCTCTAGTTCCAATTTCAAGGAATGGAAGAGGTGTTTACATGTCGTCCTTTGTCACGAGAGAAAATTGAATGTGCTGGAAGAGCCATTTATAGTTGCACCTGGAAAAGTGTCCAATTAATAGGAACTATCTCTATATATGAAACATATGTATAATTCCACATATGTCCAATGTTTCATGTTATCAGCCATATCTAATGATCTCTTGAAGAAAAATGAAAACATGGATTCGTATAACATGATGTCTCACTTTAAGGATCTCTATCAAGAGAAGATGATACAAGAGTGATATGAGATCTCCAACACTTTGTATACAACAATTCATGGAGGGTTTTAGTCAGATGGGTTTCATTTATTCAAGCTTATTAGCTACATTGGACTCCTGGACATCTTATGGATTATGTTCCCGGATTAGTTTCATACAGATCTCATCTCATCATCACTGCCCAAGACCTTATCTATATTTGTTATCAATTATAACATGATAAACAATGAGAAAAGTATTTCAAGACATCTGACCTTAATTCACCTTGTATATAAGGACATGGGGCTGGATAAACCCATAGTCCTAATGGTGAATAATAAAATGAAGGACAAGGAAAAGGGTCAAAGTATTCATAAACGGCGTGAAGCCCCTGAGCAGCATCCCCCCAAGAAGGGGAAGATACAGAGGCCGGGAAAGTAATGGGAGGTGGTATGTTTTTCAGGTGGCAAGCAAGGCCAATGGAAGAGTAACTACACTCAGAAACATTGGTATGCTAGAGGTGCATTCGTTATCAAGTGTAATCATTGCATTTCTACACATTGAGTTTAGATATAACATGTGGGTCCCACATATGAATTCAAATACCAAAACCAAGTAGATTTAAAAATATTACCAGAGGATAGGTGTATCATCGAGCTACCAATATCCCAAGGCTAGCTGCATTGGCCATTGGTGATTATCATCTCTCATTGCCAACTGGAATGCATTTATTTTTATATAATTGTTTTTATGTGCCTTGTATTACCAAAAACAAATTTTCTGTATCATGTTTGGATATGGATGGATTTATTTTCATGTTTGGAAATAAGAGTTAAATCATTTATAAGAACACAATATTCTATGGTATGGTGTTTCTAAATAACATTTTGTATGTATTAAATTATGAAAACCAAGTCTTGAAAATCGATAATGAAACAAACTAACATGGCTCATACATCACCTAGTTTTGGAATCACAATCTCGGTCATATAAACGACATGCGCTTCATAGAGCTCTACCAAGATTAGAATTTAGACTCTACTGATCTAAAACCACATGATAAATGTCACACTTGTTTACATGGTAAAATCACTGAGTAGGCTTTCATTGGACAACGTTAATGGGCCACAGGGCTTCTAGGATTGGTGCACATAGATGTGTACAGACCATTTACAGTAGAGGCTAGAGGTGGATATTTATATTTCATTACTTTTACTAATTAGTTAATTAGATATGCCTATTTCTACATAATGAGTTAAATGTAAGATTCCATAATAAAATTTAATGAATTCAAGAATGATGTACAGAATCAACTTAGTATGAAGATAATGAAACTTCGATCTGATGAAGGTGCAGAATATCAGAACCAAGAGTTCATCATCATTCTAAATGATTTGAGGATTCTATCACAACTCACTTCTCCTTATTCCCCACATTATAATGGTGTTATTGAAAGGGGAATACACACCTTGATAGATAGGGTTAGGTTGATGATGAGTCATACAGGTATTCCATTATCCTTTTGGGGATCAGAATTACATACTACAGCTAACACATTAAACCCAATACTAACTAAGGTGGAGAATGGAATTCCCTCTGAGAAATGAATAGAATGAACCTCATTTTTTTCACACACACATGTATGTGGATGTGAGGGGTTTGTCAAGGCCTAATCAGGCAACAAACTAGCACCCGAGGGCTTGAAGTGTAACTTTATAATATATCCCATGTAAATGAAAGGATATTACCTATATAACACTTCACAAAAGAAAGTCATTGTTGCCAGAAAATTTGTATTTCTTGAGAGGGAGAATATTTTAAAAAAGGATAGTGGGAGAATGATTGACTTCGACGAAGTTTATGCTAAATATACACAATAGTTGTTATATTAACAAGTTCCATAGGTCCCCTTGGAAGAAGTTATAGAAACACATGTACCATGTAAGATATCAATAGAGGTAAGGGAACACGAAAAATATGGTTTCCTAGTCACTGAGGATGGTGAATCATTATTGTTTCAAAATGATCTACCTTTCTCATACAAGTAATCTGTAAAAAGATTAGAAGCAACAAGATGGTTAGAAGTTATGAATTCTATGATGGATTCCATGTATCAGAACCAAGTCTGGGTTCTAGTCGATGAGCCAGTTGATGTAAATCTTATTGGATTAAAATGGGTATTCTAGAGGAAAATGGACATGTATGGTCAATTTAACACCTATAAAGTAAGGCTAGTGGCTGATGTATTCAAACAACATCAAAGAATTGACAATGATGAAACCTTTTTTCCAGTCTCTATGTTTTAGTCCACAAAAAACATACATGCCATAGAAGCTTCCAATGAAAACAAGATTTGGAAAATGGATTTCAAAATAGCATTCCTTATTGGGAACCTTCAAGAAGTTGTATATATGACACAATCATAAGGGTATGGGACACCGGGTGAATCCGATCGGGTTTGAAAGATGTAGAATTACATTTATGGATTAAAGAAAGCATACAGGTCATGGATCATTTGAATTGATGAATCCATAAAGGAATTTGGTTTCATTAGGAATGAATGTGAGACCTGTGGTTATAAGATGTTTAATGGGAATGTGTTCACTATCATAGTAGTATATGTTGATGAAATATTACTTATTAGAATTGATGTACCAGTCTCACAGTCAGTTAAAGACTGGTTGAGCATGTGTTTCTACATGAATGACTTGGGTCAAGTAGACTAAATTATAGGGATCAAGATCATTCATGATAGATCCAAGAGGTTTCATGGATAATGTCATGCAATATACATTGACCAGATATGAAAGATATTTAGTATGGATCCATCCAATAGGGGATTGGTTACAATATCACGTGGCCTAAATCCTTCTAATAAAATGTGTCCTTAGACATAATATTGAAGAGATAGAATGAGTACGATCTCATATGCTTTGTCTATAGGATCCATCATGTATTCCATGTTATGTACCAGGAATGATGTTAGCAATGCACATAGCATGGTAGGTAGATATCAAGAAGATCAAGGAGAACAACATTGGACTGCTATTAATACCATCTATAGGTGTCATATATGAACTAAAGATATGATCCTGGTGTATAGATGAGACGAGGATCTTGTAATTATAGGGTATTCTAATGCTTATTTTTTATAGATCGAAATGATATAAAGTCTCAATCTAGATATGTTTTCTGTCTCAATGGAGGATCTATGAGCTAGAAGTGTTTAAAGAAACTAGTTTTTGCTGATTATATAGTGGAGTCCGAATATATAGTGGCATATGATGTAGAAAAATAATCCATTCTAATTCAGTACATTTTCCAAAAGATTGATGTTGTGCCTAGTAGTAAAGATCCTATCACATTATGTTGTGATAATACTATAGTGGTGGCTCTTTCAAAAGAACCAAAGTCACATAAATGGATAAAGAACATACTACGGATGTATCACCTCTTGATGTATTTCTATAAATGTGGTGATGTTGCAGTGAGAAGAGTGTCCATGGAAGAAAATGAGGAAGATCCCATGACTAAAGGCCTATCACAGTAGCAGAAAGAATATAATGTGAGAGCTAACGAGTAAAAAGGTTTTAGTAGTTTTGGCTCTAGTCCATGTGGGAGTCTGTTGGAGTTGTGGCCTAGAACAAAATACATTGTACATTATTCATTAATAAATACTTTATCACATTTTTAATGATCTTCTGAATTAAAATGCATGTGATAATGTCCTAAGGATAACTATTTCACTAAAATCTCATAGTTGATCCCTACTTTGATGAGAACTCCGAAGGGCCATAACACAGTTCTTGAATATATGTTCATTGGGTAGATGATGTTACTTGAGCGACACAAATAATACTGTCCAATAGGGAGAGGACTCATAATACATTAAGGCACATTCTCATGGGGTGCACCCTTAGTATTATCCAAGGAGATATTATGAGAAGTGACCCACCAGTAAGAAATACATATTTCATTATGTCATTGGATGTTCCTATATGCGGACGTGTCTAATGGTCCTTAGACTTCAAGATTATTATTAATGGGTATTACAACTTGCGTAATTAGATATATAAATGAAAATTGTGAGGACACACAATTCAAAGTAGGTAGGATATGTCGGGTGTGTCACACATAATACTACATTGATAGATAATGAGAGAAAGTATTTGTCTCCTCTATTCCCTAATGGAAGTAGATATCTCAGGCCCATCGATGGAATAGATATGTCCTAAATAAATTCATGTCCATGGTAAGGAGGGAAAAGTTCAATTTCCGAAAGTCAAATAAAGAATAATAAAGCTCATTGGTTGATGGAACTATCATGAATATCTCTTGACTCGAGATATCAAGACAAAAGGATTACATTACATGGTAAGAATTCGCAGGAGGTGACATGTCATTATAGCGTTAACTTCATTCATTATTTGTTCCTTAGCATGTTGTAATAGGGTAACATCGTAATTTAGATAGGATCCACCAAATTCCATTAAGAAAGAGTCCTAGAGGGTCACACACTATGTGAGTCCAAGTATCTCAATTAAATTTTAATTTAACATGTTTAATAAATATTATTCCCAATTGTGGATTAATGATTATTCAGGGAATCCTGATCACATTTATTTAGAATAATGTTATTCAAGAAATTATATTGTGGGAGATATAATATATTTATTAGTGTGTAATAGAGTTATATTTATTTGATAAATAAATAGCCATTATTAAAGGTCTAATAAATGTGGTGGATGAAATAAAGAAAATGAAAAAACCAAAGTACACAATGTTTATATTAATACACATGTCGTGTCGTTTTTCTGGGAATTTGTGAGAAATAGTATTATTTGTTTAATTTAATAATATTATGTGCAATTTTATGTGCACATGTTAGGTGAAAATAATAGTCAATTGTATTTATTAAACCTGGGGTATTACTAAGAATTAAAATAAATGAATAAATTCATTCAGGTAATTAATTCATTTAATTATTCTATGAAATTAAAATTCCAATTATACTATTCCCATTAACTTATCCATTCATCCGGGTTGTGAACAACGGATCAAAAGAATGCTTCATGCCAAGATAAAATTATTTTCCGCTAATAATTCTCTCAAGCAACGAGAGAGATCATCCTCCACCGGATCCGGGAGAGCGCTTTGCAAGTGGCTCTCAAGGCGATCGAAGGAGTAGATCTCAAGAAAATGATCTTCCACGCTAGCACCTGGATATCCGTTCGGCGATGTCTAGATATATTTGGATCACATGTGGATAACTTCGAGAGGAATCCTACACTTGGATTCTACGACGCAATGAAGGATCACATCAGATCTTGATCGGAAACATCAACAAAGAGATAATTACAAGAAGGTAATTCTACTATTTTAATTAAATTAATTATAACCATCATATGACCGTCCTCTCAAAGTTTCCAGGACTCCCTTAATTTATTATATTCCTTGTTCAATTATGATGATTTAGAATTTTATTATCATGATAGCTCTCAGATTGATCATTGTTAATGGATGAAATAAAGTTGGGTACACCCACCGACACGCTTCATCTGTTCTCAAAACATACATATCGAACATAATTATTTTATCCATACATATATATGGATTACATTTTTATGTCTATAATTTTTTTATTTTTTATATTATCAATACCAATATCCATAGTTTTACTTTGATTCTATTTTGTATCATTTTAGACCTAGTATACTCAAATAGTTTCAAATTTAGGCCAACACATCACTTCAAGCACACTAACAGATCTCTAAACATTTGTTTCAATGATAAGGTATATAGATAAAATTATATTTTTAGTAGCATGTGGTATAAAATATATTTTATTTATCCATACTGTACCATAAGAAAATGTTCATTGTCCTTACCATATGAATATATCATTTTTTTTATTTCAATACATAGTATATTGACAATGAAGAAGAAATAGAACCACTCGTAGGATTTCAGTGTCAAGGAAATGAGATGTACGGTTTTTTATAATGAAGAAATGCACAAAAATGCATAATTTGGAACCCAAAAAATAAAAAACGATGAGGGAAAAGTAAAAAAACACATACATTGGATTTTGGACTTTATTTTTCTAAGGAAACATAGAGAAGTCGCGCCAAAAGTAGAGGAGTTCCACATGATCTTGAGATTTTTGAGTTACTGAGTTTCGGTTTGGGTTCTTTTAAATAGATCATAGACACTTTTAACAGCACTTTCAGAAAATAGCTAATAAATATCCCTTTAATCACTGTTAAATTGATAAGCACTGATAAAATGTATATTTACGAGTGCTAAAATTTTAGTACTGATAAAATATTTATAATTTTTATTATTTAAATAAATTCATTATAATATCATAATTGTTTAAATATTTATAACTATTTTTTAAAATTATATAAATTATTGTTTTAAAAAATAATAGTTATTTATTTATAATAATTATAAATATATATGTTTACAAATATAGTAATTATACATTTATTAATATATTTAATTATGGATTTTTACATACAAAATTATTTTTGACATTATTAGTTGATATATAATCATAAATATATTCATCTTAAAAATGAGTAATAAAATTATTGAAAATTGGTGCACTTTAAAATCGTTGAAAAAATGATATGTTTTTTAATTAAATATAAATTTTTTAAAAAATATGTTTATATATTGATGTAATGATAAATACATATTTAGAATACTAAAACATAGTAATTAATAAAATATAAATAAATATTAGCAAATGATCAAATTCAAAAATAAGATAAAAAATAAAAAATTCTGAAAATGAATACATAGACTTTAATAGAATTAAAAATAAATTAATAAAGTTGACCAATTAAAAAATAATATATTAAATTTATCATGATATAATAATAAAATAGAATATAGTAAAATTTGAATAAATTGAATAAATATTAGTTGTATATGTGTCAATATATTCAGTTAATATATTTGTGTTTGTGTTTTCATATAAAAATAAATTAATTACATATATATGTACGAGAAATAAATGTAATCCACGATGCCTATTATATGATAAATTTAAAATAAAAAAACATTGAGAATTAATAATACATTAATATATTTTTTATTAACATTTTCATAATTTATTATATATTTATATTTAATATATATTATTTATTACTATTTATAATATATATATAAATATAATATTTATTCATTTTTATTAATAATTGTTTCATTAATAATGTTTTAAATAATATTGTAAGTTTTTTTATTTTATTTTTTGTTTAATTATTACAATCTATTAACTATATATATCTATATTTTTTATTTTTTATTTATTAATATTTATATTATATTTATATGTATCTTAAATTAATTCATTTGTATCAATAATTTTTTTAATAGTAAAATGTGTAATATTTTTCATAATTTACTGATATTGAATTTATATATATTTATTTATTCCATTTTAAAAATTTTAAATATATAATTGTTTAAAATATACTATTTATTAATTTTTATAGTTTATAAATATGTACAATCAATTTATTCAATTTAACAATAATTATTTAATTGATGAAATTGTTTATTTTTTTTATTTTATTTCCTAAATTATTTCCTTTTATTATAGACATTTATCATTTTTATTAAAGAACTAATAAAGATTACCATTTATCAGTGCAAAAAATAAAGCGGGGATAAATGTCTCCCTTTATCAGTGCTTATTTTAGCACTGCTAAATATGAACATTTCAAATTAATTTTTCTAGTGCTGAAAATATTTAACATTTGTAATGGTGTTTTTTGTAGTAGGGTCATATCAAATCATGTAATGTAAAGGGACCTAGATTCTAACTGGATGAGAGTGGGGAATGTCACTAAGTCGAAATACCTAATCGGTGCCCCAATCTGAGGGTTCTAGGAAAACATTATCTTTAAATGGCATTGGAGTAATGAAAGGAAACCTAGTTCCTTAGTCAATTCCCTAATCAATGTGGTAACTATTTTTTCACTGTAAAGAAGGGTGTAAAGGGAATTTCTCAGATGAAACCACGTATGATGAGGAATGTGCAATAGGTGGTTGTGTAGTTGTATATAAAACCATTTGAGAAGTGGTATGATGTGAAAAAAGTAGGTGTGAAGGTCAGTCCTCATCAGTGTCCAATGGATTTAGTATTACATATGGTTGAATGGATTGGTGGAGAGGATCAGACTCTGACTACAAATAGATGGCCTCAACATTGTGAGGATCATCTTACATCAACTGAAGAACTAAACACGACTCATTAAAACTAAATGTATCTCATGTTTTTGGTGTGATCATATCAGAAGATTTACTGTTCCTAAAATTAAGTAAGAAAACATAAAATAATATATTAATAAATTAATAAAAAATAGTCATGAACAAGGATGAAATTAAATTACCATGGTATAATATTAGCCTTTAAGCCATGTGATAAACTATCTGGTCACTCACATATACCCTAGAACGTATTAAGTGAGAGAGGGAATGGTGAAGATATGTTCCAATATTTTCAGTGAAAAAATAATTCTTAAGTTAACCTCACCTGGATATGTATGGATCATTCAAAATATTACAATACTGATCCTGTTTTCATGTAATTCGATTAACATGCACCTCTACAACCTACCTCGGGGGCCCCAGAATAGGTTGTTGTTATTGAAATTACCTCATGAGCCTATCAGGTTGGTTCCACTCAACAATATAAAAATGAATTAGTTGAACCATAATAGTATAATGATATATAATCATTATAGAGTGATCTATAATGTAATCCATAATCTTTCAATCATATTGCTTCTAAAAATTTTACACATAGAGAAATAAATTTTATCATTCACCAAAAAATTATCACACCGTTATATAAACAGTGGTTCATTCATACATCATCAATACACAGATTATTAATCTATAGATGATAGTTTGAAATGGAATTAATTGAGCATTAGTAATAATTCATAGAGTATATCATACTATAAATTTTAAGTAACAAAATTTCCAAAATTAAATATTTTTCATATTAGATTGAAACGAATGCGTGTATTAAAAATTAAATGTATCTATTAGAAAAATGAATGATAAAATATGAAAGGACTATTAAACTGAGGAAATTTGAGGTGAAAGTCTAGGGAATTATTCTCATTCCAAGACTTATAATAAAAAAAACACTAGTAATCTCATTCCCCTCTATACATGATTCCCATGATAACACTATATACAAATGTGAAAGACATGTTGAACCCCAACTATAATTCCCATCATTATAAAAATCACGAGAAGATGTGGGTGCATAGGATGAACATATGGTCCAAAGTGATCTAAAAATGATCCTTCAATAAATTTTAATGTGTACACTCGTGAATATATCATCAATGACACCTCATATGTATGTTGATCAATGGGGACGATATGGGAGTTCATACAGCGCATCTGTAACCTACCTCCTCTAAGGATGTATGGTGAATCTGATAATAGTACATATCAATATCTATTTTAAATTTAATCCAAACTATATATCATACCACCTATAAAATTATCCCAATATGAAGAAATACCTTATAATATTGAAAAATCCGGTAACACAATCATAATCCCCCTTGAAGTGTCTTAAATGTATGCTTATCTGGTCTACGTTGTTCAATCAAAGAAGAAATGAGTAAACCATCAATGGGTATATACCCACTCTTGATCAACCCCTAGAACCTTTATTTATAAAATAATGGATTATTGGATACAGTGGGATGTTATGGTGAAATTTATGGGTCCTTTTAAATGTTAATATCCATCCTTAACCATTGTCCCGTAAATTTTGGGATATATGTTCACTCTGTGTGGTATGACGAGATAGATCCTTATTGCCTGGATGTTGTATAATCGATTCAATCTATTTAAATGGTCAAAAATGGTAAGTATATAAATCATTTAAAAAAATATATGATGAGTGGAATAAAAATTATGATAATAAAACTCTTCATTTGATAAAAATTAATAAATTAAAAATTAAACAAATCCAATAATCAACCAATAGTAAAAAAATTATGTTGGTAGTGATGATGAACTCACAATGTAATTGTTATTATAAAACAGTCTATGATTTTATGCATATTCATTAAAATAAACAAATAATTGTTTCATATTGTTCTCTTGTGTCCAACATATTTTATTTATCATTCATGTTGGTTTTCGACAGACATTTCCATACAACAATTATAGATTCATAACTATAATTAGAAGATGTAGATGGGAATTTAATACAAATATATCTACAATTAGGATCCAATATACCCTCTATAAATCCCAAAATGTTTCAATTCTATAAAATAGATCAAAATTAACATACAATTTGTGGTTTATTGTTACCCAATCCATTTCAAATATATTATTATATGATTTTTAATATAAAATATCTATTAAATTCAAAACATCAATCAAAATACTCCATGTCCACTTAGCACTATGTATATTAAACATTAATATAAAAATAAATTTTATTTTTCTTAATATCTATAATGTGCTCTTAAATATCATTAATATCTTAATACATCATGTGATAACATAGGGAATAATTATAAAAAATAGGTGATCTATAAACCCCAATAAGGGAATACAAATGACAATAAAGCATAATGTCTGAGTCAAAGGTATAACATGATATTATAAAATGGATGGATAATGAGTATTGAAATGGGATAATAGCATAAATTAATTTGTATAATTAGAACACGAAAACTTAGGAAATGGTTTAGCATTATAAAACATGACATAAGCATAATTCAAGGCTAACTACCTTGACAATATGAAATGGTAGACTGAGTCCCATTTTCAATTAGGTTTAATCCCTAATTTTATACATAACTTATAATTAGAAAAAAAATATTTACCAAATGAGTTGGAGTGCTATCTGGGAACACACTTCCTAAAATATATATGATTATTTTTTTCATAAAAGGTAATCTATCTCACAGAATAATCATATGAATTTCCCATGGAAAAAATGGGTTGAATAATCTTGCCTCATATCATAATCAATGGAAATTTCACAATGATTCCAAATAGATTAAGGAGATAAAATGTATGTATGTTAATATAGAGTTACATAATAATATTTCCTACACTAAAGTGATCATTTGGTAATAAAAAAAATTTAAATGAGCAATATATAAAATGATTAAGGTATATGAATATTCCCCTTACTCTGTTTGGATTTTAAAGAAAGAATTTGATAAATGAATTTTTCAGAATGTATCACACCATAATAGGAATTAATAATCATATATGATTATATTAAATTGACACATATACATAATTTTGAAGAAATGAATTACAAAAATTAGATATATACAGCGAGTTAGATATATAATGGTCGTTATAGGATGAAAATAATGGTTCAAAGACATCCCTTACCATATATATCATTTTTCTACATGTCTGTAATAAAATACATTATAATATATATAGATAAAATATAAATTTATTATAACCCAAAATTAAAATATATATTATACCATATATTATTCTATTTTATCATCCTTCCACCAATTTACTAATGATTCACTATTAAAATCATTATTCAGGGTGATCGCTATTTTTTTATAACTCATGTTTTCGGTTAGGAGTCTCAATAATTAAACATTGAGCATGGTTACGTCACCTCAATACTTTTATCAATGATATTAATATCATTTATATTTATTATTTAAATATATATATATTTATCCATAAAAGTTAGTCAAAAACAATGAATTACTCTTTTCATGGAGACGATCGGCCACAAGTATGTGTAAATGTTGTTTCCATTTTTTTATGGAAAAAGAGAATGGTAAATAACATATAACCATTATAAATCATTATAATATCATAAATAACATATATACTTATAAAATCCATCATTATAACCTATCTTTAGATGATGTGATGGAAAACAAATTACATCAGTTCAAGAGGCAGTATCCCACAAATGATTTCATTTCCAAATTGATAGAATGTGATGTTGATTTAGGTAATTCCATTAACATAGTAAAGACATAGAATATAGAAAATATAGGTTATATTTTATTATAAATTTGGAATCATATTTCAATTATGAAGAATAATAGATAAAACTAAAACATTCGGTGAAAATTATTACATCTTTTTTAGACAAGTTCATTTTATTTCCACCTTATATCCTATAATGATGATATTTTACCAGAAATAAGGATTATAAAATAATGGGAGGTATCTTAGTGAGGTAATTTTCTAGTTATTGGATGAAATCAAATTAAATTTTAATTAATAAAAGAAATATGATAAGAGGTACCCCTTTATAGGTGTGGAGATGGGAACTCATGGAATTAATTAAAATAATAAATTTATGTAAATTAATTTTCATAGAAAAAATGTTACAAACTGATATAATTTGAATATATTATGCATATGGGTTGATATAATACCATAAAAAACATTTTGAAATGTATATATTATTTTATTATCTTATCTCTTTGTTTTAATCCACATTTCTACTATTTAATAATTAGCACAATAACACAGGTATTTACTCATTGTTGGTCAAAATAGAAAAATTAATTAGAATTTTGGACCCTAAATTGACCATTATTTAATATTTTAAAACATATAAATATCCATTTATGAATATATTATTTTTAGTAATATTAAATGGTTCAATAAATTATATATTATTATAAAATAGCATTAATGGCATTTTTTGAAATTATTCAATTAATTTTACATTAGAAGCAACATGAAAAAATGGGATTCAAATGTATTAAATTAAAACATCTTTAATTTATTTTTTTATCTAAAAAATCATTTCACATGTTAATTAAAAAAAATTATATTACATTAAATTTTTTTATAATCAATTTTTAATTTTTATTAATTAAATAACTATTATGTGGGGATTTCATAAGAATTTAAGGTTATTATTTATTTCATGAAATTTAAAACAAATCCCCATGATAAAAATTTACATTTTTCATTAAATTATTTTTTTATAATAAAACATAATTTCTCTTTATACTAATCAAAAAATATTATATTAATTAAAAGCAAGAAAGTGACATTTTTTTACTTTATCCACAATTTTAATATTATAATGCTCAAACTCAAGGACATGTGATACCAAGAATACATATTTTCAAGAATTTGTTGAAAAAAATTGAACTACACATATCCAAATGAAAAAATTATTGTTATATTTTCATTTTTTTCCTTTATCATTTTATTTTGATATATAATTTCCATATTTACTCTTACTGTGTGGACAATTTCTTACTAGGATAAATATTCATAATGAAAGAATTGAGATATTTGACAAATTTTTACTTCCTAATTTTAAAAAAGGATTCAATTTCCCATGATTTAATTTATTTTTGGTTTACAAATTGATTTAAAATAAACACGCAAATATCCAGACAATTTTTTTTCATACAAAGGTTTTGTAGGTTTAAAAATGATGCTATAAAAAATTCCCGTAAATATTTTGGTACAAAAAACATAATTGGATTATTATTAATAAAATAAACTAAATAAATTTAAAATATAACCCATTATATACTTTTTATATGTTAATAATTCCAAAAAAATATAGTTCCCATTATAAATTAATAATTTTTACTATTCATTAAAATGTAAATCTATTGAGAAAAATAAAAAAAATTCCCTAATATATTTTTAATATAGAAATTTCAGAAATTTATTTCCTATTGTAAAATACATTTTCTAAATATTCCAAAAATTCATTATAATATATTCTCAAAAAAATTAGTACAAATCACATTTTTAGACACCATTTAATAAGTAAAACGACTTTTTTAAAAATTTCATTCTAATTTCATATTAATAAATAAATATAATTTTTATTGAGTAAGACATATATATATATATATATATTAAATAATACAATTAATCCAAATAATACACTCCAATTTGATTTTTATGTTGTTCAATAATAACATTTCATGGTTTTTTATACCTCAGTGTTGTTAACAAACATAGTGTTCTTTTAAAATATAAAGATATTACATTATTCCCCCTTTAATACATTTTAAACATGATATTTTATATTATATAATAAGGTTAAAATCAGTTAGGGTACTTCTAATTCATGGATTCCCCCAGTCCCTATATTTCCTCCTCAATTTTAAAGTTCCACAATAATACTTTGAATATGTGAGTTGTCTTATTGTGTATAACATTATCTCTATAGTCTAAGATCTTCAATGATTACTCATCGCAGGTGAGATTATTTTATACCGATACCCCTTATTAATTCATTATATCTGTTTGATTTGGAATGTACTTCCTCAATAGGTATTCAAGGAATGCACCTTTACTTGAGATTTGTTTTGTGGGAGTATTTGTCGATATGATGAATATGCAATGCAATTGAGAATATAAAAGGGTCCAATATACCTATGACATAGATTACAATATATCCCAAATTTCATGACTTTATTTCATTGATATATATATAGAAACACATTCTCCCCAATGATAAAATCTGAGAATTTATTATGGTTAACATCATAGCCATTTTGTTGACTCTGAGTAGTCTTGATGTGGTAGTGAATAGTTTTGATCCTTTCTACTATTTCCAAAACCTTTTGAAGACCTGATAACTTTATTTCACTATATTCAACCTAACAAAAATGTTTTATAAATATCTTTCCAAAAATGTAATCATAATAATCCATTTTGATACTTGATTAAAATCTGTTATTGTATGAATACTCAACCAGAGGAAGATGTTGATCCAACACCCCTTTAAAGTTAGTCGATCATGGTTTAAACATTTTTTATACTTTTTGGATATTTCTCTTCGGTTTCCCATCATTTTTTGGTGATAAGTAGTACTAAATATCAACTTAGTATTTAGAGCATGTGGAAATCAATTCTTGAACATAGAAGAAACTCCTATATCCCTATAACATACAATTGAAAGTGGTTTTCCATTCTACCACACCACCTCTATAATTTATATCCTTGAAATTTGATCGAGTCATATGTCCTCTTGAATTGAAATTGTGTTAGTATCCTTTGTATGATGACCCCCCAAAAACAATAAAGAATTATTTTCTCTCCATTTCTTTGGAATTCCAAGGATGAGGTCCATGGTGATGTTTTCTCATTACGTTGTTGGTATGGGTAATGGTTGCATCATCCCCTTATATTTATTAAATTTTCCTATCACATAATATAATAGTATACACTTTTATATATCTTCTTCTATATCCTCCTTCATATTTCCCCCCAAATAGTTCTGCAAGATTTATCAATAAAAATTCAAGTTCCCTTATTGAATTGTGATTATCAAGCTATGTTAATCATTATAGAGATCTTTATTTATTATAGGACAATATTCGAAAAATACTTATGTCCTAAATAATCCATCTATTTCTTCATAAAAATTGAACTCCTTGGATTTACAATTTCTTATAGATACATCCATAATCTAAATTTCCACATTTTCTTTTTGAGAATCAGTTAACTTCTTTATATGTGATGGTTGATCAATAATTTGAGAAATTAATAGTTATCCTCCCTCACTTGTGATTCACATGTCAATCCTCTTTAATTATTATAAGATTGGATCATTCTCAATTATTCTGATTGATAATGTCATAGAACACTTTCATCTTAGATAATATTCCACATTGTTTTATTTTATATGATTATAACGAATTAAGAAGTTATAGTCCTTAATAATTTCTAATCATCTTGTTGGTTTCATAATACTACACTTTAGTGGGAATATTTATTTGGGTCTATTATAATCCATATATATTTCCCACATCCCCTCCATATATATAATGCTACCAATTTTTCAATTCAATGATCATTGTAGCCAACTCCAGGTCATGTTTTGGATAGTTATGCTAATGAACATTGACCTTACTGGACATATAGGATGCCACATTGTAATATTTCCTTATTAAATAACTTAAAAAATACATTGAATTATTTCCAAAAACTAGAAGATTTTCCCCAAATTGCGAAGGCTGAGGAATGGTTTAATGAAAATCCCATTTTTCAATTCCATAAATCACACTTTTCATTCATTTGTCCAAAAAATATTACAACCTTCATATTTATATTGGTACCAGGTTTCAAAATCACTAAACGTTTCTCAATAGTTATCAATATAACTAGTTAGTACAAGAAAACTACAGATCTCAATTATAGATTCTAGACTAGGATAGTCCTCAGTTTCCTTTTTCATAAAAGTTTCCCTCGATATTCGTTTTTTGGTGATTACATGCCCTATGAATGATATATCATTCATCTATAACACATTTTAATTATATGTTTCATATATCTTATCCCTTTGTAATGTATTTATCAATGTTTTAAAAAATCATGATCCATATTTCATTTAGAGTATGTCATAATATCATATATATATATATATATAACAAAAAATATCATATGATAACTTTCGAGACAATATTCATTACTTCCATAATGATTTTCGTAAAATTTGTGAGTATAAATGGAGTCACTATAAACTCACAGTGTGCATACATTCATCAAAATGAAATTACACTATCATATTTAATATTCATCATTAATTAGTGATACCCCAACCAATGCTCTACATTATAGAAACACTGTGTATCACGTAATTTATTGAACAACGAATATATCTATGAATGGGGATATTTTTTGTTATAAAATTTTTGTTTTATTCATGATAATAAATATATAGCCACATTTTCCCATTATTCTTATATACAAATTGAACCAACACATGCCACGATGATGCACATACACATTGAAAACCCATTTATAGAATGTCTTGTATCTTCTTCTTCAGTTCACCCAACTCAATAATTTCCATTCTGTAAGGAGAGTGGGATATAAGTAACGATCAAGGTATAAGATTGTTTGAGAACTCATCCTATCATTCAAGATGAATTCTAGGAAACTATCCCTGGAATAAATCAGTATGATCTATCAAAATTGGAATTGCATCAAGCATAATTCAATCATTTTTATCGAGCATTTGAGCAAGATATTGTTCAAAATAATATTATAATATCCATTTTTGAGAGGAATATTCCAAGGGAGATTCATCCTCTCTTGGAAACATGTATAAAATATGAGGAAAACTTTTGTTGTGAAGGGTGATCTCTCATCCAAACAATTGATGTTATATTTATATAAATATAGTTAATCCATTCTCAATTTAACATCAAAATCCACTAAAGAATGTAATACAGGGTTTTCTAGAAGATTCAGACGGAAAAATTGAATGAGGGGGAGTTATATAACTAGGATAAAATAATTTATCTGTCTAATATTCTCATATATAACTTAACCTCCATATTTTCAGATGTTTTTGAATAGATCTACTAAACAAACATGATTTTAAATAGTATTTACAACCAAAATAAAAAACCATGCTAACTATTATTGAATTAATTAATATCATACCCATCCCTACATTATTTTATGCATCCAAGTTAGCCGTAATTATATGATATTACATCCATTTTACTTTAATCAATGGGTTTTTTTCATTGATAGTATTTGACAACCATTTTAATGAGAAATTGGCTTGTATAATGCTTGTGTTTCTTTTAGTTGAAGCATTTAACCACTGACTGAGTGTAGATTTGAACCTTCTGTTACACCATTTAATTTTTACATTTCATCATCTATATTTAAAATTTACTATAATGATCACCTTATTTTCACCACTTGATTCATATCCTGGTTCAATTCCGATTTTTTATGGGATTCTTTTACCCACACTTTAGACACATGGGATGTTGGGTGTTCTTTCCTTCATGAATTTCATCTGTTGATCTTCCTGTAAAAAACTGATTTTATTCTTTTTATCTATATCCACATGAGACCATTGAGACTATAAAATCTCCATGTTGACACTGTTTTTACAATAAAAAATCTATTCATAACGTTAAAAGTATAAAATTTTCTAATAATTTTGTAATCTAGGATTTAATCCACAAATATAGAGGTCCACCATACATTCATATTTGATGAGGAAGACATAGCCATACAATGTTCGAATTGTATTGTTAGCCTCATATTCCATCATAGAATCATCTTCTTTTTTCTTCAATTTAAAGAACTCCCACTCTATTATATGTTAGAGTGCTTGGGGGAAAAAATTATTAAAAATTATTTTCATGAATTATTTTTATACCATGGAATCAATATCCTCTTTTTAATTTATATTCATGATCGACATTAGTTGGTGATCAACTTTACCCTCCTTGAATCCAATGGACAGTACAATATTTTCTTTTTATGATAATTTTAAGACATAGAATAAATTCTAAATGGATATAATACATTGTTCCATGATGATAGTTTTTTATGATATACTAAATCTAGGAGGCATTTATAACAATAAATACTCTACTACAACATTCTGTTTATCATGAGAAGAAGGGAATTCCACGTGACTCATTTCCCTACTCATAGAATGATCTATATATACTAGTACTACCATGATATTCCCAAATCCACTCTTATAAGGTTTGATGTTTGATAATGGAAATCATATTATTTCCTATCACATTATCTGTTGAAATTGATTCTTAAAGTTCCATTTATTAACTAAAAAACAAGCTAAGAATACGTTAGCTATTGAATATAGAAAATGTGAACTTATAAACCGAGATAGAAAAAAATAAAAATTATTAGTATGTCCTTAATTAAGAGTATCTAGGTCACAATATATGATATATATTGTAAATAAAAATTACGTTTTATATCATACCTATATATTCAACTACTTCATAAGGGTCCCAAAACAATTTATAAATTTTTCAATGCATATCCCCAAGAGAATAAAAGTCATTATACAATAAGGTTACCGTTTCGTCTGGAATTGGTAATGACCTCATTTGTTTAAGGTTCAAACATTCCAAGTGGTTTCAAATGGGTTTGTTCATAGAACCAAAAAAATCCAATGATTCCATATCCATTTGGACCTAATTTCCAATGGTAGGTTCTCATTAGTTGTGGACCGATGAGCCTTAATAATTTTCATTGGTTGAGAGGATGGGATGTCAGACTCATCACACCTTTTTAAGGGGAATTATTGTCTACTATGGGACTCTCCTTATAGATTTAAGTTATGTTTGTAAATCCTTATTAAGTTACCATGTATAAAATGAGATTTCCTTTAGATCAGACAATCAATGATTGATATGTACAAAATATAGAGAATCTTTTATATGTATTTGAGGTTCTTCATTGATAGTGATTCATCTGTATTTTTTAGAGATTATTAGTCAATGGTATCCTTTAATACATTATATAAAAGTCTCTTGGTCATTATGATGACCATACTAGTTTTAAATCCACTCAATGGGGGCACTTGAAGTTTATTGTAATTCAAAAGGACATAGATTATTTCAGAGTTGGGATCATACCCGCAGATGGGTTACCTACGTATCCATTATTTAGAAAAGGAATTAGAACCCACGTAGTTTGGGTAAGGGGGTATGATGTTTATGTATGATTTATGGCTCAAATAAAGATTTCATAATTACATTTATACTCTAAGCTCACGTGAGTCATGTTCGGTGTGAGAAACAAGAGGTATTGGTGAAACCAAATAATTGTGACATTAAAGATGCAATCATAGAAAATGATGTGGGGCTTATGTATGTATGACTTCCCAAATTGATAGATATTGTGACTTATTTCAAAGATGATGTCTGGGAACATGGTCCATAAAGGTATACGTACTTTATGGATATTTGGATACTCCAACATGGGGCTTATTCATGAAGAAGATTCCCAAATTAAGATAGGACTTATGATTGGGTTTAATTCCTGATAAGGAAACCCAAATCAAAAAGTAGATTGATACTGGTTAAGATAAATTGAGACTAGGGATTACTCCTAAGGATGAGGCCCAGGTTAAAGTGATTTGAAGACTATAGCTTACTCATGAAGAGGAGGCCCAGGATAAGGGAATTGTATAATTAAGGGACTTGGGGATTATTCCTAAGGAGGATTCCAATATTTTTAGTTTTGAGGCTGGAGCTTATTCCTGAAAATGAAGTTCAGGTTAAGGGAATTATGACTGGGGCTTCCTCCTGAAGAGGTTGACCATATTTTGGGAACATGGGGCTTACTCCTAAATAGGATTCCCAAATTAAGAGAACGTGGACTGGGGATTGCTGCTGATAAGGAGGCCCAAAATTGATGATGACTTGGGGTTACTCATGATGAGAATGCCCAGATTTTGGGAACTTGGACTAGGGCTTACTCGGGAAAAGGAGGCCCAAAATTAATGTGGACTTGGGGCTTACTCCTAATGAGGATGACCAAATTAATGCGGATTTGGGGATTATTCCTAAGTTGGATTCCCAATATTAATGACAATTTGGACTGGGGCATACTCCAGAAAGGGAGGCCCAAGTTAAGGATTCAGTCATCTTAAAGGATGATGATGAATGAATAAACTCTCTAACTTTAGTTATGTAATGATGTTTAAATCACTAGGTTTTGAGATATGTTCCACATAATTCCTTTCAAATAAGGAAGCCAACAAGGAAATCATTCCATGAATGGCTTTGTAGAGAATTTTGAAGGCTTAATCTTGAATAGTATTGGTTCATAGGTGTTGGAGGGGTGAAATGTGCTGGAAGGGCTCCCAAAAAGAAAGGGGCATGCAAGTCCCCTGTGGGTATGCAAGTCATGGTCGTGCAGGTGTAACTGCGTGACCCATGGGTACTTGCACGCTGCTTATCCCTTATGGTAGAACATGGGCGAGGCTTCGCTCAATCCTTTAGTATTATCCCAGAAGGCTTCCAGAAGAGGGGTGCACATGTTCTGTTGAAGGGGTAAGGAGACACACAAGTGTGGACATTTCCCTTAAGGGATGGCCACTCAGGCATGAAAGTGTTGAAGTGTTTCAATACTTAGTCCTTACTCCCTCTCTTTATATCTTCTGTTCTAGGTAATAAACTACCTTAGAAGTGTTCAATAGCATTGAGAAGAGTCTAGGGCGCTGGGAGCTCAATTCATAATTTTTGGAAAATTTTCCTCTGGAATGGGGGGCCCACATGTGTATTTATATGCTGGTAGAGGACTCTGGGAGAATTTTCAAAGAGGGCGTGCAAGTCACCTGCACGACCCATGGGCGGCACGCAAGTATACTTGCGTGACCTTGGTGGTACATGCACGACCCAAATGCCTTTGAATTTTGGTTCATGCCTTTGTCAATTTTTGATGTTTCTTCAAAGGATGAATCACTTTGTCTTCAATGTATTTCCCTTTTCATTCCTTTAGACTCTGTCACGGAAAGGAGCATTAACAAAAGTCCCCCCTCAGAGTTGGATCCGAAAAAAATGAGGATGTGACTCTATGGAAAAGAATAAAACCAAGGAACATGCGGAATGAAAGTGTTGAGCGCTCAGAGGGCGGCACACAAGTCTAGAGCCGTGCAGGTGTCAGAGTGCAAGGGTGTGTTCTGGCCTATATATACACGGTCATTCCTCACACAAAGCACTAAATGTCAAACTTTTGATCTCTCTCCACACAAGTTACTTCCGTCGTGAAAGTGCTCTGTTTTCCAATGTTTCTTTGCTATCATGCTACTATAGAGGTATTTGGAATTGAGTGGTGTTACTTGCGCACCAAAAACATGCACGACACATCCATACTTGTGCAACAACATCCATACTTTCACGCCAAAAACTATACTTTCACACATTAATGCCTTGCAATTTTTTCAAATTTCATTCAAATTTTATGAAAAATAAATACATTTAAGAGTTAATTTATTCATCTCATATGTAGATTCAATGGCTCCCAAGAGAATCGAAACGACTGTTGAACTGGCTATCAAGAAAATTGAGGATATGATAAGAATCATTGGCCATGATTATTATACTGTCTATGATAGCACTCTCCCAGATTTGGCTATGTATTTGAAAAAGTATCATCGTGACTTCCCCCAATGCATTTATCTGCCTTTGTATGGCTGTGGTCATCTGCATGAAGTTACCATTCCATAGGTGAAGAACTATCTCCCACTTTCTTGGTTTTAGAATTATACCAACTTTTATTCAGCAAATATCATATGTGGAGGAGTATTTAAAAATCCCAGAATAGTGGAGATAGCTCATATGATGCATCATATCCCTTGTACACCAGGTCTGAAACCTCATAATCCTGAGCTTCAACCCCATTGTTATCCCTCAATTTTCTGAAACTCTCAGATGGATCAATCCAAAGGCTGGAAGAGAAGTTGGGACTTTCGTCCTCAAGGAGGTGTGAAGCCAACTTGGTTCTGGACATATTGGGTGCGAAAAACATGTGCTGAGTTTATCAAGAATTTAAATGGAGTTGCGATATATGAAGCCGCCTGGGCTGGGAAAACATATGTTTACAGGCATGATAACTTCATGCCAGAGATGCTCAGCCATTGGAGCCTAGAAACCAATTCTTTCCATCTAACTCATGTAGAAGTAGGAATCAGTCTGTGGGATATCCACAAGATCTTAGGGGCTCTAATTTTGGGTGATATGTATCATTAATTCATCCCTCCCAAGGTGATTGGAATGATTCGTAGAATACTCTGGCTTTAGCTCAATAATTCTTGAAAATATTCAACAAGATCAAGAGTTCAGAGACCTCCTTAAATCATTCTAGAAAGGATATTCATCCTGTGGAGTTGATGAATATGGTTCTTATTGAGAAGAAGGAGAATGAGCTGAAGGAGATGGGATCAAAGTATATGGGATCGAAGGAGACGGGATCCAAGAAGAAGAGGCCCACTTGTCCTACTACCTGCCCCAAAACAGAGAAGATGGGTGCACCTGGAACATTCTGGCTGACACTGGAAGCAGGAGAATTTGAGATGTGGGGATATGAGGTGAATTAGAGAATCCCAAAGATGACTTTTCTGGTGGGATTTTTGGCCTTGTGGCTTAGTGTTTATCTTCTTCCAGTCAGGGATTCAAAGGGAGGTGTCTGGCCAGGGACCTTCGTTATAGCAGCTAAGTTGGATGAGGGGAAAATGGGTGGGTTGGATACCCCCATTTTAGAATGGGACCATTCCATGTTTTGGGGGGATGGATTGCCACTCACTTTATGATGTATAATGTAAAAAATGGACTACATATTCCTTGAAGTTATTTCAGGCCATCAGCACAGGCATTCTCTGGAATTTCCCCCCAAGCTTTTAACTCTTATGACATGAAGGTGAGGCTGAGCATGTATAAGGAATTTATTTTCTATCCTTATAGAAATTCTACAACCGGGCAGTTCGTTGATGATGGAACA
The DNA here is from genome assembly GCA_963277665.1 of Viscum album. Taxonomy (NCBI): domain Eukaryota; kingdom Viridiplantae; phylum Streptophyta; class Magnoliopsida; order Santalales; family Viscaceae; genus Viscum; species Viscum album. The sequence continues at coordinate 1,937,606,348 of OY728137.1, forward strand.
ACCAGTCTGGAATTAAGGGCATACATGGTGGCCTGTAGAGATGGTGTGCTGGTCGCCAGGATTGACGGAGAGATTATATGCGAGGCCTATGCTCCATATAGATTTTCATGTTAATTCAATTGATTGAAGTAGACTGATGTATCTCCCCATGTGCATTTCAGTTTAGAGCAACATCTGATAGTTTCCTAGAAACTATGGTTGCTGTCATCTAGGGAGAAAACTGAGGCAATGATTGATCTACCAGTTGATAAAGCGGAAAATAACATGACTACATGGTATGCCAAGAACAGGATTGCATCATACCATAGAGGGGTGATGAATCACCCGGTTTATCATGTGGGGAAAAGGAAGAGAACTGTAGAGAAAGAAATCCTTCCTCAGGAAGGTGATGCTTCCCCACCAGGAGCTGATTTGCCGGATTCCTCATCTAGGACAGATTCACCACATTCCCAAGATGAGGATGATGAGGCACAACAAACGACAAAGTGACCTATTGCCCAATATAATATCCCTGTCAGAATCAAATAAACCACTCTATTAACTCCTGGTGAGTTACTTCACTGTAACAATTTAAGCACCCTTACTTTATAGAGAAACAAGTATTCTTTTCTAATTCTCTATCTATAGTTGCAAGCGGTGGGAAGAAGCTGAAGTCTGATATTGTAGAACCTTCCTCGCAGCCTTCTAGTACACATAATGAATATCTATAACCTGAGGTTGTCCAGACATGGCAGAGTTTATATTGTGTTGCTGAAACTGCCTGGATTGATTTATGCGAGGGGCTAAACCTCCCTGGAATAGGGAATCTTATGGCTTCTAAAAACATCTGTTTCAAGAATAACCCTGATGAAGCGTGGGCATACATAAGAGAGCGGGAAATGCTCATATATGCCATTAACGATTCCATTCCTATCACCATGTAGGTGAAGGAAATGAAAGATCATGGCGCCCCTGAGGGGACTAATGCTTCCGGAGATGAGGAGTGGCACAATTATGTGGCTCTTGAAGATGTAAGTTTTATTTCCTTATTTTAATTACAACTTGATTTCAATAAAATATTTGTTACTCAAGGAAATTATTTTCATCATCCTATAGCTTTCAATGAAAGGAAATACTATGGTTCCTTCGCACAATATACCCCTAGTTGTACTACCATCGGGGCTGCTGCTGAATCTCTATGCGAGTCGGGCAAGATATCTCTTGGCCAGCAGGCCATAGATGAGGAGTTGGACATGGATATCCATTCTCCAATTAAGTTAACTGTAATGGAGACTGCTAACACTCACAAAAATCCAAGGAATCAAAAGCTACAAATGAGGTAGTCCACAGCAAAACACTTCATTAGTAGTGGTAATTCCTTTGGGAAATCATGAGTCTTAAACCATGAAAATATTTCCCATTTTCCTTGGGATTTCAGGGGATTATTCAATTTCTCCTCTGAGGTAGAGGAATGATCCTCCTTTAAGGACCACAGAGGGTACTAATGAACAATCACAAGTTCAGGGTAACTTGGATACTCCTGGAGAAGAGCTAGCATCTGTTCCCAGTATCCCTCCTACTGCTATTGCAAGAAGGGAATAACCTTATTTTGGTAAGTTAGAAAGGCTTCATAAAAAATGTTGAATGAAACAATGAATGGTTTCCATTCTATAATACTTTAGGTTCAACCACTACATTAGAGCTTTTGGCGGCCATTCCAACTGACCTTGCCACTTTATCTGAAGAAGGTGTCCAGGGTCAAAGACCGCAGGATGAAGGTTTCCAAGAAGACATACCAAATGCTCCCACTAGTGATATTAACTAGGATTTTGAGATTACATTGGATGAAATGATGGTACTCGACACATATTTTGAATATTTTTTAGATCATGTTAAATTACCATGTAATTTAGAAGATTATGGAAGTGAGTGTTATCCTTCTTCCTGCTAAAAAATAACTTCTGATTACATGTCTGATCATGATCAGTTCAAATATGCAGTTCTATCTGAGCAAACTGCTGAGCTACCAATACCTGAAGTGCATATAGAAAACCCTACTATTGTAGAGACATTAGCCGAGGTGGAGCTGAACTCTGTAGAGCTTCCTCAACCTCCCCTAGAAAATCATGTTGAAGCTAAGAAAGATAGGGAGCATCCTTCTCAAGTTACTGATCTACCGTTGCGTAAGGGATAATAATATTTGCGACTGTACTTAATATGAAAGACAACCAATTAACTTTTATTATCCTTTGAAACTAACCACAACTTTCAATTGATTATGCAGGGCCATCAATTTCAGTGGCTAGATCTGGAGGTGAAGCCTCAGCTTATGCCCCAACGGGAATTGAAAGTGAAGAAGCATAGGTGAGGGGGGAGGAGCAGATTAGAAACATCCCTAAGTGCATTAATGTCGGATTATGTTCCCCCTTGTGACAATGATTCTGATTCAGATCTATAAGTACAAAAGGCGCTCCAATTTTCATGATGCAAGGAATGGAAAAATATATGGAGGATCATATCTGAAGTTCACTATTGAAGAGCTTCCATTAAAGATCCCAAGACTCCCATCCCTGTTTGTCATGTTAGGACTTGTCGGTTTTGGATATCAAAAGATTCATGCCGCAATGAAGCAAGTCATCTTAAGAAGGGATCAGGAGAAAAAGTTCCACCAAGATTTGACCAGGGTGAAGCTTTCAGCCAATATCAGTGAATTTGAGGATGTTGTATCTCGAGCTAAGGATGATTATACTGCCAAGATGAAGGAGATGAAGTATAAGATCAAAGATAAAGTCTTCCTACAGATGCACCTTTAGAAATAGTTATATGCTGTTATTGTGGAACTTGACCAACTCAATAATTCAATGGAGGGAGCTCAAACGAATGGTATAAAAGCCATCACGGATGGAAAGAAAGCACTCCATCAAGATAAAAAGAGTGTTATTGGTCATGTTCATGAGCTTTAAGTGGCTTATGATGAAGCTCGCGATGTTGTACATCAGTTGAAGACTTATGTTGACAGCCTCTTATAATTTCATAGAAAAAATAAGACACTCCAATCTTTCGACATTCATCTAATTATTGTGCATCAAATGAAGAACTTTTTCACCTCTAATCATTTGTGCACACAATTTATTTTTCTACCTGCTTGAAATTTTACCTATTCCAATGAGCCTAGTAAGCCTAGTTTGATTTTTTCTAGGATTATTATAAATAACCCTACAAACTTTTGAAACTTTTTATTTCTCAATATTACCTAAAATTATACAACATGTATGTTTAGTGAGCTGGAACATATCATTTATTCAGAGTTCCATTGTCTTTTTTGGGTAGATTAAAGTCATGCACATTGGACATAAAAAGGCTAATGTTTAAGATCAAAATATATTTGACTGAATTAATTAAAATGGACTCTATTCCTTGACAATTTCTCCGAAAACATATTACCACACACAAGTATGAGGGAAAAATGTAAACAATGAACTAAGAAATTTTGAATATGAGGAATGATATGAAAAAGGGATAAAAATCATTAGAAGAAGTAGTTCCCAAGAATGTAGTTACCATTATTTAACAAACCCATTAGAGGGTTAAATTATGTAGGGCCACCTAAGGGAATTGGCTGCATAGTCAAATAATAGCATCTTTTGGCTTGATTGTCTGTTATGTAGACTACATATGCAAGGCTGCCTAAGGTCATGTGCTGCATAGTTAGGGAAAAGTATTCATAGAAATTTACTTTTCTATTGCTGAAAATCTAGTGAATGTTTATGAGAATTCAAATTTTCTAAAGCCTGGAGTTTTTTGTATGAAGAGAGGTACTTGAATATGGAGAAGATATTTCCAAACAAGATTGTCTAAGAACTGGATGAATGTTACTCCTACTAAGGTCTCACCCAAGATTAGGGAAGGAAACTATAATCCATAGACTTGAATACATTCAGATCATGAAAATGGACATGGGACAAATATGTTAAGTATGGATATTTTTTTGGATCCCTACATTTTTTCATTAAGACCAATAAAGAAAAAAAAGGATTTCATTCCAAGAGAGAAGTTGCCACTATTTAAAAAACCAGTTAGGGGTTGAATTATGATGGGCCACCTAAGGGTATTGGCTGCATCGTCAAATAATAGCATCTTTTGGATGACAGGTCTGTTATGTAGACTAATTTTGCAAGGCTGCCTAAGGGCACATGTTGTATAGTCATGCAAATGACCTCTCAGAAATTGGACATTTTTTGACTAGAAGTCGAGAAAAAGGGAATGGAGATCTGAAAATATTTAAGGTTGTAATTATGACACATAAAAATGGGTATTTTTCAATGAATGCAGAGATACACAGATCAATGCTAACCATAATCATGTTGTGGTTGGGTCCTGAATTGAAATGTCAGACATCACTACGTATCCTATAGGGATGGGAATCATGCCTTACATATTTCTTTAAATATAGTTTAATTTCGCGTGGGACGAAAGTGTAAGAGATCTTAGTTTAGGATCATAGAATTTTGACCATTATAAGGAATACACAGTGTGTGTTTTCTTAGGGGCTTTTCATCCAAGGGACTAAAAGTGGAATTTGGGGTTTGTCCCAAAAGACATGGTGCTGGATTCGAGGGACACTCGAATATTCCTATGTATCCGATAAGGATGGGAATCAAACCCATGTAGTTCTAGAAATACACTCCGTACAGATTTGGTTCATACATGTGGAGGTTCAAAGGAGACTTTAGTGAAATGATGGTTTTACCCAAGATAAAAGGATCGGGCATTTACATGTATGCACGTAGTCTTTGGAATGTAACATGATTGGAAAACAATGTGAATAATAATTCCCTCTCAGGTAAGGGTATCAAAGAATGTTGTTGTTTATTGTCGTACCGGACACAAGTGTTGTATAGTTTAATGTCGTATAGTAAGGACAAAGGTGAACCAATGTAAAGATATTGATTTTGGGGGCGGTTTCACAAATCAACATCGTCTGAGATGGAGATGAACCGATGTGAAGAGATTGGTTTTGGGCATGAACCTCCATAGGTTTCCAACGTACCCAGAATAAAAGGAAATGATCAAAGTCCATGTAGTTCAATTAAATAAAATAAATTAGTGATCAATTTGTTCTTAGAGACAACGTCGTAAAAATGTTGTTGGGTCTTACGCATGGTTAGCGGCCCAGAGAGGGTATTATGGTAGAAGTTTTCTCTAAGCTCATGTGAGTCATACTCTGTGTGAGAAAAAAGAGGTAGCAACAACCATAATGATGCACCGTTTAATGTCATGTAGGACATATGAAGGGACTAAGCAATTTAATGTCTTACGGTGAAGAATATTGGTGATGCACAGTTTAGTGTCATGCAATAGGGACAAAATAAAGTTTAATGTCATGTAGGACATATTAAGGGATTTCTGTACAGTTTAGTGTCATTTAGTTAGGACGATGGGGACAATACTGTTTAATGTCATGTTGGAAAAAAAGGGGGACTATGCAGTTTTAATGTCATGCAGTAAGGACAAAAGAGGACACAGTTTAACATCATGTTGGACGTATTAGATATTTTTTTCACAATTTATCATCATGTTGGATGATGGAAGAGAAATGATACAGTTTAACGTCATGCTGGATGAAAGTGTGAATAGATTAAGGTCATATGCATGGACCATATATGGTTCAGTTTAACGTCTTACTGGACATGAGAGAAATGAAAATAGTTTAAGGTTGTATGCATGGACCGTTGATGATGTATTTTGTGTTTATAAAAAATACATCTTCTGAAATATGTCATTGGTTGGAGTAGTGATGATTTTACCATCCATTGAGATTAATGAATAAGCTCCATTGGAATAGACCTTATTTATTGAGTGAAGTCCTTCCCATTTTGGTTCAAGCTTGGGAGGTTTCATTCCTAGAAACATTGGAGTTCTGAGAACCAGTACCAATTTTCCTTGAATGGATGAATTAAGAAGAACTTTTTGGTTGAAAGCTCATGCTATTCAATTCTGGTAGAATTCCATGTGGTGTAGTGTGAACAATCTTTTCTCATCTAACCATTCCAATTCATTCTATCACATTTGAGATTGTTCATCTGTAGATGAATGATCAAAAATGGATACTCTGAGTGAAGGTAATTGTACTTCAATGGGCAATACTGCTTCTGTTCCATATACCAGTGAATATGGGGTTTACCGCATTGTTGTGCGAGTGGTGGTCCAATAAGACAATAAAGCATGAAAGAGTTTATCAGGACATGACCTCTTATCTTTATCCACCATCTTTTACAGTTTTTTTTAAAGAGACTTGTTGAAGGCTTCTATCTGGCCATTGGCTGCTACATGATACCGAGATGAATGGTTGGATTTGATTTTTTTTTCTTGATATAACTTCCTCACCTCATATGAACAGAAGTTAGTACCATTGTGTGTCAATATGGTATGAGGGACACCAAATCTGGTAATGATGTTAGACTTGATGAAGCTAACAATGCTTTTAGAACTAACTTCTTTTAGAGGTATTGCCTCTACCCATATGGAAAAGAAGTCAGTAGCAGTAAAAATATACTTAAACTGCTCGAATGTAGTTGTAGGGTAAGGTCCCACCACATCCATTCCCCATGTGGAAAATGGCCATGAGTATTTAGCTGTATGAAGCAAATATATGGCCTGATGAATGATGTTGGCATGTACTTGGCATGAATGAATCTTCTTTGTGAAATCAACACAAATCTTGTATCATTGAAAGATAAAAGTATCCAAGCCTTCAAATTTGATCAAACAGTCTACGTCCAGACTGGTGGGCACCACATACTATGGCATGCACTTCTTTCATGATGTCCATTGTCTCTTCACCATCAATGCATCTGAAGAGAACTGCATAAAAACCACACTTGTATAGATCTTTCTCTAGGTGATCTGGGATATCATAAAGTGTAAAATTGACCACATATCGCCAAATTTGTTCATTCCCAGCTCTATTAGGTGGATGTCTTCCATTTTGAACGTATTCCCTGATAGGTGTCATCCATCCTATAGTGTGACCATATGGTTCAGGAATGGGACTAATTTCATTGATTTCCTCTGTTCTGATTTGATCATAAGGTGATATTTTATGAAAGTGGGAAATATTGATGGTTTTCTTGTCTCGATTTGGATCTGCAAGAGTTGTGACTATATTAGCCAGTGCATCAGCTTGGGAATTTTGTGACCACGGGACATTAGAAAATGTTGGGATTCGAAGGGAATTTCGCCATTAATTCTCTGATGTAATAATAAAAAGGGATTAGTTCTTATTTTCTGATGGGATAATCCCCATTTACTTGTTTGATTACCTGGTCTGAATCACCTTTCACCTTTTAGTGATTCACTTGTTCAGGAAGCGCCAACTCCAAGCCTGCGATGAGAGCCTGGTATTTCGCTTCATTATTCGTACTGCCTCCCAACAATGAGAAAGAATAGAGTAACACTTACTTTTCTAGAGAAATGAGCACAAATACTAATCCAACTTTTTTGAATTTATGATTTTCCATTTTCCTCCCTTTTGGACTTCTAGAAGCACCATCAAAGTACATTCCCCTTGTCTGAATACCATCTTGAATAAAGAATAATTTTTCATTAGGAAGTTCAATATCTGAAGATGTATCTTCTACTGAAGGGTGTTCATCAATGAAATCAGCTAGATATTGTCCCTTTATTACCTTTTGAGACACATATTGGATATCAAATTGCTGTAAAATAACTTCCCACCTTGCCAGACATCTTGTAAGCATTGGACGAAAAAGGATGAATTTGAGTGGGTTATTACGAGGTACCAATTGGAACTCGTGATGTTGTAGGTTGTGTCTCAACTTCTGAACTGCAAATATTAATTCTAGAAACCACTTCTCAATACTTGAATATCGGGTCTCTTCATTAACCGTAGTCTGACTGAGATAGTAGAGGCTGTTTTCATTCATAGCATCATTCTTCTGAGCAAGAAAGGCACCCAATGATCACTCTAAACCTGTAACATAGAGGATAAGTGGTCTTACTTCAATAGGTGGCATTAATATCGGTGAACTCAAGAGATACTTCGTGAGAATATCGAATAATTCTTGGCATTATTCAGTCCATTGGTAAGTGACTCCCTTGTTCATCAATTTGGTGAAGGGTAAATTTTTTCCTGCTAAATTGGCGAAGAAATGCCGAATATAGGCTGAGTTTCCTTGAAGTACAATCAATTATTTCAAATTTTTAGGAGGAGACATACTAAGGATTTACTTTCTCTTCTCATGATCGACATCAATACCATGATGGCGTACAACAAAGAAGATAAATTTTCTTGAGGTTAAACCAAAAGCACATTTTAAGGGGTTCATCTTCAAATTATGATATTGAAGTTTGTGGAATATGATTTCCAAATCAGCCATGTGATTAGAATGTTGTATGGATTTAACCACCAAATCATCCACGTAACATTCAACATATTTCCCTAAAAAAAGGTTTGAAGGTACAATGCATGGCATGCTGATATGTTTCGCCTGCATTCATTAGGTCAAAGGGCATTACCTGATTGCAGAACACACCCTGAGGGGCTCTGAAGGCTGTAGATTCATCATCTTATGGAGCCATTCATATTTGATTATACCCGGAATATCCATACATGTAGGAAAGTGCTTCATCGCCAACAGTTGCATCAATTAAAAGTTCATTGATCAGAAATGGAAAATCATCATAAGGAAAATGCCGATTAAGATATTGGAAATCAATGAAAACTCTAATTTGTCTATTCTTCTTCTTCATAGGGAAAATATTAGCCAACCATTTGGGATATTGAACTTCTCTGATGAAGTTATATTTGATAAGCTTATCCACTTCTGCTTCAATTTTGGAAGCATAAGTTGGGTGTGTTCTTCTGGTAGTATTCTTGAATCCTCGCTGTTTTTCTGGAAAACCCAAATGATGAGTAGCAACATCAGGATCAAGGCATGGTATCTCTGTATATATCCACGAAAATATATGTCGATGTTTCTTAAAAAATGAAATATAATTTTCTTTTTCTTAAAATGTAATGGCCGCACTAATTAAAGTGGGGCATGGATCATCTTTTATACCCAGATTTATTTCTCTGATTTCATCCATGGTAGTAGAGATACCCTCTTCAAATGCTGGAAGAGCATCCTTGAGATCTTCCTCTTCTTCTTCCACATGTGTTATTTCTTCTGTTTCTACTTGCATTTTAGATGATGAAGTATAATTTTCATGATCATAAGAGATGTTAAAATTTGAACATCTTGAAGATGAAGCGTCTGTTTCCGACCCGATTGATGATGAAGGGTCTTTCTTGGCTATTAAGGAGTAGATGATGGATTTAGAATTGACATCATCATTCACCTCGGACATTGCTATAACTTCTTCTATCCTGGTTGGCGAAGTATAGTCTATCTGGATTTTAGCAGATGAAATGATGACATCCCCATTTGAGCTTTCATCATTGCTTGGTGAATCACCAATTTCTCCCATGATGTCTGCCTTAATTTTCATAATTGACATTATGGAAGTTTCCATAAGAGTATTTTGATTTGACTTTATTCTTTCAATTTGACTAATTGGCATCACATAATTTGTACTCACATATGTAAATGGATTTACTAGAATATTTTCCAAACCATATGGAGCATTAACTTTTCTAATCTCCCTTGTTTAGGATTTCTCCTTTCCCTTCAGGTGATAGAATTATGTGTCAATGTATTGAGATTCACATGGCTTGTATGGGGCCTTATCACCATACAATGTCCCAACATGACCATCGAAATAATACTTGAGACATTGATGGTATGATGAAGGAATAACCACATGTTGAGGTAGCTAGGGTCTTCCAAGAAAGATGTTGAAGGCTGAGTCTAGATCAACAACCATGAAATCTGAATTGGATACAAGATCTCCAAACCATGTTCTAAGTGTAATCTCTCCCAATGGTTCTTGTTCATTTTTATCTTATCCTTGTAACATCATATTAGAAGGAGATAAATCAGATTCTGTGAGGCCCAATCAACGATGTGTATGAATGGGCATGATGTTCACTCATGAACCATTATCAATGAGAGCTCTTCGGATGTCTAGCCCATTGACCTTGCCAGATAAATACAAAGGTCTAATATGTCCATTCACGACATCATCTTCATCTTCATCTATGAAAGATATCACTACATGGACCTCTCTAGGATTATTCTCTACAAGGTAGGCTTCAACTACAGTAATTTCAGTTACGAACTCCTGGGGACTTGAAAAAGCCTCACTGAGTTCCTCTCGAAGATCCTTTGATAAATTCAATGCATCCAAAATTGATAACATGGCCGGTATTTGGGCCAGGTGTTTCAACAAATCATATTTTTGATCCAAAGGTCTATGTTTCCATACAGGAATGTGTAGTTTAGCAGGTTCCTTGGAAGTTGATGCCTTGGAAGTTGTTGCATCTTGTATCGGGGTAGGAGTTGGTATTACTCTTGGCTTTCGAAGATTAGACCGAATAGCTATATTTATTTGTTGAGAGGAAGAAGGTGTAATTTCCAACCAAACAAACAGAATAAATCTTCCAAGACTGAATCAGCCTTATGAGGAAGAACTTTCTTATTCTTTTTGAGATCATTAAAGTCCTCTTCCATGAGTTTCTGCCGCATACAGAGTTCTAGCAGGGGTAGAATAGGAATAGTGTACTCTGAAACATTCATGTATTCCTCTATATCCTGAGCCTCTAGAATATCCTCTGATTCCTCTGTTTGATACAGGGAACCGAGGTTCATCGAGATCGAAACTGTGATTGGCATAAGGATATGTTAAGTGAATCATGTTAACAAAACCAAAGACTAACTCTTCATCTGATGAAGACTCTGCCTGACTATCCAATTTAGGCTGTGCCGTTTTGTGAGACGGTGCATGTGGCTTCAAATTAGATGGCATAAAATCTTCCAAAGACAAAGACAACTTGGGATTTGACACATACTAATCCTTTTCTGATTCTTATTCTTTCTTTGAACTATACCGTTTCTTTGAGTATTTTTCCTCTGATGAAGAGGGTTGTGTTGCGGCATCCAAGGCAGAAGACACAATTGGTTTCCTTAATTGTGTTCAAAAAATAGTATGAGTTTGGTTGATCGTTTTTCTGACCATCCAATCATCATATTTTTGTGCATTTTTTTCTTTACTTCTTGACACTCACCTTCCTCCTCTAGATCTGTAGCAGTAACACATGCGACCTGAGCTGAAAAACCTTTCAGTTTGACTTGTCCCTAGTCGACCATTTTTTTCAAGAGGTCATTAAAGACTAATCTATCCGGAATGGGATGCCCCAATACCTAATGAAAGGGGTAATAGTTGGGACGGTCTTCATCTTCTTCCTTGTTTGGACTTTTGGGCCTTGGAAATTGGACCAAATTATTTTCCAGAGATGAAATGATGTATCCAGGAACTTGTTCATTTTGGAAAGAGTAAAATTTTCTTTTAAAATCCTTAAATTGTTTCCATCTTTGATCTCTTTGATTGTCTTGAAGAAACAACCTCTTTTGCAGACGCTCAAAAGGTGGAGCCCTTCAGGAAGAAAATGTTTTTGAAGTATAATCAGGTACAGGTGCTTGTTTAAGCATGACTGTAGCAGTCTCTGCTTTACCCATTCTCCTTCCTAGAGCTGATGGAATTACACGAGTTTTTTCCTTAGTAATTATAAGAGAATAATTAATCTGTTGAGCGATTGAAGTAAGGTCTTGAAACCCTCAAGTGTATTTCACAGGGATCAACGGCGTGAAAATCTAATCACGCAGATTTGCAACAAATATTGGCAACAATTTTTCTTGAGGGAGTGCGAAGCTCAAGGAATATGTTAATCCCTTATAGCGACCAATGAAATATGAAACCCTTTCATGCTCCCATTTCTTACAGTTTGTAAGATCAAAAACTGTTTTCGTTGGCAACATTGAGCTGAACTGAAGAAGTAATTTTTGGTGAAGATCCTCCCATCTGGTAATTGACCGGGATTGCATGCTTGTGTACCAAACAAAGGCAGGCCCTTGTAATGACTGTAAAAAACACTGATGCTTAACTGATTCTTATTTCTGAAGGGTTCCCATCATAGGATCACAATGAGAAACAAAATGTGTTAAGTTTTTCTCTGGGTCTCCCTGAACCATTAAATATTGGAATGTGTTACTTGAAAAATTTGATGGGGGAGGAATTTCATCAACCCATTCACAACAACCACTCATTTCTAGTTGAATTTGAGCTCGTTTTCCCTCCATAGCTTCCAACCGAGCTGTTAATGACTCAATAGTAGTTATTAACTTTTGAGAAACATCTGGTTGATCTTGGACCTGAATAGGTGCAATGACTGGAGCTTCGATAGATATGGTAGCAGGTACTACAAATGATTGAAGCACTGCCGATTGTTATTTCACATGACCCATAGGATTAGACCTGTGAGGGTGTACTGATAAAGGAGGATATTCTTGATCCATTTCAGTGGCCACAAAAAATTCTTTTCGCTGACTAACTCTAGCACGCTTAGGAGGAAGACTACCCTAATGTAATTCTCCATTCATCCTCCTCAATTCCTTCATTTCGTCCTCTTGTTGGGAAAATCATTTCTCTTGTGAGAGCGATTTTTCCTTCTTGATAGGAAGGGTATGTAACCTGATTCTTTCCTTTCCCCTTTTTGGATCCCTTTCGGAGAGGGGGAAGTGGGTTGCTTGAAAGAACACCTAGATTCTGGGTAAGCCTTTGATTTCGTGTATGCACACCTTCTTCATTTGTGTCCTTGCGTACAACTTCTTGAGTAGGAACCTCGTCATCTAATCCTTCTGATTGAACCTCATTTGATGGATCATCTACAATGACATTAATGAAATTAATTGATGCATAATGTATTTCATCCCTTATATCATCATTAATGTGATGTTGTATTCTTTTATGTCTCTGATGAGACATTTCCTTTTGTCAATTTGATCCCTCGGGAACTTCCTGATGAACCGTAATTTGAAGGGAATCTCCTATTAATTTGGCTCTTCATTCCTATTAAGGCTTCTTCCCTAACATAGAAAAGACTGACTTTCTCTGAGGAAGAGATTGAGGATTTGAAAAAGACCCCATTCTGGTGGATTGGGGCTAATCCTTCAATTCCTGCTCAACTCCTCGAATCCTATTTTTTGATTCTGAGGGTTGGGTTAAAAGAGTCCCCAGTCTGGAAATATGGGGTGGTTCTTGACATAGTATATCCGAGACCTTCTTGTATGCTCTGCTAATCTTGTGGAAATTAGTCATGAAATTGGCTGGACGCATCAACCTGCATCCACTTTTATCACCCAGCTCAAAATATCATTGGATGATTTCAGACACTTCTGTCACTTGATGATGTGCTTGCTCCAAATGAGAGGCATGTTCAATATTCTCGTTTTTGAGATGCAGGAGTAATTCAACAACTTGTTCTCTGTATGCTGGATTTTGAGAAGATCTAGTTGAATCATGTTCTTGAGCAAGCCTTTGATTACAAACAAATCCAATTGACTGTGGCCGGCCATGGGCAATAACATTGCGTGAGACCATTTTCGGTGGGCGTTTCTGACTGGAGAGTACAGTGAATTGTAGTTCTCCAAGAACACCTCATCCCCTGATATGAAAACTATATTGGGCATTGGAAATTATCACAATCTTTTTAGTGCACCAAGGAATGAACATTTAAGGGTTCTCTGATGCTTTTTAGCCTTTGGATATCGAGATACTAAGTGAGAAGCCAAGTCAATTTGGCGTTGTAACCCTTCTATTATCTTGATATGATTTTCATATTCATCATAAAACAATATTTTCTTTTTCAACTAACAATGATTTTTTCTATATGTTGAGATGAATATCTTGAATTATATCTTCTGTCAACATCTCTCGAATGTCATACTGAGAGTCATCCGAAGGCCAAAACATGACTGTCACTTCACCTTTCGCCAATTATTTTCTCATATTCACTACATTGTCTTTATAATTCAATGGAGATTATTCTACCTGATTGGACCAGAGTTGGTTCTTCTTTCTTGCTTCATAGGATTCAACAAGATCGGTAGAGAATTCACTAATAAATCTAGAAGATGAATGACCCAGGTGAGGTTCAGAGAATGACCTACACCCTGGGTTATCTTCTGATGGAGAAAGTATTTCACCTGCTAACAGTGAAGCATCAGACATAACTGGCTTCGCATTTGAAATTGTCTCAAGATAAGAAGGCTTTCTCGTCACTACATTTTCCATTGGAGAATTTTCCAAGTAATGAGCATTATAACTACAGAGAGGACTTTCACAGTTAAATTCATCATCATGGGGAATACCACCATGGTGGGTTATAGAAAAAGATGAAACATTTTTCTCCTTGGTCTTCTGGCCACACAGAGGGTTTCTATGGCTCTCATATGAAGATGAAACTTCAAGATCGACTGAACTGTCATAAAGAAAGCCATCATGAGGATGTTTCTGATAAAGACCTTCAGAATTAATGTTTCCACTATTGGGAAATGATGGAGTATAATCTTGAATTCCAAAAAATAATTGTCTGAGCGATTCAAGAACACCAGCATCGAGCAAGGCCTTATTAGAAATTGGCTCATGATTTATTGACTTTATTGGGCTGGTATTCTTTTTAGATGCCTTCTTACTCAATTTAAGAACCACTTTTTGACGAATGTGGTCATTATGGGTAGGTGTATGTGCCTGATCAAGAGAAATGATCATGTTAGGATTATTATCTCCGCTGAAATCAGGAGTATGTGCCTGGCTTGGTTGTCCGTATGATATGGGGGAGTACGCCCCACAACCCTGTTTGACTGGAACAGAGGTGAGTGTCTGTTCCGGAGTGAACTGTTGATTTTTCACTCCATTGGTAGGGATATATTTATGTGTCTTTCCCTGATATGCTGCTGAAACTGTTATAATATCATGGCAGGCATCCAAAATATGAGCAGGGATTTGCTTCTTCTCTTTCACCATTGATAGAATATTCTTGGTGACTTCAGCCACTGGAACGGGGATATATGTCCATTGTGTGCTTGGAGTAGGTGTTTGTTCCTGCTCCTGTCCTTTTTTTCCTATCAGTGAATCCGGAAAGTACTCAAATGTGGGGGCAGAGAGTTGAGTCTGCCTCCTATTTGTCGCCAGAACTTTCTTAATAACTTATCCAAATGATACCAAACGAGACTATTGGTAGGCTAGATCAATACATGCAGGTGTATGTGCCTACTAATTGCACTCCGCCGAATGTGGTTGACGGGCTTCTTTCAATACTGATAGACGAGGCTACTGACATGATTGATGAATGTAAGCAGGTGTATGTGCCTATTTACTAGTTGTCAACACATTGGGTTGGCAGGATCCTTAGTATGTAGTCAGATTAGCCTGATGTCTAGATAATGATTTATAAACAGGTGTATGTTCTTGTCTGTAGTACTCCTCCGGAATTTTCTAGTGGGATTGGTGTGCTGCTGCCAGACGAGTCTACTAGACAGCAGAATTAAAACTGATGGGTGTGTGTGCCCGCTCGTTGCTTGCCACCATGTTAGGTTGCTGGACTTCTTCGGAGATGGAAGAGATGAGAACCTTCTAACTGTTGACCAGATTTCATCTTTGGAGGTTCTTCTTTCCTGCTCAGGTTTGAGGAACCTGAACTAAATTCCTGGAGATGATACACTCATCATGTTGAGGGCACACTTTCGCACGAGTCTAGTGGCGATTATAGATGGGATACCTCAGGAAGGACTCCTGTATCCTTGAATTAAGGTCCTGAGGGACCTACTTATTCACCACAACAGAATATGGGAGTGAATGATGATTGCGTTCCGGGGATAACGACCCGAAATGGTTGCAGACAGTGGTTGGAACCACCTGCTTCTTGATCGATGTTCATCATTTTCCGGACGACTAGGTTGAATTATTGACTTGGAGGGCTTGTGGAGAAGCCTCCAGAGTCGGAATAGTACCATTTTGACTATAATCCTTAACCCACAGAATTGATACCTAGTGTTGAAGGCACTGATTGGGTGATGTTGTCCTCATAGCGGACGATGATCTAGCAGGAGTAGCAGCAGAGGCCTTCCTAGAAAAAGTATTCACAACATAAGTATTCACGGGTGTGAATTTAAGAGAAGCCATTTAGGTAACATAGAATATCATGGAAAATATTTCTTGTTTGATATAACAGATGTAATCAAGATATGTCTGGCCACTACATCTTTTGCATAAGCACATTTGTTATTGATTGTCTTGTTGGCCCTCTCATTGAGTTTAAATAGGGGCCTAACAAATACGTAAAAAATCAAATTTTCTTGGTTAAGGATTCACGTTGGGTTCACCAATTTTTGATTCCTCTGGAATTTGGAATTACATCATTGATTTAAGGTTCAAACATTCCAAGCGGTTTCTATTGGGTTTGTTCATCGAACTGGAAACATCCAATGATTCCATATCTATTTGGACATTCTTTCCAAAGGTAGGTGCTCATTAGTAATGGACCGATGAGCCTTAAGAATTTTCATTGGTCAAGAGGATGGGAGGTCGGACTCATCACACATTTTTAGGGGAATTATTGTCTACTCATGGACTCTCTTTGTATATTTAAGTTGTATTCTTGAATCCTTATTAAGTAACCAAGTATAAAATAAGCTTTCCTTTAGATCTGACAATCAATGATTGATATGTAGGAAATTTAGATAATCCTTTATATGTTTTTTAGGTTATTTATCGACAGAGAATGATCTATATTTGTTAGAGATTCTTAGTCAATGGTATCCATTATTGCATTATATAAAAGTCTCTTGGTGATTATGATGACCATACTGGTTTTTAAGCCACTCAACGGGGCACTTGAAGTTTATTATCATTCATAAGGGCATAGATTATTTTAGAGTTGAGATCGTACCCGCAGATGGGTTACCTACATATCCTTTATTTAGAAAAGGAATCAGAACCCACGTAGTTCGGGTAATGGACTATGATGTTTTTGTATTAATGATGGTCCAATGAAAGATGTCATAATTATTTTTACACACTAAGCTCATGTGAGTCATGCTCGGTGTGAGAAACAAGAGGTATTGGGGAAACCAGACAATTGTGCCATGAATGATGAAATCATAGAAAAAGATGTGGGGATTATGTATGTATGACTACCCAAATATATAGAGATTGTGAATTATTTCAAATATGAAGTTAGAAAACATGGTCCATAAAGATATATGTACATTATGGAGATTTGGATGCTCTAACTTGGGGATAATTCTTGAAGAATATTCCCAAACTAGGAGGGGACTTATGATTGGGTTTTACTCCAAATAAGGAATCCCAGATCATAAAGTAGATTAAGACTGGTTAAGAGAAATTGAGAATGGGACTTACTCCAAAGGATGATGCCTAGGTTATAGTGATTTAAAGACTGGGGCTTACTCATGAAGAGGAGGCCCATGCTAAGGGAATTTTAGAATTAAGGGACATGGGGCATACTCTTAATGAGGATGCCCATATTTGTAGATTTGAGACTGGAGCTTATTCCTGAAAAGGAAGTCCAGGTTAAGGGAATTATGACTGGGGCTTACTCCTGAAGAGGATGCCCATATTTTGGGAATATGGGGTTTACTCCTAAATAGGATGCCCAAATTAAGAGAACTTGGACTGGGGCATACTCTTGAAAAGGAGGCCCAAAATTAATGAGGTCTTGGGGCTTACTCCTGAGGAGGATGCCCAGATTTTGGGAACATGGACTGGGGCTTACACCTGAAAAGGAGGACCAAAATTTATGGGGACTTGGGGCTTACTCCTAAAGAAGGATTCCCAAATTAATTAGGACTTGGGGGTTACTCATAAAGAGGATGCCCAGTATTAATGATAATTTGGACTGGGGCTTACTCCTAAAAATGAGGCCCAGGTTAAGGATTCTCTCATCTTAAATGAGGAGGTTGAATTAATGGACTCTCTAAGTTTATTGATGTAAAGATGTGTAAATCACTAGGTTTTGAGAGATTTTCCACAGAATTCCTTTCAGATAAGGAATCCAAATAAGAAATCTTTCCATGAATTGATTTGGATAGAATTATTAAGGCATAATCATGAAGACGATAGGTGGATAGGTGTAGGAGGGGTGAAATGGGCAGGAAGGGCACCCAAAAAGAGAGGGGCATGCAAGTCTGGCATGGGCGCGCAAGTCTTGGTCACGCAGGTGTACCTGCGCGACACATGGTTACATGCCCGCCGCTCAGCCCTTAATGTAGAACTTGGTTGAGGCTTGGATCAAGCCTTTAGTACTATCCCTGAAGGCTTCCATAAGAGGGGTGCACATGTTCTTTTTAAGGGTTAAGGCGGCGCGCAAGTGTGGCCATTTCCATTAAGGGCTGGCCACTCAGGCGCGCAAGTGTTGATGAGTTTCAATAATTAGGCCTTACTCCCTTTCTTTAGATCTTCCATTCTAGGTAAAAAAACTACATTAGAACTGTTCGGAAGCTTTGAGAAGAGACTAGGGAGCTGGGAGCTCAAATATGAATTTATGGAAATTTTTCCTCAGAAATGGGGGGCCCACAGGGGTATTTATAGGCAGGTAGAAGACCCTGGGTGAATATTCAAAGTCGGCGCACAAGTCACCTATGTGACCCATGGGTGTCGCCCAAGTATACTTTCATGACATTGGTGGAACTTGCATGACCCAAATGCCTTTGAATCTTGGTCCATGCCTTTGTCAATTTTTTATGTTTCTTCAATGGGAGAATCACTTTGGCTTCAAGGTATTTCCGTTTTCATTCCATTAGACTCTATGACGGAAAGGAGTGTCAATATTTACTTTATTATACACTATGAGAAGATTGATTTAACACCTAATGAACCTTTTTTAGATTGATTATCCCTAGGTACATATATTCTAGATCTATATCAACTTGTATTATCCAGATTGGTAGTTAATTACTCAAAATCAAATAAATCTATACATCACCCTAATTTTAATATATTTTTATATATATACAATTATCCATAGGGCTCTCACTAATGTATTCTAGTAATAATCCCCCAATGTAACTATACATTCCCCTAATACAACCAATACAAGCCCAATACATTTTACGTATATTATTTAATGCTTTATAACATAGATATGCATTTAATACAAAACAAGGATCAATAGTCCAACTGTATTTGGAACACTAGGTACATAAAACAATGACCTGAAAATAAAAAGAATTTATTTTAATCCCTATAATGAGATCCGAAATCACTTTCAGCTACTAAAACTATAATGGATATTCTATGGAATACATAGAAAAAGATGTGATTTCAAAATCCTAGTAATGGAATAAATATGATAAAGATGCATAACATGTGAGTCAATGTAATAAAACGGTATCATAAAAGAGAAGTCCCACAAGTAATCACATGGGACCATAACATAAATAAAATGGTTTCAGGAGACCATTCTTACATTTTACATGTGGAGGCAACACAAAATATGACATAAGAATAAGTTAAGACTAATTTCCATAACCACCTCACATGGTGGGAAGAGTGCCATCATGGATTAGGTTTACTACCAAACACTATACAAAATGAATCATGGGACATAAACATTACACAATTCATTGGATCACTCTCTAATCATCCTCATCATATCATTTTTATTATTTTTTTTACCACAAAAAGAAATAAATCACATGTCATAATCATATGGAGTATTCATCGAAAGAAATGGGTGGCATAATCACACCTCGTATCATAAACAAGAATGTTCCAAAAATATTCAAAAAAATTACAGAATTAAATATTTTGGATATTAATATATGAGAAAATAATATTATTATTAATATAATACATTCTTTTAGAAATAAATAAATTAAATGATAGTTTCAAAAAATGATTAACGGATAGATATGATCCCCTAAGTCATGTTTGATTTTAAAGAAAGAATTTCAGAAATTAATTGAAAAAATATATTAATCTGAAATGAAGAAATAATGAGGTGAGAATATATTTAAGATAAAAATATGAATAATACAGAAGCAATTTATTAAAAAATTAGAGAGAAATTGATTTAGAGAGAGAATAGTCATAACTAGAAGAAAAAGGATGGTTCAAAGAGTTCCCTTACTAGTAGCCTAATATTTATTCTTATGCATTATAAAATCATATAATATATATATATATATATATATTCATTATAAATGTATTATGTAACCAGAATATAATATACTATACCATATACAATTTTCCTATAAATTCATTCCTCTTGCTAATTAATAATTCTTTACTAAAATCGATGTTCAAGGTCATTATCTATCTCATTCTTTGTACATTGATCATGGATACATAATTATTATAATGTGAAACTAAATTTTAATATAAAATATATTCATTATATATATATATATATATATGTATTCATCAATAAAATGTTTTGATAAAAAATCAATTAAACCGATCATGGATGTTGTAGGTCGTACATACACATATAAGTTCTTTCAATTTTTTAGATGCAATGAAATAAAGTTAATTAATAATTAAACTTTTCAAAATCCTAATAATAACATGAATAACATAAAAATTTATTAAATTGATAATTATAAACACTTTTGATAGGTAGTGAGGGAAATCTAATTACATCGGTTCATGTGGTGTTAGTTTTTCATCAATTTCTTTTTCCATTTGATGAAATAGGATATAGATATAAGTCATTTTAATAAAATAATAAATTCCTGGTATGTGGAATATATTTCTATTCTTATTTTCCCATTTTTGATAAATATTTTAAGTATGAAGTAAGAGAAATAAAAATTATTAATTTGTTTAAAACCAAAACCTCTTCTTCAGACAACCTCTATTGATTTTCATCTGAAACTCAATAATGATTTTATTATGAAAAATATAGGGGCTCTATGACATTAGGAGGGATGTTAGTAATTTAAATGGGAATATCATGACTAAACTAAAAGTATTTTTATTTTTGAATAAAATAAGAGTGTGGATTCCCTTTTTGAGGTGATGGGAGGGCCATTCTTGTAATTAATTAAAATATGAAATTTTCATATATTAATTTTCTTACATAAAATGCTCAGAACTAATATTACTCAAATAAAAAAATTTAAGAGTATAAATTTATTCATAAAATAAAAATAGGAATATTTTTGATATTTTTTTATTCTTATTTATTTATTTTAAAATACAGTAAACATTTTTTATAATTACTACAATAGCATTGAATTTTAATATCTGGGGGTCAATATAGAGTTCATAAAAGGTAAATTTGATTAAAAATGTACAATAATTGATATTATAAAATATATAAATAAAACTTAGTCAATGATTTTCCTTTTAGGAATTTAAAAACATTTGATAAAAAATTATTTATTATAAAATATAAATAATGTCAGTTTTATTACTTTTAATTTAATTTGACACTAAAAACAAAAATACATAAACGAAATTAAATCCCCTATCTATATATTATTTTTATTTGAACAACTCATTTAAAATAACAATTCATTCTAATTATATTACATTTCAATTTTTGAATATCATTTATTTATGTTTTAATTTAATTTAACAAATAGTATAGTGTTGTTGTGTAAGAAGTTAAGGATGTTGTTTAATCTAGGAAAAATATAAAAACAATTTCATGATAAATTACATTTTACCGTAAAATAAGTATTTATAATCAAACATAATATGTATTTATACCAACCACCAAATATTATTACAATTAAAATCAAGAATGATACATTTTTTACTTTTTCTTTTACATAAATATTATAAAGCTACACATGTTGGAAAAATTGATCCAAGTTAATATATTTTCAAAAAATGGATGAAATTTGTTGAATTAAACTCATACAATTGAAAAAAAGAATATTTTATGGTCATTAATTGGTTATATCATATTATGTTTTACCCGGATTCCCTTATTTACACATAATATGGCGAAATTTTTTTATTGTGGTTGTAAGGACTCATATTTTCTATTTATTATTTTTATATATTATATTGATTATTTGAGAGACCTAGAGCAGAGACGATATGCTATTCCAAGGCCTATTGTGAAAATAATTAATGTTTGAATTATATTAAATATTTTATAATAGCACTCTAATCTAGTTTCATTAAATGTGGAAGAAAATGAAAATAGTAACCCAGATTACAAATTTGATAGGGCCATTTAGTTTAGAATATAGGTTTTACCCAAGTTGTGACATAAAAATTAATATTACAAGTTGTTTTTGAAACATTTTTTGTGGGTATAAGTCAATGAAAAAATTAAATACTTTTTTAATTTTTTATTTTGAAATATAGACATTATTTAACCATTAATTACAAGGTTATAGAAATTACTCAGGGTTGTTTTCTCAAACCCTATAGATTTAGAGAATCATCTGAGAGCTTTCATAGTGAACGATGATGGATCCGGATCGTACTATAGATTTCCATTCTGAGGGAGTCTGTGTATCTAATTATTTACTAAAACACAACAATTATTTGTCAAAGATCAATCCAATATCTAGGTAGAATGTTTTTCATTTCCTTTTTTTATCATGTATTACAATCCTGAATGAATGTGGATCAATTACATGAATATAATTCTTATTAGTGTAGTCTGAATAATTAAATTGATGGAATTTTTAATTGTTTTTTTGTTTTATAAATATTCATTATTATTCATATTTGAAAATGGTTCAAGTCTAGAAAAACAATAGACAAGGTTCATTCCTCACATTTTATTGTTTATAGATTTCTCCCTCATTTCATCAAGTGATAATCCTTGGTGTTTCTGTTAGCCAGCATTTTGACAAATAACTCATTTCTGATAGTTTCGTAACCATTATTCGGAGAAACGTATAAAAACCATGGATTTGGAACAAAATGGGGGTTGTGTTTTGAGTATTTATGATCATAGTTATTAGATCGGTGAATAATTACACGAAATTGAGGGTTCTTTTTCATCCCAGGTGTTGCACAATGTTTTGACATTGAAGGTGGGTTGTTTGATGCAATTCATGGGATGAATTTAGTCGATAACATGGAATCAGTTGTTGGTCAACCAAAATATGAGATCTATGGTGTTATATGAAATGAATAATAAGGAATAATTGGTGATTGGGAAAGAAAAGTGGAGAAACATTCAGATCTGGAAAATACTGGGTAAAATAGTGTTAACATCAGGATTAAAAACATTGTAGGGTGTGTATATGGTGGATAATTTTTCTATATGAATATAAGGATCAAATTACAAGAATCCCCTATCAATTGAGTGTTTCCCTCCCCAGTTGTATCAACTTGTACATCTGGATGTATATAGGCATGAGAGAATGTACACTACTAGATGCATTCCATGTACTTGAAAATGGATAGGGCTTCATGTACACACTCTTGTAAAAAGACGAGGCCACCATACACGAGTATGTCTTGGTGACATGGGAATAATACCATGTGTCTCTACATGTTGTGTACAAAAAATCTTATAAGTCGTTTGAGTCTTTTCCACATTATCATACATGGGGTTAGATAAAAATTCTATTCAACCCATTGTACTTATAGTGTACCCCCATCAAGAGTGTTTGTAACTCTTCATTTTATTATTTTGGAATATTATAGTTTTAGTGTGTTACCTTGGCCCTTTCCCTTGAGTGTATAATTCATCATAACAAACATATCATCAGATCATGATTCCCCTTAGAGGACAAGTCTTATAGAGAGATATAGTGTTCTTTTGTTAGACTAGAGTGTGATCCTCTATCATCTTTGTTCCCTAGATGGGGTTTGTGAATACAAAATACCTCCCTAAGTAGGGCATTTATTCTCATTCTATTAGACTATATTTTTAGGTTTTGTGGTTTCATTAACATATAATCTCCTACAAAGTGATTTTATATTGATTGGGTTTTTGGTGTCCCCTATATGTTCTAGGAGTAACTCCTATCATAGTATCATGTAATTCTTAGATCAGTGAGATTCATTGGGAAGGCCCCAATGACCTATACATCTGCATCAAGTATCTACAATGTTACATGGATCATAGAGTGGATTCTCTAGGAACAAGTGGTTCATCGAGCAGAATTATATGGCTGGAAGTTGGTTTTGGTGGCCTACTGGCGTGGTGACTTTCTTGGGTAAATATGGATTTTTATTGTCTATTTATCATTATATCATTCATTATATGAATGTAATTGGTGATTTTTTTCTTGGGGAGTTTTCTAATGAGTATTTTTATACACACTCATTCATGGAATATTGCCACACATGTCATGGCTTATGCTGATAACATCCCATTTGATGGTGTCTTGGTATGATTGGGAGTGTGTAGAGAGTATCTGTAGCATGTCACACTGAGGTTCTTACTAATAAATTTCATTTGAATATGTCTTCACCCTTGATTTATGTTGTAATCTTTATAGTTTTTTTGGAATTTTATTTGGACCATTTTTCACATTCTGTAATACCCCAGCCCCATTGACTCAGAGTCCGTTCATTATTACATAACATTGGCATGATCACAAGAGATCAAGTCCCAAAATACCACGTAATTTAGTATCCCTGGAAGTACTAGATACCTACATATGTTTTACATTACATTGTGAATTGAAAATAAAATTTTCTCTCCATAGAACACACTCATATCGCTTAGCCTATCCCCAACGGTCAGTCAAAATATACTTTTTTCATTATAGGGAAAAACTAAACATAAGAAATGGGTGAGCTCAGATTCTCTATAAGGATAACAAAATTATAGAAACTATCATAAATAAGCATAAACCTTTAAGCCAATGTATAAAACTAATACACAAGCCTTTTGAACAAAAAATTCATCATAATATGGAAAAGATAAATGAAATAATTATATTTAATTATTCAATTACATATTATTGTAGATTAATAATCACATGTAACATCAATATCTAATCTCATAATCATGGAATGCATAATTTTGGACATCAAAACCACAAGTCAGGGCTTCGATCCAATACTATAAATTAAAAAATTATCAAGGCCTTCTACCAAGACACTATTTTTTCTATTGAGACCTACTATAACACCTTAAGATTCCACGGTACATTTCTCTTTGAATAATATAACAGCTTGCATTGTACTCAACTTCTAGTTCTAGCACACCATGACCAATCATACAACCCGTTTATAAAAAAGTTATGAATTGTAAAACCAACTTTTTAAAAATTTAAAAATTTTAATTTTTAAAATGGTCTTCATTTTTGGATTTGGGAAGTCCAAATTAGCTTAGGAATAATTTTGGATATTTTTCAGAAAACATTAAATTTTTTATGAATAATAAAAAAACATTGCTTTTGTTTAAAATAGACTTTTATTTAATTAACAATTATTTTTTATTTAAGATTATTTTAAAGTCAAAATAGATACATAATACCTATATTAGTCCAATGTAATTCATTAATTTCAATTATAGCCTTGTTTGTTATTGTATAAAATGTTTTTAAAGGATTCTTTCCCCCTTTTTCCAAACAAGATACTTTATGAAAATTTTGAAATTTTTTGATAAGAATGTTATTAACATATTCGATGGGTGAGCATATTTTCTGCCATTATAAAACCTTAGAACCTTCCCTTAAAATATTATAATAATATTTTCAAAATAATTTTTTTTAAAATTACGCAAATTTTAAATGATTTCAAAATAAAAGAAGATATTTCTCTTGAATAGTGTTTATTTCATCTATGTAAACTTTTATTGAGTGATTTCACACTTGTTTGAAGTTGATTTATTATGATACAGTCTTCCATATTGTATTGAAGGTTTTGGGATATGTTCGATTGTGGGTGTGTTATTTTTATAGCATTCATGGTTTATGGTTAAACTATTAACCTTTCCTATGATAGTTCTAATATTAATTCATATGTTATGTTTCAAACTTTTCATATGAGGAATGCATTTTACTTAGTAAATGATAGGTGGATCCCACTATAGCTCCTCGATGCTTTGGTAGGTATCATGAGGCAAACTAGTGTCTTGACACATTTCTATGACAAAATCTTTATTTTTAGTCTTGGCATGAGGCCTTGACTATGCGGTTATGATGTCTGGAATTATGCAATCCCTCATTATAAAATTATCTATTTATTTAACATGTGATTATTCAACTAGTAGAATGCAAATGTAAATAAGTAAATGGAATTATTTTATTTTTCTCTTCCATATTAGGCAGAATCTTATGTTTAAAAGTCTTGTGTTATATTCTTATATATTGCCTTAAATCATTATGCTTATTTATGATAGTTTCCGCTATATTGTTATCCATGCTGAGCATTTTAGCTCACCCAATTCTTATGTATTATTTTTCAAAGGATACGATGATTTATATTATGATTAACATACAATAATATGCTAAGGTATATGATTGTGTTCTAAGGGGACACAATTTTGTTGTTTTTTTATTTCATGATGTGATGTAAAACTTATGTATGTATCAAGTACATATAAGGCTACTAAAATAATCTATATTTCGAGACATGATCTCTTGTGATCATGCTAATGTTATGTAATAATTCACTGACTCTTGGTAACTTGGGTCAAGGCATTACTGTTGGAATCAGAGGAATTTTAGTACAAACCATGGAAACAAGATTTTAAAAAATTCGGATTATAGAACATTACCCTAATATTAACATTGAGAATTAGTATAGATGAAGTTCCATGATTTTTGGTAATGTATATATTTTGTGAATTTTTGACGAATTATATCACTATCTAGATATGAGAAGGTAGAGGCAGCTCTGGAAAAAACGATCAAAGGTTAAAATCCAAAAACACTTCTTTGAGCTCGACTCGAACATGAACTAGTGAACGAAAACCGGCCTTACTACTCTCTTGGTTATGACTCCCCTAGGGGTTATGATTTTGATAATTCTAATTTTTTTTAAAATAATTATGAATAATTGATTACTAAATTTTTCCACAATGAAAACATTATTTATGATTATGTATTATATTCATAAACTATTCAATTTATGTTAGGTATTTTACTAGTATGGAATTATGTATTGTGATTCGTATACTAATCAAGTGTATACCATTATTTTGAAATAGTTCCTAGTGTAAGGAATGAAAACCATATCAATGCATGAAATCCAGGTAGGGATTGCCCTTCTACTCAAAGTAATTATAATGGAGTCGGAGATGCAACCGGTGTAGAACTGTTTATAACCATACTATGACAACTCACTCGGGTTATGTATAATAACCATACCCGTATGGAGAACCCATATCCAAAATGAATATGATCAATGTTCGACCACTTCAAGAGATAACAACATCCAACATTAAATGGGACTACAAATCAATTTTTATATGAGAAATGGATATGTTTTTTTGATAAAATATTTCATTCTTTGGGGAGTAGCGAAAGGGAAAAGGTTTTCATGGAAGATTATCGTATTTTAAGAGATACATATCAATGGTTATCATTAATTAAAATCACAAATAATAATGAATAGGTATAAAATATACAATGGATGGATTTTAAGGTGATTTTCATAGAAAAATACATTTCTCATGACCATCTAGCGGATATGGTAATGGAAATTTCTGAGTCTAAAGAAAAAGAAGGATGAACATGACATAAAATTTGACGGTAACATTACAAGGTTAGCAAGGCATAGTGATGATTATATATGTAACCCATGCAGTAAGATTGATCAATTATTTGATGGGATAAAACAATTTCTCTATTTAGCATTATTCTCCCAATCCTTCTTGTCACACGATGATATAGTATCTTGTACTATCAAAAAAAATAATTCTCTTTGTCTTATGACTATAAATAAATGTAGGGGAAGAAGAGATCTTCTTAACACTCTATAAATGGATATAATAGGAAGTAGGGAAAAGTTGAATTTCCATCCTCTCGTAATTGTGGGAAGAAACACTCAGGTACTTGACTAAATGGAATTAGTGTTTATTATAAGTGTCGTGAAAAATTCCCCTAAGCCTTTGATTTCAAGGGGAAGAAAGAGGTTGTCAATGTGGAATTATACAATTTTAGAGAAATGCGGAGTTATTCCAATGAATTTCCAAAGGGACAGGGAATATTATCTCAAACAATTCCAAGGTAGGAAGCCCAGACTTACGTGATCACTACTGTTGAGGTTGATGCTCCAGAAGACGTGGCGGTAGGTAGAAAAATCATTTCCTCAGAAATAGGCAATGCTTTATTAGATTATGATTCATTGAATTATTTACATCTTTCTATACTTCCAATTAAATTAGATAATTCTAATTTAACATAACAAGGGAGTTTTCAGTCAAAACTCTTTATGGAAGTATCACTGTAACAATGTTTTTTCAATCAGTTACCATTACCACATATAAATGTGATTTAATTTCTAGTCTAATTGTCATACCATTGATTGAAATTGATATAATACTTGGTATGGATTGGATTTTAGACAATGATGCCCAAATTTATTCTATGAAGAATGAGTTTATAATTTTTGATGATGATAAGTAATAACTTATCATTAAAGAAGAAACATCACCATCTGATTCTTATATAAATCCACCCATAGTGCTCTACTAAATTCAATTATTTGGGAGGAAGGATGTGAAAGAACAATGGGTGAGGAATAGAAATATAAAATTGAGGATGTTACTATTGTGAAAGAATATGTTGATGTGTTTCTAGAGGATTTACCTAGACATCCACCAAAAATTAAAATTGAATTTTCTATTGATTTAATTCTTGGTTCAAGGCCAATATCGAAGACCCCATAAAGAATGTCCACTATATAATAAGTGGAACTAATGAATCAAATAGATGAATTGATTAATAAAATACTAATTCACCCAAGTGTCTCTCCATCGGGATCCCCTATTCTTTTTGATAAGAAGAAATATAGATCTATGAGGTTGTGCATTGGCTACAGGGAGATGTATTCTACAACAACAAAGAACAAGTATCCCCTATCATGTATTGAGGATTTATTTGATCAACATCATGGAGCTCTATATTTTTCAAAGATTTTCCTTCGATATGGATATCAACTGTTCTACATGAAGACGGAATACATTCTAAAGACTGCATTTTGAACTAGGTACATGAATTACAAGTTTATAGAAATGCCTTTTAGACTAACTAATGCACCTTTTCATTTCCAGGAACTAATGAATAGTGTTTGCAAGGAATATCATGATGTATTTGTAGTCATATTTATTTATGATATATTGGTATACACTAAAATCTATGATCTACATGAACATCACTTGCGCACTATTTTAAAGACTCAAAGAAGAAATGAATTATATGGTATGTTTTTTCAGAATGAAAACTGGTTTTAGGATATATCATTTCCTGTCCATATATCCTATAAGGATGGAATCTCTGTTGATCCTTCAAAGACTAGGTCAATCAGAAAACAGAAAGCACCGATGAGTATAAATGAGGTTTGTTTTTTTTGTTTTAGTTGGTTTTTATCAGTGTTTTGTACAGAATTTTTCAGGATTGGATGACCCATTAAACAAGCTCACATCTAAAGGGGTTAAATTATTTAAAAAAAACAGTGTGAATAATTTTTTTATGAAATGAATATAACATTAGTCAATGATCCTATAATGAATCTACCATCGGGGAATGATGGGTTTGTTATTTATAGTGATCATTCAAATATTGGACTTGGTTGTGTCCATATGCATAATGATAGAGTTATTTCCTATACATCACGAGAGCTAAAAATTTAGTAACCAAACTATCCTACTCATGATCTTGATTTATCAGCTACAATATTTTCTATGGTGATATGGAAACACTATCTCTATGGCTAAAAATGGGAGATATATACTAATCACAAGAGTTTGAAATAAATTTTCTCATGGAAAGAACTCAACATAAGGCAATGGATATGGCTTGAACTAGTCAAATATTATGATTAAACTTTACACTACAACCCTGGAAAGGAAAAAAAGGTGGCATATGATTTGATCATAAAACGACAAGGAGTTATGAACAAGATGAGAGTTGAAAGGGATCATATGTATATCAATCTAGTAAAAATGGGTATGGGAAAATCATGGATGGTGAAACATTGGTGCTTTTTCAAATGGTTTAAAATACATATTTACTGGAAAGGAAAAAAATTTCTTATCCTGATGATGAGGAGTTTCAAAAAAAATTAAAGATATGAATGATTTGAGATTGATTCAATTCGTATATGAAGATGGAATTTTGAAATTTGTGAAGAGAATTTGTGTTCTTGGTATACCTGATCTAAAAAGTGAATTGTTGGATGATTCTCATAGATCCAATTTCTCTATTAACCCTTGTAAAACTACGTTTTATTGATATTTGAAGGAACATTTTTTGTGGGACAACATGAAGAGGGAGATTTCTTATTATGTGTCAAGATGTATGGTTATTCAATAGGTGACGGCTAGAAGATAACATCCGGGAGGTGTTATGAAACCTCTCCCTAATCCTGATTGGAAATGGGATTATATTACGATGGACATTATCATGGAGATACTAAAGACTACTCTAAGGAATGATGCAATATGGGTTATTGTTGATCGTCTTACCAAGTCAACACATTTTCTCGCTATAAGAGAAAAATTACCAATTGATCATTTAGAAAAACTATATATTAATAATGTTGTAAAACATCATGGTATACTACCATTGATTGTTTCTTACCATGATATCCATTTTACATTAAGATTCCGGAAACATCTTCAAAAATCCCTAGATACCGATCTTTGTTTGAGCACTACCTACCACCCTCAAACTGATGGCCAAACAAAAATGACTTTTCAATCCGTAGAATTCATTTTTATATCTTTCCCACATGACATTCAAGGTATGCAGGATTTTTATTTACCTTTGGTACAATTTTCCTATAACAAGATATTTCATTCAAGTATTCAGATGGCACCATATAAAGTGTTATATTGAAAGAGATGTCGCACAAAAACATTTTGGGATGATGTTGGTGAAAGAAAACTCATAGTCACAGAACATGTTGAGGAAACAATAGAAAATTTCAATATTATCCAAACCCACATCAAAGAATCTCAAAGTAGGAAAAAGAGCTATTCTGATTAATGAAGGAAAGTATTTGTAATTTCAAGTTGGGGATCATGTTTTCTTGAAGAGATCCCCATATAAGGGTGTAATAAAATTCGGTAAGAAGGGTAAATTAAATCCCAACTACATTAGACCTTTCAAAATTATAGATTTAATTGGAGTTGTAGCTTAGAATTTGGAAATGCCATCATGCCTCTCTGATGTTCATGATGTGTTCCACGTATCTCTGTTAAGAAAATACATTCTTGGCCTGTCACATTTACTCACCTATAATGAAATAGAACTGGAACCCAGTCTATCTTAACGAGAAGATCATATCTGGGTTCTTGATACTAGATAACCAAAGTTGAGAAACCGAATGACTCATCTAGTCAAAGTTCGTTGGGGAAACTATAAAATTCAAGAGCCGATGTGGGAACCTGAGGAACATATGATGAAGAAACACCTAGATATTTTTATGTAGTAATATTCTAGATATTTCTAGGATGCAATTATTAGAAGGAGAAGAGAATATAACACCCCAAGCTTCCACGGTATGTTTTTCTTTAAATAATATAATATTTTTCACTGTATGCAACTTCGAGTTCTTGCACACCAAAACCTATCAAACACGCCATTTAAAAAAGATTTTATGAATACTAATACCCCTTTTGAAATTCTATACATTTTATTTTTCAAAATGGACATCATTTTTGGATTTGGAATATTAAAATTACCTTAGTGTAAGTTTATGTTATTTTAATGAAAACATTCAATATTTGGGGAATAGTAAAAAATACTATGTTATTGTTTGAAACCGACATTTATTTAAATAATAATTATTTTTATTTAAATTAATTTTATAGTCAAAATAGATACATAACACCTATATTAGACTAATTAAATTCAATAATGTAATTTATTTTTTGTCTTACTTTTTATAAAATTATTTGAAAGGAATATTCCCATCGTTTTCAAAACAATGTACATTATGACCTATTCAAAAAATTAAGGTAATAATGTTTTTCAACTTATATAGAGGGTGAAGCTATTTTACACCATTATAACACTTTCAAATCTTCCCTTACATTCTTATAAGAATATTTTCGAAATACATGTTTTTTCTTTAAAAATTATGTGACGTATAAATTATTTCAAAAAAGAAAGAGATATTTATCTCAAATAGTTGTGATTTCATCTATGTCAACATACTGTGATTGATTTTACATTTTTATGAAGATGATTTATTATAAAAAAAATTCCATATTTTATTGAAGGTTTTTTGATATGTTTGACTGTTGATGTGTAATTTTTATACCATTCATGGTTTACGGTTAATGTATTAACATTTATTATTATAGTTTTAATATTAATGTTTATGTTATGTTCCAAAAATATCATATGAGGAATACATTGGACATAGTATGTGACAGGTGGAGCCTTCTTTATCTCCTCGATGCATCAGTAGGTCTCACTGTACATTCTACTGTCTCGGCATAAGGCATTGAAAAACTCATTTTTTTAGTCTTGGAAAAAGGCATTGACTATGTATTTATGATGTCTAGCATTATCCATTGCATAATTATGAAATTAGATACTGATTTTATATGTGATTATTGGAATAGTATAATATCTTTGTAAATAAGTTAATGACTTTATTTGATATATCTTTTCCATATTTTCCTAAAGTTTAAGTTTAAAAGGATGGTATTTTATTCTTAAAAATTTCATTAAATATTTATGCTTATTTATGATAGTTTCTGCTATATTTTTATCTTTAATGAGTATCTGAGCTCACCCCTTTATTATGTTTTTGTCCCAGGATACGAAGAAGTAAATTTGGATTAAACTACAGGAATAGACTAAGGATTTGATTGTATTCAAAGGGGAGACAATGTTGTTTTTGTTTTATTTCATGATGTGATGTAAAACATATGTATCTATCTAATACTTCTAAGGCTACAAAATTAATCGATATTTAGAGACTTTATCTCTTGTAATCATGCCAATGTTATGTAATAATGCATCGACTATGGGTATCTAGGTTCAGTTTTTTACACCTACCATTGCATCGAGGGACCTAGCGGGTCCCTCCCATCATTTACTGCATCCAATCACTACTGGAAATAGAGGATGTCCCAATGGTTTAGAACTGTTGGGAAAGGCTGGGGAACCGTTGGTATATGTTATACCAACGGTTCTGCCAACCGTAGGCAAGTAAGCAGTTGGGAAAAACTTTTCCCAATGGTTTACAGTGAACCGTTGGTATAGGCGGAGAAAAATACTAAAAAAGATTCCCAACGGTTGTCAAACCGTTGGCAAAACTCAGAACACTGTTTTTCCCAAAGGTTTTCAAAAACCGTTGGGAAAAATCAATAGTTTAATGAACTCTTTCCCAACGGTTCTAAACCGTTGGGAAAAGAGTTATTACCAACGGTTCAATGAACCGTTGGTAAAAACATATTTTTAGGATTCTATGCCAATGGTTTTAAACCGTTGGCATACCTTAGGCTGCAAATTGCAGCAGGCTACAATTTGCACAGCCCCTCTGTACATCAGCCACCTCTCATCTCATCAGGCCTCATTCTCACCTCATTTTCGATCCAACTATTGTACCTGTAATAAACTAAAACATACATATACAATTACGAACAAATTCATACACATTTAACATATAATGGATCCTAAAACTATACACATCCATAATTAATTTACAATTCATAAACATACATAAT
Organism: Viscum album; assembly: GCA_963277665.1. Taxonomy (NCBI): domain Eukaryota; kingdom Viridiplantae; phylum Streptophyta; class Magnoliopsida; order Santalales; family Viscaceae; genus Viscum; species Viscum album. The sequence goes on from OY728137.1 coordinate 1,937,640,093, forward strand.
TCATATATAATTCAATTTAAAATTTAGATGACAATTATATGTGGAATCCGATTGAGACGGGGATGATTAGTACACGTCACATATGAACCATGGATCGTTCTCCTAATGTTTCAATGGAAACCGAATGCGTTTGGTCGGTTTTGCGTATGCCAGTTCTTTTCACTTATAATCCTACCCATTTTAAACAAAACAGACACAGTTAGAGCAGTGTTGGCCACACCGCACCTCGGATTGAGTTGGGGATGACTCGTACACCTCACATATGACCCATGGATCGTTCTCTTAAAGTTTCAACAGAAACCGAATGCGTTTGGTCGGTTTTTCGTATGTACTTAAAATGATGTCCATTTTAATAAAAAGAGATCCACTTAGACTGATCCCGGCCACACCGCGACTCGGATTGAGTCCGAGTGGGCTTGAACATGTCACATATGACTGATGGATCGTTGTGATAAATTATCAACAGATTCGGAATGCGTTTGGTCGGTTTTGCGTATGCCAGTTGTTCATTTCACTTATAATCCTGTCCATTTTAAACAAAAGATACACAGTTAGAACGGTGTCGGCCACACCGCTCCTCGGATTGAGGCGGGATTGACTCGTACACATCACATACGACCCATGGATCCTTGTGCTAAAGTATCGACACAGTCCGAATGCCTTTGGTCGGTTTTTCGTATGTCACTTGATGATTTTCACTTAAAATGACGTCTTTTTGAAACAAAAGACCGACACTTTGAGTGGTGTCGGCCACACCGCGTCTCTGATTGTGGCGGGGTTGATTCGTACACGTCACATATGACCCATGGATCGTTCTCCTAAAGTTTCAATGGAAACCGAATCCGTTTGCTCGTTTTTCCGTATGTACTTAAAATGGTGTTCATTTTAAACTAAAGAGAGCCACTTAGACTTATCCTGGCCACACCGGGACTCGGATTCATCCCGGGTTGGCTCGTACACGTCACATATGACCCATGGATTGTTGGGATAAATTATCAACAGATTCGGAATGCGTTTGGTCGGTTTTCCGTATGCCAGTTGATGCTTTTCACTTAAAATGACGTCCTTTTGAAACAAAAGACGGACACTTTGAGTGGTTCCGGCCACACCGCGTCTCCGGATTGAGATGAAACCACCGTGCAACATTCTAATTATTATTCGTGACGTGTACGCGCAGACGGCACGTCAATCGGACGTGCCGTGTGCCCGCGGTGACCGACAACGCAGTTCTGGTGTCATAAACGACCAAAACGGGCGTCCAACGGTCAAATTCATAGCGGACGACCTCGGATTGAGCTGAAACCATCGATAGACATTCTAATTATTATTCGTGACGTGTACGCGCAGACGGCACGTCAATCGGACGTGCGGTTTGCCCGGTACGGCTCAATATTCTTGTTTTAAGTGATGCGCGCGCTTCGTAAACGCGCGTGGGGGGGTCCAAACAGGCCGAACGATGTCAGAATGGCCTGAAATCAGACGACAAATACGGGTGAGTGATTTCTGAAGTGGTCGAGCAGACGGCACATCAATCGGACATGACCTGTGCCCGCGGTGGCCGAGAACGCAGTTCGGGTGTCATAAACGGCCAAAACGGGCGTTAAACGGTCAAATTCATAGCGGACGACCAGAGATTCACCTTAAACCACCGTGAAACATTCTAATTATTATTTGTGACGTGTACGCGCAGACGGCACGTCAATCGGACGTGTGGTTTGCCCGGTACGGCTCAATATTCGTGTTTTAAGTGATGCGCACGCTTCGAAACGCGCGTGAGGGGGGTCCAAATGGGCCGAACGATGTCGGAATGGCCTGAAATCAGACGACAAATACGGGTGAGTGATTTATGAAGTGGTCGAGCAGACGACACGTCAATCGGACGTGCCGTGTGCCCGCGGTGACCGACAACGCAGTTATGGTCTCATAAACGGCCAAAACGGGCGTCCAACGGTCAAATTCATAGCGGGCGACCACGGATTCACCCGAAACCACCGTGAAACATTCTAATTATTATTCGTGACGTGTACGCGCAGAGGGCACGTCAATCGGACATGCGGTTTGCACGGTACGGCTCAATATTCGTGTTTTAAGTGATGCGCGTGCTTCGTAAACGCGCGTGAGGGGGGTCCAAACGGGCCGAACGATGTCGGAATGGCCTGAAATCCGACGACAAATACGGGTGAGTGATTTATGAAGTGGTCGAGTAGACGACACGTCAATCGGACTTGTCGTGTGCCCGCGGTGACCGACAACGCAGTTATGGTGTCATAAACGGCCAAAACGGGCGTCCAACGGTCAAATTCATAGCGTACGACCTCGGATTGAGCGGAAACCACCGTGAAACATTCTAATTGTTATCTGTGACGTGTACGCGCAGACGGCACGTCAAACGGACGTGCCGTGTGCCCGCGGTGACCGACAACGCAGTTATGGTGTCATAAACGGCCAAAACGGGCGTCCAACGGTCAAATTCATAGCGGACGACCACGGATTCACCCGAAACCACCGTTAAATATTCTAATTAATATTTGTGACGTGTACGAGCAGACGACACGTCAATCGGATGTGCGGTTTGCCCGGTACGGCTCAATATTCTTGTTTTAAGTGATGCGCGCGCTTCGTAAACGCGCGTGAGGGGGGTCCAAACGGGCCGAACGATGTCGGAATGGCCTGAAATCAGACGAAAAATACGGGTGAGTGATTTCTGAAGTGGTCGAGTAGACGGAACATCAATCGGACATGACCTGTGCCCGCGGTGACCGAGAACACAGTTCGGGTGTCATAAACGGCCAAAACGGGCGTTAAACGGTCACATTCATAGTGGACGACCAGAGATTCACCAGAAACCACCGTGAAACATTCTAATTATTATTTGTGACGTGTACGTGCAGACGGCACGTCAATCGGACGTGCGGTTTGCCCGGTACGGCTCAATATTCGTGTTTTAAGTGATGTGCACGCTTCGAAACGCGCGTGAGGGGGGTCCAAACGGGCCGAACGATGTCGGAATGGCCTGAAATCAGACGACAAATACGGGAGAGTGATTTATGAAGTGGTCGGGCAGACGGAACGTCAATCGGACTTTTCGTGTGCCCGCGGTGACCGACAACGCAGTTATGGTGTCATAAACGGCCAAAACGGGTGTCCAACGGTCAAATTCATAGCGTACGACCTCGGATTGAGCTGAAACCACCGTGAAACATTCTAATTATTATCCGTGACGTGTACGCGCAGACGGAACGTCAATCGGACGTGCCGTGTGCCCGCGGTGACCGACAACGCAGTTATGGTGTCATAAACGGCCAAAACGGGCGTCCAATGGTCAAATTCATAGCGGACGACCACGGATTCACCCGAAACCACCGTGAAACATTCTAATTATTATTTGTGACGTGTACGCGCAGACGGAACATCAATCAGACTTGCGGTTTGCCCGGTACGGCTCAATATTCTTGTTTTAAGTGATGCGCGCGCTTCGTAAACGCGCGTGAGGGGGGTCCAAATGGGCCGAACGATGTCGGAATGGCCTGAAATCAGACGACAAATACGGGTGAGTGATTTCTGAAGTGGTCGAGCAGACGGAACATCAATCGGACATGACCTGTGCCCGCGGTGACCGAGAACGCAGTTCGGGTGTAATAAACGGCCAAAACGGGCGTTAAACGGTCAAATTCATAGAGGACGACCAGAGATTCAATCGAAAATACCGTGCAACATTCTAATTATTATTTGTGACGTGTACGCGCAGACGGCACGTCAATCGGATGTGTGGTTTGCCCGGTACGGCTCAATATTCGTGTTTTAAGTGATGCGCACGCTTTGAAACGCGCGTGAGGTGGGTCCAAACGGGCCGAACGATGTCGGAATTGCCTGAAATCAGACGAAAAATACGGGTGAATGATTTATGAAGTGTTCGAGCAGACGGCACGTCAATCGGACGTGCCGTGTGCCCGCGGTGACCGACAACGCAGTTATGGTGTCATAAACGGCCAAAACGGGCGTCCAATGGTCAAATTCATAGCGGACGACCACGGATTCACCCGAAACCATCGTGAAACATTCTAATTATTATTCGTGACGTGTACGAGCAGACAGCACGTCAATCGGACGTGCCGTGTGCCCGCGGTGACCGACAACGCAGTTATGGTGTCATAAACGGCCAAAACGGGCGTCCAACGGTCAAATTCATAGAGGACGACCTCGGATTGAGCTGAAACCACCGAGAAACATTCTAATTATTATTCGTGACGTGTACGCGCAGACGGCACGTCAATTGGACGTGCGGTTTGCCCGGTACGACTCAATATTCTTGTTTTAAGTGATGTGCGCGCTTCGTAAACGCGCGTGAGGGGGGTCCAAACGGGCCGAACGATGTCGGAATGGCCTGAAATCAGACGACAAATACGGGTGAGTGATTTCTGAAGAGGTCGAGCAGACGGCACATCAATCGGACATGACCTGTGCCCGCGGTGACCGAGAACGCAGTTCGGGTGTCATAAACGGCCAAAACGGGCGTTAAATGGTCAAATTCATAGCGGACGACCAGAGATTCACCCAAAACCACCGTGCAACATTTTAATTATTATTTGTGACGTGTACGCGTAGACGGCACGTCAATCGGACATGCGGTTTGCCCGGTACGGCTCAATATTCGTGTTTTAAGTGATGCGCACGCTTCGAAACGCGCGTGAGGGGGGTCCAAACGGGCCGAACGATGTCAGAATGGCCTGAAATCAGACGAAAAATACGGGTGAGTGATTTATGAAGTGGTCGAGCAGACGGTACGTCAATCGGACGTGTCGTGTGCCCGCGGTGACCGACAACGCAGTTATGGTGTCAAAAACGGCCAAAACGGGCGTCCAACGGTCAAATTCATAGCGGACGACCACGGATTCACCCGAAACCACCGTGAAACATTCTAATTATTATTCGTGACGTGTTCGCGCAGACGGAACGTCAATCGGACATGCGGTTTGCACTGTACGGCTCAATATTCGTGTTTTAAGTGATGCGCGCGTTTCGTAAACGCGCGTGAGGGGGGTCCAAACGGGCCGAACGATGTCCGAATGGCCTAAAATCAGACGACAAATACGGGTGAGTGATTTATGAAGTGGTCGAGCAGACGGCACGTCAATCGGACTTGTCGTGTGCCTGCGGTGACCGACAATGCAGTTATGGTGTCATAAACGGCCAAAACGGGCGTCCAACGGTCAAATTCATAGCGTACGACCTCGGATTGAGCTGAAACCACCTTGAAACATTATAATTATTATCCGTGACGTGTACGCGCAGACCGCACATCAATCGGACGTGCCGTGTGCCCGCGGTGACCGATAACGCAGTTATGGTGTCATAAACGGCCAAAACGGGCGTCCAACGGTCAAATTCATAGCGGACGACCACTGATTCACCCGAAACCACCGTGAAACATTCTAATTATTATTTGTGACGTGTACGCGCAGACGGCACGTCAATCGGACGTGCGGTTTTCCCGGTACGGCTCAATATTCTTGTTTTAAGTGATGCGCGCGCTTCGTAAACGCGCGTGAGGGGGGTCCAAATGGGCCGAACGATGTCGGAATGGCCTGAAATCAGACGAAAAATACGGGTGAGTGATTTCTGAAGTGGTCGAGCAGACGGCACATCAATCGGACATGACCTGTGCCCGCGGTGACCGAGAACGCAGTTCGGGTGTCATAAACGGCCAAAACGGGCGTTAAACGGTCAAATTCATAGCGGACGACCACAGATTCACCCGAAACCACTGAAATATTCTAATTATTATTCGTGACGTGTACGCGCAGACGGCACGTCAATCGGACGTGCGGTTTGCCCGGTACGGCTCAATATTCGTGTTTTAAGTGATGCGCACGCTTCGAAACGCGCGTGAGGGGGGTCCAAATGGGCCGAACGATGTCGGAATGGCCTGAAATCAAACGACAAATACGGGTGAGTGATTTATGAAGTGGTCGAGCAGACGGCACGTCAATCGGACGTGCCGTGTGCCCGAGGTGACCGACAACGCAGTTATGGTGTCACAAACGGCGAAAACGGGCGTCCAACGGTCAAATTCATAGCGGACGACCACAGATTCACCCGAAACCACCGTGAAACATTCTAATTATTATTCGTGACGTGTACGCGCAGACGGTACATCAATCGGACGTGTCGTGTGCCCGCGGTGACCGACAACGCAGTTATGGTGTCATAAACGGCCAAAACGGGCGTCCAACGGTCAAATTCATAGCGGACGACCACTGATTCACCCGAAACCACCGTGAAACATTCTAATTATTATTTTTGACGTGTACGCGCAGACGGCACGTCAATCGGACGTGCGGTTTGCCCGGTACGGCTCAATATTCTTGTTTTAAGTGATGCGTGCGCTTCGTAAACGCGCGTGAGGGGGGTCCAAATGGGCCGAACGATGTCGGAATGACCTGAAATAAGACGACAAATACGGGTGAGTGATTTCTGAAGTGGTCGAGAAGACGGGACATCAATCGGACATGACCTGTGCCCGCAATGACCGAGAACGCAGTTCGGGTGTCATAAACGGCCAAAACGGGCGTTAAACGGTCAAATTCATAGAGGACGACCAGAGATTCACCAGAAACCACCGTGCAACATTCTAATTATTATTTGTGACGTGTACGCGCTGACGGCACGTCAATCGGACGTGCGGTTTGCCGGTACGACTCAATATTCGTGTTTTAAGTGATGCGCACGCTTCGAAACGCGCGTGAGGGGGGTCCAAACGGGCCGAACGATGTCGGAATGACCTGAAATCGGACGACAAATACGGGTGAGTGATTTATGAAGTGGTCGAGAAGACGGCACGTCAATTGGATGTGCCATGTGCCCGCGGTGACCGACAACGCAGTTATGGTGTCATAAACGGCCAAAACGGGCGTCCAATGGTCAAATTCATAGCGGACGACCACGGATTCACCCGAAACCACCGTGAAACATTCTAATTATTATTCGTGATGTGTACGCGCAGACGGCACATCAATCGGACATGCGGTTTGCACGGTACGGCTCAATATTCGTGTTTTAAGTGATGCGCGTGCTTCGTAAACGCCCGTGAGGAGGGTCCAAACGGGCCGAACGAAGTCGGAATGGCCTGAAATCAGACGACAAATACGGGATAGTGATTTCTGAAGTGTTCGAGCAGACGGCGCATCAATCGGACGTGCCGTGTGCCCGCGGTGACCGACAACGCAGTTCTGGTGTCATAAACGGCCAAAACGGGCGTCCAACGGTCAAATTCATAGAGGACGACCTCGGATTGAGGCGGGGTTGACTCGTACACGTCTCAAATGACCCATGGATCGTTGTCTTAAAGTATCAACACAATCCGAATGCGTTTGGCCGGTTTTCCGTATGCCAGTTGATGGTTTTCACTTAAAATGATGTCCTTTTGAAACAAGACATACACTTTGAGTTGTTCCGACCACACCGCGTCTCGGATTGAGGCAGGGATGACTCGTACACGTCACATATGACCCATGGATCGTTGTCCTAAAGAATCAACACATTTCGAATGCGTTTGGTCAGTTTTTCGTATGTCACTTTTTGTTTTCACTAAAAATCTTATGGAAATTCCTATAGAATATTTTTATATCATATTTAGTATGGATTGGATTTTAGTTGATCGTGCTATGAAACATTTCAGAGCTAATGAAATTAAGGAAGGTGGAGGGGCTGTCCGGGGGGGCTGTCCGGTGGGTGTCCGGGGGGCTGTCCGGGGACCAAGGAGGAGGGTGGGGGGCTGTGCGGGGTTTGTCCGGGGGGTGTTTGGGGGTTGTTCAGGGGGTTGTCCAGGGTTGTTCAGGGGGCTGTCTGGGGGTTGTTCAGGGGGTTGTTCAGGGGGTTGTCCGGGGGTGTTCAGGGGTCTGTCCGGGGGGTGTTTGGGGGGTTGTCCGGGGTCCAAGGGGGGGGGGGGGGTGGGGGGGTGGGGGGGGGGGGTTGTTCGGGGTCCAAGGGGGGGGGGTGGGGGGGTTGTCCGGGGGGCTGTCCGGGGGGCTATCCGGGGTCCAGGGTGGAGGGTTGGGGGCTGTACGGGGGGCTGTCCAGGGGGCTGTCCGGGGGGGCTGTCCGGTGGGTGTCCGGGGGGCTGTCTGGGGACCAAGGAGGAGGGTGGGGGGGCTGTGCGGGGTCTGTCCGGGGTTGTTTAGGGGGCTGCCCGGTGGTTGTTCAGGGGGTTGTCCGGGGTTGTTTAGGGGGTTGTCCGGGGGCTGTTTGGGGGGTTGTCCGGGGTCTAAGGGGGAGGGTGGGGGTGTTGTCCGGGGGGCTGTCCGGGGGGCTATCCGGGGTCCAGGGTGGAGGGTTGGGGCCTGTACGGGGGGCTGTCCAGGGGGCTGTCCAGGGGGCTGTCCGCGGGGCTGTCCGGGGGGTGTTTGGGGGGTGTTCGGGGTCCAAGGGGGAGGGGGGGTTGTCCAAGGTCCAAGAATGAGGGGGGTTGTCCAGGGAGTTCTCAAACACACAACCACTAAAAGACAACAACATCCATAAAAACAGACAATATATAAAAATAACTCAACTCCAATACTATACTACGAGTCTAGATAAAACCAACAACTAGAATAGATTAAACATCAAATCTCAAGTCAAAAATGTAACAGATCAATATGTCCCACATCAGCATCACCATCTCCATCATCATCATCATCATCATCGGCCTCGTCATCGTCCTCCTCATCGTCCTCACCCTCCACAGCGCCTTCCTCCTCGCCATCGCCCTCCTCCTCGCCCTCCTTATCTCCCTCCTCTTCCGCATCAGACTGCTCGCCATCATCATCTTCAAGCTGGACATCTGCCTGACCACCACTGGAACTGCCACCTGGTGCACCATATATAGAATGTATCGACGACATGTATTCATCAATCGCTGGGCTGGCCTCTGCTGGAAGTGTTGGACGTAGAACTTCAATAAATTTCATAAATGCACTGTTTGCCCTATCAGACTGTTCTGCCGTCTCTGTGGCCCTTTTCTCAGCCTGTTCTGCCTGTGCCCTAACTTGCTGCAGCTCGGTGGCACTACAACTCGTACCTGAGGAAGACCAATACCTCGTCGGGGCTATCCTAGGTCGGCAGCGTACTCTGCCAGAATGATCATCTCCCAACACCTGATGTAAGTGATCAGATGGCCCAAAATTGTCTGCTTCTTGGGCATCGAGGGCCTCTAAAGCATCCTGTTACAAATATAAATATAATATTAAATTACGAAATAGATATTAAAATATAAAATCAACAGATTAAAACTTACAATCTGCTGCTGAGTCGCTTCGTTGACAGCACGTCCATCCTTTTTTCGTCTACTCGAGCAAAACAGTTTTGCTCGAGGCACACGTCCTTCAATATTTTGTACTTGCCTCTACAATGACATTGAAAACAAAATTTATATAAAGACTTCAGAAAATAATTAAATAATTGAGGAAACAAAAGAAAATGTAAGTCGTAAAGAAAACTTATAAACAATTGTCATACCTGCTGCCTCTCATGATCCGGCATCGTCGTGCGTCCTAGTGTATGGAGGTATTTTTTTGCATCAATGTTTTTTTTATTTTTTCCAGATGATTCCTAAATAAAATTCGATAATTCAAAGGATAATATTAATGCAAAACTTGAATGTTATTATTTAAATACCTCAAATGTAATTCATACCTTAAACTGGGTACTCGTCCAATGAGTAATCATCTGACGATACTGCTCTATAGGACAATCATCCACGACTGGTACTGCCTCTAACTCAGTGCCAACCCTAGCACGCCATCCAATATACAACTCATGCTTGTAGGCTCTCCAAAGCTCGCCTAAATCCTTTAGACGTTCCAGTCGTGCACCCTCACCATCAGGAAAATTAAATCGAAGCTGAAATGAAAATATTAATTTATATAAATACAAAAAAAATTCATGGCATTAAATACAACAGATTTTTTTACCCATATCTCTGACCAAGCTCTATCTTTGACCTCATGTGGCAAATGTCTCCACGACAGCGGGCTGACGGGAATGATGTCGGAGTATTTGGCAAGCGTCGCCATAAAACTCCGACATTGCTGCCCTGTTTTCTCAACCATCTGATTGTCTTCATTATATTCCACCATAACCTGTGTGCGACGGTTCCACACCGAACGCATGCGTGTACGGCCCCGCCCCCGCCTCCTGTCAGTAGATGTATCTGTCATGAAAGAAAAACAAATATTTTATCAAAACATGTTATAATGAAAATAATTATTGCTATAAAAATTTGATAGGGTTTTATAAATATACCTGTGCTAGTCTGATCAATGAGTGGCGCCGGATCCACAGAACCTGATGGAACACCCTCTGGTGGAACAGGAGTCGAAGACGATGGAATATAAAAGCTCGGAGAGACAGAAGTAGAAGGAAAAGAAGATGGAACAACCGTATGACCTGATGCTGAATGGGGAGTGGGAATCATCATGGGATGTGAAAATGATGGGGCAGAAGATGCAGAAGGTAGCGAAAACATGGGAGGTCTAAATATCCTGTGTGTCCCTAACGACACACCGGGATCAGAATGTGGGAAGGCTGAAATGTCAGTGGGAGGGGCAGGGTCTAGTCGGGCACGCACAGCTCTATGTCCACCTCTGGTACGAACCCTCCTCGTACCACCGGCCTGAGTACTAGGACCAGTACTAGGCTCCTCGTCGAATAACTGTCGACGTAATGGTGGATCCTACAAAAAAGTTTACAAAAAAAATTAATCACATGACATTATATATTCTGTAAATATATATATATATATATTTGAAATAAAGTACTCACTGTAGGCACTAATGGTGGAATGCCCATATCCTCCATCCGACGATTGTTCTCCGCCATTTTTTTTCTTCGTCTCTCTTCAATTGGCTTCATTTCCTGCATTGGAAAACAAATAGGTAATTAATTAGAAAAAGAAAATTAATGTGTAAACCAAGAAACTAAATATATGAGGGAATGAGGGGATTCATTGGTAATTTAGCTATCAATTATTTTAGAAGAGCTTGAATGAATTTAATAAAACATACAAGTTGTAATGTTCACCAAGTTAGAAATATTGTTTGATTTGGTTTGAATACAGTTCAATTCCAAATTAGAAAATGCAATTCAAATAAAACAGTAACCAATAAACATTGAAAATTCACATAACGGTCAAGTCAGCTAAAACATATTTGTGATCAATACTAAATAAATATGAATATTACCAACCTTAACAACCCAAATCGAGGTAAACCAAAAGAATTGAGAACATGGATGGATGATTCTATATATTTCCAACCACAACTTCAGGTTCACAATCAACTCTGACAATTGAGCTATTGGAGTCATCAAAAGAAATAAATGGATTGGTTCCAATGGCAATAGGGACAGTGTCAATTCCATCATCAGCATCATCAAAAATATGTCTTGGAATTACTTCAACTCCGACACCAAATTCTGGTTGAAGTTGATCTTTGACACCAAAAACTTGTTTAGCCATTGATGCCAACACATATGGTTCTTCAGTTGCAAGAGTGCGGGTCATATTAATTACTCGAAATCCACAATCATCAATAAATGTGCCATGTCTCGTCATCGAATCAAACCAATGGCATTTCATCATTGTGACTCGTCCAAGAGAGTAATAATCCAATATTATTATTTTCTCAACGACTCCATAATAACCCACATTTTCAAGTCGCGGTCTACTATCTGATGCACTGGCATAACAATCTGTTGTGGCAGTAACCATAATACCATCATGTTGTGTTCTCATGTTTTTGGCTCGTTCAGTGACAATAAATCTTTACCCATTGATAACAATTGATTTACAGTCACGAACCACGGTATTAGGACCAAAAGCCAAAGCTCTTATTTCCTCAGAGACAGAGTCAGCAGACAAACTCAATACCTGCAATATAAATGACAGTTAAACTTAATTAAATATTGAAATAATTAATTTAAACAGTAATATTTTTACCTTCAATTTTAACCAAGCAGAAAACTCTTTGCTATGCAAAGTCTCTCTCCTTCTCAAAGATAAAGAATGATGCTTCCTATTTATCATTGTTTTATGTTCCCTGTAGATAAAAAAATATGAATAGTTTAACAGATATATATGTAAGATATATACATATTCAATTTTGTTACCTGATATAGTCATCGAACAAATCACAGTTGAACAAAACTGTGCGATGTGCCATCTCCCGCTCTTCATGGCTTAATGTCTTCAATGTATATGATCCATGAATTCCTCCTGTTTGAGGAAGTGATGGAAAACTGGGTTCAATTTGCTCATATTGTTCTTCTTCATTTCTCATTGGTCTGTTCATTCTTGTAGTATGATCAGACAAATACATTGAACAGAAATCCATACATTCTTGAGCTAAGTAACCGTTCACGATAGAACCTTCGGGATGATTCTTGTTTCGAACATAAGACATTAATGTGAACATATTTCTTTCAGTTGGATACATCCAACGAAAATAAACAGGTCCTCCGAGAAGTATTTCAGTTGGAATATGGACAGTCAGATGCAGCATGCATGTGAAAAATGATGGGGGAAATATTTTCTCCAACTCACACAAAATTAATGGGGCATCTGTCCACATTTTTTGCAAGAAAGACTTGGACAACTTCTTAGCACAATGATCTCTAAACAAATGGCACAACCGAATAACACCCACCCTTACATTATTGGACAAAAGATGACAGATTGCTATTGGAAGCAACTCATGCAGTAGAACGTGATAATCATGAGTCTTCAAAGATTTTAGCTTCAACTCTCTTCTATTGACCCTTTTAGATATGTTGCTTGAATAGCCATCAGGAACTCTAATAGTATCTAATACTTCCAAAAATTGTTTTTTTCAGTAGGTGTCATCACATAAGAAGCACATGGAAGTTGCCATTTATTTTCACTGATACGCACAGGATGCAATTCTGGTCTGATTCCCCAATCCACCAAGTCACGTCGAGATCGTAAATAATCTTTTGTCTTCCCCTTGACATTTAGAAGAACTGAAAGCAACATTTCACATATATTCTTTTCAATATGAATTACGTCTAAGCAATGACGTAGCAAATTTGTTGACCAATAAGGCAAATCAAAAAAGATACTCCTCTTCCTCCAATTGTAACAGGTTTCTGTGGAAACATTCTTTCTCTTTCCAGATTTCATTTGACCCTTCCCGAACGAAAAACTGAAATCTTTCAATTCATTAAGCACATCAGTTCCAGACATACGCTGAGGTGGATCATCAGTCTCTATAGTATTATCAAATCTTCGACGATTCATTCTATATGGATGATCCTTTGGCAAAAATCGTCGATGTCCCATAAAACTGAAACTACAACGATGTTTCAGTCTTCTGGATCGTGTATTCTTCATACAAACTGGACATGGAAGTTTCCCCTTCGTGCTCCATCCAGACATCATTGCATAAGTCGGAAAATCATTGATTGTCCACATAAGCGCAGCGCGCATCTGAAATATGTCTTTCGAACATGCATCGTATGTGCGCACACCCACATCCCAAAGAAGCTTCAACTCGTTTATTAAAGGTTGCATGTATACATCAATATCAATGCCGGGATCAGAAGGACCAGATATGAGTATACTCATGAAAGTGAAAGATTTTTTCATACACAACCGTGGGGGAAGATTATAAATGTGCATAAAAACGGGCCATGTGATGTGCGAAGTAAGAATCTGCCCAAACGGATTAAAACCGTCGCATGAAAGACCCAGCCTCACATTACGCACGTCAGCTGCAAAATCAGGATGTCGAGCATCAAATCTCTTCCATGAAAATCCATCTATAGGATGAACCAACTCATCATCAGTCTTCTTTCTCTCGGTATCATGCCATCTCATTTTTATTGATATGTCATCAGACATAAAAAGATTCTGGAGTCTGGGGATCAATGGAAAGTGCCACATTACTTTCTGTGGAACGCGGGATGGTGTTCCATCATATTTTGACTTCCAGCGGGACGTGCCACATTTTATACATTCATTTCGTTCAGCGGTTTCCTCCCAGAATAAACTGCAATCTTTCGGGCAAGCATGAATTTTGTTTCTTGAAAATCCAAGTTCCTCAACTAACTTCCATGCCATATAGTGGTTTGAGGGAATATCTGCATCATCTGGAAGTAAATCCTTCAAGAGGGTAAGAATGTAATCGATTGCTGTATTAGAAATCCCATACATAGTTTTCCCATGAAATAATCGGATTAAAAATTCCAGCTTTTTCATTTTATCGCATTGTCGATATACTGGAGTCGTGGAAGAATCATTCAATTTTTTCACCCTATCAATATCATCATTTTCACTAGATGCATCAGCTGTCCTCATATCGAAGTCTTCTTGAGTCGAAATCCTTTCTTTTTCATGATGACGAATAAACGGAAACCGATCATCTAACAAATTCTCCATTCTAGTCTTTTCATTTCGATCATCACCAATTTGAGATTTCGTTTTCTCCCCATTGTGATACCACAGAAAGTAGTTTTCTTGAAACCCATTTTTGGTTATGTGGTAGCTGACTTCTTCACGGCTCAACCAAGGTCTACCAACACTATTGGAACATGGGCAGTGTATGCGACCACTATCTGAAGCATTGTGAAAGGAAAAATCTATAAAGCTCTCCAAATTGTTTTGAAAATCGTCTGAGATCCGATCGGTTTCATACATCCAACTTCTGTCCATTCTGTAAAAAGAATTTATATAAGTCATTTTGTCATAAACAATTCAATAGGAATTAACTATAATAGAAAATACATTTAAGTAAACGATACAGGAAGAAAATAATCAAGGTATCAACTACACATGTCAAAAAAACATACAAATGTGTTATTGAAAAAAATGTAAAACCAACAAGAACTTAATGTGTTATATCACATAACAGCATGACTCATCCCATAACCATATTAGTAGGGTATCATGAACATGAATAACATCAACCTTGTGCCATCCTCCTACCCTACATGACCCCAACCACATGCCACATCTTATTATAGCCTTATCACATCACACCTCACCGAAAAACACTAGGGAAATCATAGTACATCTCACCTGAAGACACATGGACAATCACATCACATCTTGCCTAAAAACACATGGTCAATCACTTTTTAAGGAAGAGTAGGGAAGACATGGTAGCTATCCAAACATATAACCACCATCCTAGATATTAGAAAAAATACCCATAACTCAAAACCTCTGATCGTTGGTAAGTTTATCCAACTCTGGTTGGGAATGTGTAGAAATAACATAAAAATACATGATATATAGATAGCACAAAATACTCAACCTATGGGTTCACATTAACTACATAATCACACACTTCACTTACTACCATAAAACCTAACCACACCACCACCACACAAGACGCATATCATTGGAATATAATTCTACATTCAATAAGTCTATCTATGGAATTATCATAAGAATCCATGTATCAATTGGAATATAATTCTACATTCAATAAGTCTATCTATGGAATCCCTCCCTTGGATCCATGTATCACCAATGGCTTAATCAATCTTCAAAGAAATGAGTCTATCCGTGGAATTCCACTGTGAATCCATTTATCACATAAAGCATATAAGTTAATAGAAACAAGATTATATACCTGACATCCTTATAGAATCCATGTATCACTATTTACTATTAATCATTTAATGAATTTCATTTCATTTAAACAATTCATTAAACATACCAAGGTCCAAAACAAAGGTATTTAATACAACTCACCTCAAAATGGCGACTCAATCAAATAATAACCTGAAAAGAATGAAGCTTCATTTACTCATGTTGTAATGACAAGATAATGAGATTCTCTTGCTTAATCAATAAATTCCATATCATGGTCTCAACATAACTCATAATGGCTAGAAATTCAATGAAAATTCAAGCACTCACATGGGAATTTTTAATATAACACTCCTAACAAGACTATAAAGATATCACATGCATTAGTTATAATATATCTAACATGGTAACATAAAATATAAGTGTTAAAGGGGAATGCAAACCATAAAATACCCTTAATTAATTTAATTTACAATTCAATTCATAAATCGAACAATCAATTCGATTTATATAACCTTTCACAAATGACATCCCATGTTAAAAGGGTAAAATCCAAAAAGGAATTTTCAAGAAAACTCACCCTTAGGCGCGGGCAGTAGCTCCAAAATCGTCTAAACTGAAGGGAAAAATAAAAATAAGTTTCAATACTATCCAAACATTTGAATACCTTTTGAGATAAAGAAGAAGAAGAACCTGAAGAAGAGCTTCAAGGTCCGGCCGGCAGTACTCCAAAATCGCATGCTGCTGCTCCCGTTAGGGCTCTGTAATGCGAATGGGGGAGAGAACGGGCTGCTGGGGATTTGGGGAAAACCTTTGCCAACGGTTTTTTAAAACCGTTGGCATATCTCCCCGAAACAAGGCCTATCCCAACGGTTCCTTAGAACCGTTGGGAAACACTCCCCAAAACAAGGTCTATCCCAACGGTTCCTTAGAACCGTTGGGAAAAACTCCCAAAACAAGGCCTACCCCAACGGTTCTAAGGAACCGTTGGGAAAAACTCCCCAAAACAAGGCCTATCCCAACGGTTCTAGGGAACCGTTGGGAAAAACTCCCCCAAACCAAGCTATCCCAAAGGTTCTAAGAAACCGTTGGGAAAAACCTCTATTTTAATCATTTACCAACGGTTCTATCAAACCGTTAGTATGTAACTGTGGGGAAAAACCCACATTCCAGTAGTGAATGCATTCCTCATATGAAATGGGTGAAAATTAAGTTAAAAATTAGTATTAAACTAATATACAAAATGTTAATACTTTAAATATAATTAGTAAATGACATAAAAATAGCATATCTATATTCAAACATATCAAAAAAATATAAATAAAGTATGTAATTTTGTGTCATAATAAATCAACATCAATTAATCATATCATCCACCCAATAGGTGTTGACATATATGAAATAAATACAAAAAATATTTGAGATAAATATCTATTTCTACTTTAAAATCATATAAAAGTATCATAACTATAAAAGAAAAGATTTATTTGTAATATGCTAATATAATATTTTAAGGGAATCTTATAAGGTGTTATAATGACAGAAAATAGCTTCACCCACCATATAAGTTAAAAAACATTTTCCCTTAGTTTGTCAAAAATGTTATCAAGTACCTTGTTTGGAAAATGTAAGAAAGATTAATATCAAAAAATTTCCTAAAAATTCAAAAAAGGGCATAAATGACATTATCCCATAGTCTAGAAAATAGTAAAAATGTTTTGAAATACAGTTTTAAGAAACAAATATGTGGATGATAAAAAATTCCTAGTAGATACATACATATAAACAACCTTAGATAATAATGTGTTTGTAAAATTTAACCTCACCATGTTATTTTTCATAGTATAGGGTATATTAAAGTCCAATATAATGGTTAAATAGTTGTTAGTAAATTATACAAGAACCACATACATAAATACAATATCATATATGATCCTCTATTGTTTCTTTGTTAAAAATATTTCAGTTTTATCCTTATTTCGGGTGTTAACTGAATTTTTTCCTTTTAGGTTATTTTATGTATGTGATTTTTCATTTATAGGATGTATATAATTAATATCCATAATTATATTATGTTTTTAAAAAAAATCTATAATCATGAAATAGAATTTATTCTTGAATGGTAGAGGTGGGGAATGATATCTCATCACGTCGTGGAGACAGTAAACTGTACGTATGAACGAGTGACAATATAATTCTATTGATGGTAAAATCATATGTAATATAATGGTATATTATATATAAATAATCATTTAAATGTTATATTTTTTATTTACATCAATAATACTTATTATTATACACATCTAAAAAATGAAGTGTTGAATAACAAACTACACCACGACGTGGAGATGGTATGTTGTACGTACACATGTTTGGTGATTTTGTCATTCATAGTATGGATAGAATAATGAATATGGTTGTACCATATTTATAATAATAGATAATTATGTATAATTAACTGAATTGTTTTATATTAAAATGGATAAAACTATGAAAGAAGATGTAGAAGAAGAAATGATTTTTGAAAGAGGGGATAAAATAATTACCTCTTCTTCAGGTGCTCCCTTTTAATTTGAACTGAAGGGCTCCATAGGATGGCTTTATGATCAAATTAATGACTCTAGGTTGAAGTGAGGGTCGTTGGTATGAGATTTGAATAGGTTTTGGATGAGTAAAATTTCATTAGAGGGGTGAATTTAATACAAGGGGAAATACCCTTTTATAGTATAGATGAGGTCACTTTTGGAAAAGCTTGAAATATTAATTTATTATAAAATTATTATCGGTTTCTAATAGACAAAAATGAATTTATATCAAGGATAAGGTGTGTATTGGTCTCAATCCTATCAACCAACATGTTTTAGTCATGTTTAGTTCACCATAATAACCGTATATTTTAGAATTAACTCATAGTAAAATAGTTTAATTTTTACCATGTCTTCATCTTTTTTATACTACATGGATAATATAGTTACTATAAAATTCCAAGATAACCTAAAGTGGTTAATTAATGAAATATCTATCATTATCTAATTTATAATTCTGAATCATATTAATTTTAGACTATTTTATCATTAAATAAAATTGTATTTGTTTTAAAACACATTTATGACAATTTTGACACTATATAGTATTTGGTTTAAGTGAAATTCATAAAAACTTGATTCCATAAAAAAAATATACATTGAATCAAACCTAACATGTCATATTCACCTTGAAAATTAATTTATTGAATAAAAAACATAAATTAACATTTATCCTAATATTTATAATATTAATTTTTTTATTTTTTTATTAATAAAGTAGTTTCACCTACTTTATAGTGTCATAATTAAATTTATTATTTAATGTTTAAAAATTAAAAATAAAATACTATGATATAGGAAATAAAATATATTTATATTTAATATTTATATAAGAATTTATATTATGTATAACCTGATATTAAAAATGTTTTCCTTGTTAAACATTTCAATTTATCACTATTAACTCATCATTAAATAAAATATAATAAATTTCCTAAACTATCCAAAATGGATCAAAAAGGATCTCATTTTTTTCCTGAAGATTATTTGATCAAAAAAACATATTCAATAGAATTAAGAAATTTTTTATAGTTATTTTAAATTATTATAATATAATTTTACCATTAATTAACCACTTTACGTATAATTGTGGTAAATAAAATTCAAAATTTACTATTCACTAATTTTTTTTATCCTATTGCACTAAATTTTACTTACTGATGGAATCTGGGTCTGTTGGTTTTTTAAAATTCAATTCACATAAGAGGTACAATTATGTTTTATGCAAAATTTCATATGTGTAGAGATAGTGGGTAAAAGGCGTTAACATGTTCAATATATATATATATATATATAATATTATAATAAAATGACTCCATTTATTTACATTATACTAATATAGGTATTTTGTATCAATTTTGATGTCAAAGTAAAATTATAATAAAAAAATATTTAAATAAAATTTTGGTTTTAATCAATAATGTAGTGTTTTTCACTATTCATCATAAATTTTTAGTTTTTAGAAAAATTCCAAAAATTCACCGTATGCTAATTTTGATATAACGAATCAAAAAATGAAGTCAATTTTGGAAAATAATTTTTATATAATTTCGAAATTTGGATATTACTTTTAGTAACTACTTTTTAATATGGCTAGTTTGATTGGTCTTGGTGTGCTATAATGTGGAGCTGTGTACAATGCAAGTTATTGTATTAATCAAATAGAAGTGTATCGTGTAAGTATGGGGTGATACATTATTTTATCCTTCAAATAATTACATCCTCCAAATTTCTAAAATATTACTGCATAAAAATATTTGGTTGGTCCTTCCTCATAATTTCCTCAGGTTCCCATGTTGCCTCTTCCATTTTATCGTTTCTCGCAAGAAATTTTACAAGATGAGTCATCTGGTTACTCATCACTTGTTCTCTAGTACCAAGAATTTTGATTGGATATTCCCAATAAGGTAGATTGAGTTCCAGTTCTATTTCTTTTTAGGTGACTACATGTGTTGGGTCATGATAGTTTTTCATGAACAATGTTATGTGGAAAACATCAGGAACTATGGAGAGTTTTGGTGGCATTTCAAAATGGTAGGCTATAACACTAATACATTCTAGAATTTCGAATGGTCTGATGTTCCTGGGAATTAATTTATCCATCAAACTGAATCGTATAACACCCTTCCATGGATATACCTTCAAGAAAACATGATTACCTACATTAAATTCCCAATCATTCCATTGGATATCAACATTCATATTTTTCCTACATAGAGCTGCTTTGATGTGGGTTTGGATAATCTTAAACTTTTATAATGTTTCCTCAACATGTTCTGGGTCTATGAGTTTTCTTTCACTGACATCATTCCGACAAGATGATGTACGGCATCTTCTATATAATGCTTCATATGGTGTCATCAGAATACTTGAATGGAAGCTATTGTTATTGGAAAATTATACCATAGGTATATACTGATCCCACAAACCTTGAAAGTCAATTAATAAATATCTCAACATGTATTCTAAAAATTTAATAATTTGTTCTGATTTTCCATCAGTTTGAGGGTGTTTGGAATTGCACGAATGATGTTCTGTATCCAATGCTTTCTGAATACTTTTCTAGAAACATGATGTAAAGATGGGATCACGATCAGAAACAATCAATAAAGGTACACCATAAAGTCTTACAAATTCATTAATATATAGATTTGAAAAACCTTTAAGTGGTAAATATTTTCATATATCAAGAAAATGTGTTGACTTGTTAAGAGGATCGAAAATGACCCATATTGCATCATTCCTTCTTATAGTCTTCGATAGCCCCATGAATATCTCTTTCAACATTGAAATCATTTAAAAGTTGAATAATTATAAAAGAAAACATTTATTTTTAAAATAATCATATAATCTTATAAGTGGTGTTTCGAATGTGTTATAATGGCATAAAATAGCCACACCCAATTTATATGTTAAAAAACATTCTTTCCTTAATTTTTTGAAAGGGTCATAAATTACATGTTTGGAAAATGACAGAATGATTACTTTCAAAACATTTAATAAAAAGTAAAACATGTTTATAAATGAATTTAAACCATAGTATTGGAAATATTAAAAATTTATTAAAATTCATTTCTATGAAACGCATTTTGGATGATAAAGAAGTCCCAGTAGATACTTAAATATAAACAATATCAAATAATAAAGAGATTGTAAAATTATCTCTTACATTGTACTTTTCATTAGTTGAGGGTATGTTAACTTCATGTATAATGGTTAAATCATTGTTATTAGATTATACTAGAACCACATTCATAAATATGATATCATGTATGACTCTCTAATGTTTCATTGTGAATAATAATTCAGAAGTATCATTGTTTCAGGTGTTTGCTGATTCGTTTTCCTTTATATTTTTTGTTACATAAGTCATGTTTTTTATGGATAGGATGTATTTTATTCATATTCCTAATGATATTATGTTATAAAATAGTATTTTTTAATAATAAAATTAAAACTATTATTGAATGGTTACGATGGGGAATGAAATCTCATTGCGTCATGGAGATGGTAAGTCATATGTACGAATGAGTGACAATATAATTCTATTGACTCTGAAATCATATGTAAATGGATGATATATTATATATACATAATCAATAAAATGATATATTTATTATTTAAATCAATTATACTCATTATTATACCCATCTAAATAATAAAGTGTGGACTAACAAACTACACAATGACGCAGAGACGGTAATTCCTATGTACGCACGTATGGTGACTTTGTCATTCATATGATATATAGAATAAAAAATATTGGTGTTCCATATCTATAATAACATATCAATTTGTATATCGTAAATGATTTGTTATTTTATTATATAAACAACACATAATGAGGTAGTACAAGAAGAAAAGAACCTTGAATGAGGTGATAAAATAATTACCTCTTCTTCGGTGTTTCCCTTGTAGTTGAACAAAAGTTCTCCATAAGTTGACTTTTTGATCAATTTATGTCCTCTTTGATTAAGTGAGATTAGTTGGGAGGAGATTTTATCTGGGTTTTTTGAGCCAAATGATTTAGAGGGGTGAATTAATGTTAATGGAAAGTACCCAATTATTGAGTTGTGATGGGAACTTTAGTAAAATCACGAAATATAAATTTATAATAAAATTGTTTTCGGTTTATAATATATCAAAATGGGTTTATTTCAATGATAAGGTGGGTTGGGTCTACATCCTCTAAAAAATAGTTTTTAGACATGTTTAGTTCACCATATTAACCTTATCTTTTAGATTTATATCTTAGTCAAATAGTTTATCTTTTACCATGTCTTCTTGTATATCTATACTACATGGTTCATATAGATACTATAAAATTACAAGAGAACCTCAAGTGGTTAATTAATAACATATCTATCATTATCTAAGTCATTTTGACTAATATTATATTTTTCGGACTATTATATCATTTAATAAATTAGTATTTGTTTTAAATACTCATTTTTGTAAATTTTGAAACTATTTAGTATTTGGTATTTGTGAAAGTCATAAAAACTGGATTAAATTTTAAAAATACATTTTATTAACCCTAACAGGTCATATTCACCTGTAAAATTCGTGGTTGGAATCAAAAGTTTCAATTTACATTTATTTTAATATTTATAATATCAATTGTTTTAATCTTTCATTAATAAGGTAATTATTCCATTATCATTGTGTTATAAATAAATTTAATTATATAATGTCTTAATATTGTTAATAAAATAATATGATTTAGGAAGTATTTTTATCTTTATAATGAATATTTATATTAGAAATTATCTTATGTATAACCCTATATTAAAAAAATAGTTAGTAAAATTGGAATTTAACTCTTTTAACACTTATTTAAATAAAATATAATAAATGTCCTAATCTAACAAAAATGTATCAAAAAGGATCTTATTATTTTCCTAAGGTTGATTTGGGTCGAAAGAAATTATCCATTAGAATTAGGACTTGTGTTCATGTAATTTTAAATTATTCTAATATAATATTTACCTTTAATTACACAATTTAATTCTAACTATGGTAAATAAAATGCAAAAGTTACTATTCACTAGAGAAATATTTTAATCCTGTTGATCCACATTTTAATTATTAATGACAACTATTTTATTTAGATTTTTAATATTTAACTCACAGAAGCTGTACAATTATGTTTTATGGAATTTTACATATGTGCCTAGATGGTGGGTAAAAGACATTAAAAAGATCAATAAAATTTTATATATCTAATATTATTATAAATTGTCTCCAAGGAATTACATTTGACTACTCTAGGTATTATGTATCTATTTTGAGTTTTATGTAAATTTAAATTAAAAATAATTATTTAAATAAAAAGTTGGTTTTAAATAATACTTTTTTGTTTTTTCAGTATTCATATAAAATTGAAAATATTCAGAAAGATAATGAAAATTCACCATAATCTAGTTTTGTTATTCCAAATCCAAAAATGATGTATATTTTGAAATATAAAATTTATAAAATTTCCAAAAGTGGGTATTACTATTCATACTACTTTTCGGAGTGGCATGTTTGATTGGTCATGTTGTTCTAGAATGCAGAGTGCGTACAATACTGGCAATTGTATTAATTAAAGAGAATTGTACCGTGGAAGATTGGGGTGTTACACCTTCAGAAATTTACCATAAAAATATGTTGTGGGATCTTGGATGTTTTCATGTATTGTTTTGGTTGTTTTACATTTCATCATTGTGTGGGTTTGGATGTGTGTGTGTGTGTCTGCATGTACATTATAATAATGCCACCCATTTGTGGTAAGTACCTAATCAACACTGGTCGACAAACCCAAACCTATTGGAGGCAGTCTTGTGGTAGTCATGATTTGGACCCTTGAAGGTCAGCATAGGAAAGTGGGGTATCATAGGATTTGGTTCTACATTAAGACTAGAGTCTGTGCTATTCTTTTTTGGAAATATTGTAGGCAGTTTCATGTTTATAATTAAGGCCGGGGACTCCAATATTGGTGCAGAGACTGGGGAATCCATACAAAATGACTATAATAACCTTCCTTTAAACTTGGTACATTTAATCATTGATTGTAAGGAACATTTTTACTAACTAAATCATATATAAATGAGATTTTTCTATTTATTTCTTGAGTAAAATCCCCATGTATACTCTTTTGAATGTGGTGAATCTATTTTTTGAGCAGGAAAATTACATGTAGACAGCCATATAGGATTCCACTTCATGATCATGTGGATGATCTGCCTAGTGTTGAGGCATCTTGATAGGGTCTGTGTTTAATATGGAACCTCTGGATAGTATGACAGTTATAACACCACTCGTTGAGATGTATTTAGTGTTGGTAGTACCTATAGTATATACACATTGGTCGAGTGTGTTTCACATGTTACAAAGGATGTGGCCTCCTAGGTTTAACGGTTATCTTGTCCCTAGGTGGTTTAGGATTGAATAGATGTTGTGACTGAAATTTTCCACCTTGTGAGGACACCATTAGATCATATTTCCATCTTTTCAAGGAAAATGTTTATGTTTTTTGGGTGATGGAGGAACTTAGTGACTTATCCAGATGTCAAGAGGACTCTATTCTAGTAATAAATTTATAATCTCTTAAAATATGGGTTCTATCCATCCATGTTGTAACTATTTTGCATATAGAATCTTTTCCACATGAAATAGTGTAGTATGATCATGGCTGCATACTCAATACAATTTTCTAATATCTTGAGTTAATCATTAAAGATGGTACATGATAAATTATTTTGAGATTATACCTTTGGGTATTGATTAATTCATATCATTAAGGATTCAGTGGTATCCCAGTTCATTCTCACATATATATAAATGATTGAGAATGCCTTGGCGGTGGAGAGCTTTCTGGAAGAGCATGCACTGTCAGTTGGAGCTAGTAGTTAGAACCCATTAGCTGAGACCTCAAAAACAAATATGTGAAGATATTCACTAGTATAAAAGAATTTCATATTTTCTATGAGGTGATAGCTAGACTACGGTTTAGTAGTTCATGGATCTTAGGGTTGCAATAATTAGCCAAGGGAGAGGTGGTTTTTCTCCTATGAATTTTACAGACATCTGGTTAAGGATTGTCTAACCCATATTATAGATGATAATGAGATGGTTTAGTGACTACAATGAAAGATATAAAGGTAGATTCATGGTGATCCACATGGAGGAATTTGTGGAAATGTGGCCTAAAGGAATCAAAAAGTGATTGGATGTTTGATCAATTACCTCCACCACCACCAATGTGGTCTGTGCCATGCTTAGGCAGTTTTTGTGAAGGGATAAGGCCATCATCATGGTTTGGAAGGATATGAACCAGAGGCTCCATGGATGATACAAGTAAAATATATGTATTTTATTACTTAGTTGTAGTAATGATAAACACACGTGTGAGTCATTTAATTCTTTACACTTCACTAGTTCGAGAATTAGTGATTCTGGTTGAGCCATTGGCTCGAACCATGTGGTTAGAGATGCTGATCGGAGGTCATTTAGTGGTTGCGAACTTATGTCAATAATTAATTCTATGTAAGGCGGTGATAGTTTTATATGGGATCCCTTCATTGCAGTATTTAGGTTCCAGGCGCAGTGGAAATGTGGTTGGGTCCACACACAACTTTAATTTTTACCATGGTCAATGAATATTCCAGGCTCAATAGGACGATGAAATCCAATCTTCACAGAATAGAATAACTGATTTAGATAAAGAAGTAAGAGGATATAAACCTTTAGAAAGGATCTTTCACATCTTTTTTATAACTAATTTAACTAATTTTATAATGGAAGAAATACTCAGATCCTTGGTATATTCTTCATTGATGATGTTGATCATTAAGAATGACCCTTCAAGATTATCTCGTTGCACTTTCAAGGATCCAAACTAGAATCCTTCTAGCAGTGATCCACATGTTCTCTGATGGACTTCAATCGTCACACCTCATTCTCTGGGTGCTAGCACAGTGAAGCGAGTGTCCTGTGTCAGTTGATCTCGATCATTTGATCCTCAACCTCGAAGAACGTCTCTCATTCTTGAGAGGGGAAGGAAGAGGATTCAAGAGGGAAGTTGTTTAGCTCAACAATTTCCAATTCACCAATACTGCGGTGTGTTCTCTATGGAACAATAGACATACTTGTCTGTTTGTTTGAATGGAACATTAGTTACAATATTTAATTTCATAACATCAATTAAATACATTCATGAACATACAGAAAACCCATGCTCATAAAAATAAGACCGCATCATTATTTATGGTACGCCAACTTGCACAAAATAGACTTATGAATTAAATTCCACGTCGAATGATAATTTCATCTTCATTATTATTTTAACATATGCCAACTAATGATTATTTACCGTCCTGAAAATAATTTTTTTACTACCATACCAGCCTTGGTCCGATCGAACTCCACTTCCATTTATTGAACACTCAAATAAATAAATAATAATTTATTCTCATAAATAATTATTTTATTTAAAATCTAGTAAATAAATATTTATAAAATTTTCAACAAAATAAAATAAATATATTGAATTTAATATATGTGATCATCTTAACGTGAATAAAATTATTCCACGATCATGAGAATAATATTTATTTCATTAATTAAATTCAAATATAATTTAACCAAGACCACCAAAAACACTTAGTGTGTGACCCTATATGATTCTTTATCATTGGAATTAGGTTTTCTTGCCTAATGATTAATACTATTGTCTAAAAATGGTTCAAGGCACCAAGAGAAAGAATGTAACTTCATGATTATGAAATCCACATACGAATGCTCACTGTGTAATATAATCCATTTGTCTCAATATCTCATCGAGCAGGTTTCATGATAGTGTAACCAACCTTTATACTACATATGTCATTCTTTGACAACTAGAAATTATTTCATCGTTACACCATGGCCATGGAATTCCACACGAATGTTCTATTTCAATCAAAGGGTCGATATATAAACTTTTCAAAATGGGAGGGACTAATCCTTATTCCACTTATCCATTAATAACATGCCTCTTGTGATGCACCCAACATACTATAATTCCTGCCAACTGTATGGATGAAATTTTTCATCATTAAATAAAATTGTGCGAGTCGTGACACATATTAATAATTATCATAAAGTATAAGGATCATTACACAGTCTCGTGAATAGAAATATCTGATGACACCAAAACATGCGAAATTCCTACTAGTAGGTATTTTCTCATATTCTCTTGTCTTAGAGATTACCCAGCATCATCTTCCTGATAATAAGTCTCATCTGCTTAAATGTACTCACACATAACAATATTCATGCTCAATGTGCTATCATATTATTTCATCCAACTATAGAGCTATATTTAAGAATATTTTTATAGCATTTCAAGGTACTTGTCATAGAGGGGAACTGCCATGACCTTATCTATGCAACAAATACTCTCAGACAATATTATATCATAGTAATGCAAAACATTTAAAAATATGTAATAATAGGTTTAATAATTAAATTTATTAAATATCCATTTAATAAAAGTACAACCAGTTGGTTCTAGGACCCCAACTCTTACAAACACCCACATAGACTTGAGCCATCTGCCTACGACTTTCAGTCTTCTTAACCTCACATTGTGATCATGTTTCTACTGAGTCATGGATTTATTCATGGGGTCATCTACAATGTATTCTATGGAAATACTACACACTTAAACTTCACATATCTGAGAGAAACCCCTCAAGAGATGATACATAAAAAGTATGTGCTTCATCCGCTGATGTAACCTTGGCTCTTTTGCGAGATCCACCACTGTAGTATTATCACAGAATAGTGTGATGGGATCATTCCTACTAGGTATCCCCTCTAGCTCATGGATGATGCTTCACATCCATATTTATTATATATTAACCTCAGATTCTATGATATAATTGAAATTTGTTGTAGAATATGCAACCACACTCTGCTTTGAGCTCTTCTTGCTCACTGCACCTCTATTCCAACTGAAGATGTATCCTATTTGTAACTTCATGTCATATTGATCAGTCTAGATACTAGAATCATCATATCCTCTAATAACTAGTTTCTCATACCTTCCATAATCCAAGAACATATACTTAGTATGACTTAGATACATTAAGATAGTCTAGACTGTCATCCAATGG
The DNA here is from genome assembly GCA_963277665.1 of Viscum album. Classification (NCBI taxonomy): domain Eukaryota; kingdom Viridiplantae; phylum Streptophyta; class Magnoliopsida; order Santalales; family Viscaceae; genus Viscum; species Viscum album. Next base: position 1,937,668,406 of record OY728137.1, read on the forward strand.
TGATCACCTTGTTCAGATTGATATCTTCTTTCCGAACATAATGCACAGGCGACACCCAGCCTAGTACATATCATGGAATACATGACTGACCTAGTCGTTGATGTGTGTGGAGTCCTTTCCATTAAAATCCTTTCTTCATGCTTCCGGGGAGATATATTTTCAGAATTATGAATGGCATGTGATGCTGGAAATAATCCCATCTTGGATTGTTCCATAATGAATCTCTTGAGTATCATATCAATGCATGTACTTTGACATAGGCCCAACAATCTCTTAGATCTATCACGATGAATCTTTATCCAAAGAATATATGTGGAATCGCGTATGTCCTTCAGGGAGAAGCATTGATTCTACAATGCCTTAATAAACTATATGACTGGTATCTCATTTCCAATAAGTAATATGTCGTAATCATATTCTATTAGAAAAATGACTACACACCTACTGATCCTTTTGTAGACACAAGGCACACATTAATTCTTGATAAACCCAAATTTTTTTATGGATTCATCAAAACTAATGTCCCCTGACCTAGATGCTTACATTAATCCATTATAGGATTTCATCAACATGTATACCATATCAGCATTCTTTGGAGTCACGAACACTTCTGGTTGTGTCATGTAGACATCCTTTTGAAGGTTCCTTTTTAGGCAGGCTATTTTGACAACCATTTTCCAAACCTCATAGTAATGGTACTCCACAAGTTCTAGTATACTTCTAATGAATTTTAGAATTGAAACTGGTGATAGGGTCTCATCGTATTCATTTCATTTATGTAGTTTAAACCCTTTAGCAACTAGTCATGACTTAAAGGTACTGAATTGTCCTTCCATGTCATGTTTCTTCTTGAATAACCATTTCAAACCAATGGGTATTACATCAATAAGATGATCTACCAAAATCCAGACATGATTTTAATACAAGTAATCTATTTTAGAATTCATGGCATTTTTCCACTTGGAAACTTCTGTGCCACTTACTGCTTTATTATAGTTTAGATGATCATTATAAACCACTTTTAATGATTCACCATCCTCGATTACTAGAAAACCATACCAATATGGATCTATAACATATCTTTTACTCCTACACAATACTTTTGTTTCTGGAAGATATTCTTCTTCCACAGGGCTTGTGGAATCTGTTCCTGTACCAACTCATATGTACCTAGAGCCTCGATATCATCGAATTCTATCTCACTCCCACTATCACTTTTGGATATGTGCTCCCTCTTAAGGAATATGGTGTCTCATTCCACTATAAACTTTTTGTATGAGGGTATTATTTTAAATATACCCCTGTTTCCTTGGGGTATCCTATATAGGAGCACATTGTGACTCAGGGTGCATGTTTGTTACCCGAAGTGGCCATAACAAATGCTTCACTTTCCCACACATGTAAATTCAATAATATGGCTTTCATTCCACTCCATAACTTTTATGGAATACATTTTATCAATTTAGTTGGTACTTGGTTTTATATGTGTTTATTTGTTTGGAAAGCATATCTCCAAAAGGATAATGGAAGACTCGCATGACTCATCATTGGTCTGATAAAGTCAAATAGGGTGCAGTTCCTCCTTTCACTCACACCCTTCCATTGGGGAATGTATAGAGGAGTGAGTTGGGATAGGATCCCAAACTTCCATAATTAATCAATGAAGTCTCGATTAAGATATTATCCACCTCGTTCTGAGCAGTGTTTCTTATTCTTCTTACCAATATGGTTCTCAACATCATTATGGTATTCATTGAACTTATCAAAAGAATCTGACCTATACCTCATTATGTAGATATATCCATATCTACTAAAATCATCAGTAAAAGTTATAATGAATGAGTACCATCCCCTTGCTTCAACTGAAAATTGTCCACGAACATTGGTATGAACCAATTCAAGGAGTTCATTAGCCCTTTCACCTTTCCCACTAAGTGGAGCACTGGTCATTCTTTCTTGTAAACATGCATGAGATACAAGAAGCAGGTTTAGTTCAAATGAATCTAAAATCCATGTTCATGTTACTTTGTTAAGTGTTTCTCATTTACATGACCTAGCCAGTGATGCCAAAGTTTGGTGTGGTATGAGTTATGTAATGCATCTTTTTTGTTGATTTCCATTACCTAGAATATGTAGTCTAACACGTAATGACTATTTTAAAAATGTGCCCTACCAAAAAAAGTGTTGTCATTGTAAAAGAAGAATCGTTCATTTACAAACGTGAAAGCAAATCCATTTTTATATACTCAATATATAGAAATAATATCTTGAATAGTAGACTTTACATAATAATAATCCTTTAACACCATGATCTTCCTAGTTGGCAACATGAGGGGGTAGTCCTCGATAGCTACAACAATAATTAAGGCTCCATTGGAAGCTTGTAGATCTACCTCCCTTCAGAAAATCATCAAAAATCATGTATTTGGATACATATGTGAGCACGAAATGCTGTATTTAATACCCAATTTTTAGAAACAGATACATTGCATTCGATAACAAACACCCATGAAGCTTCCCCTTCCTTCTTTGGCTGGGTGAAGTTCTTCTTTTAGTGGCCCATCATGCCATAAGAAAAATAGACATCCCCCGTTTCCTTTGCCATCTCTTTGATATTCCTTTTCATGGAAGGCTATGCAGATACTTTAGGCTTAAATATATTCGCCTTCCCTTTCCTCTTATTCACCAAAAGGATAGAATGATTTTCATGCCTCGTATCATTTTCCACTTGGAAAAAGATGAAAAGAAGATCAGATAGAAACTTCACAATGTTGTTCATATTGAAATTGACAATAGTGTTAGTGAGCTCTATGGGTGTGATGCGAGAATGGGATAGGTTCCAAGTTCCTCGGGGATTTTAAACCATAGATCCTTTAGGTGCACGATGTAGCCAATGAACTTGACTACATCAGTCCAGATTGGGCCACCTACACTATGCTTAACTAGAATGAGTTCTTTAGAGATATCAACCATTTCCTATCATTCTCTATCTAGGTAAATACCATAGAGGTTCTCAATCGTTCTATAAGAATCTATGTTTTCATTAGACTTCTTGAGCTCACTAGACATTGATGATAAAACATTGAATGTCGACCACACTATTCATATTTTTCTCGTAATCTACGAAAACCTCATCAATAACCTCTTTGGATGGAAGATCAGGTAATGTTGACTTCAGTAGTGAAGACTTCCGTTCCTGGAATAGGATAACCTAATGGCATCTAAACCATTCTTGGATGTTACTAATGATGAAAATTTTTACATTATTCAGAATTTATCATAGGGATAGTATAGTGGATGAGCTTGTCATTTATACAATTAAATGAGTATATAATTAGCACTTACATGATTACATTTTATTAGAAATAATAAATTTTTATTATGTCTCCCACAATTTTATCAAGTCTCAACGGCCAATACCATTGAACTCAAAATGTCTAGTTTCCATGAAATTATACTGGAAATGATCCATATTTCCCATCACATAACCCAAAAAAATGGATGGTCATGATATTATTTGGTATTTAGGTAGAAATTTCTTTGCCAACAAGGGCTTACAACACCTTAATCTCTTGATTGGACTCCCCAATCCTGAAATCATGATTTTTGGATTTACTCAAATTTTGCCTCCAAAATTACTCCAAGCCTATTAGGGGATACTCCTCTTGATGTAATATGGATATGTTAACCCGGAACCTTTCATAAGGGATTACTATATGAAATTATGCGCCCCAAAATAGGGTTGGTTAAACAAACAATTTTCTTGTGTTTTCCCTTATTCATGTAATGGAACTCTTCATCTAAATTAATATTTTCTTTGAGGGATTTTGATCTCTTCTGTGTGAATTTGTTATTATCCCTATCACATTCTTGTAAATATTAAGTTGAACTTACGTAAGTGATTAACCATATCATGATAATATCTATTCATAAGTCTGTTTTATTTTATTTCAATATTGTGTTCTTATTTAATTAATTACGTATGTGATCATTACAACACATCCATAAAGATAAAAAATGCAACTGGAAAAAATAAAATAAAGGGCATAATCCTGAGATTTTTAAAAGTTTGTATCTCTAGTGGTTGAAAAACTAACCCTGACCTAGGGGATAAACATCGTGAACCTTTTGGTTTTGTGTTTATAGTTTTCCACTTTTCATCCATTGTATCTCTTATAATTGGATTCGTCTAAGCTCCATCTTGGACCACATCCACTAGATTTGGACTTCCATCCATTCCATGTGCCTTCTTTTAAAATCACATGCAGGTGTGGGGTAAAAAGGGGTTTTATATTAAATAAACCATGGGCATGAAGGCCCAACATATTAATGAGGAGAATGATCACATGACAAAATATTTAATTTAAATAAATAATATAATAAAATCCAACCAAATTCAAAGGTCTCATTCTAGCTCATTATCATCCATACATGCAATGATATTTACGCATAAATAAAACTAGAATTAAATTCATTATCAATTCTTGTTTAAGATGGATCATGATCGAATCAATTAATTATCATATTAAATTAATCAATCCTTTTATCTTAAACACTTTTCTTAATTTCATTGAGAGTCTCATCCATCATAATTTTAAACAAATTAATTTATTTAAAATTATCTGTGTACATAACTTGTACCTTTGAGGAAACCCGTTGAATTCCCATTCATAACAACCTTATGATTAGAAATAAAAATTGAGTTGTGGTTAAATTAAACACATATATATAAAACACCTATAACATGTTATTCCATATCAGTATGCCTACACTATGGAACATAAATCTAGGGTATTTATAATATAATAAGAAATTTTAATAAATAAGTATAATTTGGATGAGTACACGATCTGTAGTTCTGACAACATAGCATGTACTATCGTTCATCTTCCATCTAAAGTACATGCCCTGGGACATGGAATATAGATGTACGTCAGAAATATTTGTCTTATACGGAATATTCAGTGGCCCACATGCCGTTTATTATCTGCATTACACAGTTTCCAGTCAGTCAAGCTGTGTATGGGTACACAGTCCGACCCTTACCCGACGGGATTACATGTAGTATCAATTAGACTACATGGTGTGTAATTCAGAAACTGCAAGCCACCTATTCTTGGTCATCAGAAGAATTAATTTATGACTTAGAAAGACACCAACACATTTTGTGGTTTGGTGCACCGGTCTGAAGCATGGAATGTTGATTATTTGACATGTACTACCAAATACACGTAATGTGTTCTAGTGTTTTATGTCTAGGATGATTTGGAACCTCTGGATGAGGTCCTCTATTTTATTTTAATCATAATTTAAGGAAAATATACTTTTTTTAGGGTGAACAAGAAATAATAGAGGAGGAACATATCTCGATATTCAGATTTGCAGAACGATTATCTTGAATTGAAACAACTAAATTATTAAATGCATATATCATCAACGAAATATGAAATTAATTTTAAAATATGATTTAAAAAATCAAATTATACTTATAGGATCTGTGCGCAATTGATTCTTGGTTGGGATAACACCCAACATTAATATTTCCCCTGATCAATGATTATTCTGGGATCAATATGACGATGAATTCCAGCCTCCACAGAATAGAATCAAAGATGAAGATAAAGAAGGAAGAGGCCTGAAACCTTTAGATAGGATTATACACATCTTGTTTATAATTAATTTAATTAAGTTTACAAATAAGATAATACAATTATCTTCAGTATTTTTGGCTTTTATGATGTTGACAATTTGAAATGACCCTTTGGGATTATCTTGTTGTTCTTGCATGTATCCAAACTAGAATCCCTCTAGCGGTGATCCGCACGTTCTCTGATGGCCTCTTATCGACACAAGTCATTCTTCGGGTTCTAGTGAGGAGAAGTGAGTGTCTTGTGTCGGTCGTTATTGACTGCATGTTCTTCAAGCATGAAGAATTTTTCTCATTCATAAGAGGGGTGGGAAGAGGATTTGAGAGAGAATTTTTTTGGCTCAATAATTCACAATTCACCAAGCAAGTGTTGTGTTCGCTATTGCACAATACACATACATGTCTATTTATATTCATAGAACAATAGTTATAATATTTAATTGCATAATATAAATTAAATACATTCATGATCATAAAGAAAACCCATGTTCATAATAATAATATTGCACCATTATTTATGGGGTGTCAACTTGTGCAAAAAGGAATTATGGATAAAATTATGCATCACTAAATAATAGAAACATGATTATTATTTTAACTTATTTCAACTAATAATTATTTAACATATTGAAATTAATTATATTTGTACCACACCAGCCTTGTTCAGCTCGAAATCCACTTCCATTTATGGAACAAAAAATTTAAAAACAAAATTATTCCCTTAAATAAATATTTTATTTCCGAACAAGTTAATAAATATTTTTTAAATGTTATATAAAATAAAGAATTATATGTTATTTAATTTATGTGATCATATTAACTTGATTAAAATTATTCCACATTCATTTAAATAATATTTATTTCTTTTGATAAATTGAAATAGTATTTAACTGAGTCCACTAAAAACAAATAGTGCGTGACCCTTTAGGATTCCTTCTTGCTGGCATTAGGCAGGCTTGAATAAAGGCCATGATTAATATCTAGAAATAGGTCAAGTCACCCAAGAGAAAAAATGTAAATTCATAACAATGACACCCACAAAAGAATGATCACTATGAAATATTATCCATTTCTCTCAATATATTATCAAGCAAGATTCATTATAGTGTAATAATCCATTATACATGATACATCTTTCTTTGACTACCTTAAATGAACTCATCGATACACTATGGCCTTGTAAATTCACGTGATCTTTCTATTTCAATCAAAGGGTAGATATATAAGATTCCATAAATGGAAGGAATAAATCCTTCCTCGACTAATCCATTAATAACATGCCACTCATGACGCACCCAAAATACCCAACTTTCCACCAACTGTCTGCATTACGATTTTCGTTAGTAAATCAATTTCACGAGTAGTGACATGTATTAATGATAATCTTAACATACAATGATCATTACACACTCTCGCTAATAGAAATATCCAATGACACAAAAACAAGCAGAATACTTATTAGCGGGTTGGTTATCATAATATCTTGTCTTGGAGATTACCAATTGCGAACATCATGAGAGGAAGTCTCATCTACTTATGAGTACTGACACATGACAATCTACATGATATTTATCCCTTCATAGTATTTCATCCAATCGAAGAACTATATTTAAGAATATATTTATAGCATTTCAAATTATGTATCATAGTGGGAAACATTCATGACCTTATCAATGCAACAAATACACTAGAACATTATGAGGTCATAGTCATGAAGAATAATGAAAAATATGTAATAAGATGTTTAATATTTAAATACATTAAATATACTTGTAATCATTGTACAACCAGTTGGTTCTAGGACACCAAATCTTACACAACAATGAGAACTTATGATGTCATCTTGGATATGGGATGGATAACTATAGTACATACCCAAATTGGATGTTTTAAATATGGATGTTGTGTGTTTGTATTGACAGATTGAGGAATTCCATTATGGGTGAAAAGATGACCTTTGAGGAGTATGATGAGCTCCAGAATAAGAGAGTGTACCTATTTACTTACTAGTTTTCTTGATTTACACTTGGTATAGTCGATTTTTTGGCCTATCAGTTTCCAGTGGTGGTGGTGGAGTATGAGGATTACTTTATTGAGGACATACTAGGTTTACCTGCCCACTGAGATATAGACTTATGAATTGGATTGCATCTCATGTGTGGTAAAAATATATGAACCAACATATCAGATGGAATCAACCATGCTTGAAGAGATGAGGGTGTAGTTTAAAGACATACATTAGATTTTATTTGAATGACCTAGTGTTTCCCTTGGGCATCCACCTTGTTGTTATACAATTAGTAGGATGGGATCTTGAGGATATGTGTGGATTTACAGTGCATGAATTAGTTGACTGTGATGAATAATTATCAACTAGTGAGGATAAAAAGCCTTTTTGATTTGTTGTGAGGGGTGTAATGATCCTCAATGATTGACCTCAAATCATGATATCGCCAGTTGCGAGTATAGGATGCGGATATAAACAAGATGACATTATTATGTCATTAAGGTCACTATGGGTATGCGTTGATTCTCTTAGGCATGATTAATTCCTTGATATTGTTCGTGGGACTAATGAACTAGATCATCCATCATTTCTTATACCAATGTGGGGTTATATTCATCAATGATATCCAAGTGTCTTCAGTGTCCGAGAAGGAACACGTGAGATGCTTGACGATGGTCATGGACACACACCAATAGAACCATATTTATAATAATCTCTTGATGATTAAATTTTGGGTATGAGAGGTCCACATTATGGTAAACATCATCTTAGAAGATTGAACAAGAGTGGACCCAGTAAAAGTTGAGGTAATGGTTACTTGGGAACCACCCAAGTGTGTCACCGAGGTGAGGAGTTTCTTTGGGTTGGCATGGTATTATCAATGGTTTTACCCAATTTCTCTAGAGTGGAAACATACTTGAAATCAAAAAATGGAAGGTGAATTCAATCATGTGGACATAATGGTGTTCGCAGTGCTTCCAAGAGAGGAGGATGAGGTTGATGAGTGATACCTTTTGATATTTACATATGATGTTTTTGAATAAATTGTTTTATACATTGATTCAGGAACCATAGGTGGATATGTTCTGATTTAGATGTAGGTGGTTATGGATTATGGTTCAAATCATCTAAGAGCACATGATCATAACTATGTGACCCGTGATCATATGTTAGAATTTTTTTTTGTCATTGAATATATGGAGACACTTCCATATTGGTGAGTACTTATTCGTTTAATCTGAACCCAAGAGCCTCATGTATGTATTCTCTCAAAATTATCATAACATGAGATAGAAAAAATGGTTAGTTTTCCTCCAAGACTGGGAATTCATTATTTTCTATGAATTTGGGGAGGGGAATATCATGGAAGATGTTATCAGTAGGTGATCGTGTTCTCAGTGGTCGGTCAATGTATCATAGTAGTTAGCCTCATTGAAATTGACCTTCATATATAATAGTAGTGATATATGTATTCAGTTGATGGTTCTTACACCACCCCTTTTGTAGAATTTCCAGGATACAGTGTGAGGAGATATCAATTGTGACGCCTTAAATACTCATATATCCATTGGGAATGATTTTTATGTATTTTTTAATGCTGGTGAGCACACTATCTGTTTCATAGGATGGATAAAAGGGCCATTAATCTTGTGGGAGAAGGTGATGAGTGAGTTTTTTAAATTCTCTTTGGTGGTACATCCAGGACTATAAATGCTGTTCTAGTACCTTCAACATTATTATTTTCGAATATTATAATGAAGGGGTTTGTATTTTATTTAATAGATTCTTCACTTTTCCGCAGGTGAAGGCAGAGCACTGGGTTCATGCGGGTTTAGTTCAAAAATTTGAGGATCCAGAGTAGAAGTGAGATGGGATATCCATTGAATTCATGGTGGTCATTCCACATAAATCCCTTGAACATGATTCAATATGGTGATCACTGACTAACTCACCAAATTTTCCAACATCCTATGTATTCAATAGAAATGTTCAATCAAGAGATTGGGATTTCTCTACATGCATAAGATTGTTTGAAATCATTGAGTATCGATGTTGATCTTCTCTAACCATGATGATCACATCACATCTTAGTTAAGGAGGGGATTATATGAGGCCTTTGGTACTAAGTTATTTTTTAGCATAGTGTTTCACCCACAAAATGATGGCCAAATTTAGAGGACCATTCTAGTCATGGAGGACATGTTGTGGACTTTAATGTTGGAATTTTTCCATATTTAGGGGGATCACCTACCCTTGGTGGAGTTTGAGTACAACAATATCTACCATTCCACCATTAGTATTGAACAATTCGATGGTTTTATCGTTGAAACTATATGTCACCACATTATTGGACGGATCGAGGAGATTCAGTAGCCATGGGACTGTGGTTGGTGTAAGTTATTATAGAGAAGTTTCATATCATCTTGGAGTGTATGATGACTACACATAGCCATCACAACTTTTTTTGAACCAATTAATGGGACATCTGGAGTTTGAGGAGAGTGACCAATTGTTATTGATTGTCTCACCTTGATGCGAATTGAGGATATTTGTTCATAGTGAAAGGATATCTTTATGAATCATTGGTCCCTTTCAGAAACATGGTAGAGTTGATGAGGTGGATTACAACTTAGCTTTAATTCCATAGTTCTATTGATTACACGATGTATTTTATGTGTCAAACTAATGAGGTACATTCATGAATCATTGTAGGTTATTTATTGGGCATATATGTACATCATGGATGGATCTAGTATTTCATATTAACCAATAAGGATTTTGGATCAGTTGGAAATGATAATTTGCGGGTGATTTATCATCTTGTGATTGTCTAGCAGTAGCTTGTGAATCTTCAAGAGATAACATAGTAGTGTAAGACATAGATTTGATCCCAATACCCTCATATTTTTAGTATATTTTTCACCTTTAATAATGAAAATACCTATGGTGGGGAGAATTTAAGGACCCTATTTTTTCATTTATTTGATCTTTAAATTATATGGATTATTATTAAGATTTATAATTGAGGGTACCTATGATTTTGAGTACCGGTCTAGCTAGAATAAATATTTGAATTATATTAAATATGTTTAAAAATAATTCACATACATTTTTCCTAAAAATTAGAAATAACTCCCTAACAGGGGGTGCGTATAAAAAATATGATAGAACCATTGTTTTTAGAATATGGTTTTCCCCAAATCATAAAATAAACTTTGACAATGTGGGACCTTTACAATAAAATTTTGGAGGCATAAATGATTGTAAAAAATTAAATAAATAATTTATTTTTTTATTTTGATGTAATGAAATTCATTCTATATTAATTATATGGTTATTAAATTTCATCATGTTTTCCACTCAAACCATATAGAGTCATTCAACCATTTGAAATCATTCTTGTAGATTGATGACAGATTTGGATCGAATTTAGGATTGTTGCACCAAAAGAGTATTTGGATTTCATAAATGATCAAATAAAAACTATTATTGGAAAATAATCAATCCAAACTCTATGTATGATGTTTTTTATTGATCTACATCCCATTTCATATTACAGAATAAATTCAGATCAATTCTAGGAATAGAATTGAGAAAAAAATCATCGATGGAATTAAATTTATAGAATTTATAACTGTTCATTTGTTTTTAATAAAATTCATTTAGTACCTTATAAAAAAATACATAGAGTCAAAAGGAACAATGATTGTCCATTGTTACACACATTTTATGTATCATAGATTTCTCACTTATTTTTTTTGTTATCATTATTGGTATTCCTTTTATCCAATACTTCAAAAAATACATGGTTTCTAATCATTATGTGACTATTCATCGGTGAAGCGGATCAAAACCGTGGTTATAGAATGTTATTTCTATTGAAGTTCAAGTATCAATAATTATTGTGGTTAGATTTTTGGGGAAAGAGACTAAATAAATGGTTCTTATTCCTCTCAAGATGTGCATGACATTTTGAAATTGGTGGTGGATTTACAGATGTGATTCAAGGGATGGATTCCAGTGGGCATGTGGTTGTAGTGGTTCGTCAACATATATTCAAGATCTATGAGATGATTTACTTATAGAAACAAGGAACAATAGGTTTGAGAATTATAATAGAGACAAAAACTATCATATCTATAGAATTATAGTCAACACTAGTTATAAATACTGTTTACATGGCATGCCGGGATCGTTCAGTGATAACTTGGGTTTCTAGATGAATATAAGGATCAAACTGCATGTGACTGAGTCAAATTTTGTATTTCCCTTCCTAGTTGTCATAGTGCGTAATTAAGGATGTGCATGGAAATGGAAAAAAATATGTCTAGAGATACTTTTTGGAATTGGTTATGGACATCGCTTGTTGTACATGGTTTGGTACTCAAACACGAATATAGTACATGGGCATGGCTACTATACAAAAAATGGATATTGTGTGTTTCTAAACACTTATTACTTCTTCTAAACATCATTTATATTGAGAAAAAAATTTCATGTGAGGATTTTAGACATGTGCATACATGGGGAAATATTGAAGCATCATGTAACCCCTTGTATACATCGTGTAAAACATCATGTGTGTTTTTTACCCTTTGTTTTAATATTATTGGATTTTATAGGTTTTGCATGTTTCCTTTTCACATTCCATTGAGGGTAAAATGATATATTACATCAACATCATAGTATTGTGATACCCACTATAGGTTGAGTTCGGGATAGAGTTGAGGTGTCCCTACATGAGATTGAAGAGTGGTCCTCTATAATCATTGTTACCAAAGATGGGGTATATAGAATTTGAAAAACCTCCTTGGTCAGGGCATTGAACCTCTTTCTAGAAGACTATATTTGTAATGTTTGTATCATAATTGACCTTTGATCCCCTATGTAGTCGGTTGATCCAAATTGGGTTTGTGGTGCCCCCAACGGTTCTAGAATTGACTCCCTATTTTAATATTTGGGTCATTATAGAGCAGTGAGTTCTCTTAGGATGGTCTTAATGATCCAGACAACTTCATCGAGTGTCTATAATGATAAAATGTATAGTGGAGTGGATTCTACATGAACATTTATTTCATCGAGTTGGGTCCATTGGCAGGAAGAAGGTTAGGGCTTCCTAGTTTCATAGTTACATTCTTGGGCGTATATGGTTGTTTTTGTAAAAAATTTATTATTATATCATTTATTTATATAATTATACATTTTGATATGAGTATAGTGTTTTCAAGGATTCCTAATGAGTATTTTTATACTCACCCATGCATTGGATTTTCTTGCACATGTTGTGTATTATATAGATGACAACATATATGATGGTGTCTTAGGAGGACATGGAGAGGGAGGAGCATTTCTTGAGCATTTCTAACCATGGTGTTAAAAAAAGATCTTGGATTTGACTCTTTCCTCACCCATGGAGGAGGGTGGACACTTTACAATTTTGTTTGGGCTTGTATTTCTCCCCTTTTCATCTTTAGAACATTTTTTTTCTTATCAGTTGTGGTATCATAGATGTATGCATTCTATGATTCAGTTGTTTAACATTACATCATTTTGTGGTCTTGGATATGTGTGCAATTTTGTAGGTAATTTAAGATTATTCCTCCTATTTTTGAGAAATTTCTACTTTGTGCTAGTCTCCAACCCCTGGATTATTAAGGGAGGGATTGGGGTTGCCACGGGTCTGACCCCGATAGGATAGGTCGTGATAGTGGGTATTAGTCATAATCCCCAAAAATAAAATTGATCTACATACTAAATTAAGACCTTTTGGTTCTAAATATATAATCTATTTCTCATTATTTAATATTTGGAATTCTAAAAAATTTATTTAAAATAAAAAAGCTAAATGATTACAACAATGATTTCTCCAAAAAAAAATTATTTATAAAAATTTTGTTTTACCAAATTCAAATATAAAATTCATTCTGAACACCACAATTAGATTATCTTTAAAAATGTAATTGAGGATTTTTTTAAAAAAAATAAAATTTAACTATATTAATACAAGAAAATAAAATAGAATATCCATTAAAATTAATGTCTATAATTATTTATTGAAAATATAGTCTATTAAAAAAATCCCACAAATTCTTCCTAGGGTAATTTAAATATTCTGATTTAAAAATTACATCATTTTATTAACAATATTTCTTAAATTTTCTTGAGAGTAAATAGAATAATTTTTCAAAAAAATAAAAAAATAAATTTTTTGATGAAAAATAATATTTTATTATAATAAAATTAAATTACTAATAATTAAGAAATTTTTTTCCTATGAATTATTCAATGAATTTTTAATTAGTAGGAAATTTACACACATATATATATATATTAAAGTGGTTAATACTATTTAAACCGTCTAATTTATTATATTTGATATTCAATAATAATATTTCATGGTTCATTTAAGCTATGTGTTCCCGTTGAATACAAAGATCTTTTAAAATAACAGGATATTAGATTATTTACCCCTTATTAAATTTCTCTATCCAAATTTCACATTATATACTATAGTGAAAAAGAGTGAGGTTAGTTCGACCTCATAGATTCCTTCTCTTCCCATATTTCCTCCTATTATGTATGGATTCTCTATAATAATTTCACTAGATGAGTTGTATTATTTGTATAAAATATATCTATATTCCAATATCTTCATCGAATACACCACTTAAGAGAGATTATTTTATAATTTTAAAAACTCAAAATTCAGTACATCTGATGGATTTGTTATGTACACCCTCAAGTGGGATACATGGATTATTTCATATACATGATATTGGATTGCTGGGAGTGTATTTCAATAAAACACAACTCCAGGGATGTCTACAATATCAATGTTAATAATGTACCTAAGACATAGATTACCAGTATTCACAAATCTCATGACCATCTTACCTGAATATATTTGGAGAAAATTTATATCTCTAAACTGAAACTCTTGGTCTCATCCTTAATTGCTATTATTTCTATTATGTTGACTATAAACAACACTAATTTGGTGATGAATGACCATGAACCATTCTACTATTTCCTCACCCATTTTAGATCCTAATAACATTATTTCACCAAGATTGACCGACCATGCTGGTGTTATACATCGCTTCCGTAAAGGGTTCCATAAGGAGCCCTTTGGATTCTTATGTGAGAGATATTATTTAATAATAACTCTACCAGAGGAAGATGTTAATGAAATCCACATTTTGAGTCCATTGAGAATTCTATCATAATTTCTTCTTATGTATAGATCTTTTTCATATATTGTCCATTAGTTTGGGTGAGGTAATTTGTTTTTTATGACCAAATCTGTATCTAGAGCAGGTTGGTGACTCTGCCAGAACCTAGAGGTGAATCTCAAATCATAGTTATATTGAATCGATATTAGTCATCTATGTAGCCTCACCACCTATATGATGAGTATCTTTATATATTTTTCAAGTTATAATTCGTATTCAATTGAAATGAATTGACTAATATTTGTAACACAATCTACCATATCCCATATTGAATTATTTCCCCTTAAAAACTAAAACATACATGTGACAAAGTCCAACATAATGTTTTCCCATTTCCATGAAGATATGGGTAATGGTTTCATCATCATATTTGATTTTTTTCTTTCATTATTTACTTTCATAAATACTAGACACATTGATGTAAATTATGTTATATATTTCTATATATTTTCATATCTGTAGTGATCTTGGAGATCTGGATAAACCTTCATGCTATAAGGGGGGAAGGAGCAGGTTTATCAATTTGAAAAAAAATCAAAAAATCATTCATTATAAAAGTATTTTTTGGTAAATATATTCATGACTCAAATCCAAAAAATCAATCTTTAGAAATTTTTTCTATAGGGATTTCACATTCGTTATACCTTCAATATTATTCTGAAATTTCAAAATATTATCATTGAGCATCAGTTATCTTATCTAAAAGGGATTGTTGCAAAATAAATTTATAAGGAAATGATTATGTTTCCTACTTGATTATTCTCCGTTCGATTCTCTTAATTTCTTAGAACATTGGATCCTTCTCAATTATTTTCAATGATGTTATTCTTGGATCCTTTCTAACTGTAGAAACATCCAATCGTTTACATTTACCAGATATTAATGGATTGAGCAATAAAATCCCTTACTGAACACTATCCATATTCAATGGTGGATAAAAATCTCAATGTGGGTGTGTGTATTTTATGGTCTTAAGATCTGTATATATTTCACAAATCTCCCCATAGAGATATTATTACTAAATTTTTAATTTAAAATTCAATGTATCAAACCCCAGATCATGTGTTGAGTATATATTTTGATGGAATTTTACCTACCTTGAAGATTATGATGTCAATTTTTAATTTTTAATTCTAAAAATACAAATCCCTTATATGAAGATTTACTATATACCATGAAAATTTCCCGACTTGGTAGACGTGTAATGATTGGGGAAACGATAAGCCTCTTTTTTAATTCCTTAATGCTCTCTTCACATTGACTAGTCTAGAACAAAATAACTCCCATAAAAGCTATATTGGTTAGTTGGTTTGGATATGACAATAATTCTTTAATAAAATTATTAATAATTCTTATCTATTCCCTAGAAACTATTAATCACTACTACAGATGTTGGTCTAGTGGAGTCCTTAATTTCATTTGTCTTAGAACGATCCACATATATCACTTTTATTATGATTACATACCCTATGAAGGATACATCATTCATTAAAATCTCATATTTCTTATACTTTTTATATATCATATAATTTTACATTGTCATCATCATATTAATTAAATGATTCCTAAACTCCTCCTTTCAATTGAATTATATGAAAACATCATCTACAATGACTAAATAAAATTTGAATAGGAAACCATTAAAGACTATTTTCATAAAGTGTTTTATAAATTCTAGAGAATTTTTTAGTGAAAGTGGAATAATTAAGAAATAATTATCTCTATAATTTATTCGTATGAATGTCTTGGATTATCTTCTTTCATCACCATTAATTAGTGATGTCTTAACCAATGGTCCACTGAACATGAATATTAGTCCACATATAGTTAGTTGAACGAGTATTATATTAATGGTATGTGATATTTGTTGTTAATACTCATTTTTATCACAAAATAATCAATAACAAATATTTTTGAACCATCTTTATCATTGATGAAGAGGTAAAACACACTCCACTAGGAAGCACTAATGAATATAAATTATTTTTTCAATAATGTTCTAACTACATTTTCATTTCTTCTAACTCAATTGTGTTCATTCTATAAGGATTCATGGATATGGGAATTGATCCAGGTATAAGGTAGATTGGGGACTCAAACTATCAGTCTGGAGGAGGACCATGAAACTCTTTGGGGAATACATCCGTATAGTATCATATAATGGGAATTTCAAAAATCATGATTTTATACATTTATTTGATTAATTTGGGAAATATATTATTTTTCATAATATAATAATATCAATCATTTTTAAAAAATAAATGGGAGATTAATGCACCTCTTTATCCTTATACAAAATGATAGGATAGATTGGTATGTGAAGAGTGACCCACCTCTCCCACCATTTTATGTTGTCTTTATATATGTATAGTCAATCCCTTACGAATATAGAATCAAAAACCACTTAAGGAACTAAGATATGATTTTTTAAAGAGTAATTCCTTTTAACATGATTGGGGTGGAATTATGTACTTTTGATTGAAAAATTTATAAATTTATTATTCTCAATTAGATAAGGAACCCCATGTTTTGTGGTGGTATGTGAATACATATACAAAAATATAAAAACATTAGAATAAATAAAACCATAAATAATAATGGTCTTTATTCATCAATGATTAACTATGATGACTATCAATACATCATTTTCATGATCCACCTCAACTATAGTGATAGTGTATTCACTACCTTTCTCTTTATGAAATTGAGTTTATTTTCATTTATTGTCTCTGAAAACCCTTGGCATAAGGAAGTGGTTTTTATAAATTCTGTGTTCCTTATTGCTGAAACTATATACCTTATGCCGAGTGTTGATCTAAACCATCTCTTCCTCCATTTAATTAGTTGGTTTTTTTATCTCTCTTAAATATTTATTAAACTAATTCCATTATTTTTCATTCATAATACATCTTTCAATTCCCTTCAGGCAATTTCCTATATGATTATTTCCATAAATTTGACTTCTGGGATATTCAGTTT
The DNA here is from genome assembly GCA_963277665.1 of Viscum album. Lineage (NCBI taxonomy): Eukaryota > Viridiplantae > Streptophyta > Magnoliopsida > Santalales > Viscaceae > Viscum > Viscum album. Next base: position 1,937,686,272 of record OY728137.1, read on the forward strand.
TATTTCCTCCATGAGATTTATCTATTGATCCTCCAAAATAAACCCAAATTTATGAATTTTATCTCCAACCCATTAGTGATTAGAAGACCCTTCAATCTTCATATTTACCTTAAGAAAAAAACATACAACACCTCCATTGATATCGAAGTATAAAATCACCAAATCATTTAATATACTTGGATTTAATCCTCTAATGATGTATTTCACCTTAATTTTGGCATTGATGGTGAAGACAAATGTTTATCATGCATGCCTAGTAATGATTTCACCATTTACCACAATTTAATCATCATCCTTCTTCATTATTCAATGGAACTCGCTCCCTATTAAAACATACGATGTTTGGGTAAAATAATTATTAAAAAAAATGTATTATAAAATTATTCCCATTCCATGGAATCAATATCCTCTTTGAACTTCATGTTATTGATCGGTATCCACAACATATATTATTCCACCCATTATATGATGAATTAACTAAGAAACATTCTCATGTTCTAGGAATTAGAGTATAGAGAATATATTATAAATAGAGTTAAAACATTATTCTTTTATGAGTGGATAAAAATAACCACTAAAGGTAAGAGGCCTTTGTTAAATAAAATTCTTGACTATAATTCTCTATTTTTTATGATAATTATAGATTTCAGTATAATTCATGTTTCTATTCATAGCATTTTTTAGCTAGGCCAATAGTTCCTTAATCTTCATAGATCCTACTCCTTTAAGGTAATCCATATCAATAGATAAAGCATCACATTGCCTATCATGTGAGTCGATTCAATGATTCTTCTATTTACAAACAACTAAACTTATACCATAATAATTTAACTGATAAACAAAAAAAGGAAAACATATGTACTCATAAGTAATAACATGTAAATTAAAATTATATCATCCCATATTAGAGACTATATTTCCGTCTTGGTAATCTATGCTAATTTTACTATTATTTTTTCTAACCAAAAAATATATGCATGTCCTCCATAATTTTACATAAATAGTTACTAAGTATAGAAAATCATATCCCCTATGATTATCAAACTAGGTGTGCAGAAAATACTATTTTTCATGAACAAGCTAATGATCAAGTTAATACCCAATAAATAATTTTCAGAGTTATTACCCTTAGGTACAATTGTTCCAAATCAACATCCATTTTTTGTAGTTAGACATAGATGTAATTTCATATAAACCACTCACAATATACATTAAAAACATTGTAGTATATTTTCTTATAAATAGTATTATCCCTAGGGTTATCACTTAATTATTCTATTCTTAATACCTAAATATAATTATAACTTCACGTAATACCAACTATATAACCCCAATTATTTTAAAATTTATTATCACCTGATTTTTAACCTAAATATCCTTAAAAAACAAGGTTCAAAAGGCCATGTGACTAGGTCTATAAAACATTAACGTGAAAAAAATTAATTATTTTAATATACATAATGAACTCTTAATTCATTTTGAGAAACTAAAACACTATGCGATAACCTGGGGAATACATAAACAAAGGGGATGAGCTAAAACACCTAGTAATGGAATAAACATTAAATAGAATAAAAAAATGTGAGTAATGGGTATAAAAAGATATCAAAAAATATACGGCTCAAGTGTAATGACATTGTGTCATAAAATAATAAAAATTGTATCATAAGATCATGTAAACATATTAAATGAGGAAATAACCGAAAATATTACATAAAAATAAGTAAATTCTAACTACTAATACCACATCACATGGTAGATGTGTCCCAACAAGGATTAGGTTTTATCTATATTTATATTTATAATTTATAATTAGGATAAAACATTAACCAATGATATATATCCATATCTAGAAAACCCCATCATAACATGTTCATGATTATGTGTAGCACAAAAGGAAATGAATCATAATTCATTATCATAAAAATTACTAATGATATTAAATGGGTTGCAAAATTTTTCTTGACATCATAATCAGGTGAATTTTCAAAAATATAAAATGGAGAAAACAAAATTATATATTATATATGTTGATATCAGTGTACATAATCATTGGACTCATAATAAAAAGTTCATTGTGTAATAAAAACATTAAATTATTGTTACAAAAAAGTATTAATGGATTGAAATGTTCCACTTAACTTGGTTTGATTTAAAAGAAGAAATTTGAAAATGATTGAATAGAATGTATTAACCTAGAAAATAAAGGTAAAATATAGTATTTATACATTTAAGAGACATATATTCATAATTTATATTAATTCTATAATAAAAAAAGGGAGAAAAAGTTAGTTATAGAGAGATTGGTCATAACCCAAATAAAAAGGGTAATTCTGAGAGATCCCATACCTTATGTATAATATTTCTCTAAAAATGTAATTAAATACTATATAATAAATATTTATTTGTCAAAAATTAATTCTAAAACCATAATAATATATATAATACCATATTATATTTTCTTATACATCTTACATCCCATCTATTTACAATTATTTATTGAAATCATTATTTATAGCAATAACTACATCATTTTTTATCCATGTTATGGTTTGGAAGTCTCAGTACATACACATTAATAATGGTCCAATAATATTTAGAGTTTTAACCATGATAATTATATCATATATATTAATTATATAAATATTTATATAGATTCATCCATAATATGTATAAATAAACAATTAATTACACCGTTAGTGGAGATGGTAAGATATATACACACATGAACGTTAATTACATTTTAAATAGACTGAAATAAATAAAGATAAAAAAATAATTATTCAAAAACCATAATAATATAACAAATAAAATATATATTTAGTTAATTTATCATTTTAACCAACTCTGAGAGGTGGTGATGGAAAAATAATTTCATCAGTTTGCGAGATGAAAGTCTATCAACGATTTCATTTCCCATTTGATAGAGGATAATATGGATTTACATGATATCATTGAAATAATTATATCTCATTATATTAATTATAGTGTGGTTATTTTTTCATAATTTCTTTTTAATATTTTAAGGATGTATAACAGGAAATAAAACTGAAACATTAAGTTAAAATCTATACATCTTCGTCAGAAAAGCGCATTTGATTTTCACCATAAACCCTATGAAAAATAATTATTACCAAAATAAGTCCACTAAAACATCTGGGGAAGTTTGGAATGAATTTTTATTGGTATTCAATGAGTCAAATGTCTTTCTAGGTGTAAATAAATGATGATATGTTGTCCCCATTTATAGGTCAGAGGAGAAGAAATCTTGGAATTACCAAAAATATTAAATTTATATAAGTCTAATTTTTATTGAAAAAAGGCCCCCATAAAAATTTTATTATAATATAGCATTATTATGTGTTGAATAAAATATTTCAATAAAATTTATACTAGTATAGATTATGTTTTTACACTTCTATCTTATTTTTAATCACCATTAACATTGTTTGACAATTACCGCGATAACAAAATGTTTTACTCTTTACAGGTCAATATTGTTACTATAAAAAAAATTTGGATCATAAATGGACAATAGATAATACTTTCAAATAATTTAAAATATATTTGATGAATATTTTATTTTTAGGATTTTTAATTCAGTAAATAAATTATTATTTATTATAAAATTACTTTAATGTATTTTTTTAGTACCATTTATTTAATTTGAATTTCAAAACAACATGAAAACTGAAGAATTAAAGTATGATAAATTAAAACCTCCCTAATATTTTATTTTTGTATATATAATTCAAATAAAATAATAACTATATTTAATTATATAACTTATGAGAACTAAAAATTATTTTAATTTATTTTTTGATTAAATGAAGAATTATTGTTTTGTAGTTGCATTATCATTTAAGGTTATCATTTAATCCTTAATAATTTTAAAAACATACCTTGAAGAATGATATTTTATAATTGAAATAATTATTTTTAATTGTAAATAAATTATATAAAACCTTGTCATGAAATATTATAGAATGTTATTTTTTTTACATTATCTATTACATAAATATTATACAAGTCAAAATCAAATAAATACGGTGAGAAGTTTTCATATTTTTGAATCAATGATATAAATTTAGGAACTAAACTTATCCGACATAATAAATGTGTTATGTTTATTTTTTATTTATCATATTAATTTTAACTGCAATTTCAATATTTACCCTTACTTCGGTGATAGTTATATCCTTTTGATATTATTCATAATAACATCAAATAAAAGTTAAGTATCTAAAAAAATTTAAAATCTTGATACCAAATATGGCATAAATTTTTAAATATTTAATTAATATAGGTGGAAAAAATAATTTAAAATTTAAACACAAAATGAAATGAAAGATAGTTTTTTAGAAAAAATCTTCTAAAGTAAAAAACATATATTTTTAAACACAAATTAATTGTAAAATTATTTCAAAAGATCATATATGGGTTATTATTAATAAAAAATAACTAATTAAAATTTAAAAATAATAAATAGTAAAATTTTAGTAAATAAATATTTAAAAAGAAAATATGGTTTCTAATAAGAATGAGTATCTTTCACTATTAATTGAAAAATATGAATTTTCTGAAAAAATTCACAAATTTCAACCTAAGATAATTTAAATACGATGATTTAAAAAATAAATTTAACTTTATAAATAAATTCCAAAATACTAAAGAAATTAATTATAATATTTTTATTTAAAAATAAGTAATGGTTTATAATGAAAATTTTTTTTAAATACAATGACGTTACTACAAATTAAGTTCTTTTTTATAGGAAGTAATCAATGCATCTTTATTTTTTTGTGCCTTTATAAATATAAAATTATTAAATAATTTAATATTAACCTTACCTACAAATTTAATGGAATGGTTTTCCTATCATAATATATATGGATTCGTTTCAACTTTGTGTTTCCATTGATCATAGTGATCTTTGAAAAGCTGAGGACATTACAAGTTGAATATGAGAACGTAATGAAACTAAATGTTAAAATGGAATCCCATAATCATAAATTCAACAACATTCATATGTGTATTTTTTGAATAAAAGGGTCATCATCGAACCAGTAACACCATTTAGTGAATATTGACCTGCATCCACTTCAACCCAACCTCAAATTATTTGAAAATGACACACCTAGTATGATGTAGAATGAGTTTCACTAACCTCAAAATCATTTATAAATCATTTTCAATATATATGAACCTATATTATTTCATTTTACACATCCTATAATATATCAACAAGTAATTTAATTCATCTATTATATTTCTATGAATAATTAATGTTATTCGAAATTTTCAAACCCCCTTTAAGACGTCATCGATTCATTCAACAATATTTATATCCGCGAACCCAATTCAATTCCGTTAATTAAATTCCAGTGATAATTCTCCACTGGGTTGTGTATTGTATACATTTAGACATCCCCATTTTCCCTCTTCTTTCTTATATTATATTAATGAAAACATGTTGTCTTGGTACATATGATGTATAGTTATGAAATAAAAGTTTAAATAAATATGTATTGTTATAAAATAATTTTGTGTATTGAATATGTTGAAAATTTGATCCAATACTAAATTTTATTATTAAATTTTTCATATTTTAATCATGAAATTCTATCCATATGTTTCTAGATATATGCCTCAGGACATAATGAATGCGGTTATTCGGGATAGAAAACTAGTAGCGTCAATATGTAATTCTTTATTGAAATCATGATTACGATCAGAACTATGGAATATTCTTTTCCTATCACTGAAATGAACATGTAGGAAAGGTATAAACCAGATCCATGAGTATAGATTCTCTTTCTCTAATATTGAATATTCTAGTGGCACAAGATATCTATTTTCAACCCGGTGGTAATAATAAAATGAAATCCAAAATACATTCCATTTAGAAATGTGCCTTCCATAGTTATAAATTATTTTTAATGGGGTAATGTAGAGATTCATTGAATGATTGCCTATAATATTTTATTGAATTTGATTTTTTTTATTATAGACAACATCTTTCACCATGTGATCTACAATTTCATATTATTAAATACCCTATGTCACGAACCATCATCGGTCAACCCTGAACTAGTCATCTGAGTCAGCTCTCTGTAAGGCCCGACAGAATTCCTGATCCCCACAAGCTATGAACTACGACTAGGCATCAAAATAAGCTATGTGGGTATGATTAGGCCTATAACAAATGACATATAAATAAACATAAACTGAGAAAAATAGATAAATAACTGAAAATAAACTGAACAAATGACAGATGGAGTGTATTATGATCATCAAACACTATATGTGGGTATGATAAGGTCAATAACAAATGACATAAGGATTGTATTATGATGAAAAACAGTGTATTGTCTAGTTTTATTTGGTTAATAATGTTTTTTTTGTTTACGTTAATTTTTATATGCCATGTGGATGGACCACATGAATATTCACTATATGATTTCAGACTCAGTGTGTATAGAGGTAGACACTCAAGAGATCATGTGGCCTAAAATTCCATGTATAGTAGGGAATTTTCTGTGTACTTCGTAGATTATATGTTATTATGAAGATAGAACATGTTGAGTGTAAACCTAACCCTAACAAATCATGGTTTTGTTGGACTTTTCATGTACCAAAACATGTCTAGTGTAACACCCCGAGCTTCCACGATACGCTTCTCATTCAATAATGCAATAGCTTGTATTATACGCAACTTCGAGTTCTAAAACACTGCGACTAATCAAAGTAGCCGTTATAAATAGTAATAACCACTTTTTAAAATTATAGAAATTTTATATTTCAAAATGGACTTCATTTATGTATTCGTAATATCGAAATTATCCAAAGTTGAATTTTTTGTAATTTTCTGAGAACTTCTAATTTTTTTATGAATAGTGAAAAATACTTAAAAACAACTTTTTTAATAAAAATAATTTATTGTGATAAATTATACTATTTAGTGGTTTTAAAGTATAATTAGAATATATTTTTACCATTTTATCCAATGGTGGTCATTAGAATTAATTTAACATTGAAATTGGACATAAACAATTGCCAATCTTTTGATATAAATTGTTTCATAAAAACACGCTATTGTTGTGACAGCGGGAATTAATTATAAAATTAATTAATGAAACTTATATTTTTGGAATTTTGTAAAATAGACATCATTTTTGAATTCAGAATATCAATTATAGCTTAGGGTGAAATTTTGGCATTGTTCTGAAAAACTTCAATTTTTGATGAATAGTGAAACCACTAAGTGGTAGTTAAATAACTAATTTTTCGTTTAAATGAAATATTAGCCCTTCTGTGATTTGAATTTCAAAAATCCGACATACATGGTTGTCATTAAGATGTAAAATGTGGTTCAATGAGATTAAAATAAATTTTTGGTGAATAGTAACTTTTAAGTTCTTAATCGCGATTAGAGGTAATTAGTGTAGTTTAAGGTAAAAACAATGTTTTAATAATATGATATGAGCTTGACACTTGTCCTACTCCTATTGGATGAGTCATGGCCGACCAAGACAATCCATGGGTCAACTTGGGGACCCCATGGAGCCACTTTAGTTGGAAAATGACATAAAGACCTTTTATTTAATGTTAAAGTAAAAAATGACACAAACATGAAATGTTTTACTAAAACAATTTTTATATGGGGTTATACAAGTCATATTTTTTACTATAAATAGTCATTGGAAATCTAAAAAGATTTCCTACATCATAGTATTTTGTTTAGAATTTTTAGACATTAAATAAATTAAATTATTTATGACATCATGATGATGCAGCGATGACCTCATTATTTAACGATTTAAATAAAATGAGAAGATAATAGAAAATCCAAGGCTTACACTTGTCAAAAGCCTATTGGATGAGGAGATTTAGAACCATTATCACCTTATCCACGAATTGTATAAGTGTGGGACCTTTAGAATCCTAAAATCATTGTATAATAATGTAACATTTCAATCTTTCCAAAAGAGCCCCTCCTCTCCACTTATAAAAGGCCCCCACCTCTCCCGCCTCATTTACACTTTCAAGCCATTTGGCTCGGCGAAACTCTGCCCAAATACTCTCCCAACTTCCCCCTCTTACTCTTAGAAGCCTCACTTTGTGCATAACACTTCCCAAGGAAGCCTTTGGCTCAAATCAAAAAGAGTTACCCGATTTTGAGGTAATGTCTTCTCTAATGTTGTTTTGTTTTATTTTTCTTCTCCAACCGCCTAAACTCTTTTTATTCATTTCTTTTGTAACAACACCAGTATCCTCAATATACTAGGATGTTGTTATAAGAAGTATTCGAGCTACACTTACACACACCTACATCTAATGGTTAAAGAACATACGGTTTCTGTGGATGGTGAATTTCTGCCTCACGAAATGATGATTGTTCAACACTCATATAACACCTTCAAAGGTGGCCATTAATATGTCACTATTTTTATATATGATATATAATATGTTTCTGTTTTACTTATGCTTCTGTATTTCTCATTTATGGCATACTTTATGATTTCCATTATGGGTAAAACGCGATAATTTCATTTTAGGAAGTGCGGACTACCGCCCCCTCAAAGTGATTTGAATCGTTAATGCCATATGTGGGATGTATAAAGGATGGATTAAATGGTATTATACACTATATTATACTGTAATTATATTATACATTTATATAATTATGATTTTGTTCCATTAAATATGAAATTGAAATGAAAGTAGCGTTCATGCGTACGTACGGCTTACCGTCTCCATGATCGGTGCATTTCATTTCTTACATCTAAATGTTACGTAATATTATAAATGAATGTATATACTGGATATATAAGATATATATGAAATCTAAATCATGAATATAATTCTGGAGATAATGGATATTCTACCACATAAATAACTTGTTATTGTAAGAAGTTTATTGTTGACTCAAGTACCAAAGATCGACAAAACAACCGTTATTAACTTAAATAATTACATAATGTTCATATCATTGTAATAAGTGGTATAATAAGGATAATGAAATTGAAAATGGTTCTTAATAAGGTATATATTAACTCTAGTTTATTATTCATGAGGTTAAAGAACGGTTGAGTCAAGTCAGACACGAGGTAAGGGAATTTCTTAACCCAATTTCCATTCTTTGGGTTAATCTCCTACTTTCAAATTATGTCATGATATTATTATGTCCTATTTTGTGTTTTTACTTTCTTTATGTGTACCTATAGTGAATACACATAATAGATCTATTTTATTTTAAAAATGATCTTTTTATGGACTTCGTCTCAATCTCCATTCATTGAGGCATATTTGGCTTTATACACAAATTTCTTTTATACGGTGTATAAACCCCATTGACTTTTATGTTTATTCAAAAGGAATATTTTTTATACGAAGCGTTTTACTAAACGACAAAAAGGGAATGTTTTTCTTTCCGTACTTATGCGGTGACAACGACTTCTCCGCCACCGTGACCATTATTTGAGTTTCGGCTTCCTCTACAAGCCATCATTTTTTTTAATGAAAAATAAATAAAAAGTTTTAACTTTATTTTATTTTGGTATTGAAAATGGTTTTGAAAGAGTTTTTATTATATCAGTGTGTTGTATTTATATCTTGTGATTGAAATGTGGAAATGTTATGTTTCTTTTATGCATGTTTTATGTGATACGATTATGTTATGGTTTATGATATGTTTAAACCTATTCATATGAGGAATGAATTGGACTTAATAAGTGACGGGTGGAGCCCGCTATAGCTCCTCGATGCATCGGTAGGTCTCATGAGACAATTAGACGTGGAATTGGCCGAGGCCCTTTCTCATTTTGATTTATGGTTTTGGCCGAGGCCTTAATCATTTTAGATGTCTTGGCCAAGGCCTTGACAAAGTGTTTCAGAATGTCTGGCATTATACATTCCCTCATTATGAAAGTGGTTATTGATATTGCATGTGATTATTCGACCAGTAGAATATCCATGTGAATAAGTGAATGACATTATCTCATTTTACTTTTTCCATATTATGTTTAAGTTCATGTTTAAAAGTCTTTTGTTTTAGTTATACATTACCTTAAATGTTTATGTTTATTGATGAAAGCTTCCGCTATATTGTTATCCTTACTGAGCATCTGAGCTCACCCCTTTCAATGTTTTAATATTTTCCAGGATGTGAAGAAGTATTTTATGAATGACCTGCAGGGATAGTCAGAAGAGGATATGAGTGTGGACTATGAAGACTTTGTTATTAGTTTTTCACTTTATGATGTAATGTAACATTTATGAATGTATCTAGTGTTTCCAAGGCTACTAAACTAATCGGTCTTTCGAGACTTGATCTTTTGTGATCATGCCAATGTTTCGAAGTAATGCACCGACTCTGGGTATCTGGGGTCGGGACGTTACAGTTGGTATCAGAGGCAGTTTAGTACTAACCTTGGATGCTAGATTCAGATAAACTCTGATTAGAGCAGATAGCCCGAAGATAGACTTTGAGGATTAGTATAGAAGAACTTCATAGAAATTTGGTATTGTAGAGATGTTGTGAGTTTTCCGAGCAATACATCCCTGTCTGGATATGAGCAGGTAGAGGCGGCTCTGGAACAGATGTACCTAGGGGTAAAACCCGAAAACACCTCTTTGAGCTAGACTCGAACAGAAACTGGTGCACGACAACGGGCCTTGCTGCACTCTTGGTTACGACACTCCCGGGTGATATGCTAATGATAATTCTCGTTTTCTTTACAAACCACTATGAACGGTTATGAGTATATACTTCCTCAAAGAAAACCTTTTTATGATTATGGATTATATCCATAAATAGTTCAATTTATGTTAAATATTTTATAAGTATGGAATTATGTATTTTGATTCATAAACTAATCTAGTTTATGCCATTGTATAGAAATGGCGCCTAGTGGAAGGAATGGAAACTGTATCAATTCACATACTCCGTGTAGGGATTGCCCTCCTGCTCAAGATAATTATTGTGGATCTGGAGATACAACTGGTGCTGATCAACTTATTACCATACTGGGACAACTCACTCAGGTTATGAATAATAACCTTACTCGTATGGAGCACCCTGATCTGCAACGTGGAGGATCAATGTTAGACCGCTTCATGAGGCAACAACCACCAACCTACAATGGGAGTACAAATCCTATAGTAGCAGAGCAATGGATAAACTCCTTAGAGAAAATATTCCATGCTTTGGGGAGTAGCGAAAGGGAGAAGGTTGTCATCGCAGTTTACCGCCTCACTTGAGATGCCGATCAGTGGTGGTCGCTGATTCAAAACATAAAGGAAGATGATGACGTATCGAATATGGAATGGAGGGAGTTCAAAGAGCTTTTCTTAGAAAAATACTTTCCTCGTGACCATCGAGCAGATATGGAAAGGCAATTTCTGAGTCTGAGGCAGAAGGAGGATGAGAATGTCGCAAAGTATGAGGCTAACTTTACAAGGTTAGCGAGGTATGCTGCAGATTATATACGTAACCCAAGGAGTAGGATTGATCATTTATTTGATGGTTTAAAACCATTTCTCCGTCGAGCTTTAGTATCACAAACCTTCTCATCATACGAAGATATTGTCTCATGTTCTATCAAGACAGAAAAGGAATTCTCTAAGTCTTATGACAATAAAGTAAAGCAAGAGAAGAAGATAATGGTGGAACAAGAAACAGATAAAGGGAAAAAGGGAAAGAAGGATTTTCCATTATGCGATAGTTGTGGGAAGATTCACCCCGGTGCTTGCCTAAAAGGAATGGGAGTTTGTTATAAATGTGGAGAAAAAGGTCACCAGGCGCGTGATTGCAAGGGAAAGAAAGAGGCTATCAATGTTGAATGCTACAATTGTAGAGAAATGGGGCATTATGCAAATGAATGTCCTAAGCGTCAAGGAAACTTACCTCAGAAAAGGCCAAGGGATCAAGGCCAATCATATGCTGTGACTACAGTTGAAGCGGAATAATTATTGTATTTGTGTTTTTGGACTCAAGAACTAGATTATGGTTATAATAATAATGTGATATATATAAGGATTGTACTGCAGTACATGTTTTTTTCATTAAGGATTTAATATGATTAAGGTAATCATATTTTTAGTATGTGAGAATAAGAGAAACTTTACTTTGTTTGGGGAATCTGAGGTTACAATTGATTTCGGAATTTAACGACCCTTTAGAGAAAGTCTGGAAGGAGGTATTTTGGATAACTATAAAGGTTGGAATGGATTAAGTTGATCTTTGGATAGTATTGTTTAAGGTTAAAAAAAATTTATGAAGATTATTTTTGGAATATTATAATACTATAGTTTTAGGAAATGGACAACCTGCAGGGTGGGGCATAACCCATCGCGTCGGACAAAGCTGCAGGAATCGAACCCACAACCATAGTGCGACAGGCCTTTATTTCCTACCACTAGCCTACAGGAAGTCCCTGGTTATTACAAAATAATTTTACTATTCTAAATGGTATGAGTTATCATTTGGAACCTTATACAATTAGGATAAGTATAATATTTTTGGGTTCTATTATCTTTTTGAGTGAAAGGTGAGTTGAAGGTTGAAACTCTAATTGTCAAGCATAAATATATATATACCTATCTGTTATTCAATGAATAAATTAATTCTTAAACTTTAGTAAAGGGATATTAAAACAAAAAATGTGTTATCCTAATACCTTATGTCTTGTTGAACTAATGATATTTTAAATCAACAAAGATTGAAGGCTTTGAGGCCCTCAATTTGACAGTTGATTGTGATTGATGATCTCAATAACTCCCTACGAATATTTACGTTTTTCCTCTAATTATATGTCTCTAATTTCCACCAATGTTCTCCTAATCGAGATCATAATTGGGTGGTGACTTTTTCATTTCCCTTTCCCTCTTATTAAGGCTAAATTTTATTAATCTTATTTCCGATGTGGGTTTTCCTCAAAGGTATATTCTCTTTTCAACCTTTTATTTTCAAAGAAAAATTTCAAATTGCGAGGATGCAATTTATTGAAGGAGGAGAGAATGTAACACCCCGAGCTTCCACGATACGCTTCTCATTCAATAATGAAATATCTTGTATTATACGCAACTTCGAGTTCTAAAACACTGCGACTAATCAAAGTAGCCGTTATGAATAGTAATAACAACTTTTTAAAATTATAGAAATTTTATATTTCAAAATGGACTTCATTTTTGTATTCGTAATATCGAAATTATCCAAATTTTAATTTTTTGTAATTTTCTGAGAACTTCTAATTTTTTTATGAATAGTGAAAAATACTTAAAAACAACTTTTTTAATCAAAATAATTTATTGTGATAAATTATAATATTTAGTGGTTTTAAAGTATAATTAGAATATATTTTTACCATTTTATCCAATGGTGGTCATTAGAATAAATTTAACATTGAAATTGGACATAAATAATTGCCAATCTTTTGATATAAATTGTTTCTTAAAAACACGCTATTGTTGTGACAGCGGGAATTAATTATAAAATTAATTAATGAAACTTATATGTTTGGAATTTTGTAAAATAGACATCATTTTTGAATTCGGAATATCAATTATAGCATAGGGTGAAATTTTGGCATTGTTCTGAAAAACATCAATTTTTGATGAATAGTGAAACCACTAAGTGGTAGTTAAATAACTAATTTTTCCTTTAAATGAAATATTACCACTTCTGTGATTTTATTTTCAAAAATCCGACATACATGGTTGTCATTAAGATGTAAAATGTGGTTCAATGAGATTAAAATAAATTTTTGGTGAATAGTAACTTTTAAGTTCTTAATCACGATTAGAGGTAATTAGTGTAGTTTAAGGTAAAAACAATGTTTTAATAATATGATATGAGCTTGACACTTGTCCTCCTCCTATTGTATGAGTCATGGCCGACCAAGAAAATCCATGGGTCAACTTGGGGACCCCATGGAGCCACGTTAGTTGGAAAATGACATAAAGACCTTTTATTTAATGTTAAAGTAAAAAATGACACAAACATGAAATGTTTTACTAAAACAATTTTTATATGGGGTTATACAAGTCATATTTTTTACTATAAATAGTAATTGGAAATCTAAAAAGATTTCCTACATCATAGTATTTTGTTTAGAATTTTTAGACATTAAATAAATTAAATTATTTATGACATCATGATGATGCAGCGATGACCTCATTATTTAACGATTTAAATAAAATGAGAAGATAATGGAAAATCCAAGGCGTACACTTGTCCAAAGACTATTGTATGAGAATATTTAGAACCCTTATCACCTTATCCACGAATTTTATAAGTGTGGGACCTTTAGAATCCGAAAAGCATTGTATAATAATGTAACATTTCAATCTTTCCAAAAGAGCCCCTCCTCTCCAATTATAAAAGGCCCCCACCTCTCCCACCTCATTTACACATTCAAGCCATTTGGCTCTACCAAACTCTGCCCAAATACTCTCCCAACTTCCCCCTCTTACTCCTAGAAGCCTCACTTTGGGCAGAACTCTTCCCAAGGAAGCCTTTGGCTCAAATCAAAAAGAGTTACCCGATTTTGAGGTAATGTCTTCTCTAATGTTGTTTTGTTTTATTTTTCATCTCCAACCCCTTAAAATCTTTTTATTCATTTCTTTTGTAACAACACCAGTATCCTCAATATACTAGGATGTTGTTATAAGAAGGATTCGAGCTACACTTACACACACCTACATCTAATGGTTAAAGAACATACGGTTTCTGTGGATGGTGAATTTCTGCCTCACGAAATGATGATTGTTCAACACTCATATAACACCTTAAAAGGTGGCCATTAAGATGTCACTATTTTTATATATGATATATAATATGTTTATGTTTTACTTATGCTTCTGTATTTCTCATTTATGGCATACTTTATGATTTCCATTATGGGTAAAACGCGATAATTTCATTTTAGGAAGTGCGGACTACCGCCCCCTCAAAGTTATTTGAATCATTAATGCCATATGTGGGATGTATAAAGGATGGATTAAATGGTATTATACACTATATTATACTGGAATTATATTATACATTTATATAATTATGATTTTGTTCCATTAAATATGAAATTGAAATGAAAGTAGCGTTCATGCGTATGTACGGCTTACCGTCTCCATGAACGGTGCATTTCATTTCTTACCTCTAAATGTTACGTAATATTATAAATGAATGTATATACTGGATATATAAGATATATATGACATCTAAATCATGAATATAATTCTGGAGATAATGGATATTCTACCACATAAACAACTTGTAATTACAAGAAGTTTATTGTTGACTCAAGTACCAAAGATCGACAAAACAACCGTTATTAACTTAAATAATTACATAATGTTCATATCATTGTAATAAGTGGTATAATAAGGGTAATGAAATTGAAAATGGTTCTTAATAAGGTATATATTAACTCTAGTTTATTATTCAGGAGGTTAAAGAACGGTTGAGTCAAGTCAGACACGAGGTAAGGGAATTTCTTTACCCAATTTCCATTCTTTGGGTTAATATCCTACTTTCAAATTATGTCATGATATTATTATGTCCTATTTTGTGTTTTTACTTTCTTTATGTGTACCTATAGTGAATACACATAATAGATCTATTTTATTTTAAAAATTATCTTTTTATGGACTTCGTCTCAATCTTCTTTCATTGAGGCATATTTGGCTTTATACACAACTTTCTTTTATACGGTGTATAAACCCCTTTGACTTTTATGTTTATTCAAAAGGAATATTTTTTATACGAAGCGTTTTACTAAATGACAAAAAGGGAATGTTTTTCTTTCCGTACTTATGTGGCGACAACGACTTTTCCGCCGCCGTGACCATTATTTGAGTTTCGGCTTCCTCTACAAGCCATCATTTTTTTAATGAATAATAAATACAAAGTTTTAACTTTCTTTTATTTTGGTATTGAAAATGGTTTTGAAAGAGTTTTTATTATATAAGTGTGTTGTATTGATATCTTGTGATTGAAATGTGGAAATGTTATGTTTCCTTTATGCATGTTTTATGTGATATTATTATGTTATGGTTTATGATATGTTTAAACCTATTCATATGAGGAATGAATTGGACTTAATAAGTGACGGGTGGAGCCTGCTATAGCTCCTCGATGCATCGGTAGGTCTCATGAGACAACTAGACGTGGAATTGGCCGAGGCCCTTTCCCATTTTGATTTATGGTTTTGGCCGAGGCCTTAATCATTTTAGACGTCTTGGCCGAGGCCTTGACAAAGTGTTTCAGAATGTCTGGCATTATACATTCCCTCATTATGAAAGTGGTTATTGATATTGCATGTGATTATTCGACTAGTAGAACATCCATGTGAATAATTGAATGACATTATCTCATTTTACTTTTGCCATATTATGTTTAAGTTCATGTTTAAAAGGCTTTTGTTTTAGTTATACATTGCCTTAAATGTTTATGTTTATTGATGAAAGCTTCCGCTGTATTGTTATCCTTACTGAGCATCTGAGCTCACCCCTTTCAATGTTTTAATATTTTCCAGGATGTGAAGAAGTATTTTATGAATGACCTGCAGGGATAGTCAGAAGAGGATATGAGTGTGGACTATGAAGACTTTGTGATTAGTTTTTCACTTTAAGATGTAATGTAACATTTATGAATGTATCTAGTGTTTCCAAGGCTACTAAACTAATCGGTCTTTCGAAACTTGATCTTTTGTGATCATGCCAATGTTACGAAGTAATGCACCGACTCTGGGTATCTGGGGTCGGGACGTTACATCTAGTGAACACAATAATTCCCCTGATCACATGACAAAGACCCCTGAAGCCAGTACTTATCGTGTTGTATTAAACTACTATAAAATAATGTGCTAGTGAGGATATAATCAGGATGACGAATGGGGCCACATGTCATTTGGACTCATTACATGTCGTGTAATTTTCTATACATTTCTACCAATAATATCTCATTTCTTTTAGATATTATTTTATCCTATGAGTATTTTATCCAAATAACAATTTCATGTTGACTACGATGTAGAATTTTTTTATGGATTATAAGATATAATATATGATTTGTTGAACATTGGGCTTCATTTGTTGACGCTCAAATATTTTTTTAATTATGAAGGATCATCGGAGAGGCTTTGAGGTATGGAATCCCCCATACTCCTCGTATTAGTTTGTGTGGATACCTTATATTTTATTAGGGCCTAGGTCTTATACTTATTGAGTGGAAACCTCCGATTGTAACAAGGTTTGGATCCTCTACCTACTGTGTGCCACCCTTCATTTAAATGACGACATAGATCCTCTACCAATTTAGTGGAACCCTCATATTATATCATGGCATGGATCCTCTTCCTATTAAGTGAAACTATTGTATTGTATTATGGAATGGTTACTATACCTAATAAGTGGTACCCTATTATTTTTCTAGGGCATGGGACCTCTGGCTATTGAGAGGAACTGTCTTGTTGATCCATGATGTACGTCTTCTACTTTTTGAGGGGCACCCTCTTATTGTATCAAGGTTGGGTTTCACTTTCTGTTGATTGGAACCCTCACATTGTGTTTTGTTATGGGTCATATACTTGAATATTGTTCCTCATTAGTTTATGGAGGAATGGAAAGGTGCTTACCCACCAGATGAATTATTTGGACAAACACTCGACATTTTTGGCATCATTGATGGACCGTTTGGAACCATTGAAATACACATTATTAGGTGTGGTTATTGTATGGAGATGCCCTTTCTCTATTTCATTTTATTCTTATATGATAATATATGTATATCATAATTTTTGGGTTTCATTTCCCTATTTCATGGGGTTGATATGACTACTTATGTCATGTCTCCTATTTCTCCCCCACTAGTTTTTGTGGTGTCCTACTATGTACGTATATACTCACCCCTATATAGTCTTTAACTGCATATGTTGCGGTTTTTCATGATTATTTACATTTCGGTGGTGATTTTAGTAGAGAATATGGACACTCGGGTTCATTTGACAATATATGTTGGTAATAGCTTTGTTATCTAGATCCAGACTATCTCTTCAATTATTCTCTAGTTTTTTGACAGTTTGGGACCAATATTATTATAGTGCTTGTATTTTTTTTCTTTAATATTTTTTACGTTGTTTCCATATTTTGTATTTCTTAGTGGTTATTACCTAGGTTGTTTTTTTATCTAATGGTTATGGTCTTTTATTATAATTAATAAACATTTTTTTTGGGAGATTATTGATCATGTATGTTTAAAAAAATTAGAAAATGACGTCCCATTTTAGAGATTCATTTATTCACTTGTTACTGGAGTCTAGCCTATACAGGTTGCCTTGGGGTACTTGCAGCTCAGCCTTCCACTAACTATGTGGTCCCTAGTTGGTTGGGTCATGAAATATTTCTATTAAAGGGTGATCGACCTTAAGTAGGTGATTTTATTTTTCCACTTAGGAGGTTTGGTTGTGAATTTAGGGAATTGGTGTCAAAGTGTCTCAAGTGCATCTTTCAGTCCCAGAATCCTAGTTTTGGTCCATCGAAAGATGTTTCCATGCTATATGATTTGTTCTACATTTTTTGACTCGGATTACTTTTACATTGGTTATAGGGAACATCAGTATATTGGTCATATTGGATTGAGTCCTTTCATAATCCTTATTGAGTCAGTTGTCCATATATATATGGTATATAACAATGTAATGTATTGATAACATTCATGATGAATTCATGATGACAAAAATATTTTTTTATAATATTTTTTTCATAATTAAGTACATTTTAAAAATTGGGCATCAGTTTGGGAAACCACCGATGATGTGTTTTCTCCTAGAAGGTACTAAGAAGTGCTACCACCTGTTGAGTAGCACATGGATCCTTCTGTGGATCAAGAAGATGATCAACCACATGATGAGAATACGATAAATCCAGTAGTGTAGGATGAATTTACATGTAGGCATAGTTCATTGCACAATTTCTAGTTACGGAGACTACTAATGTTCCATGGTGAGATAGACCCTCAGGCAGTAGAGGATTTTCTCGAGGAATTGATCTAGAATTTTTCTAATTTGTGCGGAACCCGACCAATCATATGGTTATATTGGTGACCAGTCCTATCTATCGACTATATTTAGTCTCTATAGGTAAAAAAATAATGATTAACCTATTATTATTCTACATAGTGAGTTTGAGAGGTAGAGATCTTCCACATTTCATGGTGAGATAGGCGCAATTTTTTCATGTGGTTGAGGACTGGAGCAAGCTTGTGGTAAAAATGAACAATTGAGATAATACCCCTCTTATTGGTGATCCTAGAACTGTGACATCTCCATGGTGACATAGTGTATAAATAGTAACTTATATTGGTGTTGTTTGATTTTAATTTAGATATCCATGAAAGCGGTACACTTCCCCCCACTGAGACACATTCCTGGTACGTGATTCAAAACTATGAGGGTGATTCAGTGCCTCTCAATAGGGTAGAGTCAATGTGTGTTGGATGAGTTCCTTATACATGTATGTTTGAGTTATTTTTTATGTGATATGGTGTAATATAAATATTTAGTTATTTTGTGTTGGAGGGAAAGGTAATGGATAACTTCAAATAGAAGGAGCTTGTGGCTTAGTGTCATTGAGTGTGGTTTAGTGTATACATGTGTCTCCACTGCTCCAACTACAATTATATCATCGTTTTATAAGAAAAGTTTATCTATATGTCACCCCTTTTTGAGACCTAGCGGTACTAGTGGATCACTTTTCCTTAACCCAAGTGTTTGTGTCTAATGAAGAGAGGACTAATGATAACAAACTTTGAACCGATTGTGTGAAAAGTCTCTAGGAGGATATGGAGAGACTCTCATTTTATCACTTCTTATTGTTATAGATACCCTATGATGATTACATTAGTATGGATTGATTTCCTACCATACCTTGTCATTAGTTTTCCACCAATGTCTATGGTGGATTTTTATAGATTTTTGGGATGGAGTTTTACAATATTTATAGGAAGTTGTCCTCAGAAGAGATATGTGACCTCATGTGTATGAGGGTATGACCGAATTATTATTATTTGAATATTAATACCTTTGTACTTGTGAATTCAATGAGGTTTTTTTCTTCTTTAAGTGGTGTTGGAGTATGAGAACATCATTCTGAGAGACATTTTAGTTTTATCTCCACATGAAATGATAGGATTATAATAGGACTAAGAGTTCGTTTCCCCATTGATTTTTGCGATATCAAATCATGCGGAACCCATTGAAAATCTTGTGATTATGGTGATGTCAAAAAATTTTAGAGATAGGGGGTTATTTAGAACCAGTGTTTTCACTTAGGAATCCTACTGGTTTTCCCCTAATATATGAATTTGGGCTTGAGGTAGGGTTTTAATTGGTATCATGTGGAATAGGTGAAATGTGTAAGAGTATCCACTCTTATGAAACATCATGTTCTCTGATAAGTGGTTTGGGGTGAAGTTGTTTTCAATGTTTTACCTCATAATGGGTTATCAGAAGCTCTAGATTTCAGTGTTTGTTGTGATGAGTGTTGCTTCCTAGATCCACTGTGGTTTCTTTGAGTTTATAGAAATGTCCTTTTTCATGTTTAATTCCCTAGTAGACTTCACAGAAGTTAATAAATATATATCATAAACCGTTATTGGTATCGTTCAATTATGTATTTTATGATGGTACCCTCATGTCTTTGAAATCAGAGAAGGATCATGTGAGACATAAGAGGTTGTTTCTAACGATGTTAATCAGAAGGGTGTAGTTCATCCAGGGGTGAATGAGGAATCCATGGAAATTTTCAAGAGTCCTTTGGGGACTGATGATAGTGGCATTTGGGGTTTGATGAGGATATCATATATTCTAATATAATTAACCATGTTTAGGATCAAATATTTTTTTCTAGGATGAAAGGCTATATCCTATTATCAGAGTCACTTATTCATGCTTCTTTTTGGGGTGAGTGTGGTTGTGTTCAAACTAACCTCATTACTAAAATGGTTTTGATTTCTTGTGTTATCCACGTGTCTTAGATGAATAGGTATGTGTTGAAATACTGTACAATATCATCCTGGGTAAGATAAGTTGTTAGAGTGGAGATATCATGTAACACCCCTAGATTTTATGAAAAATATTCTTTTAATTTCATTAATGTCTTGTGTTGTATTCTACACCAAGATTACCTTGCTCTATACACAACACCGTATTACCTTTCAGTATACGCAACACTATTCTTGGATCGTGTTACACACAATTTTGATAATAGTGATTCTATGCAACATTGAGTATATATATATATACATATATATATATTCAATGTATAAATGAAATATGGTTGGATTCTGTTATACGAAACAACTAAGTATTCTTTCAGAACACGCAACCCGGACTTGGCTTGCATTACACGCAATCGCGACCTTCCCCGATAGTGTGTGTTGGACGCAATACCGGGTTTTAATAAACAATGATATATTATTATAATATTGCCATGAACTAGCCGTTATGAATTTTATTAACTAAATTTTGAATTTTATAACATTATTATTCATCTTACACAATTTCTAGAACATGGTATAAGAACAAAATAAATTTTTCGGGTAAAATAATTATTTTTCAAAAAATGCAGTTTTGCCGCCTTTTGATGGCGCACCCACTTTAAATCTAGTTTTTGACATGTTTATATGTTTAATTTGACAAAATAAAATTCATATTTTGAATTAAAATATAAAAATTTACATTAGATAATGTTTTGATATTTTTCCGATAACTGTCATATTTTAATGAATAGTAAAAACCCGCTATTGTTTTATTAAAAACAACTTTTTCATCGTAATATCTTATGTGGTTAAATTATAATATTGAATGGTTTTAAAGTATAAATAGAATATATTTTTACCATTTAATATAATTTATGTCATTACCATTTATTTTACCTTGAATTCGTAGGTTAAATCAATTCAAGCTTTGCAATGTTTTAAACAAAAACTCGTTTTCATTCGACAACGGGATTAATTTTAATTTAATTTCTGCAACTTCTATGTATTGAATTTGAAAAAATGGATTCTATATTTGGAATCAGTGGGTCCAAATTATGTTAATATTCTACTTTTTATTTTTTGGAAATTATGAATAGTAACTACGGTAAATTTTATTTACCATAGTTGAAGGTAAATAGGGTAATTATGGGTAAATATAATATAATAAAATTACCCTAATACATGCCAAAATTCTATTTTATGGCTAAAAGTAAACCCATATAAACTAAGGGTAGGATTAGATTCATTTATGGACTTTTGACCATGAAAATAATTTAATTATTATTAAAACCAAAGAAGATGACAACATGTCACTCTCTTAAATCTTATAAGTATAATAATTTTAACTTAGTGATAAAAATCATAAATCTTCGAACATGAATAGTCTCCAGAAAGATAAAAATATTATCTACATCATGAGAATTGATTTAGAATTTTTTGGGATTAAATAATTATCATTATTTGTGACACAATAGTGATGCAGAAATTATTTATCTAGTGAAAAATCCAGAATATAGTTTTTATTAAACTAATAGTGACCATAAAAGGCACAAAACCCTGACCAAAACTTATTGGTCAGGTAAAGTTAAACCCTAATCATCCAATGGTCGAATATTGGACCATTTATAGCCTTATAAAAGTGATTATGACACTTATACTATTTTATTTTAAATGATTCCAAAGTTGTCACCTTCATAATTTAATAAATATAAAAATTTAAATAATGTGATTTTAAGATGATAAATTCTAGTAAAAGTATGATTATGAAAGTTAATATATTTAGATTCATCTTATGATTCTATTTTTAATTTTTATGCAGCATATAAGTATATTAAATAATTATACAAAAATGTTGTAGTAATTTATTTATTAAGAAATAAACCCAATAAATGTTTTTAAAAATAATAAAATAAATATTATATGAACTATTAAATATGGTAAACTAATTTTCTAGATACATATGACCTCTTATAATTCTATTAATGCTTTTTGTTAGAACATATCTTCAGTATATATTTTATTTAAATTCAAATAATTGAATAGTGTCAAAATTGACACTATTGTTATTTTATAAAAATAATATATTATAAAATTGTTTAAAAATCACAAATATATTTAAAAATTATAAATTTAAATTTATATTGTAGATAATGTTATAAACTATCCGATTATGGACAATTCAAAACAAATAAGTAATTATTTGTTATAATTTAAATTTTAGAATTTTAATACCACAAATAAAATTAAATTGACTAAATAAGGATAAATCATTTTGATAATGTTTAAAATAAATACCTAACATGTCTAAATTTGATTGGTTGATGAGATTACAACCATATATCATCTAATCTTCGGATATGAGTCATTTTTGGAGGTTTTTAAGTGGGTTTAGATTTATTATAAATTAATATTTTTAAGAATTCCAAAGGTGCCCCTCTCCTCCCTTATAAAAGGGCACCTCCTCCCTCTCCTCCTCACACCAATTTGAGACTTCAAGCTCGGCCAACCCCTGACAATTTCTTCTCTACACTTCCCTAGAAACATCCTAGAGGTTCTGGTCTTCCTCAAAGACCAATTTTAGTGCCCTCAAAGGAGGTCTCAAAGAGGCGCTTCAAAGAAGAGGTAATGCCCGTTACCGATTCTTTCATCTTTATTTCTTCTTCCACTTCTTCTTCGTTAGTTGTTTCATCATGAAGTAATAACATCAGTATCACTCATATAATGATATGTTATTATAAGTATGAAACAACCGTATTTCACCATCTATCCATCATACGGAAAAAGAAATCACCGCGCGTGCGTATGTACGGAATACTGTCTCCACACCGTGGTGTAATCTATTTTCCACCACCACCATACTTGGATGGGTATAATGGTGTACATAATAACTATATATGATTATTTTAAAGTGATATTGATTCTGAAATAGTATACATACACTCCAATACAATTCCACGATCATGAGAACGATATCATCGCTCGTGCGTACGTACGGAATACCGTCTCCACAACACGATGAGATTCATTCTCCACGTTAACCATTCATGAATGATTATAAAGTATATATAATAATTAATAATGAAATATATGACATAATAATGATTCTGGATTTATTTGTATATATATGTATGTCAACTACTTAATTCCATTCAACTCAATAAGGAAAAAAACAGCGTTAATGCGTACGTACGGTCTACCGTCTCCATGAACGGTGTATTTTTTCCATTTACTGATCTATTATATATATATATATATATTCTGAATATATATTATATATAAATATTGTTTTATATTATGGAATTAAGTAATCATGATCTAAGTAATCATATGAATAATTTCAAGTCAAAACACAGACGACAAATGAAATGATTTTACCCAAAACGCTCTTTAACATGGAATTTACAAAACAACGGGTAATATAAAGCCATAAGTGAAACATATATGATATCATAACAATGAGTATGATTCTGGAATAAGTCAATGAAATTATTTAAATCATTATACAGGTGGTTCAGACACATAAGAAGCAAATCAGATTTAAGGTAAGGGAAATATCACAATCTCATTTTTATCCAAGATTGTTTATACATTGGTATATAATGGGGTGTATTTTATCATCCACATCCATGATTCTTAAATATGTAATTTCATTTCCATAAACCTATTTTTTTTTAAAAAATCAAATTTTATGCTTCGGTGAGTTTTTAGTAAAGGATATTAAAGGAATCTTTTGTCGTTTTTCGTATGAGGTACTTTTTGACTTTTCTGACAAAAGTACGAGAAGAATGTTTTTTTAACTTAAACGGCATGAATGGATTTTTAAAACATTATTTCCTAGAAGCTTCCTTTAAATTTTTTCAAGTTTATTTTTAATCAACTTATTTTTGTTTATAATTGTAAGACGTGTTAATAAAGGAAAAGTGTTTTTGAAATAGAAAGGATAATTTCCTCAAGAATGAAGTTCATGTGTTTTATCAAAATTATTTTCCATCTAAGATAATAAAGGTTTCTGTTTTTATCCCTATTATTGCATTGATTTTATTATGTTGTGATGGAATTATTTTTATGAATTCCTGTATCGTATATGAATTGATTTATGATGTCATGATTTTGAAGTTTCCCATTTTTATTACATGGGTTGTGCAATGATGTATGATTTATGATTCTATGGCACACATAATAATGGTATCATTATGAGATGGGTGGGACCTATATCTCCCTCCAATGCATTGGGTAATGATTTTATATCTCATGAGATAGACATGGCTGGAACGGTAGGTTATACCGGTTCAGTGAAACAGGACTGAAACGGGGGTGACTCGGTTCAGAAATGGACTTTATCCACTAAGATAGTCTTGGCAATGAGTCTTGACAAATATGAAATGATTTTCTATGATTATGTGTGTACACCACAAAGTTTCATGTTTTGAGTTATGATTATTGGGATTTCATTTCACTACTATGATTTATCTCATGTTATGAAATTATGATCTCTTTTGCAGGTTAAGATTTCCAAAATGTTATGTTCTTATGAATACGATGTGATTGATATTTATTTTGTTTACCCTTACTGAGAATTTGATCTCACCCTTTTATGTTTTCTTTTCCCCTGGATATAAAGAACGGTTTTAGGTAAAAAAAAGGAATATCTTTATGGGAGATATTGAAGATCATTCACAACGATTAGAAGATTATATTCCGAGTTTCCAAAGACACAAAACTATTACGATCCTTGTGTGTGTGTTTTTGTTATGTACTAAGTATTCCGAAAAAGTAATGTAATGTCCATGTACGTCAAGCTCTGGGTTTCTACAGTTGGTATCAAAGGGAGGGTTTAGTCAACCTTTGGAAACTAGGATACGAAAACGATAGTGATATCCCAAGAGATATTTCTAAGGTATCTCTAGGGATGTCCCTAAGGATAAGTATACATATAAGATATAGTCCTAGAACTACGGTAACGATCTTAGAATTTTTCCTAAGATGTTATATATTGAGGGTGCTCCCCCATTACTATGTTGTTTTACCTAGCATGAGTTTTTCCTCTCACACTATTCTTTTTGGGTTTTAGACGATGGCTGGAACCCGAAGGAACCGTGTTGATCACTATAATGGACAGTGCAATGATTTTCCTCCTGAAGAAACAAATGTTATGGGAGATGGAGTGCAAAATCTTATTGATATACTTACACAAGCTATGAATCATTCTGGACTTCCAAATGAGCAGAGAAGGGAACCATATTCTATTGAGTCCTTCATGAGGCAACGTTCACCTTCTTTTAGTGGGTCTTCCGATCCACTTGTTGCTGAAAAATGGATCAGTACCACGGAAAAGATATATTTTCAGTTCTTCAATGTTCTAAACATGATAAAATCTTCTTAGCAGTATATCGTTTGGAAGGTGAAGCTGATCAATGGTGGAATCTTATCAAGAACACGAGGCAAAGAGATGAAATTGAGACCATGGAATGGGATGAGTTCAAGAACTTATTTTTCAATAAGTACTTCCCTCGTATTCTTCGAACAAAGATGGAGAAAGAGTTTCTTGAACTAAAGCAAAAGGATGATGAATCTGTTGGTATATACAACGCGAATTTTACAAGGCTTGCAAGGTATGCATCTGGATTTATCATCCAACCTGAAAGTATAGTTGATCGATTCTTCAGTGGCTTAAAATCAAGTCTTCGAAGGGCATTAGCTATAAGAGACTTCAGTAGCTATGAAGAAATTGTGTGTTGTGCTATCAAGGTAGAAAAGGAAGTTGGTGTTACATGTCCATCTCATGGTTTTGACAAGAAACGAAAGATAGAGTTCAAGGAGAAATCTCAGAATAATGGTGAAAAGAGGATGAATGTTTCATTATGCACAAAGTGCGGAAAGAAGCATGGTGGAGATTGTCTTAAAGGGACTAGAAAATGTTTTAAGTGTGAAAATGAAGGTCATGATGCAACTGAGTGTCGAAGTAATGGAAAAAGGGTTTCTAATGATGTGAATAAAGCAAAAACTGCGGAGAACGCACCACCAACACTTCAATGCATCAAGTGCAAGGAAATGGGGCATTATGCTAATAAATGCCCTAATCCAAGGGTTAGTGATGCTCGAAATGAGAAACCACTTAAGGCAAAGGAAAAAGGGAAGTCAGATGCGATCACTATTGGTGATGTTGAATATGAAAAAAATGTGGTGGAATGATTAAGTGTTTATGTAATGGGATTTCAAAATAGTATCATGGAACCTCATTTATGGTATTGTGGAATTCTGGAATATCTATGTATTGGTTTTCAATAATTATATGATACTGGAAACCAGGAAAAAAAAGTGATTGAAATATTTTTCGAAAGTAGATGATATTCGCATAATGAAGGGACAAGAAGATAATGAGATGTTTGATTGTATTCATGAGCTCATGATTGATATAAAAACTAAGTGATATCATGGTTTGAGACAGATGGAATGACCAATAATTCTATCACATGATCTACTAATACATCACGAATGACAAATTCAACTTCATTTCTTTAAGAGATGAAGTGGAAATTGTCCAAAGAACGACAAACTGTGAGACTATACAAAAATCAAGAAAGTATTTCTTCTAATTCCATTTTCATCAACTTTAGTGAAATGATATTGAAAACCAAAATGTTATCATAGTGCTCTTATATCTGATTAATCAGATGGTACCTTAGATCATCACAAATCAATAGCTTTGTGATTGTTGACTTTTCCATAGCCATGTTCTCTACCACTCTCCATCAGAACATGATGGTTAGATTTTTCTTGCATATCCATATTTTCACCTATGTTCTTCTACGTGGAATCCCCGTGATGAGTTAATTTTGGTAACCGTTACATTTCATACTTTAGTTTTTAAAAGCCATGTTTTGGTATTCCTTTTTACGATGTGGGTTTCTATTAAACAAACTTTCAAATAGTAAACCATTTATAACCCCGATGAATTTCGAGGGCGAAATTCATTTTAAGGGGGGTAGAATGTAACACCCCTAGATTTTATGAAACATATTCTTTTAATTTCATTAATGTCTTGTGTTTTATTCTACACCAAGATTACCTTGCGCTATACGCAACACCGTATTAGCTTGCAGTATACGCAACACTATTCTTGGATCGTGTTACACACAATTTTGATGATAGTGATTCTACGCAACATTGAGTATATATATATATATATATTCAATGTATAAATAAAATATGGTTGTATTCTGTTATACGAAACAACTAAGAATTTTTTCACAACACGCAACCCTGACTTGGCTTGCATTACACGCAATCGCAACCTTCCCCGATAGCGTGTGTTGTACGCAATACCGGGTTTTAATAAACAATGATATATTATTATAATATTGTCATGAACTAGCAGTTATGAATAGTATTAACTAAATTTTGAATTTTATAACATTATAATTCATCTTACACATTTTCTAGAACATGGTATAAGAACAAAATAAATTTTTCGGGTAAAATAAGTATTTTTTAAAAAATGCAGTTTTGCCGCCTTTTGATGGCGCACACACTTTAAATCTATTTTTTGAGTTGTTTATATGTTCAATTTTACAAAATAAAATTCTTCTATTGAATCAAGATATAAAAATTTACATTAGATAATGTTTTTATATTTTTCCAATAACTTTCATATTTTAATGAATAGTAAAAACCCACTATATTTTAATTAAAAACAACTTTTTTCATCATAATATCTTATGTGGTTAAATTATAATATTGAATGGTTTTAAAGTATAAATAGAATTTATTTTTACCATTTAATATAATTTATGTCTTTAGCATTGATTTTACCTTGAATTCGTAGGTTAAATCAATTCAATCTTTTGCAATGTTTTAAACAAAAACCCGTTTTCATTCGATAACAGGATTAATTTTAATTTAATTTCTGCAACTTCTGTGTATTGAATTTGAAAAAATGGATTTCATATTTGGAATCAGTGGGTCCAAATTATGTTAATAGGCTACTTTTTATTTTTGAGAATTATGAATAGTAACTACGGTAAATTTTATTTACCATAGTTAAAGGTAAATCGGGTAATTAAGGGTAAATATAATATTATAAAATTACCCTAACACATGCCTAAATTCTATTTGATGGCTAAAAGTAAAACCATATCAACTAAGGGTCTTATTAGATTCATTTTATGGACTTTTGACCCTGAAAATAATTTAATTCTTATTAAAACCAAAGAAAGTGACAACATGTCACTCTCTTAAAACTTATAAGTATAATAATTTTAACATAGTGATAAACCTAAAAAAACATAGAGCATGAATAGTCTCCAGAAATCTAAAAAAATTATCTACATCATGAGAATTTATTTAGAATTTTTTGGGATTAAATAATTATCATTAATTGTGACACAATAGTGATGCAGAAATTATTTATCTAGAGAAAAAATCAAGAATATAGTTTTTATTAAACTAATAGTGACCATAAAAGGAACTAAACCCTGACCAAAACTTATTGGTCATGTAAAGTTAAACCATAATAATCCAATGGTCGAATATTGGACCATTTTGATCCTTATAAATGCGATTATGACACTTATACTATTTTATTTTAAATGATTCCAAAGTTGTCACCTTCATAATTTAATAAAAATAACAATTTACATAATGTTATTTTAAGATGATAAATTATAGTAATAGTATTATTATAAAATTTAATATATTTATCTTCATCATAGTATTTTATTTTTAATTTTTATGCAACAAATAAGTATATTAAATAATTATAAAAAAATGTTGCAGTAATTTATTTATTAAGAGATAAACCAAATAAATGGTTTTAAAAATAATAAAATAAATACTATATGAACTATTTAATGTGGTAAACTACTTTTATAGAAACATATGACCTCTTATGATTCTATTAAAGCTTTTCTTTCGAACATATCTTCTATATATATTTTATTTAAATTCAAATAAATGAAAAGTGTCCAAATTGACACTATTGTTATTTTATAAAAATAATATATTATAAAATAGTTTAAAAATCACAAATATATTTAAAAATTATAAATTTATATTTATATTGTAGATAATGTTATAAAGTATCCAATTATGGACAATTGAAAACAAATAAGTAATTATTTTTTATAATTTAAATTTTAGAATGTTATTACCACAAATAAAATTAAATTGACTAAATAAGGATAAATCAAGTTAATAATGTTTAAAATAAATACCTAACATGTCTAAATTTGATTTTTTGATGATATTACAACCATATATCATCTAATATTCGGATATGAGTCATTTTTTGGAGGTTTTTACATGGGCTTAGATTTATTATAAATTAATATTTTTAAGAATTCCAAAGGTGCCCCTCTCCTCCCTTATAAAAGGGCACCCCCTCCCTCTCCTCCTCAAACCAATTTGAGCCTTCAAGCATGGCCAAACCATGAAAATTTCTTCTATACACTTCCCCAGAAACATCTTAGAGGTTCTGGTCTTTCTCAAAGACCAATTTTAGTGCCCTAAAAAGAGGTCTCAAAGAGGCGCTTCAAAGAAGAGGTAATGCCCGTTACCGATTCTTTCATCTTTATTTCTTCTTCCACTTCTTCTTCTTTAGTTTTTTCATCATGAAGTAATAACATCAGTATCACTAATATAATGATATGTTATTATATGTATGAAACATCTCTATTTCACCATATATCCATCCTACGGAAAAATAAATCACCGCGAGTGCGTATGTACGGAATACCGTCTCCACGCCGTGGTGTAATCTATATTCCACCACCACTTTACTTGGATGGGTATAATGGTGTACATAATAACTATATATGATTATTTTAAAGTGATATTGATTATTAAATAGTATACATACACTCCAATACAATTCCACGATCATGAGAACGATATCATCGCTCGTGCGTACGTACGGAATACCGTCTCCACGACGCGATGAGATTGATTCTCCACGTTAACCATTCATGAATGATTATAAAGTATATATAATAATTAATAATGAAATATATGACATAATAATGATTCTGGATTTATGTTTATATATATTTATGTCATCTACATAATTCCATTCAACTCAACAAGAAAAAAACAGTGTTCATGCGTACGTACGGTCTACCGTCTCCATGAATGGTGTATTTCTTTCCATTTACTGATCTATTATATATATATATATTCTGAATATATATTATATATAAATAATGGTTTATATTCTGGAATTAATTAATCATGATCTACGTAATCATATGAATAATTACAAATCAAAACACCGACGACAAAAGAAACGATTTTACCCAAAATACTCTTTAACATGGAATTTACAAACGAACAGGTAATATAAAGAAATAAGTTAACCATATATGATATAATAACAATGAGTATGGTTCTGGAATAAGTCAATGACATTATTTAAATCATTATACAAGAGGTTTGGACACATACGATGCAAATCGGACCTAAGGTAAGGGAAATATCACAATCTCTTTTTTATTCGAGATTTTTTATACTTTGGTATTTACTGGGGTGTATTTTATCATCCACACCCATGTTTCTTAAATATGTAAATTTATTTCCATCCACTTACAATTTTTTTTTAAAAATCCAATTTTACCCTTTGGTGAGTTTTTAGTAAAGGATATGAAAGGAATCTTTTGTCGTTTTTCGTACGAGGTACTTTTTGACTTTTCCGACAAAAGTATGAGAAGAATGTTTTTTTAACTCATATGGCATGAATGGATTTTTAAAACAATATTTCCAAGAAGATTCCTTTAAAATTTTTCAAGTTTATTTTTAATCAACTTCTTTTAGTTTATAATTGTACGACATGTTAATAAAGGAAAAGTGTTTTTGAAGTAGAAAGGATATTTTCCTCAAGAATGAAGTTCAAGTGTTTTATCAAAATTATTTTCCATATAAGATAATAAAGGGTTATGTTTTTATCCCTATTATTACATTGATTTGATTATTTTGTGCTGGAATTATTTTTATAAATTCCTTTATCGTATATGAATTGTTTTATGATGTCACGATGTTTAAGATTCCCATTTTTATTACATGGGTTATGCAATGATGTATGATTTATGATTCTGTGGCACAGATAAGAATGGTATCATTATGAGATGGGTGGGACCTATATCTCCCTCCAATGCATTGGGTAAATATTTTATATCTCATGAGATAGACATGGCTGGAACGGTAGGTTATACCAGTTCAGTGAAACTGGACTGAAACGAGGGTGACTCGGTTCAGAAATGGACTTTGTCCACTAAGATAGTCATGGAAATGAGTCTTGACTAATAAGAAATGATTTTCTATGATTATGTGTGTATTCCACAATGTTTCATGTTTTAAGTTATGATTATTGGGATTTCATTTCACTACTATGATTTATCCCATGTTATGAAATTATGCTCTCTTTTGCAGGTTAAGATTTCCAAAATGATATGTTCTTATGAATATGATGTGATTGATATTTATTTTGTTTACCCTTACTGAGAATTTGAGCTCACCCTTTTATGTTTTCTTTTCCCCAGGACATAAAGAAAGGTTTTAGGTAAAAAAGGGAAGATCTTTATGGGAGATATTGAAGATCTTTCACCACGATTAGAAGATTATATTCCGAGTTTCCAAAGACATTAAACTATTACGATCCTTGTGTCTGTGTTTTTGTTATGTATTAAGTATTCCGCAAAAGTAATGTAATGTCCATGTACGTCAAGCTCTGGGTTTCTACATATCATTTCCAAAGAGCTACTGGATTTGTGAAAAAAAAAGATAAAGACCCTTAATAGGGATGTGTTTTCCATGGGTGTGTGGCTTTTGACAGCATACGAAATTATTCGAGGAGCTCGTTGGAGAGTGAGAGCTAGATACAGGCTCAATATCCCCTCATTTTTTTGTAATTCGATCACTTTGGGGATAAAATACAAGAAGGATGTAACAATTTGATAACTCTATTTTTATTTGTATGACTTGAATTATATTTATAAATATCATCCAAGAAAGGTGATCAGACATCTTTTGATTTTGAGGCCCCAAGTGTTAGAAATTAATTTTATTAAAATATTATATATATTTTATATCACATTTGAAAAGTTTTTCAAAAGTAATGGAATATCTACTGAATGAATTCCTAGATAAAAAATTAGATATAGGGGATGGATCATGAGTGAAGGTTTATAATGGGATAGACCTAATGTTGGTTGGTTCCATATGTTTGGATGATACTTTCATTGGCAGATACATTAATTGAATTTATAAATTCTTTCATTTGATTAATTCATTTATTCCAAAAACCAATTTTACTCTTTAAATAATTTTATAGAAAATATGTAGGGTTAGCTACATAACCCTAGGAACATTTAATGTATGATTCCACTGTTCTCCATTGGATGATCTATATAGGATGATAAATGTTTCCCGAATTAAGGTGGAATGATATACATCAACTGAAATGGATCTTCCCCAATGCTTATGAACACCTTCATTACAAAAAAAAATATCCAATATCGAGGTAGGGATCACCATTAATGGTTTCCACTACATTGATAAAATATTTTTTCATAGATTATAATATTATTTTGATTATTATTTTTTTCTCCCATCATATGATCCCTTTTGAATGAATATTTTTTTATTCAATTGTAATATTATCATTCCTTTATTTCACGCCCATTATCTCTGATTAAGAAAAATTTGTACAAGAATTATTGAAAAAATATTTTCCCACTTTTTCATTATTATTTTCTCTTATATTTATTTATGATCATAAATATTGTTGTATGAGGTCATGGTTCTACTTTTTCAGGAAGGTTAGGGAATGAAAGAACCCCCATATTTATTGAAGATGTGTATATGATGCATTAATTGGTGTATGTTCATAGATCAGGATGGATTGTGGGTAGTGAGGATGAATTCCTGGATCTTTTATTTTTTGTAGTGATGGCAGGGTCATAGAATGCACATAGGATGTGCTACATGTTTCCAACAGAACATCAGATTACAATTTCATGCCAATGGATGTTCAAAATCAACATCATGAGGAGATTTCCTCCGATTTTAGGTGTATTTTACAGTGGATTTGATAAATTCATGATGATCCAATATTCCGTGAAAATATATATATAAAAGGAATGTACTACGATGAAAAAAATAATTGTGGCATGGTTTTTATGGAAGATTGGTTGTTGTGTTGTAGTTGAATATCACATGTCATGTGGAGGGACCACACATTATGTGACCCTTAGCTATTAGACTCTATGTATATAGAGGGTAGAATCCCATGAGCCCATGTGGCCCAACATACAATGTACAATGATGCATATTCTATGTAATTCATTGCGCACATAGGCATGGGAAGATGGAACACACTGAGTGTTAGCCTAACCCTGAATCACCATTTCTATCATGGGACACTTCTTGTACTGGCATAGGGCTAATGTACATGATCACATCCATGATCACAAGAGTAGGACCCAGGTGGATGAGACACACAATGTAGTACAATTAAAACCCATGCATTACTACGTGGCTTTAAATCATTGTATTGGTGAGAAATTTTCAATAGTAAGGAGTGGGGCCACACACGGTGTGGACCAATTACACATCATGTACATCTTGAGAATTTTCTACATATCGTATCGCCTTTGTTTTGACTCATATTTTTTTTTACCATGGGTAGTCTATCCAATATGTTTTTACTGTATAATGGATTGGGTATTTCATAGTGGATTTTGACATATGATGTGATATTTTTCAAGCATTATGCTTCATTATTTTGTGATAAACAATGGTAGTAGTCAGGCATGATCATCAGAGATAGTACGGGGTTTCAAATCTGGCATACATATCATGCTAGCATGAGTGTAGCCCTTAAATTGTATGTAGGTATGGTTTTACAAAATATTTATTGAAACTATCTTATTGTATAATTTCATGGTTCCATTACCTACTTGGTGGAAACCTCCTATAATATTATGGAATGAGTCCTCTACCTATTTCATGGATGTCTCTTTTATTAATAGGCCATGGGTCATCTACATATTGAGTGAAACCATCTTGTTTTATCATATCATGGTTCTTATACATATTGATTGGAACCCTTCCATTATACCACTATTTTGGTCCTCTAACTATTGAGTGGAACTCTCCTTTTGTACCATGGCATGGGTCCTCTACCTATTGAGTGAAACCCTCTCATTATATTAGGGTATAGATCCTCTAACTATTGAGTACCACACTCCTATTGTATCAGGGTATGATTCCTCAACTTGGAGATTGTACCCCACTAGGCTATGGTGTAGTAGAGAGGTGTGGACCCACATTTTGAATTCTATGAAAAGGGACGTGAGAATATAGGCATCATTGATGGACATTTTAGAATAGTTTGAAAACACATTATTGAGTTGGGTTTCCAGATGGAGATCACCTTTCTCTATTGTCAATATTTATTAAATGAGCATATATATATCTTAATTGATGGGTTTCTTTTGTTTCTTGGTTGAGATTGATATTACTACTTCTATCATGTCTTATATTTCCCCTTACAATTTTTAGGGTGTCCTACTGGGTATGCATATACACATCCCAATATAGACTTTAACCATACATTTCATGTTTTATATAGATGATAGAGTGGTTGGAGGTTATTTCAGAGGTTCCTAGTTATAACTAAGTGTATTTGACCATGTAATTTGTTTTGGGTTTTGTGATCTATATTCATTCACTATCATCATTTCATTTTTAGTTTTAGTCTTGTTGGGACAACTTTTCTATTTGGGTGTGTATTTTTTCCCTTTCATTTTGGTTTAACTTATCACACTCTCTTCTATTACCTAGTGGTTATACAATAGAAATTTTTTATTATTTAAGATGGGTAATATTTTTTGGGACCCCATCACACAAAATATGATGTCACAAAAGTTATTTTTTTGTGAAATTATTTATTTAAAACTACATTTTTCAATGGGTCTCCTTCCTGTCGCAAATTTTTTTATCCCAGATCATTAATATAGGTATTTGCGATAGTGAAAGTGAACCATTGAAAAATGTATTTAGTACAGGAATACATCCCATCATAAATAATTTAATGTAAAAAACAAATTAATAACATAAACAAATTATAAATTAAAATGAATTAATTAATTAATGAATTAATAAACTATGACGTAAACAAATGAAAGAATAAAAATATTAAACAAAATATTTACATTAATATATATATATATATATAATAGATGTGTACATCACTATGGAGGGGTGTATGATGGGGAGAGTCATCATGAATAGGAGGATGGGGAACCACATCCCAACAACCATAGTTATCCATCGCATATACTCCACTATATGATCATGAAACTGTGGATGTTGTCAACACATCTCCTAACGCTAGTACTCATGATATCGACCGCGCTCTTTCTTATCTATATGCATGACATATATAACCTCACATTATGATTTTAGCTTCTCCACATACTATGTGGCCAATGATGATGACTCTACATGGGCTCCCATTGTATTGGATGTTGTCCATGAAAAAATAACACAATAACAATCATCTGTCAATTAAGAAATGACAACAACCAATCAACCCCTCTCGAAAGCATACTGTGTCACCTATATCCATCCCGCATCATCAAATTCTTCTGTACTTGTGGATTAAAACACTATCTCACCATGAATCTCATCCTATGTCTGAGAAATATAATCCTCATATGAATACATCAATTTAAATTTAAAAATAAAATAGTTAAAAATATTATTTTTAGTAAACTTTAAAACTCAAAAAACAAATTATACGGACCACAATCTGACACTAGCAGCCACCCACAATCTCTCTATTGACTAAATAATTTTACATCCTAACATAGACATAAAACTAAAAAATATTAGGATATTCAACTAGGCATATGGGTATATAATAAACCATTTACAATTAAATATATATAAATTTTTAATGAAATTACATACAATACATTATCGATGTGTACAAAATTTTTGATTACTAGCTCAATGTGTCACCTCCTTATTTCCCCAGTTTGGTCTACCTAATGATTCCCTCCACTGAAAAATATCACCTTTATTGTATAAAAACAATTCATTCCAGACCTACGATGATATGTAAACTGGTTGTTTGGATTAGCACCACTAATCAAAATCCATGACTCCCCTATTATTCATGGTTTTCATCCCCAGATTGTGCAATAAAAGGAAGAAAACAATCACATAGAAAGACCTCACAGGAATCCCAGATAGAATTTTTCATACTATCAATGAAAGGACATATAAATCCATAAAAATATTTAATAATATCAATTCAATAAACAATTACAAAAAATTAGAAAATACAATTATTTATTTATGTATCATCCAATTATCAAACATGCATTGTCAAACATCAATGGGAATCATATCCCACATCACCCTTGCTCCAAAAAAAAATATTTAAGAATACTTGCGCTACCCTGTCCAACAACAATATGTGTAAATATTTGAAAAAAAATCAAACCATTATTACAGAAATTATTTAATTAAAAGTGAATAAAAATAAGTAAAATAGACAACTGAATGTACATCGGTCTATATGAAACAAGCTCAAGGCTTGGATGTCACTTGGGAATTGGGTCGGAATCATCAATCTCAGCTATCTAAATCATGAAAATAATTTTGTTATCAAATAATTGAAAATGAGTATTATATATATATATATGTTGAAAGTAACTAACACATAATTACATTTTCCGTTATCATCATCATCATGTTCGTATATCAAATTTTCCATTTATCTATCTTTATCCTCAATATCATTGATTTCCACAACAAATTTGAAATAATCATTACATGTTAATTAAAATTCATTTGTCACATCATCATCATCATTTCAACCATTAACATATAACGGTGGGGTGTCATCATCGATATTCGTGTCTCTTCCCATGCGACACCCACATCTTGAGTTCGATCCATGTACCCAATGTTATTTTCAATTGTCTATTTTACATAATTTTTATTTGTATTAATTATTATACATGAGTACTATATTTTTGGTCATTAAATATTCCTAGATAAACACATATAGTTATTGGACATGTGAGTGTTATTTTTACGAACTTATTATCTATAGTATGGGTGACATGGGACCAGATTCCCAATGATGTTCGACTCTGTATGTTTGATCATTGGATGGTTCATAAATAAATAACAATTATTTTGAAATTTATTTATTTATTAACTTTATATTATTAATTATAGATAGGGTTTATTATAAATCGTCGATGATAGAATGAAAAATTCTATCCGGGAGGCCTGAGAGGTCTTTATGTGTGATCGTTGTCAGTACTTTTGACACAATATATGGAGGAAAACCTTGAAGAAAGCAAGAGACATAGATTTTGATTATTCTTGATTATCCCACTGACTGGATTAAAAGTGTCTATTGTATAGGATAGATTATGTTCATACAATATTGAATATTTTTTTTAGAGGTGGGAATCATTAGGTCTGTAGAACTGAGGGAAGCGAGAGGTTACATATTCAGATGGTAGTTGAACATTCAATAGATATCGATGACATATGGTAAGTAATTTTTTTAAAAAAAAATTATAATTTTAATTGTAAACTATTTATTATATAACAATATAGACAGTTAGCATCCTAATATTATAGTGTTTGATTTCTACAATTAGATGTACTATAATACTCTCATTGGAGATATTCTTGGTTTTCACCAGTGTCAGATTATGCTCAGTATAATCTCTTTTTTGGGTTTTAATTCATAAATAAAATAATATTTTAACTGTAACAGTTTCAAATTGAAATTGATGGAGACATATGAAGATGATACATCTAAAAAATATGATGAGATTCAAGATGAGACCGAGTGTTAGGCTACTAGTGCATCCAGATTTGATGACACAACATTGATAGAGGCGGCACAATATGATTTTGATAAGGTTTGAGTGGTTGGAGTCAGTTATCGATTGGCGACTAATAGTTTTTATGGAGTTATTACGTGGTCAGTGTCTAGATTGAGGGAATATCATGGTGAGCCATCACAATCAACCACACATAATGAGAAGCAGCTACAAGCATTATGCGAGGTTATAGAGGTCGTATATATTTAGAAATAAGAGCCGTATCAATAGTACATACCTTAGTAGCCAGATATCTGATGACAACACCAATAACAACATGATTATATGGTGGTGTACATGTGATTATTTGATTAGGTTGTTGGTATTGACTTCCCTCCTCCTCTTCTTGTGGATGATCCTCCCCCTCTCCTACCCATTTTACGATAATGTAATCATTTATTATTATTATATTTGAATATAAATATTTTCTATAATATTTTTATTATTTAAATTATTTATAATTTTATTTAATATTTTCTTTTAATATTTTAATTTTCAATATTTTATGCATTTTCTTATTATTCAATTTTTTTTTATTTTTTTTATTTATTTTCTACATGATATAGTTTCCTCATAAATACATTATTGTGATTGATCACTTGGACAACTATAAATACCAAATAAAATATATAGTTAAAAACTATTTCTGATGGGAAGGCATCCCATAAAAAATATAGTTTACTAGAATGGTACAACAAATAAAACATCGTTTATGAAATTGTTTTTTTCAATAGGGTCCCATCGTAAATTCCCCATCACATATGTAGTTATATTTCCTAATAAAGTCTCTTGAAAAAAGATGTATTCATGATGTTTCACTAGAAAATATATTTATATAAACAATTTCTCCACATAAATTTAAATATATACACACACACACACACATACACATTCCCCCTACGGTTAGTGGGGGTGGTGTTGGGGGTTTGGGGTGTGGCCGCAAGGTTGAGTCCCCAGGTAAGCGATTTATTTATAGTTTTATTTGGAGCTTTGTGTGCCCCCTCGTGCGTTACACACCAGTAGCCATCTGTGATTGACAAAACTCCTTATGTACATAGTCTACAGTCCATAGTCCATATTTTGCAGTCTGTAGTATACTCTCATCTTCTATTTTCTACCATCTTCATTCTGCAGTCCTCCACCATTCTCTTGACAAACAGCTTTCAGAAGCTGCCCAACCCCTCACATGGCGAACCTACAACCTCATTGGCATGTGGAATAATCTAATATGACCCCAATGGTGTGACTCTCCTCCACTATCAATGTTTAGTGAGGAATCCAATATCCTCTACAATTATTTCACAATTTACCTTATTGATTGATTTTTAATAACCCTAGGCTTGAGATTGGTTGATTTTATTTTTTTCATTTGTTGTGAATCTATTATTTATGGTATATTGTTTTGATATTGGAAATTCTAGCTATATTACCACTATATTGAAGTAGTTTATTTCATTTACTAATATTTACATTTTATAATTATGTATTGATTTATTGTTTTATTTTGTTTCAATTTATGATTACTCTACGTTTTTTCTTCTATTTAAATTCTGATTTATATGGAAACCCCATCTTGGTCATTTGGTTCCCTTTATGTTATAAACCAATTTTGATTATATATGAAATTATAATATTTTATATTGAATTATTTCATTTTTATTGGTTAATGGTTATTTATGTTGTAAACATTTCATTATGTTAGCAATTTAAAAAACTATAATTCCTATTAAAAATAAAGGGTGGTTCTGCATCAAAACAATCATTTTTTTTTCATTTTGATATATTTTGGTTGAAAAATAAATTATACATTAAAATATAAAACACAATTAATTATATTACAATTTTATCTTACAATTATTTTTTTGGTATTTTTGTTCAATTTTTTTTGACATATTACATGTTGATAAAAAAATCATCCATTGATTTTATACATATTTTATTTGTTAATAGTTGTTCAATCATTCAAAAAATAATTATAAGTCATTGATTTAGAATCTATGTTACACTATTGAATAT
This sequence comes from Viscum album, assembly GCA_963277665.1. NCBI lineage: Eukaryota > Viridiplantae > Streptophyta > Magnoliopsida > Santalales > Viscaceae > Viscum > Viscum album. The sequence goes on from OY728137.1 coordinate 1,937,727,231, forward strand.
TGATATGGTTTAATTGAATTTTAAGACATTGCATTTTCCAAAAGTAGTGGTGTAGTGAAAACAATTTCCCCTGTTTTAAATGAATGTCTAAAAATTGAGAAATTAGAGAAGAGGACTATGAATATTAAATAGTTAAACCATTTACAATTGGTTATACTATTCGTATTAGGCATGTTGATAAATTTTCAAAAAAATTAATAGTTGATCCACATCAAACTCAACATGACAATAATGATATAAATATTGATATAGACCAATATGTTCAATATTATTAATGATGCATTAGGTCATTTTTCTCAAAATGAATGTCATGTGGGGGCAGGGTAATATTAGGTTTTTCTAAAAATGGTTGACGATTGAAATGACTATTTTAAAATACTGAAGGAAAAACAATAAACTCTTTATAAAGGATATAAAAAAAATTCCAATCATTCTTTCTTGGTTAAATTATATCATATAAAATGATTGTCTATTATATGTAATAAGGTAATGTCAATGATATTTTATTTTTTTTTCAAATCCATTTGAGAAGGCTCATATTCCCCCTTGTTTTTAATTTTTCAAGAAAATCACTATGATAATAGGACATAATTATACAAAAATACATGTATGTCAAAAAGATTTCATGTTATATTTCAGAGATAAAGCAGATAGAGAAACCTAAAAGAATTTAAATATGTTTAAATGGAATCCATGGGGATGTGGAAAATATAAAAACAAAAAAAGAATAAGTTACCTACAAAAGTTTTTAGATATTTTTCTTGATTTCATGATTTACAATATTGTTTGTTTCATCTAAAAAATCTAAGCAGAAGAAAAAGAATGCATCTGAATGTAATGATGATTGTGTACCAATAATTCCATGGGAATATGAAGCATGGGTGAAATTTGATAACATGCATCATAAATTTTCATTAAACCCTTAAAATGTACATCTTAAGTTATCTACTGATGGATTTAATCCATTTTGGAAATTTATGTAGGAGTTATAGAATTTTGCTTGTTGTAATCACGAACTATAATATACATCCATTGATGTTTGGGAAACAAATACCATACATTCATTCAATGATAATTCCTAATAAATGGGCTTTAGGAAATTATATTGATGTATATCTTTAGCAATTAATAGTAAAATTGAATGTGTTGTGGGATACATGTGTAAACTATTTTTTTCTTTTAGGAATGAGGTGTTTATCATGTGTTAACCATTGTTATGAATTATTAGAGATTTTACAGGGATTGGGAGTTTATCTTGATGGAACACACATAATAGACTAGATTCTTTATCTTTGAATTATTACTCATCTCCCTCAAGACATCCGCATAGTAAAATTTCAAATTCAAGGGTCATCATCGGTTTTTGAAACTTGTAAATAATTTTAGGACAACCCAAAAGAGATTTCACAGAACAATTGAAAGTAGAAATTTACCTATTGAATTAATGGGTGCAGAAATCTTTATCCACGTTGAGAATGTTAATAACATATTTATGGAACAACTAATAGTCGATAGAGAGTTAAAAATACAATGAATAAATACCGAAATTCAACATGAAACAAAATTATGCTGGAAAAAAGAGTGTATTATTTTAACTACGATACTGGGTGAATAACTTATTACCTCATATTTTTGTTTTAATTTATATTGAAGTAGTTTATCTGAAAATGTTATATTTACACTATTGAAGAAATCTTGTAAATCAATAAATAACATAAATCCTTGAATGGACTTACATGAAATATAAACTAGGAACGATTTTTTGGCATGATGAATATGAAAGATTTCTCCCTACCATGATTACCTTAATAGACGCAAATAAGGATATTTTTATGAAGTTATTTAAAAATCTAATAGTTATAGGTGGATATTCTTATATCATAAATGGGAATATTTATGTAATTAAATGAATAATTGGAGGGATAAATATTCACGAATCACACATTTTGATGTAACAATGTTTGATTTTGGCCATGAAGTGGAAACATCCTAAGCATGTATCTACACATTTAATTAAATTAATTTCATTCATAAAACAAATAATTAATAGGGTGAAAGTTTTCAGTGAAAATGGTCTTCTCAAGGAACAAGCTGTTACTTTTTGTAACCATTTTGAAAATGTTATATGCACCTTCATTTTTCATAGTGTATTTTCATTTAACCATACAATCAGTTGATAAAGTGAAATCAAGAGGACCCATTCGATATCGATTGGTGTATCCCGTAGAGAGGTAAATAAATAGCCATGTATCTTCAATATGTTTTTTTTACGTTGTTTATATTTTTTTCTTTTTTCTTGCATTTTTTCTATTATGTACTATTGGAGACTAAATTACTATTTACATAATATAACTCAACCATAAGAAACAATATCCAAGGGTTACATGTCCCAAGAGGATTTATCAATTTTCTCATGGTTTTAAGATGGAAATTTGAATGATTTTAATCATTCTAGACATGTTAATGATCTACCTGATGAGGGTTCTTCTACTTATATTCCATATTACCTAAAAAGAATGTACAATAGAAGTTTTTGTTATTTTACTCTTTATCTATTCAAAATGATACAAGAATATAATCATGTTCTGAATAATTTTTCAGTCGTAGATCAATTCATATTGTAAGAAATGTGAGAATGTGAATTTATTACAAATTGGAACATCATATTATCTTATTTACATTACATGGGTAATTTAGAGATATTATGCATATAAAATAGTGATTCTATACACGTTATTATACTGTGATAGACAGGGAGGTCCACAATGAGGTTTTGAATGTTTTTTCAGAAGTTTCTAGATTGTTATGACTTATTATTGGTTTTAAATTTCTGTTATTACATATTATTTAAAATTTTTCATAAAAATTAGTGATGCGTGTAATTATATTCCAGTTGACCTAGATTATTTAGGTTTCGATCCTATTAATTATGCCTAGAAGTTATCATACATATGATGCTACTGGATTCATATTTCTCACTATAAAACAAGACCAAGACCATCATACTAAAAATCATGTTGGGTTTGGTACATTTGGAAGGAGTTATGAAATTAGATGTGATGATCATATTAAATTCGGAAGCATTCATTACTATAGAATTCTTGTAGATATTATAGATACAATCTATCATAGAAAATTTGATCTGATGTAATGGAATGAACCTCTCTGGTCCATTACTTTGTGAATGTATGGTGTTTGAGGTGTTTTGGTAGGTAAAGGTGACATAACCCCAAAATGGTTCAAAATTTCCAATTCCGTGAACAGTTCCATCGGTGAACAGTTCTACCGTTAAAAGATAATGGTAGGTGAACAGAATTCTATTTGTGAGGATTTAGTGAATAATGTTCTATCAGTAAGGATTTAGTGAATAGTGTTCTATTAGTGAGGTTCAGTGAACAATGTTTTATAAGTGAAGATTTAGTGAACAGTGTTCTATCAGTGAGGATTTTGTGAACATTGTTCTATCAGTGAGGATTTAGTGAAAAATGTTCTATTAGTGAGGATTTAGTGAACAGTGTTCTATCAGTGAGGATTAAGTGAACAATTTTCTATCAGGGAGGATTTAGTGAAAAATGTTCTATTAGTGAGGATTTAGTGAACACTGTTCTATCTGTGAGGATTTAGTGAACATTGTTCTATCAGTGAGCTCTAACGGCGGACTTCTATCATTGGACTTTGAACAGTGTTTCCAGCATCTTACAGTTTCACCCATTTGATGTTTCCTTTGACGTAAAATACATTTAAAGCCTTATTTTATGGACTCTTAAGGCTTATTCAAAAACCAAAGATCCTATATTAATTTTTCATATGCCTCGGTATGTTTATAATTATTCATACCGTGTGGGTTAATGCGATCTACTTTTAATGGGGAATTATGTGTATCTTAAACCGTCTCCCCATTAAATATTCTAAAGGGAAAAGATATCATCCTCCATTGTTCATCCTATTTGTTCTCGGCTATGAGATGCAATAACCCATTAATCCTTTCTGTAGTAGATTCACAATCAAACTTTACTCCTCTGATTGGTTCCGCTCTGTTTTGATGCAACCAAGCTATATCGGTCAATCTTCGATATAATATAAGTTTTATAGTCATTCCTTTGGGGATCATCTCCTCCTGTTTTACCATTCCATGTTATAGCATGTAATATCCATATATATAATACTAATTTTTTAAACACACACACAAACACAGATATATATATATATATTGATATGTAAAATTATATAAATATATATAATATTACTTTTTTAAATACTGAAATCTATTTTCGTATATATATATATATTACATAATAAAAAGTTATGTTAAATATTGGTTTAGGTGACTTAGTCCAGTAATTTTGAATAATCATGCAATTTGGTTGTTCAAGTTCTTCCTGATGCAAAATTCTTGCTTGGAATGCGTGGAAGGGTCCTAGTTGGGAGATCTTGAGGTAGAGGTCTGGAGAGACCGAGTTGTTTGTGGCGAAGCCCCAGATGGTTGGACAAAGGATGAACAACCCCGAGTGTTGTATCATGGAAGGCATTTTGATCTTTCGTTGATGTGCGAGATGGTTCTTAAAGAGTGCGTAGTTCACCTTTAGCAGTGCATCCTGGCGTGCCAATTATGTACCGAGACTTGAGAATCCATTTTTCGTGGCTTGGGATGAATCCTGTGATTGTGGAGTTTGTGTCTCGATGTTTAGTCCTCCAGAAGGTGAGGGCCAAACACCGTGTTCTTGGTGGTCTTCTCATTCCATTAGAGATTCTTATGTGGAAGTGGGAGGACATCTCAATGGACATTATTACTGGTTTACCTCGAGCTCTGAGAAGAAATGGTGCTATTTGGGTGGTAGTGTAGTGTTTAACAAAATCGGCCAACTATATAGGAATCAAGGATTTAGTCTCAGTGGATGTTTTGTTGAGGCAGTATCTAGAGGAGGTGGAGTTCGCTTACAATAAAAGTTTTACTCCACCATTGGTATGACACCGTTTGAAGCCTTGTATGTCCAACCTTGACGTTTTCTATTGTGCTGGACTGGGGTTGGACAATCAGCAATTCTCGGACCAGAACTAGGGCAGAATACAACAGAGATGGTCCAGGTGATTCGTGAGAGGATGCAGACAGCCCAAGATCATCAGAAATCAAATACTGATCAAAGAATGAGGCCCTTAGAGTTTAATGTTGAGGATCATGTGTTTCCGATGGTGACTCCCCATCATGGGAAATGAAGGTTTTTTCGTGGAATAAAGCTTTCTCTCCTGTTTGTTGGGCCTTTAGAGGTGTTAGCTTGTGTTGGAGATGTGGCGTATCGAGTACAACTTCCCCCATAGATGAGTCGGATACATGATGTTGTCCATGTATCATAGCTACATCATTATCTTCATGATGACTCTCAAATTATCGATGGAGGATAGATCGATGTTGATGATGATGCAACCTTTGACGAGCGACCTATGGAGATCCAAGATCGCATGAAGAAGGTGTTTCATAGGCATTCTATTCTCGTAGTTTGTGTCTTGTGGAAACACAATGGAATGGAGGAGAGTACCTTGGAACGTGAGCCATAGATATGTGATTAGTATAAAGAGTTGTTTGATGTTTAACTCTTTTCATGTAACAATGTTCCCTTTGGGGGTAGACCTTTCAATTTTTATTTATGAATTTATTTTGTTGCTTTTTTGGATTGCTCTCTTTTGAGAGGTATCTCGATGGGTGGTTATTCGGAACCCTTTTCTTCTTTTTGTGTCTTTAGGATGGTTTTAAATTCTTGAGGACAAGAATGTTTTGTGAGGTACCTGATGTAATGGCCAGGACCTCTCCAGTCCACTACTTTGTGAATATATGGTGTTTGAGGTGTCCTAGTTGGTCAAGGTGACATATCCCCAACATTTTTCCAAATTTCCAATCTTGTGAATAGTTCCATCAGGGAATAGTTCTACCAGTAACCTATAATGGTAGGTGAATAGTGTTCTATCAGTGAGGATTTAGTGAACAGTGTCCTATCAGTGAGGTTCTGTGAATAGTGTTCTATCAGTGAGGTTCACGGAATAATGTTCTATCATTGAGGATTTTGTGAGAAGTGTTCTATCAGTGAGGATTTAGTGAACAGTGTTCTATCTATGAGGATTTAGTGAACACTGCTCTATCATTGAGGATTTAGTGAACAATTTTCTATTAGTGAGGATTTAGTGAACAATGTTCTATAAGTGAGGATTTAGTGAACATTGTTCTATCAGTGAGGATTTAGTGAACAATGTTTTATCAGTGAGGATTATGTGAACAATGTTCTATCAGTGAGGATCCAGCGAATAGTGTTCTATCAGTGAGCTCTAATAGTGGACTTCTAACTGAGGACTTTTAACAGGGTACTTCTAATAGCGGGCATCTATCATGGTACTTCTATCAACGAACTTCTAATAGCAGACTTCTAATAGAAGACTTCTAATAGGGGACTTCTAACAGTGGACTTCTAACAGCGGACTTTAAACAATGTTTCCATCTTCTTACAATTTTTCCCATTTTACATTATATTTGATGTAAAATACATTTGAAGCCTTATTTTATGGACTCTTATGGATGATTCAAAAACTATAGATCCTGTATTAATTATTCTTGTGTCTCGGGAAGTTTTTACATGGTCAACCCAGGTGGGTTAATGTGATCCTTTTTTAATGGGGAATTAAGCTTATCTTAAACTTTTTCCACATTAAATATTCAAAAGGGACAATTTATAATCCTCCCTTGTTCATCCTCTATGTTCTCATCTATGAGATGCAAGAACACTTCAATCCTTCCCATCGGATTTGAACAATCAAACATTACTCTTAGGATTGGTTCCACTATGTTTTTATGCAACCGAGATATATCGGTCAATGTTCGATATAAGGTATGTTTTATAGTCGTTCCTTTGGGGATCATCTCCTCCCGTTTCACCATTCCATGTTATAGAATTTAATTTCCATGCTTCTATTTGGGATTTTTCTTGGGGTTTGGTTGGTGTTGTCTTACCATGGCATCCTCGGGTGGATGCAGTTGTCGTGAGAGGACGATCGTGACCCGCTGTGTGGATAAAGAACGTGGGGAAATGATTGAGGTAGGGGATTTCTTGCTTCTCTTCTTTTACGTGTAACTGTATTGTTAGCACGTTCAATCCCACTAGATGAAAATGGAATTGAAATAATAAATATTTTAACCAGATAAATAAATAGATATCAATCGTATGTTATTGAATCTTGTTTTTCTAGATAGTGTGATATCTATGCTTGTTTTGGTTTGCTGTTTGTTCTTGATGGAAATCGGTAAAGAATGTAAAACATGATTTATTGATTATTTTTGGATAAAGATAAAGAGTCATGAAAACGAATCTAGTTCTTGTTGTCTTTTGATGTTAATGAAATTAGTGCAGTAAGCATGATAATTTATTTGTGATAACTTACTGGTTAGGTTTCCCGAAATTCGAACCAATGAATAATAAGTTGGTTAATTCAAGATTTATTAATGAACTTGTGGTTGTTAAAAGATAATTTATTGTAGGGTTCCGAGTTACCCTATTGTTTGATTAAGGTCCAAGAGCACAATTGTGAAGATGTTTGTTTAACTTCTTCTTCTGTTTTAAAGTGATCATGGATGGTTGTGGTAATATGTGTAGCCATGGTTGCCCTTTTGGTTGTGGAAGAAGATGACTCCTAGAGTGGCAAGATGCATCAGTTTGTCCTTTTGGGTGTCTGGGAAGACACCAGGGATGATGGAATGGAGTGGATGTGATTATTTGATTCTTGGTAATTTTGATTAGGTATTTATCTTCTTTAATTTTCACCACTACTCAAGGCAGCTGGTCTTACATAGCCTTCTTCCGAAAGAGGCGAAGACACACAGGGTATGCCACGTTCATTCCATGTTTATCATCTCAGTGAAGTGTGGGTATATGCCTTTGATATAAGCTGCAAAGACCAAATAGGTAGTACATCTACCAACTGTGTTTGTCCCGCATCTATTTAGTAGAATAAAATTTTTCTCTAGAATGCGTGGGAATGTGGGAAATTTATTGTATAATGAATAATTGAATAAATGGAGTTAACCCATTGGGATAGAGATGCTGGAACATAATGATGAGGTTGTAATTTTTGAAGGAACAATTGACTTTGGGTGTGATGCTAATGAACTTTAATGTGGAATTGTTTATGGTTAATTAATGTTGAATGAATTAATTAATGTACAATGGAACTAATGAAAAGGGAATGAAGTAATCTAATAATCCTCTTTAAATGGTTCTGTGCTTATAGGATACCTAGTCTTAGAAGTAGCAGCCCGGAGTCTGAGAGACGTTATCTGCAGTTGTGTCTTAGACTAGGCAATGCCCATAGTTTGGTTGTGAGATATAATATATCCTGTAATTTTTTTGTTTCTATACACTACTCCACCCTGTCAGTAAGGGAAACTGACACCCCAAGGATTCTGAGCCTTGGGGGTATTTTCCCTAACATTCTGGTGGGAGGATGGATAGCCGACTACCCCTTTGGCCCCACTCTCTTATCTTGGTAGTTACTGGTGCTAGAAGGCACATTAGATAGTTTTCCCCATATAAGTGTGTAAAGGGCTGTAATTTCTTGTCGTTATTCACACACATATATTCTAGATATAGTTTTGTAGGTAATATTATAGGTGTAACGTGTATAGGTTGTGATGGCTTGAGTATCCGTACTCGGTGTATGGGATGTAATGGCTTGAGGTATAATACACGATGTATGATACACATTATGCAAGTTGTGGTGGCTCCCAGAAACTACATGGTAACTTTAGGGTGTGGACGCGGTGGTTTTGTTGCATGAGGTGCATATTGTGGTTCTTCTCCTAGGTGTCAGCGGGCAATCCATTTTAGAGAGAGATGCTCAGGACGTGTGACATTGGGGAAAGCAGAAAACTAGTGGGGAAGTAGTAGAGGGGTACCCATGATATTCATTATTATATGATATATTATTGTCTACGTTACTTGGTGAGAGTATCCATGGTGAGATTGGGAACTTAGTATACCTGTTTAGGTGATAAGTTAGTTTCACTTGTTGTTCACTGTGCTTTAGTATTCTTTCATTTCTTTGCACGAGAGGCTTCATGAAGCATCCAACTGAGTATAGTGTTTTACTCATCCTATGTATATATAATTTATTTTTTCAGGTCACATGGAAATGGTTGGAGATCAAGCTGGTTTCTACTAGCTTGGGTTTGTAGGAGCTGTTCGGGCTTGTGGTTTCTTCTGTTTTTACTATCTTTTGGGTACCTACAGTTTTTACCATTTCAGTTGAAGTGATTTTCATTACATTACATACATGCACTTGGGTTCCTATTATATTTGAGTTCTGAGTTGGAGTTGGTTGGTGTCTATCATATCTCTCACTTCCGCATGTGTTCTCTTAGAGGGTAATGCCTCTCATTTGTGTCAAAACTATACCCTCTGTGCTAGTCGCCAACCCGGGGCCTACTGGAGGCGGGACTCGAGGGTTATTATCTCCCTTTTCACATTGTCGACCCATGAGGGGTACATATTATGGGGAGGGGGTCGTGACAGAGTGGTATCAGAGGTCTGTATTAAGGATATGATGGATTTTGGTGTTAGGAACAGGTGAGTTTGCATGGGTTGGTAGGGAAACCGTGTCATTCATGTTTTTCAAGTGAGGTAAACACTGGTGACCGACAGAGACATATGCATTTATGGGCCCCTATGATCTTATATACGGACCTTTTAGTTTACAATGGAAACTAAACAGGGTGATACTAGTTGCAGGGTAGAGACCTAGGAAAGGATAATTCATCATTCTTATTTGTGAATGTGTTTGAATGGGTAAACCTTGTGATGGGATAACCTAAAATCAATGAATGAAAACAATTAATTAATTAATATTGATTCTTCAATTTTCCATGTTTTGGATCTCTAACAGTTTGTTATTTTACAGGTATGGATCCAGGTGGACGTCCTCGTCAGGTTTGTTAAAAAATGTTCAGTAGGATATTCCAGCAGATCGTTGTAGGGTAGAGGTTGATGACGACGACACTTGGAGGAAGAAACTATGAGAGCTTCAGTTCCATAGTATGCTAACGTACAAGGGCTCCGTTTCATATGCAGTCACAGAAGACTAGTTAGAGGATTTCGAGATCATCTTCAGTTTGATTTATTCTTGGAAGTAGCACTGGGTGTACTTAGTTGTGACGATTCTACATGGAACAACAAGGCATTGGTGGTTCTTGTTCGTCATGGATTTTTATGAGTTAGAGATCTCATGGGAGGTGTTCCGAGACATGTTTACAGTCGCGTTTCATTGTTTGACAGTGAAAGCGTCCATTCTCCAGAATCTTCCTACCCTTCGACAAGGGAGATCCAGTGTTCAATAGTTTGGAATCTATTTTAGGAACCTTTTATGATATGCTTTAGACATACTGCCAGATGAGGAGGCCAAGCCAGGGCATTTTGAGGAGGCTTTTCATCCAGAGATCAAGTGCTAGGTCACCCCATTTATGTTGAAAGCATAACTTCATGTACTAGGAAGTTAAGAGGTTGTCGATATTACTTTGACCATGAAATGATCATTACAAGAGGTGAATCTTCATGATTCCTCACGAAGCAGAGCTGTGGTCTAGGGTTCTCGGTATTCAGGGTAGAAGAGTTTTCGTTCCATCGGGGGTAGGTCCCAACCCTTCACATCTCGTATCTCAAGTGGAACCAACTCTTTTGCATATTCCAAGGGATCATGCATTTTTTTCATGTGTTTGTCGTGGTCATCGGCATCAGGAGTGCCCGACCATTTAGAGCGGACATCATGCACCAGGTACTACGCTCCAGTTTCCTCCATTGAGGCAGTTCCAGCCGAGGTAGCAGCAGTCGGTTGCACCAGCAATAGATCAGTAGAGGGTATATGGGGTAGGTAAAGGACAGCCACATGATGCTTCCATTCCTCAGAGAGTAGAGTGCAGCAGTTGTGGTGGTCGTCATCAGGGCCAGAGTGGCCGTCGAGGAGGTCGTGGTCAGCTACATGCCCTTGCGTTGCCAGCTCCAGGCGAGACAGAAGTCGTTCGAGGTACTGTTTTCTTTTTTCTACCTTGATGTACACCTTGATTGATTCAGGAGAGACACACTCCTTCATATCACCTACCCTTTTCCAGGATTTGGGACTTGAGGTAGAGAGGCTTCCATTTCCGTTGACATTGACTATGCGAGTTGGGGGTCGAGCTAACATGTTTGATGTTTGTAGAAATTGTGAGCTACTGTTGGGGAAACACCGCTCTTGGAGTATTTACTATGTTTATGAATAAAACCATATAATGTAATCCTCTGCATGGATTGGTTGTATTCAGTGTTGGCTATCGTGGATTGCTTCAGGAAGATGGTCCCCTTCATTGATACAGATAAAGAGATAGTGTTGTTTGTTAGTGAGAAAGACCCTCAGATGGGTCATAGTCATGTTCCATCCTTATCATACATGATGAATGAAATGATGCTGAGTTTATCAGAGGTTATGCAGTTGGAGTTTCCAAGGGCCGTAGAGGAGTACCCTGATGTCTTTCCAGAATGGTTGTAGCATTACCCCCTCGACGAGAGATTGAGTTTGCGGTCGAGATACACCCATGAGCATATCCTATCACTATGTATCTATATTGTATGACCCCTTATGTGTTACGAGAGCTACATATAGATCTTGATGGTCTGTTACAGTGTGGTATTGTTTGGCCAAGTGTGTCACCATGGGGTGCACTAGTTTTTTTCTTGAAGAAGGCCGATGACAGTTTGTAGTTGTTTGTCAATTATCATCCCTTAAATAAAGTGACAACAAATAATCTCTATCCTCATCCACGAATTGATGATTTATTTGATCAACTGAAAGGTGAATGTCGGTTCTCAATGATCGACTTGTTGTCAGGATATCATCAGATGTGTGTGAAGGATGAGGATATTCTGATTACTTCTTTCTGTTTTCATCATGGGAATTATGAGTTCATTGTAATGCCATTTGGTGTGGTGAATGCTCCCGCTGTATTCATGGGATTGATAAATTCTATCTTCCGTGAGTTCTTGAACAAGTTCCCAATAGTTTTCATCGATGACATCCTTGTGTACGCCACATCTGAAGAGGAGCATGCAGAGCATCTACGAGCCATTTTGGGAGTTCTTTACGAACATCAGTTGTTCAGGATTTTGAGGAACTGTTAGTTTTGGGCTAGAGAAGTATGTATCATGGGGCACGGTTTTTCCCAATAGGTAGTAGCTATGGATCCATCAAAGATAAGTGTAGTTGTGTCTTGGGAATCCCCCAGATAGTGTTAGAGTTGCGAAGTTTCTTTAGTATCGCAGGCTACAATATGAGGTTCATAGCTGATTTCCCATGAGTTACGACTCCACTGAAATCTTTGACATGGATGGTTTATGGATTCATATGGAATGATCAGTTTGAGGCAGCATTCAAGTGTCTAATGGAGAAGATAGTAAGTGATCATGTCCTTTGTCTTATAGTTGAGGGAGTCTAGTTTGAGGTTTTCTGCGATGCTTCACATCTGGGGTTAGGTTGTGTTCTCATGCGGCAGAGGTTAGTTGTTTCTTATGGGTCTCAGTAGTTGTGTCCAAATGAACGCAACTATGCCACCCATGATCTTGATTTGGAATCCATGGTGTTTTCTCTAAAGTTGAGGAGACAGTACTTCATTGGTTAGCACATTCTGGATTTCACTGATCATAAGAGTTTTAGGTATGTTTTCTCCTAGCATGACTTGAAAATACGACAACATCGGTGGATGGAGTTCTTGTAGGAATACAACATCGAAAAATCTTATACACCTAGAAAGGGGAATGTTGTAGAAGATGTGATGAGTAGAATTTCACATTTTGATTTTGTGCGTGAATCCACTGATTCCTGGTGAGTAATGGAAGAACTTTCAGCATTACATCTTGATATGGGAGAAGTTGGGGGTTGAGGTTGTCTTTTTCAGATGACAATACAGTCATCCCTGGTGCAAAATGTGGATGATTCCCAGTTGGGGGATGTTGAGGTGGAGGTTCGGAGAGACCGAGTTATTTGTTGCGAAGCGGCTGATGGTGGGACTGAGGATGAACAACTCAAAGTGTTGTATCATGGAAGGGTTTTTGATCCTTTGATGATTCATGAGATGGTTCTCAAAGAGTTTCATAGTTCACCTTTAGCGGTGCATCCTGGCATGACAATGATATACTGAGCCTTCAGAAGCCATTTTTTTTATCCTACGATGATGTGTGCGGTTGCGTAGTTTTTGTTTGGATGTTTAAACTTCTAGATGGTAAAGGCCAAACACCGTGATCCTGGTGGTCTTCTCCTGCCATTATATATTCCCTAGTGTAAGTGGTAGGACATCTCAATGGACTTTGTTACTAGTTTACCTCGAGCTCTAAGAGGACATGACGCTATTTGAGTTGTAGTGTAACTTTTAACAAAATCGTCCCACTTTATAGCAATTAAGTAGTCAAGCTCAGTGGATCTTTTGTCGAGGCAGTATCTAGAGTATGTGGTGAGCCTTATGGAGTCCCAAGGATGATCATTCCTGATCGAGATCCTCATTTTACCTCAAGGGTGTGGAGAGGTCTCCAACATGCTTTTGGTTATCAACTATGCCTTAACACTGCTTTCCATCCTCAAATGGATGGTCAGACGGAGCGAACCATCCAGACTCTTGAAGACATGTTATTCTCATTGTGTTCTTGATTTTGGAGGCTCGTGGATGAGGCACTTACCCTTGGTGGATTTCGCATAAAATAATATATCTCACTCCACCATTGTTATGGCTTCATTTGAAGCCTTGTATGGCTGACCTTTCTGTTCACTATTGTGCTAGATTGGGGTCGTAGATTCATTAATTCTCAGACCAGAACTAGTGTAGAATACAACATAGATGGTCTAGGTGATTCATGATAGGATGAAGACAGTGCAAGATTGTCAGAAATCATACGATGATCGAAGAAGGAGTCCCTTAGAGTTTATTGATAGGGATCATGTGTTTCTGAAGGTGACTCGCTGTCAGAGGAAATGTAGGTTTAGCTGTAGAAGCAATCCTTCTCCCCTTTTTGTTGGGCCTTTTGAGGTGTCAGCTCGTGTTGGAGCTGTGGCGTATCAAGTAGCACTTCCCCCACAGACGATTTGGATACATGATGTTTTCCATGCACCACAACTCCATCGTTATCTTCATTATGACTCTCACATTATCGATTGGGGAGATATTGATGTTGATGATGATGAAACCTTTGAGGAGAAGCCAGTGGAGATCCAAGACCGCAGGAGGAAGCTGTTGTGCCGGCGTTATATTCCCGTAGTTCAAGTCTTGTGGTGACATTGTGTAATGGTATTGAGTACCTCGGAAGGTGAGTCACAGATACGTGATCAGTACCCAGAGTTGTTTAATGATTAAATATATCCATGTAACAATGTTACATGTGTGGTTAGAACTTGAATGTTTTATTTATGAATTTCTTTTGTTGCTTTTGTGGCTTTTTCACTTCTGAGAGGTATCTCGATGGGTGGTTATTCGGACCCTATTTCTTGTTATTGTCTCTTTAGGTTGGTTTTTAATTCTCGAGGATGAGAATGTTTTGTGAGGTATCTAATGTAATGGCCCTGACCTCTCTAGCCCATTACATTTTGGAAATATAGTGTTTGAGGTGTTTCGGGAGGTCATGGTGTCATATAGCCAATAATTTTCCAAATTTCCAATTCTGTGAATTGTTCCATCGGGGAACAGTTCTACTGGTAACCTATAATGGGTGGTGAACAGTGTTCTATCATTGAAGATTTCGTGAACAAGTGTTCTATCAGTGAGGTTCAGTGAATAATGTTCTATTAGGGAGGCTTAGTGAACAATGTTCTATCAGTGAGGATTTTGTGAACAGTGTTCTAGCAGTAAGGATTTAGTGAACACTGTTCTATCAGTGAGGATTTAGTGAACAATGTTCTATCAGTGTGGATTTAGTGAACAGTTTTCGATCAGTGAGGATTTAGTGAACAATGTTATATATGTGAGGATTTAGTGAACATTGTTCTATTAATGAGGATTTAGTGAATAATGTTCTATTAATGAGGATTCAGTGAACATGGTTCTATCAGTGAGCTCTAACAGCAGACTTCTAACAGTGGCCTTCTAACAGAAGACTTCTAACAGCGGACATCTAACAACGGACTTCTAACATGGGACTTCTAACAGTAGACTTCTATCAGTGGACTTCTAACAGCGGACTTTTAATAGCGTGATTATAACAGAAGACATCTAATAGCGGACTTCTAATAGCACACTTCTAATAGTGGTCTTTGAACAATGTTTCCAGCTTCCTACATTTCCACCCCTTTGACATATCTTTTGATGTAAAATACATTTAAAGCCTTATTTTAATCACTCTTAAGGACTATTTAAAGACCATAAATCCTATATTAATTATTCATATGGATCAGGATGTTTTTAATTTGTCAAAACGTGTGGGTTAATGCGATCCTCTTTTAATGGGGGAATTAAGCGTATCTTAAACAGTCGCCCCATTAAATCTCCAAAAGGGAAAATATATCATCCTCCCTTGTTCTTACACTTTTATCTCAACTATTTGATGTTATAACCTTTCAGTCCTTCCCATAGGAGTTTCACAATCAAACTTTACTCCTCGGATTGGTTCCTCTTTGTTTTGATACAACTGAGCTATATCGGTCAATCATCGATATAAGGTATGTTTTATTGTATTTCCTTTGGGTTCATCTCCTCCTGTTTCTCCATTCAATGTTATAGCATGTATTTTCCATGTTTCTAATGGGGTTTTTCCTGTGTTTTGGTTTGTTATGTAGTATCGTGGCATCCTCGGGTGGATGCAATTGTTATGTGAGGAGGATCGTGATCTATTGTGTGGATAATGAATGTGAGGAACTGCTTGAGGTAGGGGATTCGTTGCTTATCTTTATTTTATGTACAATTATATTGTTAGCATGTTTAATCCCACTAGATGACAATGTAATTGGCATAATAAATATTTTATCTGGATAAATAAATTGATATCGATCGTATGTTATTGCCTCTTGTTTTTCTAGATAGTCTGATATTCATGCTTTCTTTGCTTAAATGTTTGTTCTTGATTGAAATCAGTAATGAATGTAAACTGGGATTTATTAATAATTGTTCCTTAATGATAAAGAGGAATGAAAATGAATCTGGTTCTTGTTATAATTTGATGTAAATCAAATTGGTGCAGTAAGCATGTTTATTTATTTTTTATAACTTACTGGTTAGGTTTCCCAAATTTGTATCCAACGAATAATAAATTGGTTAACCCAATATGGATTAAAGAACTGGTGGTTGTTATAAGATAATTTCTTGTAGGGTTTCGAGTTACCCTATTGTTCATTTAAGGGCCAAGATCCCAATTGTGAAGATGTTTGTTTTACTGTAGCTTCTATTTTAAAGTTATCCTGGAGGGTTGTGGTTATATTTGGAGGCATGGAGGCCCTTTTGGTTCTGGTAGAAGATGATTCCAAGAGTAGAGAGATGCATCAGTTTATGCATGTGGGTGTCATGGAGGACATGAGGGGTGATGGAATGGAGGCAATGTGTTTTTTGGATGCTTGGTAATTTTTATTGGTTGTTTATCTGCTTTACTTTTCCCCACTACTCAAGGTAGCTGGTCTTACATACCCTTCTTTCGAAAGAGGCGATGAAACGTAGGGTATGCCACCTGCTTTCCGTGTTTAGCTTCTCAAAGAAGGATGGGTATATGCTCTTTCTATAAGTGACAAAGACTTGACGGGTAGTACATCTACTCACCCCCTTGATCCCCCTTGTGTTTAGTAGCATATAATGTTTTTCTAGAATTTATCAGAATGTGGGAAAGTATTTCTATAATGAATAATTGAATAAATTATGATAACACATGAGGATGGAGATTCCGGAACATAAGGATGAGGTTATAATTTTTGAAGGAAAGATTGACTTTGGGTGTGATGCTAATGAAATTAAATGTGGAATTGTTCATGGTTAATAAATGTTAAATGAATTAAATAACATATAGTGGAACTGATAAAAAGGGAGTGAAGTAATAAAATATATCTCTTTAAATGGTTGTGTGCTTATAGGATACCAAGTCTTAGAAGTAGCATCCTGGAGCCTAAGAGACGTTAACTGTAGTTGTTTCTAAGACTTGGTAATGCCCATAGTGTGTTTGTGAGATCTAATATTTCTTGGTACTTTTGGTGTTTCCATAACCTAATCCACCCTATCAGTAAGGGCAACTGACACCACGAGGATTCTGAGCCCTAGAGGGTGTTTTCCCCAACATTCCGGTGGGAGGATGGATGGATGACTACCCCCTTTGGCCCCGCTCTCTTCTCTTGGTAGTTATTTTTCCTCGTAAGCGCATTGGATAGTTTTCCCCATATATGTGTGTAGAGGGATGTAATGTCTTGTGGTGATTCACCCACATATATTCTGGATATAATTTTCTATGTACTACTATAGGTGTAACATGTATAGGCTGTTATTGCTTGAGGATCCTTACTCGGTGTATGGGATGTAATTGATTGAGGTATAATAATAGACATATGATACACGTTATGTGAGCTGCGGTGGCTCCCGGAAACTACCTTGTTACTTTTGTGATTGTACATGGTGTATTGGTGCACAAGGTGCATATTGTGGTGCTTCTCCCAGGTGTCTATGGGCAAGCCTTTTGGAGAGAGATGCTCAGGACGTGTGGAATTTGGGAAAAGAGGCAAACCAGTGGGGAATTAGTAGCGGGTTACCGTTGATATTCTTTATTATATGATCTTTTCTTGTATGCGTTACTTGGTGAGAGTAGACATGGTGAGGATGGGAACATAATATACATATTTAGGTGATGAGTTAGTTTCACTTGTTGTTCACTGTGCTTTAACATGCTTTATTTACGTTGAAAGAGAGGATTCAAGGAGGAAACTACTGAGTATACTGTTATACTCACCCTATGTATATACAAACTACTTTTCAGGTCAATTGGATCTGGTTGGAGATCAAGCTGGTTTCTATTAGCTTGGGGTTGCAGTAGTAGTTTTGGGTTGTGGTTGTTACTGTCTTTACGTTCTTTTGGGTACATTCGGTTTTTCCCCTTACAGACGTAGCACTTTTTCATGGAACTACATTTGTGCACTTGGGTTACTATTATATTTCAGTTCTATGTTGTATTTGGTTGGTGTCTATCTTGTCTCTCTCTTCTGCATGTGTTCTCTTATAGGGTAATGCCTCCAATTTGTGTGTTTATTATACCCTCGATGCCAGTCACCAACCCGGGGCCTACTGGAGGTGGGACTCGAGGGTCATTATCTCCCTTTTCACATTGCCGACCCAAGAGGGGCACACTTTGTGGGGAGTGGTTCATGACATCTGACCTTATTAAAATTAATGTGGGGGGGATAATCATAGAAGAATTGTAATCAATAAATTATGATTTAAATTGATAAATTTTTGGTAGTAAATTAACACTGGGGATAATGATAGGGATGAGCTATACATAATAGATTCTAATGCTTAGATGTTATATTATATTAAAGATGAGTTAGATATAACATGGAGCATCCCTATGTATTTAAATCCATGTGAGATTTTTAATATGGGTGATGGGGTGAAGTTAATTTCCATGAATGTGATCCATATCAATAAAAAATGTGGAAAATTTCTTTCTAATTGATGATGAGAGTTTATTGTTATTTTTGTCTTACATTCACATTGTAATTATAAATTACTATTTTATTATATTTTATATATAATGTTAATTATACATATTTTCATTAAATATCAGGATCTATGGAGATGAAAATTTTCTCTCCCAATTTGTATTGTAAATTTTTTTAGGGTACTTTTCCTGAATATCCACTTAAATAAATCCACTAATCCCCACATGAGTTCGAACAAATGGAATCTGAGAAAGCACCAAATTAACTTCATATAGGCCATGCACATCCTAAAATATTTTATATGAATAAGACATATGGATATGTTGATGTTATTTGTATGGGTGAAAAAAGTATAACTATATTTAGAATATATAGTCTTTCTTTGTGCTTTCTTGCAAGCAAGAATAGCATTAAAATGACTGAATTTATCACATATAAATATGTATGGACCATAAATAATGAGAATATTGTAGTAGATTGGATTAATATAGGAAAACTTATTAGGGAGAGTGATTTATTATTTAATAGGTTAATATATTTTTTGGGTAGAGAATTTGAACTATTTATTATATCTTATGAGAGTTGGAGAAAAGTAATATCTACATATAAATACAATTAATAAAAAGTACATTCATTGCCATATTTTCTCAATGTGTGATAATATGTCAATTATTTATATTCATTTAACCTTAAAAAGTTTATTTATAGGTTATGTTTATATTTCAAAATGATCTTTATAAGATTTATTTTTTGAAATCAATTGAAAAAAAGGAACGAAATCTGGTTTGATTGGTGGAATGCATGTGATGATGGCACACTTTCTAGGATTGGGTTGATCGTCATGGGAATCAATGGTTGTAATCATAATCAATGGGATTTTATTAATGAAAATAACCTAAGGACAAAGATTTTGGTATTACTATGTCTTAGGTAAAAATATTTTTCAAAATCTAATTACTATTGAATTTTTTCATTACAAAAGATACAATTATAAAAAAACTAAAGGATGTCGAATGTTAAAATTGATTCCACGTACTAGAGGATCTAAAAACATATCAAGATGGTGGGAGGAAGTGGTAAGTATAAATTAATAATATTAACAATGAAATTTTATTATAATCTGATTTTTTATAATCATCGTTGAATTTTTAGTAAGTAGAGTGTCATCAAATAGCTAATAGAGGAGAAGTGTGAACCGTCACTCGCAAACATGGTGTTGGAATAAATTTTAAGGATATTTCTAGAGACATATGTGTAAGTATTATATATTTTTGTTATTTTAATGTTTTTAGATATATTTTTTTAAAATATATGAACATTATTTATATTTTTATTTATAATATGACAATGTTAAAGAGTATAAATCTACATATATTTCAGAATATATTTCCAATAATGATTTATCGTGAACTATTTTTGTGATGAATAACTCATATTACAGGTTCGAGGATTGGGAATGGGTCCCTCACCATATCATGTGTTGGGATTTCCATCTCATGCATATGGATGGATGAACCCATCATCTCTATCAAATATGAATATTGAGGTTGAATTTGTTCAAATAATGATAGAAGTGAATGTGATGATGTATTTTTTAATGCAGAATCACAAGGGACAACTTCCTTTATATTTCCCCCTATTTCAGACATCATTATTACAATTTATGAATTAAATATATGGGTTTTTATTATAAAAGTACTATATTTTTTATGTACATTGTTGTATTTTTTAGACAACTTATAAATAAAGTAGAAAAATAGTTCCATCTATTAGTGAGGACAAAAATGTTGTTGGTTCAAATTGATTGGAATAATGACATATGAATTTAACACTGGTATATGTGCATTTTTTAGTTTGGCTATACAATATTAGTCATTATTTTTTATTTTAATTATATAGTATTTGAATTCATTTCTTGTATTTTTTTTTAAAAAAGAGTATTAAGAGGGGGTTTATGCACCTGATGAAGGCCTTGAAAGGGTTCAAAGTGGAGTATGTTGATAACCTTTTTCTACCATGATATGTTTTTTTTAAATGTGGACCATTGTGTAGGGATTTATTCAAAAACTTAATGTCTATTTGTACATTTATTTTGACAGATAGATTTTATTTGTGTTCATATTAATTAATTTAATCTTAGAATAAAAAATATCAAATGTTTCATAAAAAAGGTTTCAAATTTATCTCTGTTTAGTAAAAAGGGTTGTTAATTCAGAAATATTTGATGAGAAATATATGTATAAACACACACACACACACATATATATATATAGAAATCCATATATGTTTTAATTTTAGTCATGTTTTAAGAAAATGTGATTATTTTAGTACCATTTTTATCACTATTTTAAAGAATGGAAAATTATATATATATATATGTATATTTATAATTATAATTATATAAATATATATGTATACATACACATATATTTATATACAGTAATATATAAATATTTATAGAAGATAAAATATAAACATATATGTAAAATACACACACACAAGTATCATATAATATACAGTTATATAATATATAAAATACTAAATAAAATATAAACACATATAAATATATATATATATATATATATTAATATGTAAAATTATATATATATATATAATATTATGTTATTAAATACTAAAATCTATGTTTGTACATATATATATATATATATATAACCTAACAAAAAGTTATGTTAATTATTGGTATAGGTGAGTTGGTCAGGTAATTGTGAATAATCATGCAAGTTGTTGGTTCAAGTTCTTCCTGATGCAAAATTCTTCCTTGGGAAGAATGGAAGGGAAGGGGTTGGGTTTTGTGTGGGGTGTGGACATGGAGGAATGAGCATGGGGTGAGGGTGAAGGAACTGGTGTTTGTATGGGGTGTAAACTTGGAGGGCTGATTGTGTGCTGAGGGTTAGAGGGTGGGAACAAATGGGGTAAGGACCTAGAGGGGTGAGAGGTTAGAAGAAAATGCGGTAAATACATAGAGGGGTGAGAGGGTGGAAAAAATATATGATAAAATTTATATTTATATTTTATTTTTTTATGTTTTAAAACATTGTAAAAAAATATTTTTCAACATTTTCTAGAAATATCATTAAACAATATTATATTATATATTTTTTAATAAAATATTTAATAAACATACTAATTTTTTATACGAATATTGACAAGAAATATAATAAATAATGTCTACTTAGTTTAATAATTTAAAAAAAATTACTTTCAGTTTCAATAAAATTCAGTAAGTGATGCTCATTTACCCATTATTTTAGGAAATTTAAATAAATGATGTCTCTCTAAATCATAATGTTTTAAAATGTTGCTAATTTAAATACATTTATTTACCAATGTTACTATAAAATGTTGGTAAATGAGGTGTCACTAAATTTTGGTGTTTATAAACATCCTTAATTTATAGATGTTTATTTTCTGACTTTTCAAAAAAACATTTCTATATGCGGTATTGATAAATAGTAATGTTTAAAAACATCAATAATTTATGAACATTTATTTACATACATTTTTAAAAAACAATTCAAAATGAATTATTTCTAAATAATTGTGTTTGTAAAAATTTTAAATTAGCGATGTTACTAATAATCATTAAATTATCGACACCTCATTTAGTGACCTTTTTTAGAAACATTAGTAAATGAATTAGAAATTATTTCAAACATTGATAATAAAAAAAATAGATTTCTATTTATTATTCTTTATAGTGACATATGTATGAGCTATGCGATGATCATCATCTAAAATCCAATGTTTAGAAACTCCACCAAATCCATGTTCATGTTGATTGAAAATTAATAATTGAATTTCCAGTGCATTTTCAACATTTTCATCATTTGTACCCATTGGATTTTTTTAAGTACATTTAGGATGAAAATAATGGGAGAAAAAAAAATTCCTTCCACTGGACATGTTTCTACATTTAACACTTCAATAGCTGCTTTGTTACATACATTTTTTCATCATCTTCATACATATCCCATATAGATAAATCCATCAAAAGTGTAATATCCCTCTATATTTTATTTCATTTAGAAAATGAAATATAAAATTTTCCATTGAATCAATGGGAACCACTGAATTTGTTATCCCAATTAGATAGAATAAAAAAACTTCTTGATGTCTACTAAGTTCATTGTATTATATTGTCTTCGCACATATGTCTAAAAAGTGACATTTCTATAAGTGTATCCCTAATAAAATGACTCAAAACCCATGTAATCCAAATAGTGGAAGTATATCAAATATAATAGGCAAAAATGACTTCTAAATCTAGTAATAGACTATTTCTAATAAATATAGAAAAAATGGTTACATAACAGTTTGGAAGTATCAAATCCTCAATCCTCTAAAATAATAATAAATGGTTTTATTTAGAAGGTTTATAAGCTACCGTTACTTTCATTAACTTTTTTGATATGTCATTTTCAGAAAACTCATGTAATGGTATCCTATAAATTTTGGAAAATCTAATTAGGCCATTAAATTATCTATAGTCTTAGTAAGTGTGTCCCAAACTATTTATCAAAATATTTCTTCCCAATATGAATGAATTCCAACATTTTATAGAGAGACAAAAAATACAAATATTGAAGATCCAAAAAAATAATCTGTTTTATCCAATTCTGATCATTCCCAAAGCTATCTATTTGTTTTTCTTTAAAGTTAGTGCAAAGGTAATTGGATGTAATAAAGAGATATTATATTTTAAATCAATAACTGAGATAATTTTTGGTGGTCCATCTCTTTTAAATTTAACTTTTATAAAATTATTTATGTTCATTCCAAACGGATGATAAATAATGGGAAATATTTTATAAGTATAAAAGAAACAATGTTTGTTCACAATAAAATGCATAAAGTATTTCATGTCACTTATATAGAATGGAAATGATTTTGGACCATTTTTACTCCAGCTAGATAATGTGTTATTGGATGGTAAGTCAGTAATTTTCCATATTAATGCATCTCTCATGAGTAAATGTTTTTTTCCAACAACTTCATATTTATTGAAACCATTACTCCTCTAAAAATTTAACACAACAATAATTGAATTAAAATAAAAATCTATATTATTTTTTGGTTTTGATGGAGTTAATAAAGTCAAAAAGTTCAATGGAACATTCACCAATATCCAAGGAGTTATGTCGTACCAAGCTATAAAGATGGTATAATATGAATACCAACTACCTAAATATCTAGATAGACAGAAACCATCGGTAGGAAGACACAATATTAATTTTTGGGTTTCTGAATCAAAAGATAGATGTACCTTGTCAAGAATGTTCCCATGAATCACCATCACAATGGTGATTTATGTTTTTAATTGTTGATATATTTATTTCTTCATGAAATCAATGATTTGGTTTTTTGATACCTAAATAAAAATATTAATCTAGGTGTAAGGGGGAAATGCTTCAGCTATTTCATAGTAATATAACTAGAATTCCCTAGTTGAGCCTGTTTTAACTCAATTATCCTCATGTATTACAACAAACTAACGACTCATTTTCACCATAATATATGATGAAATATTTTAAACATGAATGAAACTTATGACAACCAAGATCCAAATTACGAACCAACCTCTTTCTCACTTTAAAATTTAGAGGTATCACATTTCTATTAAGAAATAGTACTTTATCCAATGTAAATATATTATCAAAACAGTTATTCGACATTCCATTATCAAATTTCAAAGTCATAAGTTTTTAAACAACATAAAACTTTCATATATTACATCCAAGATATAAATCCTCATTAGTATATATCATTAAATGAAAAATAAATATTTTTATAACTAAGGAGTAACATCAATATCATTTTATGGTTCATTTTATGGAAATATGCACAAGAAAAATCATGTAATAAAGTTGGAAACTATGATGGATCTAATTCACCATGTTGATACCAAAAAATATAATCTTTTAGAACATCAAAATTTAATTGATGACCCCAATGTTTTTAAATTGTCCACTCGTCCTCATATCAGATTTTTTAAATTGAAAAAATCCCTTTTAAAACAATTCTGGTTTTGACGAGGAAAATTATAAAAAAGGCTCAACACCCTCAGTATATATAAGAATTATACCTAAACCATTTTTATTCCTGTAATGATTTATCCAATCAGGATCAGGTAATATACTCTTTTTTTGACATCCATATTCCATATTTCTCTGAGAAATATATACTTATGAAATCATTTTTGATTAATTTGTTTTAAGAAAAAGATGACATAAAAATAATATAAAATAAAAAAATGTAATTTACTTTTAAATTTAATAAAATTTATATATTTACTAATGATTTTTATTAAATATTTATTTTAATAAATATCATTAATTAATACTAATTATAGGTATTTTTTTACTAATTACAAATAATTTTTATTAAATAATTTTATTTTTAGGTAATAAAACTAAATTACATTAAATTTATACAATTTTACATAAATAATTACGGATTACCAATAATTTTTTTTGTTGTGGAGGCTATGTTTTTATAAATAAAATTATTTTTTGTTAATTACAACTAATGTTTTCCAATTAACAGTAATATTTACTAATTACAGTTAATGTTTTACTATATAACACTAATTATAAGAATTTTTAATTTATCAATTCTAATTATCACTAATTTTTACTAAGTACCACTAGTTATCATTGATCTTAAGCAATTACCACTAATTGTTTCATATCACTACAAATTTATAATAATTATCAATGATTATCACTAATTTTTAATAAATATATCTAATTATTGCTAATTAATACTATGTACTACTAGTTTTCAATAATTTTATGTAATTATAGCTAATTCTTACTAATTAACAATAACTTTTAGAAATTACCACTAATAATTGTGAATTATTACTAGCAATAACAAATTATTACAAATTATGGCTAATAATTACTAATTACCACTAATTCCTTCCAAATACTACTAATTATTATGAATTGCCTCCATGTTTTAGTAATTTCAGATAATATTTACTAATTGGCACTTATATTTACTATGTATCACTAATTACTACTATCTTTTACTAAGTGTTTCTTATTTTTACAATGGGCCTCTTAATTTTACTATTTACTACAAATTAACACTAATTTTACTATGTCCTACTTATTTTTACTATGTACAACTGATTACTGATAATTTTTTACAAAATATCACTAATTTCTGATTTTTAATAACAATTATCTCTACTTTTTATTTTGTACATCTAATTAATGCTAATTACTGCCGATGTTTACTATGTATCAATATTTTTTTGTACTTTATAATAAAATTTTGTAATTTCTGAATTTGTATTCTTAAATTACACTATTTTTTATTAATCATTCATAATTTTTAGTTAATATCCCTAATTATTAGTAATTACTGCTGATTTGTATTGTTTATTAATAATTTTTAATAATTACCAAAAAAATTTCTATGTAGTGCTAATTTAGGAAAAAAAAATCTATGTACCGCTAATTAGTGAATAAAATTTAGTAATTATCACTAATTTTTAGTAATTACCATAAATATTTAATATTTATCACAAATTTTTTTTAATTACTAAAAAACATTACTAATAACCACTTATTTTTACTATGTATAGCTAATTATTGATAATTGAAATAAATTTTTACTAACACTAATATTAATTTTTTTTAGTAATTATCAGTAATATTTACTAAATTTTAATAACATTTAATAAATACCTCTAATTGTCAATAATTGTCTCTAATTAGTTTTAGTGAAAATTAATTACCACTAATTATTACTATTAACCACTAATTTTTTTCCTAATTTTCACTTATTTTTAGTATTTATTTCTAATTTTTAATAATAACTGTGAAATCCTAACAATTAACATAATTTTGTAATAATGGACATTAATTTTTAATAATTAGTAAAAATTATTATTAATTTATGGTAATTATTATTTATTACTATTATCTACAAATGGTTATCAAGTTTCATTTATTCATAATCATTTCTGTTGATATTTACTAATTATCGGTTTTTTATGTTAATTTTTACAAATTACAATTTTTATACTAATTATTGCTAATTTATAATAGTTACATATAATTTCTAATAATTAGCATTACATACTGCTAATTAAAACTACATTGTAATAATAAATTATAATTACAACAAATTAAATCAAAATACTTCTAAAAACATATAATTACTAATAACTAAAACTAAATACATCTAATTAAAAATTTACTTTTACATAAAAAAAATTTCTACCGAATAAAATAATGTAGTTGAAATTAAATATAATTAATTATAATAAATACTAATTATTACTAACACAAGATATATTAAATTAATTAAAAAAATATTTAAATAAAAACCATAAAACCAATTCTTTTAGCGGAATAAAAGCAGTAAATTTTCATCCATATAAAATTTAAATGTTTTAATTGTTTATGTCGTAGAATATTTGAGAAGATGCGGAAATTAGAGTTTAGAGGAGACGATATTTAAATAAGATTATGTGGGGGTATATATAGATTTAATAATTCGCAATGGGACAATTTTTTATGCATCCCATCATAATTAGTGCCCCCATTAATTATTAGATTGATGATAAAGAAATTAGTTATGATGGGTCCTATCACAAGAAGTCTTCGACAGATTGTGTAGTTGCAACGAGAGTTAATTCCCATCACAAATATCTATAATGACTAAATGTATATTCCTCATAAATTAAATCCCTTTAAAAATTCCATTCCCATGGATTAGTCCATAGTACACGCCAATGTTTTTTCAATCAGAAAACATTCCCATTATAGATAATTTTTAAAGGACTATTTATGATGAGATTTATTTTCCCCATAAATTGTCCTTTTTGAGGGACTATTGACGACGGGCTGCAAGCCCATCATAAATATTACACAGTGAAATCCATTTTCCCAAAGAGTTATTACATATAAGGTTTTACACTTGATGTTTCTATCATTTATTATCATTCGTTTTCACTTCTACATGGAGATAGTTTGGTTTTTTGGTATAGGTTCTTAAGGAAATGGTCTCCCTCTTTAGTTATGACTTTCACCACTTGTTGGAAGCCTCTAGCTTACGAAGATGAGCATGGGGTTGTTTAGGCTGGAACTTCCACTATCCAGGATGACCATAGTTGGTCATGTTATGATGAAACATTCCTTTTATTGTTGTTATATTTTATTTTATATAACCTTTCAAAGTCACTCACATATCTTTATGGGCATTAATGTTTTAAGCAAATACATTCCCCTCTAAAAAATTTCCATATACCCAATGATTTTGAACCATATCTGAACCACTGTTAACACCGATCAATTGATTACCCATTTTTTTTAGACCATAATTACTAGATGATTATTTTTTATTAGGTTTGGAAATTCCAAAAATCATAGTTTTCTTGAAGTATAATTACCTGTAAATTGCATTGGTCATTTTAGAGTTGGACACTACATGGTAATTCAAAAAATAAGATTCATTTAGAATGTTATTTAGATTTGGAGTTTCCCTTCCATTTTCTTCCCATTGAATTATTTTTTATGTATGATTTCATTCAGTTTAAACCATTTTGTATGAACTTCTATTTAGGGAATGTGACATATAACCAACATCCTCTATATTGGAGATATTAGAGGGTGTGCACAAGCCTTGTTTATCACCAACTCTACAAGTACTCATAATATTTGTATCACCTATGAAAGAATGCTAGATGACATGGGAAAAGAGGAAATCATGTCCTATGAGTCACCCTCCTCTTCAATCATTTGAATCTAAGGATTCTTTATTCATAGGGGGAAACATAACTGGATGAGTGGGAACCCATAAAATATAAAATTCCATCCCCCCTGAGAAGGGATATAAACCTTGGTAATTACATGGTAAGAGCAGTTCAGATAGTTCATAGTTAGTAAGGAAAAAGTGTAATTACTATCCACTATCATATAACTCTCCAAAGGAGCCACAGAAAGTTTTAGTTATGAGGAAACAACCCCAAACATACATCTTGATTTACCAGTATCCCCGACAGAATCAATGGGAGAAGCTGCATAATCATTCTCAACATGAATTTTTTATACCAAGATTAGATTCATTTGATGTCCCTGCAATAAGTGATTTTCCATATTCCTCTACTACAACCATGAGAGCAGATCGAGTATCATTTCCATATGAAATTTCATCATTGTACATAATCACTTTACAGATCCCATCAGTTTCTAGGACATCTCGATGAATTGATTCCTTCTCAGTTTCCTTGTAACGACTAAAATATATCCAATGTAAAAATCATCAATCAAATCACTAAAGTTAGGATAAATAATATCAATAGTATATGGGTTATGAGGTTTTAAACCATGACCATTGCTAGAATTTCTAGAATGGTCTCCCCTGTCATTAGTTACTATATTATTCATCCATGCCTTTATAACCTCTTTATATTAAAATTCATATCAGAAGGAGGAATTATAAATAGTTTTTAATGACCATGTTGTTTGAAATTGAGTGTCCAACTATCATTCACTCCTTAAAAATGGGTAATGATACTCATGTTAAACTTTAACTTCAATATTAATATCATTTAAAATAATATTTACAACATTTGAATGCATGGATTCTATATTATTATCAACTATAATGAGTGAATTGAATCCTTTCTCACCATCAAGAGCGTTATCATCCCTATTAATCGGTGTACCAATACATCAATCTGGATAAAAAGGGATATTTGGATTCCAAAAGACCCAATTTAGGCCAAGGAATCTTATCCATATCTATACCTATGTTTTTTATTTGTGAATTTACGGAATTAAGGCCCCAACCTAATAATGAATAATAACTATTTTAAGAATACATTTTCTTTATTTCAATGTCATAATGAGATTATTCTTACAATTGAATATTATGTTGATGTACACCAAACCTATCGGTATAAATCTCAAATAATGTATACCCCAACTTTGTCTAAGCATTTCTGTAATATCATTTGTGTTCCACGGATTGTCATACTTGAATACTGTGATGTGACAAAGATAAAAATACCTTTATAGATCAATTCATTGTTGGAGAGAATGAGGATCAAAACCCACTGAAAGGAACCCATCATCAGATTAGATAGAAGTAGATGACTACAAAGGATTCACTAGTTGGGGATTTCCATAAATCACATATAATAACGATAACCTCTTGGAACAAGGGGAAAAATAACCCTTCACACACAAGGAGATCATTCATTTGGGCACCAAGGAGGACTCCATAGATAGGTTTTAATGTGGATCAAACACACCATGTGAATACCATGACATTAAGGTAACACAATATCTAGGGTTCTAGTTTATTTTCACGTTCAAATACATCACTCTCTCCAAGAGACATGTATCTTGATTTTTGGGAAGTTATTCCTCTTTATATATATAGACTATATATATGGATATTATAAAAAGCAATTTAAAAAATAATATTTTAAAATAATTGATCATTTAAATGGGTTTAGTGGGATGAAAATGGTTTTTATCTATTTAATGAATATATTATATAATATATAGATATGAAATCAATTTTTATAATTTTATAAATAATTGAAGGCCTTAATAATATTATTAGATTCAATATTATTCACTGTGTTATGGTTTTTGTAAAACTAGTAACTATATTTTAAATGAGAATGATTTAAGAGTTTGATTAATGGTTTTTTATTGAAACCTGAAATGGTATATGATGTTTTCTATTATAGGGATATATATGTTTCTGTGTTTCAATTTTTAATATGTATATTTATAATGGAATATTTTTTTATGTTTGTTAGATTATTTATATATCTACACATGTATATGTGTGTGTATATACATTTATAAATTAGTATTAGATTATATTATATATAAATCCTTAAACAAGCATGACAAAAAACCATCACATTATGTGTGTGTGTGCATGTGTGTAAAGAATATCATTTTATGACTCTAAACTCGTACAATCTATGAATATATTTATTTTTATTAAATATTAATGTTTCTAAATCTATTAGGAAGGATATGAATCCAAAATTAATTGTTGTTAATCATATAACAAAAGAGTATGAGGATGGGGTTGAATAGTTCATCATGTTTGAAAAATATAATGCATATAACTATTCTCGAATCCTTTTTCTAGATTTATTTTATTGATATCCAAGAATAATTATCCCTAAGGAGTTAGAAGAACACTTGATCTTCCATAGAATATATCGATGTTATAAATTTTGGAGTAAACACAGAGAAGAACTAAATTAAGCCAGTGACATGGATAAAAATGTGTTTCATGGATCATCATTATTATTAAAAATATGGATGATGATGAAGATCATAATGAGAGTAAGATTATAGGTGTAAATGACAATTAAGATCATATTTAGAAAATGATAATGATAGTTGAAGAAGAACTTCATCATTTTCAAAAATAGTTTCAATGTTTATAGAGTTGTGAAAAATATGTCATTTATTGTTGGTTCTACTAAATATTAAACATTATAAGTTATACAGTTGTTTTATAATATAAAATCTAGAAACTAATGGTCTAATACATGCATTATTGAAATAATTTCTCTCATGAATAATATGATTCATGAATATATTGATATTCCTTTCCGAACATCTGAATCTAGAAGAATTATATTTTATATTATTATGATCCTCAAAAGAATACATGTTTATCCTTATGAATGTATATTGTTTCTCAAGGAGCATCTATCACGTTATAATATACCAGAGTATGGTGAATCATGATACATTAATGATAAAAAATCATTCAAATTTTGTATGGTACAATAAAATCATTCCAAGGATTAGGTGCATATATATAACTATAGATACTAAAAGGTGATTAATCTGACATATAGAAACAAGAAATCATGATGTTAAATATCATCACCCAACAGAATCTTCTCGATGTAAAATTATTGATAAGGTGATCTTAATTTAGGAAATGAGTTGAGAAATATTCATCTTACAGTATTTATAGATGGATTTGATAATTATAGTGTACAATTGAAAACATACAAGTCATTTCTAGTCATATTGATAAATTATAACATTCCACCAGGGTTATACCAGAGGTGTAAATAAATTATGTGGTATCTTCATATATATTAAACAAAAAATGAGGTTATGATATTGATTATTATTTGGATCCACTGATGAAATTTCTAAAATTAATTTGGAATTTAGGTGTTATGTTGTATGTTGATAATATAATTGAACATTTCATGTTGATATACATGTTTTACTAGATAATAAATGATTTTTTTACTAATGGAATTTTTTAGGATATATAATTAAAGGAACTCAAGGATGTCCCACTTTTGAAGAAGGGACACACATGATTAGGTTGAATAATTCCTCAAATAATATATTTCTAGGACATCAATGATCTCTAACCAGATAACATAAATACTAGTTTGGAAGACATCATACAATTAGAATTTAAAATAAGGTAAAACACTATTCCCACTAATCGGTGATCAATTATTTGAGAAAGTAATTTATACACTCACTGATTTTTGAAAACCTTTTTTAAAAAATAATCTGAAAACTTGTTAGGAAAATGATTTTTTATAATTTTATTATTGGGATTTCTTGTTCCTGGTAATTTTTAACGATTTCAGTCATTAATAATAAGATTATGTGATATAGTCATTGTAATTTTGTTAAATTCACCTAGAAAAAATGATGTAATTAATTCTATCTTGGACATGATTGACATGAAGATATTGGAATAGTTTCTTCTAATTAAATGTAAAATTCATACATTTCGTTCTCCTAATACTTAATTTATTTCTAGAAAAAATATATATTAGTTTTAAAATAGCCTAAATAATGTAATGGTTCAATAAGAGTAATCATAAAATATCCAGAATATCATGTTAATGACTGATTTCAATTTAAAGGGACTAAAATAACCTTACAATAAAATTTTGATTCAAGATCTAATGCATATATATTTAAAATTAATTTTTTAAAAAATTCTCTCGTATATTAACCATGATTTGTATTTTCTTCAATGGTATATGTGAAAAAGTTATATACATGATGAAATTTCCATTTATGGATAAAGAAATTTCTGTTTATATAATTTGAATTGGAGATGTTATTCCCCCTATCTTTCTTTGATATGATGGTTGACATGATGGTATACATTGTTAGAGAGATATAGTTATTTGGTCTTGTGCATTTTTAATTGATGTACCCCATTGTATGGGATATGAATATTTTGAAATGGTATTTCAAAGATGGATGTCATTCGTATGTTTAAACTACATAGTGATATATTTTTGGTAAATTCATTGAAATTTATACTGATTACTTATTTGATGTGTTGAGAAATTTTCAACCAATATCACATAATAGTACAGGACTTGTGGGTAATGCAATTTCATAAATTGAAATTTTCATGATGACCATTATAGAGCAGGAGAAAAATCACATTTATGTTTTTCATGATAGTTTAATGGTTTCTCAATATTTTTGACACATCATTTAATTTTTTGGCATTCGAATCTACCACATTTTTAAAATTTAATATCAAATTCACATAATTAATAGTTTATAGGATGGTTTTGTTACCAAATATTTATGGATCCAACATAAAATTATTATTCAATTTCAGAAAAACATTAAAGGATAGTTACATGACTAGATGTGAAGGTATTGTATTATAATGGTTATACTTTCAATATAAAAAAGAATGATAAATATAGTACGATGAAAAAAAATTAGTAACTCCAATGGATGGATGGATGAATGTAGCTGGTACTAAGGGAAAATTCCAATTCACATAAATGTTTCATACTTTAGAATCATTGATAAAATATGGGAATTGGATTATAAAACATTCCAAGTTATTATTTATCAATAAAATCCATTTATAACATGAAAGAAGTAAAAATTGATGAATTGGGATTCGAGTATGTGGATTATAGTAATGAATGGTAGATGGATAAAATCATCATAATGGAATCATGAGTAGTTATTTTTTTATGTCTATGATCCTCCAGACATAATGTGGAAAATTATTCTTTTATCGACCAAAACTAGAACATGGTCATATTCTAGTTCAACTGAGGATGAACCTTTTATTGGGACATCATAATGATTTCTTGGTGGCCTCAATATTGATGTGATCTTGTATGTCAAAGGAAACAACAATGACCATATTTGGACAATCGATTGATGGGTCAAATATAAATAACCATTAATAAAAAAAGCCAATTTAATAATCAGGATAATTTTTTTAATATAAATTTTATTTTGATATAGTTTTATGTGATCACTACTATATTTTTTTAATCTAAATTGAATGTTCAAAAGCATATATTAAAAATGGATTCTCTACATGCTGATGTTGTCAATCCCAAGGAAATTTTTTTTGCGATGTTGAAATTGGATGCTCAGTATAAGGTGAAAAACATAAGATTGAAAAAGAATATTTTCATCATAATGTGAAGGAATTAACACAAAAATTAACAAAATGAGTAGAGGAATCAAATTATATTCTTGATGGAATGAACTCAAGAGGAATATTAACCCCAGAAGTCCATTTTGAATTGTTAATTCCAGATAAGCACTCGAATACACGAGTTGATGAATGTATATATGTGGTATCATCTTGTATCCATGATAACGATCAAAATTTCAGAACAGATTATGCTAATATTTTTAAATACAATCCCTATTTTTGAAGAAACCCAAATAATAATACATTTATTTTCCCTTCATTCTACCTTATAGTGTGAATTTATATTAAATGAATGTTGATTGAAATTTTTACTAATGGTCAATAGAAGGGCACATGAATCCATTTTAATAAATCTTACAAGGAATCCTATCAGGTATGTTGAATGGAATGTAAACATGTACCTTCCATATATATATACACACATGGTAATCTAAGATACATGGAATGGGTTTATTGGTTTTCCTGAGTGTGAGTCATTTTAGGTATCCTTTAATACATAATAATATACATGGAAATACATTTGTCAATCACTTTTATTATTAATTTTTAATTTATTATCCAAGAATTGAATTTTAAAAATATGTAGCGTGCATCAAAACCCATGCACTTGGACAATAAATTAATGATGGGTGTATGTTTCACTTGAAAAAAAAATTTATATTTTAAATATATAGTAATGATTTTATATTGAATGAAAACATAAAACAATTACATTTGTAGGTTTATATTAATATTTATGTACCAAAATACATATCCACTTCCAAACCACATCATGTGACATGGAAATAGGTTCATGTAAAAAAATATATAATACTAGAAGTTGATAAAATATAATGATTATAGGAATCATGTTTAGGTATGAAATAATAAAAATATTTTATCATTGAAATCAATTTTTAATAAAAATTATGTATTATTTAATAAAAAAATTTATCTTATATAGACACAATTGTCAAAATTAGTAGTACCCAATGAATGACTACATTAAATGGCCTTAAAGTGTCTAGAATAATATGTTTGTGTCATTGGTGTTGGTTTTAGTGTGTTCCCTTGAATATATTTTTAGAAAATAAATTCTTAGGGGATAAATATAAAATAATGGAAGAGATGTAGGCATTATAAAATTTTCAAAAAGAAAAACATAATCAGTAGTCTAATTTTTTAGACATTTTTATGGGAATGAATCAAATATACAAATCAATACAACATCCACCATTATATGAAGATCTAGTCCCACCCCTGAAGATAATAATACCTTTCCTGTACTAATATTGCACAGTGTAAAATTCATTGTTATTTGTATCTATCAGTATCTAAATGTCACCTAATTATGAGGGGTACACCATAAAATATCTACGTATATATTCTTTACAGAAAACAACATCCAAAATATCATGTTATAGTAATGATTTAGATATCTAATATAATGAGATCTAGAGTACCAATTTCCCTTTATTATATGAATATTCAAACAAACAATCTTTTTATCACTACATTAACAGTAAGGTCATCTGATCATGTAAAAACACATATCAATAATGGGGTATGTCCTTTATAATTTATTTTTTCTATAGAACCATAAAAAATTAATGAAAATAAACTAATGGGGAGAAAATTTATTACAAATGTGAAAAGGATGGGAAAATGGATGGATGAAACAAAAAATTGAAGGATTTTACAATGAATAAAAAAACATCAATGGTTACATTTACCCTTGAATTCAAGTTTCATGTTTACTAATATTAAATGTTCATAAATGTACCATGTTCAAGGATGGTAATGTGAGCATCAATGATTTTGATGAACAAATTTATGGTGATGCCAATATATAGTATCATGGTCTTAAGAGTGTAGATTAAATCACCAATAATAGATTGTCGTGAGTATTAGTTATAAATTTACACATGAGGTGTGTTTTCATTATTTGTTTGTCTAATAGCTAAACTACTATGTTAATTATAGAAAAATATTATTCATATTCTTTTAGGAATATATATATGTACTATTTAAAGGTTAAACAATGAAAATAAAAAATTTCACTTAACATTCCTCACATCAGTTCTACACAACAAAGGACATTGGAAGAAAAGAAATATTTAAAAATAGGGGATCAAATGGAAATAATGTTAGAGAAGAAATTTATATATGGAATACTCTTATTAAAACCCATGATATAGGGGTGAAAATATACAATCTAATCCTATTGAATATATTTTCATTTTTATCATTAAATATTTCTTTTTGTTTTTAACAGATCATTATTTCCTCATTATAATCA
This sequence comes from Viscum album, assembly GCA_963277665.1. Lineage (NCBI taxonomy): Eukaryota > Viridiplantae > Streptophyta > Magnoliopsida > Santalales > Viscaceae > Viscum > Viscum album. The sequence continues at coordinate 1,937,763,670 of OY728137.1, forward strand.
ATTTTTATACTCGAATGATTATTATTTTTCAATTCAATGTATGGATTATCAAAACAATCGATCGTACATGACTATGATTTTCAAACTGTAATATTAGAAATTCAACATTTTATAAATAAAATTCAAGTTATAAATTTATAAAAAATTTTAATGAATGAGAAATGTGATAGGGATGTCATAAAATATCATCAAAATCATGGTATAAGGATTGTTTATGAGCACAAGAAGCCCATAAAATTATAAACTAGGATAAGTAATAGGGAATATATAGTAATATTTATTTATAAAATTTTCTATTAAAAAATAATTTATTTTTCACAATGTTTCTATGGTGTCAGAAATAATCTAATGAAAATAAATGATTATTTGTGGAATGCATTTGCGATGGTACCCCATCACCCAAAAAAAGTTAATTTTTTTTTTGCAACAATGTATTGAAATATACAATTTTTTGTGATGGGCCACCTTTCCATCAAAAATTGTTTTTAACTAGATAATTTAAATAGTTATTTATTATAGGACAACATACCCTTTTCAAAAAAATTATTTTTTATGAAACTGATTCCTATCAAAAATAGTTAAAAGAACAACTATAAAATATTTTAAAAATATAAATCAAATAATAATATAAATAAAGTAATTACTAATACTATTAAAATCTTAAATAATAAAAATTATACACAAAATATATACATTGAAATGTTAAAATAATAAATTTGTACATCACTATAGAGGGGTAGGGGAGGGGAGGGACATCTGGAAGAGGAGGGGGAGAGAACATCATCTAATCACCGTGACCCAGTCGTCACATGTATTCCATCATATGATAATTACTTTTTTGTGCTTTCATCCAAAATCCTACTAATTCAGCTCATCCTATCAACATAGATTTTCCTGCATTATATGCATGGCCTCTATAAACACACTCTTTTCTCATAGGTAATCCACTTACATTGTGGATGATGATGAAGAATCCTCATGAGCTTCCCACAAGCTAGATGTCAACCATTAAACAATTCCATAATAACTGTTTGGTGTTAATCAATAACTGATACAAAAAACATGAGACTTCTCAAAAGCATAATGCATCATCAAATCCTGTCACAATAGTGCCCTGACTCTGAGTATCAACATGACTCTAATATTTTGTTTGATAAATTTCATTCTCATATGATTCCATAAATTTCAATTTGAAACTAAAATAATTTAAATATTATTGTTATTGAATTTTAAAACCAAAAATAAATAAATTATGCAGAACATAATCTAATGCTGGTGACCACCTAAAATCTCTCTACTAACAATATTTTTGTACATCCTATTATAAACATCAAACTCTCTAATATTAGGATGTTAAACTACCTATATAAGTATAAAATAAAAAATTTTAAATTTAATTTATATAAATTATTTATAAAAATTACTTAACATATGTTGTTGATGTATAGAAAATGTGTGACTTCCATCGTGATGTGTCACCTCCTGCCCTCACTGGTTCAGCCAACCTAATAATGCCCTATTATGAAAACTATCTTCCATTCATTATGAACTTAATATATCCCAAACCAATGATGAGATTTAATCTGGTTGGGGGATCATCAAGACTTACCAAAATATTCGACTCTTACAGTCTAGAAGGTATCATCCTCATACTGAGCAAAAACTAAAAATAAGGACTGTGAATAGGCCTATTAAGTCTCCTAGATAGAAATATACATTCTATTAATGGCACGATACCATAAAATCTAAAAATAATAAATAATATAAAGGTAATTAATTATAAAATACAAAATATTTATTATTTATTTACTTATCATCTGATGATCAATCATACAGTGTGGGCAATCAATTGGAATCATATCCCACAAAACCCAAACTCAAGAAAAATAGTTACAAAAAATAGAAATCACCTATCCAATAGTTATATGTATAAATTAATGAAGAAAATAAAAGAAATTATCATTAAATTCGGTCGTAAATAATTTAAATAAATGTAATGAAAGCATTCTAAAATACACATTTGAATATACCTCGATATGCTTAGATCAAAATCAAGATGTGGATGTCTCTTGGGAGTAGGTTTGTGAATCTTCAATATCACAATCCCCTGACCCCTAGGAGTCAAAGATAACCCTCTAGGAACCTGAGTGTTATGTGATAAAGTGTCAATCTCATCACAAGGTATTGCATCCTCCTCAATTCTACAGAAAATATGATCATAATTCTTGTTATCCATCTAAAAATTAAGAAAAATGTAGTTAGTGAATAACTAAAATTGAGTATTATATCTATATATTTATTTATTAAGAATGAAATTAACAAGTAATAGTGTCTTTATTAATCTTCATTTTCATATTAATCTATGATGGTTTAAACACCTTTATCTTCCCCAAAAAATATCATTTGTTTACATAGCAGATTCAACTTCATCATTACTTGTTAATTCAAATTCATTTGTTACGTGGCCAGAATCTGTTCCACTATCAACGTCTAATTATGGGGAGTTATCATCGGTATTCATGTATCCTAATTGTAAAGATGTATTTGGATCTATCTCTTTAAAATGTCAATCCCATTCACTTTAATAGAATAACATTCACTTTTCATAAATATAATTTCCTAGGATTTAATTTTTATATTGGTCCACCAATCAATTAACTATCATGGAGAAGAAAATAATTTAAATAATATATTTTGTGTTATTTATGGGCCAATAAAAATCGATCATTTATTATAAAAATAATTTTATATTTAAAATAAATGATTCCATGGCGCAGATGGGTTTGCAAGACTTTATCATTATTTAGAAAATGACATTTAAACATCATTACATAACATTGTACTAGATAGTACAGCTCAATTATTTCATCCATAAATTCATAAAAGCTAACTTCATTTTCGTTAGGATGAGATCCCCTTAAGAAAAAACATTATTCGTTGTTTTTTATTCACCATATGCATGTGTATGGTATGGAAACCAATTCAAAATTTATGAATTATAATATTTATCCGTTATTGATTTTGGGTTTTCCTATACAAATAATCCATTATCGATATTATCATCATGTTTTAATACCAAAAAAAATTAAAAAATAAATATTATTATAACAAATACAAAATCGATTTCATACATTAAAACGCAAACAATTTACTATACTAGCATTTTGTACTGAGAGGAAAAATTATGTAGCTCATTTTATTTATGAGAAGTTGTAATTTATGGATATTGTTAATTGAATTGATCATCATATAATCAATAAATTAAAAAATATTGATTCTTTTTTTCAAAAATTAAATAATATGTGGTAGTACCACTCACTATAAAAATTGTGTAATTTCATCACTATTGAAAATATATATATATGAGCCTAGTAATGTTCATTATATGAAATACCCTATTAATTAACTATACAAATCCCAGGTTTAAATTGATTGAAAACTGATACTTTAATGGTCAGTTCATTATCAGCAATTCCTTCATTGTGACCAATTTATTATATTTTCATTGATTTTCAGTTTGGAAATAATATGACAAGGGAAAATAAATTTATTCTAGTAAATTACCATCTTCGATTGACTCCTCAGCTGAAGATTTTTTACGTACCAGTTTCATCTATTTCTACATACATATATTATTTAGATATATACATTAGAATAGCACATTCCCTCTAAATTATTATTTATGCTATATACATTATATCAAATTTCTCATAGAATTAATAAAAATTGGTGGGGAATTTTTCCCAGACTACATTGAATTTTAAAAAATAATTCTACAATCTACTAAGTTCATCATAGATTATTTTTGATACACAGATTCCACTAAATTAATATGTTATTTCTTTTATCCCAACCCAAAAAATTATGAATTACACAAACCATTAAATCTAATTTGTAGATGTATTTCAAATTTAACATGAAATTCATGACCCTTTTATCAACTAATCTGAATGTTTCTAACACATCTAGACGAAATCGAAACTTACACATATGTTAGTATAAATGTTTTAATCCATAGAAATAATAATAATTGGTTTTTTGATAAATTTTATAATAATAATTCGTCTTCATAAGATTATGCGATATATCATTTTGAAACGACTCAGGTTCTGGGCTCTTGTAAATTTTGGAAAGATCTAATCCTTTCATTACAATATAATTATTATTACCAGGTGTGCCCAAATCTATATAAAATATATTATCAAAACTTTTATTCTCAATATTCATGACATCTATCATGTGACAGACCAAAAAATCAATACGATTTTGAGGATCCCCCCAAAAATACTATTTTTAATCCAATTTTGATCATTCCTAAATCCATTTATTTTTTATTGGTTTATAGTTAATTCAAATGTAATAGAAGTTGATCAAGAAATAATAGTTTTTAAACCAACACCTACGATATTATATGGTAGTCCAATCCTATTAATTTTACCACTTTTGAAATCATTTTCAATCCATTGAAAGGTAGGTTCAATATGAATAAATATTCAATGATATTTGAAAAAACAATGTTTTGTCCCATTGACGAGCAAAAAATGCTTTGTTATCAATCATATAGTATAGAAATTATTTTGGAGAATATTTAATCTCACCAAAAAAACATAAATTTTATTGAGAATTCACTAATTTCCTTCATTAATTTAAAATTCATTATAAAATTTTATTTCGCAAGAAAATCATATATATTAACACCATTACACCACAATTAGTTTATATCATGAACTAGATCTTGTCACTATCATAATGGACACCCTACTCTGTCCATGGAATGACCTAAAAGGTGTTCTCTTTCCCCATGGGCTAGAACATATTCTCGAGTCAGATAAATAATGGTTTGGGAATGATTTACTAGATTTTGGAAACAAAAACATCAAAAAACAATAGATAAAATGATTCTGATTCAAACCAAAAATACATTAAACAAAATTTTACATTTAAAAATGTGGTTTTTAAAATATAATAAGGACTAAAACAATGGATTAATTCCAAAAAGAACAACCCATGATCCATCTCATGGCAAGGGGGCATCGCCCTTAGGCCATCTCCACGACACTACATCATGAAGGACCACTGGTAACCCAAACCACACATTCTAAAAGCTTTATCGAAACCATAAATAATCATTACCAAGTCTAAATACACCCATATGTGTATGTAGGGTTTTATCCTAAGACCATTAAGATTCTACACAATGAGATACCATGTGATTGACATTTTATGATGAAAATATACCATGTTTTTATAAACATGAATGCTAGAAAAAATTTCATGGAGATGTCACTTCAAAATAAAAATAATTTTCAATAGGGATATTTTAATGAAAGTACAAATTTAAGAAAAAAACAAATTCTATTAAATTTTACATCCAATAAGACATTATACAAATTTTTTTTATAAAATATTAAATAAGAAATAGTCACAGGAAGATCCCCTAGTCACTAGCTGGTTTTGGGACCTATGTACATCGTATCCCGGTTTAAATGTAACCATAAAAAATATTTGTCTCTGGCGTGAGCCACTAGAAAGGGAAATAACAATGGAATAGTGATATAAAATCTTTATAATAGTTTATTTCGTGTTTCCATCATCATTATTTCTATGTGAAGCTGGTATGATACCACTTCAGATCACTAGCATACAAGTCCTAGTCCACCCACTGAGATACTTGAGTTTCCCTCATTGTGCTCAGTTAAGTTACCCATTTTATAAAATATCATTTTCATACAAAAATACTATTTTTAAATCATTCACACCCTGAAAATACAACAATCATATTACATGATACTTTTTTCACATTCGAACTCATTTAAACATCATACACACAACAAAACCGCTCAAAAAACAGGCCTCAAACCAATATCAAAATTTAATAAATCACCTAAAAAAATTATAAAAATATTATCAAAAAGTTTTACATCACAAATAATCACTTTATATTTCAGAAACCCATTTCATTAATATACACCCACCAAAACTACATCCAATAATATTTTTCACCCTTTGTGTAACTCAATAATACATTTAAAATTTTAATAAAACAATTTCAAGAATTAATTCCAGGATTTGCACACCAAATAAACTAAAAAACCATATTTTAGGGAAAAATGCACACCAATAAAAATTTAAAATAGAATTATCTACCCTATAAAAATTTATCAAACCAATTTCTTATGTTATAAAATGTCTTAATATGATACCACATTAGTTACACATGAAAAACTAACAATTCCAAGAAAAATGAAACATTAAAATGAAACGCTTAACTGAATCTATAAAAAATGGTTTTCACACCACAAATAACAAGTATAAAAAATTCTAATAGGGCCATGAAATCAATGATATCTCATCAATGAATTTTTCCACATGGAGTCACTTACCTTGAAAATCATAAACCCTGTGTCTTTTGTGTAACTTCTACCGCACCACCGTCGTACCACATAGGAATTAAAAAGAACCGTAATCCAAAATATTGGACCAAGAAACCTAAAATAAAAACTATATATTAATCCCTATCTCATGGAAATTTTAAATATCAAGGAGGATGTAAGAAACCCTATGGAAAAAGAAGGAATATTATATGAATTCAATTACATGAAATAACATGAAGTTCCACCAACCAAAACTCCTTAAAAAATGGGTTTCATATGAGATTGAGGTAGCTTGAAGGCCTCCCAAAGTATCTTAGTTCAAATGGGGGATGAATGTGGTGATTTGGGTTAATATCATATGGGAAATTTTGAGTAATGAAAAGAGGTTATGTGCACGGTTTGGCGGCATGGTAAAGAAAACAGATTGACCAAACCATGCACCCAATTATATCCCCTCAAAAATTAATGTGTTTCTCCCAAATTTATGGGAGTATATGTGGGAAAAAAGTGGGGAAGATAATATAAGAATAGAAGACAAATAATAACCTAAAAACTCAAACATGTCACACCTGACTTTTAAGAAGCTGTCTAAGAACTCGTCCTGAAGTGGAACAAGTAAAATATTAAATCTTGGGTGTGAAAATTCTCCCCACCAAAACACTATCCCCCCTTAGAAATCCATAGTAAATCTATAATGAAAAACAAATCCTTGTACAATTTTCAATCTATAAATGGGGTTCCCTATGAAAAGACAACAATGGAACTATTAGAAGGAAAAGAGGGCTATGAGAAATCTCGAGAGTCCAAGAAAAACTCACCTAGTAAGGGTCAACCACCCCTAAAATTCAAGACACCTACAGTTCATCAAACAAAATAAATGATACATTAAATAAATTATACCACATGTCAGAAATGGGAAGTATACTCAATCCTCATCACAAAACAAAAAACCATAAATGCTACCAGATAATGCTCAAGAAATTTACCTAAAATGAATAATGAATGCGAACAGGGTTACCAAAACCTTACTTAAAAAAATCCGTTGGGAACTCTCAAACCCAATGTATACAAAAGAAATAAGTTGGTGGTTCTATGGATCCAAATAAGACTACCTAACAACAATACAACACCATGAACAACCGTTTTGTTGTGCTGGTATACCAACAAGGTTAGTATAAAAGGTTGACGATACTATGCGGTAACTGTATAGACCATTATGTATGAAGGTAAAACTCACATGGTAACATAGGTTGAAGATCAGGGCCGTGTGGAGGCCGTGCGATAGGTATTGCCTCCTATAGTATGATTTCGTGGGAGGGGGAATGGTTACTACTAACCATGAACAAACCATATGTAGTTGCCTTAACTACCAAAAACAAACATTTTATCCACAAACTCCAAGGGGAATAGAGGGGAAAAGAAAGAACCACACCAGATACTATACCATTACAACATCATGGTTAAGTCCAAATAGCCTCCCCACCCGAAGAGACAACATAATCTCCTGATACAGAACTAGGAGAACAATAGGGGGAGGTCCAAACAGACTCCCCACGATAAAAACCTATCATCACAACCAACTAGGATGGGCCAACATGAAGAATAAATCTTAATACCCAATCCCCCTATAAAAGTGGTTGAAAATAGAAAATACAAACATCTAAAGATAATAAATGGTTCCCCACTCTAATGGAAATTTACATTCTTGAATAATCCCAAACAATAAAGATATCAAAATATCCTACCATGTAATTCATACATGAAAAAACATACTAAGTGTTCCATTCACAATGTTTCAAGAACCAGTTTTGAGAAAACAGAACAATCATGCCTTTTTATGTCCATTGAGGTCATTTTTCCACTGAAACATACCAAAACCCATAGGGATATGGTCCAAACATCCCTGTACACTACACTGGACCACTAGAAACAAGTCTTTCACGTTGAAACATAAAACTGTGACCACATCTAACATAATAGATAAAGGTTAAAATAAGAACCCTTAAACCCATGAGTTTCCTTACTATGATTCATCTTCACTCCAGGACCTACAGCTAGAACTCAGATGATTGAAGCATCCCCATCCTCACAGTAAGGCACTAAAAACACCAAAACCGAACTTCTTATTCAAGTGTCATAAGAGACTATACCATTATCCCATGGAATAAAAAGAACACAACACATACCTCCAACCAAATAACTTATCATGGAACCATCACCAAGATAGGGACTTAAGAGATGCTCATGCCTCACCTATTTCAACCAGGATAATAAATGAAGATGAATATACACAAAGAATACACCTTCACTCAAAACAAGGTATTCATAAATTCACAAAAGAAAACCAAACATTCATTTAAGAAGAATCCATTGAAAGGATCTACAAAATCCACCTTCCTCACCTTAATTCACTTTCACCACTTACAAATAAATCATATAGACACAACAATTTCAAACTTCACTATAACGATTTAAGAAACTCAAGAAACCATGACCCTTTTGAACTCCTTTGCATATACTCTTCTTAAATGAGGGGATATGCTTAATAAAAAATGAATATAGATAAACTCAACCCTAAAACCAAACAAGATATTCCATAATTTGATCACACAAGAGGGCCTATCAATGGTAAATAACCCATGGCCCCTCTTAAATCATTTATTAACTCTTTAAGGGGGAGTACCTAACCAATCAGGTAAAAATTAGGACCTAACCAATCTGGTTAATTGGTCAAAACTTACCACAAACCATAAGTAAACACTTAAGGGTATCCACTACAAGGACTCCCAAAACACTCATCAAAAGAGACCACTAATCAACACATTAACCCAACTCACCGGTGAAACAGAAACCCTAGAAATCACTCAAACAAGAGGGGTTCTCGAACTAAATACACCCTATAAGAAAATTTCTAAAATACATATGACACCCCTACAAAACATAAGTTTTAAATTATTAAAATATTCCTTTAATATCATCTCATTGAAACTAAATGGGTCCTCAGTTATGACATTTATCAATTGTATCTCATACCCCTTACACATGCATGTTTCTAATACACACCCAGCACCCTCCTCATATCTACCACAAAACTCATCCAGTTATTCCATTAACCATCCATCTCTCCATGTAAACCCATGCATGTGGTCACCATGATGATACCATAGACAAAACCCGAACCTTTCATCTTTTAAAAATTAAAACATTTTTAACCACGCGTCACTTTTTCCTCAAAACCTCTATCTACATATCAAAACATATATTCATATATTATAAACTTTCCCAAAAATCACCAACCTTTCAAATAATATCTCACCATCATTCCACATTAATTAATTTCAAAACATCTCAGCGTATTTAAAAACACATCTTGTTTTATGACAATATCATTTTCATCAACACCCATTTAATTAAGGCTCATATCTTCTTACATAAAAAAGGTAATAATAATTCATAATACTTCTCAAATGATAACTACTTACAAAATCAAAAAATCATTCTTCAAAAACCACATATAAATTACAAGACACTTTAATCAGTTTAAAACAATTTTCAATAGTTCAGAAAATTATATTTGAAACAGATTTTTAAAACCCACTTTAACTTAAATCATAAATTCAAAATAGGTTTAAAAAAACATTTACTATATCAAAAAATTAATTATATTGAATTTAAACCCTTTAATAATTCATCAATTTCTGCCTTTCTGGAAAATAATTTCTCAAAATTCACATTTCTTAATACCAAGTCATTTTTTAATTTAATACCATGTTTCCAAGATTCCAAAATAAAGAGACAGAAGACAATGCTAGAAGAAATTAGTGTTTATGGGTGGCATGGAAAATGGTTGGAGGCCATACATAAATCACTTCACTATCATGTAGAGTGTTCTAGGAAAATATCTCCAGCTCTTCATGACATGCCCGGTCGAACTAACTCACTTATACTATAGAAAAAACTCTCTTTTCTTCCCCCAATCATCGAAGAACCTTGAGAGAAAAATAACTCAGATAAAACAAAACATCCACTGGCAACATGAATTCTTTAATAAAGTGTACTGGCCATGCACACTTCTCCTAATTTCAATCTTGTCCTGGAAACAATAGATCCATTTTACCTGGAATCATTTCCAATAGAACATGAAAAAAAGAAAACATCCTCTGAAACCATTTTGTCATGAACCAGATCTGGGCGCCATCAAACCCGGATCCCGACTAGGTACATGGAAATGACCGAAGTGCATTCCCTATCCCAATGGGATTTTAATAGATCTCGAGTATTAAAAATAAGGGTTTGGGAATGATTAGCCTAATTTTATAATCACAAATCATCGAAAATCAAAAAATAAATTGAATCTGAAAATTTCAAAACAATCAAGCATTAATAGAATTATGAATTAAAAAATGTTGTTTGTACAGAATATTGTAGACTAAAAAAAGAAATAATTCAAAGAAATTTTCCAAATAACAACCTTATTGCAAGGGGGTGTCGTCATCATGCCATCTCCATGACACCACATCAAGATAGACCGCTAGTAACCTGAATAACAGGTTCTAAAATCTTAAACCAAACCTGCAATAAACATTACCATGTCTACTTACACCCAATCATGTATGTTGGGTGTGTGCCTGAGCATATTAGGATTCCACCCAAAGAGATTCCATGTGATAAATATTTTAAGAAGAAAAGCTAGCATGTTTTTACAAGAATAATACTAGAAATAATTTCAATGAGATGCAACTTTAAAATGAAAATAGTTTTAAAGAGGGATACATTATTGAAATTAAAAATATTAAAAAACATTCATTAAACATAATTTTTCATCCAATCACATCGTATGTCGATAGTGTGTACAATATATTCAATGATCACTATTCACAGAAATACCCCTTGGAATTATCAAGATATGGGATTTAGGTATACCATATCATAGTGTAAAAGTACCCATAACTAATATCTATCTCATTCACAATACACTAGGAGGGGAAACCACAATGGACAAGTGGTCCCCAATCAGAAGCATAGTTTAGTTTGTGTTTTCATTTTCAATATTGATTTTTGAAATCGGGATGGTACCACTCTATATCACTAAAATACTTGTGAATGTATTCCCACTTAGATACATGGGGTTTCCCTCCATGTGCTCAAACAAGATCAACATGTAATAAAATACCATTTTAACATGAAAATACTATTTACAAATCATAATCACACTAAACAGCCCAAAAACATGTCACATAATACCCTTTTTCACATTCAAATTCATTTTAACAGCATACACACCCCAAAATATCACACAAACATATATCTCACCGTTCACAAAATTTAATAAATCTCTGTACCAATTTATAAAAAAATTCTAAAAACTTTTGATATTTCAAACAATAACTTCCTCTTTCAAAAACCCTTTTTTAGATCGTAGACTCACCAAAGAAGTACCCAAGAATATTTTTTCTCTATTATGTATCTCAATAAACTATTTAAAATTTTCATACCACCATTTCAAGAAATAATGCAAGGATTTTCCAGAAAATCCATTCAAAAACCCACTTTTAATGCCCAATCCATAATAATACCAAACCAAAATAGAACTGGTATCCCTAAAATTTTTAATAAACCACTTTACATGTTATAAAACAACATCAAATTATAAGTTAAATGAAACCTTATAATATAATTCTTAAAAAACTATATAGAAAATGGTTTTTGCACCATTGATTAATGGTATGAATCATTCTAAGACGGTAAAACAGGAAAAGAAAACTCATCAAATAATGATTCCATATGGAAACACCTACCTTGATTGTCCAAAACCTCAACTCTATATGTGAAACTTCAACATCACCACCGCCTCGCCTCAAGGTAATGATAACTAACACTAATACATAATATTAGACAATGAATCACAAACTTAATCCATATGTATGATGCCCTTGCTTTTAGACATTTGAAAATTAATGGAGTATGGATGAAACCATAAAAAAGGAAGGAATAAGAGACTAATTAACTTACATGAATGATCTTGATGTTCCACCAATAAAACCCCCTTCAAAAATTTGTTCCAATTGATATTGATGGAGATTGGAGGCCTCTTAGGGATGATAGGATTGAATGGGGGATGGAAGCGGCACTTTATGGTAAAACCTAGAAGAGTAAAATTGTAATTAGAAAATGATTTTTAATGAGCTGGACATTGTTCACAGTTTGGCTGCAAGGTTTAGAAAACTGTGTGACTACACTATGCGGGTGGTTATGTCCACTCAAAAATTGATGTTTTGTTCCAAAATTTAAGGGGGATAGGGTGGAACCTAGGGGGAAAATATAGGCCATGAATAGAAGAGAAATAATTCCCCAAAATCTCAATCTAGTCACAGCCAAATCCGGATAAAATGACCAAGAACCCAACCCAAACCAGAACAAGTAAAACATAATAACCTGAGTTGGATAATTTAACTCATCAATCAATGGATAATAATAAATATAGATGTTATTATTTTTGGATGTCCTGTAATAAATAAGTTCAAAAAAATATGTGGATCATTCAAAAAAATCCAATAGGTAATCTGTACGGAGTTATAAATACAATCCAACAATTTTACTGACTACTTTAAGAACCAAAAGGATAGAAAACATTACTAGAAATACCTAATTTCACATTTTTTCTTCAGAAGATAAATATTGATGTATTTGGTCAAAATTTTCCCTGAATCAACATCACAAGGATGATTTTATTTTTAACGAGTTCATATATAGGATTATATTACATGAAATAAATGATGTTGTGTTGTAATACAAAAATTATCACATCAATATCGGTGTAATCTAGAAATACCTCAATTATTTAATAGGAATCAATCCAGACATCCCTTATTGAGTCTGTTTGTACCTATATTCTGCATATCTAAGAAAATTAACTAACATCTAATTTCCAACAGAATTTAAGATGAAAATATTTGAACATTAATGAATCATCTGATGACCAAGACGCAAATTATTAACCATCCTCTTACTGTTTTATAAATTTATAGGTAACACATTTCCTTCTAGAAATAGTTCTTGAACCAATGATAATATCAAATAAAAAAACTATTTGAAAATCCATTACCTGATTTAAAAATCATATGTTTTTCAACTGCTTTTAGTTTAATTATCATACAACCGGGATATAAATCAACCTCATTAAACATTATCAAATATTAAATATATGATTGTTTTAAATCCAAATGGAAATCAATATCTTCTATATATTCACCTACTGAATAGATTGAATAGAAATATCATGTACAACATCTAAAAACCATGATGGATAGAACAAAATTATAAATGTTTTAACTAGAACCACATTCACCTTGTTGATACAAATAAATATATACCTTTTTAAAACAAAATTAAATAGATATCCGCCAATGTTTTCAGATATTTCAAACTACATTAGATCACATTTCATATATGGGAACTTATTTTTACCTGTTAAAAAATCGGCATTTGATAATTTAAATGATAAAATAGCATCAACACCCTCAATATATACATGATTTAAATCAGAACCATTTAGATTCCTTTGATCATTTATCTAAACATGATCATGTAATAACAATTTTTGTTAAATACCTTATTCCATATTTCTCTAGAAATAAAATAAAAATTTGGAATTAATTTTACAAAAGAAAAAAGCATCCATCAAAAAAGAAATAAAATTTAATTATAATAATTTAATTGTAAATATTATCAATTTTATATATTTAACACTGAATAATTAAAATTAGTTTTTATTATTACTCATTATCATTAATCAGTGCTAATACAATGTAATTATTACTAATTACAAATAATTTTTACCACTGACCTATATTTTTCAGAAATCACTACTAATTACCAAAAATGTGTACTATTTACAGTAGATTATTACTAATAGTGATTTTTTTTTTTGTAATTAAGAATAATAATTTGTAATTACATCTAATTTTTATTAATTACCCCCAAATTTCTACTAAATGCCATTATTTTTTACAAATTATGATTATTTTTTACTCAGTATATCTAATTATCTCTATTTTTTTTCTAAAGAGTACTAATACCAGGAAATTATTATTAAGTACCACTAAATAGAATTTTTGTAGTACCTATATCTAATTACAACTAATATTAACAAATTATTTATAATTATCGCTAATATTTATTAACTCGTGCTTATTTTTACTTTTTACCACTATGTTTTAGTCATCAAATCTAATTTATTTAAAAAAATTAATAATTTAAATTAATTATTAAGAATTACTACTCATTATTACTAATTACCCCTAATTATTACCAATGTCCACTAAATATTACTAATAACAACTATTTTTTAGTAATTACCACTAATATTTACTATGCACTGCTTATATTTACTATATACTACTAATTCCCATTAATTACAGCTAATTTTCACTATGTACTACTTAATTTTACAATGTGTCAATAATTTTTTCTATGTGTCACTAATTACTGCTAATTTTACTAATCATTTTTTTTAGTATGTGCCGCTTAATTTTAATAAGTACCACTAATTAACACTAATTTTTACAATGTTATGTTAATTACCACTACGTTTTACTAATTACTAATAATTTATAAAAATTATTGTTAATTATTACTAAGTTCCACCAATTAAAATCTAATTACCTCTAACTTTTACTATGTATTGCTAATTTTTAGTATTTACAACTAATTTTTTATAATAACATCTAATTTTTAGAAATTATGGATTATTTTTAGTAATTACTAAAAAATAATTATTGTGTTATGCTAATTATTACTCTGTATATCTAATTACCACTAATTTTTACTATGTACAACTAATTATTGATTGTTTTTACTTTGTAATTCTAATTAACACTATTTTTTTCTAATTATAGAAAGTTTTTAATAATTATCAGTAATTTTTTTTAATTACAAAAGTTTCCATACTAAGTACGACCAATGATTTCAATGTATAGCTAATTATAGTAGATTTTTACTGTATACCATTAATTAACACTAATTTTAACTAAGTTCCTGAAATTAATGTAATTTTTTATAATTATCCCAAATTATTACTAATTTTTGTTACATTTAATAATTATCTTTAATTATCAATAATTTTTAATACTTAGTACATAATATTGTTAATAGTTGATAATTATTACTATTTACCACTAATTGTTACTATTTAACACTAATTTTTAGGAATTATTTTTAATTTATTATACTTACCATCAATTTTGAATAATGACCCTTAATTTCTAATAATTACCATAAATTTATGATAATTATATCTAATTTTTATTAATTAATAATAATCATTATTAATTACAGCTAATTATAATTTAATACTAAAAATTATAAATTATTATTTTGTTATGTTAATTCCCACTCAATTCTATAAATTTTTACTGATTCATGCTTGTTTCCACAAAATTATTTTCTAATTTATGTATTTTAAACAAATTATCCCTGATTTTTTATAATTACCACCAATTTCTAATTATTTTAATTAATTAAGGATATTTTAATCTACATAATAATAATTAAAACTAATTAAACCTAATTAAAAATAATTAATCATAATTTTTAATAATTATTATTAATTAAAACCAAATATTGTTAATTAAATATAATTACTATTAATTAAAACAAATTACTTGAAAATATTAATATGAAATTCTAATTAATTTTAATCACTACTAATTAAAAATAATTATTACTAATATAAAATAAATAAAATTAAGTAAGAATTAAAAACAATAAATAAATACCTTATATCTAATTCTTTTAGTATATGCAATGCCGGAAAATTTCTTCCATATAAAATTTAAAGCAATTATATGTTTAGGAAGGAGAATGTGAGAAAAGTTGGGGATATGGGAGTTTAGAGGACATGAGAATGAAAAGAAAATGGGTGAGGGTATTTATAGTTTATATAATTTTTGATGGGTCTCATCGTAATTAGTACCCACCATTAAAAATTATGTTAGCAATAATAAATATATATTTGTGATGGATCCCATTACAAATAGTCTTTTGTAGTCTGTTTATGTGTGATAAGAGTTAATTCTTGTCAAAAATAACTGTAAGGATGAAAGGTATTTGTGACATGAATTAAATCCGAACACGAACACATTCCCCAGGGTTTTCGGCACAGTATACACCAAATGTAATTGTAATGGAAAAACATTTCTCCTTGCAACAAATTTCATTTAATTACTATTTGGTATGGCTGCAAGGCTCATGGGAAATAGGCCGTCACAAAAGAAATTTTTTTCAAAAGTGTTATTAAATGCAAAATTTTTACACTAGATGTTACTATATTTTATAATCATTGTTTTTAACATATTCCTGGAGATAGTTAGGTGATTGTGTACTGTTACATTAGGCAAAGTCATCTCATTTTGTTCATGCATTTCGACACTTATCACCATCCCTTGGCATACAAAGGTAGGATTCAGGCAGTTTAAGCTCAACCTTCCAGTAGCCAGTAGGGCCCTAGTGGGTTGATTCGTGACATTATACTTCACTTTGATTGAAAATATATTATATTTTTCATAATAATTCATTGTCTCTCATTTGAAAAAGACAATATTTTGTTTCATGTAGATAACATGGGAGACTTATAAAATAAAAACTATAAGCAGAATCTAAATAAAAAGTAATACACATGCTAAACATATAAAAACATATGAAAATAAAATGAAAATTTCATAAATAAATAAAATAATAATAATTTATAAGACACATACATTATTGATTAAAATCATGACAACTGTAGTTCAAAAATTTTATGCTTAAAAAATACAGTAGAATAAATATAAATGAAATATATAATATTTATTGTTTAAATAAAAAATAAATTGAAAAATAAAATTAATGTTAAAAAATAATAATCAAATGATTTTTAATTTTAATTATAATTGTTATCGTGGAAAATATTATAAGCTCAAATTTCATGTTTGGAAGGAAAATATTTTGTGCCATAGAAATTATTTTTCAATGACTTTATTAAAATAATTTTATATTCAATAATTTTATATATGTTTATTCTATTTTTCTAATAACATTTACATTTTATTTATAATATATTATTTATAGGCTTTTAAAGTCAAATGCTTGAAACACTATTATATTTCTGGTATGTGAATTTAAATGTCAATAAATTATAAAGTATACATAAAATCATAATGAAATATGACACATTTCTTAAAAATATAAAAAATAAATTAAAAGAAAAAAATATCATAATATTAATAAGAAAAAACTAATTGACATGGACCAAATTTTCTTTTTTTTAAAAGCATAATATTTTAACTATAATAACATTATTAATTTTCAATTATTAATATAATAGTCTCATTATTATTAGATATTAATAATTAAATTATTAATAAATATTAGTTTCATTATTAAATGTTTATAATAATTATAATCATAATGAAATTAATAATGTGATACTTAATAATAATAATTTATAAAAAATATATATAATTGTTATGTTTTTAATCTATAATGTTTAAATCATATAAATATATTTTTAATTATATTTACAATATTGTTTATCTGTAATAAATTTTTCTGTTTATTGTAAATTCTTTAGGTTTTATTACGATTTTACTTATAGTATATATTTTATAATTATTAAATTTTACCTACATCAAACATCGTATGTTTTATTATGTTTTTAGTAGGTGACTTTGAAAGCATATAAAATATAAATTATTTGTAAAATAATAGAGAAACATAATATATAATATTAAAAAATAAAAAGAGTTGATTTGAAAAAACATTTCATCAAAATTATTGATAAAAATAATATAGATGATACAAAACATTAAAGTTTCAAAATATAACATTTTAACATTAAATATGTGAAACATTAATTGTTTATAAAATGTAAATTATAATTAGAATCTACATGAACTTTATAATATTTATTAAAACATAATAAATAATTAAAAACAGAAATAATTTAAGAAAATAAATGGGAAATATTATGTATCAATAATTATACATGACATAATAAAAATAATATTAATTAATTAATTAATTAAAAATAATTAATATTTGACATTAATAAGAATTATTATTAATTATCTTAAAAATATTTTTAAGCTTAAAATTCTTAATATTATATTAATGATTAAATATATTTAATAATCATATGATTATTTACATCATTATTACTAATAAACGTACATTACATCATTAATATTAATTATTGTAGCTTTATTATCATAATATTTCCATTTTAATTTATTTTTTATGAATTTATTATTTTTAATAATTATCCTGACATTATAATATTTTATTTCTGGATCTTAGGACTTACAGGCCATTAATTGACTTTTTATAATACAATTCTCATAATTTTATTAACATGACTTTCTTATTATCATGAATTCATTAGATTGAATTTATTATTATTGGGAAGGTCATTAGATAATTTTATTTTATCTATACTTAATTTCATATGTAACCCTATTTTATAAATAACAATAATAATATACATAATTCTATGAATCAAAAAATTATTTACATGACCCAAAATTTTTTGTTTAATAATAATAATTACAATACTGTTAATTAAAATTGTTTATTTTTGTTATCTTTTAATGAATACATTATTATTATTTTTTAATTTTATAATTAGGTTTAAAATAATCAATAAATTTATCTATTATGTTTTTTATTAATTATATTATCAATAGTAACTATTTATGTATTTATATAAAATTAATTATATTGAAGCATGAATTATTGTGATCAGATGGAGGGTTTCTGTCATGAATAACCAGAGACACTTACTCTACAGCTTCATGGAGATTTCTCTCGTAATCACTACACCTTTCTGCTGCTCCTTCATAGAGGGGGTAATCAAGGGTGTGATTGTTTGGAATTTTGTGCTTTTTGATGTGTGGAGCAGAGTGCACTGCGACGAAGTGTCTTTTGAGAGAAAGGGTGTTCCCTCATTGGTAGTCGCAGTTGAGTGAGCTTCTTGGGTGGCGGAAACTGACCGCTCATTGGTGAGGAAGGATTTTGAACCCATTGTGTATGATGATGGTGCAACAGAGTGTGCTACCATGTAGTGTTTTTATGGATCACTAGTGTCGAATAAGAAAAACATCACTACAAGATAAAAGAACCAGCACAACCAAAAGACTATGTGGGATTTAGGGGCCTATAGTAAATAAATTCTTAGAATGAAAAATAAATTGACTAGAATAAAAATGTAGAAAAATAAGACATTTTTACAGAATTTATAATAAAAGTATTATACATGGTATATTAATTACAAGATAATTTCAAATTGAAAACACCCAATTTCATAGTGAATGATGAATAAGATTATCTCCAATGGCATTAAATTACTACCATTATCATACTTGTTTGTTTGTTCCATATTTATCATGATCTTGTAATGATTGGGGGAGTTTTTTTCCATTAATATAATTTTTAGAGATTTTTGTAAAACACACTTTGTTTTTGTTGAATTGACCTTGAGAAGTAGAAACAACTGATTTAGAACTCTTTTTGGAAGCCCACTTTTTTATGAATTACTACCACCACTAAATTGTTAAGGGGGTAGCAGGTGGTAGGATTGATTTGTAGGAAAACCCCCACATACAACCCGTATAGGAGGCCCATTGGTCTGGTATCCATCCTATAAATGGAAATGATCTCTGATGAGTTTTTATCACCTCTATGGAACCTCATTTTCGATACACTAATTATATTTTTGTGTGTTGTATTTTGTGAGGTGTGTTTTCTCAACATATTCATGATAGATTAATGAGGGTTTTATCTATGTAACAATGGGATCGTGTTTGTACTCACAGTTACCCATATTATCTCTTCTATTTGACGATGACAGTTTTACCCCTTACATTTGTGGCCGGTTTCTGTTGTATATCTAGTGTCATTTATATCAGTATTTTTGAATTTATTTTATAAGAAAATTATCACTTCACAATTGTTACAATCAATTGTAGTGCCAACAAGTGGTATTAGAGGAAGGATCTTCCCACTTTTATTCACATTTTTGTGTATTAATAATTATTTAATATTTTATAATGCTATTTGATTGAAACTGTGGTTGAAAATTATCATCGAAAATCATTAATATAATAAACATACAATTGAAAAATAATTTTTGTTCTAAAAAGATAATGTGCCCAGATGGAAGTGAAATTTCAGATGGACAAGTTAAACTAAAATATTTTTCTATTAGAGAAACTTATGATTCACTATATTCTATAGAATCAAGATTTTATACTAGAAATTTTTGAAAAATAAGTAAGTGTGATGTTGAAGAATAGTTCAAGTGGGAGACAAAGTAATGATGTGGGATAAAATATGGAGAGTAATTTAGGATGTGATGATAGTCTAGGAAATGACAAGGTGATAACCAATATTGGTGGACAACATCTGAATGATGCATGGATAATCACATCAAGAGATACATTGAACATAAATTCTCAATTGAAATTGATTGATAAGAATAAATCTATCCCAAAAGGACAAGTTTACAAGGGTAATTATTGCACTATAAAGACCAATAGAGTTAGTGCCAATAATCTAATGATGAGTGATGGTATTGTTTTAACCATAAAATTATTTCACCATGTGAATAACATAAAAATTAACATATTAGATTTGGGAAAATTGTATGAAATCAGATTCAATACTGAAACCATGAATAATGTTATGAGAATTTTAAAGGGTGTTGTTAGGGTGATGAAGGAGGAGGAGAACTTAATAAACTCATAGGTTCTTTTGGGTGAATCTTACAAGGATGAAGAGATATTTGTTTCATCAAATACCTTGATGAAATCATGGACGACAACATGGAATTGTAATCATGGACATTTGTATAACAGATTCCTGAATATTTTGGTTGATAAAAATTTTCTTCGTTGTCATGGAACTATATCCTTAACATTTTTGTGAGCATTGTGCATTGATCAAGCAATATAGGTTAAAGCTCAAAACATAAAAAATGAGAAGTAATGTGTCACATCCTTGGTTTTAACTCATGGTAATTTTTATTTTATTTTCAGTATTATATTTCCCCTCTTTGTTTATGAGGATTTTTTAGAAAAAATGGTGAATTTTTTACCAGATAAAGGTGGCGCATAGTTGGTTAACGATTATTGGAAATCTTGTTCTAGTGAAAGAGAAACTGTGCGTATTGGATAATGTCAGTATCTATGTGGAACACCCTTTCACACTACTGTGTTCCACCAATGGTAAACCTTTCATCCATTTTTCCCTTTGGATAAATGTTTCACACGATTAACACATGGTTCGACAAACCTTGTGACCAAACCATGTGGTCCCCAATATCATTAAAAAGGTTTTAAATTCATATTCTAACATTTACAAAATTTAACCCCATATAACCCATTACACACTTCTTCCAAACTCCCCAGCCTTAGAAATATCCCCCTTTTCTTCCGTTCATCATTGGACTTACATTATTGGGAGATTTTGTTGTGTAATCATCAAGAAGCCTCCATGTAACATAATCCTCCCCTCGTTTTATTCTTCTTCTTGGTATCCACTCTCTTCTCTCTTGGGTTCAATCTTCTCTAGTAGATTCTTTATCCTAATTTTTGATCAAAAAAGACCTTTTATGTTATATAGAGTTGGTTATGATGTTATCATTCCATTATTGGATCTCCCATTGGTGAATTTATGGTTTCAAGCAGTTTCCAAAAGATTCCATGCACGAGGTACGTGGTTCGTTGTTTTGAAAATTTTTCATAATTTCTATAATATTTCTTTTCATTATAAATGAGTTCAAATTTTTTTATGGTTTTTTAAAATCAGGCTTTTCAACGGTTTTGGTGTGAGTACAGATTTAATATTATATTTCCTATTTAAAATGGATTTTTTCATGTGTGTCTCAATTTTTGGATGTGTGTATATATAAGAGGTGGTTCATGTGACGTTGTAAGTGGAATTGAGAATAAGGGATTAAATGTTATGTAGGTCGGAGGACTAGGTCTAGTATGTTAGGTTAGTCTGCAGGGTCAAGGACCAGTATCCCAAACCAGATTGGCATAACAATAATAATTAAAAATAGGTTTTATGTGGATTTGTGGTAGGTTCCCAGACATTGTGTGTTTGAGATGGTTTGATCACATATATTACAAGGATTGAAGTACCCCACAAACTATAGTACCTTAGGGATTTCACCTTTTTCCCATGTTATTAATAGAGTTTATCTAATTTATTATCTTTAACTTATTTTTTTAATTTCAATTTATGTTTAATTTATACCAAATATTTCTTTTTCCAAAAAATAGAAAGTTAATTTTTCATATATTGTTATGGTGTGGAATCTCTTTTGGTCATATCCTACTTGGAACATAGAATCATACCCTACATACAACCCTATCTATATGTTTACCTTGTTATGTTTGTACCAGGTTATGGGATTTCGTTTTATGGTAGTGAAGGTTGATCTGGTATCTTATGGATCTTTTCTTTTCCAGAATATGTGGTGGTGGCATGGGGGTGTTGACTATCATATTTCAGATATTATTTGGTGAATAGTTGTTTCCCTGGACATTTTGGTATTTTTGGTTTTTGTTAAATGTGTAAAATGGTTAAACGTTGATAGTTGTGTTTTTGGTTTTGACCATGGTTATGATGTGTTTTTTAATTAATTATTATTATTTAGGTTGATTCTTAAGGGAGAAATCATTACCAGAGATGATTTTTGAAGCGTAGAAACTGGTTTCATGCCATTGGTATTCAAGAACACTCATCGGGCCAAGCCATAGGCTGGGTCGGGTGTAAGGTTGGAGGGATGCCATGCCCGGTTCAAGACAAACCGGTATCAGATTAGGGTTTTCCCTTTCATTGGGTCATGTTATTGAGGAGTTTCTAGATATATTTGATTATGTAATTCTAGGGTTTGAGGTTCTAGTTATGATTTGGTGTACATAAAACTTACTTAGTGACATGCCATTGGCCACTATAGGTTGTTTCGGAGTTGTTGTGACTTCTCCTCCAAGTGTGATGTATAGGGTGAAAACTGTGAAAGTAAAATTTGTAGGGGTGGAGTGGATTGAATATTTATTGTTCATGTTATTTTATTTTTGGATTTATAGGTAAGGTAAATCTTTTTATTGCTGAAAATTTTATGTAAAATTAAATTGATGTTTTCCATTTGTTTTTAATTTGAGGTGTCATCTTTACTCCCTAAATAATTCCTATGAAACCAAAAAAATAATCTAGATTGAGTTATCCCTATCGTTTTGAACATAGAATACTGAAATTTGTCATTCGGGATATCTAATAAATGAATCAAAGAGATGGATTTGGTTCTACTCATTCTACGGAAACCAGACAAGGTGTATGAAAATTAAATAGCTCAATAGTTTCTCATGAACAATCCTCCTTCATTTTCGGGAAGAAAAAATACTTAAGAGGAAAAGGATTTTATTGATTTTAATGAGAGGAATTTATGGTTTCATTATACTCTTAAGTTGGTAAAAGTGATGACATTGTTATTTACATTGGATGTTCCCAGTTGAAGTTGGTGAGAATTCATAAATAATTTTGGGAAACATGAGAAGATGGGCATGATGGACTTAAAATTAATCTTCAATGATATGTTTTCTCCCAATAACCATTCCATTTCCAAGACTTAGAAGATTTCATATTTCCATTAGAGGGATTAGATCATCTTGAAATTTTCCAACTTCTCTATGGAATTTATCGATTTATCACCAATTGTATTTTATAAATTGAAGTTAATGGCTCATCGTTTTGTCAAAGGGTTGAAGAATTAAATTCGGTCCAAGGCCTTTTAGTTCCAATGCAATACATATGCTGAGATCATTGACCGAGCTATAATATCGTGGAAAATTAATTTTTTTGGAATGTATGGTTTCTCTGGGACAATTTTAGAAGCAGTCTAGGGTAACATTGTCTCATATAAAAAAATAGAATCCCTGAAGAGTATTATAATAGGGAGGTTTAATCTTAGTTCACCCATCCCAACCTCCATCATATATGACCACTAGTGATGGAAAAAAATATGTGTTAATAGTGTGTAAGGATATAGAACATGTATGTAGTTTTTTCGTATCTTGGAAGACCCTTCCATTAATAACGGTTCCTGGTGAACTTGAAGATATTTTGTATATGTTAGTTTTCATGTCATAGTGTCCTAGGAACTTCATCACATAGGGATTTACCATCTCAATCTGGTGAATCAATGGATATTTGTTTTTTTGCCTTTTGTGCATAGTGGTAAGGTTTGATCATCGTATTAGTAGAGTCAGCTCAAGGAATAGCATGTAGTATATAATCAACCACATGCTTCAACAAAGATGAAGAAAATTCATGATATAGATCAAGTGCTAGTGGAATCCGAAGTAGGGATGGCGAAACATTGAGGAACCATTTTTGTTGCATCTTATAAAGCTATTTTTTTTACATGGGTTCTTCTAATTATTTTATTTCCTCCCACCTACTGGATTTAATTAAATTTCCAACTAATATGATTCTGTATGCAATGGACATGGTGAAGCCACATAAATAGAACATGTAAAAGGATTTAAAATGTCTATTATGTGATATCACTCTCTTAGGGGTCAAGATGGATTCGGATTTCTGGGTTCTGGAAATAGATTTTCTGATATGATTGTCTTTATGGATTAAATGTTGGGTTTCTAGGTTCATATCTGTTGTGATAATTAGTGTGTGAGATTTGTGACACATGATGGTTGTACAAAGGTTATTCAAGGTTAATGGGATAGCTGATCTGGGATAGATGGACCTACACATAAGAAGTTCAGTAACATTTTTTATAGACATTATCACTAATGTTGGAGGATGATGATGGAGGTTCTGAGGATGGATTGACTCTTTTCATGGATGAGTTCCTAGAGGTGTTTCCATATCATTTATCAAAGTTTCATCAAGAGTGGGATATGGATTTTACCATTGATTTGGTGCTGGGAAGATTGATGATATCCCTTACCTTATATCGGATGTACCCACATATTTGTGTTAATTGAAGATAAAACTAGATGATTTTGAATCTAACGGATTCATCTACCCCAGAATATCACCATGGGGTGCTCTAAGGCTTATGGATCACTTTGGTTGTCTATAGAACACCAATGTATGAATAATTTACCCATTATGAATAAATTATCCATCCCCATATTGACAACCTCATTCATCCGATCAATGGGAAAGTTTATTCTATATGGGCAGCCAACACTCCAGATTTTATTAGGCTAGGATTAGAGAGGTAGAATGTTCTAGAAAAATGTTTTTGAATAAGTTATGACCACTTTGATTGTTTTTCCATTCAATTTGGGATGACGAATACACTAGTATTCTACATAGATCTTATGAAGCTGGAGTTTCACAAGTACACTGACTCCTTCATCATCATGATTATAAACGATATCATATTCTACTCAGGGACTGAGGAGATACATGCGAAATGTTGATGGATTGTGCTGGTAAAAATTTGAGATCAGCATCTGCATGCCAAACATTTCAAGTGAACCATATGGATTAGGGAGGTAATTTTTTTGGGCCACATGATTTCAGAATGTAGTGTAACAGTGGACCTTGACAAGATTGTAGTGGTGATGTCCTGAGGTATGATAATAAATGTATTTGATATTAGACGATTTTTGGTCCTGGAAGGTTATTATAGGATGTTCGTTATATATCTCTATGATCTTGTAACCCATGATCGCCTTTACCTAGAAAGGAGTTAAACATAAATGAATTCTAGAATGTCAGGTTTCTTTTTTGGAGCTAAAGTAGCATTTGACCAATTCCCCATTTTTATCATTATGGAATATGTAAAGGGATATGTGGTGGACTGTTACACTTCATATATTGGTATCAGGATTGTGTTGATGTAGGATTAACATGTTGAGGTGTATTATTCCCTTTAACTCTGACCATATGATAAGAATTATAAAACCCATGATTAGGAATTTCCAGTGGTGATTCATGATTTGAAGACTAACTGTCTTTAAATCATTCAAAGGAAATTTTTGGACTACTCAAACTAGAAGAGCACAATCTAAATTTTCTCCAAGAAGGATATGAATTTGAGTTATCTCAACTGGGGTGAGTACCATTAGGGGTTGGATTTCAAAATCATCTATACCCCATCAATGGGAGAGTTGTTTATAATTAACTAAGAAATAAGGATCTTGTGTAAGAAGGGAAAGAGTCTATCGATGAGTGGACCAAAGTGGGGAATTTTTCATAGAATGACCTAAAAACCAAAGACCATATAAGGGGAATGTTTTTTTTTCTAGTGTACAGTTTAAATCCTCCCTCCAAGATCTAATTTTTGAAGAACATCTGAGTGATGATTTCTGCTAGTGTTCTCTGTAGTTTCTCAATTATGGAGAGGCTCCCAATGAGATACCTTCTTTATCTGAGGAAATTATTTGCTTCATGTGCTGCTTCACGGTGCCATTGTATTTATTGAAAGTGGTAATGTAGGACAACCATCAATCTTAGTAGTCTATTCATCCCTAGACTGCCAATATTTTTTATGATGTACATCACTAGTACTAGTGGCTAGGAATGAATAATGATATAGATAATATTGTATCTTGACGTTAAAACTATCAACATGATAAAGATAATGGCTTGAGGCCTATTGGTTTGTTGTATCCCCTATTCATTCCTACCTGAAAGTGGGAAGAGGTCACCATGTACATTATCATTTTATTACATCATACACCATGTGGAAATAATTCCATATTGGTTGTTATTATCTATTTGTCCAAATTATCTCATCTTTTTATGATGAAGGATTCATCCTAGGTGGATGAGTTTAGATGATTATATGTTCGAGAGATAGGGGCTTCATGGTGTGTCATGAGACATTGATTCGAATAAGAATCCCCATATCACATTTCAATTTTGGGAAGGTCTTTAGATGGTTATGAGATTAAAGGATAAGCTTAGAAAAATATATAATCCTCAAACCGATGGGTAGACAATGTAAGAAAATAATATATAGTAAGACATGCTCCGGGAATTTGCATTTAATTATAGAGGTCTGGGGGATAAAAATTTGTTATTTGATGAGTTTTCTTATAATTATAGTTATAATTATCAATAGGAATGAATAACTTTGAGGTGCTTCATAGATGACTGTGTTAACCACCATTGTTCTAGATAGATGTGTATAAGACTTTTCTAAGGGAACAAATCCTTGTATAGGAGACATAGGAAAAATTTGGTCTATCATGTAATTTATCTGATGTTCATGTGTTCCATGATTTTTATTCTTATCACCAATTCCAAGCCTTTTAATTCTCAGTTGGTGATGTATTATTTATTATGGTAGCCCCTCACCTGGGTTAACGTCTGCTTTGTTAGCAGGGGAATCAGATGCTAAGTTGTGTTGGTCTTTTTGTGGTGACCATGATAGTTGGTAAGGTGGAATACCAATTAGATTTTCCATCCAAGTTAATTTCAATCTGTTTCATGTTACATGTATTTCAAATAAAGAATTATAATCCATACATCTCTTAGGTGTGGAGATGGGAATATTTGGAGAGAGAATTTCATATTTCTATGCTTGATCAACCAGTAAGGACTATTGATTCCAATGAAAATGATAGTTAGGTGATGTCTGTACCATTGTTTCATGTTATTTGGAAGCATTGGAAATAAGAGAATGAGTTGTGGGATCCAAGATCATGGGGTAGAGGTATAATATCTCATCTAGTTCTCTCATCCAGATTAGGTTTGATATTATAAGGGTGGAATTTTTTCAGGGTAGAAATATTTTTCACATTTATAGATCCATTTTGAGTTGTTATATACTTTATCATCATCCTTATATTTATCAATTAGATTTATCTTGAAATTTTTATTATAAAAAATATCTTTTTATTAATCGGTAGATTGTGTCACATGGTTGGATCATGGTTATCAGAAATCATGTACCAGCCCAGGGGAAACCATGTTTCATGTAGAGTGTCATTATCCTGTATGTAATTCCAATAAAATGGGATTGTTCCCCCACTAAGAAAACCATGCGGCCTATTTTTTATTTGGATTTAGTCTTTGCATGATTGGTGCCTAGCTTGGGAAACCGTGAGGGAAAACCATGCGGCCTACCAAGTAACACTCCGAGATTTTATGAAAAATATTCTTTTTAATTTCATTAATGTCTTATGTTGTACACTACACCAAAATGAGCTTGCACAACATGCATCCCTGAATTTCCTTGCATTACACGTGAAATTCCTGGATCAGTTGTGATCACTGAGAGGGGAGGGGTGAATCAGTGATAACTTTTTCTTTTTAAGAATTATTCCCTTTGAATGATCAATTCAACCTTTGTGGCTGGTTAAGGCCTAGATATAATCTTCTGGTGGTGCAGTGATAATGAATGCACATAGCACAAAGATTTACAAGGTTCGGTACAAAGACCTACTCCTTGCCATGTTGGTTACACTCCCCAACACGGATTCTTTACTATGCCAGAAGAATTTTACATGGTAATTGGTTATACCACCCAATTACAAGTTAGTTAAACCCCCGAACTCCACAACATATTCTTCTTCATAGCTCCACTTCTCTTCTCCAAATGTGTTGTTCAATTCTTCAAGTAGCTTTAAAAAACTCCAGAGGAACTTGTCGGTCTTTCCCACTTATACTTTTATTCAATATCCATGCATGTACATACATTCACTCCCTTCTTCATCACTTGTGCACACAACCAAACCGTTCAAATTTCACTCATATATTTGTAATCCTCAGCCCACTTCTTTTCACACACCCTCACAACCAAGATGGTGTGGCCTTCCTTGTTTGCACACACACACCAACGTTTGGACTTCCACTTGTGCACTGAACACCTCACCAACGAAGGGCGCGCAAGTTATGCGGCCACCTCCTGCCTTCAACCACACGGGTGGCGCGACAACTCCCTCTTCCACACAGGTGCTTGAGTCCAACGACTGCGCAAGTGTGGCGGCTTCCTCCTACCACGCAGGTGTCGCGATGTCTTCCTCCTACCGCGCGAGTTTGCGGGCACAGAGGGTGTGGCTACTTGCTACTGCGCAAGAATGCGAGCAGCGGGCGCGCAAGGTCGGATTCTTCCCTGTCGCACAAGGGAGCGCACAGGGAGGCCTCCTCCTTACTTTTTTCACATAGGGATGGCGCAAAAAGTAACTCATAAAGCCTCGGGTTGCTCCGGGCTGCTCTACCGCGCAAGTGGTGCATAGAGCTTCGAACTTCTCTAGGCTAGGAGCTTCGCGGGACTCCTTCTCTCATACGATCAGCAGCAACCTTCTTTGGCCTCAGATGACTTCTTTTATAGGCAAGGAGTTTGATCACTACTGTGGGGTTCAAATCTTTGAAGGCTTGAGATCTATGGCATTTTGAGATCTTCAAACGCAGATGAGATATTCCGGAAATCTCTGTTATTTCCTTTTTCTTTTTCATCCACGGGATCCTTCAATCTTGTTGTGCGCATCACGTGCATGCATTTATGAACGCATGAAGAGCCTTTCTTTTCATGTCGAATGAGCAGCGCACCCTTGGAAAACATCATTTGCCTCGAGCTCCCTCGAATTTCTTCATCTCATTTCATGAATGCGACTTTTAACTCATGCAAGTGTTCGTAATGGAGAGACGAACACAACAGAGGCCTTCACTTCATCAGAGGCAGCTGAGAGCTTCTTCCCCATCGCTCGGTTGCCTCTGGTTTGTGGGAGGTGTCGTAGGGAGTCCTCAGCTCAACGAGAGGTAGGAGACAACTCCAGCACTGTTGGATCGTCGTTTAATGAACTCAGACGGTCGGGATTAGAACATGGCGCCGCAGATGGATCGTGCGGCTGCGATTACATGTGGATCAGATGGATGACCCAGATCAGATCTGCATCTCAAAAAACACGTCCCATATCGAAATGCGCTGCATTTTTTCCATGTTTTAACAACCATCTCCTCCCATGCTCAGCTCAAAAATCTCCTCTCCCCCCTCCGATGCCGCCCTGCACCGGTTCTCCTGCGGGTGCGCTCTAGCGCCCACTCTGCTCCTCTGGGCGCGCCCTTGGTGCCCACGCTACGCGGGCTTGACCTCTGCGTGGCTCGAGCTTACACACGGCCCATCCACCTACGGGCTGTCTCTGCCTGGGCCTCCTCATGGGCGTGGTGACCTAGTCCCACATGTGCCTTGGGTTGAAGCTTGGGTAGCCATCACGTGGGCTGGCCCCATTTTTTTTGCATAAGCTCCTCTCCCTCCTTGTATACTTGGTTAAATTACCATGTAGGAACAAGACTAAATCAAGCCATTATCTTCTTCATTGGAATTCCATCTATCTTCTGTAAAATCTCTTCTCTTTCTCCTATTAGGAGATGGAATACCCAAGAATCTCTCAAGTATCTTCATCAACCATCATACCTCATGGTTTATCACTCTTCAAGCCCACTTCATCAGTTAGCAATCATTGATTGGTTATTGAAAAAAATCCAATCACGTGGGCACAACAATCTCCCCCTTTGTATTTGTATAGCATCCCGCCTTTTTATCACATAAACTTTCATTTACATTTTACAAAATCGAGGATCTTTAAGGTTTAGTGTCTTGGAAACAAGGAACTTAAAACATGAAATAACAAAAAAAACATTCTTCTTAAACACTTGAAAGGCTTCTCCTTATGTTCATCCTAGGTTTATTTCTGCATCTCATAACCTGGGGACATACATCAAAGAAAAGGGTGAGCAGAAGGCCCAGTAAGGAAAACAAGAGAAACATTTTACATGTGAACTTGAGATACTTCAATAAGGTTATGAAAAGAACTTTAAGGCATGAGAAAGAAATCATGAGATATATCATAATAAAAGTAACATTTTTCATAACTTGAAGATGTGGCTACATCATTTAATATTCACAATCGTTTAGTTTCACCAAGGTCCATCCCCAAGGTGTCGTTAAAAATTACCAAGGTTATTCACCAAGGTATCGTGAATATTGTAATCTCTAGTGGTTACATCATTACCCAATGCATTGGAGATCTATCAGGGAGCACCCTTAAATTTGCCTTTATTATCATGTGATCCACGTATATCATCATCAAACATTTCATAAATAACCTATATAGCATAAAATAAATGGGTTTCATTTCATAATCACAAGGTTTTAAAAACTGCTTTAAAGACATGATCTTTACGTCACTTTAAAACCCACAGAAAAGGAAGGTGGGTCTCATGTATGTAAATCCCAGAATTTAAAATATAACATTTTAGTATATATGTGAATACCCCTTTAGAAGAAAGAGCTTTGAGTATTCACTTAATAATATAAAAGAACTTTAGAAAAAGAGAGGGACATTTTGAGACGGAAATTCTGCAGCATAACGGCTATGTTACGAGGTTTTAGAAGACATTAAAAAGAGAGGGAAAATGGGTCAAACATTCATAAATGACCCATAAAATAGTAGATGGACAGAATAAGAAGGATACATGATCATGGTAATGAAATTTCAAGGACATACCATTTGAAATGAAAAACATGGAAGGAAGACAGAAATTAGATTTCTCTTATGAAAGTTTGGCAGCCTAACGACGTTACTTAAACTTCAACAAAAATGATTTGAAAAGATCAAATAGGGTCTCTCATCATGTGAACATAAGAGTTCAGTATGATAGATATAGAGATAATGCCCCAACATAATTAAAAAGTAACTTTAAAGACTTGACATGAAAGTAGAACTTTGAAAAGAATGAGAAAGGTGAAAGAATCCCCTAAATATTCGGCAGCCTAACGGCGCCACTTAAAACTTGAAAATACTGAATTGAAGAGATCAAATGGGGTCTCTCATCATATGAACATAAGAGTCCAGTATGATAGGTATAGAGATCATACCCCAACATAACAAAAAGGAACTTGAAGGAATTGACATGAAAGTAGAACTTCAAAACGATAAGGGTGAAGAACCATTTAAAAATTCGGCAGCCTAACGGCGCCACTTAAAACATCAAAATACTGAATTGAAGAGATCAAATAGGGTCTCTCATCATATGAACATAAGAGTCCAGTATGATAGATATATAGTTCATACCCCAACACAACAAAAAGTAACTTGAAAGAATTGACATGAAAGTAGAACTTCAAAATGAGAAAGGTGAAGAACCACTTAAAAATTCGGCAGCCTAACGGTGCCACTTAAAACATCAAAATACTGAATTGAAGAGATCAAATGGGGTCTCTCATCATATGATCATAAAAGATCAGTATGATAAATTTAGAGATCATACCCCAACATAATAAAAAGGAACTTGAAATACTTTACAAGAAAATTGATCTTGAAAAAATGAGAAGGGAGAAAGAATTCATTACAAAAATTTTGGCAGCCTAACGGTGCCACTTAAAACTTCATAAAACGAAATAATGAGAGTAATAGGGGATCTCTCATTATATGAACATAAAAAGGGCAGTAAGAGGAGTATAAAATAACATCCTCCAACATAAGAACATGTAGCATAAAAGGAATGACATAAAATAGATTACTTGAAATGAAAGAGAGAGGTCGGATCCCTTACCTTAAAATGTAACTCTTAAACCTCAAAGGATGGGACCTTGAGGGCTTGGGGGAACCTTGGGAGGACTCCATGGGAGGTAATGAGACCATAACTTCGTTGGGGGAGAGTTGGGAGTGAAAACTAAAGGAGGAAAGGGTGGGTATTTATAGGGAAAGTGAGGGGACAAGGCATTAATGGCCAAGGGACACCTCACTAGTGGTTTTGGCAAAACCATGGGCTTGCCCATGGTATTTTCCCATGGTATTGGCCACTTGGGACACCTCATACCTTATCTTACTATTCATAATTCGACCATATTGAATATATACTTAATACATCATTTAATGATGTTATTAAACACCCGTAACTTAAAAACTATATTTTCACTATTCATCAAAAATTCAACTTTCTTAGAATAATCCCAAAATTTCACCTTAACCAAATATTGATGCTCTAAATACATTTATGAACTCCATTTTATAAAAATAATTTTCTAAATAATTTTAATTTAATTTTTAAATAAAAACACTATTCATCGAAAATTCGTTTTTTTCAGAAAAATCCCCAAAAATTACCATAACATAATATCGATGCTCTGAGTTCAAAAATAAAGTCATTTTTATTAAATTAATTTTCTAAATATTTTTAATTAAATTTTTAATTAAAAAACACTATTCACCTGAAAAAAACTAATACTTGAATAATAATTTATGAAACCGTTATTTAATCATTTTATTGAATCACATTACTTAATCAAGGTGCCTACATTATTTTAAAACTTTATTTAAGTGAGATTACTAATCCATTTGGTCATATTACTTATCCTAATCATAAAATCACTATTCATAATTTACTATTCATCAAAAATCAAGTTGATCTTATTAGACTCCAAATTTTGTACTGAACATAATTGTAGAAGAACATTTTTTGAAAATCATTACACATTTTTAATTATTTAAGGTTTACATAAACATTTTTAAAATATCCTTTTTCTAAAATTCATCAAAAATATGCATACTATATTTATCCGGTCATTTGAAAATTCATAAACTTCATCATAAGAAGAAATCCCAATTTTTATTTAAAACAAAGGATTACACGAGGTAGTTACGGTCTCCTTACATAGCCTCTTATCACACCAGCATAGGACCTAAGTGTAAGGTGTGCTAAGGTGAGAGAGTCCGAGGGAGGCTCGGCCAATATTGCCCGAGTAGTAATTTCAATCAATTTGAACTTCTCGTGAAGGCGATTCCGTTCTAGCTTCACACGATGAAGTTCGGCTTGGGTTTGGTCCAGAGCAAAGCCCAATGGTGCTACCTCCTTCCCAAGTTCTGTTAGATGGGCTTCGATCGGTCCAAGACTACTAGGTGAGGCCATCGAATCTTCTTTCTATAATAATTAACCAAGATTACTTATATTTAGAGACAATAATCAAAACATTTTGTTCACAACGGTCATATTGACCGATGGTCATATAATAGTCAGAACCCAATGGTCTCATTTTAATTATAATCATGATTATCAAATAAAACATTTTTGTTGAGTATAAAAATAAAATAAAATAACACATGAAATTAGGAAACAAGATTTATGCAAAATTTCGGGCCGTTACAATCTTCCCCCCTTAAGAAATTGCATCCTCGCAATTTTAAAAAAATTGGGTTTTGAAATTTCATTGAAAGTCCCACATCGGAAAAAGAGTCTGTGACACCATTACTTTAAAAGAAAGAAAAGGAAGTACAAAGGCCACCCGAGTTTACTCATACTATGATTCCATATAGGAAACATGGACATGGAGGAGAAAACAAAGGGTCACGTCCTAAAGGAGAGTGATAGAAAATATGATTAGGAGGAAGTTAACCACCAGAAAATCCCAAAATTATGATGTGTGCAAGTGGTCTTTGATTACCTAGTAGGAAACGTAATCCAACAATGTTTTTGTTTTACGTTCCTTTTCATAACTTTGAGGAATTCATTTACAACATAGAACAAAAACATAAGGAAATATATCTACCTTCATGTAGAGTTTCATCCTTTAATAAGTTTCTACCCAAAACTAATCTTTTCTCTAAAATATGAGCATTCAAAACTACTTGGTCTCATCAAAACACAAGAATCATCTTCTAGAGAATCACATAATCCACAAAAGATTAACTATCTATTTCTTTTATCTTTAAACATTATCCCAAAAACCGAAAGGGTAAGGTAAAACAAATCTTCAAAAAAAGAATGAATCCCATATGAATGGAAACTACTTTTAAATCTTCAATGTTCCATGGTACTACCCAAAGTCCATCATAGTCCATTCCATAAATAACGGTCCTTAAAATTCCTCAAAATAAACCAAACTAAGATGGAAACCCAAATACAAGAAGGATTTGATAACATAGTCTTCCAAAATAAACTTCATTGTTTATCTCCAAACAACATCAACCACTCCTAACATCTTATAACAAAAGTATCTAACCTAAACATATTTATCCCAAGATAGGTTAGTCATTCCCATAAGTAACCTAAATTACTATAAGTCCACCTTAAATTCATCAATTCTTCAAATATAAGTCAACCTTAGACCTCAATGAAAATACTGTTGTAATCTATTTACCTCGATTATATAGGGTCCCCAAAATAGTGAACGTCTTCCATAATAAAAATCATATTTCAATCCCCTAATCATCTCTGTTATATTAGTACGGTAATCGTAGCATTTCCTATCACATTGGTTGTTGAGACATGCTCTTCCATTTCCCGCCATTAACTAAGAAAAGAAACTATAATTAGGGGCTTAAATACTTAGCCAATAATCATGAAAAGAAACTTAAAGCATATAAGGATAACTTGTAGTTGAAAAGTATACACTAACTTGTGATCCCCTAGGTTCCCATCTAAGTTATCCATGATCATATATTCTTGTGTAAATCTTCATTTTATTTTATCTTTGTTCCTTTAATAATGGTTCATACTAAGCATATGAATTTACCAAAGCATATCCCCCGGGAGTGTCGTAACCAAGAGTGCAGCAAGGCCCGTTGTCGTGTACCAGTTCCCGTTCGAATCTAGCTCAAAGCGGTGTTTTCGGGTTTTACCCCTATGTACATCTGTGCCAGAGCCACCTCTACCTGCTCGTATCCAGACAGGGATGTATTTGCTTGGCAACCCCTTACTCAATACTCACCAAAATACCAAGAAGATTTCCTATATTTTAACTTTTCTATAGGATTATTCCTAAAGTTTTCATATCCTAATTTCCACAAATAACTAAACCATCCTTTGATACCAACTATAGCATCCCGCCTTTTTATCACATAAACTTTCATTTACATTTTACAAAATCGAGGATCTTTAAGGTTTAGTGTCTTGGAAACCAGGAACTTAAAACATGAAATAACAAAAAAAAAATTCTTCTTAAACACTTGAAAGGCTTATCCTTATATTCATCCTAGGTTTATTTCTGCATCTCAGAACCTGGGGACATACATCAAAGGAAAGGGTGAGCAGAAGGCCCAGTAAGGAAAACAAGAGAAACATTTTACATGTGAACTTGAGATACTTCAATAAGGTCATGAAAAGAACTTTAAGGCATGAGAAAGAAATCATGAGATATATCATAATAAAAGTAACATTTTTCATAACTTGAATATGTGGCTACATCATTTAATATTGACAATCCTTTAGTTTCACCAAGGTCCATCCCCAAGGTGTCGTTAAAAATTACCAAGGTTATTCACCAAGGTATCGTGAAAATTGTAATCTCTAGTGGTTACATCATTACCCAATGCATTGGAGCGCTATCAGGGCGCACCCTTAAATTTTCCTTTATTATCATGTGAGCCACATATATCATCATCAAACATTTCATAAATAACCTATATAGCATAAAATAAATGGGTTTCATTTCATAATCAAAAGGTTTTAAAAACTGCTTTAAAGACATGATCTTTAAGTCACTTTAAAACCCACAGAAAAGGAAGGTGGGTCTCATGTATGTAAATCCCAGAATTTAAAATAGAACATTTTGGTATATATGTGAATACCCCTTTAGAAGAAAGAGCTTTGAGTATTCACTTAATATTATAAAAGAACTTTAGAAAAAGAGAGGGACATTTTGAGACGGAAATTCTGCAGCATAACGGCTATGTTACGAGGTTTTAGAAGACATTAAAAAGAGAGGGAAAATGGGTCAAACATTCATAAATGACCCATAAAATAGTAAATGGACAGAATAAGAAGGATACATGATCATGGTAATGAAATTTCAAGGACATACCATTTGAAATGAAAAACATGGAAGGAAGACAAAAATTAGATTTCTCTTATGAAAGTTCGGCATCCTAACGACGTTACTTAAACTTCAACAAAAATGATTTGAAAAGATCAAATAGGGTCTCTCATCATGTGAACATAAGAGTTCAGTATGATAGATATAGAGATAATGCCCCAACATAATTAAAAAGTAACTTGAAAGACTTGACATGAAAGTAGAACTTTGAAAAGAATGAGAAAGGTGAAAGAATCCCCTAAAAATTCGGCAGCCTAACGGCGCCAC
This sequence comes from Viscum album, assembly GCA_963277665.1. NCBI lineage: Eukaryota > Viridiplantae > Streptophyta > Magnoliopsida > Santalales > Viscaceae > Viscum > Viscum album. The sequence goes on from OY728137.1 coordinate 1,937,801,146, forward strand.
TTAAAACTTCAAAATACTGAATTGAAGAGATCAAATGGGGTCTCTCATAATATGAACATAAGAGTACAATATGATAGGTATAGAGATCATACCCCAACATAACAAAAAGGAACTTGAAGGAATTGACATGAAAGTAGAACTTCAAAACGAGAAGGGTGAAGAACCATTTAAAAATTCGGCAGCCTAACGGCGCCACTTAAAACATCAAAATACTGAATTGAAGAGATCAAATACGGTCTCTCATCATATGAACATAAGAGTACAGTATGATAGATATATAGATCATACCCCAACACAACAAAAAGTAACTTGAAAGAATTGACATGAAAGTAGAACTTCAAAATGAGAAGGGTGAAGAACCACTTAAAAATTCGGCAGCCTAACGGCGCCACTTAAAATATCAAAATACTGAATTGAAGAGATAAAATGGGGTATCTAATCATATGATCATAAAAGATCAGTATGATAAATTTAGATATAATACCCCAACATAATGAAAAGGAACTTTAAATACTTTACATGAAAATAGATCTTGAAAAAATGAGAAGGGAGAAAGAATTCGTTACAAAAATTTTGGCAGCCTAACGGTGCCACTTAAAACATCATAAAACGAAATAATGAGAGTAAGAGGGGATCTCTAATTATATGAACATAAAAAGGGCAGTAAGATGAGTATAAAAGAACATCCTCCAACATAAGAACATGTAGCATAAAAGGAATGACATAAAAGAGATCACTTGAAATGAAAGAGAGAGGTTGGATCCCTTACCTTAAAATGTAACTCTTAAACCTCAAAGGATGGGACCTTGAGGGCTTGGAGGAACCTTGCGAGGACTCCTTGGGAGGTAATGAGACCAGAACTTCGTTGGGGGAGAGTTGGGAGTGAAAACTAAAGGAGGAAAGGGTGGGTATTTATAGGGAAAGTGAGGGGACAAGGCATTAATGGCCAAGGGACACCTCACTAGTGGTTTTGGCAAAACCATGGGCTTGCCCATGGTATTTTCCCATGGTATTGGCCACTTGGGACACCTCATACCTTATATTACTATTCATAATTCGACCATATTGAATATATACTTAATACATCATTTAATGATGTCATTAAACACCTGTAACTTAAAAACTATATTTTCACTATTCATCAAAAATTCAACTTTCTTAGAATAATCCCAAAATTTCACCTTAACAAAATATTGATGCTCTAAATACATTTATGAACTCCATTTTATAAAAATAATTTTCTAAATAATTGTAATTTAATTTTTAAATAAAAACACTATTCATCAAAAATTCTTTTTTTTTCCAGAAAAATCCCCAAAAATTACCATAACATAACATCGATGCTCTGAGTTCAAAAATAAAGTCATTTTTATAAAAATATTTTTCTAAATATTTTTAATTAAATTTTTAATTAAAAAACACTATTCACCTGAAAAAAACTAATACTTGAATAATAATTTATGAAACCGTTATTTAACCATTTTATTGAATCACATTACTTAATCAAGGTGCCTACATTATTTTAAAACTTTCTTTAAGTGAGATTACTAATCCATTTGGTCATATTACTTATCCTAATCATAAAATCACTATTCATAATTTACTATTCATCAAAAATCAAGTAGATCTTATTAGACTCCAAATTTTGTACTGAACATAATTGTAGAAGACCATTTTTTGAAAATCATTACACATTTTTAATTATTTAAGGTTTACATAAACATTTTTAAAATATCCTTTTTCTAAAATTCATCAAAAATATGCATACTATATTTATCCGGTCATTTGAAAATTCATAAACTTCATCATAAGAAGAAATCCAAATTTTTATTTAAAACAAAGGATTACACGAGGTAGTTACGGTCTCCATACATAGCCTCTTATCACACCATCATAGGACCTAAGTGTAAGGTGTGCTAAGGTGAGAGAGTCCGAGGGAGGCTCGACCAATATTGCCCGAGTAGTAATTTCAATCAGTTTGACCTTCTCGCGAAGGCGATTCCGTTCTAGCTTCACACGATGAAGTTCGGCTTGGGTTTGGTCCAGAGCAAAGCCCAATGGTGCTACCTCCTTCCCAAGTTCTGTTAGATGGGCTTCGATCGGTCCAAGACTACTAGGTGAGGCCATCAAATCTTCTTTCTATAATAATTAACCAAGATTACTAGTATTTAGAGACAATAATAAAAAATTTTGTTCATAACGGTCATATTGACCGATGGTCATATAATAGTCAGAACCCAATGGTCTCATTTTAATTATAATCATGATTATCAAATAAAACATTTTTGTTGAGTATAAAAATAAAATAAAATAATACATGAAATTAGGAAACAAGATTTATGCAAAATTTCGGGCCGTTACAATTTGGTTGTCAATACTCCTAAGCACACTTAAAAAAATTCATAATGTGTGTGCTGATGATTTCTCCCCCTTATTGGCCAACAAATGCAAAGGGATAAATGGGAGGTCATTCCCAGAATGCATAACCGCGTGACTCAGCAACCAATGCTCCCCCTCAATGGATGCACTAATCTCCTTAAATTCCCTGCATGTTAGTACAAAATCATATAATTTTAGGGAATAAAGAGGAACTTTTCTCTTCCTCAAGTGAGAGGAGAAGGCTGAACATGAAGTTTTAGCCTTAACTCAACAAATCTTTCTGTAGGCATAGCTTTGCTGAAAATATCTACCACTTGATCTTGAGTTGAAATATAGTCTAACTTGATGTCTCCACTGGCGACCCTTTCTTTGATGAAATGATATTTTATATCAATGTTCTTGGATATATAGTTTTTTATAGGATTCTTAGACAAGCCAATTGCTCTTTGATTATCACATTTGATCCTCAATGGTTTTTCATCTTTAATTCTCAAATATTCTATCTGCACCTACTTCCAAATCATTTGTGTACATGCATGTGTAACTGCCACATACTCTGATTCAACTGTGCTCAATGTTACAGAATTTTGTTTCTTTTTGTACCAGCTAACACATCCTTCTCCCATAAAGAAGGTTCCACCAGATGTGGATCTTCTATCAGTACAATCACCAACCCAATCATCATCTGTGAATCCCAACAACATTATGTTTGTACTGTGCTTGTATAAGAGTCCATAGTTGGGGGTTCCTTTCACATATCTCAGGATTATTTTAGCTGCTGATAAGTGAGATTCTTTTGGGTCACTTTGAAATCTGGCACACAAAGTCACTTCATATGTTATATCTATCCATGAAGCCGTGAGATAAAGGAGAATGCCAATAATTCTCCTGAACTATTTCTGATCAACATTTATGCCTTCTTCATCCATGCATAGCTTGGTTACAACAGACATGGGTGTTCATACTTTCATTGCACTCTCCATTCCAGACCTTTTCACTAAGTCCCTTGTATATTTTTCTTTTGAAAGAAATATGGAGTTTTTCATTTATTCCACCGGAAATCCTAGAAAATATTTCATTTGAACAAGCATGGAAATTTAAAAGGTTCTCTTCATCTACTCAGAAAATTATTCACGTAATCCTTCCTTGTCACTAGCAAAAATAATATCATCCACATAGAAAATGACTATGAGAGTACCAGTGGCCATTTCTCTAACATAGAGATTAATATCAACTGTTCCTTTGAAAAATTTCATGCTCTTGAGACAACCATCCAATTTGGAGTACCAGGATCTAGGGGCCTGCTTCAATCCATACAAGGCCTTTTTAATTTGCATATCATATTACCATCGTTGTCCAGAACGAATCCCTCTGGTTGTTCTATATACACTTCTTCTTCAAGGTCTCCATTAATGAATGCAGATTTCACATCAATCTGATATACCTTGTACTACTTGTGTGTGGAAACTACTAAGAACATTCTGATAGTTTCCAGTCCTGAAACTGTTGCAAAGGTTTCTTCAAAGTCTATTCCTTCCATTTGTGAATACCCATTGCATACATGTCTGGACTTATTTATGGAAACATCCCCCTTTTCATTGAGTTTTTTGTTTCTGAAAACCAACTTTGTCCCAATTACATTTTTATTTTTGGGACTTGGAACAAGATCCCAAGTGGAGTTCTTTTCTATTTGAATGAGCTCCTAATGCATAGCTTGTATCCTTTCCTCATGTTAAACTGCTTCAACCACTGTGTGAGGTTCAACTTGAGAAACCAGTGCAGTCAGATCTTCCAATGTCAATATTCTTCTAGTTTTTACTGAGGACTGTGGGTCACCAAGGACATTTTCTGTGTCGACATGTTTCATCAATTTATTGTATCTCCTTATTCTATCTTCATTACCTTCCTCTTCATCACTGGTGTGTTCAGAGTTGATCTCACAAGTAGTTGGTGTTAGCTCAGTTAATTCTTCATTCTTATGTTCCAAGGTTGTGTCATTCTTTGAGTCATCATTATCCACAGGATATGTTTTGGTGTTGATTTCAATTATTATATCATTACTACAGTCAATCATTTTTTTCAACCTCTTATTCCAGCATCTATAGCCTTTTCCATCAGGTAGGTAACCGATGAAGATTCCTTCTTTTGCTTTTTCTTCAAACTTTCCCAGATTAATGATTTTAATCTTGATGTTGCAAGGACTTCTAAAGAATTTGAAGTATTTAACAGTTGGTTTTTTGTTAAACCACATTTCATAGGCTGTCGTTTGTGTTTCTGGTCTCAGGAGACATCTATTTTGTATGTCTATAGCTGTGCATACTGCTTCTCTCCAAAAAAACATAGAGATATTGTGATCAGCTAACATAGTCCTCCCCATTTTGACTATGATTCAATTCTTCCTTTCAGCCACTCAATTTTGTTGTGGAGTGTATGGTGTACTGTATTGATGCCTGATTCCATGATTGACCAGATAGCCTTCAAAAGAATCACAAGTGTATTCTTTTCCATTGTCTGATATCACTTTCTTGATACAAATCCCTAGTTCTTTCTCAGCCTGCCTACTGAAATTTTTGAACATTGTGATTGCTTCTGACTTGTGTTTCATGAACATGACGCTGGTCATCCGAGTGTAATCATCAATGAAGGTTATAAAATAGAGATCTCTTATTGTAGAATACTGTCTCATCGGTCCACATATGCCTGTATGAATGAGTTCAAGAGGCCCAGTAGACATGATATCTACTCCTTTGTGTGAACTATGGGTCAGTTTTCCCTTCTGACATATGTCACAAATTTCATCTCTTTCTCTCTTTAATTTGGGTAGATCTCATACAATGTTGTACTTCAAAATTTTACTCATACTTCTTTGACCCATATGGCCAAGTATTATGTTCCAGAGATTGTTTTCATCTTTAGAACTAAGATAACAATAATTGATGGAATCACCAATTTGAAATAGTTTTCCAGTGGTTCTTCTTCCTTGAGTGATGATTTTTCCATCCTTTGAGCTCTTGATGATGCATGAATCCTTCTGGAACAACACCTCATGTCCATCATCACATAATTGGCTTACACTTAGCAGGTTGTGCTTTAATCCTTTAACAAACAACACATTATTGGATTTTAGATTTTTTGTTTCAATCATATCCTTTCCAACTCCCTTGATTTTTAGAGAACAATCATTTCCAAACACCACGGTTCCTCCATCATGAAATTCTATGTTTTTTAGAATTTTTGTATCACCAGTCATATGTGATGAGTATCCACTATCAAGAATCCATGACTTGGTTTTACTGCTGGATTTTAGAGCATCTTCAGTGAAGCATGTGATTTCTTCATTGGGTTCTTGAATGCCTTTTCCTTTCATGTCTTTGACTCTTTGTTCAGGAATAATAGTTCTACACTTATCAGCTCTATGACCTTGTTGGTCACATCTTCCACATGCTTCACCCATGGAGTCAGATTTGTTCTGAATTGGATGTTTTGATTCTTTCTATAATAAACTCTGGGTTTCAAGATATCTCCCCCATGAATCATGCCTCATACATAGAAGAGACATGTTATACAAACATGTATAGGCCTTGTGTCCAAGTACACCACAACACTAGGAGTATCCCTTAAACCATGACCTTCTCCGCTGATAGGAGTCATGTTGTAATTTCTTGTCCATTATTTGAGTAGTCCTTCCTGAGGATTTCCATTCATCCATTGAAGATTATATTTCATAAGTTATTGTATTCCCTGTTTGTCTCAATTTCATCTTTGGACCTGCATTGTTAGAGATAACAGATGTATTTTGATATTTACGTAGTGGTAATTTGACTTGCCTCTGAGCACCAGCATGAAATGATTCTTCCTTGACCTCAACACCCTTGTTAAAGTATTCTCTCATCTTTGTCAAGATATCCTATGCTTCAATACACTAGGATTGTGTCACTGACTGCTCTTTTTCTTTGAGGTGAAGTTTCTCTTCAAGATCTTTTGCTATCTTATCCAGATCAGCTGTCTTTAGTTTGTGTCTCTTGATTTCATCAATTTACAGTGTCTCTTTCTTCATAAACTCTTCCAACTCCTCAGTCATCCTTATGGTTTCCTTTTATAACATTTTATTCTCCTTCTTGATCTTGTTGTTTTGATCAAGTCAAGCCTCTAATTCATCTTTCAACATGTGTTCAAGCTCTGTTCGTTCACTTTCATCATCTTCACTACTACAGGTATCAAACCCTTTTTCCATATGAGCCATAAAATTTGATTCTTCTTCTGATTTACTGGCTGAAGTGGAGTCTGATTCTTCTTCTTCTCTCACATATCTTCTTCTTTCACCTGGAATGAACCTTTTCTTTCATGAACCAAATTTTCTTCCTTCACTTGGGTTTCTACTTCATTTCTTATTTTGTGGTTTTTCTTCTTCAACTTCTGGAACACTAAATCTTTTCGTGGGACAGTTAACAGCAATGTGTCCGATGTTATTGCAATTGAAACACCTCAGTGGTAATTTCCCTTTTCCCTTGAATTTATCTTTTCCAAACCTTTTTTGATAAAATAGAAATAATTTTGTTGATGTCTTCATCTTTTCTTCATTTTCAGATTCACTTGATTCTAAGACTTCGTCATCTCTTATCTTGAGTTTTCTCATGGCCTCAAAAGCCATCTCATACTTGATCTTCTTTTTGAATACTGGGATCTTCCTCATTTCATATCAAATGAGAATGTTGTGTAGTTCATCAAGAGAGAGATCATCTCTGTCTTCTAATGCTGAGACATTGGGGTCAAACCTGTCAGGAAAGTTTCTCATTAATTTTTTAACAATAGTTGAGTCCTCCAACTGTTCTCCAAAGCCCCGAATGTTACTGAAAATTTCGTTGACTCTTGTGAAATAATCATCAATATTTTCTTCTTCTCCCATATTGATATCTTCAAACTTGTTTCTCAAAATTTGTAATTTGGCTTCCTTGACTTTCATGTTGCCTTCATAACTGCTTTCCAATTTGTCCAAAATATCTTTATAATTCTTGAGTCCCATGAATTTTGTGTATACCTTTTCTGAGAGTGACATAAGAATGGCATTTTGAGCATTACAATCAACTTCCATATTTCTTTTCTCATCCAGTGTCATAGCAGCTTCATTAGCAAGAGTAGGGAATCCAAATAAGGCTGCATTTATAACTTCAAGGCCGAGAGATAGAAGTTAGGGTAACATTCAATTCTTCCAGCTGTGGTAATTATTTCCATCGAATGTTGGAACACCCCTACTATTAACAGAATCCAGATTGTCCATTTTCTCAGATGTGGACCCTAACAGAGGTAACCCCCCTCTGATACCACTTGAAATGCCCGGATCAGTTGTGATCACTGAGAGGGGAGGGGTGAATCGGTGATAACTTTTTTTTAAGAATTGTTCCCTTTGAATGATCAATTTAACCTCTATGGCTGGTTAAGGCCTAGATCTACTCTTTTGGTGGTGCAGTGATAATGAAAGCACAGAACACATATATTTACAAGGTACAGTACAAAGACCTACTCCTTGCCGTGTTGGTCACACTCCCTAACATGGATTCTTCACTATGCCAGAAGATGTTTAGACGGTAATTGGTTATACCCCCAATTTACAAGTTGGTTAAACCCCCCAACTCCACAGCATATTCTTCTTCACATCTCCACTTCTCTTCTCCAAATGTGTTGCTCAATTCTTAAAGTGGCTTCAAAAAACTCCAAAAGAACTTGTTGGTCTTTCTCAATTATACTTTTATTCAATATGCATTCATGTACATACATTCACTCCCTTCTTCTTCACTTGTGCACACACCTAGACCGTTCAAATTTCACTCATATATTTGTAATCCGCGTCCCACTTCTTTGCATACACCCTCACAACCAAGATGGTGTGGCATTCCTTGTTTTCACACACACACCAACGTTTGGCCTTCCACTTGAGCACCGAACACCTCACCAATGAAGGGCACTCAAGTTATGCGGCCACCTCCTGCCTTCAACCACGCGGGTGGCGCGGAAACTCCCTCTGCCACACAGGTGCTTCATCCCAAAAACCGCGCAAGTTCGGCGGCTTCCTCCTACCGCGCAGGTGGTGTGATGTCTTCCTTCTACCACGCGAGTTCGTGGGCACAGAGGGTGCGGCCACTTTCTACCGCGCAAGAATGCGGGCAGCGGGAGGGCAAGGTCGGCTCCTTCCCTATCGCGAAAGGGAGCGCACAGGGAGGCCTCCTCCTTACATCTTTCATGCAGGGATTGCGCAAAAAGGAACTCACAAAGCCTCGGGTGGCTCCAGGCTTCTCTACCGCACAAGTGGTGCACAGAGCTTCGAACTTCTCTAGGCTAGGAGCTTCGCGGGACTCCTTCTCTCAGACGATCAGCAATAACCTTCTTTGGCCTTAGATAGCTTCTTTTATAGGGAAGTAGTTTGATCAATGTCACGGGGTTCAAATCATTAAAGGCCCGAGATCTGTGTCATTTTGAGATCTTCAAATGCGGATGATATATTCCAGAAATCTATGCTATTTCCTTCTTCTTTTTCATCCACGGGATCCTTCAATCTTGTTGTCCGCATCACATGCATGCGTTTATGAACACATGTAGAGCCTTTCCTTGCACGTTGAATGAGCAGCGCACTCTTGGCAACTTCGTTTTCCTCGGGCTCCCTCTAATTTCTTCATCTCATTTCATGCATGCGAATTTTAACGCATGCATGTGTTCGTAATGGAGAGATGAACACAACGAAGGCCTTGACTTCATCAGAGGCGTCCGGGAGCTTCTTCCCCATCGCTCGGGTTCCTCTGGTTTGTGGGAGGTGTCGCGGGGAGTCCTAGGCTCAGCGAGAGGTAGGAGACAAATCCAGCGCTATTGGATCGAAGTTTAATGAACTCGGATGGTCGGGATTATAGCATGGCGTCATGGATGGATCATGCAGCTACTATTACACGCGGATGAAATGGACAACCCAGATCAGCTCCGCCTCTCAAAAAACTCATCCCACATCGAAACACGCCATGGTTTTTCTAAGGTTTAACAACCATCACCTCCCATCCTCAGCTCAAAAATCTCCTCTACCCCCTCTGGTGCCGCCCCGCACCGGTTCTCCTGCGGGCGCGCACTAGCGCCCACTCTACTCCTCCGGGCACGCCCTTGGTGCCCATGCTGTGCAGGCTTGACCTCTACGTGGCTCGGGCTTACACACTGCCCGACCTCCCATGGGTTGTCTCTGCCTAGGCCTCCTCATGGGCGTGGTGACCTAGTCCCACATGTGCCTTGGGTTGAAGCTTGGGTAGCCAGCTCGTGGGCTGGGCCCATTTTTATTGCATAAGTTACTCTCCCTCCTTGTATACTTGGTTAAATTACTAAGTAGGAACAAGACTACATAAATCCATTCGCTTCTTCATCGGAATTCTATCTATCTTCTTTAAAATCTCTTCTCCTTCTCATATTAGGAGATGGAATACCCAATAATCTCTCAAGTATCTTCATTAACCATCATACCTCATGCTTTATCACTCTTCATGCCCACTTCATCAGTTATCACTCATTGATTGGTTATTGACAACAAATTCAATCACTTGGGAAAAACAACACGTAATCGCAACCTTCCTCGATAGCGTGTACGCAATATCGAGTTTCAATAAATGAGATATTATTATAATATTATTATGAACTAGCCGTTATGAAAAGTAATAACCACTTTTTGAAATTTTATAAATTTTATCATTCTAAATGGGCTTCATATTTGGATTCGGAATATCAACATTAGCTTATGGTGAAATTTCGGTACTTTTCGGATAACTTTCATATTCTGATGAATAGTGAAAATTACTAAATTTTAATTAAAAACAACTTTTTTAATAAAAAAATTAAAAGTAATAAATTATTAATTTGAGTGGTTTTAAAGTATATTTAGAATATATTTTTACCATTTAATACAATGTTGGTAATTGGATTTAATTTCACATTTAAACCTGAATAAACAAGTGTTAATCTTTTGATAGTTATTATCTCCTAAGAACACACTATTTGTTTTAACAATGGGAATTAATTTTTAAATTAATTAATGCAACTGATATGTTTTGAATTTGGTAAAATAGAAATCAATTTTGAATTCATAATACAAATATATCATAGGGCTAATTTTTTTTTATTTTTCTGGAAACTTTCATTTTTTGATGAATAGTGAAACCGCTAAGTGGTAGTTAAAAAACTGGATTTTTCATAAAACATAATTTTACCACTTTAGTGAGTGGAATTTCGAAAATCCGAGAGACACGGTTAATATCAAGGACTAAAATGTGGTTCAATGAGATGGAAATATTTTTTGTTGAATACTAACTTTTTACCTTTTGTACCACAGTTAAAAGTAAATAAGGTAATTAAGGGTAAAAATGATATTATTATTATCCTAAAAAATGTCCTAATTATATTGGATAAGTGTAATTCGGCCAAAAACAACCTTAGGAATAAAATATAACCATTTAATCCCACTTGTATTAGATTAGGACATTTATTATTAATTTATTTAAAGAAGGGTTAAAATAGTTAAATTCAATGTTTAATAAATAATCATTTTTAATATAGGGTTATACATAAGATATATTCTACTATAAATATTCATTAAAATATAAAAAGATTTCCTACATAATGGTATTTTATTTGTAATTTTTAGACGTAAAATAAGTTAATTTATATATGACACAATCATGATGCAGTAATTATCTTATTAATGAAATATTGACATAATTAATGTTATAAATACCCAAAAAATATAATTTGAGACTTTTTAAGAATTCCAATAAATATCATTGTTAATTGGAAATGTTAGTATTGATTTAATTAGCTTTTTTTAGAACTAATCATTCTGTTATGATTTTCACAAAAATCAATTACCAAATAGTGTCAAAATTGAAATAAAATAGTATTTTAAAAAAATATTATATTATTAATTGTTATTATATTCCTAAAAATCTAAGGATCATCCAAGATACTTATATCATAATAGGTGTATCATTAATGGACCACTTGGGGGTCTCTTGTATGTATATGGTATGTTTATTAACTATATAATATAAAAATACAAAGTGACATGGTAAATGTCAATCTAATTAACTAAGAGTTAAAACTAAAAGATAAGGTTAATATAATAACCTAAACTTGTCTAGATTCTCATGGATGAGAGGATTTCTACTACTCCCCATCTTATCTTCGAAATATATCAATTTGAAGCTATTAAAAACCGAATATGACTTTATAATAAAATAACATTTTTAGTTATTCCAAAGGTGCCCCTCTCCTCCCTTATAAAAGGGCACCTACTCCCTCTCTTCCTCACAGCACTTTGAGCCTTAAATCTCATAAAAACCCTGAAAAATTCTCTTTTCCACTTCCCTAGAATCATCCTAGTGGTTCTGGTCTTTTCAAATTCAATTTTTAGTGCCCTAAGAGGAGGTCTCAAAGAGGCACTTCAAAGAAGAGGTAATGTTAGGTATCGATTCTTTCAACTCTATTTCTTCTTCCACTTCTTCGTCATTAGTTGTTTCATTATGAAGTAATAACTTCAGTATAACTCATATAATTATATTTTATTATAAGTATCAAACATCCCTATTTCACCATCTATCCATCCTATGGAAAACAAAATCACCACACGTGCGTACGTACGGAATAGCGTCTCCACGCCGTGGTGAAATCTGTTTTTCCACAAACACCTTACATGGATGGGTATAATGGGGTAAAGAATAACTATATATGGTTATAATAACATCCTACTAATTCTGATATATTATACCATCCACTCCAATTATATTCAATAATTATGGGAGCGATATCATCGCTCGTGCATACGTACGGACTACCGTCTCCACAATGCGATTAGATTCATTCTCCATGTTAACCATACATGAATGATCATAAAGTTTATATAATGATTAATAATGAAATATATGAAATAATAATTCTAATGGATTTATGTATATATACATATGTATTCCATCTATTTAGTTTCATTCAATTCAATTAGGAAACGAAAACAGCGTTCATGCGTACGTACGGCCTACCATCTCCATGGACGGTGTATTTCATTCATTTTATCGATCTATAATATATATATATATATATATGTATATGATGAATATATATTATATATAAATCATGTTTTACATTTAGGAATTATGTAACTCAGGATATAAGTAATAATATCAAGAACGACAAGTTGAAACACATACGATAAATGAAATGATTTTACCCAAAACACTGATTTAACATGGAATTTACAAAAGAACGGGTAATATAAAGTCATAAGTGAAACATATATGATATCATAACAATGAATATGATTATATAATAAGTCAATTACATTATTTAAATCATTATACATGAGGTTCGGATATGTACAAAGCATATCAGACCTAAGGTAAGGGATGATTGTGCAAATCTGATTTTTATTCGAGATTGCTTATTCGTAAGTATTTACTGGGGTTATTGATATCATCGATGTCCATGTTTTATAAAAATTTATTCATGTATGTTTAAAGTCATTTTTACCCATTTTGAATTTTACCCCATGGTATGGGAGGAATCTTTTTTTTATTTACCCTACAAGGTACTTTTTGTCTTTTCCGAAAAAAGTACGAGAAGAATGTTTTTTTAACGTATACGGCATGAAAGGATTTTTATGGTTTTATAAAGCCTTATTTTCATGACGCTTCCTCCAAAATATTTCATGAATATTTTCAACAAAATTATTTTCTTTAAAAATTGCATGACATTTTGTGAAAAAAAATGATTTTGAAGAAAAACGGATATTTTCCTCAAGAATTCATTTCAACCGTTTCATCAAAACCATTTTTCATCTAAGATGAATTTATTTCATATGTGTATATTTCATGTATCATGTCTCTATGATTTACATTGATTCACTTTTCTAATGATGAGATGAGATCCAATTTTTTGTTATGGATTACGTTATGATGAAATGATGTTTATGAAACCCATTTTATTCTTGGGTTATGATGAAAGATTTATGTTTATATTGTGGCACATGAAAAAATGATTTCAATATGAGATGGGTGGGACCAATATCTCCCATTAATGCATTGGGTAATGATTTATATCTCATGAGATTGACATGGCTGGAACGGGATGTCAAACCGGTTCAGTAATAAAGGACTGGAATGAGGAGTGAACTCGATTTAGAAAGGGACTTTGTCCACTAAGATGGTCTTGGTAGTAATGCCTTGGCTACTATGGAAATAATATCATGTGATTAATGGTTTTCCACAATTACATGTTTAATACCCATTCTATTTTTTCATGATTAATGTTTCTTTATGATCTATGCCTTACGTACTTCCATGATTTATGTGATTTCTCATGATTCTAATGTTTAAATATTATGTTCATGTTTTTAAGTTCAAATGTATATGATTTGTTTTATTTTATCCATGATTATCCTTTATGAGCATTTGAGCTCACCCTTTATATGTTTTCCTTTCCCTAGGATTTAAAGAAAGGTTTTAGGTAAGAAAACAAAAAGGGGAAGATCTTATGGGAGATGTTGAAGATCTTTCACCACAATTAGAAGATTATATTCTGAGTTTCCAAAGACACTAAACTAATACGATCCTTGTGTGTCTATTTTTGTTATGTATTAAGTATTCCGCTAAAGTAATGTAATGTCCATGTACATCAAGCTTTGGGTCATTATAGTTGGTATCAGAGGAAATGTTTAGTCAACCTTTGGAAACTGGGATGCAAAAATGTTAGTGAGATCCCTAGAGATATTTCTATGGTATGTCTAGGGATGTCCCTAAGGATAAGTATACGTATAGGATATAGTCCTAAAACTGCGGTAACGATCTTAGAATTTAACCTATGATGTTAGATACTGAGGGTGATTCCCCTTTACTATGTTTTTTCCCTAGCATGATTTTTTCCTCTCACGATATTCTTTTTGGGTTTTAGAAAATGGCTGGAAGAGGAAGATTCATGATAATGGAGGATATGACGGCCAATGGAATGATATTCTTCATAAGAAACCAAATGAAGTGGGATTTGGAAGTCCAAACATCGTTATTATGCCTAATTAGCAATCTCATAATATTATCAATAATCTCAACTTTGGTACATTTCCCGACTCAGATAATAAGGGAAAGATGGAGTTTCATGATGATCATAGAGGAAAGAAAGTTCAATTTCCCCAATGTAATTCATGTGGCAAGAGCCATCAATTAGAATGTTTCAAAGGAACTGGAAGATGCTTTGGGTGTGGAAAAAAATGACACAAATCTAGTAAGTGTAAAGGAAAAGGTTCAGTTAAAACCATGGATGAGGATAATGGTATTTCTATGACATTAAAAATGGTTAAATGTTTTAAATGGGGAATGTACGGGCATTATGCAAACCAATTACCTAATGGAAAGTCTCATGAAGAGAATAAGTACGGTCGTATGGGTAGTATTTATGTTGATGATGATGAAGAGACTACAAATGATATGTGAGATGAAAGAATTTTTGAAGCTCGGTCAATGGTTTTAGAAGGTATTGTAATTATTACATGATTATCAAGTGTAATGTTGTATTAGTAATCTCATAGTACTATGGAATAAAGAGACATCTAAGGATTGTTACACTGTTGTCTTTCCTTATGTTTGGAAATGTATGATTAATGGTACCAGTAACCATGAAAGGTTATTAAGATATTTTTGGAATGTTGATGATATGCGCATAGTGAAGGGATAAGGATAAAATTAAATGCTTGATAGCATTCATGAGCTCATGACTGATATAAGGAGAAGGTTATATCATGGTTTGATTATATAGAATTTTTGGATTTTGTTAAGTGGAAAGAGTTAACTTTTGATAGCATTCATGTTTTTACTAAGGTTTAATGGGTATTCATTTTTCAAGAGAATATATGATTAAGGTATTCACATGATTGGAATGTGACCAATAAGATATATGGGGGATAAATGATGGTATTTACATGCTTGGTTGATGACATTTCAAGTAATAGTTTTCTTTACTATATGAGCTTAGACCAAAGTATTTTAGATAATCATAATGATTGGAATGGATTATGTTGGACATATGTTAGTATTGTTTAAGGATATAGCTTTTGTCGATATTATTGATGGGATGTTATAGTAATGTAGTTTTAGAAAAAGGACAACCTGCAGGATGGGCGACAACCCATCGCATTGGACAAGACTGTGGGAATCGAACCCACAACCAAAGTGCGACTGGCCTTTATCGCCTACCACTGGCCTATAAGAAGTCCCTGTTTATTAGAATCTAGTTTTATTTTATTAAGCGGCATGATAGATGAATTATAAGTTCATTTTTTGGAATCATATACGATTAACCTCACCATAGATGGACTTATGTATATTTTATAACTTTTTCTAACCTTTTGTTTGAAACAAATGGAATGACCCATCATTCTATCACATGATCTGTTAACACTTCACGAATAACAAATTCAACTTCATTTATTTAAGAGATGATGTAGAAATTGTTCGAAGCACGAGAAATAGTGAGATTGTACCAAAATCAATCAAGTATTTCTTCTAATTCAAAATATTCAACTTTAGGGAAATGATCTTGAAAACCAAAAATGTTGTCCTAGTGATCTTATATCCTATGAATCAGATGGTACCTTAGATCGTCACAAATTTATGGCTTTGTGATTGTTGGATTTTTCAAAGCCATGTTCTCTACCACTCTCCATCAGAACATGATGGTGAGATTTTTCTTCCATATCCATATTTTCACCTATCTTCTCCTATGTGGAAACCCAGTGATGAGTGAATTTGGGTAACCGTTGTGTTTCATACTTTAGTTTTTAAATCCATTTTTTAGTATTACTTTTTACGATGTGAGTTTCTATTAAAGAAACCTTCGAGTAGTAAACCCTTTATTACCCCGATGAATTTCGAGGGCGAAATTCATTTTAAGGGGGGTAGAATGTAACACCCCGAGATTTTAAGAAAAATATTCTGTTTAATTTCATTAATGTATTCTGTTGTATTCTACCCCAAATGGAGCTTGCACCATACAAATCCCTGACATTCCTTGAATTACACGCAATCACGACCTTCATCGATAGCGTGTACGCAATACCGAGTTTCACTAAACGAGATATTATTATAATATTTTCATGAACTAGCTGTTATGAATAGTAATACCCACTTTTTGAAATTTTATAAATTTTATCTTTCAAAATGGGCTTCATTTTTTGATTTGGAATATCAAAATTAGCTTAGGGTGAAATTTTGGTACTTTTCGGATAACATTCATATTCTGATGAATTGTGAAAATTACTAAATTTTAATTAAAAACAACCTTTTTAATCAAAAAAATTAATAGTGATAAATTATTTATTTGACTGGTTTTAAAGTATATTTATAATATATTTTTACCATTTAATACAATTTTGTTCATTGGATTTACTTTCACATTTAAACTAGACATAAACAAGTGTCAATCTTTTGATATTTATTATCTCTTAAGAATACGCTATTTGTTTTGAAGACGGAAATTAATTTTTAAATTAATTAATGCAACTAATTTGTTTTGAATATGGTAAAATAGACATCATTTTTTAATTCATATTATAAAATATAGCTTAGGCCTAAATTTTGGTATTTTTCTGGAAACTTTCATTTTTTGATGAATAGTGAAACCGCTAAGTGGTAGTTAAAAAACTGAATTTTTCATAAAAGATAATTTTACCGCTTCTGTGAGTGGAATTTCGAAAATCTGAGAATCACTGTTAATATCAAGGACTAAAATGTGGTTCAATGAGATGAAAATAATTTTTGGTGAATAGTAACTTTTTACCTTTTTTACCACGATTAAAAGTAAATAGGGTAATTAAGGGTAAAAATGATATTATTATTTCCCTAACACATGTAATAATTCTATTTAAGAAGTGTAATTCGGCCAAAAACAACCTTAGGATTAAAATATGACCATTTAGGCCCACTTGGATTAGATTAGGACATTTATTATTAATTTATTTAAAGAAGGGAAAAAATAGTTAAATTCAATGTTTAATAACTAAATCATTTTTAATATAGGGTTATACATAAGATATATTCGACTATAAATATCCATTAAAATTTTAAAATATTTCCTACATAATGGTAATTTATTTTTAATTTTTAGACTTCAAATAAGTTAATTTATTTATGAACCAATGATGATGCAGTAATTATCTTATTAATGAAATATTTACATAATTGATGTTATAAATACCCAAATAAATGTAATTATAGAATATTTATGAATTCAAATAATTTTATTTTTTAATAGGACATGTTAGTATTGATATTATTTACTTTTTTAGCACTAATAATTATGTTATGATTTTCACAAAAAGCAATTACCAAATATTGTCAAAATTGACATAAATTAGTTTTTAAAACAAATATTATATTATTAATTGTTATTATATTCCAAAAAATCTATGGTTTGGAAAGATACTTATATAATGATAGGTGTATCATTAATGGACCACTTTGGGGTCGCTTGGATGTATATGGTAAGTTTATTAAGTATAGAATATAAAAATACAAATTGACATGGTAAATGTCAATCTAATTAACTATGAGTTAAAACTAAAAGATAAGGTTAATATAATGACCTAAACTTTCCTATATTCTATTGTATGAGAGGATTTAGACCCATCCCCACCTTATCTTCTAAATATATCAATTTCGAGCTATTAAAAACCGAATATGACTTTATAATAAACTAATATTTTTAGTTATTCCAAAGGTGCCCCTCTTCTCCCTTATAAATGGGCACCTCCTCCCTCTCTTCCTCACACCACTTTGAGCCTTCAAGCTCAGAAAACCCCTGACAAATTCTCTTTTCCATTTCCCTAGAAACATCCTAGAGGTTCTGGTCATTCCAAAGACAAATTTTAGTGCCCTAAGAGTAGGTCTCAAAGAGGCGCTTCAAAGAAGAAGTAATGTCCATTACCGATTCTTTCAACTCTATTTCTTCTTCTACTTATTATTCTTTAGTTGTTTCATTATGAAGTAAAAACTTCAGTATAAATCATATAATGATATGTTATTATAAGTATGAAAGAACCCCATTTCACCATCAATCCATCCTACGGAAAATGAAATCACCACGCATGCGTACGTACGGAATACTGTCTCCACGCCGTGGTGAAATCTGTTTTTCCACCAACACCGTACATGGATGGGTATAATGGTGTAAATGATAACTATATATGGTTATTATAACATCATACTGATTCTGATATGTTATACCATCCACTCCAATTCTATTCAATAATTATGGGAACGATATCATCGCTCGTGCGTACGTACGGACTACCGTCTCCACGACGCGATGAGATTCATTCTACATGTTAACCATACATTGATGATCATAAGGTTTATATAATGAATAATAATGAAATACATGAAATAATAATGATACGGTATTTATGTATATATGTATTTATTCCATCTATTTAGTTTCATTCAATTCAATAAGGAAACGAAAACAGCGTTCAAGCGTACGTACGGCCTACTGTCTCCATGGACGATGTATTTCATTCCTTTTATCGATATATAATATATAAATATGTATACGATGAATATATATTATATAAAAATCATGTTTTACATTCTGGAATTATTTAAATCAGGATATATGTAATAATATCAAGAATGACAAGTCGAAACACATACGATAAATGAAATAATATTACCCAAAACGCTGCTTTAACATGGAATTTACAAAAGAATGGGCAATATAAAGTCATAAGTGAAACATATATGATATAATAAAAATGAATATGATTCTTTAATAAATCAATGACATTAGTTAAATCAATATACAACAGTTTCAGATACGAACGAAGCATATCAGACCTAAGGTAAGGGATAATTGTGCAAATCTAATTTTTATCCGAGATTGCTTATTCGTAAGTATTTACTAGGGTTATTTCTGTCATCCATGTCCATGTTTTATAAAAGTGTATTCATGTATGTTTAATGTAATTTTTACCCATTTTTACTTTTACCCCATTGTATGGGAGGAATCTTTCTTTTATTTACCCTATAAGGTACTTTTTGACTTTTCTGACAAAAGTACGAGAAGAATGTTTTTTTAATGTATACGACATGAAAGGATTTTTATGGTTTTATAAAGACATATTTTAATGAAAAATACTCCAAAAAATTTCATGAATATTTTCAAAAAAAAATATTCTCTTTAAAAATTTCATGACATTTTGTGAAAAGAAAATGATTTTGAAGGAAAAATGATATTTTCCTTAAGAATTCATTTCAAGTGTTTTAGAAAAACCATTTTTCATATAAGATGAAATTATTTCATATTTGTATGTTTCAAGTATCATGTCTCTATGATTTACATGGTTTCACTTTTCTAATGATGAGATGATATCCAATTTTTTGTATGGATTACGTTATAGTGGAATGATGTTTATGAAACCCATTTTATTCATGGGTTATGATGAATGATTTATATTTATAATGTGGAACATGAAAAAATGATTTCAATATGAGATGTGTGTGACCTATTTCTCCCTCCAATTCATTGGTTAAAGATTTATATCTCATGAGATAGACATGGCTGGAACGGAAAGTTAAACCGGTTCAGTAATACAAGACTGGAATGAGGAGTGAACTCGATTCAGAAAGGGACTTTGTCCACTAAGATGGTATTGGACGCAATGCCTTGGATACTATGGAAATAATATCATGTGCATAATGGTTTTCCATAATTACATGTTTAATACCCATGCTATTTTATCTTGATTAATGTTTCTTTATGATCTATGCCTTACATAATTCCATGATTTATGTCATTGCTCAAGATTCTGATGTTTAAATATTATGTTCATGTTTTGAAGTTCAAATGTATATGATTTGTTTTATTTTATCCATGCTTACCCTTAATGATCATTTGAGCTCTCCCTTTATATGTTTTCTTTTTCCCCATGATTTAATGAAAGGTTTTACGTAAGAAAAAAAGGGGAAGATCTTATGGGATATGTTGAAGATCTTTCACCATGATTAGAAGATTATATTCCGAGTTTCCAAAGACACTAAACTATTAGGATCCTTGTGTGTCTATTTTTGTTATGTATTAATTATTCCTCTTAATTAATGTAATGTACTTGAACGTAAAGCTTTGGGTCTCTACATACCAGATCATTGAAAATGTTTTAAATTCATATTCTACCCCTCACTAATCTTAACACTGAAACACCCATAACTCTCCGCAACTGGCCTCACCATTCCTTGGATCCCCCTTCATCCCTGATCAGTTAGGATTCCATCCTTGTTTGGTTTTAGATTGGAATATTCATGATTCATACAATTATGCTCATCATTCCCAATTTTTCTTCTTCTTATTCTACTTCAGGGTTCCTCCCTCTTATCTATTTAGATCTCTCTTATCTATTTGATTAGTTGACCAAAAGTGGGTTAATCCTTGATTCATTGGGATTTATATTGTTGTTTATGAAATTTTCATTCCTTTATAGAGTCAATCTTTTGTGTGAATGTGGTTTATATCCTATTTCCCAAATTTTTCATGAAAGAGGTAAGAGGATCCACGATTTGATATTTTTTTGATGATTTTAGTTTGTTTTATTTTCTTTCTATATGGTCTCTTTAAGTATTATTGGTTGTGTGAATCATTATTTAAAAATGATTGTGTGGGTGTAAGGATTTAATATCGGGTTTCCTAGTGAAAATGGTCGTTTTTCATGTGTGTATGAGTTATTGGACGTGTGTAAGTGTAAGATATTTTTCATGTGACATAAGAAATGGTATTGATAATAAAGGAATATAAGCTATATATGTAGGAAGACTAGGCCTATTATATTATGCTAGGAGGCTTAGTCAAGGCTTGATCTCTTTAATAAGATTCACATAAGGACACTATCTAATCATACATGTGTTGTGTATTGGTGGGTCTATTAGGTCCTTTTCACCTGAGATATGGATTAATCATTGAGACTAAGAGGATCCTAGGACCCCGGTAACCTAAGTGACCTAGGTATTTCACGTGGTTCTCATGTTATTCTTATCATTAAACTAGTTTTCATATTTAACACACCTTTTAATATCAAATTATGTTTTAATTAAACTGATATTTTCCTTTTATTATATCTAGCATGTTAATTTGACTTATAATATTATAGCATGTAATCCATTTTGTTGGTATCCTATTGGGAATCATGGATCACACCATATAAACACTCCATGGTGTGTGTATACCTTGTTATGATTGGACCAAGAAATGTAAATTTATTCCTTGGTGGTGATGGTGGATTCGGTTACTAGTGGTTCTCTCTTCTCAGGTTTTGGTGGTTGTTGAATCAGGGGGTTGACCATATTGTTTTATGGAGGCTCGGGTGTATAGTTGGTTCCCCTCCCCTTTTTATCATGATTTGAGTAAAAATTTAAAATTATTAATCCTTGTCAGTTATGTTTTTGGATAGAGATATGATTATGATGTTTTTTTTATTATTGATGATTATTTATGGTTGATTATTATGTGATGAATCATAACCAAATGTGAATTTTGATACCCATAAATTGGCCTCAAGACCATTGGGATTCATAATTCCATTTAATTCATGCCATGGGATTGGTATATTATGGGTTGTATGGAAGACCTTCCTAGTTTTTTGACACAAATAGATCATATATTTAATCCATTCTAACATTTGGAAAAGACTTATCATTTTAATTGGACAAGAATAAGACTATGTTTAATTCATTGATGATTATTTTTGGATATATTTTTTGTATCAAATTACGGGGAAGGAATTTGTTTTTGAAGAATTCATAACATTTAGCATGTTTGACGATATGAAATATTGAAATAAGATCATCTGATTGTGGGGTAATAATGGTGGTGAATATACAATAGTGGATATTGACATTTTTAAACTAGATGGAGATAAAAGATAGTTCATAGTGGAATAAAATCCATATATAATTATTGTGGAAGAGTAGATGAATATAAAACCATTGTATTTAACTAGATAGATATGGAAGACTACATTAATTTCCAATACATTTTGGTCATATGTGGTAAATACCACCTGTAATGAGATCAAATGATCTCCTTCAATAATGGTTGATCTGAAGACACCAATGTAGAAGTGGATTTGTAAACCTGTTAATTATTCCAAGATTCATACTTTTGTAATACAATATATAAATTGTTAAATGGATATGAAATATGAACGTTGGATTCAAGATCTATATATTATATATCATTGGGATACATTGATAGTGCGATGAGGTATAATTTGTAGGACCCCACTTCCCAAAAATCTATCATCTATAAGGAATTCATTTTCTTAAATGAAAAAATGAAGAAGAAAATTAATTTATTCATAACAAATGAAGATACCTAAACTAAAAATTTCTAGGGGGAAGAAAACTCCATAGAAGAAATAGATTCATCTGAGTAATTAGTATTTCTTGATGAGAAGATAACTATTAGTCTAGACCATGAAAACCCACTTAGGAGAATAGAGCATGAATATGGCACTCAAAAATTATTATTAATAACAATATTTCAGACATTGTTTTGATATAGGGTAGAGAGTCATTTTATTTTATGGTGGTGAACATGAGTCTAAAGGTATTCTCATGGATGATATAAGTTTATATGAAACATTAATCCTCATACAATAAAAATACGTTGGGTCTTGTTACATTATCTTATGGAATGATGTGTATTGATATAAATGGGTTTTTATGATACTCCAGTATATAATAAACCTTTTGGAAAGATATATAGTATGAATATAAGTAAAAAAATATTTTTAAAAGTTAGGTCTTAATTTAAATAATATATTTTTTCTATTTTTATATTGATTACTATTCTAATAGTTCTGGAGATGTGTGCGGAAAACAATTAATTCCCAAAATAGTTGGATGTGATGAATTCATTTTTCCATGATTATATTAATGAAAAAATATAAGCTACAACTAGATGGTTTTTCCATAGAAGATAAACAAAAATGTTTTATAGGTTGAAAAAAATTATTTTAGCATCTCTAGAAGGAATGGGGTTTGGTAAAAGAGATTTTATTACTATATCATGAGCCTCAGATACAATATACATTATTCATATCTTTTTTCATATTTATGGGATTAAAATGGTATTTATTCCATCATTCATATATTGTATATGTATGACATGTTGATGAAAACCCCGAAAATGATTTTATCAATGATATGATGGTACAATATTATATAAAGTTTGATAAGATGGATATTGGTCCACCAAATGAGTATCATGCGATGTAGATTTACTAAGAATGATATAATGTGAATACTTTTCTATCATTGAAAAATTACATGAATAATGTCTTGAAAAGCATCCATATAAGAAAATATAAGATACACTCTACCCAAATTCCTTTTTAATTCATGTTATCTTCAATGATTATTCCGAATATTGAAGTGCAGTGGATGGTGATATCTCATGTACTATATTCATTAGTAATGGGGAGTTTGATGTTTTCAATGATTTTTACTAGATTTGATGGTGCACGTGTAGCCATAGGAATTAGTTGATAAACGGTGAATCTATTGTGGAAGTATTTGAACACAACGAAAAGGATTATCGGATACATCAAAGAGTCCTTGTATGATTCATTATGTTATAGAAGATAATATTTTACTATAATGGCTATATTGATCCATATTTCTCATATGATTCTTACTAATAGAAATCCACCATTTTTATGTGTTTACAATTTCTAGAGGAGATGTGAGATGGATTTCAATGTTATAATAAATTTTACCTTTATCCATGATAGAGGAAGAGTACATGGAATCTACACAGGCATTCAAAGAGGATTTTTGGATGAGAGGGTTATCAAACGAGATCAAACAAAAACCAAAGGATATTCTAATATTTTTTGATAGTCAAAGAACCTTTCAAATTAAAAGGAATACATATATTTCATTCCACGATGAAGCCCACTTGGGTGAAATATCACATTCTCCAAGATGTGGTAGAGGATATAATTGTGTACATATAGAAAATTTATATTAATAAAAATATAGAAGCTTTCTTAATAAGTGATATTTATTGTAATATATTAAGATGGTGCAGATCCTTGTGTAGAAATACATATATATATATATATATATCTGTGTGAAAATAATTTATTGATCATTAAAACGTGTAGATGTGATTAGTTCTCAGACTAATCTATATGTGGGAGATATTTTAGCAGACAAATTTTTTATGGATGACAATCACCCCCAAATTATCTATCGTTAGGTGGTGGTATGATTGATTAGAGGCAAAACACCACCAAACCACCACTGGAGCAGGATATAATCGTGTTGATATCTACCAATAGATATAATTTCTATTTGATGGGGTTTCAATGACCTCTAGAATGATTTAGTATATATATTTGTATTACATTTTATTTCATGTTATTTTTGTAGTGTGTTTTCTCTAATTATTCATGGTATATTGTTTAGGGTCCTCTCCTTTTAATATTGTGAAAGTGTACGCACCCACATTCTCCCATAGTGATCATTATATTTTTCAATGAGTTTTTACCACTTTAATTTTGGATTTTTTTACTTGTTATCTTTGTTTTCATTTACTGATGAATTTGGTTAATTTATTTAATCTCACAATTGTATCCACAATAGTGGTCCAATATTTTTGGGCCCTAAAAATTGGGTGGGATTGGTAAATATGATTATTGTCCATGGTGTTTGATCATGAATCATCGGTATATGATATTGATAATATGGTTCAAATGTTAATTCATTCTAGATTTATAAATAACAAGTAGTGTATTTTTAGGAAGATTGAGTATGATTTGGGTTTGATTAAAAACCATGGAGGTTATCCAAGGATTAATTTTGAGTTAGTTGATGATGACAAAAATATTGAATTATTATTTTTGATATTTTGTAAAGAATCTAAAATCCACAAACATGAAGAAGTATTGATCGATTCATTATAATTGATATTTATCCAACCAATCAGAAATAAAGTTCCATATTGACGATGACTTTAAGAAGTGATGATAATAGATTATCTTTGGAAATTTATTTTGAAATCCAAATAAAATGGGCATACAAAAATAATATATAACATGGCATGAAACTAAAGATTTACTTCCATTGTGTGGGAAATAATATTTAATGATTTATTATGTTTCTAATTATTGAGGAATATTTCTAATGGAAATATTATCAAAAAAATTAACAAACCTGACCTTATATGTGGGAAATTTTTTGATTAGTTGATCAAAAGCTTGGGTGTGCAATGATTAAACCGGTTTTTTTACTATGTCAACGTTCAATTTACTAATTTGGGATATTTAATGGGTACTTAGGATACAAAATACTAGGCCACTAATGTCTAAATAGGTTGTGTCTATGGTTTTACATGGAATATAATTTATATTAATTACACATGATACATAAAATTAACAATGAATAAATCAATATCAAAGTAATCTGATTTTTGATTCAATGAATTTGTGAGGGGATCCAAAAATATTTTGGAATCTATATGGAAGAATAATCTGGAAGGTGATGTGACTTGGGAAATCCCATGTTTCCTATATCATGAGAACTTAATGTTATTGCATTTATTTAGTAGTGGATTGCTTCAATCAATAGTGATTCACTCATAACTAGTGAATGGAAAATGAAAGGGTTAGACAATGATGTTTTACACCTATAATTTAGGGTTTCATCACATTTTCTAATTAGTCTGTGAATTATTAGGGTGATTCACATCTGTATTTAATGTACCCAACCATTGAGGTCTTGTTGTTTTTTTATTTTCAATTATTCTATATTGTAATTCATTTTCTGATTGTAAATACATTTTGATTGTATGTTCACATCCCCTTTCTTTTTTTCTTATAATTACAATGGTAGAAGGATAATTTATGAGTCTTGTTCTATAATGTGAATCTTGATCCTAGTTGGGGATTAACAACATGTGATCATTTTATTCTTCTTCTCCTATTGAAAATAATCATGTTGAATTTGTGGCACATGATCAGATATATTCATAAGATGTTTTTTTACACTCCCTTTATATTTTCCCCTTATTATCATGGATTTTTTACATCATTGTCTAGGGTGATTTTTTTATCGATAATCTCATGAAGCTTAATTTAGTCTAGAACATTTCAGGGATAAAGGGATTATATTGATAGATTATATTAATTTTTAGAGATTTTTGATGACCTAGAAACTATTTTAGACAATGGAGATCCATGTTTTGGTTATGGTAAGTGTGTGTGTTTGGAATGAACTATGTTTTTACTTTGTTAAAGGCCTCATAATTTGATTTTATAGTGTAAGCATGATTGACAGTTGAGTTTGGATCAACCTGAATGTAGGTTTATTTCATGATAACATTAAATTAAGTTTTTTATATTTTTTTCTTATTGTTTCTTCTTTGATTATTTATTTCTTATTTTACTAAATCTATCTCAATCTCCATAACTAGTTTTATTAATTATATTGTTTTTATGATGATTTTATTTTATACATTAAAATATAAAATATAAAAACCAAAATTTCAGGAGGTTCTCTAGGTCCAATGACACTACATACTTTAAAACATACCCCAGTATATCCATTGTGTTATATTTAAAGATATATTAAAATTACCTTTGAGTGAACCTTATGTTAGACATTTCATCGGTATTCTCAAGTGATTAATATCTGTAATTTTTTAAATTTAATTATATAAATTATATTAAAAAAATTAATATATAAATATTTATAGTCCTTGAGTAAATATGAGTAATTAAAACAATGAAACATGACTAACATTATAGAATCCCCTCTTGGGTAAATAATGAAATTTCATTATAAAATATTCTATATTTTCCAATTAACATTTGAAAAACAACCAAAATAGTGTTGAAAACAAATATCTTCATCTGATCATGTTAATTTTTATTATTATCTCTTCTAAAATCAGTCGATGGCTCAGATTAAGAATATAAATGGTTTTCATGGGAATGAAAATACTATCACAATTAAACACCATTATTACATATATATTGGAGTAAGAAAATGGATAATATTTATTAAACAAAATGATAAATTATGTTCTAAAAACAGAAACTAATATTATTAATCTATGATACCATGTGTTTTCCTAGTAGGTAGATTATATAGAAACTAAAAGGGGTAAATGTTGGGAAAGAGATGACCAAAAATTTTATCCAACAAAAAGAGTCAAATTGTCAGATCATATAAATATTGAAAACATTAATTTATTAATATCATATTATAGAACAATAGTCATACCAAAATTAAGACGGTAACCCTAATAATGAATACAATGTAATGAAAAAATCAAGTGAAACAATGAATCGAGTATATTTTGACAATCTAAATACCCCATAAAGAATATTATTAAAAAAAATGATGCCATGTGATGTCCCCAATTTTAATGGAATGAATAAGGTGGGTCCATAAAGATAATACCAGGTGTCAAATTTATCCATTCATTAGATCATATTCCTTGAGGATGGTTAGTAGGAACAAGTTATTCTATGAGGAATTCATTTATTAGTAGATAATAATATATAAGTCAATCTCCGAGAACCTCTTTGATTTCATTAATTGGAAGAATTTACATGTACCCTAGAAATAATTGAACCTCACCAATTTAGATATACAACACTTTTATCCATAGATCATGATCCATGAAAATGATCTTAATACATCTGATTCCTAGCCATATAACCACATCAACCACCTAGGATTGATATAATATAAATTATATCGTAAATCATAGATAATTAATATAAAAATACAAAAAAACCTCTCTACGTTCACATTAAAAAATATTAAAAATGTAAAAAATAGAGGAAACAATATGGTTACAAGATTCACTAATAATAGTCATTCTAGAAAATGTGTGTTAACTTATGTTCCATAATTTCTTAAACTGTATTTATAGTAAAAATTGTCTTAATGTTCAATAGTAACATTCTATGACATTTTATTTCCATTTTACTAAAATCAATATCAATTTTAAAACACTAATTTCCAATTAATGTTAACATAATTACATTACAACACATTATTATATTGTATTAATTAGATTATTTATCATTGTTCATCAAAACAAATAATCAAAAAATCATGTTTACATGAACAAAATGTAAAAAAATTATGAATTTAGCTATAAAATAATTTAATGTGTTTTATGATTTTGATAACAATGTTAATAAGATAATATTGACTTTATATTTATGGATTCTATGGGTATTAAAAAAATTTATATCACACAATTTTAGTTAAATAAATTATTTTAACAAATGATTCTTTAGTTTATGGGTTTCCAATTATTTTAATTTATTTACATTATGAAACCATGAGTGATTTATTAATTGAAATTTGTTTTTACAATATAAAAACGTACATAGTATGTGTTCAATTGTTTTTTCATGACTGTCCCATGATTCAAAAAAATTAATTGGAAATAAGGGTGATTTCTATACTCTATATATTAAAATTATTCTCTATTTATCCATGCACTATTTATGTTTGTTAAAATTATTAGGTTAGTTTTTAATATATATAATCAATTTTTATCCATTAGTCAATTTTTATAAAATATAAATATCTTGAACTTTTTTAGTGGTGATTGTAATGAATAAAGGAGATTTTTTAATTATAAATTTTTATTAAAAACTGAATGTGTTTTGAAAAAGGTATTTCAGTGTTCTCCTAGGTTTTATATATTTACATTTGGTTTTTATGTTATTGGTTATGAATTATAATGGGTTATTAATTTTTTTACATTAGTAATTTAAATAATTTATGACATGTTTAAGAATAGAAATAAAATTTTTCATTATATTTTTTCCATACATGATGATGTGCCCCTCTGTAATTGATTATGTTATGATGTGGCTTTGAATACCAAGTGGATTGGATAATTAAAGGATATGTTATATTAATGGGAAGGGGATTTATCATTGAAGGGTGTTTAGAGGCGAGTATGGATATAATGATTTTAATACCATAGTATTATCTATACATGTTTATCTATTTACATAGTTTCACAAATATGATATGTCATATGTAAAAAAGAATTCTATATGGGAGTTTCACTTATGGTAATAACAATAAATTATATTATAAACATGCATGTTTCTTCTTTAGTGATTTTTTATTGTTATATATAGGGTTTTATGACACTATAAGAGGTTGGTATAAATAACATCGAGTGTAAGAACATTTTCGATCATCAACTACCCATATTATGATTTGATTGTGTTATGCCTTGAAACACCCCATTAATACCTCATGTGTTTTACCATAATGAATATTATATGATTTTTATGTTTTTTGAAAATATTTTAATTTTTATTCATTGTTTATATTATTAATTATATAATATTAAAATGTTTTCATGATAATGGGTTCATGTTACAAGGTTTCATTCTTTTGGATCTTCATCAATTATTAGTACAAGATATTTTATATAGTGAGTTAATATTTGTAGTCACCAAAAATTTATTTCACTTTTAATAATATAAATTTTATGAGTAAATTCATTGACTTATCTTATTATTGGTTTCATGGTATTTTTCAATGTGTGTGTTTTAGAAAATTTTCTTTAACTGAGATTGTAATGGATAGGTTCAAAATAAAAATGCACCATTTTATAATGAATGAAATAGATGAGATATGTTTTTTCAAATATAGATTATTCATATTTGAATTTATCGATTCCATGCATTAATTTTTCTTCACTTATTTCCATATATATAAAAAATTTGATATTAAATAAAAAAAATTATTTTAACAAAATAAAAATTTCAATGAATACATTTTTTCAAATGGTTATCATGAATTTTTTTCATTAAAATGTTGATTTATAAAAAATTACATGGATATATATTCTAGAGAAATTATAATTTATATTATATGAATTATATTGGTACATATTCTCTCATATTGTACACAAACACATTTTTACATATGTATCCTTGGTTATGAACTTATGATGGCCATATCGAGTTACATTGTTCCAATGGATGGTTGCTCAATTAATTAAATAATGGGGGAGGGTAAAATAATGGTTAGTTTATCAATATACTTGAATAAGGGAAATTTTTAAACAACCTAAGATTTTATGAAATGTCTTTTTTCAGATAAATTTATTTTCTTCGACAACTAGTGTTACACATAAAAATATTGTTTAAATAAACCACCAAAAATTATAACTATTGAAATTTTAACATGGCCATTATCACAGAGCCCATAAAACTAGAACCATTAATAGAATAAAAATATTATAAATAGTATTTATAATGGATCCAAATAGAGAAGACATATTGATTAAAAATTACTTAATATTTGGTAATGTTTTTATATGTTTCGAAAATTTAATTTTCAAAAAAAATTCTGAAGAAATAATAAAATGATTTTTTTTTTCATATTTTATATAATGTACATGAAAATATAAATTTAATTTTTTAAATATATATTTAATAAATATATTAAGGTTAATGTTTTTTAAATTTTTTGATAAGATAAATGTTTTGATTAATAGTGGAAAATTCAAGTTTTTATTGAAAATTTACTTTCATTTAATGAATGTATAATGGTCATTTTTTATTATATGGTTTTAAAATTATAATTAGTGATATAATATATATATATATATATCCAATATACATTATTGAAATAAATATCATATTTAATTTCGATATAAAAGTTTTAAAACATTTCAAAAATTTCTCTTTATAAAACATCTTTATCATTATGTATGTGAGTTAAATTTTAAATTTAATTTGGTCAATTAGGTGAATGTAATTTTGAAAAATAGATTACATATTTTTAATAATAACATTGTATATTTCATAATATGTTCAATTTAATTTTTTGTCAAAAGTAATAGTAAAAACAATTAAAATTAATTCTTACGGTTAAGGTTAAAACAGGTTTACTATAGGGTTAATGTAAAAAGATAAGGGGTAAAATAAACTATTTTGTTGTCAAAAACCCATTATATGAACTTATTTTTAATGCTTCACTTATAATTTTTGAAAATGGTCAATTTTGGATATTTTTTTCATGGAAATGACGTCGGTATATTTTATTCTTTTCGAAAATTACATATGTGTCATCTCTATCTCTTATAAATGGACAACCACTACCCTCTCATATTTGTAATTGAAAACCCCTTTGGTTAGTATAATACCAATACGAATTTAAGGCTTATATCCCTAAACAAATACTTTTTCCTTGGTGAGATCATAAATCCAATATAAACTAATTTAGGTTAAATGTAATGTTAGAGTCCAAATAGAAACAATGTTATAAATTATGTGGTATTGTTTATCTTCAACTTAAAACTCCAAAAAATACTATTCAATTAGAATGAGGTAAAATCATAGCTAACATAGATATAACAATATTTTTATGTTAATTTCATAACTAATACATGTATCATCTTCCATTAAATGGGAAGCAAAATTGTGGATTTTGTGTACAACGTACTACCACCTTATGAACCATTGTTATGTTTTTTCCATAACCAACTTTCACCGATTGATATATTTTGGAAATTATTTTTTATATATTATATATTCGAATTTATTATACCTATATTATTATAATACCACATATTTATTCTTACATACCATCTTTCTAGAAAACAATAACATCGCTCGTGTGTACGGTGGGCGAAATCCTTACGAACTAATGTGATGTGTATTTCATTTCCACTTTACATGAATTGTGATAAATATATGTTAAATAAATATATATTATTTTTTTACACTAATTATTTTTATTTAATTATGATATCACATTATCCTTTTTTACATTCTTTTCTAGGGGGATATTATAATGTCATTATTGTGATTGTATGACTACCACCTCTTAAAGAGATGTGATTAGTTTTTCAATAACAATTTTCATGTAATTTAATTAGGTTAAATTTTTTTATTATATTTGATATATATTATATAAAAATAATTCAATATAATTAAAATATTAATTATTTTTCCTTCAATTCTTCCATCGAGAAAATGAAAATAGTGATATTGTGTATGTACGGACTACTGTCTCCCTAAATGATGTATTTTATTTTTAATCTATAGTTTGTTAGACAATAATAAATAAAACTATAATGAATATATTTTATATTTATATCATGTTTCACAATATCGATATTATGGATCCACGATCAATGTAAGAGGATTGAAAATAACAAATAAAAAAATACATGGAAAACAATGTAGTTATTTCCCAAAATGTAATTTTAACAGGGAATTGTAAATAAATGGGTAATAAAAGGACATAATAATCTAAAATATGGTCTTATATATTTAATTATGGTTATTTAAAATATATACAATAAAATTATTTTATCATACATGATTTTTTAATGTCTATGATGGAAGTTGAGAATTAAGGTAGTGGATTTCTGTCTCAATTTGTCTTCATTGGGACATATAGTATGTAATGAACATATATATTTTTATGAGGATTATATATATATATATATTTATATTTATATTTATATATATCCCATTTGACATATAATATCAGGATTTTATTTTCTCTCATGATATTTTATTTTTTTTGGTTATATTCCTTCAAGAGGATTATGATTCAAAGTTAAAAAATTTGTATGAGTTTTATTGAAAAATCCCATCATTTATTGAGAATGTTATTTGTTTATGATTCTGAAGATGATGTACTATGAAAAATCTCTCAATGAACTCATGAATTTAATTTTCAAATGTTTTTTTATTTATAAAAAAAATTTTCCCTTCAATTCCCCATTATTGTATACTAATTATTCCAAAGGAAAGTTTTTAAAGGAAACCAACTTTTTATCACTCTTTAGTTGAAAACCATTTTTTCATCCATATAAATATTTTATATATGTTTTAAAAAACTCATTACTGTTCTCATGAGATTATTTAATGGTATTTTTACAACTTTTTTTAGAAAATTATTAAACGGAATCTTATTTTTATATTGAAAACGAGGCATGTTTTCATGTTACCAAAAAAATGTAATGAATATAGTTTTAACAAGTACAACAAATCTATTCGTCATGGAAAATAATTATTTATAATTTAAAAATATTATTTTCAAATTAATGTATTTCCAAAATGAATTTCAAATATTATGTTTTAAATGTTTATTTTGAAATAATGTTTTTAATCCTTATGAAATTTACCATGTATTATTTTAAAATCATTTTCTAACTGTGGTGACATCCTTTAATGTTAATAAAGATTTACTCAGTATATGATCTGAAGATACCATTAATAGTCTTTATCTGGAAGTAAAATATTTATAGCAATTTTTTTATTAACATCATTTAATTACATTGTGTTATGATACGAGGAAATGATAATGAAACCCTTTTAATTTCCTAGTATTTTACATGGTAAATGTTTTATGATCATGTGGAACACAAATTTATAAATTGTGTGAGGGGTTGACCATATATATCACTATAATTAATTTGGTAATGATTAATGTTCTATGACACTAGATTGTACATGATAGGTTATCCCATTCTTAAAACCAAGGTACAGTGGAGTTTATTCCAATCCCTAAGCTAGTATACGTGATCTTATCCCAAGAATAACATGTTATGAATATCTTGGGGTATCCCTAGAATATGTTTTTCTATTCTTATTTAGTTTCCACAAAATTATTTATTATACCAATGTTATGATCTCATTTTCTATGTTGATTGATTCCTATATAATTCATGTCTGATGAATTGGTAAGATTTATAGAGATAATCAACATTATGATCTATGATCTTTAGTGTATTATATTTTTGAAATTTTATTCTCATGTTCTCCTACCTTTATGCACTTGTTATGTTGATAAATATATTATTTACACTTATTGAGCATCGTAACTCACACAATATTTTGTTTAAATTCCTGAGGATATGAAGAAATGTATTATGTATGATATGTCTACGATGGATTAATCATATAAATAACAGTGTGGGAAATGATGTGGTTAATTTATGAGACAATTTTTTATGTATAGATTTTTCTGAAGGCACTAGATGTAAAATATTCTAGAACATGTCATTATGTTATGTAATAAATATTAGTATATACATATCTAATATATATATATATATATCAGGAGTTTCGATATCTACGGTCAGTATTAGAGAATTGTTTAGTTGATACATTGGAATCTGGTATGAGAAAACATTATTGAGAACCATAAATACAAGTCTAATAATACAAAAATCTCAAAGAATTTTGGTGAATGACATAAAGAGTAGCATCATAAGATTTTATATCCCAATCTAAATACAAAACATGGACGTGGATAAAGAATATATGTGTCTAGGGGTAATAAATTTTAAAAAAGTGTGTTTGGATTGACTCAGTGATGTAAGGTATATTGAAACAAGCTTTAATTTCCACCTAATTTGGAACTCCTAGGGGATTTATTTTGTAAATTCATAAATTCATTATGATAAAAAATGATGGATTTGAATAATAAACATTACTGACCTTGGATAAACCTAACGTATCATATTTTTCAAATAAATACATTATTTATATTTCCTATAATTTAATTTTATTACTATGTGGTTTCCCACTATGATTATTGTTGGTAACAATATATTTTTGGTTTTAGTCAATGGATGGAACCTAAAGAGGTTGTGTTAATGTTGAAGGAAACTGATAATAAAATGGTTTCCATTCAGAGACCCCCAATGTTATAATTGATGGGATATAATATTTCATTTCTATGATAACAAAAAATTATCAATTTTTAAAGCATAATGAAATATTGAATGGGAAAATGATGTAATGAAATTATATTCACCCCTTTATAAGGACACATAATCCTTCTTTTAGTGGATAAATTGATCCACTAGTTCTTGATCACTGGAAATATTCCATTAAAATAAATTTTTTATTCTGTAATGTTTGAAACACGAAAATAGTTAATTTTCCTTCTATTATATGGAAGTAAGATCGGATGAATGGGGTAATATTAATATTACTAAGAGACAACAAGATAAAATTAACTTTATAGAGTGGGATGCATTAAATATATTATTTTGATATAGGTAATTCCCTTTTATTTTTGGTATGATAATAGAGATGGAATTTCATGATCAAAAGTAGACGGATTAAAACCCATTTATACATATGTAGAAAACATTAAAAAAATATTGAGGCATCATTCTGGTATTATCATCTAACTAAAATTACGGTTAATTGATTATTCATTGGATTAAAACCATGTATTTTAAGGTCATTCACTATAAGAATATTTTGTAAGTATCAATATAAATATTTTTTACTATGAATGTTGAAATTTAGATTGTGGCGACCCATCAATTTCAGGGTATTGATAATAAAATAAATAATTAATTGAAGGGAAACTCTAAAAATCATGTAGTATTTTATATGAGATTTCTTTCATGAGTAATGTGTGGAAGAAAACATGGTGGAAATATTCTTAAGGGGACTACTAAATGTTTTTTGTGGGGAAATAAATGAAAAATAGTGGGTGAATTCCAATTCTATTGGAGAATTTTGGTAATGATAAGAATAATGTGAATGGTCCATAAAATTCACCCCTAACAAGTTACAATTTCTAGTGAAAGTAGTTTAGGAATTATACTAACAAGTTCCAAAATATGATTGTTGATGTATGTGATCAAATTTAGTAACCTTTTAAGCTTAGGTACAAAGGTAAATCTCATGATATCATTATCTTAGATATGGGGTGTAATAAAAATGCAATTATAGGTGCATTAACCATCAACTCTCAAACTAATAATGACTTATTTGACTCTGCATCTACACAGACATTTAAATCATAATAATTTTTTAAGGAGTATCAAAATACAACCCCAATGATTAGATTTGAATTATTTGTGGAAACCCCAAATTTATTGTTGATCTACTTATAAGTAGATAGTTTGTCCCTGATTTCAGTTTGTGGTAATATGATTCATTTAAAAATTATCATTAATTATCTAGTTCAATTTGATGTTATATCCCGAATAGAGTGGATTTATCTCCAACAATCCAACATAAATTTATGAAGAAGTTAATTCAATTATAAATTTCAAATCCAACTTATAATAATATATCATTGCAATGATAAATACATACTTACGATGGAAATAAAAACAATCATATGGGTTATGATTCCTATTCAATGTGGTGTTTATCTTAGATGGAAGGGAAGAAAATATGAAATTATAATAAGCCTATTTTAAGGGATTTTTTTATGTTTTATAGAATATTTTTCTAGTAATCCATTAAATCATTATTGTGATTTCTTATTTGAACACTTACCTAGTTATAATCAAATTTCAAACACCACATATATTGTGACCCCTATTGAGTTGCAAGAATTGACGAAGAAACTCCATGAGAATATTGATAAGGGATTTATTTCGGCTCATGTGTCACCATCTGGTTCATATATTTGATTTATTAATACTAAATACGGATCAAGGTAAATATTCATTGACTATCAAAATCTGATCAAGATCCCTGTCAAGATAAATTATCTACTACCCTAGATAGATTACATGTTTTATTAAGTTCACATAGCTCCATAATTTTCCAAGATTGACCTTCATTATGGATATAAACAATTGAGGTTCAAGGATTATATACCCAATATATATATCCATACAAGGAATGGAAACTATGTGTATATATTAAGTCCATTTTTTTAATAGTTCCCATGATATATTCGTTTATTTAAAAAAGTGTGTCCCTAGATACTACCATGATCAGTTTGTGGTACCCATTACAACTGAAATACATATTTATTCAATGAGAAATTCAGAGAATAATTATCACATGGTAATTGGATTAATGAATGAAAAGGAGGATAATTTAAATGAACAATAAATATTTGTAAATTTTGGTACTAAAAGGATTCATTTTCGGGTGATATAATATCAATAGTGTGTATATTTTTAGACCCATGAAAGGAAGATGCTATTGAATGTTGGACCAGACCAACCGTTATGACTGAAATATATGGTTTTTTTGGATAGATATTATCCGTGGTTTATGGGAAATATTTCAAGAATATCCAGTCCACTAACCATGTTAAATCTATTTGGAGCCATGTTCCATTATAATAATGAATGATAGTTAATTTTCAACGAAGTAATGGAAAGAATACTTAGTAAAACCATGATTAAATTACCATCTAATGGAGAAGTGGATTTATTCTATTTTTATTCATCCATGAATAGATTGTGATGATTTATTATGAAAATGTAATTTTTGTAGCTTATTCCTTATAAAAAGTGATGTTTCTGGATCAAAATTACCAAAATCATGATTTGGAGTTACCTATGGTAATTGTTTCATTAATTATATTGAGTAATTATCATTGAAATGAAATTTATGATATATATATAGATTAGAAAATTTTAAATAATATATTCACATAGAAGAAGTTGATCAAGATCAATATAAAATGGTTATAAATGATTAAATATTTTGACTAGTCATTACATTACAATCACATAGAAGAATAAAAGGTGGCTGATGTTATCAGTATAAAGATTATACTTTCCTACCAATTATGTGTATAATAAAAGATCCAATTATCCAATATTTTTATAATATGGATCTATTAATATTTATGGAAGGGTGGAAATATATCTCTATTAAATTAGTGTCCATCCATAAAGATTAAATAGGTTGTTGAATAACATATAGACCTATAGAAGAATGTGATAAAATTTCTTGATATTAATGATGATAATTATGGAGTGATTATGTTCAATAACCATGTATTTGTTCCACACATACTAACTTTGAGTATGTTTTTTTTGTGCAGGAATCTCATAGTTATTCAGTCCCTATTCATCCAGAAGTGTAAAAATGTATAGATATTTGAATGATTATTTTCATGTGGGATGGAATGAAGAGATATATAGAAGAGTTTTTATTTTAGTGATTAGTATTTTCGTAATTTAAGGATAAGATGAAAAATTATAATGTCATGTTACAATAATTACCCAAAATAGAATGGAAATGAGAAACTATCACATTTGATTTTTTTTCATTGGACTCCCCAAAATGTTTAAGGAAAACAATAATATTTGGGTCATAATTGATTACATTATAAAGTTAAAATAGTTCATCACAAATAGAGAGTACTTCCCCATTGAATATATTTCTATAGTATATATTTTGGATGAGGTAAGGTTTCATGGAGTACCACATTCCATCATATCCAATAGAGATATGAGGTTTAACTCAATTTTCTAAGGTAGTATTATGGAAACTCTTGATATAGTGTTGAGTTTCATATATTTTTATCATCCTAAGATATATGGTTAGTTTTATTAAAAAATTCAAACCCTAATGGATAATTTGAGATGATGTTCTAAATATTTCAAAATTTGTTGGGATAAAAACATTCCTCTAGTTTATTTTTCATACAATAATAGACTTCACATGAGCATTCTAATGGATCCTTATGAATCCTTAGATGGAAATTAATATTGGAATATAACATACAAATATGATGTTAGAGAAATAAATCTATTGGCATAATAACTAGATGAAGATATGGAAGATAATTATGGATACATTCACCAACACATAAGAGAAATAAAAATTCGACAAAAAAATTATGCCGATAACTATTGGAATAATCAGTAATTTGATGTTGGTGATGAGGTTTTCCTATGAATTTCCCCTTAGAGTAAGATAATGAGATTCAGAAATAAGGAAAAACTCTTCCATATATATATATCAGTCCATTTTAAATTCTCAATCATTTCCAGACCATATCTTATCACATGGCACTTCCACTGAACCTTGCTCAGGTTTACAATGTGTTCCATGTATATCCCTTGAAGAAGTAAATACATGATCCATCGAATTTACTACACTTAGATTCCAAAACACTAGGGCATGATATTTACTATGTGTAACTACCAGTGTATATTATCTATTATATAGATAATGTTATGCGATACATGACCACTCATCTAGTAAATGTTTTTTTGTGAAACCACCAGCATGATAAAGCTATGTGAGAACCATATGATGAAATGAAATAACATTATCATCAATTTATTATATCAATGTGTTGAATTTTAATAAAAAAATTCATTTTAGGGGGTTTTTAATGTAACACTATGAGAATTTTTGAGTTTTTCTTGAATAATTAAATTTCTTCGATAACATGCATTATACAACAAAGAGTTACAATGAACTAAGAAAAAATATTTATATTAATATTTCAAGATGTCCATTATTAACATCACAATAACCATATAGTGATAAATATGAATATCCAAATTTTGAATATTAATTATAATGGTTTTAAATAAATAAACTATATCGATAAATATATTTATTTTTTGATAATGTATTTATTGTGTTGCAAATACTATTCCCTCAAAAAGTGTTTTTTTAAAAAATAAATGTTTTTCTGAACTTTTAAAAAAAATTGAGAAATATTAAACTTTATTTCTAAAATTATTATTTCAAAATTATCTTAGGGTTAATTTTTGGGTTTTTTATAAAATGTTTAATTTTTTAGGAATAATGGAAAATAATAACTTTTATTAAACAATGACTTGTGATTAAAAAAAATATAACATTGATTTAATTTTAAAACTATTTTAAAAGTAAAATTAGTTATGTTATATGTTTAGTAATCGAATTCTGGTAATTTGAATCAATTTCATCCTGAATATTGATATAAAAACATTTTAAACATTTGAAAAAAATTTATTGGAAATTTTTTTTCTCATCACGTCTCGGGGTTTAATTTTAGAACAATTTATTCTAGATCTATGAATTGAATTTAAAAATGAGATTCCATAGTTTGAATGGGAAATATTAATATTTCATAATAATTTCACCTTATTATATTTTCAAAATGAATTGTAATAATAGTAAAAATTAATAAGCACGATAAGGGTTAAAATGAGTTTATTGGGGGTAGTATGGCTGATAAGACCACAAACATTAAATCAAATCCTCTTAGTATAGAGGGTGGATCTGTGTCCAAAAGGATAAAAATGAAATTAATTGAAATTTTCCCATTGTAGCCAACTATCTCCCATGTTGGGGTCTATTATCTAGGAGGTGGGCCACCAACCATTTTGTGGAGGCTCACCCACTAGTCGGTTAGTCTATATGGAATTCAATCTATAGATCACCCAACTCGATATAATGAGAATGTGGTTGTATCCTCAGATACATTGGGCTATCTCCTTTGATCTATTTATTCTTTATTCATCAACTTTTCTTCCCACCAATTATGAAAATACATCATAAATAAGTTTAAATAAGTAACACCTCGGTTAATCATTCTATTCTCTAAATGAACCATCATCTACAAAAAAAATTTAGAACGTACTTG
Organism: Viscum album; assembly: GCA_963277665.1. Classification (NCBI taxonomy): domain Eukaryota; kingdom Viridiplantae; phylum Streptophyta; class Magnoliopsida; order Santalales; family Viscaceae; genus Viscum; species Viscum album. The sequence goes on from OY728137.1 coordinate 1,937,841,954, forward strand.
AAAATTGGAATACTTGAAATAATGTTGTTTGTTATAATATACCAAATATATCATTTATCATCCTCAAGATATTGTGGTAGAATATGAATAATAAATCATAAAATAACATGATTTTCATTCAAATGGAGTTCTATGCATTTTTTCATATAAAAATAACTCATCACCCCATGTTTGTGCTTTTTCTAAATGCCAATCATTATCTTCTATAATGAATTTGATATTATAATCTGATCTAAAATATCTCTTCCATTAACACATTGAGGACATGATCACCATATCTATCAAATAAGACACTTAGTAATATCTTTAATAGGTTCCTCTCGAATCATCATGGTTCTCCCCATAATAGGAATCGTTATATGAAAAAACCTTCTAAAAGTATAACAACACACCAGATGTTATTTAGTTCCATTGCACTTGATCAAATGAAAATGTCGGGTAAAAGGAGCATACCAAGACCTTTTACCTAGATGGGATCTAAACTGATGAGTGTTCCCCAACCAATTCTAGAAGAACATTAGGACTATACATAGAATGTATATGGAAGATTAAAAAAATTATTTCAAACTTGATATGATGAGTTCTATATAGTTACCACCCACTTGATTTAGTTACCTAATGAACAAAAGTTCCCTCCCAGTAAAATTCCTTTAAATCCATCCGACTTGAATAATTGGACCTCCATGATGCAACTAATTATGAAAACTTAAAAATTGGAGGTATCATTAAATGCACACAAGATTCTTATAAAAAAACAAAATGAATTTTAATGAATTTGCCTATATGATTTTTAAACCATTCACACCATTTATAAAGCTCACAATTTTGCACTGAGAATATAATGATCTTAATCGATAATAATTTTTATAGATTCCCCATGTTTGAATCGAAAATTTGGGCTCCATAAAATTATATATATATATAATTATAATCATTAATCATGGAACCATGTACTCTGATTCCATTACTCATCAGTCTTCCAGAGCCACTGTGATCATCCAATGGTAAGTCATACATAGAACCAAGACACTTCTAATGAGAGGGTTATTCAATAATGAAAAAATAAACACTACTGATGAAGGGAGTATCCTTATATTTTCCCCTACTTTTACAAATAAGTCAACCAGGGTCTCGAATAATCCATCTTCAAATAAATTGAATAAACATGACAATCTATTCTTACTCGACTGAAAGTGTGATACAATGAATTCCCCCACACATAAATTTTCTATAACACAACTTAGATAATTAATTATCCAGTCCCAATGTGACCAAGTAATACCAGTACCCAATTATTGGGTTATAATCTCTAACCCAAGTGATCTCATCTCTTATTTCAATACACTACATCAAACCCCAATATCTCTAAAATTGATTAAATCGACCTCACCGCAAAATGGTATCCTAGTTAATTGATAATTATTTTCCAAACATGGAGACATTTCCCCAAAAAATAATCATCCGGGATGCCAATCCCAATGAGAATCATGCTGAAAATTTAATTTTTCAACAATAAGGGATACCCTAAACTGAAATCTCTAGTAACCTACCACTACAAACACTCTCGATTTTTTCACAAGACCAAAAACATTTTGTACTGTCTACTCACCAATACACATTTTTCTATTCATCTAACCCCATGTGTAATGGGGATATAAATTCCTAAACATTATTTATTTTTTACCAAGTCATCTAGAAACTACCATTTTCACCTAACATTGTAATTTTTTTATGAGGCATAATCATGAAGGTCTAGAATAACCCTTCTCTTTATCTATCCAAACAAAAAAAGTGTAAAGTACACTAACATAGGGCTTTATAATTGAACCATTTATGAATTGGTATCCCCCTTCAAATAATATTATCCATGAACCACCCAACACATAGGTTATACTACAAATCATTGAGTATCAACAAAAAAATATTACCCTCTTAGGTAAGCCCATTTAGCATCGTTACTCAGAATCTATTGGGATTTAAATTTGTATCTAATGATATATACAACCCTTTCTCATACCTACAATGATAAAAATTTCCAGGATCTACGAATCCAAGACTTGAACATCAATTCATAGAACCAATGGTCCGCTACAATCTATAATTATATTGAAATTTTAAATAACATTCCTCCATGACTTTCTAGTAGTTAATCCCATGAACAAGGAATATTCTTCAATGTAATTGAGCAATAAATCAATTTCAATGGCTATCCCATCCCAAATAATATCCTCACTTTGGTTTCTGTCTTGTCCTTTAAGACTCTGGATCACTAGAAACCAAAGTCACACCACTCAATCTTCAAGGTATTACACTCATGCCAAAAAAACATCTCACTTGGGGTCACAACTCATTGAACATCATATATGAACATTTCTATAGACATTCCATGATATATTATCTATTATAAAGACCCTATAAAGGGACCATAGATACATGGTTTATTTAAATAGAATTCAACTGGGTGTTCGATTGATTACTCCACATGGGATATAGTTGGCAGATTAATTAACTAGTGCCACCTAATTGTCCCTTCATACAGTTCTTAATAAGAAAATTGATGTCTAAAAAGGAACTAATAAGGTACACTACACAGTATGTTCAAAGAGGGAATACACTATCATTATTTTCATCATCACCATCATAGTCATATAGGTTTACAACACCATAGTCACACAGAACCAACTCTATGATGAATTGATGCATATGGGTTCAATAGAATTGAATTTGTCTAATAACTAAAACATGAAAACATGGTTCTAGTTGTCATCACTAAAGTACCATAGTCCAACATATCAAGTAAAATCACACATAATAAGAATATATGTTATGAAAATCCCCTGTGTAGAATATAATTCATGCGATTAATATTTCGGAAATAGGGATGAGTCGAATCCATATAAAAACCCTCAAATTACATGAGTTTGACTTGATATAATGTCATATAACCCCACCATCACAAACAATGAACATAAGATGCAAGCCCAAGAAACCTAGAAATCCATCAAGAAAGGCATTCCATATGGAAGAGATTAAGTTTCCAAACAATATCCAATGCATTCCTGCGTATCCTATTTAATAACTCCTTGAATCAAGAAAATAAGTATACATTTGATACGATTGTTTAACAAACCATCCCGAATCACAAGGTTAGGGGAGGATTACCACATGAACTTAGTCTCCCATCCCAATATAATATAGTTTGCAACTATAAATGATGGTATAAAGTAGGATGTACTAATAATATACCATCAATTAGAATGAAAAATATCTAAAAAATAACCAAAAATGGAATAATATACAATAAAAGTATTCAGAATCAATAAACATACCATATTTAATGAATGAATTTATAAAACAATGGCCCGAATAATTATGCATTAAATAGAATATACTAATCATCCATTGGACCAACAACATATACATAAAACAAAATAAAAATGGTATAAATAGTCTCTACACCCAAATAAAATTCACACCTCCAAATAGTCTCAAAAAACATGATTAGATATCCCACTATATGATAAAAAAAATCTCTCAGACCACCCTATCCCCACAAAAAATGTGGTCTGGTCACGTAACCAAGATGAAAAGATGCTAAATTAGGGTGTGATAATAACTTTATAGGGTACCATTGATGCATTATAATACCTGTGCAGTAAATGTTTTTCATGTTCATGTGATATGATTAATGTAAAGTAAACATGACACACATTCCTTTTAAAGAATAACATATAAAATACAAAAAAAGTACATGACAAAAAAACATATATGGAGTGGTTATGATGTTATGAAGCTACCCCAATCCCCATAATATACTGTATTTCGATCCATTACATAAAAAGTTACAATATATGTCAGGATTAATAAGGGGCTGTATAAAAGGTCAATTAGCATATAAATTTTTATCTGGAAGGCATCATGTTTCTTATTTATCCACAAATCCTATAGGAGGAAATGATACTTTGAGTCCTCAAGGAATTGAGTTTTATGATTTCCCATAAGAATAACTGGTTGACATGTTACTCATTATCCTTGTGAAATCAAGAATATGATTAGTCTCTAAGGATAACTTGTGGTCATTATACCTAGAATCCCCAATGAATTTGGTTAATATGTCACTGTCAAGTGTGGATCCATAAGTCATGATTCCCGTATCCTTTTTAAAGGTCCAACGTCATTATTTAAACCTATCATGAACAAAAACCCAATATTAGATAATCATTCCATGACAGACCTCATATTTCGAGTACCAACGACAAAATCTCTAAAGGAATAGTGAATACACAATAGAGGGAAGAACATAATATGGGCAAAGTAAAGAAGTTAATCATGAGTTTATAGTAGTAACATAAAGATACATGTGATCATAATCAATAATTGTATAAAAAATAAACAACCACACTTTGGGAATAATGAATTATATATTGGTCTCATGGGATACAGGCGCTCGCACATGTGATAAAACATCAAACAAGGTATCATTGAAAAAAAAGTCATACAAATGTGATAAAACATTAATCACAGACTCATGGGATACAAAAGCACCCCCATATGATCAAACCCCATCCATATATTGTGGTTATTAAGCCAATAAAAAAGGGTTCAATGTGGCCATTGGTACTTTTTCTAATAATATTGTGCTTGGTTTTATTATTTAGTTAATACTTTAGGATAATTTACTAATTAAATGTTTCTTTATGTTCATGAAAAATTTATGAATATGATGTAATTAACCCTAGATGGATGAACACATATCAAATTCCAATAAACATTGAATATTACCCAAGGTTAGATTCTATTGGACCAAAAAAACTTAATATAGAGTCATCTCAAAACCATATAAGTCCCAACTAGTTTAATAGATTTTTACAACTATATTTATCCCCATTCAATGGACATAAGGGTCTAACTCGTGCCTAATCATTGAATATAATAATTAATAACTAAATTATAATTAATTTAAATTTTAAAATGAACATTCCACCAAATGAAAAGCTAAATTTTGATAAAGCACTTGGGGGGATCACTGACTAGTTTTAACCAAGACCAACCACCCATGGAAGGCTCATATAACACATTCGAAATTATTAGGAAAAAATAAATAATATGTGGAAAAAATAAAAAGGAAAATTGAATATGATTAAATTATATTATTTAGAAACAATACCTGAGATTTGACCAAATCTAATGAAGTTCAATCCACTACTGGTGCACACTCATTCCTAAGGAAAACAAAATCCCTATATCAATTACATGAATTGATGGAAAAAACAAATGAATAATACAAAAAACAATAGAATAGATCTACAAGGAACATAACATCATAGAAATTCCAAAAAAATGGCACATAATCATCAGCACCGAATACATTAAACACATTCCAATATAGAGACATGTTTTTCTCAGATAATTTCAACATTATCTGTTGAAATTTTCATCAAATTTTATAATCAAGATCATACCAATAATCAATAGATTAATAAAGTGATAAATATGACAGATAATCCATGGATAATTTAGACAGAATATATAAAAAGATTCCAATATTTACCAATATGAATCACCCAATATGAACTACATAACAATACACTAGAACATGTAGAAGAAATAGGCCTTGTTCAATGAAGAATAAAGGATCTCACTTGGATTAACAAACATAACTCTCCTAGATATAACTCATATCATGTGGGAGTCACGGAGAGAGGAAATAGTAGAGTCAACTGAAGGGAACTAATTTTTTTGATCCAAGAACCCTAATATCAAAGGGATCTAGGAAACCTAAAGGACTAGAAGGCTATTATGTAAATGGATCCTAGTGCCCCCACCAGGTAGAATATGTGACACTATAATCATATTGTAGGCTCACATGATTGATTGTTAGTCTAACTGGGAAACTGGATATCTGACTTACCCACCAGCAGGTCGATGGTAGTTGTAGTAGTCCCAAATACTCCAAGCCTACACACTAATATTTTGAGTTTTTAGTGACCCAATTAGATTTTTATAAAGCGTAAAAATACAAATTAATTATATTCAAACATGTAGAATCTTAGTTAAAAAATAGGTTCCCTGAATGATCCATCTGTTGGAAAAAATCCCTCATGGCATCATTGAAGCATTTTTGAGGTGATTGTGTTTGTTGACAAAGTGGACATCTGAGTGGTGATTGTTGACAAAGAAAAACAATGACATAAAAATTTGTTGACAAATTGGATATCATGATGGAATGTCGAGTTCAAGAGATGATTTCAATGATCCATGTTTTCTTCAAGAACGTCAACAAAAGGAATGGATGATCTGGAGGCGGTAAAAAAAGAATAGATACAAGGTGGTGCCGTTTTCCAGTGTTTTCCAAATATTTGGGCCTGAAAATCGACAAATGAAGAAATGTGTTTTTGGAAAAGGTACTTGCGTGCCGAGGACTTGGAGTATAGGAAACTGGCGCGCCATATGTTTTTCAAGATCAGAAGATCAAAATATGGCTAAGGAAATAGGTTCGTGCAAGTTTGGGAGTTGGTCGTGCAAGTGTCTAAAAGGACAGAAGACTTGTGCGCTAAGACTGGGTGGTGCAGGTGACTTGCGCACCATCGCGTAGGGTGGTCAATATGCCTATAAATACTGGACCACCCCTCTTCATCCTTTACCGGAGTTCAACACTTTGAGAAATCATTGCTCCTGTCGCGTATGTGTAGTGGTCGCGCAAGCGGTGTGTGGTCGCACAGGTGGGACTTTCGCGCCAGGGTGATAGTTGCGCACCAGTGTGGAGTTGCACGCCAATATTGTATTAGGAGTAAAAGGAATTGATTCATGCAGGTTTGTATTTGAGGAAGCTTGAGTCGCGCAAGTGCCTGAGGACAACTTGCGTGCCCGTTGTGACTTGCGCGCCGATACTTGCTTGCCGAAATTAACTTGCGCCAAGTAAGGTTTGTTTCCAGCAGTGATTTTCGGTCTGCGTGGAAGCTGGATGTTTTCCGGATACCTTCGGTGCAAAGAGAGATTCATCTATGGGTGAAAATTGGGCTTCAACAGAGCATCTACACATAGAGTAAGATGCATTCCATCATGCAAATGAAGATTCCTAAATGACTATTAACTGTGAGTGGATTCCTTCCAAGAGAAGTGAGCAATGGAAGAGAAATAAGGTGATCCTCTCTACTGGTAGTGATCTAGAGAGAGAGAAACGGGGAGTGAACCTTGGGAAAGTAGTGAGATGACCCAAAACTTTTAAAGGCAGTGAGCCTGGGAATAGTAGAGATCTAGCCCGAAAATTGTAATCCATAGCTAGTGAAGTTTAATGGAATTGGTACGACCGGAAACTTGTCGGCGTATTCTCCTTGGAGGTAGCCCTTTACGGTGAACCAAGAAAAATAGATGTGTCCTATGCATGATTTACTTTCTGTATACCTTGTGCAACAGGAAAGAGAGAGAAGAGTGTTTCTCTTAACAGTGAAACAAGATCAGAACGGGCGTTAATTTTAAATTATTCATACCCTGATTCACCCCCCCCCCCTCTCAGGGTATTCAGCTTTATGGACCTATCAATATGTATCAGAGGGAGGGGTTGATATTAGTTCTTCTCTCAATGGAGGTCACTAATCATAGAGGGATTCCGATCTTCGACGGATGTAATTTTCAGATATGGAAGAATCGAATGAAACACTATTTCCGATATTTGGGAATGGATGTGTTTTCAGCACCTATGCATGCTATTACAGCTGATATTACTAGTGGTACATTATCAAAAGCTGAGCATAAAGAGTTTGATGTTGATTCCAATGCAATCAATGCCTTAGGGGGATCCCTTTCCAATCCCATATATACAATGGTTATTTCATGAAAAACGTCATATGCCATGTGGGAAAAGCTTTTGAATATTTAGGAAGGGGATACCAAAGTCAGAGAGGCAAAGCTGCAAGTGTTGTGGAACAAGTATGAAGATCTGAGAATGATCCCGAATGAGTCTGTTGATGCATTCTTTGACAGGGAAAATGCTTTGGTAGAAGACATGCGGGGTCTTGGAGAAATTATCGAAGATATAAAAATTGTGAAGTGCATATTGAGAAAACTTACACCTCATTTCAATCTGAATGTTTTTGTTTTGGAAGATAATGACCCAAAAGAACTGACATTGGATAACCTGCAGAACAATATTATTGCATATGAAATGAGAAATGATGATAACGAGACTGTGGAAAAGGGGAAATCCAAAGAGGTGGTATTCAAGGATATGAAGAAACTCACCATTGAAGATTCTAATGAAGAAGAAGAGACAGATGAGGTGATGTCATTCCTCTCTTCAAATCTGCAAAGAGGAAGAGGAAAGTTTAAAGTTAAAATTCCACTAGCATGATTTTGATGTGGAAAGGTTGGTCATCTTGCGGCAAGATGCCCCATGAAATTTCAAGATAACGATGATGATGATGATGAAGTTGAAATTCCCAAGAAGAAGACTTCGGCGTTTGTGAAAGGGAAGAAGAAATTCAAGAGAAATTTTTTCAGGAAAAAGAATCTTCTTTCACAAGAATTTGAAAGTTCAGTGGAGTCTAAGGATGAAGAGGTTGAGTAGTTTGAAAATTGTAAATATCATAGGCAAAATTCTATGGTAGCAGTCGTCGGTAGTTCTCAGAAAAATGAAGAAGCTGACACTGAAGAAGAAGATGAAATTGAAGGGAGAGTTGATATGGAAGCCGAATTGGAAGCAGCTCTTGAGGATATAGATGTTTAGAGAGCCAAATCAAAGAAATCCAATAAAGTGCTTTGTGATACAAAACTCTATATGCAACAACAGAATGAAGAAATGTCAGAACTGTTACAAGAAATTGAAAGACTAAAATTCTCAACACTAGAGAGCTCAGAAAATATTGTTGAGCATAAGATTAAAATTGAGGAACAAAAGAATGAAATTGATTGTTTGACTAACACGGGAAAGGAGCAGGTCAGACGTATCAAAGGGTATAATGAAGAAGTGTTCAGTCTATGAAGAAAAATGAAGTACCAAGAAAAACTCTTGACCCCCAATGTGATATAAAAAAAGCGGTCCATTCAGAAGACAGATAAGATGTAAGTGGAGGCTCATAGTTTAGAAGGAGTGAAGAATCATGAAAGCTGGAATGATAAGGTTGATTCAGGTATTGATAAGAAACACACATCAGTGGTAGTTCATGTCAAACCATAATCACCCGTCCCAAAATTGAAGGTTGATTTGGGACAAAAACAGAATCAGAATATTCAAGGATCCCAATAGGAAAATCATAGTTCTGAAGTATCCTGAAGGAATGTATCCTATATCAGGTGTTATTGCTGTTGAAAAATGAGACATTCACAATATGTGTGTTCCATAGCCAAGAGATATATATGGGAATAGGAACAGAGATGGCATCCAAACAGAGAACGGTTTTCCAAAACATTTTTTGAAGGACACTGTTTTTGGTGTAGAGGATTTGGGAACATGACTAGGTACTGTACTTCGACCATTCAAAGAAATGTGCCAAAGCAGAATCAAAATGTTCGCAAGAAGTAGGTCAATAAACTGACAGGTGAGTTAAAAATGCAGAATAAATTTGCGGCTTCACAAGATGAGGCTGGTCCATCATACTCTAAGAAAGAACAGAAGTCTCAATCCATGCTGAGTGTGAAAGTAAAAGTATGGACCAAGAAGAAGAAAAATGAGAAGGCCGTGGTGGAAGAGATTTCTCTTAATGCATCATATTGATCTGGTGTGTGGATCCTTGACAGTGGTTGCACATCCCACATGACGGGTAATAAGGATCTTGTTACAGGCATTAAATATGACAAAGAAGGAGTTGTCAAATTTGGAAATGATGAAGGCCTGAAGATTGTTGGCTTGGGGAAAGCGAAGTTTGGGGGAAAAGAGATGAGACATGCTGATGTCTTTATAGTAGAGGGTCTTTGTCATAACTTAATCAGTATCAATCAACTATGTGACTCTGGTCACTCTATCCGATTTACCAAGAAGATGTCTGTTGTGAAGGGAAAAGTTGGACCAGCTATTCTGTAGGGAAAAAGGTCAAAGAGAAATCTCTACCTTGTAGGTGGGGAAGAAGATACAAGTCTTTTATCCAGAGAAGAAGAAAACCAGATGTGTAATAAGCGACTTGGACATCTATTCCAACCATCTATAGAAGATCTCGTAAAGTGTGATGCTGCTAGAGACCTTCCCAAACTATCACGTGATCGCACTCATACGTGTGATGCTTTACAACATGGGAAGATCATCAGAAAGACATACATGACAAAGGAACAGAAATCAACTAGAGTGCTCAAACTGGTTCATGCTGATGTATGTGGACCTATCTCACCACGAGCTATAAAGGGGAAAAGGTACTAAGTTCTTTTCATTGATGATTACATCATAATGTCCTGGGTACTTTTCATTACCCATAAGATAGAGGTGTTTAGTTGCATAAAACTGTATAGGAGGGAATCAGAAAGGATGCTTGGGAATAAAATTTTGGTGTTCTGTACAGATAACGGTACAGAATTCAAAAACAGTCAAGTGGAAGAATATCTCGAGAAACACGGGATAAGGCATCAAGTTTCATCAGTGAGAACTCCCCAATATAATGGTGTGGTTGAATGGAGAAATTGGATCATCAACAACATGACCAGAATGATGCTTATTGACAAAGACCTACCAGAGAAATTTTGGAAGGAAGTAGTGTTGACATCGGTCTATGTTTCAAATAGGTCTCTGTTGTGTCTGAAGCAAGGGAATACTCCGTATGAACTTTGGTATGGAAAGAATCCAACGTTAAAATAGTTTCGAATATTTGGAAGTAAGCGTTTCATTCTCAAGAAAGAAAATCATAGGAAGTTTGAGGCATGAGGAGATGAGGGGATATTCCTTGGCTACTCAGGGAAAAGAAAAGAATATAAATGCTTCAACAAAAGGCTGGGAAAAAATTGTTGAGAGCAATGGTGTCACTATAGTTGAAAATAAACAGAATACTCAACGACCCAGTGAACAGTTCCTGGACGAAAGTGATGATGAGGTAAGAAACACAGGGGGAGCAGAAGTTGTAGAGGATGACTCCGTAGAAGATACTGATGATTGACAAGAAAGTGTAAAGTCTCTGTCTACAAGGAAGCCAAAGAGTCAAGCTTAAATTGATAGGCAGAATATCATTGGTGATCAGAAAGCTCCAGTTCAGACTTGAAGAATGAAATCATTACAGGAAACATTGTTTTTGTCTCAGGTGGAGCCGAAATGTTTTTCCGATGCAGCTGAAGATGAAAACTGGGTTCAGTCTATGAATGAAGAGCTTGATTAGATTGAGAAGAACCAAACATGGGATATTGTTTCGAGGCTAGTAGATAAGAATGTCATCGGGACTAAATGGGTCTTTCGCAACAAGATGAATGAAGATGATATAGTGATTCGAAACAAATAAAGACTAGTGTGAAAGGGGTACTCCCACATCGATGGAATAGATGTAGAAGAGTCCTTTGCACCGGTTGTAAGGATGGAGACAATCAGATTATTTTTTTCCATAGTAGTGCAAAGAATGTTCAAAGTGTTCCAGATGGTTGTCAAATCTGCATTCTTGATTGGGGTTCTGGAAGAATAGGTGTAAATTTAGTAGCCAGATGGTTTTCTCATTCATGAGGATGAGAACAAAGTTTGCAGGCTGAAGAAGGAATTGTATGGGCTGAAACAAGCACCAAGAGCATGGTACTCATGGCTTGATCAGTACATGATGAAGCTTGTTTTTCAGCGTAGAGGAGTTGATTACAATCTCTATTTCATTAATGACAAGTAATAAAAGGATTATGGTGTCGGTTTATGTTGACGACATAATATTTGGCGGATCAGATGAAGCTCAGTGCAGGCAGTTTTCCAAATTCATGAAAAATGAGTTTGAAATGTCAATGATTGGAGAGCTAACGTTTTTCCTTGGTCTATAGGTGACACAAGGAAGGAATGGAACATTCATTTCTCAATCTAAATATGCCAAGGAGGTCCTGAAAAGGTTTGGAATGGAAAATTACAAGGAGATGAAGACTCTGGTTGCTACCCGGATGAAATTATCAAAATATGAGGATGGAAAGGAAGTTAATATCACAGAATACATGAAAATCATTGGATGTCTGTTGTACTTAACCACAACAAGGCCTGATATTGTATTCACCACATGACAAGTAGCGAGATATCAAAGTAATCCCAAGGAAAGCCACATGCATTCAGTGAAAAAAATACTTTGGTATATCCAGGGCACAGTGGATTTCGGCTTGACATATATTAACAAATCTCAGATAGAGTTATTGGGATATACTGATGCAGACTAGGCCAGTTCAGCAGATGATGGAAAATCAACGTTAGGTGGTGCATTCTATCTTGGTGGATTGTGTATTTCTTGGCTAAGAAAGAAGCAAGATTTCATTTCATTGAGCACCGTTGATGTTGAGTATATTGTGGCCACTCAAGAATGCACACAGTTATTTTGTATGAAGCAGCATCTTGAAGATATGGGAGTTGATGTGAAGTCTCCGATTGGAATCCAGTGCGACAACTCAAGTGCTATAAATCTTACCAAAAATCCCATCCATCATTCAAGAACAAATCACATTGAGATTAAGTATCATTTTATCAAGGAGAAGGTTGAGTAGGGAATCGTGAATTTGGAGTATTTTCCAACAGAGTAACAAGTTACAGACATTCTGACAAAGGCATTACCCAAGGATGCTTTTGAGAGTCATCGACTGGCTCTGGGAGTTAAGTCGATTCCCCGCAATTGAAATAGTGTAGATGTGGAACCCCCTCTCCCTGAGGTATGATATGTTTTTCCCTAATGTGCTGATATGTGTTCTCTACTATGTTACCAGCTACAATGGAGTGTCCTTCGGGTTTGTTGACAAAGGGGGAGAAAATACTTATTTTTCAAGGGGGAGACAATGTGGAGATTTGATAAATCATGAATGATATGGGGATAAGCTGACATATGGAGAAGCCATATAGGGGGAGTTGAAGCTAGTTTAATGTGCTTAGCCAGAGCATAGCCTGGACAACACAGGGAATAGGGCTAAAGAGGTTTTTAAGCTGATAAGTGATGAAGCTATGAACAGAAAGGGGGAGCGTATTAAATCTGACGATGCTAGAAGTGATCGATCAAAGAATAGATATCATGATAGCTACGGATCGTGAGAAAAGAAGAAGAGTAGTGTTGGAATGTGGTAAAAATATTTCCAACGAAAAATGGTCTTCCAAAAAGTCCTTCAACAATTGGTATCCGTTTAGTACAAATTTGTATCAGTTTGGTGTCAATAGTGGATGTTAGAGATGAAGTGATCCATTGATGAACTTTTCACTTACTCTTGTTTCTCACGCTGAGCATTGCTCATGTGGGCTTAGAGTATGTGTTGGGTAAAACCTTGATCGTGATCAGAATCTCAAAAGGCGAAGGGTGGATGAAGAATAAACGATGTATCGTCCCATGAAAGAGTTTTCAACAAACCCAAAGGGGGAGATTGTTGGGCAAAAATCTCTCATGGCATCATTGAAGCATTTTTGAGGTTATTGTGTGTAACACCTGAGACTTTTATGTTATATAAATCATCAAAGAAATCTTTTTCTACACAACACTTGCTTGGCTTTCTTTACACGAAATCGCGACCTTCCTCGATAGCTTGCGTCGTATGCAATACCGAGTTTCACTAAACAACGATATACTATTAAAATATTATTAAAACTAGCCGTTATGAATAGTAATAACCACTTTTTCAAATTTAATAAATTTTATTTTTCAAAATGGACTTCATTTTTGGATTCGGAATATAGAAATTAGCCTAGGGTGAAATTTTGGTATTTTTCTGAAAACTTTCAATTTTTGATGAATAGTGAAACCACTAAGTGATAGTTAAAAAACAGAATTTTTCATAAAACATAATTTTACCGCTTCTGTGAGTGGAATTTCAAAAATCCGAGAGACACGGTTGATGTCAGTAAATAAAATGTGGTTCAATGAGATGAAAATAATTTTTTGGTGAATAGTAACTTTTTACTTTTTTTACCACGATTAAAAGTAAAAAGGGTAATTAAGGGTAAAGATGAGATTATTATTACCCTAACACATGTCCTAATTCTATTGGAGAATTTTAATTCGACCAAAAACAAACTTAGGAATAAAATATGACCATTTAGGACCACATGGATTAGAATAGGACATTTATTATTAATTTATTTAAAGAAGGGTTAAAATAGTTAAAATCAATGTTTAATAAGTAAATCATTTTTAATATGGGGTTATACAAAAGATAAATTCGACTATAAATATCCATTTGAAATATAAAAAGATTTCCTACATAATGGTATTTTATTTGTAATTTTAGACATTAAATAATTTAATTTATTTATGACACAACGATGAAGCAGTAATTATCTTATTAATGAAATATTGACATAATTGATATTATAAATACCCAAATAAATATGATTTGAGACTTTTTATGAATTAAACTAATTTTATAGGTTAATATGACATGTTAATATTGATTTAAGTAACTTGGTCTGAACTAATAATTCTGTTATGATTTTCACAAAAATAAATTACTAAATAGTGTCAAAATTTACATAAAATAGTTATTAAAAAAATATTATATTATTAATTGTTATTTTATTCCTAAAAATCTAAGGTTCGGGAAAATGACTTAGATAAGGTTATATATATTAATAATAAACATCATGGGGTTCGTTTGGCTTCTTATAGTATGTTTATTAACCTTATAGTATAAGAACACAAGAAGACACGGTAAAAGTAAACTTATTTAACTTAATGTTAAATCTAAATGATAAGGTTAAAATAGGAACCTAAACTTGTCTAAATTCTATTTGATGAGAGGATTTCGACCCATCCCAACCTTAGCTTTTAAATATATCAATTTGGAGCTATTAAAAACTGAACTTGACTGTATAATAAAATAATATTTTTAGTTCTCCCAAAGGTGCACCTCTCCTCCCTTATAAAAGGGCACCTCCTCCCCCTTTTCCTCACACCACTTTGATCCTTCTAGCTCGGCCAACCCCTGCCAATACCTCCTCTACACTTCCATAGAAACATCCTAGGGGTTCTGGTCTTTTTCAAAGACCCATTTTAGTTCCCTAAAAGGAGGTCTCAAAGAAGCACTTCAAAGAAGAGGTAATGTCTGTTACCGATTATTTCATCTTTATTTCTTCTTCCACTTATTCTTATATAGTTGTTTCATTATGAAGTAATAACATCAGTATCACTAATATACTGATATGTTATTATAAGTATGAAACAACCCTATTTCACCATCTATCCATCCTACAGAAAAAGAAATCACCGTGCGTGCGTACGTACGGAATACCGTCTCCACGCCGTGGTGTAATCTAGTTTCCACCACCACCTTACTTGGATAGGTATAATGGTGTAAATAATGACTATATATGACTATTATAAAGTGATACTGATTCTGAAATAGTATACATACACTCCAATACAATTCAACGATCATAGGAAAGATATCATCACTCATGCGTACGTACGAAATACTGTCTCCACGATGTGATGCGACTCGTTCTACATGATCTTCATTTCATAATGATTATATAAATGAATTGAATGAATGAATATGATATATATTACACTAATACCATTCTGTTAATGAGTTATATATAACCTAAATATAAGAATAAGAATTTATTCGACAAAACACGCATAAGAACAAAAAGTTATAAACACCCGAATAACAAGTAGCGATGAAATATTACTACTAAGAAGCTAAACAAATGACCATGTATGATATCATAAAAATAATTATGATTCTATAATAAGTCAATAACATTATTTAAATCATTATACAAGAGTTTTGGACACTTACAAAGCAAATCAGACCTAAGGTAAGTTAAATATCACAATCTCATTTTTATCCGAGAATGTTTATACTTTGGAATTTACTGTAGTGCATTTTATCATCCACATCCATGTTTCATCAATATGTAATATTTAAATCATTCTAAAATGTTTTATATCCAATTTTACCCTTCAGTGAGTTTTTAGTAAAAGATATTAAAGGAATCTTTTGTCGTTTTTCGTATGAGGTACTTTTTAACTTTTCCGAAAAAAGTACGAGAATAATGTTTTTTTTAACTTATACGGCATGAATGGATTTTTAAAACATTATTTGCAAGAATATTCCTTTTAATGTTTTCAAGTTTATTTTTAATCAACTTCTTTTAGTTTAAAATTCTATGACATGTTAAGAAATGAAAAGTGTTTTTGAAGTAGAAAGGATATTTTCCTCAAGAATGAAGTTCAAGTGTTTTATCAAAAATATTTTCCATCTAAGATAATAAAGGGTTCTGTTTTTATCCCTATTATTACATTGATTTGATTATGTTGTGATGGAAATATTTTTATGAATTCCTTTACCTTATATGAATTGTTTTATGATGTCACGATGTTTAAGATTCCAATTTTTATTACATGGGTTATGCAATGATGTATGGTTTATGATTTTGTGGCACACATAAGAATGATGTCATTATGAGATGGGTGGGACCTATATCTCCCTCCAATTAATTGGGTAAAGATTTTATATCTCATGAGATAGACATGTCTGGAACAATAGGTTATACCGGTTCAGTGAAACATGACTGAAACGAGGGTGACTCGGTTCAGAAAGGGACTTTGTCCCCTAAGATAGTCTTGGCAATGAGTCTTGACTAACAAGAAATGATTCTCTATGATTATGTGTGTATGACACAATGTTTCATGTTTTATGTTATGATTATTGTGATTACATTTCACTGCCATGATTTATCCCATGTTATGAAATTATGATCTCTTTTGCAGGATAAGATTTCCAAAAGTTATGTGCTTATGTATACGATGTGATTGATATTTCTTTTGTTTACCCTTACTGACCATTTGAGCTCACCCTTTTGTATGTTTTCTTTCCCAAAGTCTGGAATAAGGTTATTAAGTAAGATATTCCAAAAGGGACTATAGATATGATGAAATAAATGGGAGATAGTGTAGATGCTTTATGAACCAATTATTTATGTTTCCAAGTTTCTAAAGACACTATACCTATATGGTCCTTTCGTGGTTTTGTTATATGTTGTAATAAGTATGCTTCAATTTTTAAGTATTAACAATGTATGTAAAGTATGGGTCGTTATAGTTGGTATCCGAGGAAAGGTATAGTCAACCTTTGGAAACTAGGATGTGAAAGCCTTAGTAAGAACCATATGGATAAGTCTAAGCATAGAACACAATCATAGTGTTTTAGAATGGCCATGAATAACCTAGGATAAGACCTTAAGTGTGAAATCTTATTCTTGATTATGTGGTTTTCCTATTATAATTAGTGTTGCTCACACTATTCTTCTTGTTTTTAGTCAATGGCTGGAACCCGAAGGAACCGTGTTAATGCGGAATGCGACGGGCAATGCAATGATTGCCCCCCTGAGCAACCAAACGTTATGGGATATGGAATGAAAAATATTGTATCCATGCTCACACAACTTTCTCAAGCTATGAATCATTAAGGACGTCCAAATGAGCAAAGGAAGGAGCAACATTCTGTTGAATCCTTCATGAGGCAGCGTCCACCTTCTTTCAGCGGGTCTATTGATCCATTAGTTGCTGAACAATGGATTAGTACTACTGAAAAGATATTTTCTGTTCTTCAATGTTCTGAACATGATAAATTCATCCTAGCAGTGTATCGTTTGGAAGGAGATGCTGATCAATTGTGGAATCTTATTAAGAATATGAGGCTAAGGGATGAAATTGAGTCCATGGAATGGGAAGAGTTCAAGAACTTATTTTTCAATAAGTACTTCCCTCCTATTCTATGAACAAAGATGGAGAAAGAGTTTCTTGAACTAAAGCAAAAGGATGATGAATCTGTTGGTACCTATGAAGCAAATTTTACAAGACTTGCAAGGTACGCTTCTGGTATTATTATCCAACCTAAGAGTAAGATCGATCGATTCTTTAGTGGCTTAAGACCATGTCTTCAAATGGCGTTATCCATAAGGGACTTCAAAAGCTACGAGGAAATCGTTCGATGTGCTCTCAAAGTCGAGATAGAGATTGGAGTAACCCATCAGTCATATGGGTTTGATAAGAAGAGGAAAATGGAATTCAAAGGAAAATCTAAAGAGCACACTGAAAAGAAGATGGGATTTCCCTTATGCTCAAAGTGTGGAAAGAAACAGGGAGGGAGTTTTCTTAATGTGAAAAGTAAATGTTTCAAATGTGGAAAGGAAGGTCATCGGACATTTGAATGCCGCGATGATGGGAAGAAGATGTCTAATGATGCAAACAAAGGAAGGGATACACAGAATGAACCTACTACACTTCAATGTTTCAAGTGCAAGGAGATGGGAAATTATGACAATAAATACCCTAATCCAAGGTTTGATGATGATGGTCTACATCAACAAACACTTAAGGCTAAAGATAAAGGAAAGTCACATGAAATTTCTATCAGTGATGTGGAGTACGATAATGATGTGGTGAAACGTACACATACCATCCACTCTAAAGTAGAAAATGTTTTATTTGATTCTGGATCCACCCACTCTTTTATTTCTGAAGAATTTTCTAAGGGTATCACCGTATTACCTCAACAATTAGATGTTGAGTTATCTGTGACAACACCTAATGGCACAACAGTCGCATCAAAAGTTTATAATTCTTCTCTGATCGAAGTTTGTGGGAAAGTGATTCCTGAAAATCATGTGATCCTTCCTATAGTGGAATTTGATGTGATTCTTGGCATGGATTGGATTTCTTTATATGGAGCTCATATCAATTTCCAAATAAGGGAAGTCACATTTCATATTCCAGATCAATCTATGATCGTCTATCGATGCAAGGATGAGAATAACCTTCCAGTGGAAATTTCTTCCATCTTATGGGTCTTGATTCCACTTAATGAAGGTTATTTATCTCAAATGGTTGGTGAGAAACACACAATTAAGAATATGCCCATTGTACGAGAGTTTGATGATGTCTTTCCGGAGGAATTACTGGGTCTTCCACCAAATCGTGAAGTTGAGTTTTCAATAGAACTCGTACCGGGTGCTTTGCCTTTTTCAAAGACACCTTATAGAATGGCCCCAATTGAGTTGCAGGAATTGAAGAAGCAACTCCAAGAGAATCTTGATAAGGGATTCATACGCCCTAGTGTGTCACCTTGGGGAGCACCTGTTCTATTTGTTAAGAAGAAAGATGGATCAATGAGACTCTGCATTGATTATCGAGAACTTAACAAGATCACTATCAAGAAAAAATATCCTCTCCCATGCATTGATGACTTATTTGACCAACTACGAGGAGCTCAATAATTTTCCAAGATTGATCTTTGTTCAGGGTATCATCAATTAAGGGTCAAAAGGGAGGATATACCAAATACGGCTTTCCTTACAAGGTATGGACACTATGAATTTATATTGATGCCATTTGGTCTTACTAATTCCCCTTCTATCTTCATGGATCTGATGAATAGAGTCTTTAGAAACTGTCTTGATCAATTTGTGGTATTCTTTATAGACTATATTCTTGTCTATTCAAAGATCAAGGAAGAACATGAATATCACTTGAGAATTATATTGAAGACCCTGAGAAAGGATAAGCTTTATGCCAAGTGTGAATTTTGGCTTCAAAAAGTTTCATTTTTGGGTCACATAATCTCAAAATAGGGGATATCTGTGGATCCAGGAAAAACAGAGGTTATCGAAAGATGGTCGAGACCAACAACAGTAACTGAGATCCGAAGTTTTCTTGGTTTGGCTGGATAATATAGACATTTTGTGAAAAAAAAATTCACGATTATCTAATCCACTCACCAAGTTGACTCAGAAAGGAGTTAAGTTTGTCTGGATGAAGGAATGTGAAGAGAATTTCAAGGAGTTGAAAAGAAGGTTTTCCAGTGCACCTGTGCTCACACTGCCTTGTATTGGAGAAAGGTTTGTGATCTATAGTGATTCATCCAAGAAGGTATTGGGGTGTGTTCTTATGCAAAATGATATGGTGATAGCTTATGCCTCCCGATAGTTGAAAATCCATGAGAAAATTTACCCAACACATGATTTGGAGTTAGTTGCGGTAATCATTTCATTAAAGATTTGGAGGCATTATCATTATGGTTAATGGTGTGATATTTATACTGATCATAAAAGTTTAAAGTATATTTTCACCCAAAAGGAGCTGGATATGCGTCAAAGAAGATTGTTGGAGTTGATTAAGGATTATGACTGCTCAATCCATTACCACCCTGGGAAAGCAAACAAGGTCGCAGATGCATTAAGTCGACAAGACCATGCCAGTTTATCAATGATGATGATCACAAAAGATCCAATATTTATGGATTTACAAAGGATGGATCTTGGAATTATAATGGAAGGGGAAAAATCTTATCTTTCTCAAATGAGTGTTCAACCATCTATACATGTGAAGATTAAAGAGGCACAAAAATAAGATGTCGAGTTACAAAAGAAGGTGAGAAATGTTCCTGAATTCAACCTTGATTGTGATGGGATAATAAAGTTCCGGAATCGGGTTTGTGTTCCTCCCATCCCCGAATTAAAGAAGGAGCTGCTGGATGAGGCTCATAGTTCTTCATTCTCTATTCATTCTGGAAGCACGAAGATGTATACTGACCTGAAATAGTACTTCTAGTGGGATGGAATGAAAAGAGATGTTGCTGAATATGTCTCTCGATGCTTGGTTTGTCAACAAGTTAAAGCTGAGAGACAGAAGTCTATGGGGATGTTACAACCATTACCCATACCCGAATGGAAATGGGAAAACATCACTATGGACTTTGTCACAGGACTTCCTAAAACATCCAAAGGAAATAATGCTATCTAGGTCATAGTTGATCATCTTACAAAGTTTGCACACTTAATTGTTATTAGAGAGGATTTCTCTCTGGATCAGCTTGCCAGGTTATATGTAAAGGAAGTGGTAAGATTGCATGGAGTACCACTTTCTATTATATCTGATCGGGATCCAAGATTTACCTCAAAGTTCTGGTGAAGTCTTTAACATACTTTGGATACAGAGTTGAGTTATAGCACTTCTTATCATCCTTAGACAGATGGTTAGTCTGAGAGAACAATTCAAACTCTAGAAGATATGTTGAGAGCTTTCTCTATGGATTTAAAATGTGGTTGGGATCAACACCTACCCTGGGTGGAATTTTTTTATAATAATAGCTTTCACTCCAGTATTCAGATGGATCCTTATGAAGCTCTCTATGGAAGTAAATGTAGGACTCCAACTTGCTGGGATGAAGTTGGGGAAAAAAATATATTAGGACCTGATCTCATTGATGAAATGGAAGAAAAGGTCAGATCTATTCAACAACACATAAGATCAGCTCAGATTCGACAGAAAAGTTATGCCGACAACCGAAAAAAAGACCTAGAGATTGAAGTGGGTGATAAAGTGTTCTTACGAATATCTCCCTGGAAGAGGGTTATGAGATTTGGAATGAAGGGGAAGTTGAGCCCTAGATATATCGGTCCTTTCGAAATACTGGATCATGTTGGGAAGGTAGCTTACCGATTGGAGCTTCCACCGAATCTCTCTCAACTTCATGATGTGTCCCATGTATCTCTCCTGAGAAAGTACATACCTAATCCTTCACATGTACTCAGCTCAAAAGTTGTACCGCTGGAGCAAGATCTTTCTTATGAAGAACAACCGATAGATATTCTGGATTGTAGCGAAAAAGTCCTACGAAACAAGACCACTCGATTGGTGAAAGTTTTATGGAGGAACTACCAATTAGAAGAAGCTACATGGGAGCTTGAGGATATGATGAGGGAGAGGTATCCTCATCCTTTTGTTACAAAGTGACGAATTTCGAGGGCAAAATTCATTTTAAGGGGGGTATAATGTAACAACCGATACTTTTATGTTATATAATTTATCAAAGGAATATTTTTCTACACAACACTTACTTGGCTTGCTTTACACGAAATCGCGACCTTCCTCGATAGCTTGCGTCGTACGCAATACCAAGTTTCACTAAACAACGATATGCTATTAAAATATTATTAAAACTAGCCGTTATGAATAGTAATAAACACTTTTTGAAATTTTATATTTTTTATTTTTCAAAATGGACTTCATTTTTGGATTCGGAATATCGAAATTAGCCTAGGGTGAAATTTTGGTATTCATTTGAAAACATTAAATTTTTTATGAATAGTGAGACCACTAAGTGGTAGTTAAAAAACTGAATTTTTCATAAAACTTAAGTTTACCGCTTCTGTGAGTGGAATTTCAAAAATTCGAGAGACAAGGTTGATGTCAGTAAATAAAATGTGGTTCAATGAGATGAAAATAATTTTTTGGTGAATAGTGACTTTTTAGTTTTTTTTACCACGGTTAAAAGTAAATAGGGTAATTAAGGGTAAAGATGATATTATTATTACCCTAACACATTCCTAATTCTATTGGACAAGTGTAATTCGACCAAAAACAAACTTAGGAATAAAATATGACCATTTAGGTCCACTTGGATTAGATTAGGACATTTATTATTAATTTATTTAAAGAAGGCTTAAAATAGTTAAAATCAAAGTTTAATAAGTAAATTCTTTTTAATATGGGGATATACATAAGATAAATTCGACTATAAATATTCATTAGAAATGTAAAAAGATTTCCTACATAATAGTATTTTTCTTTTAATTTTTAGACATTAAATAATTTAATTTTTTTTGACACAACGATGATGCAGTAATTATCTTATTAATGAAATATTGACATAATTGATATTATAAATACCTAAATAAATATAATTTGAGACTTTTTATGAATTACAATATTTTTATAGGTTAATATGACATGTTAGTATTGATTTAAGTAACTTGGTTCGAAATAATAATTCTGTTATGATTTTTACAAAAATCAATTACTAAATAGTTTCAAAATTGACATAAAATAGTTATTAAAACACATATTATATTATTAATTGTTATTTTATTCCTAAAAAATTAAGGTTCGAAAAAATTACTTAGATAAAGTTTTATATATTAATAATAAACAACTTGGGGTTCGTTTGTCTTATTATAGTATGTTTATTAACATTATAGTATAAGAACACGAGAAGACACGGTAAAATAACCTTATTTAACTTAATGTTAAATCTAAATGATAAGGTTAAAATAGGAACCTAAACATGTATAAATTCTATTGGATGAGAGGATTTCGACCCATACCCACCTTAGCTTAGAAATATATTAATTTGGAGCTATTTAAAACCGATCATGACTTTATAATAAAATAATATATTTGGTTTTCCCAAAGGTGCCCCTCTCCTCCCTTATAAAAGGGCACCTCCTCCCCCTTTTCCTCACACCACCTTGAGCCTTCTAGATCGGCCAACCCCTGACAATTCCTCCTCTCCGCTTCCCTAGAAACATCCTAGAGGTTCTGTTCTTCTTCAAAGACCCATTTTAGTGCCCTAAAAGGAGGTCTCAAAGAAGCACTTCAAAGAAGAGGTAATGTCCGTTACCGATTCTTTCATCTTTATTTCTTCTTCCACTTCTTCTTATTTAGTTGTTTCATTATGAAGTAATAATATCAGTATCACTAATATACTGATATGTTATTATAAGTATGAAACAACCATATTTCACAATCTATCCATCCTACGGAAAAAGAAATCACTGCGCGTGCCTACGTATGGAATACTGTCGCCACGCCGTGGTGTAATCTAGTTTCCACCACCACCATACTTGGATGGGTATAATGGTGTAAATAACAGCTATATATGACTATTATAAATTGATACTAATTCTGAAATAGTATACATACAGTCCAATACAATTCCAGATCATAGGAACGATATCATCACTCGTGCGTACGTACGGAATACCGTCTCCATGATGTGATGCGACTCGTTCAACATGATCTTCATTTCATAATGATTATATAAATCAATTGAATGAATTAATATGATATATATTACACTAATACAATTCTGGAAATGAGGTATCTGTATCCTAAATATAAGAATAAGAATTTATTCGACAAAACAAGCATAAGAACAAAAAGTTATAAACACCCGAATAACAAGTAGCAATGAAATATTACTACTAAGAAGCTAAGAAAATGACCATATATGATATCATAAAAATAAGTATGATTCTAGAATAAGACAATAACATTATTTAAATCATTATACAGGAGGTTCGGACACTTACAAAGAAAATCGGACCTAAGGTAAGGGAAATATCACAATCTCATTTTTATCCGAGATTGTTTATACTTTGGAATTTACTGGGGTGCATTTTATCATCCACATCCATGTTTCCTCAATATGTAATATTTACATCATTCTAAAATAGTTATATCCAATTTTACCCTTTGGTGAGTTTTTAGTAAAAGATGTGAAAGGAATCTTTTGTCATTTTTCATACGAGGTACTTTTTAACTTTTATGAAAAAAGTACGAGAAGAATGTTTTTTTAACATATACGGCATGAATTGATTTTTAAAACATTATTTCCAAGAAGATTCATTTTAATGTTTTCAAGTTTATTTTTAAATCAACATCTTTTAGTTTAAAATTGTATGACATGTTATGAAAGGAAAAGTGTTTTTGAAGTAGAAAGGATATTTTCCTCAAGAATGAAGTTCAAGTGTTTTATCAAAATTATTTTGCATCTAAGATAATAAAGGGTTCTGTTTTTATCCCTATTATTAACATTGATTTGATTATGTTGTGATGGAAATATTTTTATGAATTCCTTTATCTTATATGAATTGTTTTATGATGTCACGATGTTTAAGATTCCCATTTTTATTAAATGGGTTATGCAATGATGTATGGATTATGATTTTGTGGCACACATAAGAATGGTATCATTATGAGATGTGTGGGACCTATATCTCCCTCCAATTCATTGGGTAAAGATTTTATATCTCATGAGGTAGATATGGCTGGAACGGTAGGTTATACCGGTTCAGTGAAAGAGGACTGAAACGAGGGTGACTCGGTTCAGAAAGGGACTTTGTCCACTAAGATAGTCTTGGAAATGAGTCTTGACTAACAAGAAATGATTATCTATGATTATGTGTGTATGCCACAAAGTTTCATGTTTTATGTTATGATTATTGTGATTACATTTCACTGCCATGATTTGTCCCATGTTATGAAATTATGATCTCTTTTGCAGGATAATATTTCCAAAAGTCATGTGCTTTTGTATACGATGTGATTGATATTTAATTTGTTTATCCTTACTGAGCATTTGAGCTCACCCTTTTGTATGTTTTCATTCCCCAGGTCAGGAAGAAGGTTATTAAGTAAGATATGCCAAAAGGGACTATAGATATGATGAAATAAATGGGAGATAGTTTAGACGCTTTATGAACCAGTTGTTTATGTTTCCCAGCTTCTAAAGACACTATACCTATACGGTCCATTCATTGTTTTGTTATATGTTGTAATAAGTATGCTTCAATTTTGAAGTATTAACAATGTATGTAAAGTATGGGTCGTTATATTTTGTTTGTTGAAAAAGTGGACATCTGAGTGGTGATTGTTGACAAAGAGAAGCAATGACATACAAATTTGTTGAAAAAGAGGATATCACTATGGAATGTCAAGTTCAAGAGCTGAGTTCAATGATCCATGTTTTCTTCAAGAACGTCGACAAAAGGAATGGATGATCTAGAGGCTTTACAAAAAGAACAGATACAAGGTTGTGCCGTTTTCTAGTGTTTGCCAAGTATTTGGGCCTGAAAATCGACAAATAAAGAAAAGTGTTTTTGGCAAAGGGACTTGCGTGCCGAGGACTTGGAGTATAGGAAACATGTTCACCAAATTTTTTTCAAGATCAGAAGATCAAAATATGGATTTGGAAATAGGTTCACGCAAGTTTGGGAGTTGGTCGCGCAAGTGCCTAAAAGGACAGAAGACTTGCACACCGAGACTGGGTCACGCAGGTGACTTGCGCGCCGTCGCGTAGGGTGGTCAATTTTCCTATAAATATTGGACCACCCCTCCTCATTCTTTACCGGAGATCAACACTTTAAAAAATTAGATCTCCCGTCACGTAGGTGTGGTGGTCGCGCAAGTGGTGTGTTGTCGCGCAGGTGGGACTTGCACGCTATGGTGATAGTTGTGCGCCAGTGTGGAGTTGTGCGCCAATATTAGATTGGGCGTAAATGGAAGTGAGTCACACAGGTTTGGATTTTAGGAATATTGAGTCGCGCAAGTGTCTGAGGACGACTTGCACGCCCTTTGTGACTTGCGCGCCGATACTTGCACGCTGAGATTGACTTGTGCACAATGTAAGGTTTGTTTCCGGCAGTTATTTTCGGGCTGCGTGGAAGCTGGAAGGTTTCCCGATACCTTCGGTGCAAAGAGAGATTTATCTACGGGTTAAAATTGGGCTTCAACAGAGCATCTACACACAGAGGAAGATGCATTACTTCATGAAAATGAAGAGACCTACAGGTCTATAAACTGTGAGTGGATTCCTTCCAAGAGCAGTGAACAAAGGAAGAGAAAGAAGGTGATCCTCTCCACCGGCAGTGAGCCAGAAAGAGAGAAACAGGGAGTGACCCTTGGGAATGCAGTGAGCTGACCCTAAACTGGTAAAGGCAGTGAGCCTGGGCATAGACGAGATCTAGCCCGAACATTGTAATCTACAGCTAGTGAATTTTAGTGGAATTGGTACGACCAACAACTTGTTGGCGTATGCCCCTTGGACGAAGCCCTTTGCGGTGAACCAAGTAAAATTGTTGTGTCTTGTGCATGCTTTACATTCTGTTTACTTTGTGAAATAGGAAAGGGAGAGAAGAGTGTTTTTCTTAACAACAAAACATGATCAGAACAGGCGTTAATTTTAAATTAGTCATACCCTGATTCACCCCCCCCCCCTCTCAAGGTATTCAGCCTTGTGGATCTAACACCATCCTATAGTGATGGTGTATTTGAATCTAAAATATATTATTTTAGTATATTATAGAAATAAAAGGATATTATATATAGAATAAATTAGAAAATAAGATCTTAGTGGTTTTATGTTAAAACGGGTCAAATTTTTTTTATCATGATATGTTTTTATAATGAAAGTATATAAAATTTAATGTTAAGTGTCATTTCAAAAGGAGTATCTTATGTTCTGTTGTTGTGGAACGAATAGTTGGAAAAATCCATAATTTCAAGAAAATCGTAATAATTAAAGTAATTTATGATGTTTTGGTCATCTCTATAATTTATAAAGTATATTTTGGGTAAATTTTTTACTACATAAGTTTTGTGTATTTATTGAAATTATTCAATGATCATTCTAATTTTTTTTTTGATTTAATAAAATTACATTTCATGAATTTGAAATTTTATTTTTGCTTTTTAAATAAATATTTATTGATATCAATGGAATGTTTTGGGGATGTAGCCCACAAAATCTAGAGTCCCATTGAAATCATTTTAGATGATTCAACTTTCAAAGGGTAATGCATTTATTGAATGTTAGACATTTAAATAAAATGTTATGGATGAATCCTCATTTTAATATTAAATTGAAGAATTTACCTTTATTGACTAGGTAGAGTGGGACCCAATACATAGCATGAAGGCCTAGGGCTATAGATGCCCATTTTTGGACCAAAGGGCCCACTGATGAATAGTAATATGGTAGTACCCAGTTACCTATAGTACCTGCTATAGTAATGTCGTCGCTACAATCCCAAATAAAGTACATATACTGCTACAATGTCACCAATACTACAGTTCCATCACTTCAATAGTACTGGTATGGTTCCCTAGTACAATACTTATACAAGATCATGAAAATTTATCCCTGCTGCGAATTACTGATGAAATTTAGAAATGTTTTGATATTTATAATTTTTCAATATATTTATATATTATTCAATATATTATGATATTTTAATCTAATTGAAAAAATTTAAATTTTTTTGTGTCCAATGTCTTCTAATTTCACATCCTGGTCATTAGTTTTCATTTTTGGTTCTCCAATCTCACTTGATTAGGAAATTGTCCAATTAGTATGATGTGGGTGCGAAATATATTTCCTTACTGGCCCTCACTGAATGATCTATCAAGGGAATTATATGCAATTATTTAATCCAATTTGGATGTGTCATGGAGAAATTTCATCATTGACTGATTTATCATCTATAATTTATCTCAGACTATTTTTCATATAGTTCAAATTATTTTGTTTGATGAGAAAAGTTGAATTATCTTTATTTTATCGTGATATATATGAATATATAGATTTTATAGAGGAATAATTTGTACTGGTGGAGGTATTTTCATTGGTCTAAAAATTATTTTTTGATAAATATATTGATGATAATTAATTTGATGACTTTTTTCGATTTTATGTAGAAATTTATAGTGTTTGAATTCAAATTCTAGGATATATTATTGAGTATTTATTTACTAAACTATATAATTTAAACATTAATGATTATAATTCACTTCACATTTTTTTTCGTACAATTGGTTCATGGTTCTATGAACTATGAACACCAATTATGTATAGGAGTTTTGAGATCCATTATATTTTTCATAGTTAAATTGTGGATATAAAATCATGCATACAAATGGTGAAGGATTTACTTTTTTGTTCTATTAGAATGTTTAGTGATGGTGAATGATTAATCTAATCATAAGTATAAAAATTTTATTCATTCTAAATATTTAGTTTATTTTACTTTTTTAAATTTATGGAATTAAATAGTAACCATTATTTTTCCCTTACTTGGCCATCATCCTCCAATCATTAAATCTTAGTTTAATTATTATTTTTTTCTATATAGAGACTAATCATTATTTAGAATTTATTATTTAATTTAGGTCCCTCAAGATCATCAACTCAACTATTTTCTTCAATATTCTCTCTTTTTCTTTCCTTATTTTGGTCATATAGACTTGGGGTTCCCATTAAATGATTTTCTCATTATATATATGTACATAGGGAATATCATGGTCTTACAAGGTTCCATATCCTTTCCTTTCTATTGGTTAATTATTTTTAAAAATTAGTTTTTATTATTCAATGGGTGATACATTGAATTTCTGTTACAATATCAAATTAAATATTCTTTTTTAAATGTGTTTTTACTTCACATAAAAAGAATGTTGTATGTATTCCATTATTTTTTTTAATTTTATTTATGTTTTATATTAAATATCATATAACATATGTTCATTTTATAATTTTATTTTATGATAATTATTTTCATAAATAATTATGAAAAATTTGACATTGACAGAATCCTTAGGTTTCTATTCATAAAATCTAATAAATTTTTATACTCCTGTGAATTTCAACAAAAGTAATATATGTCTAATAATATATTTTAAGTATATTTAATTATTAAAGGATTATATATCTACACAATATTTTGACAAATATTTCTAGATTTTTTCCTAAATGAGGATAATCATGTTATAAAAATTTCTTAAATAACTTAATGTTGTTTTCATGTGTTTTTTTACTCCAATTATGTTTTCCAATTGATTTAATTAGGATTTTCAAAGTCCATGGGTCTAATTAAAAACCATAATACATGTTTTCATTATATGTTTTCAAAATTTTATGACATGACCATTGGTTATTTTTTAATTTATTATATAATATGAAAATCTAGGTGGATTGAATAATTATGTTTTTTGATAAATTATTTTGAATGGGATGTATTTTTTATCAATATTGGGATGTGGTATTGGAGATTATTATTTAATGAACACAATATGATGTAAAAAACGATATATGTTGACATTATTATATGTTGACATGATATATCCCTTCTATATTATGAATCATAGTAAACCTAGTGTAGATATATGAGATTTCATTTATTAAAACTAAATAACATGGGATTAAAATCAAGTTATTTCTCCACATAGTGAATTAATATTTCTATTGATAAGGTTTTATTACCATTGGGGTAGGGTTATGGATAGAAAACTAGGTATAAAAGTAGTTTGGATCATCTATCATCCAATTAATGATTTCAGTTCAGTTGTGTTGGAAAAGTCCCGTTAGTGGCTTGAGAAATCTCCAGTGATTATTATTACGTACTATTTCTATTTTTTAATTATTATACAGTTCTTTATTACCAATTTACTTCTTTCATGCTACAATATGATACATTTATTATGATAATGGATTTGTGTTACAAGGATTATATGTTTTTTATATTCATGTATTATTATATATTATTATTTATCTATAGTTTTCCATATATATAATTTCCAATGTGTCCATTATTTATTGAAAAAATACATTTTCAATCTCAATGACATCATTTGTATAACTAATTATTTCTAAATTCTTGTTAATTTCGTTTTTAGAAAAGGTGATTCAAATGTGAAATCAATGTGTTGTTTGAAAATTCATGTGGGTAATTTTTTTATTACTGATAATGGAACCCAACGGGTTTTCAAATGGGACTTATTTATTTCATCATAGAGGTTTAACATAAATTAATTTTTCACCAAATTTTTTCCATATAAAGTACCCTATAGTGAAAACTAATGAAACATTTTTGTTTTATAATTTAAAAATTTTAAAGGTTAGTTTTTTGTTTTCTATATTACATGAAAATGATACATTATATAGTTTTCATTCAAACTATTATACATGGATTTATATTAAAATTTAATTATAAAGGGTATATGACAGAATAATTTGGGGAACGATTATCTAAAACCCTCTATAAACACACTATACGTATATTGAATTATTGTAATATTATTTATGTTATGTAAATATAATTTTTCAATTGGTTGGTCTTACAATAATTTCAATGATGAAGGATGGGGAAACATAATGGTAGTTTTATTAATGCATGGTGATTGGTAGTTATTTATACAGATTATGATATTTTCTAATAAGTTTGGTATCTTATATTTTTTCTGCATTCATGAACATCCACAATCTATGTATTTTTCTTTTTTTCTATATAATTATTTATTTAAATGATTAAAATATATATTTCGAATTTCCATGTTTTTGATACATTTTATTATCATATATTAATATGCTTTACTTTTACATTGTTAGAGAAGTACCTCATAATGTGATTTGAATTTAAAACTCTTTTAATTATTGTGCATGTAATATAAATATCAATAAGTTTCATGGTGAAATTATGTGTTGAGGTTTTATTGATCTTATATCTCAATGGGAGAGATCATTCCTCAAGTTGAGTAAGTTTATTACCCAGAATCATTTTTCAAACCTATAGTAATCTAGACCCTACATTATGACATATCGAGGTTTGAATAATGTGGTGTTTCAGGTTTCCATATGCTAATTTATTATAAGAATCAGTGAAAATTCTTAGAAAATTCTAATTCACCCACTTCATAAACTATACAGATATGACTTCATATAGGATATTATTAAAGAATGGGTTTGCATTCGATAACATTGTTCCTTGGTACTCCAAAATTACATCATTTATATGTCTATTTAGGTTATAATTATATGTTATATATGATTAAATATTGGTATAGATATATATTTTTTAGTATGTTTTGAATGGTTATTAGTTTCAACCATAAATATATAATGTAGAAGGAATTACCTCACATGAATATGGAGGATATATTAAAACTTCTTATGTGTAGAGCCACAAATGAATTGAGGATCTGTTAAATTAAAATTTCTTTAGTAACATATATTTTTTTGTATCTTATAGTATACAATGTACTTGCTTTGTTTGAATCTAAACCTACCACAATTCATGGTACTATTTATATCACATCGTTAATAGATATTGAATTATTTTATATAGGGTCCTCTTACTATTTTATATATACAAGAGTGGTGGATCTAATTAATCATCCTTTAAGGTATATATATTTTATTATGGACATTTTTACAACTTTTTGTAGGAACAAAAATGTATTTAAAATATCATTATGTATGATAATTATCTCAAATATCTAAATTTTGTGGGATTTTATTTCCCTTTTGATGATTATTTTTGAGGTCATCATATGAATGAAATTGTGGATTGATTTTAAATATCAATTTAAATGTTATATGTATAGGGTTACATTAGTTTTTTATTTAGGTAATTTCTTTTAGTTATTAGCTATATTTTACATTGGGCTTCAATGAGAAAGAAATGTTTTTCTTAAGGTAAATTAATTTTTTTATCAATTGGAATCTATTTTAGTCAAATCTGTTACTGGTCCTATAATGAAGGAAAATACGACTATCTATATGTATTTTATGAGTATTTTATGTATATTTTATAATTTTAATCAAGATATTGAAGTATAATACTCAATTAATATTATTACATAAACTAATTTGATATTTTTATATTCTTATGATATACCGCCTGAAGAATTTATGAGTTAATGATTTATTATAAGGAACATCACGATATGATTTTTTTCTCATGCATGTTATCCTAGTTATATCCTTTTTTTTTAAATAATGATTATGGGATTCATATCCTAAATATCTATGATTCAAAACCCATCTATATCAAAATGAACAATATAGTATCATCATATTTATAACAAAAACTACTTTAATTAAATAAACGTGTACAAAACACTTTATATAATTTATTATATGTATATATATCACTATCTAAGGGTGAAAGAGTCAATTTCTCTCTAGAATACATTTTTATGCTGATATAGTGAATTTGAATACATAGAGATGATTTTTAGTTTAAGAAATTCCTATACGGGTTTCATGATTGAACTGAAACTCATCATTCTAAATATCTTGACATTGTCACAATTTTTTTATCATTTCCTATTTTCATCTAAATAAAATAATTCATATGAAAATTAATTAATTATTTGGACATAATAATGTTCACTTATTATGTAAAATATTAAATTTTCATCATCTTAGGATCATGTATATTAAATTACAATGCATGTGCTTTTTGAATAGGGTATCATAGTTTTCTTTACAAATATTATTATGGTTATGTATTTGGAGACATAATGATTATTTTATATATATTAATATTTAAATAATAGGTGAAATATTATCCAAATTCTGTGAAATGCATATCCAAAAAATAATCATATAATACTTATGTTATCAATATATTGTTATTCTTATATACAGTACTAAATATTAGAAATTCCATGAGGAACAAATGAATATAGTTACATAAAATGTTTTATTGTTCTTATTTCATCCAAATAAAAATTATGATTTTTATTTTGAGTCATAATGTATTTTTCTGTGTAGTGATTTTTGTGAATAATAATATAAAATAAAATGATTATTTCATGTTATGTCCATATAAATATAATTACCCAAAAATGGTTTCGTATTTGTGGATGATAAGAATTCCTTAATGTATTGGAGATAATAATTTTTTTGTTGGAAAATTCACTCAATAAAAGAATCAATAGATTATTAAACATACATTTTTATACAAATATTTAAATTATCAATTAGAATATATGGTTAAATATCATAAGAAAATTTATTTTAATCTCTTTTATAATTTTAGAAATGGGAATCGTGTCACAACTACATAGAGTATGATCTTTTCTATGAGGGAATTGAAGGATCATATTAGGCCTGAAAATTTATGTAAACTATTTAGAAATTTCATTCTTTATATAAATAATAGAATTATTTGAGGCCTTTTTAGTATAAAATAACACCTGCATGGTCTAATTTTTTATGAGGATACATTAAATCCTCAATTTCAATAGATAAGATGAATTTTAAAACGTTGGGAGACAAATGGTATATGGTCTATTTCATTAGACATATTATTTTATTTAGAATCATCTTATTATCCATAATAATATGATATTAATATCCATGATGGACTATAATCGTTTTAAATGGGTCAATAATCCTTCTTATACAAAAATGTTGTGTCATAATAAACCTTAATATAGGTGGCCTAAATTGATATGAGAAATCATATAGTGTGTTTCTCACTTCTAGACATATCGAAATGTAATTGAAAAATATTAGAAGATGATGGGAATTTATTTACATCAACCCATTCATACCATGAAGAACTTGTGGTTCCCATTTATATTATGATATTGAATTCCATGCACGATATTATGGTTTTTTATCAATATTCATACATAATAAATTTAATATAAACTAACAAGAATGATATACTTATAAAATATTTATGTATCCATGTATGTTGAGTTTTATTGGGATGTGGCTTGTTGTTTTAATTAGATAATAATTAATTTGATGAAATTGTTTGGAATAAGGTCAATAAATATATATTATCATGTATTAAAAGAATGTAGGTAATGTTTCTAGGAAATTTTTTAAGATCAATGAATATAAATGGGTTTATCATATACATTATTAAATTATATATATGAAGAAACATGAGAGGATGTTTCCACTGAAAAAATTATTATATGCTTACATAATGATAAGGATCTGTCAAAAATAAACAATTCAACCAGGTGGTGTGGAGGAATAATTGATTTTTATTATTTAATGACTTGATTATACATTGGGTGAGAGGTTAAAGAAAATATAATTACATCATATTCATTTATATTTTCACTTTTTTAGCACATTAAATGAGTTATATGTGTAATTAAATCATGTTCCTGTTATATTAAAATATTATCTCATGGATCATAAATAATGAAGGTTTTGAACAAGGATCAATATGAATGAAGGGGTTTAATTTTATTTAAATTAATTTATTTAAATCATTGAATGTTTTAGAGATAATAGTGAAAAAATAGAAAAATTATGATATATATAGTTAATGTATATAAATAGAAATCATTAACAGTGAAAATAATTTCATGGTGGAACTATGATATATATTATTTTTTACTATAAATGTTAAATGTATTTTAAAAAAAGTACGTAACCACATTAGAGGTCATGTTACACTATATAAAGGAATTAAATTATCATGCATGAACAAATTATTATTAATGCATTATTGTTTTATCCTGATATGTTCATGGAGTCCTGAAAGATGAAGTATATGTTGAATTGTGTGATAATTATATGAAACAGTTATGAGAAAATAACATAACACAATATTCAATGTATAGATATTTTTTAGGGATCAACGGAATTTGTTTTATTGGGAATTACTATGACATTATCATAATAATAATTCAGGGGTTTTTATATAGTATGTGAAACTAGCCACAAATTCCCATGTTGTAAAAATTTGATATTGATGTTGAATATTATTGAAAATATTCATTCCACAATGATATTATATTTGATTGTGAATTGATTATATAGTTCATGTATGGTGAGATTATTTCATAATTTGTTTCCATGATTTTGGATAATGTAAAGAATTTTATAGACATAATATATTAGCACAACAAAGAGTTCAACTTTTTATATATTTAAAGGATATGGGAAAATATTTTATAGATATATGGTTTGAAAATTTAATATTATTATTTTATTTAATATAATTCCATAATTAATTACCTAAAATTATTAATAGTTATATTTAACTATAAGAATTATCAACACATCGTTATTATTTGAATTATATAATGAATCAAAATATAAAAAAATTCTTTATTTTTTTTGGGGAAATTAAATTATAAGAGGATGTTTATGCATCATTTTAGGTGAAATTGATTTGGTATTTAGTGTTCCTGACACAAGGGGGATGATGATATGATTATGATTTAGGGATCGATCATGACCATTGATGAATATATATAAATATATACTATTTCTATAATTGTGTAATAATAATATTATTTAACAGTGATTATATTAAATGATCCAAGTTATAATAAATTATAATACTGTATAAGGTGTTCATGATTGATAGAATATTAATGCATATAATATATATGGATCAATAGAACAAACAAAATGATAGTGATGGTTAAACATACAAAAAATATTTCAGTCCAACTATATTTCAATATTTATATTTTTGAAATAATTATAGTATAATTGGAAATATTCTTAATCCATCATCCGATATTTTAATAATTGATAACAATACATTGAAAAGTATAGAATGACAAAACAATTTGAAGACCGATACTCTTACCACTCCATTGAAATATTCTGTGAACCTGTAATTCCATGAGTTTATGTTATTTAATTTATTTATATAATAATCTATCATTATTAAAACTACTCTTCCATTTATCAAGATAAAATCCATATATTGAATGATATAAAGAGCCTGGTGTTTAGAAAATGGTAAAATGATAGAAAAGAAAATATTAGACATTTATTTTAGGTTTGAAACCAATTGTTAATTTATTTATTTTTCTATAATAGTTAAATCATTATATTAACCCCCATATGAATGGATTTGAATGTGGGTGATTACTAATAAATTTGAATTAATTGATCATATAATAAATATGATATAATTAGTTGTTGTTAATATTTATAGAATTATATATGTGAATAAAATTATAAAATGAAAAATAAAGAAATTAGTTATCATTTATACTAATCATTTTAATTTATCATATTTGATTTAGAGGGGTATTTTAGAGAGAAATAAAATCTAGATGATTATTAAACCAAGTTATCATCCTAAAACTAAAGGTTATGTAAAATATAGACTCTAATTTTTTGGATACAACATGATCCATTGATTCATGTTTTCAGTGATCGTAGGAGATGAAAATATGAAATTTTAAACTTGTATATAACCATATATATCAATATTAGATATATAATGGTATATATAATATAGTTTATGTCTATCTATTCTATAGAAGACTATGTTTTCCAGATGTTGGTGAATAATATTTATTGGAACTTTGAATGTTGAAGATGATATCTAAAAGGATACAACTAATAATTAAAATATTTACAATGGACCAATGATTCATGAAATTTTATATAGATCCCCATTGATTATTGATTCACTTTTTTTGGTGATCTAGTAATTTTTAATGATCCTCCATGAATAATACATAAAATATTGGGAAGTCAATGTACACTCATTTTGATATATAATGATATTAGTGAGATCATGGAAAGACATAAAAAGCTTAAAAATCAAATATTGATACCTCCCCAAATGATATAAATTCATAATTTATTGTCATTATTTATGTGAAGTAAATTTCACCCAAGGTAATATCATGTTATAAATATGAATGAAATTGATGAAATATGAATTTTATATTAATTAGGCACCCAATGTTGGTTATTAATTATAAAAAATATAGTGATAAAATAGAAATATGTTCGGTTGAATATGTTTTTGAATAGGCTAATGATTCTCATGAAACATAGTACATATAGTGTAAGAAAATGGAATGAATTATTTCTTTGTATCATGATCAATGACCATATAAATGTTTTCATGAAAAATGTTGAAAGTTTGGAAGAAGTTTGAAACTCACAATTCCACTCATTTGAGATTATTCTTCTCTGTACATAGTCGGTATTTTTTATAAGAATATATCTTGTTTGGTTGATCATGGAATTTAGTTATATTCCATATCCACTGTTTACTATAAAAATATAGTTGTTCTAATATTTCTTCTTGTATTCAAATGATTTAATGTCATTATAAGATCTTGAAAAATTTAATGGATTTTTTTTCAAATTCATTCTCAATTAAACATGTTTTATTTCAGTCCAGAAAATACATATAGAATTAAAAAAATATTATTTGGTATTTTAGATTTCGATTATGAAAATAAATTTTATAATATCATGATTTTTACTTATTTTTCTAATAAAAGAGAATTTTATTTTTAATTAAGTTTTAAAATATATTGATGAGTGTTTAAGGCTATCTGACGCACTAAAACCAGCACTATTGGGTTCACTGTTGAAAGAAAATTCACCAATCCATGGATTTGATGCAATTTGGGAAAAAACAATGATTATTTTACAATATTTAAATAATAAGAACAGTAAATAATAAAAAATTCCTAAAATCTGATGAAGGAAAATATTAGTTCTTTTGAGGACTATCTACATAAGAATCCTTTTTTAAAAAAATTATTCATTTTTATATAATTGAGCCACACTAGAATCTCATTTATAATAAGCATAATTAATACTCAAATCCACTATCATGTGAATGTAAACATAAGAAAGTGGTGGCCTAAAATGGATATTAGGGAAAAAACTAACCATTATTTTAAAAAAGAGATATATCATTCTCATGTGAGAAAACATAATAATGGGAGAAAATTCATATTAAAAAGAACATGGAATAATATGATTTTACTATATTTCAAGATTTAATGGAATGAAACCTTAAATTAAAAAACATTAACAATGGATAAAGTGTGATGAATAATGATAAATTTAACATGATAGCTTGAGAATAATTAATGTCAAATAATATATAAATATGTCATAATGATAAGCATATAGAACCTTTACATTGTGAACCCAGCTAGCCACATCAGGCCTACACTCAATCATGTGAACCTAGATAATCATAATTGGGTTCACACACAATATTGGGAACCAAAATAATCTCCATTAGGTTCATTCCAAGTCATATGAACCATGTTAAAATATACTAGGTTCATCCTCAATATTATTTTCCCAGCTAACATGCATCAGGTTCAGGATAAATCATTCGAACCTCGCAAAACACATAAT
Organism: Viscum album; assembly: GCA_963277665.1. Taxonomy (NCBI): domain Eukaryota; kingdom Viridiplantae; phylum Streptophyta; class Magnoliopsida; order Santalales; family Viscaceae; genus Viscum; species Viscum album. The sequence goes on from OY728137.1 coordinate 1,937,880,531, forward strand.
GTTCATGATCATTCTTGTGATCCCAGATATTCCACATTGGGCTCAATCAAAAAATTATTATCTCATGAGTTATAAAAAATCAACCAATTAAATAGATGTTGATATAAGACCTTCTAAATCAATCCTCCATGCAAATGTGTGCCACGTGAAAACAATCATTCACCATTCCATTATGCACACATGGAAGGAATGATTAAATTTTTAACATTCCTAGATGGTATTAATAAATTGATATATAAAAAATGTAATTATCCCAAGATAGTATTTTATATGGACATATAGTTTGTGATTAATGATAAGTAATTAGAAATTAATGATTTTCATTATATATAAGGTAAGAATTTTTATAAATTGTGACTCCCCATGGACACAACTGTTTGAATTTCATGAAATAAATAAACTTTTACATTATATTATATTCTTAATACCTTATAGTATTATTGTTTTAGAGAAATAAGAAATACCATTTCCTAAAAACCCCCCATTTCTTTATTAACTATTGGGAATATTTCAAACTAAATTATAAACATCTTAATACATGACATTTATTTAACATTTCAAAAAATTACTAAACACAAGTTAATATTCTTGACAGATTACGCCTATTAAATATATTGTTAACTTGGGAAAATTTATGCATAAGAAAGGGTTGAGATCAAATACACAACATGATTAATCAAAAAAGATATCATCAATGATCATGAATTGGTATAATATGAGAATATTTGTATAGTAAATATATATTAGAAAATCATACCCATAAAACCATAGATCCTAAAACATTACTCAAAACACAAAACACACCAAAATATTAGAAATATATCAATAGTTTGTAGAATAATAAGCTAATAAAAATGATCCATGATAGCATATAATTCCCTTATGAATAATCGTAAGACTCTAGAACAACATTATAATAAAGAAACATCACCTTTATGAGTTAGACAGTTTCACCAACACTTGATAAACCACATAATTATACCTTCACATACATGTATCATGAGATATATATATCTAAAAAAAGAATTATAGGGTGAAATTGGAAATATCTCTTCATTCATAAATACTGTTGTGTGAAACATGAAATCCATCAATCATTATATCAGAATGAACCCATGGAATTAAAATAGATTTTATATCCTAATCAAATAGAATCCATTAATAATTTATTTGAAATTCACTCAATAATAATACAGTGATGACTCCATGGGATATAAATGGGTATCAATATTTATTTAGTAATTATCTGTGTAAATACCCTTCCATCAAGATAACAATGCATATAGTATTTATAACTTACAAATATAAGATTTAAAATTTATTATTTAATTCACCAAATGAATATATATATATATATATATATGAAATTTAGTTGAACACTAATCAATAAATGGATGGAAATATAGAGAGTTTATAGAGGAAAGACGTTGGATAAAAATTGATAAAAAAATAATTTCAGGGAAAGAGAAATGTATTGATGGATTTCAATAAGATTAATCCCCCAAAATTGTATAAGTTAATTTATATGGTTGCTCATTAAATTAAATTTCTAATGAAATAAATTTTTATTAATATGAACAAGGAAATGAATGTGAAACAGTATAATATTTTTAAAAGAATTTTTTTTTCATAATCGTTAGACAAGTAAAATATCATAATAAAACTTCATATTTGAAAGGGTGACATGATAAACATTAAGATAACAATTAGATTTAAAATAAATATTAAAAAATATATACATAAAGATATTTAATTGTTTTCCAAAGGAAATGTGGATTAGAAGATAAAATATTTTATCTTGAAATAATGGAAAATCTATTTTATATTTTGAAATAACAAAGATTGAAATATGATATCATATAATAAGATAACATAAAATAAATTCGAAAATAGTATAATAAACATATTAATTTCACATGAGAAAATAAAAAATTTGGATTCCTAATATAAAGGAGATCATTATCATGATTTAAAATATAGATATGGAAAAAATCGTCATTAATGAGAATATGAATTATTAGTAATAGTGATATTTATTAAATTGGGAAAAATACAATGAGGTGGATTATCTGAATCAAAAGACACATTTTCTGGATTGAGTAAAACAATTCACCTATAAATAACTTATTATGATGGAGGAAACCAATAATAGAAGATAGATGTTATAGAATAATAATAATAACTAAATGAACAACATGAGTTATCAAAAACCATTTTAGATTTCGTATCATTCAAAAAAATGAATTGTTTTTATGAATATGATATAGATCTTAAAAGATGAAGAATTTAAAGAATATGTTAAAGTATATTAATTGAGAAGTATTCACGCCATCGTAAAGTATCATGGTGAACAATGTGAAATACTTCTCATGAAATTAAATATTAGATAGAAAACCCCTTACAATGATTCCCCACATAGTTGAATGTAGTCTAACCTCGAGTAAAAAACCATGTTTATATTCTATTTAATAAAATTATTTAACAAAATTATCATTTTAATACTTCATATATCATTTTTTATTATGAATATAATAGATATTTATAGATTATTTTTACCATTAGGTGTTAGCTAAATTAATGTTTAGACATTTGATTTTATGATGTCGATTTCAAAATTCATTCATCAATTCAATGACCATCATTACTATATAAATTTTTTAATTTAATGAATACCATAGATCATTTTATATTTCTGTTTCCTCATTCTATAAGGTCTTTAGTTATTTTTCATGAAAGTAGAATCTGTGTCGGCCAATTTTGTTAATTATAGTCATTAAAACCGATATTTTAATAATAAGATAAATATATTATATATTAACTTCTTACCCATAAGAAATCATGATTTTATTATTATTTTATAATAATATTAGAATTTATATTATCATATTCATCCATTGTAATTTTTTATATCATAGTTCATGGTGGTGGTTAAATAGAACAGAAATATAATTATATAAATAAATGGGTGGTGTGGCATCCTGACCCAGGAGCCACTAAACCGTTCCCTAAGCTGGTTGGCCCCATGCCTCCAAGTGCGTCAACCTGTAATCCAGAGGGTGAAAACTAGTAGTGAGGGTCTAGTATGTTTGTCTTAGGAAGACTATACCCTCTATTTTCAAGAATAAAACGCCAGAAAATCAAATAAAAATAACTAAGTACGGGAGCATATAATTAACAATAACAATACAATGACATATGGTAATGAAAACTAGATAAAACAATACTCAACCGAAATGTAAAACATGCTATGATGATGCAATTTCCAAGAGTCTACAATGCAACTCCGAGTAAAGACACAAAGACTCCAAAATAGGTCCCTTACTGTGTATGGTTCCCCGTTTCATGATCCAATCCCATAATGAAACCTATCATAGGGCCTTCCCCTTATCCTATCCTATGAAAACAATGTTTACTCATGTGTCGATCAGGTGGCCCGAATAGGTTGTGATTAAAACCTATTAGGGAACCAACAATGCTGTATAAAACGAGTCCAGTCAAAAGATAGTGCATCCATATTTATGAAGTAAAAATTACAATGCATATTTAAACCATTTATCACATTTTCATTTAATATTTTTTAATCATATTAGTTGAATTTGATTCAAGGTTCCAGTTGAATAATCAATCATTATTTTTATCATTTGGTGTAGGTTCTCATGCCTAGTACCCAAAATCTCAGCTGAAACATCATTCATTATTATAATTCATTTGGTGTAGGTTTTCATACCTAGAACTCCAAATCTCATTGAGTGTAGGTTGTCATGCCTATAACTTCTTTTCTAAATTGGTGTAGGTCTTCATGCCTAACACCCCCTAATCTCAATCATGGATAACTATTGGAGGAGAACACCATTACCAATTCCAAACTTCTAATCAGTATAGGAAGCTATGCCTAAAACCAAAAATTCTAATCCATTTAATCATTCATTCACTTATAAGAATTTTACACTTTATTCACTTACTAATCCAATGATTAGTTAATCATTTCAAATGTTATTTGTCAATTCATCAATTAACTAATAATATAATCCATTAATTATTTCATTAATTAATCAATCAATCAAGAAAATTGTCATTCCATATTTAATTGTTCAAAATTAATTATCCAAATCAAAACCCAACAGTTAATAATTAATGCTCACAGTTAATTTTCACAAATATCTTCATGGCCCATAATTAATTATCAAAATTAATTATCTAACATAGCTAATCATAGATCCAAAATAAATTACCCCAAATTAATTATCATATCAAAAACAAATCAATATCTCAATTAATATATCTCAAATAAAATATATCCCCCAATATCAAATTTCCAAAATATTTATTTTAGAAATCCCCTCCTATTGTTCTGTGATTCAATTACCAATTAGTCACAGAGGAAAAACACAAGTCTATTTTATATTCTTAATTACTCCAATTTAGAAATTAATTTATTAATTTAATCTAGTAAAAATCATAAACTCATTTACATTTTAAAACCATGAATATGGGAGTTTGATTTAGTCAAGCTATCTCAATTTCTTGATGCATGTATCCTATCAGAAATCCCCATATTCCAAGAGGTACAATGTCATAGATCAAGCTATCCTTATAAATCCTTAAAACCAAAATTATGATCAAAAGAATCAATATCATGCAAAACTAGATCTAGATCCGAAGTCATATATCTATGTACCGACTCATAGGTTTAGTTCCATGGAAATAGTGGATATATTCTATGAAAATATCCAGAATAGATAATAGAAAGAATAGAAGATGCGTCGAGATGAAATCCACATACTGGCAGGAGAGAAGATCATTAATCAGGGATTTAAATCTTGATAATTGATGTCTGAATCGCCTTGGAATCCCCTCAGGGAAGCTCTCAAAACACCATGAAATCATCAAGCATGATCTATGGTCGAAAATATGGAAGTCTCGGGGGTTCATGTGGGTTTAAAGGGGATTTTTAGAATTAAATTCACCCGTGCAAGGTCTCATGGGAAGAGGTGCACGGTTAGGGAGAACTGTGCACCAATTGTGTCGACCCCTCAGTCCAATATTTCATGATTTGTATTGTTTTGTATCATGGTTTTTCAAACCGTGCACCAATCATTCAGAACTCTCTGTATAGTTTCGCACACATGGCACGGTTTGGTCGTACTGTTTGTTAAATTGTTCCCAAACCGTACACAACCCACTAGCCTTTAGTTTTCTTTAAAACATGACCCAAATTCAACCAAGACACTACCCCAATATAATGGTAGCAAAAAGCATCAAAAAATACCTTAACACTCACGGAAGATGACTCTAGAAACGGGTAGGATCTTACAATCCCCCACCTTATTACATCTCATCCTCGAGCTGCACTCCCGAACATCTCTATCATTATGATCCAAATGGATCAGTCCATTGAGAACTCATATATTATTATAGTCCCATGTTTTCTATTGAAAATTTTCATGTTTCCATAACACATGAATTAACGACACATCCTTTTCCAATAACACTTTCTCACTACAGCCCAGTGCACATATTGGATGCTCCTCAAAGAATGAATCTGTCTTGAGGTCAACCTCTTCCACATCAATCACATGAGATGGGTTAGGGTGACACCATCATAGTAGTGGCACATGGAAAAAATCGTGAAAATCATTTTATGTTTAGGGAATTGGTAATTGGTACGTCACCAGCGTGATTCTCTACAACTCCTCAAACAGTCCAACAGACCTTGGTGCTAACTTGCTCTGCCTATGTGTCCTGTGGTGACCCAATATATGAGACACCAGAATGAAGACAGTATCACACTCTATAAACTCTAGTGATTGTCTGTCTATCAGAATATGACTTCTACCAAATCTGATCCATTTTCATATGCTATCAAATCAACTGTACCTGCTCCGATGTATCCTAAACGGGACTCGGTCCTAACATCTAGGACTCACCCGATTCTAACAAACATAGTGGTGATCTATAAAGACTACCCTAAAGTGACATTGTAAATCCTTCTATATAGTTTAGTGATATCGATTGTTATAGGGTAACTTTACTAATGCCAAGATCTATTCCCAAGAACTACCAATGTTAATCACACATTCTTGTAGAATTTCCTCTAGAACTTTTATGGTATGTTTCGACTATTCATCTATCTCCGGGTGGAAGGCCATACATAATAGAGTCTACATAAATAGAGCCTTCTATATGACCGGCCAGAAATTTGATGTAAATATCTAATCGTGATATGAAACTATTGTCTATAGAACCCCATGCAAATAAACTATCTCTCTCTTGTAGAGTTCTGCCCTCTACTCTACTGTAAATATTTCCTTGATAGTAAATAATTTTGCTACCTTCGTTAGTAAATCCAAAATGACCCAAATAAGATCATTCTTTCTAAGAGTCTTTGGATTTCCTTCAAAAAAATTCATAGTCACATCATCCCACTTCCATTCTAGAATAGGTAATGTCTGCAATATGCCTCTAGGTTATTTTTGCTCTGCTTTAACCTACTGACATGTGAAACATCTTGTTACAATCCCTGTTATCTCCTTTATCATGATTTTCCACCTAAATTATCTTGGAAGGTCATGGTACATTATTTTCATCACATAATATACATCCACCATGAAGCATGAAATTCACACATGAGTTCTTCTCATATACTCGTAGGCACAACGACCCGATTTTTTACATTGATGATCTCATCCCCTTCTATTTTCCAGTCTGAAGGTGTCTCCATAACATCAAGGCATTCCCTCAAGCCTAAACACTCTGGATCCTTTTTATACATGTCCCTAATCCATCTCAAGAGTGAAGAATCCAGTTCTAAAAAAACAAGAGTCATCCTCTCCTGACTCTTTAGAACTACCACAAGCATTTCCACTAGTAAAGTCATTACATTCAACTCTTCACTTGACTCATGTACCAACTGAGTCTGATATTTATAGCTCACAGAATCATCCACACTATTCCCCTTCCAGGGTGTATATTCTAGTTCTTAATAAAATGACTGCATATACTCTACCCATATTCATTTCCAAAGACTTAACTCATTTTGTGAAAATATATACTTGAATATTTCTTGATCCTTAAAAACAATAAAATTTTCTCCCAAAATATAGTGTCTCCAACACATAATAGAAAAAACCACTACTACCAACTCGAGGTCCTGAATATGGTAATTCCAATCATGATTCCATATCATCCTATACACCTATGCAATGACTCTGCCCCTTGCATCAACACAACTTCGAGTTCGAACCTAGAATCGTCACAACACACTGTGTACTCCTCACCTAAATTAGGTAAGGTCAAATTTGGTGTTGAAGTAAAGATCTTATTTAATTCTGGGAAATAATTCACTCATGATTTTTTTAAAAAATATTTATCCCACTCATCATCAAACTAGTATGTAGTGCTGTCAATTTGGAAAAGTACTGGATAAACCTCCTGTAAGAACAAGCTAATCCCAAAAAAAAATAGAATATGAAAATAATTATTCAGATTATCCTATAGAATTACTGGATACACTTTGTTTGGGTCCACTTCAACTCCTTCGTAGATTATGTTCCCTAAAAAGGGAAAAATGTCTATACAAACTAAATTTTAGATAGATTGCCATATAGTTGATGCTCTCTCTGTGTACCCAAGACAATGTCAATATGTTAAGAATGATAGCCACAAGTCATAGAGTACACTAAGATGTCATCCAAAAACACGACCAAAAACTCACCTATGTATAGTGGAATGTTTATATTCATCATGGCCATAAATAGTACTCGAGCATTTTTTACACCCAAATAGTATTACGAACAACTTATAATGTCCACGCATGTCTCTGAAAGTAGTTATTGATAAATAATATGTTCTAACTCTCACCTGAGGATACCCTGATCTCAAGTCGATCATTGAAAACACACTATCCCCCTTCAACTAGTCAAACAGATCATCGATACTCGAAAGAGGATATCAGTTATTCACAGTTGTTTTGATCATCATTTGGAAAATGAAACACAAGCTTAAACTCCCAGAAGCCTTTTTTTCAATAAAAACTGGAAATCTCCAAGGACATGTACTTGGATGTAAAAACCCTTTATCCATAAAATATCCCAATAGTGTTTTGTTCTCTTGAAGCTCAGTCAGTTCCATTCTATATGATGTAATAGATTCCGACTCAGCCATTGACATGTGATGAATAGTGAATTCCACATCTCTCTAAAGTGGAAACCCAGAAAAGTATTTAGGAAAGACATCCTAAAATAGTTAAACTACTGGTGGAAGGAGGTCTTTTCTACGACCCCCATAATCCACAAAAAGACTAGATACATAGGTTTTGAGCTCTCCCAGTTGTAGAGTAATTACCCCATCTCTACCTGCATGGATATCCTATTCTCTAGGAATGACATATTTTTCACCCTGAAGAGATAGAAAGGTCAATTACCCGTGATAAGAATATATGTGGGATTGGTATGTGACTATCCAATCCATACCCATCTTCAGTTGGAAGCCTATTATATAAAGGACATACATATAACAAAGGAAATGATACTCTCTGATTTCTAGTGAACATCCATTGCATAAACAAATATCTCTAGTCTATGTTCCAAAAAATGTATTGATATTCATCATCCCACTTATGGACATCAACTCAAGGATTATTCCATTAACAATATTTAAATATAAATATAAATGAGAGGAACCAGTATCAAACAAGGAAGTAGCTTAAGTAGATGAAAATTGAATTTTACCTCTCACTATCGATGGACCGTCCTTTCTCTCCACATGTGTAGGAAACACTAAATGTAACTGTCCTACCACACTTCCCTATGGTGTCATATGACTCCCCTATGAAGAACCAATCTGCTGATATGGGCACAAATTACATAATTCAAAATTCCATATTCATCTACAATCTCTTCTAATAGAACTCCAGCTACTAGACATATATGGTATAGAAGACCCCATTCCCACACTCTGACTCTGAGCAGTTGCTCCCTCAGCACTAGCATACCATTTCTTACTATAGAACCTATGTAGGTGTCCCATTTTTCCACAAAACTATCTCTCCCCTAGTGGTCTAGGACAATGTGTATAATGGGGTCACTGCCTACCAAACTGTTGGAAATTCACACGAGAAAGATCCAGTGTAACTATTACTCCTCATTGACCCCCTTGCTTTCCACTGTCTTCACTAAGATTCTCATGACTCCACTTCCTACTCTTGGAAGGTACACTCCTTGATCGTCCTACTCACTATCTTGTACTGGAAGCCTCCTTCAGGTTTCCATTTGAAATGAGATCCTGATTAACTACATCTGAGAATTTCGTCAGCCTAAACATTTTATCATAGGACTTAATTTCAAACATAATTCTATCCTGAAATCATTTTTCCAAAAAAGCCTCATATGCCACCAAACCAGGAGTAAAACGCTCCAATTATATGATAATTCCAACATATTCCATTAGAAAAATGATTCCTTGTATTAGATTCATAATCTCTGAAGAATTCCCTTAACACGATGTGTCTAGATAGAAGTTCTATAAGAACTTATCTTGAAAGTCCATCTATAACATTTCATCATTCTGTCGAGCTCATACATGAATGTCCCACCAGTGCTTCATAGAATCATGCGGTATATAGGCATCCAACATGACCCTCCTGTAAAATAGAGTCTCAAAATGGTCATTTATCATCTATATGGATTCAATACAGAATTAATATACCTCTAGTCCACCCTATTCAGTAAATGTATGACGTTTTTGTAGCTAAAACTCCCTTGTTAACTCAAACATGAATTTCTGAACCCTCCTTGGGACTCTCACCATGAATTTCATGAAACCATAAAATTTCTCTCTGAACTATTATCCTTTTTCCTCATCGTGCACCATTGGTTTCTCAAGCTCCCTGTTTAAAAGTCCATTCTAGGCCATACCCCTCAGTCTCTCCCTCAACAATGTCATGTAGGCATGATCCTACAAAGCCAAACACACATTTCATGTCTCATAATGCAACCATATAACATTTATGTAAGAGTATGAACTAACACAACAAGTTTCAACAGGTCTATTTCCATAGTTCTGACACCACACAGTCAACATTGGGGCCTTATAACTACCCTTATCCATAATACTCCTAGGGATTGGTTAAAAAGGGTATTTTCATTCTCATTAATTAATTCATCCATTAATTAATCACATTATCTCGAATTAGAAAATTAAAAGATAAAATAATTTCTCTAAATCAATTCATCAATCAATGTTATTATTAGACAAACATTTATTCTGATTTTGAATCATTATTTTGATATCTCAACAAGGAAAATAGTTAAAGTTCAACAATATAACCATAACCAATTTTCCCTTGAGTGCCCAGAATGATGCATTTCACAACACCCCTGAGTGCCAAGAATGATGCTTGAAGACTCAAGTATCGTGCCTCATTAGGCCACGAATAAAAATTCCAAAATATTAAAATCAAATAACACATCACACCTCATGTGTTTCACCCAAGGTGAAAAAATATTCTTCAGTGAAAACAAACCAAAATAACAACAATCCCACCAGGAGTAATCATATGTTCCCCCATACATGGGTTTTCAACTCCCATGAATGAGCTCATTACCAAGCCTGAACTCTTCCTAGTCTGCTTTATTCAATTCCCAAAACACAAAGATAAATGAATAAGAAAGAAAATAATACTCATATGATCCCATATTGTAAAATCTCATACTGGGAACGACTAAATTGTTCCTCGAGAAAGTTGTCCACATGCCCTCAAATGCACCTCCTCGTACGCCAGAGGGTTCAAACTAGCGAAAATGGTCTGGTAAGTCAGTCTTGGGGGGATTATAACCTTTGTTTCCAGGATAAAACAGTAGTGAAGGAAAATAAATATGACTAAGTATGGAAGTGTAAAAACTACCAGAAAAATACCATTACATATGATAGTCAAAACTGAAAAAAAACTCAACTGAAATGTAAAATATGGTTTGACAATGCATGTTCCAAGTGTATACAATGAAACTCAAATTAAAGACACAACGACTCCAAAATGGGTCCTGAACTACATTTGGTACCCTCTACCATGCTACAATCCCAAATAACTACATATCCATGGGCCTTTCCCCTATCTCGTCCTGTAATAACAAAGTCTACTCATATGCAGATTAGGAATCCCAAATAGACTGTGAGTAAAAGTTAGTACACCGCCACTAACTATACCGAAAACGTGATGATTCAAAAGATAGTTCCTGACCATTTATTAAGAAATAATAACAATGCATAATTTAAACAGTTATCACATTTTCATTTAATCATTAATCATCATATTACGCCAATTCAATTCATGTTTCCCATTTGAATCATCATTCATTATTTTCATTCATTTTTTCGGTCTTTATGCCTGGTACCCCAAATCTATGATTATTCATTATTCTTTGTTGTCATTCATTTGGTGTAGGTAATCATGCCTAGCACTACAAATCTCGTTGAGTTTAGGTCATCAATCCTAGGTCTTCTTTTCTCAATTGGTGTAGGACGTCATGCCTAACACCCCATAATCTCAATATTGGATAACTATTGGGGAGTAATTCCATGACTAAGGCCAAATTTCTAATCATTATAGGATGTACTTCGTAGCACCACAAAATATCATCCATTTAATAATTATTTAACTCATATGAATTTTTCACATTATTCATTTTCAAATAAAACGATTAGTTAAAAATTTCAAAGGAAATTAGTCAAATAAATAAATAACTATTCTTATAAAATAATAATTAATTCATAAATTTATTAATCAATCACCCAAATTATCCTTCCATAATTATTTATTCACAATTAATTATCCAAATAAAAACCCAACAAGTCATAATTAATTCTCACAATTAAATATCTTAGATCACTTCATGGAAAATTATTAATTATCATAGTTAATTATCATATACATCCAATCATAATTCCCTAATTAATTCTCCATACTTAATTATGTAATAAAAAAATCAATATCTCAATTTCAATATCTCAAATAATATATCTCAACCCATATCAAATCTCCAAAATATTTATTCGGGCAAGCCCCCTCCCCCATTTGTTTTTTATGTGATTCAATTACCAATTAATCACCAAGGAGAAACACAAGTCAATTACATATTCCTAATTCCTCCATTTTAGGAATTCAATTATCAATAGAATCTAGAAATAATCATATACTCATACACATATCAAAACCATGACAATGAGAGTTTTATTTACACCACCAAACTTAGTTTATTGCCTAAAGTTATCCCAACAAAAATCCAAAAAATTTGAGCAGCACAACGTCCTTGATCTTGATTTGGATCCAAATATAGAAAAAAAATTAAGAACAATATCATTATGATATTGAAAAAATACATCAATATCTATAATCCTATATCTAGATCACAACTCATAGGTTTATATACATGGAAAAGATGGTTATCTTCCATGAAAAAATCTATGAAATATAAGAGAAATATTGGAAGAAGCATCGGGGTGAAATCCACATAGCAGGAGGAGAGATGATCTTCCATCCATGATTCCAATCTCGAAGAATGGTGCTTAGGTCATCTTGTAATTTTTTTGCGAGGCATTGGAAACACCTATAATTTGTCAATCCCGATCCATGGTTGAAAATATGGATGTCCTGTGGGGGTTGGGTGGTTTAAAAAAAGGATTTCTTGAATTAAAACCCCATGCAAACAGTTTACTGGGAAGAGGTTCATAGTTAGGGAAAATTACGCACCAATCGTGTGCACCCCTCTTTCCAGTTTTTCATGGTTGGCACGATATGTTCACACTGATTGTCCAATTGTGCGCCAACATTTCAGACCAATCTGTCCAGTTTTGTACGCTTGGCATGGTTTTTCAAACCGTTTAGAGACCATGCATAACCCACTGTACTTTATTATTCCTAAATGTTCACCCAAACTCACCCCAATCCACTAATCCAAGTTAATGGTACTTAAAAGCTTCAAAAAGTACCAAACAATGCGCCCGATATGGCTCTAGAAAATGCTAGGATCTTATAGGTGTGTATGGTAATATAAATGTATTAAATAATAAAAATATATTAATAATTATATCATATATATATATATATTATTTTTGAATCTTATTTTATTATTTTTTTATAATAAATTGACATAAAGAAGAAAAATGAAAAACGTTAGGTCCTCAAGCCAGTACTCCACAGGATGGGAAATAAACATTTTCATTTCTATATGATTTAGAAAGATTGAATATAAAATTAAATTAAATTTTACATAATCATAAATATAATATACATGTCATATTTTTTGTCCTTAAATCCAATGAAGAGATGTACTAGTGAAAAATGAAATGTGTTACTCGGTTGGGGTAGTAGTTTGCACAAACTCATGACAAATTTTCATTTCTTTTTCGAAGTTGATATAAATGAATAAATAATGGTTGTTATATTAATAAAATAGAACAAAATTATACTACTTATACAATGGATACTATATTATAATCTCTAGGATATTATTTTAAGGTAAATAAAAAGATGAAACGATTATGGATGAACTAATACTCACATTGGGACCTTGAAATATATCTTCATATATAACTTTTAAATAAATTTTTTAAGCTAATATATTGTGAGTAGAGGATATAGGAATGTAAGGTAAACATATGATATGAAAATTGGGAATTTTATTGAAGAATTTTTATATGGGGTGTGTATATTTGATATACTATTTGTGACAACCTTTAATTGTGAAAAACTGAACTTTATTAAGAATACATTATTTATTAATAATTGAATGACACTTTTAAATATTCCATGGCTCCAAAAGTGATATATAATGGAGTGTGTTTTGATATAATATTTATCAATCCTGTACAAATAATTTTTACTAATTTTTTAATCACCTTTAATGTCCCTTACATATATGTTCATACATTTTAAAATTTTTATTTACACCACGGTAACTAGTTTTAAACTGTGAAATTTATCTTTTATTAAAAATAAATGATAAAAAATCATACAAAATAAGGGTGTTTTGAAGCTAAATTTAATATCCATTAAAAATATTAATTTCTAAATAAGAAACATTTATATTTGAAATTTAATTTTTTGGTATATAAATAAACTATTTTGTTGAAAAAAACACATTTAAGCCATTTTATCTTTTAATATTATTTTTCATTAACTAATTTTAAACGTGTGTTAATATAACATCATATGTGTTTAATCATAATCATATATTAATTATATAATATATTTCAATTTAATTTATTAGATAAAAATAAAATTATAGTAATAATATAATACCATAAAAATAACGTTTTCACCATAATTAGGGTTATTAACATTAGTCATATTAATACCATTTTGGTCTAAAAAAAATAAATTGAATATGTCATATTATATTCATATTTTTACTGAAAATATTAAATCCATTTTGTTATATTTATTTTCAAAAAGTGAAAAAATCTAAATTTTTCTGAAAAACTATAAAAATAGTTTGTTTGAATGAATTATTACATAGGTTTCCAAAATATAAATCATGTATTTTATAAAATAAATAAATAAATTTTAAATTATTTATAATAATTATATATTTTTTAATTTTTTATGGTAAAAAGGATTCTTAAACATTTCATTTATCTTTTTCTATAAAAGTGACATATTTTTTGGTAATATAACACATTTTTCAATGGATGGATCCTTTATATGGATCAATGATAGGTGTATGATTGGGAATAACTATTAATAGATCAGGATAATATTTCAATGGTTATGATATAGTATGTGAAACTGGACTTAAATATATGTTTTCTAAAAAATTTATATATATTTTTTGAATATTATTGAAAATATTCATGGCATAATGGTATGATAGTTTTCTATGATTTGATTATCTATTGGATATATGGTAAGATTAGATCATTATTTTTTACATGTTTTTTGATGATGTAGTGAATTTTATAAACATAATATATTTTGTAACATTGAGTTCGATATATCATATATTTAATGGATTTGGAAAATTATTTTTTAGATATATGGTTTTAAATTTTAGTCTTTTAGTTCTAGTGAATATCATTCCATAATGGATAACATTACATTATTATTAGTTATATTATTGTATGATAAATATCATAACATCATTATTCATTGAATTATATAATTAATATAAATTTATAAAATATATAATTTAGTGGTGGAAATTATATTATAAGGGGATGTTTTTCTATCATTTTTAATGACACTGAGTTAGGATTTAGTGTTCCAAACAGATGGTGGAAGGTGATGTGATTTATGTTTTAGTGATTGATCAGGACCATTGATGAGCAATTTTAAATAAAAATATATCTATAATTGTGTGATATTATTATAATGTAATAGTGAATATTTTAAATGATGCATGGTATAATAAATTATAGGTTTCTTGAATTGTTCTTAATTAAGAGAAGAATAATGTATATAATATATATATATATATATATCAAAGGCCCATACCACATGAAGGGGATGATCAGACAAACAATTTTTTTTCTATACTATAATATTTCCTATGTTTAATTTTTGAAAGACTTATATTATACATGGATATATTCTTAATCCACCATATGGTATTTTCATAATGGATAATAAGACATTGAAAATGGTATCATGATAAAACAATTGAACACCAATACTTTTACCACTCCATAGAAAGAGTGTGCAAACATGTAATACATAGAGTCAATATTATTTAATTTAATTAAGTAATTATATATCATGATTATAAAAACTATTCCATTTATCAGGATAAAATCCATTTACTGAATGACAATAGGAGAATGGTGTTTAGAAAAATGTAAAAAGATGGAAAATCTAGTACTAGACATTGGCCATAGTTTCGAAACCCTCTCTCATTGGATTTGTATCTAAAACCTAGTTCTATAATTAAATAAACCCCGTATGTATGGAATAGAATGTGAGGGATTACTAATATATTTAAATGAATGAATCATATAATCCTTGCGTTATAATTTTTTGATGTTATTGATTACATAATTTATGAAATGGAAAAATCATTAAAATGAAAAATCATGATATTAGTTATCATTTAAAATAATGAACATCATTTTTCACATTGTATTTAGAGTGTTCATTAAGAGAGAAATAAAACATAGAAGAATATTAAAAAAACATATCATCCTAAAACAGAAGGTCAAATAGATTGTATAATCTAATATTTTATGATATGTCATGTTCTAGTGTTTCATATTTTCAGTGATCATAGGAGAAGAAAATATGTAATTTTAAACATATATATAATCATAGATATCAATATTCGATATATAATGGTAAATAAAATATATTTTATCTTTGTCTATTCTAAAGATAACTATGTTTGGTAAATGTTTGGGAATCCTAATCAGTAGAAAAAGGGAATGTGAAGAATATATCTTAAAGGATATAAATAATATTTAAAATATTTACAATGGACCAATGTTTCATAAAATATTTTAAAGATCAACATTTATTATTGTTCAAATTATTTTGGAGATCTACTGCTTCTTAAAGATTCTCCATGAAAAATACATATAATATTGGGAATTCAATGTAAGCTCATATTGAGATATAATTTAATTTTTGAGATCATGGAAAGACAGAATTTTTTTTAAAATCATATATTGAGATCTACCCAAATGATATTAATTCATAATTTATTGGTATTCTTTATGTGAAGTAAATATTACCCATGGGAATATCATCATATAAATATGAATGAATTTTATAAAATATCAATGCTATATTAATTAGGAAACCAATGTATTTTTTTATTATAAAAATATAGTTCTAAAATAGAAATATGTTCTGTTGACTATGTTTTTTAATAAGGTTATGATTTTGATGAATCGTTGTAAATATATTGTATTAAAGGGGAATGAATTATTTCTTTATATAATGATCAATGATCATATAATAATTTTCACGAAAAAAACTATATTGTTTTGACAAATTTTAACACTTGTTTGAGATTATTTTATATATTATTTTTTAATGTTTTGTGATTATCGGAGATATTATTAGTTAAATTTATATAATTCCTCAATAATTCTGGTTAGATCACATAAATAATTTAACCATTTAAGGAGACCATGGATCCTAAGTGAAAGAATTTTCTGTGGTTTACATTATTGGAGACACACAGTACTAGAAATTTAGGCTATATCCACGGTTTGGAACTGCGGATATAAGTTCAAAAACTGTGGATATAGGTTATAGCTATGGTTCAATGGACCCTGGATATCGGGATTTAGCCATGGTTTGAAACCGTGGGTATCACCCATTCCATTTAATAAAAAAACTACCTGTAACACCCCGAGCTTCCATGATACGCTTCTCATTCAATAATGCAATAGCTAGCATTGTACGCAACTTCGAGTTCTAAAACACTGTGACTAATCAAAGTAGTCGTTATGAATAGTAATAACCACTTTTTAAATTTATAGAAATTTTATATTCCAAAATGGAATTCATTTTTGTATTCCTAATATTGAAATTAGCCTATGTTGAATTTTTGTAATTTTCTGAGAACTTCCAAATTTTTATGAATAGTGAAAAATACTTAAAACAACTTTTTTATTCAAAATAATTTATAGGGATAAGTTATACTATTGAGTGGTTTTAAAGTATAATTAGAATATATTTTTACCATTTTATCCAATGGTGTTCATTAGAATTAATTTAACATTGAAATTGGACATAAACAGTTGCCAATCTTTTGATATAAATTATTTCTTAAAAACACGCTATTTGTTGTGACAGCTGGAATTAATCATAAAATTAATTAATGCAACTTATATGTTTGGAATTTTTTAAAATAGACATCATTTTTTAATTCGGAATATCAATTATAGCTTAGGGTGAAATTTTGGCATTGTTCTGAAAAACTCCAATTTTTGATGAATAGTGAAACCACTAAGTGGTAGTTAAATAACTGATTTTTCGTTTAAATGAAATTTTACCACTAATGTGATTTGATTTTCGAAAATCCAACATACATGGTTGTAATTAAAAAGTAAAATGTGGTTTAATGGGATTAAAATAATTTTTTGGTGAATAGTAACTTTAAAGTTATTAATCGCGATTAGAGGTAATTAGTGCAGTTTAAGGTAAAAATAATGTTTTAATAATATGAGATGAGCTTGACACATGTCCTAACCTCATTGGATGTGCCATGGCCGACCAAGAAAATCCATGGGTCAACTTGGGGACCCCATGGAGCCACATTAGTTGGAAAATGACATAAATACCTTTTATTTAATGTTAAAGAAAAAAATGACCGAAACATGAAATGTTTTACTAAAACAATTTTTACATGGAGTTATAAAAGTCATATTTTTGACTATAAATATTCATTGGAAAGATAAAAAGCTTTCCTACCTAATAGTATTTTTTTATAATTTTTAGACATTAAATAAATTAAATTATTTATGACATCATGATGATGCAGCGATGACCTCGTTATTTAACGATTTAAATAAAATAAAGAGATAATGTGAAATCCAAGGAATAAACTTGTCAAAAACCTATTGTATGAATATATTTGGAACCCTTATCACCTTATCCTTGAATTATATAAGTGTGGGACCTCTAAAATCCGAAACTCATTTTATAATAAATTGACTTTTCTTTACTTTCCAAGAGTGCCCCTCCTCTCCACTTATAAAAGGCCCCCACCTCTACCACCTCATTCACACATTCAAGCCATTTGGCTCTGCCAAACTCGGCCAAAATACTCTACCAACTTCCCCCTCTTACTTCTAGAAGCCTCACTTTGGGCATAACTCTTCCCAAGGAAGCCTTTGGCACAAATCAAAAAGAGTTACCCGATTTTAAGGTAATGTCTTCTCTAATGTTGTTTTGTTTTATTTTTCTTCTCCAACCCACTAAAAACTTTTTATTCATTTCATTTGTAACAACACAAGTATCCTCAATATACTAGGATGTTTTTATAAGAAGTATTCTAGCTACACATACACACACCTACATCTAATGGTTAAAGAACATACTGTTTCTGTGGATGGTGAATTTTTGCCTCACGAAACGATGATTGTTCAATACTCATATAACACCTCAAATGGTGTCCATTATGATGAAACTATTTTTATATATGATATATATTATGTTTTTGTTTTCCTTATCATTTTTTATTTTTAATATATGGCATACCTTTATGGTTTCCATTATGGGTAAATGCGATATTTTCATTTTAGGAAGTGCGGACTACCGCCCCCTCAATGTGATTTGAATCGTTAATACCATATGTGGGATGTATAAAGGATGGAGTAAATGGTATTATATGATATATTATAATGTAATTATATTATACATTTATATAATTATGATTTCATTAAATACTAAATAGAAATGAAAGTAGCGTTCATGCGTACGTACGGCTTACCGTCTCCATGAACGGTGCATTTCATTTCTTACCTCTAAATGTTATGTAATATTATGAATGAATGTATATACTGGATATATATGATATATATGATATCTGAATCATGAATATAATTCTGGTTATAATGGATATTTCACCACCTGAACAACATGTAATTATAAGAAGTTTATTGTTGACTCAAGTCCCAAAGATCTACAAAACGACCGTTATTAACTTAAATAATTACATAGTGTTCATAACATTGTAATAAGTGATATAAAAAGGATAATGAAATTTAAAATGGTTCTTAATAAGGTAGATATTAACTCTAGTTTATTATTCAGGAGGTTAAAGAACGGTTGAGTCAAGTCGGACACGAGGTAAGGGAATTTCTTAACCCAACATCCATTCTTTGGGTTAATCTCCTACTTTCAAATTATGTCATGATATTATTATGTCTTATTTTTTATTTTTACTTTCTTTATGTGTACCTATAGTGAATACACATAATAGATCTATTTTATTATAAAAATTTTCTTTTATGGGACTACGTCTCAATCTCCTTTCATTGAGGCATATTTTGTTTTTTACACTACCTTATTTTATATGGTGTATAAACCCGTTTGACTTTTACGTTTATTCAGAAGGAATCTTTTTATATGAAGCGTCTTACTAAATGACAAAAAGGGAATGTTTTTCTTTCCGTACATATGCGGCGACAACAACTTCTCCGCCGCCATGACCATTATTTGAGTTTCTGCTTCCTCTACAAGCCATCACTTTTTTTAATGAAAAATAAATACAAAGTTTTAACTTGCTTTTATTTTGGTATTGAAAATGGTTTTGAAAGCGTTTTGATTATATCACTGTGTTTTATTGACATATTGTGATTGAAATGTGGAAATGTTATGTTTCCTTTACGCATGTTTTATGTGATACGATTATGTTATGGTTTATGATATGTTTAAACCTATTCATATGAGGAATGCATTGGACATAATAAGTGACGGGTGGAGCCCGCTATAGCTCCTCAATGCATCGGCAGGTCTCATGAGACAAACTAGTGTCTTGGAACGAGGCCTTGACAAAATCTTATTTGTGGTCTTGGCACAAGGCCTTGGCTACGTGGTTATGATAGTCTGGAATTATGCATTCCATCATTATGAAAGTGGTTATTGATATTGCATGTGATTATTAGACCAGTAGAATATCCATGTGAATAAGTAAATGGCATTATTTCATTTTACTTTTTCCATATTATGTTGAAGTTCATGTTTAAAAGGCTTTTGTTTTAGTTATACATTGCCTTAAATGTTAATGTTTATTTATGAAGGCTTCTGCAATATTGTTATCCTTACTGTGCATCTGAGCTCACCCCTTTCAATGTTTTAATATTTTCTAGGATGTGAAGAAGTATTTTATGAATGACCTGCAGGGATTGTCAGAAGGGGATATGAGTGTGTTCTATGGAGACTTTGTTATTGTAGTTTTTCACTTTATGATGTAATGTAACGTTTATGAATGTATCTAGTGTTTCCAAGGCTACTAAACTAATCGGTCTTTCGAGACTTGATCTTTTGTGATCATGCCAATGTTACAAAGTAATGCACGGACTCCGGGTAGCTGGGGTCGGGGCGTTACAGTTGGTATCAGAGGCAGTTTAGTACTAACCTTGGAAGCTAGATTTAGATAAACTCTTATTAGAGCACATAGTCCGAAGATATACTTTAAGGATTAGTATAGAAGAACTTCCAAGAATTTTGGTATTATAGAGATTTTGTGAGTTTTCCGAGCAATACATCCCTATCTGGATATTAGACAGTAGAGGCGGCTCTGGCACATATGGACCTAGGGGTAAAACCCGAAAACACCGCTTTGAGCTAGACTCGAACGGGAACTGGTGCACGACAACGGGCCTTGATCTACTCTTGGTTATGACACCCCCAGGGGATATGCATAGGATAATTCTCATTTTCTTTACAAACCACTATGAAGGGTTATGATTATATACTTCCTAAAACAAAACATTCCTTTTTATGATTATGGATTATATCCATCAATAGTTCAATTTATGTAAAGTATTTTAAAAATATGGAATTATGTATTTTAATTCATAAACTAATCTAGTTTATTCCATTGTTTAGAAATGTTTCCTAGTGGAAGGAATGGAAATTGTATCAATGCACGCACTTCGTGTAGGGATTTCCCTCCTGCTCAAGATAATTATTGTGGATCTGGAGATACAACTGGTGCTGATCAACTTATTACCATACTGGGACAACTCACTCATGTTATGAATAATAACCTTACTCGTTTGGAGAACCCTGATCTGCAACATGGAGGATCAATGTTAGACCGCTTCATGAGGTAACAACCACCAACATTTAATGGGGGTAAAAATCCGTTAGTAGCTGAGCAATGTATAAACTCCTTAGAGAAAATATTCCATGCCTTGGGGAGTAGCGAAAGGGAGAAGGTTATCATGGCAGTTTACCGCCTCACTGGAGATGCCGATCAATGGTGGTCGCTGATTCAAAACACAATGGAAGATGATGATGTATCGAATATGGATTTGAGGGAGTTCAAATAGCTTTTATTAGAAAAATACTTTCCTCGTGACCATCGAGCTGATATGGAAAAGAAATTTCTAAGTCTGAGGCAGAAGGAGGATGAGAATGTCGCAATGTATGAGGCTAACTTTACAAGGTTAGCGAGGCATGCTGAAGATTATATATGTAACCCAAGAAGTAATATTGATTGTTTCTTTGATGGGTTAAAACCATTTCTCCGTCGAGCTTTAGTATCACAATCCTTCTCATCGTATGAAGATATTCTCTCGTGTTCTATCAGGACAGAAAAGGAATTCTCTAAGTCTTATGAAAACAATGTAAAGCAAGAGAAGAAGAGAATGGTGGAACAAGATATAGATAAAGGGAAAAATGGAAAGAAGGATTTTCCATTATGTGATAATTTTGGGAAGAATCACCCTGGTACTTGCCTAAAAAGAATGGGAGTTTGTTATAAATGTGGAGAAAAAGGTCACCAGGCGCGTGATTGCAAGGGAAAGAAAGAGGCTATCAATGTTGAATGCTACAATTATAGAAAAATGGGGCATTATTCAAATGAATGTCCTAAGCGTCAAGGAAACATACCTCAGGAAAGGCTAAGGGATCAAGGCCAATCTTATGCTGTGACTACAGTTGAAGCGGAATAATTAATGTATTGGTGCTTTTGGACTCATGGATTATATTCGGGTTATAAGGATAATGTGATATATATATATATATAAGGATTGTACTGCAGTACTTGTTGTTTTCATTAATGTTTTAATATGATGAAGGTAATCATATTTTTAGTATGTTACAATAAGAGAAACTTTACCGTGTTTGAGGAATCTGATGATACAATTGATTTTGGAATTTAGAGACCTTTTAGAGAAAGTCTGGACGGAGGTATGTTGGATAACTATAAAGGTTGGAATGGATTAAGTTGATCATTGGATAGTATTGTTTATGGTTAAAAAATTTATGAAGATTATTTTTGGAATATTATAATACTATAGTTTTAGGAAAAGGACAACCTGCAGGGTGGGGCATAACCCGTCGCGTCGGACAAAGCTACAGGAATCGAACCCACAACCATAGTGCGACATGCCTTTATTTCCTACCACTATTCTACAGGAAGTTCCTGGTTGTAACAAAATAATTTTACTAATCTAAATGGTATGTGTTAACATTTGGAACCTTATTCAATTAGGATAAGTATAATATTTTTGAGTTCTATTATCTTTTTTAGTGAAAGATGAGTTGAAGGTTGAAACTCTGATTGTCAAGCGTAAATATATATATACCTATCTCTTAATCAATGAATAAATTAATTCTTAAACTTTAGTAAAGGGATATTGAAACAAAAAAACGTGTTATCCTAATACCTTATGTCTTGTTGAACTGATGATATTTTAAATCAACATAGATTGAAGGCTTTGAGGCCCTCAATTTGACAGTTGATTGTGATTGATGACCTCAATAACTCCCTACAAATATTTACGTTTTTCCTCCAATTATATGTCTCTAATTTCCACTAATGTTCTCCTAATTGAGATCATAATTGGGTGGTGACTTTTTCATTTCCCTTTCCCTCTTATTATGGCTAAATTTTTTAATCTTATTTCCGATGTGGGTTTTCCACAATGTTATTTTCTCTTTTCAACCTTTTATTTTCAAATAAAAAAAAATTAAAATTGCGAGGATGCAATTTATTGATGGAGGGGAGAATGAAACAACCTGAGCTTCCACGATACGCTTCTCATTCAATAATGAAATAGCTGGCATTGTACGCAACTTCGAGTTCTAAAACACCGCGACTAATCAAAGTAGCTGTTATGAATAGTAATAACAACTTTTTAAATTTATAGAAATTTTATATTTCAAAATGGACTTCATTTTTGTATTCCTAATATTGAAATTAGCCTATGTTGAATTTTTGTAATTTTCTGAGAACTTCCAAATTTTTATGAATAGTGAAAAATACTTAAAAAAACATTTTTAATCAAAATAATTTATAGTGATAAGTTATACTATTGAGTGGTTTTAAAGTATAATTAGAATATATTTTTACCATTTTATCCAATGGTGTTCATTAGAATTAATTTAACATTGAAATTGGACATAAACAATTGCCAATCTTTTGATATAAATTGTTTCTTAAAAACACGCTATTTGTTGTGACAGCGAGAATTAATCATAAAATTAATTAATGCAACTTATATGTTTGGAATTTTTTAAAATAGACATCATTTTTGAATTCAGAATATCAATTATATCTTAGGGTGAAATTTTGGCATTATTCTGAAAAACTCCAATTTTTGATGAATAGTGAAACCACTAAGTGGTAGTTAAATAACCGATTTTTAGTTTAAATGAAATATTAGCACTTATGTGATTTGATTTTAAAAAATCCAAAATACATGGTTGTCATTAGGAAGTAAAATGTGGTTCAATGGGATTAAAATAATTTTTTGGTGAATAGTAACTTTTAAGTTCTTAATCGCGATTAGAGGTAATTAGTGTAGTTTAAGGTAAAAATAATGTTTTAATAATATGAGATGAGCTTGACACATGTCCTACCCTCATTGGATGTTTCATGGCCGACCAGGACAATCCATGGGTCAAATTGGGGACCCCATGGAGCCACTTTAGTTGGAAAATGACATAAATACCTTTTATTTAATGTTAAAGAAAAAAATGACACAAACATGAAATGTTTTACTAAAACAATTTTTACATGGAGTTATACAAGTCATATTTTTGACTATAAATAGTAATTGGAAAGATAAAAAGATTTTCTACCTCATAGTATTTTTTTTATAATTTTTAGACATTAAATAAAATAAATTACTTATGACATCATGATGATGCAGCGATGACCTCATTATTTAACGATTTAAATAAAATAAACAGATAATGTGAAATCCAAGGCTTAAACTTGTCAAAAACCTATTGGATGAGTAGATTTCGAACCCTTATCACCTTATCCTCGAATTATATAATTGTGGGACCTCTAAAATCCGAAACTCATTTTATAATAAAGTGACTTTTCTTTACTTTCCAAGAGTGCCCCTCCTCTCCACTTATAAAAGGGCCCCACCTCTACCACCTCATTGACACATTAAAGCCATTTGGCTCGGCCAAACTCTACCCAAATACTTTCCCAACTTCCCCCTCTTACTACTAGAAGCCTCACTTTGGGCAGAACTCTTCCCAAGGAAGCCTTTGGCACAAATCAAAAAGATTTACCCGATTTTAAGGTAATGTCTTCTCTAATGTTGTTTTGTTTTATTTTTCTTCTCCAACCCCCTAAACACTTTTTATTCATTTAATTTGTAACTACACCAGTATCCTCAATATACTAGGATGTTGTTATATGAATTATTAGAGCTACACTTAAACACACCTACATCTAATGGTTAAAGAACATACTGTTTCTGTGGATGGAGAATTTTTGCCTCACGAAACGATGATTGTTCAACACTCATATAACACCTCTAATGGTGTCTATTATGATGACACTATTTTTATATATGATATATATTATGTTTTTGTTTTCCTTATGATTTTGTATTTTTGATTTATGGCATACCTTTATTGTTTCCATTATTGGTAAACGCGATATTTTCATTTTAGGAAGTGCGGACTATCGCCCCCTCAAAGTGATTTGAATCGTTAATACCATATGTGGGATGTATAAAGGATGGAGTAAATTGTATTATATGCTA
Source organism: Viscum album (assembly GCA_963277665.1). Taxonomy (NCBI): domain Eukaryota; kingdom Viridiplantae; phylum Streptophyta; class Magnoliopsida; order Santalales; family Viscaceae; genus Viscum; species Viscum album. The sequence goes on from OY728137.1 coordinate 1,937,906,211, forward strand.
TATTATACTGGAATAATATTATACATTTATATCATTATGATTTCATTAAATACTAAATAGAAATGAAAGTAGCGTTCATGCGTACGTACGGCTTACCGTCTCCATGAACGGTGCATTTCATTTCTTACCTCTAAATGTTAGATAATATTATGAATGAATGTATATACTGGATATATATGATATATATGATATATAAATCATGAATATAATTCTGGATATAATGTATATTTCCCCACATGAACAACTGGTAATTATAATAAGTTTATTGTTGACTCGAGTCCCAAAGATCGACAAAACGACCGTTATTAACTTAAATAATTACATAATGTTCATAACATTGAAATAAGTGATATAAAAAGGATAATGAAATTGAAAATGGTTCTTATTAAGGTAGATATTAACTCTAGTTTATTATTCAGGAGGTTAAAGAATGGTTGAGTCAAGTCGGACACAAGGTAAGGGAATTTCATAACCCAACTTCCATTCTTTGGGTTAATCTCCTACTTTCAAATTATGTAATGATGTTATTATGTCTTATTTTGTATTTTTACTTTATTTATGTGTACCTATAGTGAATACACATAATAGATCTATTTTATTTTAGAAATTTTATTTTATGGGACTTCATCTCAATCTCCTTTCATTGAGGCATATTTTGTTTTTTTACACAAACTTCTTTTATATGGTGTATAAACCCGTTTGACTTTTACGTTTATTCAAAAGGAATATTTTTATACGAAGCATTTTACTAAATGAAAAAAAGGGAATGTTTTCATTTCCGTACATATGCGGCAACAACAACTTCTCCACCGCCGTGACCATTATTTGAGTTTCAGCTTCCTCTACAAGCCATCATTTTTTTAATGAAAAATAAATACAAAGTTTTAACTTGCTTCTATTTTGGTATTGAAAATGGTTTTGAAAGAGTGTTGATTATATCAATGTGTTGTATTGAAATCTTGTGATTGAAATGTGGAAATGTTATGTTTCCTTTACGCATGTTTTATGTGATACGATTATGTTATGGTTTATGATATGTTTAAACCTATTCATATGAGGAATGCATTGGACTTAATAAGTGACGGGTGGAGCCCGATATAGCTCCTCGATGCACCGGCAGGTCTCATTAGACAAACTAGTGTCTTGGCACAAGGCCTTGACAAAATCTTATTTGTGGTCTTGGCACGAGGCCTTGGCTACGTGGTTATGACAGTCTGGCATTATGCATTCCATCATTATGAAAGTGGTTATTGATATTGCATGTGATTATTCGACCAGTAGAATATCCATGTGAATAAGTAAATGGCATTATTTCATTTTACTTTTTCCATATTATGTTGAAGGTCATGTTTCAAAGGATTTTGTTTTAGTTATACATTGCCTTAAATGTTAATGTTTATTTATGAAATCTTCCGCAATATTGTTATCCTTATTGAGCATCTGAGCTCACCCCTTTCAATGTTTTAATATTTTCCAGGATGTGAAGAAGTATTAATGAATGACCTGCAGGGATTGTCATAAGAGGATATGAGTGTGGTCTATGGAGAATTTTTTATTGTAGTTTTTCACTTTATGATGTAATGTAATGTTTATGAATGTATCTAGTGTTTCTAAGGCTACTAAACTAATCAGTCTTTCGAGACTTGATCTTTTGTGATCATGGCAATGTTACGAAATAATGCACCGACTCCGGGTAGCTGGGGTCGGGGCGTTACAGTACCCCATCCCACCCCTGGATGGACCCCCCTTGCACCCTAGACAGAGCCCCCTGCACACCCCCTTCACCCCTGGAGAGACCCCCCTTGCACCCCGTCAAACCCCCCTTGCACCCCTGGACAGACCCCCTTGCACACCTGGACGGACACCCTTGCACAATGGATAGACCCCACCATTGCTCCCATGACATACCCCACGCATGCACCAAGGAAAAACCCCCTGTCACACTGGAAAGACACCCCTTGCACCTTGGAAAGACCCCACATGCACCCCTGGACAGACCCCCCCCCCCCCATTCCACTCCAGGACATACCCCCTTGCATGCCTGGATAGACCCCCCCTTGCACACCAGGACAGACCCAGTTTTCACCATGGATAGAGCCCACTTGCACCCCAAGACGTACCCCCTTGCACCCATGGAAAGACCCCCTTTCACCCTTGGACTGGCCCCCGTTGTACCCCTGTAGACCCCCCCTTGCACTCCTGCTAACCCCCCCCCCCCCCCCGGTTGCACCTCTAGACATACACCCCTTACACCCTGGACACTCCCCCTTGCACCCCTACAGACCCCCATCCCTCTAGAACCCTCTCCCATTGCACCCAGTGACCCTCTTGCACCCTCCCCCTTGCACCCCTCCCCTCTACCCTGCAGATCCCCCCTCCCCACGACCCTGCAAACACGCAACCCCCCCCCCCCCCCCCCACATGCCCCGAGTGCTCCCCTCCCCACTACCCTACAGACCCCCTCCTGCACCCTACCCCTATTGCACCCCTCCTAATTTCCCGGAAGACCCCCCCCCCCACCCTCTTGCACCCCTCCTCTATGCCCTGCAGACCCCACCTGCACCCTCCCCCAACCCTCCTCCTAACTTCCCGGAAGACACCCCCTGCCCTCCTACACCCTCCCCCTACCCTCCTGCACCCTCCCGCTTGCACCCCCCACTACCATGCAGGCCCCCACCATCCTGAACCCCCATTATGGCCTAGAGACTCCCATGCAACCTCCCCCCTGTCTCCCCCCCACTCCCTGCAAACAACCCCTTCCCTATTACACCCTCCCCATACCCACTTGATCCCTCCCCCTGGCCTCCTGCACCATACCCCCTGCCAGTTCCCCCCCCCCCATGACTCACAGACCCTCCCCAGTTACACCTCTCCCCAATTCCCTACTGACCCCCATAACACCCCTCCCTGGCCCTCCTACACCCCCTTCCCTACTGCACCCTCCCCTGCCCTCCTCCCCACTTCCTTGTAGACCCCCTACCTTCTTGCACCATCCTCATGCCAGTTTTCCACCCCTGCCAATTCCCTCCCCCCCCCCGTCCTCTTACACCCTCCCCCTACATGTTTTCTCTCCCCTACCCCCTGCACCTTCCCCACTACCCTGCATACCCCCTTCCCTCCTGCACCCTCCCCCATTAATTTTTTTCATCCCACTGCACTCCTTCACCCCCTTCCGGTTTTCCCTCACCCCTACATGTTTTCCCTCTCACCACTTCCCCACCGCCTTCCACCCCTGGAGAGACCCCCCTTGCACCCGTGCAGACCCCCCATGCACCCCTCCACATTGCCCTGTAGACCCCCCTGCCGTCCTGCACCATCCCCCCCTACCCTCCTACACCCCCTTCCCTTATGCACCCTCCCCCATGCTAGTTCCCCCCCCCCCACTACCCCCTCGCCCCACCCCCTTGCACCCCCCAGATAGAAGATTAATCCAAAATTCTAGTAGAATATATATAATTAACTAAACAGAAGATAAATCCAAAATACCAATACAATATATATTATCAACAGAACTGTATATAATATATTCATGACACAACAGAAGCAAATATATACCCCATGAGATAAGTATAAGTAAAACACGAGATATATATGAAAATTCTACAGAACTTGAACTATTGAGAAGATCATTCTCATTTCACTAACTATTAGATAACTCTTTATCTGTATTGTTGAACACTACTATCACAAATCCACATGCCCCATAATGAATCTCCTATAATCCCCAATCATTTTCTCTGAACAACCCATCTTAACTTTATGTCTACCCAAGCCATCTCCAAACCCATGAATCATCTACTCAATCACAACACATGTGGGCATAATTCTTATACATGGTTGAGTATAAATGTACCCAATACTATTCCTTAAAACCAAAAGGTAACATAAACTGACAAGTTACCTCAAATATCTTAGTACTATATAGTGTTTGAGAGAAAGAAAAGAAGGAATAATCCATACATTCTGAATTACTAAAAGTATTAGGGACACAAAGAAGTCATGATTATCTCAACTCTAATCCTTTACTATCAAAACAATTGATAAAACAGAAATTCTCAAAACACTATATATTCCCCCCACCCGGACATGACCCCCCCCCCCCCCCTTCAACACCCCTTCCCCCATGAAAATCTCCATATCCACTCCCCCTAGACACCCCCCCCCCATCGCACAGCCCCCCCTGCACACCCCCCACCCCCAGACAGAGCCCCCCAGACAGATCCCCCCGAACCGAACAGGACCCCCCCTACCCAGATAGGACACATGACCCTTGCATATATCCACAAAAAAACTAATCAACTCCACTCCACGTCAAGATCAAAATCCAGCATAAAACAAAAACCCATCATGTTCATCAAGATAGAAGAATTATAAATTCCTCTACAACCAACTACATTAATAGGTGATCCTTTAATAGAGAAACTAATAGACAACAACATAGATTAAATAAGGTGGAAAACAACCACTATTATCATGTTTAATATGTTGTGAAAACTACAAAATTATAGTTGATAGAAAAAGGAGACATTGTACATGCTTTAGGTAATTATACATATTTTCCAAAGATTATATCATCTTAAAAAATGAAGAAAAATGGATTCTTGAAGCTACTGCATTGAACATCCAACAATTATATGACATAAATTACTATAGAGATATTTAGGGAGCTTCCAAATATGTATTTGAAGCATGAAAAAATAATAGGGACCATCCTCAATCAGGAATGTTCTTAAATACTATGATTACTGTACCCCTTCAATTCGGAAATACCATAATCTACCAAATAACTAGTCAATTGAAAAATAAATATTATAATAATACATGAATGATTGAATAAAGGTACAAAAAAAGGCATAATCACTTTCATAACATTATTTGGTTCCACATGTAGATGTAATGAAAATAGATGACACAAGATCTCATCCAGCCTTTTAGAAAATTGGATCATTAGCATGAATGATGAACCATCATTATCATCTTCCAATAAAGCTATCTAAAAAAATTCCCAAATGAAACAAAATTTTTCTTCTCAATGTAAAATTATGTATATCATTTTAGATTATGAATTCTAGTTGTTACATTGGAAATTATGTACCCACTCAATTTCATGGTTGACAATGTTTAATGAGTATCATTATAATCCATACAAAGCAAGGCATAAGATAATGAATTTTTCAAGAGATGAATGTATGCAATAATAATAGAATATTCATCTATTTTTTCATAAGATTTAGACAAGGAAGTGAATAAATGTGATCTACCAGAAAAGGCCACTTATTTTACTTTAGTTTTCAACTAGTGAGTGGTTGTAATCTGTGAGAATCTAAATGGCTCCGAATTCCACCGTATGGTTGTAAAATAACATGAAAAACTCATTTAACTCTTCGATAATTAAATATTGACGAATTATTAATAACCAAATCAAGATCCATATGGAAGCCAGATGCCAAAATTGGATGAACCAGAAAGGGCTTCACATGGAAAAATATTGAAAAAAAACAAGAAGTGTTATAGAACATTCTCATAATGTACTGAAGATTAAAGAAACATACCTAGAGAAAAGGAGAATGGGATAATACATTCAAGATATTTATTAATTTAGAGAAAAAAAATTAATAATGTTCTATATTTTTATACTCCAATAAATTCGACCATCTTGAGCATGAATTTCAAAATATGATCGCATGGCTTGCCGCTAATGCTGTATGCATAGAACCAAACCAGCACAAAAAATGTTGCAGCCCCAATGGTGAAAAAAGAAATAACTCATGGGATCTAGAGGCATAATAAATAATTTTAATAAAGGGGGTGACAAAAATGAACAATAAATCTAATAAAAAAGTAGCAATAGTAGTCTTCCCAAAAGTAGTCTCTATAATAGTGCGTCCACTATATAATTGGATAATGTTGGGGGAATTTAATTCAATTCTTAGTCTTGATGAAATAATGGTATATAATATTTTTCATGTCATAACCATAGACTTTTAGAGATTAATTGATTTTGGACTCTTTTATGAAATTTCTTCTTACAGAGCTGAGTTCACCTGGACCAGATACAATGTTAATAGAAGGCAGTTTAGTAGGATTGATAAGGCCATTGTTTCCCTTAATGGACTTGCTATGTATTTTATCTTATCCTGTAAATCTCTCCATAATATTTACTCAGATCACCACACACTTCTATAGTGTTTATCCACTAATGAAATGATACATCCTATCCCTTTTAAATTCTATAATGCTCACTCCATTTTAAGTAATGTAGTGAAATTGTATAATAGAAATGGATGAGAAGATTTGAAGGAAATGATTTCAAAAGGCGGGTGTTAATGCTTAAATCTACTAAATATTATCTCAAAGGATGGACCGGGAATAGAATCACAAATTTGAAAGAGGAAATCAAGTAATTTGTGGATGATATTTTGAACTTTTAGAATAGTTCAACTAACCATGATACCCCCTCATCTGATGATTTACTGCTGAAATTTGAGATTCACGAGCTCATTCTTACACTTAAGAGGATTCTTATAAAGTATATTAAATTAATATTGTTCAAATAGGGTGATAGAAACACTATATTTTTGCACATCATGAATAAAAAAAATATTGAATATAAAAAAGTTAACCATCATTAAGGTGATTATAGAGACTCTTAATAACAAGGGGAGTCTATCCAATGCCTTGTTCAGTCACTTTAAACCTCTATTTAATATTGCAATTATGGAGTATGAATTCCATTCTCACTGCCTTACCTGCTAATGATGAAATTAAATAGGCACTTTTAACTAAAAGTAAGGATAATGCAACAGAACTGGATAAATTACCTAATCACTTCATAATTCAATTTTGGGATGTCAATCATTTGGAACTTGTACAGGTTGTTGAAGAATTTTTTAGAATTAAATTTCTTAATTTAGGTAACAACTCTCAATTAAAAACCATCATTCCCATGGATGAACATTCCCTTGATGTTGGAAACTATAAGCCTATAATAGTGAAAAATAATTTTCATAATCTCATCAGTAAGGTGACAATTATAAGTTTGGGGGATATTGTAAGTTCCATTGTTTCTCTAAATTAGTTGGTTCTTATACATGGAAGTGAAGGATTTTTTACATACTAACTCTAAATGTGTGAATATATTATAGAGGGGATCCGAGCCTAGAAATATTGATTTAAATATTTTCATCTCTAAAGCTCTTAACACTCTTAGATAGGATTTAACTTTTTATGTGCTTGACATTTTTGGCTTCTCAATCAGATTTATTAAGCTTATTCAAGTTCATATCTGCAGATCCTGACTCTCTTTCATTATTAGTGGGTCTCGCAAAAGATGCTTCGGTCATACTTGATGGGTGATACAGGGGGATCCTCCATCACCTTTTTTATTTGGAATTATCAGAGATTAACATATAAAATTCCTCTTAAAAGCTACATATTATGGGGATTTATCAATAGTTAAGGCCACTGGAAATATAATATCATACACCCATATGTTTTATGTTGATGAAACTATCAATTTTTAATATAATGAAAGGTCACTTTCTTTCATCAAGGGAGTTTTTGAGAATTTTGAATCTGTCTCAAGACAAATCATTAGTTGGAGTAATTCTATTATTTATTATAATAAGGAAATTCATGATTCCATGATGAATCAAATTGCTAAATTATTTGGTTTTATATTTCGAAAAATTCCTTTCAATTATCTTGATTAAAATGTATATAAAGAACTTCATCTTTTCATTAAAATTTATTTTAATATAGATGATAAGAAAAAACATCATTCTTATGGATGATCAAATTTCTAAATTTGATCTTCATATTACCTCAAATTTCTTGATCTATATGAAGCCATAGGATGATTTTGACCAATTTTTTCTCAAATGTATCATATGAAATGATGATGTCCCGGAAATGGATGAATTCAATAAGATGAGGTCTGGTGAATTGAAATGTTCTTCACCTCCATATATTCCAACCAACATCATATCCCTTCCCATATATTATCCCATTATCACTAAAAACTCAAAAAGTTAATTAACCTAAATCTGGAAGGTGAGGGGGGAGGTGAAAGATACGGCAAGAACACATTTTTCATGTATCATTATGTGTTAAAATAAAATATATGACGTCACATTTAAATTGAGTTTGGTAAAACATATTGAAATGCACTTCCATCACTTATCACCTATGATACATGCTTCTGTATAAGTATTCCCATATTACTAATTGAAAAATATTTTTGTATCTCTTATTTAAGGGTCTGTTAGAGAATAAATCTGAAACTATTTACAACACTAATTTCTTGTGATTAACAGTTTGATAAATAGAACAAACACTGATTTATTTAAACTACTTACCACAAGTGGTGTTGTGTAATTAGTCTATCACAATGTATTAACTAAGCATACAAGATATACCCTTCTTCGTGAATAAAACACCATATAGAAGGGATAATGATGATACCCACCATACAGTTGACTAAAATTCAAGGACAGGGTTAAGTGATACTTTAATATGTTTATATAACCTAAAACACGCCCCAAAGAATCATACAATGGGATAGATTTATTATTTTATGGTGTAGTGAAGATATCTTGTTCAAATACAGATCAAAGGTGAGAATCCAATGCTTTCCTTAAATTATTTGATCTTAAGGCAATTGCAAGTTTAGGGATTATATCTATACTCTCCAGTAATAATTACATCATAAACATTTCTTACATGGATAAATCTCATGAACCTATCTCTCGGATGCTCTCTCCCTCTTCCATATGATGGTAATGGTGCAAATAAAGGCCAACTCCTTGAATCCTTTAGCATCCAGAGACCCGGAAATTTAGAAGACAATGAGCATAAAATTGTATGTTCATCAGGACATAAGTGAATGTTCCCATAGATACCATTCACAACAATAAAATAAAATGAATTGTAGATAATTTTTATGAGATAAAAATTTGGACCCATGATAATCAGAATCAGTGAGTACGTATCACATTGATTAATTAATGAATAATGAATCATGTTCATGGGTCTGAAATCAGAATAGATAATTGTCATAATTTCTATGATGAGCTACTGCAAGAAAAAGGTATTGATATCTGTGATGAGTAATACACGAAAATAGGGGAATTCACTAACATAAGTGTTTTTTGTTGGCGAAAAATACGCTTAGTGTATAAATATAGTGATATGATAATTAACCAATCTAAACAAAAATTGAAATAATATTTTTCTCCTCAATATGTATACATATAAAATTAATGGAATTATTGACCTATGTGTAAAGAAAATACAAAATGGTTTAATTCAGAAGACATACCCATTCAAACCCTAGGTATTAAATAGTAGTATGAGTAACACTGGAAAAGAAATACCTATACAGTAAAACATGGACATAGTTATTCATATGAAATTAATTTATTTTTATCAATTGAAAAGTTTTTAGTAGAGGTAAGAAGAATGAAAATCACCATTGACTGCAGAGGTATGGACGAACGATCCCTAGAGATAGTATGAATTACCTCGTAAAGTAGCTATCATGAATGAGTAACCACATTAATCTTCAGTTAAATTATAGGGGTCAACTCGCATGGATCCTGCTCGTAGAAGGTGTTGGTTCAGCCGACACATCGATCAGATGAGGAATGTCAGACGAAGGTAGTGGAGGAGAGGGACATAAAATGAATGGGATGGGAGGGATCATGCGAGGGATGGAGGAACCAAATAGAGAATCTGACGAGGATTGGCCGAAGGAGAATCAATCATTCGTCGACATGGGAGGAGGGTTTTGAGGGTGGGAGATGAGTCGTGATGAGGGAGGGGATTGCAGGTGGGAGATGAGTTGAGTCATGATGAGGGAGGGGATTTCGGGTGGGAGATAATTCACGTCAAGGGAGATGAGTGGAGATGAGTCTTGACGAGGGAGAAGAGTCGCGATGAGGAAGGAATCACTATTTCCACGTGATTTTTTTATTGTGGATTTATCTATTCTTAAACCATGAATTTCCAATAATCATGGATATATCTTAACCTATAGACATGGCCCAACTAAACCATGGATATAAGGCCGTGTTTACAGGTTATTTTTCTTTAAGTGACAATATGGTACACCATTTTATTATCATTACATCATCATCAAACTACCATATTTTAATTTTGGCACTTAAATATTCTAAATTCATCACATTATTCTAGTAGATATCATATTTTATTCTTCATGAAGTATCCCCTACTAGAACCACTACTCTTCTGGGATTACATGGATTATTTTACACTTTATTTTTGTGAATATTCTATTTTAGTGCCTCCAGACTCTTTATTTCCACATTATTTATTATATACATCAATTTTTTCATATGTAGAATTTTTAAAATTGTGGTTTTAATTCGTTGAAATATTTTGTGTCCCTTTTTCTGTGTTCTACGGTCTTTGTTGTTCTTATTTGGACATAGTCTATACATTATTATAAGAATTTATCTAGTTTAGTTGATAATGGAATGTAGTTATATTCCCTATCCACTATTTACCATAGAAATTTATCCCTTCATATATTTCTACATGTTTATGAATGATTTAATATTTTTATACCATCATGCTAAATTTAAAAGATTTTTTTTAAAACTTAGTCTCAGTTATACATTTTTTTTCATTCGTGAAAATATATATAGAAATAAAAACTATTATTTTGTATTTTACATTTCAATTAGAAAAATAAATTTTATTATATATAGATTGTTACTTCTTTTGTTTTTAAAAAATAGTTAATTTAGATTTAAAATATTTTTATTAGTGTTAAAGTTATCGTACACACCCAAACCACTACTCTTGGGTTCAATGTTGAAAACACTTTCACGAATCCATGGATACGATACAATGTGAGAAAATACTATAATTATTTAACAATATTTCCCCAAGAGGAACATTAAATATTAAAAATAATCATATAATATGATGAAGGAAATTCTTAGTGATTTTAATGACTAAGCACATCTAAAAATTGTTTATAATTAGTTAAAAAAAAATTTATAATTGAGCCACACTAGAATCCCAATTAGATTTATAATATGTAAAAATTAGATTCATTTTCAAGTGAATTTAAAAATATGAAATTGGTGGCCTAAAATGAGCATTAAGGGAAAAACTAACCATCATTTATATAATATATATATATCATAATAATTTGAGAAAACATTCTATGGGGTGAAATTTCATATTAAAAATAACAAGTAATTATATGATTTGTCTCTATTTTAGGAATGAATTGAATGAAACCTGAAATTAAAAACCTTGAACAATTGAGAATGTGTATAGAAACATGATAAATTTTACAAGATCCATATTGAATAATAATTGTCATATAATATATAAATATGACCTACTAATACACATATAGAACCTAAACATTTTGAACCTAGCAAGCCACATTGATCCCACACCCAATCATGTGAGCATAGATAATCTTAATTGGGATCACACAAAATCTTGTAAACCCAAATAATATCCTTCAGGTTCATGCCAAATCTTATAAACCATGTTTATCAACATTAGCTTCATACTCAATATTATGTTCCCAGATCAAATGCATCAGGTTCATGAGAAATCATTCAAACCTAGCTAAACATATCATATTCTTTCCCATTCTTGAGAATCAATATAAAAGACATTTTGTTCAATCTAAAAATTACTTTCTCATTTTTTATAATATATCATCCAATTCATTGGATAGAGATATTAAACCCCATAAATAAATCATACATACATATGTGTGGCACATTAAAAAAATCGTTCACCGTGTCATAATGAACACATGGAAAGAAAGATGAATTTTTTTACATTTCTATATGGTATCAATAGGATTGAAATATGAAAAAGGTAATTATTCCAATATAGTATTTTATATGAGCATTTTATTTTTGATTTATTATAACTAATTTGAAATTAATGAATTACATTATAGATAATGAAAACATAATAATAGAATATGAGGCCCCATGAAACCAACAATTTAAATTTCATGAAATATAAAGAATATTACATTATAATATATTCCAAAAAACTTGTTAGATTAATGTTTTAGATAAATAGGAAAAATCATTACCTACAAAACCCAAGAATTTATTAACTAATGGTAAAATTTCATTCAAAATTAGAAACCTATTAGTACATGACATGTATTTATTATTTCATACAAATTATAATCAGAAGTTACTCATCTATTTACATTATGTCATACATTTCTTCATAACATGGGAAAATTGAAACATGAGAAATTATTGAGATCAAGTACACAACATGTTTAATTTGAAAAGATATACATCGAAGATCATGAATAGAAATAATTTTAAAATATGGGTATAATAAATATATATAAGAAATTCATACCGATAAAACCATAGATCATAAAAAATGTCTCAATACATACAACATGACACACCATAAGAAATATTTCAATAGTATATTGAAAAATAATTCAATAAAAATGATCCATGATAGCATAGCATTCACATATTAATAATCCTAAGACTATGAAACAATAGTAGAATAAGGAAACTACCCCTTCGTGAGTTAGATAGTTTCACCCACACACTGGAGAACTTAATTATGCCATTATATAAATGTCCAATGAGATATATATGTTTAAAAATTTATTATAGGGTGACATAAGATATGTGTCTTTATTAAACAATACTTATGTGTGAAACATGAAATCAATCATTCAATGTTTCATAATGAACCCATAGAATAAAAATAAATTTTCTTTCATAATAAAATTTAATCCGCTAATAAATCATTCAAAATTCCAACAATAATTAAACAATGATGAATCCATGGGAAATAAATTGGTATTAAAATATATGTAGTAATTATCTAAGTAAATACTCTTCTATAAAAATAACAACTCTTGTCGTATTTATAACTTATATATATATTGTAACACCGCAAGCTTCCACGGTACGCTTCTCTTTGAATTATACAATAGCGTGTGTTGTGCGCAACATCGAGTTCTAACACACCGCAACCAATCAAACAAGCTGTTATGAATAGTAATACCCACTTTTTAAAATATTATAAATTTTATCTTAAAAATTGGACTTTGTTTTTGGATTCGGATTAGTGACATTAGCCCAGGATGAGATTTTGGTATTTTTCTGAAAACTTTTAATTTTTTATGAATAGTGAAAATCATGGAGTTATTGGTTAAAACAAACTTTTTTTTAAATAATTATTTAATTTATTTAAATTTATTTTCTGTCAAAATAGATACATAATACCTAGATAAGTTCAATTTATTTCATTGGAGTCATTTTATATTAATATTGGATATATAAAATTTTATTGAACTGTTAACCGTATTTTACCCACCTCATAGGAGATTTTTCAAATTTGCATAAAACAAAATTATACCACTTCTGTGAAAGGAATTTCGAAAATTCTAGAGACATAGTTGATAATAGTAAGTAAAATGTGGTCCAATATGATAAAAATAATTTTTGGTGAATTGTAACTTTTTTACTTTTATTTACCATGATTAAAAGTAAATAGGGTAATTAAGGGTAAAAAATATATTATTATTACCCTAAAACATGTCCTAATTCTATTTGATAAGTGTTATTCGACCATAAACTACCGTAGAAAAAAAATATGATCATTTAGGGCCACCTGGATTAGATTAGGACATTTATTATTATTTTATATATAGAAGAGTTAAAAGAGTTAAAATCAAAGATTAATAACAAAAACATTTTTAATATAGTGTTATACTGAAGATAAATTCGATTATAAATATTCATTAGAATGATAAAGATATTTCCAACATAATGTTGTTTTATTTATAATTAATATTTATAAATAATTTAATTTATTTATGACACAATGATGATGCGGTAGTTACCTTATTAATGATATATTAACACAATTGAAAATTTAAATACCCAAATAAATGTAAATTATGATTTTTGATGGATTACACAAATTTTATAGGTTAATGTGACATGTTATGATTCATTAAATTAACTTTTTTTGAAGTAATCATGCTGTTATGAGTTTTAAAAAAATCAAATAACAAATTGTGTCAAAATTGACATAAAACAGTTTTTAAATCAAATATTATATTATTAATTTATATTCTATTCCTAAAATCTATGGTTCAGACAAATGACATAGATAAGATTATCTATATTAATAATCAACCAATTGTGGTTCTCTTAGCTTGTTATCGTATGTTTATTAACCATATAATATAAAAATATAATTAGACATGGTAAATATCATACTATTTCACTAAGTGATAAATATAATTTATAAGGTTAATATGGTGACCTAAACGTGTCTAAAATCTATTAGTTGAAAGGATTTCTACCCATCCCTACCCTATCCTTGAAATAAGTCACATTGGAGAAATTATAAACTGAATATTAATTTATTATAAAATAATATATTATGATTTTCTTAAGGTGCCTGTGACCCCTCTTATAAAAGGGAACTTCCCCTTTTCTCAAATTCACACCTTCAAAGCCTTTTGGATCGGCCAAACAATGACAATATAACCTCTAAACTTCCCTCAATTCATCCTAGAGTCCTTCCTTTAGTCATAAATCCAACCTATGGATCCCTTTTGATCAAATTGAAATGATGATCCTGAAGAAGAGGTAATGATTTCACCACCCTCTTTCAAGTTGTTTTCTTTTTCGACTTCTTCTTTCATTGTTGTTTCCATTATAAAATAAAAACTGTAGTATCTTATATATACTTTTATGTTATTATAAATTTTTTAAAACCATATTAGTTTTTTTATACCACCCATGAATTAAAAAGTCACCACACATGCGTATGTACGGCTTACCGTCTCCATGACGTGGTGTGGTTTGTTATTAAAACATTTAATCATTTGGATTTGTAAGATAATGAGTATTAATTATGTAAATAATAAATATAACAATATAATTATTCTTTATAAATGATATATCATTCAATTATATAGGATTTTAATATCAAAATAATTATATTACTGCTCGTGTGTACGTACAGACTACCATCTCCATGAATGAAATGAGATTCATTCCCCATCTTATCCATTCAAGAATAATTTCCATTTGATGATAAAAAATAATTTTTTGGACTTTATAGAATTCTGGATATGAATAATATATCCTACCCATAACAAACACGGCTAATTTAACAAAACATATAAAAGAAAAAAAGCAAGATAACACCAGAAACGATGATAATACTAAAATATTAATAACAATGAAATATTAAAAGATCATATATGATATCATATTTATGTATATGATTCTTGAATAATTTAATAACAGTTATTTAACTATTATACAGGTGGTTAAGCTACCCTTGAATAAGGAAAAGTATAAGATAAGGGTTAATTCTACAATCTCTTCATTATCTGAGATTGTTTATAGGTAATTATCTATTGGGACCTATTTATCAACCATATTGATGTTTCTTAAAATTTTATTTCAAAAAATATATAATATTTTATAGACTACGGGTTAAGGTCATTTATAACCTTTTTGGACTATTATAATATGTTTATAAAGGAATCATTTCGTCTTTTCCAAACAAGGTACTTTATATCATTTTCGACAAAATTAATGTAAGAATGTATTTTTTTAACATATATGGATGGTGCATGTATTTCCCACTTTTATGACATCATAAAAGAATCCCTCACAATATTATAAGAATATTTCTAAATTAAATTTTTTCTTGTATAAATATATAAATTTTAAATTATTTCCAAATAGAAATAGATATTCCTCTAAAAAAGGTTTTGATTTCATCTATGTCAGTATCATTTGATGGATTTTAAGCTTAATTGTAGTTGATTTATTGTGATACAAAACATCCATATTGTATTGAAGGATTTGTGATATGTTTTTCTATGGATGTGTTATTTTTACACCATTCATGGTTTATAGATAACGTATTGACATTTCGTATGCTTGTTTTAATATGAATGTTTCTGTTATGTCTAGACCTTTTTATATGACGAATGCATTGGACTTAGTATGTGCTGGGTGGAGCCCGCTATAGCTCCTCAATGCATCGGTAGGTCTCATGAGACAAACTAGTGTCTTGTTACAAGTCCTTGACAAAATATTTTTTGTAGTCTTGGCACAAGGCCTTGACTATGTGGTTATGAAAGTCTGTCATTATGCATTCCATTATTTTGAAAGTGGTTTTTGATATTGCATGTGATTATTTGACTAGTAGAATATCAATGTGAATAAGTAAATTGGATTATTTCATTTTATTTTTTTTCATATTATGATGAATTTCAAATTTAAAAGGCTTTTTTTAGTTATACATTTTCTTAAATGCTTATATTTATTTATGAAAGTGTCTATAATATAGTTATCGTTACGTAGAATCTGTGCTCATCCCTTTCTAGGTTTTATTTTTCCCAGGATGAGAAGAAGTATTTTATGACTGACCTGTAGGGATAGTCCGAGGGGATATGAGTGTGGTCTATGGAGGCTATGGTGTTGTAGTTGTTTCAAATTATTATTTAATGTAAAACTTATAAATGTATCTAGTGTTTCCAAGGATACTAAACTAATCAGTATTTAGAGACTTCATCTTTTTTATCATGACAATGTTATGTAATAATGCACTGACTCTGGGAAACTAGGTTCAGTGTGTTATAGTTGGTATCAAAGGATGTTTAGTACAATCCTTGGAAGCTAGATTTAGATAAACTCTAATTAGAGAACAT
Source organism: Viscum album (assembly GCA_963277665.1). Taxonomy (NCBI): domain Eukaryota; kingdom Viridiplantae; phylum Streptophyta; class Magnoliopsida; order Santalales; family Viscaceae; genus Viscum; species Viscum album. Next base: position 1,937,922,943 of record OY728137.1, read on the forward strand.
ATCCCTAAGATAGACTTTGAGTATTAGTATAGATGAACATCCTAGAATTTTGGTATTGTAGAGATTTTGTGATTTTTCTGAGAAAAACAATCTGTTATGGATACGATCAGGTAGAGGCAGCTCTGGCGCATATATATCTAGGGGTAAAACCTGAAAACACCGCATTTAACTAGACTCGAACGGGAACTGGTGCATGGCAATGGTATTTTCTTCAGTCTTGGTTATAACACTCTGTGTGGATTTACTTAGGATAATTATAATATTCTTTACAAACCATTATGAAGGGGTTATGATTATATTCTTTCTCAAAGATAACATTTTTATGATTATGGATTATATCCATAAATTGTTCAATTTATGTTATGAGTTTTACAATTTTATATTTATGTATTGTGATTCATAAACTAATATACGGTATGCCATTGTTTAGAAATGGATCCTAGTGTAAGGAATGGAAATTGTATCAATGCATGCACTCCTTATAGGGATTTCCCTCCTACTCAAGATAATTATAGTGGAGCTGGTGATAAAACTGGTGCTGATCAACTTATCACCATACTGGGACAACCCACTCAGGTTGTGAATAATAACCTTACCCGTATGGAGCACCCTGATCCAAAACATGGAGGAACAATGTTAGATCGCTTCATGGGGCAAAAAACACCAACATTCAATGGGATAAAAAATACATTGGTATCTGAGCAATGTATAAGTTCCCTGGAGAAAATATTTCAAGTGCTGAAGTAGAGTGAAATTGAAAACGTTGTCACAGCAGTTTATCATCTCACTATTGATGCAGAGCAATTGTGGGAATTAATCCAAAACAAAAAGTAAGATGAAGAAGTATCAAGTTTTGAATAGAGAAATTTTAAAAAGATGTTCTTAGAAAAATACATTCCTCATTACCAGAGAGAGGATATGAAAAGGATATTTCTGAGTCAAAGGAAAAATTAGGATGAAAATGTTGAGAAGTATGATTCTAACATTACATGGACAGCAAGGCATGCTGCAGATTATATACGTAACCCAAGATGTATGATCGATCTTTTATTTCATGGGTTAAAACCTTTTCTGCATCATGCATTAGTCTCACAATCCTTCTCATCATACAAAGAAATTGTCTCATGTGATATCACGACAGAAAAAGAATTTTTTATGTCATATGACATTAAAAAAAATGTAGACAAGAAGAGATATTTTGATACCTCTAGAAGTAGAAATAAGGGGAATAATGGAAAAGTTGAATACCCATCCTATAGTAAATGTGGGAAGATACACCCCAGTACTTTCTTGAAGGGAATGGGAGTATGTTAAAAGTGTGGCGAAAAAGGCCACCAAGCTCGTGATTGTAAGGGAAAGAAAGATGCTTCTGATGTTCAATGCTACAATTTTAAGGAGATGGTACATTATGAAAATAAATGTCCTATGTGTCAGGGAAACATACCTCAGAAAATGACAAGGGATTAAGGAAAATATTATACGATCACTACTACCGAGGTTGAAACTCCGAAAGACCTGGTGGCAGGTAATCTAATGGTTTCCTAATGTTTACCCAATGCTTTATTTGATTCTGGATCGTCACATTGTTTCATATCTTCCTAGTTTTCTATGAAAATTAGATATTTCCAATTTGATTTAAAAGATAGTTTTCATTCAATACTCCTAGGGGACGTATCATTGCAACAATGTTTTGTGAATCAGTTCCCATTATAGAATATAGGTGATATTTATCTACCGATCTCATCATTATACCCATGATTGAATTCGATATAATCCACGTTATGGATTTGATTTCGGACCATGATATGAAAATTTATTCTAAGAAGAAGGAGGTTACAATTTATGATGATGTTAAGAGTCTCGTATCTTTAGAGTAGAAATGTCACCACCTAATTCTTATCTAGATCCACCCCTAGTAGCTTAACTAAATTCAATTATTGGGGAAGAAGAGAATGAAATAACTGTGGGTGAGGAAAGGAACGTTCGAATAGAGGATGTACATATTGTGAAGGAATATGTTGATGTTTTTCCAAGGGATTTACCTGAATATCCTCCGAAAAATAAATTGAGTTTTCCATTGACTTATTTCCCGGTTCAAGGCCCATATCAAAGACCCATTATAGAATGGCCACTATGGAATTAGTGAAAATAACGAAAAAACTTGAGAAATTGTGTAATAAAGTATTTATTCACCCTAGTGTTTTTCCCTGGGGCCCCCCTGTTCTTTTATTAAGTTGAAAGATGGATCTATGAGGTTGTGCATTGACTACAGGGAGATCAATTCTATAACAACAAAGAACAAGTTTCCCCTACCTCACATTGATAATTTATTCTACCAACTTCTTGGAGCCCAATAATTTTCAAATGTTGACTTTTGATCTAGATGTCATCAGTTATGTGTGAAGAAGGAAGACATTACGAAAACAATATTTCGATCTAGGTACGAGCATTATGTGTTTACAGTAATGCATTTTGGGCTGACTAATGCACCCTCTGTCTTCATGGATCAAATAAATAGAGTTTTCAAGGAATATCTTGATGACTTCATAGTGGTATTTAATAATGATATCTTGGTATACTCCAAAGGCTTTGAAGATCATGAAAATCATTTGTGCACCATTATGAAAACCCTCAGAAGAAATGATTTATATGGGATGTATAGAATGTGTGAATTCTGGCATCAGTATATTTCTTTTATTGGCCATATTGTTTATAAGGATGGAATCTTTGTTGATCCTTCTATGACCAAGGAAATCCCAGAATGGACAGCACCGACGAGTATAACTGAGGTATGCAGTTTTATTGGTTTAGAAGGTTATTATCGACGTTTTTTCATGAATTTCTTCATGTTGGATAACCCATTAACAAAGATCACCTGAAAAGGGGATAATTTTTTTTGGAAAAAAGAGTTTGAAGAATGTTTTGAAGAATTGAAAAAAAGATTAGTCAATTCTCCTATCTTAACTCTACCATCAGGGAATGGTGGGGTTGTTTTTTATAGTGATTCTTCAAAGAAAGGACTTAGTTGTGTCATTATGTAGAATGATAGGTTTATTTTATATGCATCACAATAGCTAAAAACTCATGAGAAAAACTATCCCACTATTCATCATGAGTTATAATCTGTAATCATTACTTTGATGATATGGAGAAACTATCTCTATGGTGAAAAATGTGAGGTATACATTGATCGTATGAGTATGAAGTATATTTTCTCTCAGAAGGAACTCAACATGAAGAAAATAAGATGGCTTTAATTACTCAAGGATTATGATTGAACTATACACTACCACCAGGGGAAGGCAAATAAGGTGGAATATGCTTTGAGCAGAAAGGATCTTGGAATTTTGAACAAGATAAGAATTGAAAGGGATCGAATTTTCATGGATCTAGTGAAGATTAATATAAGAATAACCATGGAAGGTGAAACATCAATTATTTTTCAAATGGTTGACAAACCATCACTACTAGAAGAGAAAAAGAGTTATCAGACAGATGATGAAGAGTTTCAAAAGAAGATTAAAGGTATGAATAATGGAAGATTGAGTGACATTGTGTATGAAGATGGAATTTTAATGTTTTGGAATAGACTTTGTGTTCTTGATATACATGATCTAAAAAGTGAATTATTGGATGATTCTTATAGTTCCAATTTCTCTATAGACCATGGTAGCTCTAAGATGTATAGAGATTTGAAGGGAAATTTTTGGTGGGACAACATGAAGAGGGAGATTGCTGATTTTGGATCATCATGTATGGTTTTTCAATAAATTAAAGATGAAGGAAACAATATGGAGGGTTCATTCAAAATCTTCCCATACTGAGTGTAAATGGGATAATATTACAATAGAATTTTTCATGGGACCACCAAAGTCTCCTAGAAGGAACAATGAAATTTGGTTCATTATTGATCATCTTACCAAGTCAGCTCATTTTCATGTTATAAGAGAAGATCTACCACATGAATGTCAAGTAAGACTATATATTAATGAAGTTGTGATACTTCATGGAGTACTGTTATTGATTGTTTCTGATCGTGATCCATGTTCTACCTCAAGATTATGGAAATGTTTTTAGAAGGCATTGGATACTAAAATCGTTTGAGAACAACATACCACCCCAAAACTAATGGACAATCAGAAAAAACTATTAAAACATTTGAAGACATTTTGAGATCATGTTCACTTGACTTTCAAGGTATGTAGGATCAACATTAACATCTGGTAGAATTTTATTATAACAATAGCTTCTACTCAAGTATTTAGATGGTACCATATGAAGAGTTATATGGAAAGAGATGTCATACACCAACCTGTTGGGATGATGTTGGTGAAATAAAACTCGTAGGCCCAGAACATGTGGAGGAAACATCGGAAAAGGTGATGGTAATCCAAAACCACATCAAGGAAGCTCAAAGTAGGTAGAAGAGCTATGCCGATATTCGAAGGAATGATTTGTAATTTCAATTTAGTGATCATGATTTCATGAAGGTATATCCATGGAAGGGAGTCATACATTTCGGTAGAAAAGGTAAATTGAGTCCCAGGTACATTGGAGCTTTCAAAATTCTAGAACGGATTGGGGTTGTAGATTATCGTTTGGAAGTGCCTCCAAGTCTCATCAATGTTCATGATGTGTTCCACATATCACTTTTGAGAAAATACATGGTTGATCCAACGCATGTACTCACATATGCGGAATTAGAACTGGATCCCGATCTATATTATTGCGAAGAGCCTATTAGGATTCTTGATACCAGAGAACAAGTGCTGATAAACTGGACGGCTTGTCTGGTAAACGTTCTATGGAGAAACCATAAAATAAAAGAGGTGACATGGGAACCCAATGAACATATGATGAAGAAACACCCGATAATTTTTGTGCAGTAATATTATATAAATTTCAAGGATGAAATTATTCGAAGGAGGGGAATATGTAACACCCCAAGCTTCCATGGTACGCTTCTCATTGAATAATACAGTAGCATGTGCTGTATGCAACATCGAGTTCTAACACACCACAACCAATCAAACTAGCCGTTATGAATAGTAATACACACGTTTTAATATTTTATAAATTTTATCATTCAAAATGGACATTAATTTTTGATTCAAAATATCTAAATTAGCCTAGGGTGAATTTGTGGTATTTTTCTAACAACATTCAATTTTTTATGAATAGTTAAAAACACAGAGTAATTGGATAAAACATAATTTGTATTTAAATAATTATTTATTTTATTTAAATTTATTTTTGGTCAAATAGATAAATAATACCTATATATGTTCAATGTAATATATTAGAGTTATTTTATATTAATGTTAGATATATAAAAGTTTATTGAACTTTTTACCTTATTTTACCCACCTCTTAGTAGCTTTTTCAAATTTGCCTAAAACATAATTTTACAGTTTCTTTGAGTGAAATTTAAAGAATCCCGAAGATATTTTCGATATCAGTAAGTATAATTTGTTTCAATAAGATAAAAATAAATTTTGTTGAATAGTTACTTTTTACTTTTATTTAGCACAGTTAAAAGTAAATTTTGTAATTAAGGGGGAAAATGATATTATTATTATCATACCACATGTATTAATTCTATTGGATAAGTTTTATTTGAACAAAAACAACCTTATGAATAAAATATTATCCTATAGGTCCACTTCGATTAGATTGTTAAATTTATTATAATGTTATTTAAAGAAGTTTTAAAAGAGTTAAAATCAAAGTTTAATAACTAAAAAATTTTTAATATAGGGTTATACATAAGATTAATTCTATTATAAATATTAATTAAAAATATGAATAGGTTTCCAACATTATGGTATTTTATTTATAATTTATATAAATTAAATAATTTAATTTATTTATGACACAATGATGATGCAGTATTATATTATTAATGGAATATTAAAATAATTGATATTTTAAATACCCAAATAAATGAAAATTATGACTTTTGATAGACTCCACTAATTTTATAGGTTATTATTATATGTTATGATTAATTTAATTAACATTTATTGGAGTAATCATTCTGTAATGATTTTCTCAAAAATCTAATACCGAATAGTGTCAAAATTGACATTAAAACGTTTTTGAAACAAATATTATATTATTATTTAATATTTTATTTTTAAAATTCTATGGTTCATCCAAATGACTTAGATAAGATTATTTATATTAATAATGCACAAATTGGGGTTATATTGGATTGTTATAGTATGTATATTAACCATATAATAGAAAAATATAAAGGGACATGGTAAATGTCAGACTATTTAACTAAGAGTTAAATGTAAATGATAAGGATAATATGGTGACATAAACTTGTCTAAAATCTATTTGATGAATGTATTTTGACCCATACCCACCCTAGTCTCTATATAAGTCAAATTGGAGCCATTATAATCCGAATATGAATTTATTATAAAAAACAATTTTACGTTTGTCCTAAGGTGCCCCTCGCCCCTCTTATAAAGGGCAATTCTCTTTCTCTCAAACTCACAACTTCAAAGAATTGTGTCTCAGAAACCCCCCCCACCCAAATATATTCTCAACTTCCCTCACTTCTACCTATAGTCCATACATTAGTCAGAAATCCTACCTATGGAGCCCTTTTGATCAAATCAAAAGGAAGAACCTGAAGAAGATGTAATAATTTCACCACACTATTTCACATTCTTTTCTTTTTTCCACTCCTTCTTTCATTATTGTTTCCATTATAAAATAATATCTCCAGTATCTTCTATATACTGTTATTTTATTATAAATATTTTACAACAATAATAGTTTTTTTATCTATCCAATGAATGAAAAATTCACCACACGTGCATACGTAAGGCTTACCGTCTCCACGACGTGGTCTAGCTTGTTATTGAAACATTTAATCATTTAGATGGGTACGATAATGAGTATAATTGATGTAAATAATAAATATAACATTATAATAATTCTGTATATATGATATATCATTCAATTTTATACTAATTTAATATGAAATGTATGATATTGTCGCTCATGTGTGCGTAAGGACTACCGTCTCCACAAACACGATGATATCCATTCCCCATCGTATCCATTAAAGACTAATATTCATTTGACGATTAATACTAATTTTTAAGGACTTGATATAATTATTGACATAAATAGTATACAACCTACCCATAATTGACATGGCTTATTTAACAAAACATATAAAATAAAACAAGTAAGTTAATACATGAAACGACGTTAATACTAAAATATTATTAACAAAGAAATATTAGAAGATCAAATATGATATCATATTTTTGTATATGATTCCTATATAATTTAATAACAATGATTTAACTATTATACATGAGTTTAAAATACCCTTCTCCAAGGAAAAGTACAAGGTAAGGTTTAATTCTATAATCTTTTCATTATATAGGGTTGTTTATATGTAATTATATTCTACGACCTCTTTATCATCCACATCCATGTTTCTGAATGATATTTTTCAAAACATTATTACTATTTTATAGACTATGGGTTAAATTCATTTATACCCTTTATTTAGTTTTATAAAAATTTTATAAAACAATATTTTTGTCGTTTTCCAAACAAAGTCCTTTATAACCTTTTCGACAAAATTATGTTAATAATGACTTTTTTAAACTTTTCTGTTGGGTGCATCTATTTTCTTCCATTATGAAATCATCAAAGCTTCTATTAAAATCTTTTAAAATTAATTACAAAATAAATATATTGTCTTATAATTATATGAAATTTAAATGATATAAAAACAGAAAGATATATTTATCTTAAAAAAGGTTTTGATTTCATCTATGTCAACATCCTTTGATGGATTTTAAGCTTAATTGAAGTTGATTTGTTATGATAAAAAACTTCTATATTGTATTTATTGTTTAGTGATATGTTTGACTATGGATGTGTTATTTTTACACCATTCATGTTTTATGGACAATGTATTGACATTTCATATGCTATTTTTAATACGAATGTCTATGTTATGTCAAAACCCTTTCATATGAGGAATGCATTGGACTTAGTATGTGACGAGTGGAGCCTTATATATCTCCTCGAAGCATCAGTACGTCTCATGAGACAAACTAGTGGCTTGGCACAAGGCCTTGAAAAAATCTTATTCATAGTCTTGTCATATGTCCTTGACTATGTGGTTATGATAGTCTAGCATTATGAATTCCATTATTATGAATGTGGTTATTGATATTTCATGTGATCATTTGACTAGTAGTATATGAATCTGAATAAGTAAATAGAATTGTTTTATTTTATTTTTTCCATATTATGCTGAAGATGGAGTTTAAAAGGCTTTTGTTTTAGTTGTACATTGCCTTAAATTATTAGGCTTATTTATAAATGTTTTCCCTATATTGTTATCCTTACTGACCATTGGAGCTCACCCCTTTCTATGTTTTATTTTTCCTAGGATGTGAACAGTATTTTATGACTGACCTATAGGGATAGTATGATGGGATATGAGTCTGGCCGATGGAGACAATGTTGTTGTAGTTTTTTCACATTATCATGTAATGTATGAATTATGAATGTATCTAGTGTTTTCAAGGATACTAAACTAATCGGTCATTCGGGACATAATCTTTTGTTATCTTACTAATGTTATGTAAAAATGCACCGACTCTGGGTAACTGGGGTCAGGAAATTACCTATATAGTATAATTTTCATTCCATAATTCATCTAATTAATATATACATATATATTTGTAATTTTTTTGAACACCCATAAATCAACAGATGTAAATATAGAGTGTTTACATGGGAAAGACATTGGTATAAAAATCATAAAAACTTAATTACAAGGATAGATAATGGTATTGATGTTTGTCAAAAAGTTTATTCCCCCAAAATTATATAAAATAATATTTTGTGTAACTCAGGATATGAAATTGCTAATGAAATAAATTTTTATTAATATTAACATGAAAAAGAATGTGAATCAATTTAATTTTTTTTAATTTTTTTACATTATTGCAAATATTTAAATGATCATAATCAAACATTATTTTTGAAATGGTTAAATGATAAATACTAAAATTATAATAATTTCTAAAATAAATATTCACTAATATATAAATAAAGAGGTATAATGGGTTACAAAACGAAATGTGGATTATATGATAAAATAATTTAATTTTGAATAATGAAAAATCTTTTTTCTATTTTTATTTAAAAATATTGAAAAACAATTTCATAAAATGACCTATCAATTTTTTGTTTAAAATCATAAAATGAACATATTAATGTCACATGAGAAAATAAAAAATTGGGTCCCCTAATATGAAAGAGATTGTTATCATTATGGAAAATATAGATAAGAAAAAAGATCATCATTAAATTGAATGAGAATTATTCACTACGGGAAAAAACGATTATTGCGACGGTGTATTTGCGACGGGTCTTATTCTCGTCGCAACAACTCTGATGAAAAGGGTATTTGAGACAGGAATATATTCCCATCATAAATGGTCTGTTATTTGCAATGAAAATACAGGGCCCGTCGCAATTGTAATGGCGCGGTTTGCGCGCCAAAATGCGGGAAAGATATTTGCGACGGGTAGAAGGTGACCCGTCACAAGTACCCAGTGGTGGTAAATAGTATTTGCGATGGATAAATTTCCTCATCGCAAACAAATATTCACCCGGTATTATTTGTGACGGGCCCCGTCGCCAATACTGGCCGCTGTAAAGCCTATTTGTGACGGTCACCTACAACCCGTCGCAACTACCCCGCGGTAGTAAATACGGTTTTGCGACGGGACTATGTACACATCGCAAACAAATATTCACCCGGTATTATTTGCGATGGGGCCCATCGCTAATATTGGCCGCTGTAAAGCCTATTTGTGATGGTCAACTACAACCCGTCGCAAATACCTCGCGGTAGTAAATAGGGTTTTGCGACGGGTCCCGTCGCAAATACCGGCGGCGGTAAATATGAATTTGCGATGAGGATATTCTCACGTAGCACATACTGGCGGTGGTAAAAAGTAATTTGTGACGGGGATATCTGTCCATCGCTAATGGTGTGGCATTAGCGACGGGCCCGTCGTAACAACCCTTTTACCCACCACCCGTAATTAATGCGGGTGAAGTTATTTGCGATGGGCCCCGTCGCGAATACCGGTGGTGGTAAATAGAAATTTGCGACAGGGATAGACGCCCGTCACTAATGGTGGCTATTTGCAATAGGCCCGTCGGAAAAGGCCTTTTACCCGCCGCCTTTATTTAATGTGGGCGAAGGCTTTTGCGACGGTCACCCATCGCAAATACGGCCGTCGCAAATTATTTAACCTATATATACACCCCATCTGTTTTTTTCCATAACATTCAGATCTCCATTCTTCTCTCCCTCTCATTTTCATATCTGAGCAGATTTTTTTTCTTGTTTTAATTTTTTCTTTCGAGAAGAGGAAGGAAGGAGTTAGAAGGTGCAGATTATTAAAAAAAATTATATTTTTTTAATTGTTAAATTATTTTTAATTGTTAATTTTTTTAATTGTTAATTTTATTTTTTTATAGAATGTTTAGCTATATAGTATAATTAATTTTTGTGCTTCTACCAAATAATCCTTGTCTGGATACGAACAAGTAGAGGTGGCTCCGGCATAGATGTACCAAGGAGTGAAAACTCTAACAAGGTGTTTCGAGCTTCACTCAAGGTAACCTGGTACACGACAACGGGTCTTGCTGCACTCTTGGTTCAACACTCCCGAGGGTTGTTTTGGTAATAATTAGAAATAAATATATAATTATCATATAATTAAGAAATAATAAGATTTAATTAAAATAATTATCAAATAATTAGGAAATAACTAGATTTAATTGATTATAAATAATTAGGAAACAATTAAAATAATTAGGAAACAATTAGTTTTAATAAGGAAACAATTAGATTTAATTAGGAAACAATTATATTTAATAAGGAAACAATTAGATTTAATTAGGAAACAATTAGTATAATTAGGAAACAATTAGTATAATTAAGAAACAATTAGATTTAATTAGAAAACAATTAGATTTAATTTGGAAACAATTATATTTAATTAGGAAACAATTATATTTAATTAGGAAATAATTAGTATAATTAGGAACCGTGATTGACTGCTCATTTACCTCAATTTTCTTTTCATTTGTGTGTTGAGGATTGACATGAAACTTCTACCTCCAAATGTCATATCTGGTTTTACTGTCAAAATTATTAACCTCCTCGACAATATAGAGGTGATGAGGTTTATAATTTTTACAATAAAAGAACATATTATATGTGGAGGCAAAAGTTTCATGTCAACCTCAACACACAAATGAAAAGAAAATTGAGGTAGATGAGAAGTAAAGTATGTTTGTTTTTCTATTCATTGATTGATTAACCACCCGACGTATATGCATATCTTCGCATTTCTAATTAATAACATAATTAGTAACATATTTAGTAACATAATTAGTAACATATTTAGTAATATAATTAGTAACATAAATAGTAACATTATATAAAATTTTATATTACTGTTATATTAATAGTTAAATAATACTTATAATATAATTATTTTATTAGTATATGTTTAATATTTATAAAAAAATATTAATATTATTAAAATTATAAAAAATTTATAAAATATTACAATTATAAATATTTTCAACAAGTTTTGCTTTATTCTTAACATTTCAAATCTTAAAGGGTCGCCAATTTTCAGGCCATGCCCAATAAAAAGTTTGTGTCAACCCTATCCAATGTAAACTCTATAATTGTTCTTTCATGGTTGATCACCTCGTAAGTATCGTTGCAATAGGACAACCCAAGTCATGACTTTCTCAGTACTTGTGTCATCCTATTGCAACACTACTTGCGAGATGATCAACCATGTAAGGACAATTATAGAGTTTTAATTGGACAAGTTTGGCCCAAAATTTTTATTGGGCATGACTTGAAAATTGGAGACCCTTTAACATTTGAACATGTTAAGAATAAAGCAAAATCTGTTGGAAATATTGAGATTTGTAATAATTAGTAATAATTACTAATAAAATTAATCAAAAATCAAATAAAATCAAGTGCATGGTTATAAATTGGCACAATTTTCAGTGGATTGACGACCACCTTTTGTTCACCATCTCATATCTTTTATACTTTCTCCCACTAAAATCAGTATGAAAAAATGTGCTCTAACGTATGTTAGAGCATGTTTTTCATACTGATTTTTGTTGGGATAAAGTTAAAAAGAGATGAGCCATTGAACAAATCAGAATAATTAGTAATATAATTTTCACAATGATGATTAAAAAATTTAATTTCATTATTCAATCATATTTCATTTTTCCAAGTATTACTAAGTATTTCTAAATTAATAATAATTAGTGGGGATGATTACAAACTAACTGTGTCGCCTATAATTATTGGTAATTATTAATAAATAATTGTAATTATGTATCTTAATTTTTTAGGATATTGTTTCTTATATCAAATTATTTAACAATAGTAATGATTTTAAATTTTGTAGAAACATATATATGAATATTGAACAAGGAAATAGACATCAATCATTATTAGATGATCGTGCTTGGATAAATCAGCACAGAAATCTAAATGGTTCTAGTTTAAATCATGTATATGTTGATGGTGTTGAAGCTTTCTTATCATTTGCATCATCAAACCCATAATTTGTTTCAGAAGGGAAAATTAAGTTTCCTTGTAAAAAATTTTCTCTGAGAATGTTTGAGACATTTGACATCATTGGGAAACATCTCTTGCGTTATGGTTTTCAATCAGATTATATTTTTTGGTATCAAAACGGTGAACGTAGTTCCAGATTAGGTACTAATAATTTGATTTCGGATCCATCACGATTTCAGAATTTAGTACATGATGTTGTAGGGTCATCCGTTCAACAAACAAAAATTGAGGATGATGTTGATTTACCTCCCGAGTTGGCACCATCTGAATTTGCTGAGTTGTTCAGGTCTGCTGAGGATGCTTTATATCCTGGTTGCAATATAATCAAATTATAAGCAGTTGAAAAATTTATGGCTATTAAATCAGATAATGGAATGTCAAATAACTGTTTTGATCTGATATTTTCTTTGGTTAATGCATTGTTACCTGATGGAAATGTGCTTCCTTCTAATTATTATGAGACCAAAAGACTCATTCGTAATCTAGGCCATAGTTATCAAAAGATCCATGCATGTTCAAATGATTGCATATTATATTCTCGTGAAAATGAGTCGTTGGATAGTTGTCCCACATGTGGAAAATAGAGGTACAAAGAAGCTCAATCAAGGAAGTATGGATTGATTCCTTTAAAATAGTTGAGATATCTCCCACTTACACCTAGGTTGTAGCATTTATTTATGTCTCAGAAAACAACGACAATGATGTCATGGCACAAAACCAATATTTCAAATGGTAAAAGCATGGTTCATCCATCTGATGGCGATTCATGGAATCATTTTGATCAAGTGCATCTGTCTTTTGTTTTAGAATCCCGGAACGTGCGATCGGGTCTTTCTACTGATGGTTTTTGTCCATTTGGATCTTTTGGTAGTCAGTATTCCAGTCATCCTGCCTTTATAACACCGTACAATTTGCCTCCATAGATGTTGATGAAGGAGCCTTATATATTTTTGACATTATTAATCCCAGGACATCCGATAAAGAATATTGATGTTTATTTGAAACCACTGATTTATAAGTTAAATTTACTGTGGAGTCATGGTATTGGTACATATGATGCTTCTGCGAAACAGAATTTTGTAATGAAAGCTGCTTTGATGTGGAAAATTAGTGACTTCCCAGCATATGGAATGTTATCTGGCTGGAGTAAACATGGTCCAAAATCATGTCCTTTCTGTATGGGAGACAACAAAGCATTTATGCTCGAGAATGGAAAAAAAACCTTGCTATTTTGACTGTCATCTCATATTTCTTCCAATCGATCATCCTTTTCAGAGGAATAAATCTCATTTCAGAAAAGGCAGAATTGAAAGAGATGAACCTCCAAAAATGATAAAAGGTACAGAGTTACAGTTAATTGTATTTTCATTACCTTCTATCACTTTTGGACCGACAATAAACCAACAGAAAATTCATGGTTTTGGGAAAGAACAAAATTGGGCAAAACGAAGCATTTATTGTAATCTACCATATTGGTGTGATTTGTTGGTCTGACACATGTTGAATGTTAGGCATATTGAGAAGAACTGTTTTGATAATTTATTTCATACAGTGTTGGATACACCGTGTAAAACCAAAGATAATGTAACGAAACGATTAGATCTTGCCCAAATTTGCAGGCGACCAGAACTTGAATTGTTTTAAAATAATATATCACAGAGATTAATGAAGCCAAAATCATCTTATAAACTAACCAAATAGAGTCACTTATTATTTTGTCAGTTGATTGCAGATTTGAGACTTCCAGATGGTTATGCTTTGAACTTGGGAAGATGTGTTAAAAATGGTCATATTATCGGATTAAAAAGTCATGACTATCATGTTATAACGGAAAGGCTTATGCCTATTGGGTTATGAGGTTTGTTGAATTCAAAGATTTAGGATTCAATAATAGATATATCATATTTTTTCCGAGACATGTGTGTGGCGACAATAGACTATGATACACTAAGCAAAATAGAAGAAGCTGTTGTTGTAATTATATGCAAATTGGAAAAAATCTTTCCACCGACTTTCTTTGACTCGATGGAAAATTTGATATTACATTCTCCACATGAAGCAAAATGTGGAGGTCCGGTTCAGTTTCGATGGATGTACCCATTTGAGAGATGCATGCAGAAATTGAAGAAAAAAGTCCATAAAAAATCATCAGTTGAGGTCTCAATTGCTGAAGCTTATTTGAAAGAAGAAATTGCTTCATTCTGCTCTCATTATTTTGAATCTAAATATCCCTCAAAATTTAACTGCATGGTCCGGAATGAGGGGAATGTTGATGATGATATGAACAATCAATTATCAGTTTTCAATCATCCCGACCATAGATATTGTGGGGTTCATGATAGATGGATTTTAGATGATGAACATCATAGAGATCATACATATGTTCTACTCAACTGTGAAGAAATGTCACCAATTGTACAGTGAGTGCTCTTATCCCTTATTCTATAGATTTTGTTACAGTAAATTAATCATATTGTATTTGTAGTTTATATGAAGATCATATCAAGAAACAATTTCCACAAATTACAGCAGCTGGCTTAGAAGAACGTCGGCAAAAAAAAATTTCTTACTGGTTTCAAAAACTGGTAACATACATTATTTTTTAGTTTTACATAAAAAATAAATTTATTACATGTAATAGTGATAAATGTTTTACAAATGTTCAGGTATCTGTACATGCTGTCAAGATTGATAGTCGATTGCGTATTTTGAGTAGCCCACCATCCAAAATGGTTAAATATTATAATGCATATGTGGTGAATGGTTATCGCTTTCAAACACATGCATATGGGGAATCGACGAAAACAATGAATAATGGTGTTTTTTTGAAGGGATCACATCATAGATATATTGAAGTTGACCTTTACGACATGTTTGAAGAAATTATTGAACTGTGTTTTTTGGGACAAAATTATATAACAATGTTTAAATGTCGATGGCTAGATATAGAGAGAGGCCTGTGTATTCATCCGACTCATGGAATTGATGATATTAAACATAAAATTCTTTTTGTAGTAAATGTACCATTTTTTTTGGCTCATCAGGCATATAAAATTTACCATGAAAAATACTATGCTACTGTAAAAGAGATGGATGATTTGTGGAGTATAATATAAGTTAAATATCGAGAAAATCAGTTTACTCAAACAAAATGTGGTTCCACTGATGTGCAAGGAAATGAAATTTTTCAGGACACTCCTCAAAATACATCTTTTTCCCAAAGAGACATGAATATTGAGGATGACACCCCACAGTTAAGGGTCGATGTTGACGATGTTGTCAATGATGTTACAACTGAATTTGAAAATACAATAGATGATGACAGTGAAACTAATATGGAAATTGATGTTGTTGATGAGGAAGATGAAGATATTGACATTGAAAACTATGAAGATGATGATGAAGATGAACATTGACAAAGTAAAATGTTGGTTTGAATCATAACAAATATATATCTATACATAATAGTTATTTTCAACTGTTTTCTAATAACAATCATTTCATGTTTCTGATGGACTCAGAAATGTTTCGTCAGTTGCTGGAGGCTGATCAACCTATGGATGATGAGTTCTTGAGTCATCTGACCCTCAGGTTGTTGGCACTACAGGGAGCAATCGGAGAGAGCTTGGTCTTTCCAGACAGATGATTCCAAATCCTATCCCGGAGCGACGTCCACCTCTTGGATTCGATGCGCACACGCGGTGGTATGGCAACATGTGTATTTTAGTTTTCTTTCATTATAATTTATTAATATTCTAATTGTTTGATTATTTGTTCTTTTTTCACAGTTTTGCGCATATAGCTATTGGACAGGGGAGCGATATCTTGCGCAATTTTTTTTCTTAGACCTGGATCACATGGGATAAGATTCCCGTTGATGTGCAGGCCGACATGTTCGATCATTGGAAAGTACATAATTAAATATTATTTATTTTGAAATTTAATTCATTAATAACTTTATATTAGGGTTTATGGTATCCCACTGACGAGAGCATGCGTGACACTATCCACGCAGCATGGGTGGTGTCTATGCGTGACCGTTTTCGTCAGTTTTTGCATAATTTGAGAAAGACGGCTGTGAAGAAAGCTAGAGTGACAGAATTTGATGAGTCCTGTTGAGCCCATCGACCAGAGTAAATTTCATCTCACATTTGGGATGGTTTATGTACACACTGGTTGGGTGGTTGGTTTTAGAGGAGATCTACATTGGTTCGATAGAATCGGGGGAGACAAGAGGTGACACATCGAGCCGGTAGTCGTACATTCAGTGTGCACAGAGAGCGTCTGGTATGTACTTTTATTTAATATTTTATACAACTTTAAATATAAACAGTTTATTTTATATTAATATACGAAGATGGGCAGCCCGATATTTCGGCGTACGGTGTTTATCGGAGGATGTACACCGACCCGGCTACTGGAGAGATTAGAGGTGACCGCCAGCGTCAGATTGTGTTCAGTATTATTTTCTTTTCAGTTTGAAAATTAAATGCATATAATCTTTTCATTATTTTAATTTCTAATTGAATCTTAAAGAGTCATATGAGGCCGTGAACTCTAAGACACATGCTTAGAGTCAAGACGAGACGGGTGATCAGACTAGTGCCCACCATTTTGACGAGATGACATGGATGCAGGTGACCCAATATGGTTTCGAAAAGGGCCGAGTAGTTGGTATCAGCTCTCATTTGACTCCTGCAGCTTATTATGATACTGCTGCGATGTCGGCGTCCAGCTCGAGAGGAACTAGTGGAGAGACATCATCTTCTACCTCACAGTATCAGGAGAAATTGTGTGCTCAGAGTCAGCTTATAGAGGATTTGCGTCAGGGGCAGGAGCAGATGCATCAGCAGCACGATGAGGAGATGCGTCGATGCAGGAGCAGATGCGTCAGCAGCAGGATGAGGAGAGACGTCGATATGAGGAGCAACATCAGGAGTATATTGAGTATATGTGTCGTCTGACTCATAGTGTATGGATGGAGTTTCCTCCACCACTTCCTCCAAGTCCTCCAGGTCCTCCAGATTATCCACCCCCTAGTGATTTTTTTAGATGTAATAAACATATGAGTTCGTAGTTTATTGTCATATTAACTAATTACAATTTCTCTTTCATATTGGTAAAAATATTACGTTATTTAATTTTTTTTCATTTTTTTTATTATATTATTACTTATTAGTATTATTTTTAATGTCTTCTTCTTTTAGTAATATTACTTTTAATATTTTATATTTACTGTTAATATTGAGAAGTTTATGATTTTATAATTTTATTAATATTAATAATATTAATATTATTTTTTCATAAATATGTATGTTTATTTTAATAATAATAATATTATATTAATTTTTTATATTAATAATAGTAGTATTATTATTATTATTTTTTGATATTAATATTTCATAATATATAATATAATATTATATATATTCATATTATTATTATTTTGTTATATTAATATTTTATAATTATATTATATATATATTTTATTATTAATATTATAATAATATAATTTGTTTAAATTATTAATTTTAATAATATTATTATATAGATAGTTTAATAATAATAATATTATATTAATTTTTATATTATTTATATTAGTATTATTATATTATATTATATTATTTATATTCATATTATTATTATTTTATAATAATATTTCACAATTATATTGAATATATTTTTTTATTTATATTATAATAATATAATTTGTTTATATTATTAATAATAATAATATTATTATATTATATTATACAATTTGTATTAATTTTTTAAATTTTTTTAATTTTTTTAATATTTGCGACCGGTACATTTGCGACGGGAATTCCCGTCAGAAATGTTTTTTACTGTACCATTTGCGACGGGACGAATACCCGTCGGGAAAAACTTTCTGCGACTGTCCATCACAAATACTTTCATTGCAAGTATTTTTTTAAATTTCACATTTGCGACGGGATTTTGACCCGTCGCAACTAATATATCTGCGATAGCCCGTCGCACATGCCAATTTTATATATAAACAAAAACTTATTTGCGGCGGGGGACAAATACCGTCGAAAATAATTTTTTTGCGACGAGACCGCCGCAAAAACCCCTATTTGCGATGCCGTTTTTGGAAATGAGGGATTTGGGACGGCGCCCCGTCGCAAAAGTCCTTTTGCGACGGGATCCCGTCGCAAATCGCCCGTCACAAATATTCAGTTTTCCTGTAGTTATTTTTAACAGTGATATTGATTATATTGGGAAAAAATCATAGAGGGTGAATATTTGAATCAAAATAATAATTTTAATAATTATGAAAAATAATTTACCTTTTAATAACATATTATGTTTTATGAAACCAATAATAGAATACAGATATTAGGGAATAATCATTATAATTGAATGAACAATATGAGTTATCAGAAACCATTTTTTCTTTGGTGACATTTGAATAAAATTAATTTTTATTGTCAATATAATATGGATCTCAAACGATGATAACTATAATGAATTTGGTAAAATATATTAATTTACATGTAATCACACCGTATTAATGAAACATGGTGAAAAGTGTGAAATATATCTCAGGTAACTAAATTTGAGGCAATAAACCCTTACCATGATTCCCACTTAGTTGAATGCACTTTAACCTCGTGTAAACAAACCATCTTGATATTCTATTTTCCAACCTTAATTAACAACATTTCTATTTTTATACTTGATATGTGAACATTTATTATGAATATATTAGATATTTATAGATTATAATTACCATTAGGTGTTTTTAAAATTAATTGTCACACGTTTCATTTTATTATGTCGATTTCAAAATTCATTCATCGATATAATTTCATGCATTACCATATCATTTTTCATGGAATGAATATCATAGATCTATTTATAATTCTCTTATCTCATTCCATATGGTCTTTAGTTATATTTAATGAAATTGGAATAATTGTCTGCTAATATTGTTAATTTTTAAGATTACAGATGATATTTAAATAATAAAATAAATGTTTAATATATTCACCCCATAACCATAATTTTTCATTATTTTATTATTAATTTATAATAGTATTAGAATTTATATTACAAAATTAATCCATGAATGTATTTTATCATTGTTCATGTAGGTGGTTAAAGAAAACCATACATGAAAATGATATAAATAAATGGGTGGGGATGATAATGTAAATATATTAAATATTAAAAAGTTATTAATAATGATATTATATATAAATATATATATTTTTATTTATATTGTTGAATTATATTTTATGTAATTTTGATAATAAATTGAAATAAATATGAAAAATTAAAAATGTTACATCCTGGAGCCAGTACTCCCCATGATAGACAATTAATATTTTCATTTAATGATGAATTAAAAGGAATTAATGTCAAATTAAATTAAATTCTAAATAATAATAAATATAATATATATGTTATATTTTTTATCCTTATTACTTGTAATGAGAGGTACTGGTGATAAATGAAATGTGATTCTTTTTTGGGGCGGTAGTTTAGACAATCTCACGATCAATGTTCTTTTGTTTTTTAAAGTTCATGTAAATGAATAAATAATGGTTGTTATATTAATAAAATAAAAAATATATATATACTAATTATAAAATGGTCACAATATTACAATAGTTATGATATGATTCAAATGGAAATAATAAGATGGAAAAATTAAGGATGAACTAATACCTGCTTTGGGACTTTGAACTATATCTTTACAAAATCCTTTTAAATACATGTATTGACACAATATATTGTGAGTAGGGGGTATTAGAATGTAAGGTAAATATAGGATATGAATATTGGTAATTATATTGATGAAATTTTTTATAGGGTTTATGGATTTGAGAGGATGGTTGTGACCAACATTATTAGTGTAAAAATGAATCTTTTTTAAGCATATATTATATATCAATAATGGAATGCCAATATTCAAGATTCCATGGCTCCATAATTTATAAATTATGTTTTTTGGTGGGATATAGTATTTATAAATCCTTTACCACTAATTTTTAATAATGTTAAATAACATTTATTGTCTTTTAAAACAAGTTTTTTACATTTTAAAATTTTTATTTTCACTAAGGTAACTGGTTATAATGTAATAAAATTATCATTTATTAAAATTAAAAGTTAAAAAATCATAAAAATGAGTATTTCATGAACCTAAATTTAATATCCACTAATAATAATCAGCTATTGAACAAGATAAAATTAAATTTGATATTAAATTTATATATATATATATATATATAAACTATTTGGTAGAAAAAACATGATTTAGCCATTATATCTTCTTAATATTGGTTTTCATTTATTTTATTTTATTTCCATGATACTATAATTTTATATGTGTTTAATCATAATCGTATATTAATTATTTAATATATTTCTATTTAATTTATTTGATAAAAATTAAACTATAGTAAAAAAATATTTCTGTAAAAATAACCCATTCACCATAATCATTTCCATTAACATTGTTATTATTAATCTCATTTTGGTCCCAATAAAATTAAATTGAATTTATAATTGATTATTTATAATTTTAATTATAATATAAAATAAATTGTTTTATTTATTTTAAAAAATAAAAAAATATAATTTTTAATTTTAATGAATAGATAAAAGTTTTAGTATGATGTCTTACCCGAGTTTCCAAAATATAAAAAATGTATCTTATAAACTAAATATATTATTTTTAAATCAATTTAATTAATTATAAATTATTTGTTTTTTCTAGAAAATGGATTCATTAACATTTACATTATTCTTCTTCCATTAAAGTGAAATTTCTTTTTGTAAATTCAATATTTTTAATATTCAAATACAAATAAATTATTTTTGAAAAAATTAAAAAAAATACTAGGATAATATTGACTTGATTAATTAAAAAACGAAGATACTTTTTTCATATTAAAATTATAAAATTAAGAAAATATATATTTTAAATAAAAAATATAATGATAAAAACCACATTTCTAGAAAAATAAACATTCTATTTCATTGAATGTGGAAATGAATAACATTGTAAAATACATGTGATAAAAAAATTTAATAAATTAATAAATACATGATTAAATCCCCCTATGTAATAGTTAAATAAACCCATAATATATATTTATATGATCTATGTATAAGGAATTCATTGTTGTCAGTTATAGGGGGATATTCCATAAGCTTGGATCTAGTAGAAATATAGATGATCATTAAGTTTTATCACATAAAATTACACTAATAATTTAAGGTTTAATATTTTCATTATATTTTTTAAAATAAAAAAAACATATAATACATATTTTCAATGATAATATATAAATTCTTTGTAAATAAATACATTCACCTCCCAATTCCATTTCATTCCTTTTTATGAAGATTTTGTAATATGGCTACTTATTTTTATACCAAATTATTTTATGGTTATATTATATTATTAAAATATTATTTTAAAATATCATTATTTTATTATTAATTTTTTGATTCATTTATAATAATATATTATTATAATATACATTTAATGGATATATATTGTGAAATATTCTGTTTTTATATTTCCCCACCAAATATATTATATCCTCAAGGGTGTCCTTGTGATAGACATCACTAAATATTTAACTTTTAATAAGGTTTTATCCCTAATATCTATTTTATTACAAGTGAAATCACATTTTTCTCATTATAGAAGTTTAAATATGATTGAGTTTTTTCCCTAGTAATTTATATCAAAAAAACATTAAATAATGGGTGTAATTGTTTTATTGGGAGTATATTATTTTTATTGTATTAATTAGTGATCAAGTGTTTATTTTTAGATTTATTTTTCCTAATTTGGAAATTATTATGGACTTTATGTCTGTAGCTCCAATCGATTCGTAATATCACATCAAATTTCACTAATGGATGCATGATAGAATATTAAACAAATATCATTCCCATAAATATCAATATTCTATGATTTAGATAAAATGTATTAAATAATCACAACACTAATAGTTTTTGTTTATAATCAGTCATCTAGTCATCCTGGAGATGATTAAGTGGTTATAGAAAACAAAATACATACAATGAAGGGAATTGAAAAATAAATGAATACAAGATTCACACTTATTGAGTGTATGATTAGAATTTTTTATTTCACATCATTTTTGAACTCACTTCAATAGTTTTTGTGGAATTATATTTCCATTATTCCACTGAATAGAATATTTATTGATACATATCACCCTTCGTATCCCATGGATTATAAATAGATTTGAAAAATTCCCAGTATTCCCACTCTTAAATTGAACTTTTTATTATACATATGCATGAAATCCTTTCCAGTTGACATTTCTAATGATCTCGTCACATTCTATAGGTTATTATCTATATTATTACATCATTTTCAACACATAAGTTATATCTTAGTTCTTTTGATATATATTTTCTTGGTTATTCTTCATACATAATCAAAATTAAGTATATTGAACAATTTTACATTTAACATATTTTTTACATGAATTTCCATGATATTAAATCATTCTCTTCATTGGTATATTGGTAATTCAACTATGTTCAAATTTTTAGGAATTTTCCTATAATTCTAGGATGTTCAGGTTAAATATCAATTAGGCACTGACTATTGTTCATGTTTGGTGGTAATTAATTTTTATGGCTAATGTGTCAGCTCTAAAAGAGAAATCATAGGAGGTTCTTCCAATGTCTTAAAAATTATGTTCCTTTCCAATTTTCAGTTATCACATCTTTCATGGAGTCTCTTTGGGGATTCTACACTTCAAGGATCCTTGATTTTGTGTCTCATTTTTGTTGATTTCTATTGTACCCCTTCTTTTAGTTAAATAAGTATTTAATTTTCATCTCGTATATCTTGTTTGGAATAAAAATAATTTTTAGACCAAATTTTCTTATCCCATTTGTTTTATCATGAGTAAAATCTCAACATTACCTATTACATAAATTATTAATATGGTTCATTCATCCTTTATTAATAACTAATAAAAAATTAGATAATCATTATTGATGAAGTAAAGACAATAAGAGAAATATTGATGTAAAAGTACATGAATATTCTTCCTAAAAAGTCTTATTAATTGTATTATTAAATTATATTCCATTTCAACATAAAAAATTCTCAGTTCAATTAAATATAATTTAGTTTATTTCCATTACCTGATCCCATAAAATTATAAATTCATCACAATGGATTGTAAAGATAATTTGGATAAACAAATATTATCCCTCATCTGTTTTGAGAAAGGTTTGAAGCTTTTAGACCCCTCATCAAGCACCAGAGTGAACATTGACATGATACTCAACATTTCTTTTTCATGGTGATTAACCATAGGTGGGACTATTACATATCATCCTCCACAATTCTGTATCTAGTGAGTAATTTAATTTCAGGATAATGATATCGTCTCTAATTTACACAAATATTGGGATGTTATCCTATAAATTGGCTAACCCATATGTGTTTTCCCTATGAATTTCACTAAAATTTACTTTTTATAATCCATAAAATATTCAACATTATATCACCTAACCTAAAGGGTAATCTATACATTTGAAATTATGATTAACCATAGAATATGGACCCTTATATTACACTAAAATGACATCCTAACCTGTAATGTTATCAAAACTATTCACTAATTCCAACAGGGACAACCTATAGCTGTTACCATCCCAGTTAAAATATTTACAAAAAATACTGAATTAAAATACATTACCAAGACCTTTTATGTTTACAGTTTTTATAATAAGGAAAAAACTAAAAATATCATTTACCCCAAATTAATGGATATATTTCCCACTATATAATAAAATTTTTAATCAATAACAACAATTTATCATTTACCCTAAATAACCTACAAATGTTACTCTTAAAACATATTATATTTATTACATTTCTTCATAACCATGGGAAATTTCAATGTAAGAAAGTGGTGAGATGAAAAAACCAGGGAAGATAAACATAAGGGATAATAGTCAATGTCCATAAGTGAGAATAATTTGAATATATTGTTATATTGAGGAAAAATAATAAAATCTCTCCCAAAAAATCATAGAACATAAAATATGATTCAATGAATAAAATGTAACGCATTATATTAAATAAATAATGTGATTCAGTAAAATGAGTGAGTGAACATGATCAATGAAACCTAACATAGTCTTAATAATAGGTATAAGGTTTTGTTAGAAATACTATCATAGGGAACAATCACCTTCATTAGTCAAAAGTTTTACCCGTTCTTGAAGGACAACATAATTGTTCATTTTTATCCATGTATCATGGGATATCAACTAATAACCATGACATTGGAAGATAGTATAGGTCCCAAAAATCATTTTCCAATATATATTTATTCCACAAGATATCAATCATTAATCATATCAAAGTGAAACCATGTAAATATAATTGGTTTAATATCATTTTCAAATGGAATCACATCATAAGATCATTTATAATTATCTAAATAATCGTAACATGATTAAACCATTAGAAATTATTGGGTATCCAAAGAAATTCTATATAATTCTAGGTAAATACACTTCAAAGAAATTAATAAACATTATGATATTTACATCATATAGGTAAAGGGACAAAACATTAGTTATTAATTATTCCAATCAATCTATGTTTGAAATATAGATTAACACAGTTCAATCAATTGGAGGAAGTATAGAGCTTTCACAATATAAATTCATTAGAAAATAAATCATAAATATCCAACAATTAGGTAGGATAAGGGAATTAATGAATTACAATAAGATTAATCCCCCAATGTAGTATACTATAATTTATAGGGGAATGTCTGAAATGAATTGTCCAAAGAAATAATTTACTTATATAAATAGAAAAATAGAAGTGAATGTATTGATGAGTTTTTATAAAAATAATTTAACATTATTATCAAAGTATTTATTTTTCAAATTCAAATTCAATGTTCTTAAAATATGAATCAAATTTTTTTAAAGAAATATTTAAATTCAAAATTAAACATCAATAATAGTTTCTAAAAAATATTTATAGTTTTTGAAATTAAATTTTCAGTCGATTAAAATAAAATTATTTTAATAGGATAGAAAACCATTTAAATAGTTTGAAATACATTTATTGAAAATAAAATTTATAAAAGGAGATAAAAAATATTATAATTGAGGATAAGTTAAATATTCATTTCATAGTTTATATTACATAATTTTGTTTCAAAATATAATGTAAATCAAATTTTTTTAAAAAATTAACATTGAACAAAAATCATCATTCATGAAAATAATAAATAATATTAATAATGATAAAATTTTTTTAGGAATAATTTAATTGAGATAAAATATTTGAATAAAAATTATTATTTTAATAAATGATAAAAATAATTTAACATGGAATTAAATATTATGTTGGAAGAAACCAATATAAAAATATAGGTGTTCATAAAGACGCATTATAAATCAACAAAGATGGTTATGTATACAAAAACTATTTCTACATTCATATTTTTGATTTGATGACCATACAGAGGAGAACATGATATTATTATTCAATCCCCATGATCTATATTAATATGTTATAAGGCATTAATTACATAGTGATCACACAATAATAAAAATTTCCTGATTCATACTAAAAAATATGTCTCATGAAATTAATTTTGATATAAAAAAACCCTAACATATTTTCAGAGTCAGTTTATTGTACTCTATCCACCAATACAATAGACATAAAAATCTTAATAAAATATTTTATATAATTTAGAAAATACATTAACTTTTATAAACTTCATTTATTATCATTTATAATGATTCAATTAGTTAGTTATAGATTATTTTAACAAAAGGGTGTATTTAATTTAATTGTTATTCACATTAATTATGATGTCAATTTTATTTTCCATTATTTTATTCTACATTAATTAAAAAATGTAATTTAATTAAAAATAATAATTATCAAGTATTTATTTATAATTACCTTATCATATTTCATATGTTTTTTGTTATAATGTGTGAATTTGGAATGAGTGTCACCTAATTTTCGTATCTAAGAATGATATTTTAATTATAAGTAAAATAAATAATATAATCGGCCCATAAAAATAATAAATCCATTATTTTTCTTATTTTAATATAATAATATTATCATTAAAGTTCCCATATAAATCCCTGATTTTGTTTTATAGCATAGTTCATGTCGGTGGTTAAATATCCCCATAGAAGAACATGTTATAACATGAAGGGTGAGTAGTGTTGAGGGTGTGCTTAATATCCTTATAAAATAATAATAATTTAATTTTATTTATTTTTAGATTTTATTTAATTGTGTTTTAATTTTGTGGATAATAATTAAAATCAATATGAAAATTGAAAAATGATACTTTGTGTAGTTGGTATTCGACACAACACAGGATAAAAAATTTTATTTTCCAATAAATAAGATGGAATGAAGTTTAATTATAATTTTACTCATAATAATAAATAAGAAAATTATATATGTATCATTTATTCTTCAATTCCATCCTTATAACCATCTATTATTTATGGTTTTTAAAAATAGAAGACATTGTTTTATGGCGGCTGTAGTCTAACAAACATACAATCAACCTGATTTTATTTTTTTGTGTTAATGAAATGAATAAATAATAGTTTTCAAATTAATATAATAAAAATTCATTATACTTATGATAAAAATTCTATTATATTACCATGTGTTTGATATGGTTCTAATGGAACAACTAAAAGGTGTCTATTTATGATTTTTTTTAAATCGATGTACTTCTAAAATAATTTGTTTTAAGTCTAGATTTAATTATTTAAATTCAATATTAATGTATAATGAAATAAGTTGTATTTAGTGAAATTAGTGAGTATATAATAATTTAATTTTATCCTCTCATATTAGAGTATACATACAATTTATGTATCTTATAAGTGATAATATCATATATTCGTATCACAGAATAGTTGAATAATTATTTTTAAAATAATAAATTTTGTGCTGGTATATTTGTGACAGAAAAATTGTTATTTAAAATTTTATAATTAATATCATATTTATTGGAATATTCATCTTCATAAAATTTATTAATAAATTAATAATATGTTATCTTTTGATTATAAGATAATTCAGTGAGACCAATATTAATTTTCAAGTGTTACAAAATCAGTTATAATTTTAAAAATGAAAATTTTCAAATGAATGATGATTTTAATTAAAAATTTAGGTTATAATATTGATGAAATTATTTACATAATATTATTTTCATTTTTTAATTATACACATCGAAAAAAAATTAAGAGGAATTTTTTGGATTTTTCTAAAATAGTTGATATTTTTTGGAATGGTGAAATAAAATAATTTACGGTATATATACATTACAAGTTAAATACACTATTACATGATTCATTTATGATGTAATCCCCATAATTTCAAAATATCCTTAATTAATTAAAAATATTTAAGGATATTTCTCATAAACATTGTAGTCTTGAGCCAAAATAATAAACTAATTAATAAAATATTTAAAACCCCCCTCTCTTCAACAATAAATAACACACCTCACAACTACATCTTCACACACCTCAAAGCCTTATAGATTGTTGAATTTCTTCTAAAAACCCATCCTAAACCTATTCCACATGTACAATACCTACAGGTCTCACCAAAAAGACAAAAATAATTTCTTTAAGGAGGTTCTTATGGACAATAATTCTAGTGGTAAAATAATATTTCATTTTCTTTTTTTATTTTGAATTTATTTTATTTTAATCTTACCTCATCACCTATCCTCATCCAAGAGATATGATAACTCTAATATATTACATATATAGTAATTTTTTATGATAAGGGAATATCAATAATCTATCCTTATTTCTTCTCCTCTTATTCTATGAAAACGAAAACATCATCCGTGATGTGTTGATTTGGTGTCATCTGGGACGATGTGTTTTAATTATCCATTACCACTTTAAATGATTAGAACAAAAAATAATTATGGTTATATAATATTTTATTACATATATTATAATTTATATATTGTTCTTGAACCTATATATAAGTATTAAAATAATTAAAATTATATATGTTATAATGGTCTTAAATACCTTACAAATAAATTAAATCATTTTAATTAATGATTTATCAGCTGAAACATCCTCATATAAATAAATGATTTGTGGAATGATTTAAAATTTAGGAAACATATTAACACCATTTCATTCAACTTATGGAGTTTTATTCCATTCTAATAGAAAGAACATAATGAATCGACTATGGAAACCATGAATTGAAAACACTTGAGACAATGGAAATTAAAAAATATTACTATTTAATGGGCACAAATTTTATATGAAAATATCATATAATTTATTATAGATATTAATATTGATCATAAATATGTTAATAACACACATTAAATCATTATACATGATGTGTTAACACATTTGATGTAAGATGAACACGTTGTAAGGGACATTCCTTTTTAAAATCCTAGTTAATTTATTTTTTAGAAAAATATACATTTTTATGAATCATGTATTCCTGTTTTATAATTATTTGGTGGTACTTGGGATTGTTTATAATGAATGGTGGTACATATATATCAATCCAATTCATTGGTTATGTTTTGGTTAAAATTTAATGGTAATTTTTATTCCAAGTTTAACTATGATTATTACACCATAAGCTAGCCATGAGGGATACATAAAAATGTCGATGTAAGGGTTAAATTATATGACATCAATGACGGTTAAAAATCCTATGATATTTTTGAGGGCTAAAATATTAATTATGTAATTCACCATGTTACCTATATCATTTTATTTATTTTTTATATATCATATGAAAATAGCATGTTTTCCCAAGTTAGGTATATGATACATTATGGGTGAGAAGTATGTCTCTGTTAAAATGATTTCATACGTTTATAATTAAAAATATACTAAATTTTTTTTGTACGTTGCTAATAATTTTATTTTCATATCATGTTTTAAAACTTTTTCCACAATTATTAATGATGGGTAAGAGAAAAGGAGAATACAAGACGAATGTTGTGAATAATTTTCATGAAAATATTTCATGTATTAATAAGAACATTGGAATTCAAGAATAAATGGATAATGTTTTAGTAGTATGGAATTTGTATTATTGTGGGGTGATATGTATTAATTATTTCATAATTCACTAAAATGATAAACAAAAATTATGTTTGGGAATGTGAGAAATTGAATTGTAAAAATATTTACTATATTATGTAATGCTTAAGGACGTGTCCTTATAGTTAGTACTAGAGAATGATATGTATAAATTTCGTGGATATGATTATTTTAATAAAATACCCATAAATTATTTTCACTATATGGTTATTTTGATAATATATATCATTTTATGATTAACATGATGATTCGTTGAAGATATGACAGTTTGGAATGGTTTTCCATAGAAGAAACATCGAAACAAAAGTAGGAAGGCACCGACAGAATGATATCAATCCGAATCCACAACCTATAATGTTGAGAATTGGAAAAGATTACTTATGCATTTTAATATATTTGCTGATGTAAGCAACAAATTTTATTGAAATCCATGAATGATAATAACCAGATATACCATAAAAGAGCATAATGATAGTGGAACATTTTATTACGTAACCCCCTCTATATTTATATGGACGTTCTAAACAAGTGTTTGATAATAGATAGATTAATTCCCTTGAAATTACTTTAATGTCGTGGTGTGTTTTAATATTCAAAATTTTATTATTTCTATTTATCTTTTTGAAGTTGAAGTAGACCAGTGGTATTCAATGATCAATAATATATGTGATAAAGAGGATATTGATTTCATGGAATAGGTTGAATTTAAGAATATTTTCCTTGAAATATATTTTCCTAAGGTGGTTTCACTTGGGATGAAAATAAAAATAAATTAACTGAAACCATATTAAGAAGATTCAGTGTTTGTGTATGAACCAAAATTTACAAAATTGGAATGAAATTCTATAATATTTTTTAACATCTTGATAGCAAAATCATTTATTGTTAGTCAGGATTGAATCCAAGATATCAAAGGGAATATGATTCTTGTGATTTCAAAAGGTATAAAGATATTTTTTTTTGTTATGAGAGGTTAGAAATGATGCTTTATAATGATCACATGAAAATTGACAAAAATTAGAAGAAATGGTCTAGAAGGGAAGCAATGGATATGAATTAATCCAAAAAATATGAAGGTACGAAATTCCAATTTCGTGTATTTGGAATGTGTAGAAAAAAGCACATTTTGGAATGCCAAATAAATTATGAGAAGTGTTTTCAATGTGTTATGTTTCGTTTTATTTCATGAGATTGTAGTGAAAATGATATGAAGTTCTATTATGATCAAAAAAATAAATTATTTTAAATGTTGTGATATAGGGAATTATGAAAATACATTCCCAAAAGAAAGATCTTAATTATAGAAAGATGACAAATTAAAAGAAGAAAGTTGAAGGGAAATAATTTGCGACTATTTCAGTAGATGTTTGGACATACAATGAGGTTGTATGAAGTACATAATTTTTTTCTCAACATTTTCAAATGGATTGTTTGATAAGCAGTCAACACACTTTTTTATTTGGGTGTAACATTCTAGAAAATTGGAAATTTCACATCATGAAATGAAATGAAAACTTATAGTCAATCCACTAAAGAAAATATTATGGAAGAATTGTATTATAATATTATTCTTGTTGTTTTATTTGCAATGACATTACCTGTAAATATTTTTTTCCCGTTGTATAATTTTAGGTTTTTCTAAGTATGGATTTGATTTCTTATCATGCTAGGATTTATTATAGAGATAAAGAAGTTGTTTTTTAGAAATAATATCTGTTTTTATACATTAATGAACGCATAAAACTGATAACATATTAGAAATTTGAGAAACTAATAAAACATTTAAATTAATGTTATGTTGCACAAGTTCATAAAAATAAGGGAACTATTCATATTAATGTTATAACAATGGTAAATGAATACATGGATGTTTTTTCTAATGTGTTTCCCAATGTTATAATTGATTGGGAAGTTGAATTTTCTATTTCCATAGTTCTTAATTATTTGGTAATATCAAAACCTCTTTATATAATGGATTGAGAAGAAATTCATGAATTGAAAATGTAGTCACACAAGTTTCTTGATAAATGATTCATTTATCTTATAATTTCACTATGAGTTCCTCTTATTTTTTTAATAATTATTCATTGAGACATTGAGATGATTATAGATATTTGAATAATTAATCTATTATGATTTTTTATCTATTTCCTCATATCAATGATTTTTTTATCTCCCGGGATATTAGTATTTTTTTAAGATTGACATGAGATCCAGGTACCATCCGCTAATGATAAAGGGGGTTGACATCCTTAAAATGATTTTTCACATAAGATATGGGTATTATGATTTTTTATGCCCATTGGTTTGTGAAATTCCATTACTCTATTTATGTATATTATGAATAGAATTGTCCACGAATATTTGGATTAGTTTTTTACATTGTTATTGATGATATTTTGGTGTTTTCCAAAAGAAATGAATATCGAGAGATGAATTTAAGGTTTGTTCATTTAACTCTCAATGAAAAGTAGTTATATGTGAACTTTAAAAAAATGTAATTTTTGGTTGTAATACATCACTATTACTAAGTATAATGTAAGTATGTATGGGATAATAGTTGACCCCACCAACAAATTGGATGAATAATTTCCAAGATATACAAATGTTACTGAGATTTATATTTTTCTAGTACTAATAAGTTATTACTAATGATTTGTTAAAAACATTACATAGTTATCTAGACCGCTAACTACATTAAAAAAAATTAAAGTTCAAATTTATTTGGAGAGAAATCTATGATGTTTGTTTTTAGGATTTGAAATGAATACTGGTGAATTATCAATTTTTAGACCTTCCTTCTAGAAATTGTGATTTTTATACTATTATTATTGTTCATTAAAGGAACTATGTTGTGTTCTGATGTTTAATGATCTAATAATTTATTTTTCATTAAAACAACAAAAACCATATAGGTAAAATTACCACACACATGATTTGGAAATAGCTGATTTTGTTTTTTCTAAAAAAATTGGAGGAATCATTTACCTAAAGAAAAATGTGAAATATATACATATAATAAAAATTTATATTATATATATACTCAAAATGAATTGAACATAAGGGAGAGAAAATTTCTTGGGAGTTTTAAATTATCAAGATTTCACAATAACTTACCATATAGGAAAATTGAACAAAGTAGAGAACCGTTTGTGTAAAAAAATCATTATACATTAACCATGTTATGTTTAGGACATGACCCCTTGGTTATTAATTTGAAGAATTTTGGATTGTAATTTCTCTGTGTAAGAAATTTGTTCTCTTTATTTCAGGTTCCATTGCAGTATTATCTCTTAGATATAATTAATCATGATACAAAGTAATATTGAGTGTTACATAAAAAATTAAAATTAGTTATGAATAGATAATTTCATTAATTTAATGTCAATAAATATTTATTAATGATATTTTTAAAAAGATTATGTTTTCTGTATGATTCACAGTCAGAGAAATAACTGTCAAGTAAAGCTCATCATTCTCCATTTTTAGTTCATCCAAGAAGCACTAATATATATAGTGGGATTTGGGATTATTACTGGTGGGATAAAAGAAATTTTATAAAGAATATTTTATGATGAAATGATTGAAATGTCAGTAGGTAAAATCCGATCAACAACTACCATATGTGATTCTTTTTCCTTTTACAGTTCCATAGTAGAAATGGAAAAATTTATACATTGAAATTTGGGTGCGACTAACAAATAATTCTGGAGCTAATAATGTGATTTGGGTTTTTGTTGATCAGATAACTAAATATGAACATTTCCATCCTACTTGACACACTCTTTCTCTATATTAGCTTCCTCGACTATACATCAAATATATTGTGAGGTTAAGGGAGTTCCTATATCAATTGTATTTGACAATGAATCCAGGCTCACTTCTGAATTTTGAGAATTCCTTCATAATTCATTATCAATAGAAATAAATTTCATCATAGCATATCTTCATCAATAGGACGGTCAGACTGAGCATACAATTGAGACATTGGAAGAAAGCGTATGTGTTTGATTAATGAACAACATGAGAATTTGGGAACATCATCTTTCTTAGTTGATATTTCAAATAATAATAGTTTTTATACTAGTATATAAATGGATGATTTTGAGGAATTATATAGAATGTTCTGTTAGACTCCTGAATTTTTAGATGATGCCAGAGAAAATATTTTGATTATAGTATAATTTGTATTGAAATTATCTGAGAATGTGATGATGATCCATGAACACATGAGGATAGCTCAGAATAGGAATAAAAGATATACATTAAAGGATTTTATTTATTGGTTGGAGATTATTTTTCCTTTAAAGTATATCATGGGAAAATTGTTATTACTTTCAATGACAATGGAATGTGAAGTCCACAATTCATTAGACCTTTTGAAATTCTAAAACAATTTGGACCTATTTCCAAATGGGTATCCTTTCTTCTGATTTTATCTCAGTAATAAAAAGTTTTTCATGTTACAATGTTATGAGAATATGTTCCATATTCATCTCATGATTGAAGACTAGAATTATCTCATGTGGAATAGATCCTTTCTTATTAGAAAAATCATGTTTAGATTTTTTTGATCGTAAATAGAATGTATTCTAGAATAATGTAATCTCCAAGGTGATTGTTTTTTTGGCGAAACCACATGGTTGAAGAAGCGACAATGGAATATTAAAATTATATGACAGAGACGTATCAGCACATGTTTAATATGTATATAAAAATTATGAGGGAACATTTTCCATAAGGTGGGGAGAATGGAACAACACAAGTACTTATAAAATATTTTGTTTTAATCCTGGAATTTAATACTTATAATCATTATTAATATTTAATAAAATAAGTTTTATTTATAGTAATTTTTAATATATATTAATATAAATAAAATTTATGTATCATCAATGTAAATGTATGATATATTTACATCATGGAATAAGTTAATAAATGAATTGAAAATAATAAATTAAGTGTTGGCATTTTTGTGACACATAAATTATTATTTATAGTTTTATAATTGATATAACAATTTCGACAAAAATTTATATTCATAAAATAGATTCATAAATTAATATTTTTTGTTAATTTGATTATAAAATAAATTTTTGAGACCATGATTAATTTTTCAAAGAGATATAGAGTTTGTTATAATTTTAACGTTGGTAATTTTTAGATAAATAATAAATCAAAATAAAAAATAAATTTCTAATATTTGTAAAATTATTTTCATAAAAAAGATATCATATTTATATTCAACATATAAAAAATGGTTAGTGTGATTTTTTTATGATATAGTTGAATTTTTGTTAAATAGTGAAACACTCTAATTTACTGTATATATACATTATATGTTTAATGTAATATTCCTAGAGTAATTACTGATATAATAAACATTATATATAACTAAAAATAATTATTTTAATATTTTAAGGTTATATAATCTAACTGTTCATAGTTTTGATAGAAAATAATAAATTAATGAATATGATATGTAAAAAAACACCACTCTCCTACACTGTAAATACCGCCCCTCACCACCTCTTCTTCTCACACCTAAAATCATTTAATATTATTTAATTTATTTTCAGTTTCCTTCCCAAGACTATTACGTACGTCTATGTACTACTAGTATCACCAAAATGTCAAAACTGATATCACTAAGGTGGGTCTCAAGGAGAATATTTCAAGAAGTAAAATCCTCTTTCAATTTGTTTTATTTTATTTTCAATTTCATTACTTTTCTTATTCCCTCGACACCTACCATATTCCAAGTAACATAGTAACTCCGTTATCTTAAATATAATATAATTTTATTATTTTAATGGAATATACATCATCTAACCTCTCTTCTTGTAATATTATTCTAACAAATATGCACATCGTCCGTGATGTGTCGATTTACTGTCAACTTGGACAATGTGTTTTCATTTTCCATTACCACATTCAAGGTTGGTCATAAAACCATTATTATGGTTCAATTGGATTTTATTAAACATATAAATTGTTATATATTATTCTAGAGCCAATATATAAACATGAAATGAATTAAAATTATATATGTTAATGATGGCCATAAAAACCACAAAAATAAATTTAATCCTTTTCATTAATGTCTTAACTAATGAATCATCATCATATCAAAAAATTGATATATGTAATCATTTAAAATTTTGGAAACATATTAATACCATATATTTCTATGTGTAGAGTTTATATACCATTCTATATGAAAACCATTAAATAATTGAACATGGAAACCATGAAAAGAACACACCACAGACAATGGAAATAAAACAAATTATTAATGAATGGGTAGAAAGATGTTATAAAAAGATCATATAAGGTATTATATATATGAATATAGATTTTTAATATATTAACAACACTATTTTAATAATTATACAGGTTGTTTTAACATGATTGATGTAAAATGAACCTAAGGTAAGGGACATTCCTTTTAAGACCATATGTATGGTCTCTTTTTACAAAAAAATGTTTTTATGAATGTATTTAAATTTTATGATTAGGTTTGGGTTCTTTAATTTTTTTTTGATAAAGGGTGGAACCTATATCTCCCTAAAGTGAATTCGATGTGTTTATGGTGAATATTGTCCATAATGGTTATTCCATGTGTAACTGTGATGGTTACACCATAAGGTAGGCATGAGGGTTACAACATAAGGTAGTCTTGATGGTAACATTATAAGGATTCCATGAGGGTTTCAAATTATATTCCCTCCATGAGGGTTACCATCTCAAGTAAGTAATTCCCCAAATATCTCATATGGTTTTATTTATATTTTATATGTTGTAGGATAATCTATTATTTCCACCAGTTTTTTATATGATAGTTTATAGGAGACAGGAAAGTCTTTAGGAAAATTATTTCATATGAATATAAGTATTCATGGACAAAATCCATAATCTCTTTAAGGTCCATTAATATTATGTTTGTTCTTATTCAATTTTTTAAAATGATTATCACAAGTATAATGGATTTGTAAGATAAAAGGTTAATCCCACATGAATGATGGGAATAATTTTTAGGAAACGATTTCATATTTCATTTAGAAAAATTTATTCAGGAAGAAATTTATACTATTTTTTTAAATTTTATTTTTGTGGGTCGACGTGTGTGAATTAGTTTCTTACTCACTAAAACTATAAACTATGAATATAATTTAAAATGTGATAAAAAAACTAAACTAATTTACTAGATTATGTAATGTATAACACCATGCCCTTAAAGAGTTAGTAATACTCACTTTGGGACCTTCAATTGTCTCTTGAAAGTCTATATTAAAATGAAGGAATTATGTTATCTTATTGTGAACATGAGATATTTAAATTGAGTATTAATTATATTTTATTGAATTTCGGAGGGTTTTAAATACATTTATAATAGGATTTGTTTATTTGATATAGATGAAATGATATTCTTTTATAAGTAAATAAAGTGAAACTTTTGTGAACCTGAGTTTTTTTCAATAACAAGATTACAATATCTAATGGAATGTGATTTTAAAAGTGTAAATTATTGGAAATTTTGTTGATATGATATTGATCTACTATATACCACTAATTTTTACATGTGTTTAAAAAATCATGGATGTCATTTATCCTTAGGTTTTTACATTTTACCATATTTGTTTTTATCTATGTAACATGTTTCTAACTACGTAGTAATTATTTTTCTAAAAATAGAAGATAACCCATGTAACGAAAATATGATATGAAATAAAAAATTACTCCCCATTTAATATAATTTAATAAGTAATTAATATATAAATTTATTTTGAGTTAAAAATTATATATATAAATATCATCAATTTTTTGTATAAAAATGATGTTTTAACCACTATGTTTTCTTATTATTAATCATAATTTCTTAAACATTAAATGGGGATTAATTTAACCATATATGTTTAAATATGATAATAGATTTACTATTTAATATATCTATATATAATTTTGTAAAAAATATTAAAAAACATTGATAAAACAATTATTTGAAAATAAACCGTACATCATTATCATAGTTGTTGAAATTATTTTTTTAATCCAATTTCTTTGCTCAAAAATGAAATTAAATTTATCTAATAAAATGGAAAATAATATTTTTGATATTAAATCAATAATATTAAATTTAATACATAAAATTGGTAAACTCTATTATTTAATATAATCAAATAAAAAAATATATGAAATATTATTTTAGGCTCTAAAATATTTAACATGTGTGTTAAAAATTTATTATTGAAATATTAAGTGATTTATGTTACATATTGAATATATATTTTAAATGGAAAATATATTTTACATAATTTTATGTTATTTTTATTTTGTGAAAGTTTCTATTTTTATATAAATCAGTAGTTTAAATATTCACCACTAAGTAATTAAATTTATAAATTAACTACAAATTAATACTAAGATAATATTGAAATTATAAAAAAAATAATAAAGATAAATTCTAAATATTCAAAGGCTAATTTTTATAATATAATATCAAAATTACAAAAACTAAAGATAAAAAAATAATTATAATAAAATTATTTATATTTAATATTAAAAATGGAAGACGTGAAAAAAATATGTGATAAATAATTTATAAATTAATAATTTCATGACTATGTATACATAATTTCAAATTAAATAACCCCTCATGTTCTCCAAAAATATATAAGTGTATCGTATCATCTATTTTCATAGCATATTTGTTTTCTTCTGTAATCATGATCTTATGCCAATTTTCATGACCTTAATTTTCTCTCATGTTCCAATTTATTCATAATGTAATTGTTAGTGTTTTTTGTTCTAGGTATAAGAAAATCCCTAGTTATACAACTTGTTCCCAAGATTGGTATATTTATCATCATAATGGATGCTTTTTCTACCCAAGGACATTCATTCTTATTTGATTGTTGATTTAATAATATGGATATATCCATTTATATATATTAATTTAACTACTATATTATAGAGGGAATATTATATTTTAACTAATCATGGATTTATTTTAGATAAATTTTTCATATATAATAATATTTTTACATAATAATTATTTGAGGAATATAAATAGTGATATTTTGTGTCTTTATAGAGAAATTATAATACAATATTTAGAAAATGATATTATAAATTAAATAAAATAGGAGGGTATGAGCTAATTTAAAATTATATTAATAAATAAAACATATTTTTTTGGAATCGTTAAATTTTAAAAATATATTTCAATATTGGATCTTTGAATAAAAATAATGATTTCAAAAGCATAAAGTAAAACCATGTTGAAAACATTATTTTTTTTTTTGAATCCTTAAAAATGGATCTTTGAAAAGGAAATAAAGGGTTCAAAATGTTTATGTGATAATATTTTAGAAATTCATACATTTGTAAATAATATTAAATAGCATATATTTCAATATAAATAATGTAATTAGGAAGTTTACATCATGTGGAAGATAATTTTTTTATTTTTGATAAATAAAAACCCCTTTTAATATTTTGATAAATCGTTTTTTAACCCACATAAAAAAAGTAAGTAACCAAAACATTGTTTTTAAAAAAATTGATGGAAAATATTAATTTTAAAAGAGTAAACATGTAATTATGTTTCAAAGTAGACAAGAAATATTTGTTTCCTAAAATGAACATGGACATGGAAGAAAAAATTATCATTAAAGGATATGATATTTTATAAAAAAATCACTTTTTTGAGAAATAACTTAATTGATAAACAATCATTGAGTAATAAACATCATTTTTTCCAAATATAAAAAGGATTAATATCATTACAAAAGTAAATTTAAAAAATTTAATAATAATTTATGAATACTGCTAAAGGAAAATCATTTAAACTCAATTAAAAGAAAAATAAGTAATCAAGATACCTTACAGATATCATAATTAATCATGAAAAAGTTATTTACTTAGGGTATACTATTTTATAAATGTTAATAAAAATATTAAATATATAAAATAACACATAATAAAATAAAAAATAATTATATTTCCCACTTATATGAATTATTTATATAAAGAACAATAAAATAGAAATGAATGAGAAGTAATATTCCAAAACATTTACAACATCATAATCTTTTGAGTAGAATATCAATACAAGTTAAAACATAGGAATAATTTTTAAATCCATTTTTTATCATGAAAAATACTAATTATATTAATAAATATCCAACATATACACCCTAAAAAGCAAACTATTGAATAAAATGCATCACATTTCAATAATGAAAAATGTAGATTAAAAAACCCATACCGTGATTCCTGAATTATACTACCTATGAACCTAATATCCACATATATCATATTATATTTATTAATAAAAATTTTATTAACCTTTTCCATTAATATTTTATTTTATAATGTATATTTATTATCATATGTTAATTAATTAATAAATATATGTCACCAATTAATGTTATTTTAAGTGGCTTTGTTGATTTTTTTGAATCATCATCAGTTTATTTTTCACGGTCAAATGTATTGTAAAATATATTTATAATATCTATACTTGTATATTTCTTATTATTTTATTTTTAATTTACAAAAAAACAAATATTTTTACATAGGTGTTCCCAGAATGTAATGAAATTATCTAAGGATACTAGATATGTTCAATTATTGAGGTTAATTTAATTATAACCAATGATTATTGATATAACTTATAAAATTTATAATATAATATTTTGAAAATATTAATAGTTTAATAAATATAGATATTATAAAATTATTTTTTTATTTTAATTTATTTTAGGTGATTTTGAAAAATAGAACAAATCATTCATGGTGGTGGTAGATTCATGTGTTTGTGGTGGGGTATTATTATTTAGAATTTGATTAGGTGAATGTTGAAATATGATTTTACATTAGTATAGAAATAATTCATAATAAATATATCTTTTTTATCAAACGTACAGTAATAATTAATATTTTATGGGGTATTGGAAGATTAAGATGAAAATACTATTGAATAAGAAATACTTTTGTTAAGAACACGAGGCTTTCCATGGAAATATACTTGGAAATATAGGCTTTAAAATAAATAATTTATATAATTGGATTATAAATTTTAGAAGAAATTATAGGAGGCTAAAAATATCATTTTTTCTTGAGTAAATTTTAAGGAATATGTGTTGAGTGATATGCAGGATGTTATCTCCTTTTATACATGAAGATATTGTTAATTTTGAAAGTACCCAATACATTTAAAGAGTGATATTTCAAATTTAATGGATTAAGGCACAATTTTTTTAATTAAATGAGTTTAGGGTTATAAAAAACAATAAAGCCTATACCATTCATTTTCATACTTGTTTTATATAGGGAATATTTATTATCATACCTATATATTAAATATTTTTTAATAAACATTCAATACATTACATAGAGACTTTCCCAAGGACTATAATAGATTATTGTATTTGTAGACTATGGAAATATTATTCTTATTTAGTGAATGATATTCAATTAATCCCATAATGATCTTCCAATTTCCCACTATTCACAAACATATCCTACATAATCATTTATTTAATCCCTGTGGAAAGGAAATATAAGAAAAGAAGAGCTCCAATTCTTAGTAATGGTAATCAGTGGAGATATATAAGCATAATCTGAGCATATATTCATGAGATCATGAGAAGGGAAAAAATTAACCATATCTTTCTTATCAGAGATAATAATATTGGGAAACAGAATAAATATTTTATTTTATTAAGACATGAATCAATAAAAAGTAAATTAACATGAGTTAATAGAGCATAACATTGATGTAAGTCATAGAATTATGGAATACACATCATATTATAATAATGTGAAAATTTATAAATAGAAAAAGGTTCATTGATTATGTTAATTACATTGAATAGAGACCTCACTTAAACATATCGAAATCCAACTAGGTCCAGACATAACATAATGAAAATTAAATAAAGGTCCATGAAAAACAGTGAGAAAATGTAAGAAATTCCACTCATTAGATTATCAACACGAAAGGCATGTCCACACATAGAATCATATTAGTCAAGGTTCACTCCAAAGTCTATCATACCATACAAAGTATCTTAAATAACTGGGTTCACTATCTATTGAAGTTCTATCTATTACATGATATATAAATAATTACCCAATGCATTGGAGGGATATATAGGTTTCACCCATCTCACAAGGAAAACCATATTTTTTGTATTCCACGAGATGCTAAAACATTCATTATGTCATAAATCACGAAATAAAATGGGCTTCATAAACATTTAATCATATTATAACATACTAAAAAGTGTTATATTTGATAATAATTTCATTATCTCATCAAAGAATAATCCATGGAAAACAATATGAGTTTCATATTCATTTTTCATGGAATAACCCATGTACTATAAATGTGTTTCACAAATATAATGTAATTATTAACAATTATATGAAAGAATAAGAATGGTATCCTTGGTACATAACACCAGAAAAAAATAATATATATCAAATTATTTCATCATAGAGAGAAAATAATTTTTAATTATAAATCACTTGGATGGTTTCCAGAGGAATATAACATTTCTTTTAAAATAACATTTTAAAAAAATTTGGAATACATTTCATTGAAAACAACCCTTGAAAAATTATAAATGAACTGTTAAAAATATTTTAAAATATTTCATGATTAATTTATCATTTCCACTTTAAAGAACCTTTGTTTAAACATTTTTTGAGATGATTTGTTTTCCTAAAACATATTTTTGAATGGAAAATAGTTTATGATCGAAAATATCATCATTCATAAAAACATTATTTTAAAACATTGAGTACATAAAAGGATGAAAATCAAGGGAAATAAATTATTATATTTAAATAACCATATAATAATAAAATTCATGAGTTTGATGATGAAGATTTCATAATATTTCATCACTAAAAGCATAATCATAAACTGTCTTGATAAATGATGAGATCATAATGTAAAACAATTATCACTTCGGTAACATTTAATAATAATTACCATAAATTAAAAAAATTATATGTACCATGTAATAAAAATAAATGTAGTTGATTCATGATATAACATGTTAAAGGGTTTGTATTTACACATTATAGAAAATATTTGTTAATAACATTACATATGTATCCAATAAGAAAAATTGAGACAAAAATAACACACCAATTTGGTAATATTGAAACCATAAAATCTACAACATATAGATCATTAAATTGAATTGTAAATAGTAATAATTTTATGTATAATAATCATATATTACATTCACAGTACGTATGTACACCATATAAACGAAACATATAGTGAATATGGCATTTGTCTCATAGAAAATAAATGTTAGATGGAAATCCATTACCATATTTCTTCAATTTCTCCATACACATTCTCGCCTTATTTATAATAAGTTTAATTTTTATATAAATATATTAAAAGCAACATTAATATATATTATATCATTAATGGTA
Organism: Viscum album; assembly: GCA_963277665.1. NCBI lineage: Eukaryota > Viridiplantae > Streptophyta > Magnoliopsida > Santalales > Viscaceae > Viscum > Viscum album. The sequence goes on from OY728137.1 coordinate 1,937,966,261, forward strand.
TTCTTTTGATCTTCTATTACCTTTTTATTAACAATTCTATTTTAAAATCATATTTTGGGTAATAATTTCATTACTTTTCAAGTATGTTTTGACATTTTATTTATGGCAATATTATTAAAATAATAATTTCATAATATATACTATACCTCCGTATGTATTTATAGAATAATAAATTTTCTTTTCTACTAATATTTATGAATAAGATAGTAATTTTACTTTAAAATGATGCTTTTTCTGATTGCGTACTCAACACACCACAATAAGTTTCTTTGAAATCTAATGTTGTACATAACATTGAGTAATATTGAATAATAATATAATATTATTATTATTTTAAATTTAAGTTAATTATTATCCATTTAATTTGGAAAAAATTAAGATAACTAACTACAATTTGATTATACATGTTTGATATTTCTCTAACAACTATCATGTTCTGATGAATAGTAAATATATGCCAAACTTTATTTGAAATTTGTTTCCATCGAGATAATTTATACAGTTAAATAGTATTATTTAATAGTTTTAAGGTATAAATGGAATATATTTATATCATTTAATACAATCATGGTAATTAAAGTAATTTTGTTTTTAAATTGGACATAAATACATGTAAATCTTTTAATAGTTATTACTTCGTTAAAACCCACATTTTGGTTTTGACAAAAGGAATTAATTTTAAATTTATTTGTGTGAAATCTATGTTTTCAATATAGAAAAATGGATTACATATTTGGAATTAAGTGGTCCAATTTTTTAAAGTATATACCTCTTATTTTTAAGATTTATGAATACTAACTTCAATAATTAATTAATTTATCTTGGTTAAAGGGTAAATCTGGTAAATAAGTGTAAAAAATAATATTATAACATTAAACTCTCCTAACCAGTGTCCTAGTAATATTTTATGATGTATGTTAAATAATGGTCATACATGGGTCAATTTTGGGACCTCAAGGAGCCACTTGGATGTGAAAATGACATTTTATAAGAATTAATTTAATGTTAAGAAAAATGTAACATAATCGAATATGTTTTATTAAAAAAAATTATATGAGGTAATATAAGTGATTATTTAATCTATAAATAGTCATTAGGAAGATAAAAATATTTTATACATCATGGTATTTTATTTATAATTTTTAGACATCTAATAAATAAATTTATTTGTTACTCAATGATGATGTAGTGATTACCATATTAATGAATGATTAAAATAAATGAAATTATAAATATTAATTTAATTTATTTAGAAACTTTCTATGAAATTAAATTATTTAAGTAATAATTATGACTTGTTATATTTCTATTAATTATGGTTTTTGAAATAATCAATTCCTTATGTATTTTTAAAAATTCATGATACAAATAGAATAAAAATATACATAAATTACTTGTTAAAACAAATACAATTTCAAAAATTGATAAAATAGTCCTAAAAATATATGATTCATCCAAATGACAAAAATAATGTTTAAAATGATATAAACTCACCACTTAAGGTTATATTTTCATTTTATATTAACAATATTAACCACATAGTATGAATATATAAGAAGACATGGTAAGAGTCAAAATAGGTTACTAAGGGTTAAAGATATAATATATGGTTACATTTGTGACCAATACATTAATAAAACCTATTGGTTGAGATATTTTTGACCCAAAAGAATCTTATATTTTATATAAATTACTTTGGTACCTTTGGAAGATGAAAATATTTTTATAATAAAATAATATTTCAATACCATCCTAAAGTGTCCATCCTTCCTCTTATAAATTAGAATCAACTCTACCAATTTCATCACACCACTAAACACCCTTGGATAATACAAAATCTAACCAAATAAGCTTTCAAAATCCATATAATCCTCCATAAATCCTTACCTTTGGATGAAGGATTTTGAAGAATGTATTTTGGCTCAAATGAAAGGGAGTTACACATTTTAAGAGGTAGCATATTCCCTAATATTCCTTTCCAATATATTACATCTAGACTCCATATTACATTAATATTATTTTATTACATAATAACACAAGTATCCTAAATGTTCTAGGTGGTTTTTATTATAATTATTATAATTTCACTTATACACACCTCCATCTAATGGATAAGAACATACTATTTTGTTGTACGACGAACTATTGCCTCAAAAAATGATGATTGTTCAATTTTCCCCTACCACCTATCATGGAAGATATTATAATGGAAATATATTAATATATGATATATATTATATTTCTATTGAATCTATTATAATGTAATTTTTATTTAAAAACATACCTTCATACATTTCATGATGTTTAAATACAATAATATCATTTGAGGAAGTGCGGAATACCACCCCCTCAAAGAGATATTACTTGTTCATTCCATACACAAAATGTATAAAGGATGGAGGTAATAAAATTGTAAACCATATATTTCATATGATATTATATTGTAATTATAATATATCTATGTATCATTTTGTATTCATTTCCTTAACATGACATAAATTAAAGTAGTGTTCATGCATATGTATGGAATATTACTCCATATAGTGACTTTAATTTATTATCTCCAAATTATATGGTATGTTGTAAATACATTTATAATTGGTATATATTATATTTTAATCATGAATACTGTTGTGGAGATAATTATTTTTTGACCACATATTTTGGAATTATAACAATATCATTTTTGACTCAAGTAACCAATATCGACAAAACAACTAATATTTTCATAGATAATTATAACATGGTCATTATTTGTGTAAAAGAATAATATACATGAATGTGGTTCTTAAGAAACTAGAAATTTACTTAATTTTATTATTCAATATGAACGAGGAACATAGGTGACGAATCAAGCTAATGGTATGGGAACCTTTCACCCTCCATTTTTCGTCGAAGACTTATTTTACGATATGTCCTTTAATTTACATTTTCATATGTTGGGATATGTTCTTATATATCATTATTTATGTAAATTTTATGTCCAATTGAGTAGTTAATATTTTATCTCTCATCAACTAATTTTCTAATTTTTTAATTGATGTCGTTAGGCAGCAGAATTTTGGTAGGGGATTTTCTAAACTCAATTTCCACTCTTTGGGTATTACGCATACTTAGTTGATTATATAGTTACAATATTATGTTTTAATCACTGTTTATTTATTTATATTTTAATTTCCACTTCCCGTTTTATGGAAAAACATTGTCAACACATAATCACCCCATTGATAAATTTTAACATCATTTATACAACCACTTTAAGTGAAATCTTTTCTCAATCTCTATTCATTAGGTCAAATATCCATGTCATTGGTATTGTTTTTACAAGAATATTTGTAAATAACATATGATTATTTTACACTAAATATTCACTTATATTTTTGTGTATTAATATTTTTCACTTATAATTATATCGTTTTTGTATCCTTAATCTAAGGATACGATCTTTGTAAGGGATTTTTTCTCAATGTACATTCCACTAACACTTGTTTATTTTTTTAAAATAATTCACTATATATGGTGCATATAATTCCCTTTGACATATTATATCATGAATCTTTTTATTTTCATGATATTATAACCTTTTTTAATGATATTCTATAATTATTTTTATTCATGTTTTTTCCCATGTGGTAAGAGACTCTCGAACTAAAATATTATTTCCAATTTTTTAGAGATTCATTCTTATAAATCATTATCATTAACATACATGTTTTTAAAATGTTTTTTAGACTTTTTTTATATGGACATTAATGTTTTAAAACTCTAATTACTTTAAAATTTTCAATGTGTTATAGGAAATATTCATTAAAAAATATATTTATTAAATATTCTAAACTGTTTTGGAAATGTATTGAATATTTCGATATCTTTATTTAATTCATTGTGTTTGATTAGTGAGATGTGGATATTTGAAATATTTTATGTGTTATGATTATATAATGTTATATGGACATTTTATGGGTGGTTACGTGATAATCCAACGATGGTTGGTTACATGATAAACCAAATTACTGGTGGTTCTGTGATAAACCAAGGATGGGTGGCTATGTTATAACCATTAATTCATTGTGTGTGGAAGGCAGTCGTATGGATATTCAATTTAGTGATATGTGTGGAAGAAAACCGTATAGTTATTCCTTTTAGGTATGATTATGTAACAATCTACCTTTATATGTTATATGTTACTTTCTATGGGCTTGTGGTAATATTTTTGTTACAAATGTCTTAATAAATGAGCTTATATTTTGTGACGTATATTTCCACTTGTTAATTGTAAAAGGTATTACATTATAATAATGTATTTGGGGATTTCATATTACACCCAGAATAATAGTTTCTTTATTTTAGAATACTTTAATGAGATTGTTATGCTCATACCATTATTTGAAATAGTTTTCATGGGACATGAAGAAAAATTGTGTCAAGGATGGGATCGAGAAAAAGTTATGATGTAAAAATATGAAACAATGTCATTTTCTTTAATATTTTTTATTTTATGAAAATTATAGTATGTTCAAGTGTCTAATTATAATATTAAAGATGTTATGTATATGTTTTAAAATAATTCTATAATGTTCTAAACCTAAATATATCCTAGATGTGAACTAATATCCAATTATATACTTATATCTATATTAAGTAATGTTTTAGGTTCGGGTCTTATAGTTGGTATTAGAGATCAGTTTAGATAACTTTAGAGGTTATGGTGTAATTTTAGAATAATTTACATAACCATAATGGTTAGCTAATTAGAAAGTGTCATAGTTATATTAGGTAAATTGAATGAGTAAAATATATTATTAGTAAGTGTATCTTAGTGTTTACCATCTTCATAAGATTGTATATGATTAATTTTTTCCTGATATACTCACACTATCCTTTTTGGTTTTAGTAAATGGATAATTCTAGCTGTCACCAATGTAACAATGGATGTGAAAGAAACTTGGTTGTTTTATGAATAATTAGTAGAATGAAATTGGAGCTACAATGAAAACTAATGTGGTTATGCATAACCAACTATCTATAGTCATTATTGACAACTTGAACCTTTTTTTATTTTTCTAAGGAATCAGGTATGAAAGAAAAAAACCCTATGGAAGTTCATGTAATAATCCCAAAGGTATGTATATTAAAAAACCAATGTGTCAATGAAGTGGAAAGAAACACCTTGAATTTTTTTCAAACATATTGGAAGATGTTGTAGATGTGGTAATGAAGGTCATAAAGGAATAACCTTCCATGGAAAAAAAGAAGCGTTAAGTGGACTCCAAAAAAGGAAAATAATTTCATTCAGAGGGATCAATTGAATATTTTAAATCAGGTGTGGATGGTTAGTATGCAAGTAGATTTCCTACAATGAAGTTTTGTGAATTGGATCATCATGATCATAAAAGTATATGTTTACCAATTCCTAATTCCCTTCCAATTGAATATGAGGAAACCAAAAATGACTTATGAAAGGTATGGATTATTTCATAGCTCATGTTTTGACATTATTGAAATATTATGAAAATATGCAGGATTTTATTTTTATGAAATTATTATAAAATAATAATATAAAAAAACATCGATAGAGGATGAAAAAAATGTTTGATTATTAATATGTCTAAATTTTTGTAATTGATGAGTTATATTGGATATATGTATAATGATATGTTAAATGTATTAATTATAGGATATCTATGGATGACTTAAAGTATTTGTAACCCATAAGTTTGTTTTATTAAAAAGTTAACTATGGAAGATTTATCTTTTCTATTGTGGATATAGTTATAATGAACCATTAGGGTTTATATACTCCTTCAATTAGAGGAAATTAAGTATTATTAATTTTTGGGATGAAAAATACGATGTATGAGTTAAACGTTGACGTTAAAATATGTTATTTTTATTTTTGTTGAATTTACATCATTTTTAGGAATGTTATAAAATTATATAGTTGTTGAAAAAGGAAAACAGACTCACCATGTTACAACCCATCGCATTGAAAAAAGCTGCGGGAATCAAACCCTCAAACAATGTGCGACTCAGATTTAATGCCTACCAGTAGCCTATTTGATATCCCTGGTTAGTATAACTTATTATTTTTAGTTAAATGATTTTATGGGTCAAGAATAACTTTATTATGGTAACTTATGGTTTATCAAATGGATGTCCTCAGTATAGAAATATTATTTGTTGATTAGGTGATAATAGTTATTTTGGAGGAAATTATCTCTTTTGGGAACACTATATGACTATGGAAAATATAATAGAATGGGATTTTATTATTGGAGTAACTGGTGAGATAATATGTTTGAAGAATATATGTTTTTAGTATTTACATATGGATATTTTTGTTATTTATTGGAATTATTATCCTATCATAGAAAATACGTTATTTGGTTAATTACTTTTCAGTATGAGACTATAAGAGTTGTCGATGTTATTTGGAGATATATCTTTTGATTTATCATTGAATACTATGTGATAAAATGATTATAAATTTTTGGTTTCAATCATTGTTTGGATTATTTTATTGAATTTTAAGGACAGTCGTTTATTTAATGGTCTTTGTGGAAATTTGGGTATTGTTTGTTGAATTTTTGAGATTAAATGATTAATCTTTTTGGGGGATTATCCTATATTGTACTAACCATTCTAGTTTAAGTTATTTTCTAATTATAGGGTAAATATATAGCTAATATTTTCAGGATTATGTTATTATATAGAGGTTGATTCTAGTGCTTCATTATTGAACATGTCATCGTAAATTTTCATCGATGTTGAAAAAAGATGTTTCTCTGCAGGAATTTGATTAGAGGATAATACTATATATGTAATGTATGTATATTTCTTTATGTTATTATTCTATGTAGTAAATAAATTCATAAAATTTATGAAATGAATGATAAACCAAAAATTTTTCCCAATCACTTTTCCTTCTTTGGAACCAAACACCATTTAACCCGTCCACATTTTATGACTTTCTGATAGTTAACATTCTCCTGATCATGTTTTCTATGACTCACCATCCGAACATAACACTTACTTTCTCTACAATATACATGTTTTAATACATGTAATCCTAGTATATGTTATCTTGGTTTATATTTTCACTTCAAATTATTTCTTTTAATGTGAAATTTTTATTGACACTTTTTCCGATTTGGGATTTTCAATGATGTTTCAGATCCCAATTTTAAAATTGTGAGGACACAATTTCTAAAAGGGGGGAATGAAATAGTGACCTATGTATTTATAGAATAATAACATTTTAATTTAGGTCAATATTTATGAATATGATATTAATTTTACATTAAAGGTAATGATTTTCCCGATAGCGTACTCAACACGCAACTATGGGTTTCTTAGAACTTTTACGTTGCACACAACATTGTGATATACTAAAAAATAAAATAACAAGATTATTATTTTAAACAATATTAAATGTCTAGAAATTTTATTAGTATAAATTAATATAAAGAACTAACCTATGATTATATGTGTTTTCTAAATGTCTTTATATTTAATCGATAAATTTTAGAGGCTTAAATAAGAATGAATCTAATTTTAAGCATGAAATACTCAAATATTTTTTAAAAGGTCATTCTACAACCTTTTGATAAAAATCAATTTTTAAATCAATTTTTTCACATTATATGTTATATTATACAAAATAATCTTTTTATACAGTATCCGAACATCAAAAATTAATTTGGATGAATTTTTTATATTTTTTTCTGATAACTGTCATTTTTGGATGACTTTTAAAAATACGCTAAATTTTAATTGAAAACAACAGTTTCCATAGAGTCATTTTATATTGTGAAACAGTATTATATAATGGTTTTAATGTATATATAGAATTTATTTTTATCTTTTAATCCAATGATGGTCATTTTAATTAATTTCATTTCTAAATTGTTCATAAACACTTCTCAAACATTTGATAGTTATTATTTCTTCAAAACCTATTTTTTGTTTTTGACAATGTGGATTAATTTTAAATTAATTATTGATAAATATATGTTTATAATTCAGAAAAATGTATTCCATATTTGTAATCATAAGTTCCATATTATTTAAATAGGAATCTTTTATTTTTAGACATTATGAATAGTAATTTCTGTAATTTTTTTATTTACCATGGTTAAATGTGTAAATTTGGTAAATAAGGGAAAAATAATATTATAATAACATTATTCTAACCTAAAAAGTGTCATAATACTATTGTATGAGATATGTATAACCATGGACTTTGTTGTTTAAATTTTGGGATCCCATAGAGCCACTTGGATGTGAAACATACATATTGTAAGAATTTATTTAATGAAATGAAAAATGTAACATAAACAAATATCATTTAGTAAAATAGTTTTTATGAGAGGAAATATATGTGATAATTTCGACTATAAATAGTCATTATAATTCTAGAAATATTTCATACATAATTTTATTATATTCAAAAAATTTAATGTAACACCCCAGGTAAATAAAGAATATGACATTTTTATATTTATCCCTATTTGTGAATAAAATGTTAATATTAATTTAAAGGGAACGCTATGTTTGATGGCTTATCCAATACGCAACAATGAGTTCCTTTGAAATCTTACGTTGCTCTATAATAATAAAATAATACTATTTTAAATGGTTGTTAACGCTTAGCCGTTGTAATGGAGGGAATGGATAGAACAAACTAGAAAATGATTATATAAGTTTGTCAAATATTTTTACTCTTTAAATTAAATGTGAGAGGATTAAAATGCGAATGAATCCAATTTTAATCGTAAACATTCTAATATTCATTAAAAGGTCGATTAACCGCCTTTTGATGGAGAACCTATTTTAAATCAACTTTTTGACAATTTTATGTTTTATATTTGACAACATAAAATTCTTCTTTAGAATCGGGACATCAATATTTACTTTGTGTAAATTTTTGGTATTTTTCCGATAAAGTTCATTTTTAATGAATAGTGAAAAATGTGGTATTTTAATTCAAAACCACTTTTTAATCTAATTTATTTATATGATTAGATTATATTTTGAATTGGTTTTAAAGTTCAATTAGAATATATTTTTACCATTTAATCCAATTTTGGTCATTGGAATTAATTTCACTTTGAAATCGGACTTAAACTAGTGCCAATCTTTTGATACTTATTGTTTCATAAAAACACGCTATTTGTTCTGATAGCGGGAATTAATTATTAAGTTAATTAATTAGACTTATATGTTTTGATTTTTTTAAAACAGACATCATTTTTGAATTTGGAATATCAAATATATCTTAGGGTGAATTTTTGGTAATTTTCTGAAAAACATTAATTTTTAATGAACAGTGAAACCACTAAGTGGTACTTATAAAAACTGATTTTCCGTTTAAATGAAATTTTGCCACCTTTGTGTTTTGAATTTCAAAAATACGACATACATGGTCGTCATAAGGAAGTAAAATGTGGTTCAATGTGATTAAAATAATTTTTTGGTGAATAGTAACTTTTGTGTTTTTAATCACGATTAGAGGTAATTAGTGTAGTTTAAGGTAAAAATAATGTTTTAATAATATGAAATGACCTAAAAACATGTATTACCCTCATTGGATGAGTCATGGCCGACCAAGAAAATCCAAGTGTCAACTTGGGGACACCATGGGGCCACTTTGGTTGGAAAATGACATAAATACCTTTTTATTTAATGTTAAAATTAAAAAGACACAAACATGAGTTGTTTTACTAAAACAATATTTAAATGGGGTAATACAAGTCAGTTATTTGACTATAAATATTCATTGGAAAGATAGAAAGATTTCCTACATCATATTTTTTTTAATTTTTAGACATTAAATGAATTAAATTATTTATGACATCATGATGATGCAGTGATGACCTCATTATTTAACGATTTAAATAAAATGGGAAGATAATGTAAAATATAAGACCTACACATGTCCAAAACCTATTGTATGGGTGGATTATAAACCCTTATCACCTTATCCTAGAAACACATCAATGTGGGATCATTAAAATCCAAAACTCATTCTAAAATAAAGTAACCTTTCATTACATTCCAAGAGTGCCCCTCCTCTCCTCTTATAAAAGGCCCCCAACTCTACCTCCTTACCCACCTTTCCAAAGCCTTTGGCTCGGCCAAACCCTGCCCATTTTGTCTCTACACTTCCCTCTATTACTCCTTGAAGCCTCACATTGGGCATAAGTCTTCCCAAGGAAGCCTTTGAGATCAAACAAAAGGGAGTTACCCGATTTTAAGGTAATGTTTTCACTTGTGTTCTTTTGTTTTATTTTGCTTCTCCAACCCCCTAAACACTTTTTATTCATTTATTTTGTAACAAAAACAGTATCTTACATATACTAGGATCTTGTTATAATAAGGATTCTAGATACACTAACACACACCTACATCTAACAGTTAAAGAACATAATGTTTTCGTGGATGGTGAATTTTTACCTCCCGAAACGATGATTGTTCAACATTATTTTTACTCCTTCAAAGGTGGCCATTAATATTACACTATATTTATATATTATATATAATATGTTTATGTTTTCCTTAAGCTTCTGTATTTTTCATTTTGGGCATACGTTTATGGTTTCCATTATGGGTAAAAACGCAATATCTTCATTTAAGGAAGTGCGGACTACCGCCCCCTCAAAGTGATTTGATTCGTTAATACCATATGTGGGACGTATAAAGGATAGAATTATGACATTATATATGATATTGCACAGGAATTATAATATACCTTTATATCATTATGATTCCATTTCCTAAAATACAAAATAAAAATGGAAGCAGCGTTCATGCGTACGTACGGCTTACCGTCTCAATGAACGGTGCATTTAATTTCATACCTCTAAATGTTATGTAATATTATAAATGCATGAATGTACTGGATATTTATGATATATATGATATCTACATCATTAATACCATTTTGGATATAATGGATACATGAACAACTTTTAATTATAAAGGGTTTATTTTTAACTCAAGTACCAATGATCGTTAAAAGGACCGTTATTAACTTAAATAATTACATAGTGTTCGTGACATGGAAATAAGTGATATAAAAGGAATAATGAACTTTAAAAAGGTTCTTAAAGAAGTAGAATTTAACTCATGTTTATTATTCAGGACGTTAAATAACGATCGAGTCAAGTCGGACTCGAGGTATGGGATCCTACTCCTCTCTTTCTTTTTAAGTACACTCTTTTATGTCATTCATTTTAAGCTCACATTTCATGTGATTGGGATGTTATTTTATATTAATCTTACTGTAATTTTTATGTTCATATTATGAGATACCCTATTATCTTTCATCAATCCATTTTGGATGTTTTGAGTGGCGCCGTTAGGCTGCCGAATTTTCGTAAGAGATCTAACCTCTCTCTTTCATTTTAAGTACCCTCCTTTATGTCACTTCTTTTAAGCTCCTATTTGTTATGATAAGGGATGTTCTTTTATATCCCTAATGATTTAAATTTTATTGTAATATGATGAGAGACCCTATTTGATCTCATCAATCCATTTTTTGTATGTTTTAAGTGGTGTCGTTAGGCTGCCGAGTTTTCGTAAGGGATTTTTCATCTCAATTTTATTCCCGTGATATTTATGCTAAATTTTCCACAATTTACATTGAGTGGTGTATGTACTTCCATTATTTTACTCATTGTGTAATATACTTTCATTTATGAGTATTTACATCAATGTTGTTCTGTCCTTCTTTCACGGGATGTATGTTTCGAAAGATACCCATTTCAGTAAGGGATCCTTTCACCCTCCTCTTTTAAAAGACATCCTTTGTTATGTATTTTAATTCACATAATATTATGTTGGGATATGATATTATATATCATTATTGATGTAATTTTATGTCCAAGTGACGATGTACCCTTTTTATCTCTAATCAACTCATTTTCTGAATTTTGTAGTGATGCCGTTAGGCTGTCAAATTTTTGCAAGGGAACTTCTTAACCCAATTTTGATTCTTTGGGATAAGCTTGGAATCCTTGAATATGTCGTGAATAACCTATGATTGTATTACACTTAATATCCACTTATATTTTCTGTATTAATTTTTCACACATAATTATGTAATTGATTAATCTTTAATCCATGGATACCATCTTGGTATGGGACTTCTTCTCAATCTCCTTTCATTGAGGCTTATTTTGTTTTATACACAACCTTCTTTTTATACAAAGCATTTTACTAAACGACAAAAGAGAATGTTTTTGTCGTACGTATGCGGCGACAATGACTTCTCCACCGCCGTGACTATTATTTGAGTTTCGGCTTCCTATACAGGCCATACATTTTTTTAAAGAAAAATAAATAACATATTTTACTTTTCTTTTATTTTGGTATTGAAAATGGTTTTCATAATGTTTTATATCAATGTGTTGTATTGATGTCTTGTGATTGAAAAGTGGAAATGGTATGTTTCCTTTTTGCATGTTTTATGTGATACAATTACGTTATGGTTCTTGGGCATTATTATGAAGACGGGTGGTTTTGTGATAAACTAAGGGCAGGTGAGCCCGATATAGCTCTCCAATGCATTGGGTAATGTGAAGGAGTGAAACGTTAAGGTTTCCCCGAAGATATTTAGGGAATATACTATGGTGGGTATTCCAAATGTAACCAAGAGGGTTACTCCCTACGTAAGAATTTTATGAATGCATCAAGTTACCTTTTATGTCTTATGATTTCTATGATTTATTCATGATTTTATGAGGTATGTTAAGGTGATTATGTTTTATGGGTAATGTATGATTTAATTCTTATGTATACATGTACTCATGTTTCCTTTCCGTATTTTTATATCCCTTACTGAGTTTTTTATGCTCATCCCAAGTTTTTGAAATGTTTTTCATAGGTCAAGGGAAGGGTGCATGATATGATGATAGTGTCAAGGATGTGTCAAGAAAAAATCCATGTTTTATTTTAAATATGTTTCCGTTGATGGTAAAAATGAATACTATCTTTTATGTAACCACTTTGTTTATATGTGGAATGTAATGAAAGTTTTATTATCTAATTCTCTAAAACTCTAAACCTGAAAAGATCCTCAATGTGTAATCTTGTAATAACTCAAGATTAAGTAAGGTTTATGGCTGGGGCCTTATAGTTGGTATCAAAGGTCGGTTTAGATAACTTTAGAGGTTAGGGTATTCTCTAAGCACAAGTGACATTACCATAATGGTTAGGATTTCAGAAAGAGTCCTAGTTTTAGATAAAGTGAATGATTAAGTATATCTTAGTGTTTACCTTCCTCATTAGTACAAGATGGTTTTTTGATATTCTCACACTGACATTTCTATTTTTAGTGAATGGATGGATCTAGGAGGCACCAAAGAGACAACAGGTTTGAAAGAAACGGTGGTGGTTCTCTGATTGAGATACTAGATAAAATGGGGGATTAAATGAGGAAACTCATGGTTGTTCTAAACCAACTATCAAGGAGTCATGATCAACCACTTGAACATTGGTATGATCTATAATTCATCTTGATGAGATGACCAATCTATGTGGAAGTTCAGGTAATAATTATAAATGTAACCATTAGAGTTTATATGATCCTTACTTTTGAGGTAATTATGGGTTATTATATGTTATGATGGAAGTGAAGGGAATGAGATAAAATTGAGGTTAAATTATGTTATGGTTATTTTTTATGATTCTATCTATTTTTGGGAAATGATTTGGGAATTATATAGTTTGGAAAAAGGACAACATGCAGACCGTGTGACAACCCATCGTGTTGGACAATGTTGCGGGAATCTAACCCACAACCAAAGTGCAACTGGTATTTATCGCCTACCACTGGACTACGTGAAGTCCCTGGTTAGTATGACTTATTTTTTTAGTTAGGTGACTTTATGAATTAAGGGTAAGATTATTTTGGGTTATTTATGAAAATGATTAACCTACCATGGAGGTTATGTGATTAGGTTAATTACTTTTCAATAGGAGACTTTAGGAGCAACTGATGTTGTTTGGAGATAAATGTTACGATTTAACTTGGAAGACTATGTGACTAAATCTTTCAAATATTTGGGTTTCAATCTTAGTTTTGTTTACATTGAAGAATTTTAGGGACAAATTGTTTATCGAATGGTCCTCATTGAACTTTGGGTTTTGTTGGAAAATTTTGGAGATTAAGAATAGATTTTCTCTTTATAAAGGGTTATCCTTTTCTAGATTATCTGATCTTGTACTAACCTTTTTGGTATTGGTTTTGGTTAGAGTCTAAAGACATGGGAAGTATATAGTTCCCTTTTGTGGATTAGGTGATTCTCTAGAAATTGATTATAGTACTCTTAATCCGAACATGTCTTCCTAAATACTCGACTTTTGGAGAAATATGAGTTTGATTAAGGAATCTAGTAAATGTTGAAAGTCTACATGACAAGTAAGTATGTTTCATTATGATTTAGTTATGCTCAAAAATAAATTCCTCCAGGAAAAGTAACTTATAACAAAAATGTTGCCTGTTAACTTTTCCTACTGGGGAATCGAATACCGTTTAACCCACCACAAGTTTGTGATTATCTTATGGTTAAATTTCTCCTCGAAATGTTTACTATCACTCTACATCAAAACATAACCCTTTTTTTTACTCCATGTCCATATTTTCATACATGGAATCCAAGTATGGGTTAACTCGGGTGACCTTTGTAATTCTATTTCTTTATTTTAAAATGATAGTTTTACTGACACTTGTTCCGAAGTGGGATTTTCAATGAAGTTTCAAAGCCCAATTTTAAAATTGTGAGGATGCAATTGCCAAAATGGGGGAATGATGAAACCCCCCAGGTAAATAAAGAATATGGAATTTTTATATTTATCCCTATTTGTGAATAAAATGTTAATATTAATTTAAAGGGAACTCTATGCTTGATGGCGTATCTGATACGCAACAATGAGTTCCTTTGAAATATTACGTTGTACTATAATAATAAAATAATATTATTTTAAATGGTAGATAACGCCTAACCGTTGTAATGGAGGGAATAAACATAACTAACTACAAAATTATTATATATTTTTGTCAAATATTTTTACACTTTACAATAAATGTTAGAGGATTAAAAATGCGAATGAATCCAATTTTAAGCGTAAACATTCTAATATTAATTAAAAGGTCGATTAACCGCCTTTTGATGGGGAACCTCTTTTAAATCCACTTTTTGAAAATTTTATGTGTTATATTTGACAAAATAAAATTCTTCTTTAGAATCGGGACATCAAAGTTTACTTTGTGTAAATTTTTGATATTTTTTCGATAAAGTACATTTTTTAATGAATACTGAAAAATGTTGTATTATAATTCAAAACCACTTTTTAATATAATTTATTTATATGATTAGATTATATTTTTAATTGATTTTAAAGTTCAATTAGAATATATTTTTACCATTTAATCCAATTGTGGTCATTGGAATTAATTTCACTTTGAAATCGGACTTAAACTAGTATCAATCTTTTGATACTTATTGTTTCATAAAAACACGCTATTTGATCTGACAACGGGAATTAATTATTAAGTTAATTAATGAAACATATATGTTTTGAATTTTGTAAAATAGACATCATTTTTGAATTCAGAATATGAAATATAGCTTAGGGTGATTTTTTGGTAATTTTCTGAAAAACTGTAATTTTTGATGAATAGTGAAACCACTTAGTGGTACTTATAAAAACTGATTTTCCGTTTAAATGAAATTTTTCCACCTTTGTGTTCTTAATTTCAAAAATCTGACATACATGGTTTTCATTTGGATGTAAAATGTGGTTCAATGGGATTAAAATATTTTTTTGTTGAATAGTAACTTTTATGTTTTTAATCGTGATTAGAGGTAATTAGTGTAGTTTAAGGTAAAAATAATGTTTTAATAGTATGAAATGACCTAGACACATGTCCTACCCTAATTTTACGAGTCATGGACGTCCAAAAAAATCCATGGGTAAACTTGGGGACCCCATGGGGCCACTTTGGTTGGAAAATGACATAAATACCTTTTTATTTAATGTTAAAATTAAAATGATACAAACATGAGTTGTTTTAATAAAACAATTTTTAAATTGTGTTATACAAGTCAGATTTTTTACTATAAATAGTCATTGGAAAGATAAAAAAATTTCCTACATCATATATTTTTTTTAATTTTTAGACATTAAATAAATTAAATTATTTATGACATTATGATGATGCAGCGATGACCTCATTATTTAACAATTTAAAAAAAATGGGAAGATAATGTAATATCTAAGCCCTAAAAATGTCCAAAACATATTGGATGGGTGTATATAGAACCCTTATCACCTTATCCTCGAAACATATCAATGTGGGACCATTAAAATCCGAAACTCATTCTAAAATAAAGTAACATTTCTTTACTTTCCAAGAGTGTCCCTCCTCTCCTCTTATAAAAGGCCCCCGCCTCTACCTCCTTACCCACACTTCCAAAGCCATTGGCTCAGCCAACCCCTACCCATTTTGTCTCTCCACTTCCCAATATTACTCCTTGAAGTCTCACGTTGGGCAGAAGTGTTCCCAAGGAAGCCTTTGAGCTCAATCCAAAGGGAGTTACCCGATTTTAAGGTAATGTCTTCACTTGTGTTCTTTTGTTTTATTTTGCTTCTCCAACCCCCTAAAATCTATTTATTCATTTTTTTGTAACAACACCAGTATCATGCATATACTAGGATGTTGTTATAAGAAGTATTCGAGCTACACTTACACACACCTACATCTAATGGTTAAAGAACATATTGTTTCCATGGATGGGGAATTTCTGCCTCCCGAAACGATGATTGTTCAACATTCTTCCAACACCTTCAAAGGTGGAAACTAAGATGACACTATATTTATATATGATATATAATATGTTTATGTTTTCCTTAATCTTATGCATTTTTAATTTTGGGCAAACCTTTATGGTTTCCATTATTGGTAAACGTGATATCTTCATTTAAGGAAGTGCGGACTACCGCCCCCTCAAAGTGATTTGATTCGTTAATACCATATGTGGAACGTATAAAGGATGGATTTATGATATTATATATGATCTTACACTGGAATTATAATATAACTTTATATCATTATGATTCAATTTCCTAAAATATGAAATAGAAATGGAAGCAGCGTTCATGTGTACGTACGGCCTACCGTCTCTAGGAACGGTGCATTTCATTTCATACCTCTAAATGTTATGTAATATTATAAATGCATGAATGTAATGGATATATATGATATATATTATATATAAATCATGAATACCATTTTGGATATAATGGATAAATGAACAACTTGTAATTATAAAGGGTTTATTTTTGACTCAAGTACGAATGATCGTTAAAACGACCGTTATCAACATAAATAATTACATAGTGTTCATGACATGGAAATAAGTGATATAAAAGGAATAATGAACTTGAAATAGGTTCTTAAACAAGTATAAATTAACTCAAGTTTATTATTCGGGAAGTTAAAGAACGATCGAGTCAAGTTGGACCCGAGGTAAGGGATCATACTCCTCTCTTTCTTGTTAAGTACTCTCTTTCATATCATTCCTTTTAAGCTCATATATCATGTGATTGGGATGCTCTTTAATATGATTATTACTGTAATTTTCTATTTTCATATGATGAGGGACCCTATTCTCTCCCATCAATCCATTTTGTATGTTTTGAGTGGCGTCGTTAGGCTGCCGAAGTTTCGTATGATATTTAACATCTCTCTTTCATTTTAAGTACTCTCTTTTATGTAACTTCTATTAAGCTCAACTTTGTTATGACGGGGGTGTTCTTTTATATCCATCTTTCTGTAAATTTTATTGTAATATGATGAGAGACCCTATTTGATCAGATCAATCCATTTTTGTAAGATTTAAGTGGCGCTGTTATGCTGCCGAGTTTTCGTAAGAGATTTTTCATCTCACTTTTATTCCCGTGAGATTTATGCTACATTTGACACAATTTCCTTTGAGTGGTGTATTTACTACCATTATTTTACTCATTGTGTAATATAATTTCATTAATGAGTATTTACATCAATGTTGTATTGTCCTTCTTTCACGGGGTGTATGTTTCGAACGTTACCCATGTCGGTAAGGGAACCTTTCACCCTCCTCTTTTAAAAGACTTCCTTTGTTATGTCTTTTAATTCACATACTATTATGTTGGGATATGATCTTCTATATCATTATTGATTTAAATTTTATTTCCAAGTGATGAGGTACCCTTTTTATCTCTCATCAACGCATTTTCTGAATTTTGTAGTGACGCCGTTAGGCTGTCAAATTTTTGCAAAGGAAATTCTTAACCCAATTTTGATTCTTTGGGATAAGCTTGTACTCCTTGAATATGTCATGAATAACCAGTGATTTTTTTACACTTAATATCCACTTATATTTGGTGTATTAGTTTTTCCCACATAATTATGTAATTTATTTATCCTTATTCCAAGGATACCGTCTTTGTATTGGAATTCATCTCAATCTCCTTTCATTGAGGTATATTTTGTTTTATACACAACCTTATTTTATATGGTGTATAAAACCCTTTGACTTTTGCGTTTATCCCAAAGGAATATTTTTTATACCAAGCATTTTACTAAATGACAAAAGATAATGTTTTTGTCGTACGTATGTGGCGACAACGACTTCTCCGCCGCCATGACCATTATTTGAGTTTCGGCTTCCTCTATAAGACATACCTTTTTTTAAAAGAAAAATAAATACCATGTTTTACTTTTCTATTATTTTGGTATTGAAAATGTTTTTCATAATGTTTTATATCGATGTGTTGTGTTGATATCTTTTGACTGAAAAGTGGAAATGTTTTGTTTCCTTTATGCATGTTTTATGTGATACGATTATGTTATGGTTCTTGGGAATTATTATGAAGACGGGTGGTTCCGTGATAAACTAAGGGCGGGTGAGCCCGATATAGCTCTCTAATGCATTGGGTAATGCGAAGGAGTGAAACGTTAAGGTTTCTCGGAAGAGGTTTAGGGAATATACTGTGGTGGGTATTCCAAACGTAACCAAGAGGGTTACTCCATACGTAAGAATGTTATGAATGCCTCATGTTACCTTTTATGTCTTATGATTTCTATGATTTATTCATGATTTTATGAGGTATGTTAATGTGCATATGTTTTATGGGTAAAGTATGATTTCATTCTTATGTATACATGTACTCATGTTTCCTTTCCATATTTTTATATCCCTTACTGAGTTTTTTATGCTCATCCCAAGTTTTTGAAATGTTTTTCACAGGTCAAGGGAAGGGTACATGATTTGATGATAGTGTCAAGGAAGTGTCAAGAAATAATCCATGTTTTATTTTAAATATTTTTCTGTTGATGGGAAAAATGAATACTATCTTTTATGTAAAGACTTTGTTTAATTGTAGAATGTAATGCATGTTTTATGATCTAATTATCTAAAACTCTAAACCTAAAAAGATCCTCAATGTGTAATCATGTAATAACTCAAGATTAAGTAAGGTTTAATGATGGGGATTTATATTTAAACCTTAAATAAAAAATTTATTTATAACACAATGATGACGTAGTGATTACCTTTTTATAAATTATTTAAATAAATTAGATTATAAATATTATATAAAATATATTCCAAAACCTTTTAAACCATACAATAATTTTATGGATTATTATGACTTGTTATATTTGAATTAATTGTGTTTTTTTAAATAATAAAGTAGTCGTGAATTTTTCAAAATTCATCATATGAAAAGTATAAAAATTGACATAAATAAGGTTTTTAAAAAATACTATATTATTAAATTATATAATAGTTCTAAAAATATAATATTCAGAAAAAATGACTTAAATAATGTTGAAAATGTTATTAATGGGCCACTTGACATTTTATTGGAATTTTTGTTGTAACTATATTAACCATATAGTATGAATTCATACATGAAGACATAGTATGAGTAAATTAGTTAACTAAGTGTTAAAGCTAAAAGACAAGGTTAAATTTTTGACCTAGACATATCAAAAAAATTGAACTAGTTTTTTTTGACCCAACAACATTGTATATTTGAAATAAATTACTTCAGAACTTTATATAAAAAAAATATTTTATATATTAAAATAATATTTCAATACAATCCTAAAGTTCCCCACATTCCTCTTATAAAAGGCCATAATATCTACTCATTTAGTCGATCCACTATTGACCCTTGTCTAGTCCCATATCACACCAAATAATCTACCAACATCCCTATCATTCTCCAAGAATCATTAACATTGTAAGAAGGAATTTCAAAACGGCCTTTTAGATCAAATGAAAATGACTTACATGTTTTAATAGGTAAAGTCTTCTCTAAATTCCATTCCATTATTTTACATCTGCACTCCATATTATATTATTATTAATTGATTAAAAAAACTAATCATCAATACAAGAGGATGTTTTTTTGAGAAGTATCTGACGTACACATACACACACCTCTATCAAGTGGATACGAACATATAGTTTCTATGAATGACAAACTACTGCCTCACAAAAGGATGAATGTTCGATTTGCCCTACCACCTATCATGATTGAAATTGTGATGGCAATGTATTTTTATATTATATTTATTGTATTTATATTTCCTCTATGATACTGAAATTTTTATTTATAAACATACCTCTATGCTTTTCATGATGTGTAAATTCAATAATTTCATTTGAGGATGTGTGGACTACCGCCCCCTCAAAGTGATATGAATCAATTATTCCATAAATGAATCGTATAAAAGATGAATTTTATGAAAATATTAAACACATATATTATATGATATTATATTGTAATTATAATATGCCTATGTATCATTTAGTTATCATTTATTTAATATGAACAACAAATGAAAGTAGTGTTCATGCGTACATACAGCTTACCATCTCCATGAACGGTGAATTTAATTTCTTATATAAATATGTTATAGACCAATATAAATACATATATATTGGATATATATCATATTTAAATCATTAATACTATTCTGAAGGAAATTTACATTTGACAACATGGACAATTTGTAATTATAACAAGATCAATTTCGACTCAAGTACCTAATATCGAGAATGTGACCGATATTAACATATATAATTATAACCGGGTAAAAAGTAATATAAAATAAATAATATACTGGAAAATGGTTCTTAATAAATTATAAATTAACTTATGTTTATTATTCAGGATGAACATACAACATACGTGATGAATAGGACTCATGGTAAGGGAATCTTTCACCATCATCTTTTTGTTAAAGACGTCTTTTATGTCATGTATTTTAGTTTCCATTTTAATATGTTGAGATATGTTATTATACTTCCTTATTTTTAGAAATTTTTTGTCCAAGTGATGAGATAATATTTTCCCACCCATAAACTAATTTTCTAAACATTTAAGTGATGTCGTTAGGCTGCAGAATTTTCATAAGGGAATTTCTAAACTCAATTTCCACTCTTTCGGTTTTACCCATACTTAGTTGATTATATTATGAAATGATTATATGATGAATAGTTTTTTATTTATTTATGTTTTAATGCCTTCATTAAATGATGTGGATGTAATTTTTTGAAAGAAAATCACTCAATTGATAAATTTTTATGTCATTTATATGAACAATGTAAGGGAAATCATAGCTCGATCTCCATTCATTGGGTCAAATATCCATGTCATTAGTTTTGTTTTTATAAGAATATGTGTCAATGACCTGTGATAGATTTATAGTTAATATCCCCTTATATTTGGTGTATTTATATTTTTTAAACATAATTATGTCATGGATTTATCCTTAATATAAGGATATGATCATTGTAAGGTATTTTTCACAATTTACATTCGATTGAGACTTATTTGTTGTTATACACGAATTAAATTTATACAGATTATATAATACCATTTAATATATTATATCATGAATGTACTTATTCTCATGATATTATAAGCTTTGTTTAATGTTATTTTTTAATTATTATTATTCAAGTACATTCTCATGTAGTAAGGGACTCTTAAAGTAAAACATTGTTTTAAACGTTTTAAATATTTATTGTTCTAAATCGTACTCATAAATATCTATGTTTTGAAAATGATGTTTAGGATTTATGTATATAGAAATTAATGTTTTAACTTGTTAATTCCTTTTAAATGTAAAATGTGGAATAGGACAGTTTGATTAAAAAATCTCTTTATTAAATGTTTTTAATGGTTATGGAAATGGATTAAATATATCATAATCTTGAATTAATTCAGTATGTTTGATTAGTGAAAATTTGATATTTTAAATATTTTATGTGTTATTATTATATAATGGTACTTGAAAATTTGAAGGGTGGTTATGTGATAAAACAATGATGGGTGGTTACATGATAAACCAAATGACAGGTGGTTCCATGATAACCTAGGGATGATTTATTACGTTATAACATCCAATTCATTGGGTATGGTAGTTGGTCGTATGGTTATTACATTTGCAGATATGTGTGGAAGTTGACCGTATGGTTATAATATTTTGGTATTTTTATGTCCCATGTTACCTTTATATGTTATATGTTGCATTCTATGAGCTTGTGGTAATATTTTGGTAAAAATGGTAAACAATTAACTTATATTCAGTGATGTATATTAAAACATCTAAAAGTAAAAAAGTATTATATTATAATAAAGTATTAATGGTTTTTATGTTATCCAATGACTAACAATTTTTTTCTTTATGTATCCCTTACAATCCTTTTAATACTCATCCGAAATTTTGTAATGATTATCACAGGACATAACAAATAGTAGTGTCAATGATAGGATTTAGGAAAAGTTATGCTGTTAAAACATGAAATGATTTTATATTTTGATTTAAAGAAATTTGATTTTAAGACAAGATATATATTGAGTATAAGTGTCAACTGGTAATATTCAAGATGTCATGTATTAGTTATGACATATTTTTCTAAAGCTCTATACCTTAAAAGATCCTTGACGTGAATTAAAGTCAAACTATCGACTCATTTCAAAATTAAGTAATGTATAAGGTTGGGCCTTATATAAATTTTTTTCCAACATATTAATTTATTATATATTCATTATATAAATTTTTATATTAATCAATAATATTTATAGATAAAAAATTAAATGCACTTTTCACGGAGAATGTATGACATACGTAATCATGAACATTATTTAAATTTTCTTGTCTGATTGAAATAAATAAATTTAAATGATATATTATATTTATGTAATAATTTTTATTTCATATATAAAATATATTTTTATTAAAACCTTATTTATTACGTTATATATAAATAATGAATGAATCACATCGGTTCGTGAGGTATCAGTCTACTATATACACAAGCAGTGTCATCATATTCCCAAAAAATATCAAGCATGAATGTACAGAGATATACAAATTCCAAAATCTAAATAATATTATAAATATAAAATATAACCAACTAATCAATCATTAATTATAAATATTAAATATTGTAATGTAAAAATTCATATCAGTTCATAAAGAGGTAGTCCCTCGTACACCAAACCATGATTTCATTAAATATTTGATAGAAGTGCAGATAGTTATAGGTCATTTCATTTTCATAAAAACCTTGTAGTATATTTAATAGAGTTTTTCTTTAAAACAGCATGGAATAATTATTATTTAGGCAGGTGGAGAAAAAAATGAAATAAAAAATCTTTTTTATGAACATTATCTCTCATCAGTTATCCTCCATGGGTTCACATGATATCGTTCCTAGGATGAATTTACTCTGAAACTACTGGTTCTAGGATAATATAATGGATTAATTTGAAGTAATTTTTTTGTATTTCTATCATGAAAAATATATGGTAATGTGTGAAGAAGTGAGAGGAGTGATTTTCCTTTTATAATTGAGGATGTGTGACATTTTTGTAAATACCAAAAATTAATCAGTATTGGGAGGTCACTCTTACCTCATGTACCTAAAAAATAAATAGAAATTATACATTAAAAATTATAAATTCTATAAAATATTCATCAACAGAAAAATAATTTTTTGATCAATTTATTATTTATTCATTAAGATTTCTCAATTTTACCATTTATGTTTTTCCACGGTAAATTTTATGTTTTAATTTCATTAGGAAAGGTATCCTTTAAGAATAAAATAAAAAATCATATTTATATTATTATTTAATCATAATGATTATAAATATTAGGTATTATGAATTTTTAAAAAATTTATTGTCTTTGGAAAATTAATTTTGACATATGTGCAGGTAACAAAGAAATCCTAATTTTCACCTTAATCACAGAAATTAATTTTTTATTTTTCTCACCAATATTTTTTGGACGAACAAAATTTTACATTATTAGATAATATAAATTGTTATGATTCTAAATATTTAACACATTTTTCAAAATCCCATTCTACTTGGTGATATAATTTAATTGAATATTAATCCTACAGATATGTGGAGAAAATAGGTTTTCAAATATAAAATGTTAAAAAAATACAAACATTTTATATAAAATATCTATTTGAAAATAATTGAAATGAAATAAAATGTATTAATATATATGTTTAATTAAACTAATTATACTGTAAAAAAATTAAAATATAATTTATATTAATTAATAATATAAACAAAGAGTCCGTTTTTAATTAAAATGAAGTATTTTTCACTATTCATCAAAAAATAAATTTTCTCAGAAAAATCCTAAAAATTAACCCAAATATAATTATGAAATGATTATTCAAAAAATGAATTTTATTTTTTTAAAATAAATTTTCTGAAATTTTTAAAAATTACGTCTAATATAAGTGTTCCATGGTTACCAAACAACTTTTTATCAAAATATTTTTTTAAGCATAAAAATTGATTGATTCTAATATATTATCTAGAAAACAACTAAGATGAAATTTAAACATTATATTGAATATGTAATATATAAATATAATTAAAAAGGGGATTTTAAAATTTATTAAGGTATAAAAACTTGTGGAAATGAAAATAGATTTTCGTAAAAATACTTTCGTTTATTTTGAAAATGGATTTTATTTTCATTTATAATAATTGGTTAGAAAAAGTATTAATTATATGGTGGACCCATATTTTAATTATTTTTTCAATCCTATTCATATCCTCCATTCCGTAATCTAGGTGATTTCTATTATATTAAATAATTATTTCTTAATAAAAAGTCATGTTTTGTTTAAACACAACTTTGAGTGTAATGTATGTTTAAATCGATATTGTATATAATGCAAGACATTTATAGTGTTGTGTGTATTTAAAGATAAATTTACTGTTTTGTATAACAAAAAATATGAAAAGGTACAAATTTATTTGAAAAAATTCAAAAAATTCTATTAGTGTAAGAATCAACACAACATAAAATAAACATCTTCCTTGAAATTCATCTCATTTATCAAAGGTATAACCATTGAAAATTACTCCGTAGTGGCCCACATCATACAAATGAATAATAAAAACACCATTGATATGGGAACGTTTTAAACATAAATGTTATCGAATGTAACTAAAAACTAGTTTCCACATAGGGTAATATATGTTGGATGTAAATACATAGACATGGATGAAAAGAGCAAATAATTATTGAAACCATTATAGTCTATTGATTATAAGAATTTAGGTAATCTAGATATTTTTAGAGACAAGAAAATCCTACAACAAACAGTAATTAAAAGGTCATTGATGTCATAAAATGTGATGATAACATGATAAAATTTTATTTCAAGATCATTTTCCCAATGATGGGGATTTATTCGTGATAAGATATACTTACAAGATTTAATTCCAATTAATGATAAAAATATCCTATTTGGGGGGGTGTTATTCTCTCCCATTCCTCCCCCTCCCCTCCCCTTCTTCCCTATTCTAGAATCTTCTTCTTCATCCACGACGCTCTACTAAAAGGAAACTATGGTTTATAAAGAACAATCCTCCTATATTTCCTTGGTAAAGGATCATCTTTTTTTCACCATTGATATTGATGACAACCTTCTTAGTGATGGATTTATAGTGGTGATGTTTTCTGGGAGAAGTTGTTGGTCCTGAAGATGGATTATTATTGTCGGATCCCTCATCGCCAAATCCCAGGCACTGGCCTCTTGTTTATCTCCTCCTATCCGTGTCATATAATGAGATGTGGACACTGTGAAGAACTAGGTTTTTTGGTCCAAAGGTTGATGGGATTCTTTTAATTCTTGATTCAGTTTTCTTGTGTTGGTTCAGTTTCTAGTTTCCTCCCTTTTTGATTGATGTTGTTTTTTTGGATCACATGGTGGTTCTTATCAATTCATTAGAATAGTGTTCCACTGCCACTCTCCTAGTTGAAGCTGGAGCAGTGGTACTATGATGATTTAGGATTTTTGGGTTAGGGTTAATTGGAGTTCTGGGCATAGTCAATGTTAGGATGTATTTTTGATTCTAACCCCTTCTTTTATGGTTCTGTTAAGTGTTGGTTTTAAAAATATATGGAGTTCATTTTGTTTCTGGTTCTCTCAGTTGGATGGTGTTTCTTCCTCTTTTTGGTGATTTGATCATCATTTTCGATATGTTGATGACGACAGAACTGCTATGGGCATTATGATGAAATGGTGTAAGGACAACCGAAGGTTGAATGTTTTTTATGTGATGAGGAATTAATGTTGTGATGATGATGGTCGACGGGTCTCACCGGTGATGTCAGTTGATGGTAAAGATGATGTGATTCAATGTTGGGGGCACGGCTCGAGGAGGCTCATTTCTTGATGACCTATTCTCTGAGGAATCTCAAGGGAAATAGGCATGATGTTTGTTTTTAGGAATATATAATTTGGTTAATATGTTTCTATCAGGTGATGGGTAATATTTTAATCATGAAATCTTAGTGTCTTGTCTTGTATGTGAATGAGAGGTTACCATAAACCGACAAAGTGGATTTCAAAAATAATAAAAAATTGGATTTTTTGTATATCCAATGTTGGGTTTCCCATGATAAATCTCCACTCATATATTATTCTATGAAATGAAGGTGAATTGTTTTGTGTATGAATCACTCATGGATAATAAGTTCTATAAATAGATTTATAATTTATTCATTTTATATTTTTTATCATTATAAAAAATGATTATCACCTATTGTCTAATATTCTTAAATATTAATCATTCTATGTAACAAATTAATTTAAAAAGGATCTTCCAATGTTCAACTGAAACCATTTTATAAATGTTCATCTATATAACCATTGCAAAATTCAAAAATTATAAATAATGCCACTAATTTTCTAAAAATAAAATTAACATTAATTTATCATATATCATAATGTGATTCTTCTTTGTCACATACCAAACATGTGGTTACCCTTATCATGTAATATCTTAAAACATGATAACAAAATAATATACCTTAAATCCTTATTGAGAACAAATAAGATTACTTAATTTTAAAATAAATTTTTTTTTATTAATATACTTCCCATATAATTTTTCTTGTAAATTCTATCAATTTTAATAAAAACATATTTTTCCAAAGATAATTAATCAGTTATAAGGAAATCACCACTATCCAAGTTTCATTATTCATATTGAAAATATATTTATCCCAAAATCATTATCTCATTATCATGAATATATTAGAGTTTATATGCCCTAAATTAAAAATATCACCTTCATAATAAACGACATTCAAAATACATCATAACCGATCAATAAATTATTGAAAATCCTAAATAAAAACGTATCTATAAAAATACATTTATATTTAATGATACATAGAAAATAATTACTTAATTCCAATACATTGAAACATTAATCATCTCATATTTTTATACTACCATAAACTAATACTCGTCATATTATTACTTAGTACCTCTTTCCCACAATATATAATATAAATAATGTCTAAAAACCCATCAAACTCAAATAGATGATGATATAAACAACACTATTAAAATAGATTAAAACTTTAATTTATCATTCATAATCTCTTCCTCATCATTAATATAATCATTACACATATCGCCATACAGATTCTATTCACAAGGTTTCCCCTTCTGACATCGGCTTTCATAATGACCATAAATTATACATTTAAATCATTCATCCTTTGAAAATAATTTTAGGATACCAATATTCCCACACATTGTGTTAAATGAACTATTACATTCCCCTTTGAAACTAACTCCTTTGTGTACTTTTTTTCCAAACATGAAACATATTCCCACTCCTCTAAAACATTAAATTGGGTGTTTCATTCCACATTGTTAACATATAAAAAATAGAATCCTATTCCCTATATGGTATCCACTACCAAAACTCTTAACGAACTCTCTCCTTATCTTCTTTGGTGAGTTAAATCATTGGTGAAGGTGTATATTGTTGATCATGTTATGTGTAAAATATTTAGGCGTAATCAAAATATCCTTTTTTATAGTAATCATCCTATTTGGATTATAATCAGCAAATATTCCCTCACATTCAATGTTAACCCAGTTCCTTTAGGTTCCTACCATTGACTACATTCAAAAAAATACCGTGAAAAAAACTAATATTAGAGGTTAACAACATAATCATGGAAAATTACATATATGATTTATAAATCATATTACCTTCTTTTGTATCAATGAAAAATATGGATTATTTTTTGGTTATAAATTATCATCATCCATATAAAACCATCAATATGGTTCATAAAGTGTTTGTAAATTTCAAAATCATATCCACTTGGAGTGAAAAACTAGGTTTTAAACCAGACTTGTTTTTTTGGATCAGGTAATGATCAAGTCCACCTTAATATTTCATTTTCAATGTTATTACGCTTAGTTATTTGTTCTAGATCAACATACACCTATAGTATCTAGATTGGGTTGAAATTTCATGGAAACAACACTAAATATCATTTAATTAATTTCATGGCTTTTTCCTATACATTTAATCATAATTTGAATTATCTTTTGCGACATCCCTAGACATTTCCATTGAAATATAAGTATAGATCTCAATAACATTTTTTTATACATGTTTCCAAATGTTAACTATACCTTTCATTTGAATCCTACATTAGTGACCCATGATTATCATAAATGGATATTATATCATTTTGAATGATTATTCTATAAATTAAACAATTATAACACTGATGACCATAAATGTTAAGTTTAAATGTAGACTATGAACACAATATTATAATTATTTGAAAGATATTAAATGTCTCCAAAAAATATCTCCTCCTTTTCACTCTTCATAAACATAACAAACATTGTCCTTTAATCAATACCTGGAGAAAGATAACATAATAATGGGTGAGGTCAGATTATTAATTATGGTAATCATGAAGACACATAAGAAAAACATGAACATAACGGTATGAGAACATGAAGAAAACTTATTAAAATCATTCTTTTCATATCAATGATCATAATATTAAGTCATGGAATAAATATTTAATGTTAATGAGACTTGAATAATAAGGAAATCAAATGAAATGAGTAATAAGAGAATAACATTGGAATATGAAACATAATTATTTCTTTAATATTAACTTATAACATTGTGAACAAGTTTAAATTGAAACATGATCACTCATTAATTTATGGACATGAAATCAGGGCCTCACATAAACTTATGGAAATACAGCCTAGTACTTGAATAACAGTATTGAAATAAAATACAGGTTCATTCATAACATTGTGATCATGATATCTAGTTCACACAAAACAATATGGACATAAATTATAGGTCCATGCATAGAATCATAGTAATCAAAGCTCACTCGCACTACCATCCTAATAGATTATGTTCCATACTGAACATGGTTTTCTATTAATTTTATTCTTATATATCTCATGAAATATTAATCATTACTCAATTCATTTGAGGGAGATATAGGTTCCACCCATCTCATAATGAAATCTATATTTACATGTTCCACAAGATTCTAACAAATTCATCTTATCATAACCGTGGAATTGAAATGATATTCATAAACATTTAATCATATTATATCCTATAAAAAATATAAACGTTTCATAATCATTTCTTTATATCATTAAATCATTCACTATGGAAAATAAATGGGTTTTATAATCATTTTGTACTGGTTTACCCATTAGAAGAGAATCGAGTTTCAAAAACATCATTTCATCATAAACCATTTTGAGGAAGAAAAATAATTTTATCCTCCAAAAATATATCAAATAATGAAAAAGATACAAAAAATAATTTCATGTTTGATGGAAACGAAATTTGAAATATAAATCACCTGGAATGCTCCTTGAGGAAGATTACATTTCATTAAAAATAAAATTTTAAAACATAAAACATTGATTAAATAATTTTCATTGAAAATATTATTTGAAAAAATATAAATTAATATTTCAAAATCATATAAATTTGTTTTGAATAAATTTTCATTTATACTTTTAGAAAAAATTGTTGAAAACATTTTTGAAAATAATTATTTAGATAAAATTATATTTGTAGAAAAAGAGTGTTTCACAAGAAAAATGATTATTCATAATAAATTATTTTGAACTCATGAGTATATAAAGACAGAAAAATGAATGTGAAACATATACACTCATGAAATTACCAGAATAAAATAAAATTTAATATTTTTTATGGATGTATCATAATATTTTATCATTGGATTAATAATAATAATAAATCCTGATAAATGATGATATTGAAACACAATCCTCTTACCAATTTTCTAAATTCAATTAATAATTACAACGAAATAATAACATTAAATAAAACATAAAATATCATTAAAGTAGGAAATTTATTATATGACTTATCAAAGGTATATCATATAACCCTTAGAAATTAATATTGGTGTATAACAAAACTTTTGCATCGAAGATGGAAAATTGAGAAAAAAACCCCCATTGAGGCGTTGGTAAAAATAAAACTACAAACCCAATAAAAGAGATATCCTCAAATTGATAAAAAAAATAAAATAATTTCAAAAATAATAATCAATAAATACATTCATTCAAAGTATATAGAGAATATAATATAAACATGTGGTGAATATGGAACTTGTATAATTGAAAATAAAAGTAAGATGGAAATACATTACATTAAGTATTAAAATCCGAATTAAACAAATAATAAACTAAAGTATAATAAATATAAGTTCATTATACATATATTAATGAAACATATAATTATATATCATACCATATATGGTTTTTTATGACTTTTTATTACCTTTTTATTATCAATTCCATGTTAAAGTCACTTATTAAAAATAACTACATGGTTCTTCATGTCTGTTTTGATGTTTTATTTATGTTCCTATAAACTCAAACATGTTTTTATAATTTATTATGTTAAAAATTATATAAATATCATATATATTCAGTAAATATATTTTTAGATCAATCCATAATATTAAGATATGAAAAATGAAATGTACAGTTCATAGAGATCGTAGACCGTACAAACACATAAACGTTGTATCCATTTTATTGATGGATTGAATAAAAAAGGAAAATGATATATTAAAATTATATAATAATTTTTATTTAAATTATATGACCTAATTTTATTAACACTATTTTTATTACCATATATGAAAAGCGTGAACAAATCCCATCGCTACGCGAGACGGTGGTCTGTTGTACACATTAGTGACAATATCGTATTCTAGAAAAATTGAAACTATTATGGAATGAATGATAAAAAATTTAAAAAATAAATAAATATAATAAATAATATATATATATATACAATAAATAAATCATTATTTCCAACAATTATAAGTGCTAATGAAAAATCATATGCCATCGGTTCGAGAGGTGATAGTTTTCCAAACACCCGAACTGTGATTTTATAATCCGTTTGATGGAAGTGGAAATGGATTAATGTTATGAAACTATTATTAAAAATACCAGTAAATGTAAGATATTGAGGATATTATATTATAATTTTAATATAATAATTTAATGAGTTGGAGAAAGAAATAATACAAATAATATAATTGAAGAATGTTACATCTTCTTCTGGTGTCCTCCGTTTGATTACACTAAATCATTAATAGGATGGATTTATTTAAAAGATAAGGATTCTATGATAATATGTGTGACATTTGGAAGTGATATTTTTATAGTTTAATTGATCCAAATGTATTGTTATGTGTGAATAATTGAGAGGAGTGTGTACCCTTTTATAATTTCGGAGGGGTTTCGTTTCTCAAAATACAAAAAAAGTATTCACTATTGTGAGGTAACTATTACATCATGTCTCTCCAATATAAATTAATATTGCTTTGGAGGGATGATATGGCTAACAAACACCACAAACCAATGAAATAAACATAGTTAATGTAACATCACAAGTATGTAATGAATAATAGATATTTCTATCTATGTTTATTAATGAATTAGATAGTGTTTTAGAGGATTAAAATGAAAATAAATCCAATCTTAAGCATGGAATACACTAATATTTTTAAAAGATTGTTTTACTGCCTTTTAATGGAAAAACATTTTTTCTGTCTTTTGACAATTTTATAAGCTATGTTTGTCAAAATAAACTTATTTTTTATGATTGGGACATCAAAATTTACATTGTGTGAATTTTTGGTATTTTTCCAATAAAGTTCATTTTTTAATGAATAGTGAAAAATGTTGTATTTTAATTCAAAACCTCATTTTAATATAATTTATTTATATGATTAGATTATCTTTTTAATTTATTTTAATGTGAAATTAGAATATATTTTTACCATTTAAACCAATAGTGGTCATTGGAATCAATTTCACTTTGAAATTGGACTTAAACTAGTGCAAATATTTTGAAACTTATTGTTTCATAGAAACACGCTATTTTTCATGACAGTGTGAATTAATTATTAACATAATTAATGTAACTTATATTATTTGAATTTTTTAAAATAGACATCATTTTGAATTCAGAATATCAAATATATCTTAGGGTGAAGTTTTGTTATTTTTCTGAAAAATTTAAATTTTTGATGAATAGTGAAACCACTATGTGGTAGTTAAAGAAACTGATTTTTCATTTAAATGAAACATTGTCACTTCTATGATTTTATTTTTAAAAATCAGACATACATGGTTGTCATAAAAAGTAAAATGTATTTCAATGAGATTAAAATAATTTTTTGGTGAATAGTAACTTTTATGTTCTTAATCGTGATTAGAGGTAATTAGTGTAGTTTAAGGTAAAAATAAGGTTTTAATAATATGAGATGAGCTTGACACATGTTCTACCCTTATTGGATGTGTCATGGCCGACCACGACAATCCATGGGTCAACATGGGGACCCCATGGAGCCACTTTGGAAGGAAAATGACATTAATATCTTTTAATTCAATGTTAACGTAAAAATGTCACAAACATGAGTTATTTCACTAAAACAATTTTTACATGGGGTTATACAAGTCAGTTTTGACTATATATAGTAATTGGAAAGATAAAAATATTTCCTACATCATAGTATTTTTTTTTTAATTTTTAGACATTAAATAAATTAAATTTTTTATGACATCATGATGATGCATCGATTACCTCATTATTTAAAGATTTAAATAAAATGAAAGGATAATGTAAAATCTAAGACCTACAGTTGTCAAAATCCTATTGGTTGGGTATATTTCAAACCCTTATCACCTTATCCTCGAATTATATCAATGTGGGCCGTTTTAAATCCGAAACTCATTTTAATATAAAGTAACATTTCTTTACATTCCAAGATTTCCCCTCCTCTCCTCTTATAAAAGGCCCCCACCCCTACCTCCTTACCCACACTTCCAATATAAGGCCCCAGCCTTAAACCTTAATTAATCTTGAGTTATTACAATATTACACATTGAGGATCTTTTGGGTTTAGAGTTTTAGAGAATCAGATCATAAAACTCGCATTACATTCCACATATAAACAAAGTGGTTACATAAAGATAGTATTCTTATTTCCCATCAATAGAAACATATTTAAAATAAAACATGGATTCTTTCTTCACACTTCCTTGACATTATCATCATATCATGTACCTTTCCCTTGACCTGTGAAAAGCATTTCAAAAAACATGAGATGAGCATAAAAAGATCAGTAAGGGATATAAAAATATGGAAAGGAAACATGGGGACTTATATACATAAGAATGAAATCATACATTACCCATAAAACATAAGCACTTTAACATACCTCATCAAATCATGAATAAATCATAGAAATCATAAGACATAAAGGTAACTTGAGGCATTCATAACATTCTTACGTAGGGAGTAACCCTCTTGGTTACGTTTGGAATACCTATCACAGTATATTCCCTAAATCTCTTCAGAGAAACCTTAACATTTTACTCCTTCGCATTACCCAATGCATTGGAGAGCTGTATCGGGCTCACCCGCCCTTAGTTTATCACGGAACCACCCGTCTTCATAATAATTCCCAATAACCATAACATAATCTTATCACATAAAACATGCATAAAGGAAACATAACATTTCAATAATAAGAGATCAATACAACACATTGATATAATAAAAACATTATGAAAACCATTTTCAATACCAAAATAAAAGAAAAGTAAAACATGGTATTTATTTTTCTTTTAAAACAAAGGTATGGCTTGTAGAGGAAGTCGAAACTCAAATAATGGTCATGGCGGCGGAGAAGTCATTGTCACCGCATACGTACAACAAAAACATTCCCTTTTTTCATTTAGTAAACACTTCGTATAAAAAAGATTCCTTTTTAATAAACGTAAAAGTAAAAGGGGTTTATACACCGTATAAAAGAAGGTCGTGTATAAAACAAAATATGCCTCCATGAAAGGAGATTGAGATGAAGTCCCATACCTCAGATCCGACTTGACTCGATCGTTCTTTAATGTCCTGATTAATAAACGTGAGTTAATTTCTACTTTTCTTAAGAACCTTTTTCAAGTTCATTATTCCTTTTATATCACTTATTTCCAGGTCATGAACACTATGTAATTATTTATGTTAATAACGGTCGTTTTAACGATCATTGGTACTTGAGTAAAAAATAAACCCTTTATAATTACAAGTTTTTCATGTATCCATAATATCTAGAATGGTATTCATGATTTAGATATCATATATTTCATATATATCCAGTACATGAATGAATTTATAATATTACATAATCATTTAGAGGTAAGAAATGAAATTCACCGTTCATTGAGACGGTAAGCCGTACGTACGCATGAACGCTACTTTCATTTCTATTTCATATTTTATAGAATGGAATCATAATTATAAAAAGGTATAATATAATTCCAGTATAATATCATATATAATATCATAGTTCCATCCTTTATACGTCCCACATATGGTATTTAACGAATCAAATCACTTTGAGGGGGCGGTAGTCCGCACTTCCTTAAATAAAGATATCACGTTTACCCATAATGGAAAGCATAAAGGTATGCCCAAAATGAAAAATACAGAAACATAAGGAAAAAATAAACATATTATATATCATATATAAATATAGTGACATCTTAATGGACACCTTTGAAGGTGTTAAAATAATGTTGAACAATCATCGTTTTAGGAGGCATAAATTCACCATCCACGGAAACAGTATGTCCTTTAACCCTTAGATGTAGGTGTGTGTAAGTGTAGCTCAAATCCTTATTATAACAACATCCTAGTATATTGAAGATACTGTAGTTGTTAAAAAAGAAATGAATAATAAGATTTTATGTGGTTGGAGAAGAAAAATAAAACAAAAGGACTCAAGTGAAGACATTACCTTAAAATCGGGTAACTCCCTTTGGTTTGAGCTCAAAGGCTTCCTTGGTAAGACTTTTTCCCAAAGTGAGGCTTCAAGGAGTAAGAGACGGAATTGGACAGACAAATTTAGTAGGGTTTGGCCGAGCCAAAGGCTTAGGATGTGTGGGTAAGGAGGTAGAGGTGGGGGCCTTTTATAAGAGGAGAGTAGGGGCACTCTTGGAAAGTAAATAAAAGTCACTTTATTTTAAAATGGTATTCAGGTTAAAGAGGTCCCACATTGATATAATTCTAAGCTAAGGTGATAAGGGTTAGAAATCCACTCATCCAATAGGGTTTGGACATGTTTAGGTCTTAGATATTACATTATCTTTCCATTTTATTTAAATCGTTAAATAATGTGGTCATCACTGCATCATCATGATGTCATAAATAATTTACTTTAGTTAATCTCTAAAAATTATAAAAAAATACTGTGATGTATGAAATCTTTTTATCTTTCCGATTACTATTTATAATCAAAAAATCTGACTTGTATAACCCCATGTGAAAACTGTTTTAGTAAAATATCTCATGTTTGTGTCATTTTTACTTTAAAATTAAATAAAAAGTTATTTATGTCATTTACCAACCAAAGTGGCTCCATGGGGTCCCCAAGTTGACCCATGGATTTTCTTGGTCTGAAATGACACATCCAATGAGAGTAGTACATGTTTCAAGCTCATCTCATATTATTAAAACGTTATTCTTATAAGGCCCCAGCCTTAAACCTTACTTAATCTTGAGTTATTACAAGATTACACATTGAGGATATTTTTGGGTTTAGAGTTTTAGAAAATTAGATCATAAAACATGCATTACATTCCACATATAAACAAAGTGGTTACATAAAGATAGTATTCTTCTTTCCCATCAATGGAAACATATTTAAAATAAAACATGGATTCTTTCTTGACACTTCCTTGACACTATCATCATATCATGTACCTTTCCCTTGACCCGTGAAAGGCATTTCAAAAAACATGGGATGAGCATAAAAAGCTCAGTAAGGGATACAAAAATACGGAAATGAAACATGGGTACATATATACATAAGAATGAAATCATACTTTATCCATAAGACATAATCACTTTAACATACCTCATCAAATCATGAATAAATCATGGAAATCATAAGACATAAAGGTAACTTGAGGCATTCATAACATTCTTACGTAGGGAGTAACCCTCTTGGTTACATTTGAAATACTCATCATAGTATATTCCCTAAATCTCTTCAGAGAAACCTTAACGTTTCACTCCTTCGTGTTACCCAATGCATTGGAGAGCTATATCGGGCTCACCCGCCCTTAGTCTATAACGGAACCACCCGTATTCATAATAATGCCCAAGAACCTCAACATAATCGTATCACACAAAACATGCATAAAGGAAACATAACATTTCCACCTTTCAATCACAAGATATCAATACCACACATTGATATAAAAATATTATGAAAACCATTTTCAATACCAAAATAAAATAAAAGTAAATCATGGTATTTATTTTTCTTTAAAAAAGGTATGGCTTGTAGAGGAAGCCGAAACACAAATAATGGTCACAACGGCGGAGAAGTCATTGTCGCCACATATGTACGACAAAAACATTCCCTTTTTTGGTTTATTAATTGCTCCGTATAAAAAAGATTCCTTTTGAATAAACATAAAAATCAAAGGGGTTTATACACCATATAAAAGAAGGTTGTGTATAAAACCAAATATGCCTCAATGAAAAGAGATTGAGACGAAGTCCCTTTCCTCGGGTCCGAATTGACTCGATCGTTCATTAATGTCCTGAATAATAAACTTGAGTTAATTTATAATTGCTTAAGAACCTTTTTCAGGTTCATTATTCCTTTTATATCAATTATTTCCATGTCATTAACACTGTGTAATTATTTATGTTAATAACGGTCGTTTTAACGATCATTGGTACTTGAGTAAAAAATAAACCCTTTATAATTACAAGTTGTTCATGTATCCATTATATACAGAATGGTATTCATGATATAGATATCATATATGTCATATATATCCAGTACATGCATGCATTTATAATATTACATAATCATTTAGAGGTTAGAAATGCAATGCACCGTTCATGGAGACGGTAAGCCGTACGTACGCATGAACGCTACTTTCATTTCTATTTCATATTTTATAGAATGGAATCATAATGATATAAAGGTATATTATAATTCCAGTATAATATCATATATAATATCATATTTCCATTCTTCATACATCCCACATATGGTATTTAACTGATCAAATCACATTGAGGTGGCGGTAGTCCTTACTTCTTTAAATGAAGATATCGCGTTTACCCATAATGGAAACCATAAAAGTAAGCCCAAAATGAAAAATACAGAAGCTTAAGGAAAACATAAACATATTATATATCATATATAAATATGGTTACATCTTAATGTCCACCTTTGAAGGTGTTAAAAGAATGTTGAACAATCATCGTTTCGGGAGGCATAAATTCACCATCCACGGAAACAGTATATCCTTTTACCATTAGATGTTGGTGTGTGTAACTATAGCTAGAATAATTCTTATAAAAACATCATAGTATATTGAAGATACTATAGTTGTTACAAAAGAAATGAATAAAAGGAGTTCAAGGGGTTGGAGAAGAAAAATAAAACAAAAGGACTCATGTGAAGACATTACCTTAAAATCGGGTAACTCCCTTTGGTTTGAGCTCAAAGGCTTCCTTGGGAAGCCTTCATCCCAATGTGAGGATTAAAGGAGTAAGATAGGGAAGTGGAGAGAAAAAATGAGCCGGGTTTGGCCGAGCCAAAGGCTTTGGATGTGTGGGTAAAGTGGTAGAGGTGGGGGCCTTTTATAAGAGGAGAGGAGGGGCACTCTTGGAAAGTAAAAAAGGTCACTTTATTTTAAAATGGTATTCGGATTTAAGAGGTCCCAAATTGATATAATTTTAGGATAAGGTGATAAGGGTTGGAAATCCCCTCATCCAATAGGTTTTGGACATGTTTTGGTGTTAGATATTACATTATCTTTCCATTTTATTTAAATCGTTAAATAATGATGTCATCACAACATCATCATGATGTCATAAATAATTTACTTTATTTAATGTCAAAAAATTATAAAAAAACTAATATGATGTAGGAAATATTTTTAGATTTCCAATGACTATTTGTAATCAAAAACCTGACTTGTATAACCCCATATAAATTTTTTTAGTAAAACATCTCATGTTTGTGTCATTTTTACTTTGACATTAAATAAAAAGTTATTTATGTCATTTCCCAACCAAAGTGGCTCCATGGGGTCCCCAAGTTGACCCATGGATTTTCTTGGTCGGCCTTGACACATAAAATGAGGGTAGGAAATGTTTCAAGCTCATCTCATATTATTAAAACATTATTTTTACCTTAAACTACACTAATTACCACTAATCACGATTAAGAACTTAAAAATTACTATTCACCAAAAAATTATTTTAATCTCATTGAACCACATTTTACTTCTTAATGACAACCATGTATGTCAGATTTTTGAAAATCAAATCACAGAAGTGGAAAAGTTTAATTTAAACGAAAAATCAGTTTCTTTAACTACCACTTAGTGGTTTCACTAATCATCAAAAATTGACGTTTTTCAAAATGATACCAAAACTTAACCCTAAGCTATATTTGATATTCTGAATTCAAAAATGATGTCTATTTTAAAAAATTAAAAACATGAAAGTTGAATTAGTTAATTTAATAACTAATTCCCGCTGTCATGACAAATAGCGTGTTTTGTGAAACAATAAGTATCAAAAGATTGACACTAGTTTAAGTCCAATTTCAAAATGAATTTGATTCCAATGACCACCATTGGATAAAATGGTAAAAATATATTCTAATTTCACTTCAAAACCAATTCAAAAGATAATCTATTCATATAAATAAATTAGATTAAAAAGAGGTTTTGAATTAAAATACAACATTTTTCACTATTCATTAAAAAATGAACTTTATCTGAAAAATACTAAAAATTCACACAAAGTAAATTTTGATGTCCCAATCATAAATAATAAGTTTATTTTGAAAAACATAGCTTATAAAATTGTCAAAAGATAGTTTTAAAAAGGGTTTTCCATCAAAAGGTAGTAAAATAATCTTTTAAGAATATTAGTGTATTCCATGCATAAGATTGTATTTATTTTCATTTTAAGCCTCTAAAACACTGTCTTAATCATTAATAGACATAGATAAAAATATCTATTATTCATTACTTACTTGGGATGTTACATCCTTCCCCCTTTAGAAAATTTCGTCCCCGCAATTTATTTACTTATCGAATAAATGGGGGTACTTTTCCCTCATTGCATTTTCAGATTCCCATGTTGCCTCTTCCATCATGTTGTTTTTCCAAAAAAACCTTTACTTGATTAATCAACTTATTCCGTAACACATGCTCCATGTGGTCAAGCATCTGGACTGGTTGTTCCTCATAAGATAGGTTCTCTTTCAGCTGAACTACCTCTGGACTCAAAACATGAGATGGATCTAGCATTTACTTTCTCAGCATCGAAACATTAAAAACATTATGTACCTGAGATAAACTCTGAGGTAAAGACACTCTGTATTCAACTGATCCAACTCTCTCCAAAATTTCATATGGTCCAATGAACCTTGGACTCATCTTTCCTTTCTTACCAAATCGGATCACACATTTCCATGGTGATACTTTGAGAAAAACATGATCACCTACCTCAAAAGAGAGATACTTCTTCCTTTTATCCGCATAACTCTTCTGCCTACTCTGAGTTGTTCTCATGTGTTTCTGTATCAGCTAAACTTTTTCTACCAACTCCTCTACCAATTCTGGTCCCATCAACTTCCTTTCACCCACTTCATCCTAGAAATATGGAGTTCGACACTGCTTCCCATATAACGCCTCAATTGGTGCCATCTGTATACTGGAATGAAAACTGTTATTATATGAAAACTCATCCAAAGAAAGATGTTGGTCCCAACTTCCCTGATAATCCATCGAACAAGCTTGTAGCATATCCTCCAAGGTCTGAATTGTTCGTTCTGACTTCCCATCTGATTGAGGATTAAATGTTGTACTAAAATTTAATTCAGTACCCAACGACTTCTGAAGGCCTTTCCAAAAGTTAGAAGTGAACCTGGGATCACGATCAGATACAATGGAGATGGGAACTCCATGTAACCTGACTATATCTTTAAGATACAAACAGGAATGTTGATCTAGGGAAAAAGTATCTCGTATAGTAAGGAAATGAGCAGATTTAGTCAAGCGATCAACAATAACCCAGATTGCATTATTACCTCGAGATGTCTTCGGTA
This sequence comes from Viscum album, assembly GCA_963277665.1. NCBI lineage: Eukaryota > Viridiplantae > Streptophyta > Magnoliopsida > Santalales > Viscaceae > Viscum > Viscum album. The sequence goes on from OY728137.1 coordinate 1,938,007,386, forward strand.
ATCCCACAAAAAAGACCATGGATATATTCTCCCATTTCCACTCTGGCACTGGTAAAGGCTGAAGCATCCCTTTCGGTAACATCCGCTCTGCTTTAACCTGTTGACAAGTCAAACACTTCACAGTAGAATCAGCAATATCTCTTTTCATTCCATCCCACCAGTAATACTCCCGCAAATCTCTATACATCTTAGTACTACCAGGATGAACTGAAAACAGAGAACTATGAGCTTCACATAACAACTCTGTCTTCAACTTTGAATCACAAGGCACACACAATCACTTCCCAAATCTCAAAACTCAATCATTATCAATGTTGAATTCAGGCAACTTACCTTTCTGAACCAGCTCTACCTTTTTCTGCAACTCACTGTCTTGCTTTTGTGCTTGCTTGATTCTATCTGATAGAGATGATTTCACTGATACCTGAAACAAAACAGAAGAACATCCTGCACCAACAACTTCTATGCCAAATTTCATCAAATCCTTAACCAAAGGATCATGTTCCAAACGCAACATTGCTAATGAAGCATTAATTTTTCGACTCAAAGCATCAACCACTTTATTTGCTTTTCCCGGATGGTAATTAATTGTACAATCATAATCCATGATTAATTCTATCCATCTCCTTTGTCTCATGTTCAATTCTTTCTGAGTGAATATATACTTTACACTTTTTTTGATCGGTATATATTTCACACTTTACTCCATACAAATGATGTGTCCAAATTTTTAAAGAGAAAACAACAGCAGCTAATTCCAAATCATGTGTAGGGTAATTTACCTCATGAGTTTTCAACTGTCGTGAAGCATAATCAATTACTCGATCATTATGCATTAGGACACAACCAAGTCCTTTCAATGAAGCATCACTGTATATAACAAACTCATCATTCTTCGAAGGTAGTGCCAAAACTGGAGCATTCACCAATCTTCTTTTCAATTCCTGAAAACAATCATCACATTATTTTGTCCAGATAAACTTAACACCCTTCCATGTTATCTTAGTCATTGGACTAGATAACCCTGAAAAATTTCTAACAAACCTTCGGTAATAGCCTGCCAACCCAAGGACACTACGAATCTCTGTTACATTTTTGGGTCTTGTCCATTCTTCAACAACCTTTGATTTTGTAGGATCAACTGTTATCCCATCTTTAGAAACAATGTGACCAAGGAAAGAAATTTTTTGCAACCAAAACTCGCACTTTCTGAATTTTCCATTCAATTTCATTTAATTTAAGGTTTGCAAAATGACCCTTAAATGTCTTTTATGCTCCTCTTTACTTTTAGAAAACACAAAAATATCATCAATGAAAACCACAACAAACTTATCCAAGAACTCATGGAAAATTATATTCATTAAGTCCATGAATACAGCAGGTGCATTGGTTAGCCCAAAGGGCATTAATACAAATTCATAATGGCCATATCTTATACAGAACGTGGTCTTCGGAACATCTGCTTCCTTTACCTTCAGCTGATGGTACCCCGATCTCAAGTCAATCTTTGAAAAATACTAAGCTCCCTGGAGCTGATCAAACAAATCATCGATATGAGGCAAAGGATATTTGTTCTTAACAGTGATTTTATTCAAGGCTCTATAATCAATGCAAAGTCTCATTGAACCATCTTTCTTTTTAACAAATAAAATAGGAGCACCCCATGGTGAAGTGCTTGGTCGAATGAAATATTTCTCTAATAAATCTTGCAATTTCTCCTACAACTCTAAAAGTTCAATTTGAACCATTTGATAAGGGGGTTTTTAAATTGTCTTAACATCAGGAACTAAGTCAACAGTAAATTCAACTTCTCAATCTGATATTATTCCAGGAAACTCATCAGGAAAAACATCAGGATAATCATTTACCACTGGCACATTATTAATCTGAACAGTTCATTCATTTTCAACGATGTGTGCAATGTAACATTCATTTCCATCTTTTACATGTTTCTTGGCCTCTTGATAAGTTATCAACATTGAGGGTTAATTCTTGAACACAAACTGAAAGTCTTTCTGAAAAGAAACTTCCTTATCTCTACAGTCAATCGTAGCATGGTAAATAGAGAGCCAATCCATACCCAGGATAACATCAAACTCTACTAGAGGTAGAACAATAAGGTTTGCAAGTAGGTTCTTTCCACATATAAGGATTGAAAGATTCTTATAAATTCATTTTGCCTCAACATTTACCCCAGGTGTTTTTACCAAAAGTTCAAGAGTCATTTCTTGAGATGGTATTCCCATTTTACTAGAAAAGTTTTCAGAGATGAAAGAATATGTAGACCCCGAATCAAACAACACTCTGGCATAATCTGAAAAAACAAACAAAGTACCTGATACAACTTCATTTGATGGCCCGACATCTGCTGAAGTAGTAGCAAAGGATTTCACCACCCCTTTCTGCTTGTAGTCTAACTGCTTCCCATCACTCAAGCTCTTTGTCGGACACTCATTTGCATAGTGACCCATCTCATTGTACTTATAACATTTCACTAACTGTAAATCAAATTTTTTCTTACCATCACCCTGATCTTTTTCAGTGCAATCACGAGCCTTATGTCCCATCTTACCACATCGGTATCACTTTCCAGAATTCAGAAGACATTCCCCAGTATGCCTTTTTCCACATTTATCACAAACTATAAACTTAGTTTTCTTACCATCATACTTTTTTGAAGAATTATTACCATTATCCTGCTACCTCGGTCTCTTCTTCTTTTGGTTGTTATAGAACCCTTGATCATCGAAAAACTCCATTTACACCTTCTCAGCACATCGAACAAGCTTTTCATAACTTTTAATCTCACGAGATGCTAATGCCCTTCGATATTTTGGCTTTAATCCTGAGTAAAAAGGATTGATTTTACTATAAAGGTCTCAGATAAAATTTGGAGCATACCTTGACAATCATGTGAATCTGTCTTCATAGGTAGCCATTGAGTCCTCCTCTTGCCTCAATTACATGAATTGTTTTTCCATACTAAGTCGAACAACCTTAGGAAAATACTTCTCAAGAAACATACCTTTGAATTAATCCCAGTCGAGAGAATAAATCTCATCAGCGTCCCTGATATTATTAACCATCGACCACCACTGATTTGATTCACCCTCAAAACGGTAAATAGAAAGACTAACCTTTTGATTGTCTGAATACCCCATGACATCGAAAATCTTCTCCAGTGCATTAATCCACCCTTCAGCTAACACATGGTCAAATGATCCTCTGAATGATGGGGGATGTTTCCTCATGAAATGTTCCACCACTGACATGTTCCTCTGCGGTTGATCTGGCTGATCTCATTCATGAATACCACCACCATTTATCGCTTGAGTCAACTGGGCCATTACTACAAGAAACTGTTCAGTTCCAATTCCGACCATCTCAGGATGCTGATTCGGAAGGTTATTTTCTTCTGTATGCCTTCCTAGAATTGCTTCCCTATTTACTCTACGGAAAACCATTCTGAACAAACATGTCTTAGATGAAGCAACATGGTAATCTTCAAATACTATATCACTTCAATTTGACCATAAAAATATATTTTTAGATAATCATTTAATAGAATTATAAATCTTAATGTTATCTAAATCGACCTCTGATACCAACTATATGGCCCCATCCTTAAACCTTACTTAATCTTGAGTTATTACAAGATTACACATTGAGGATCATTTCGGGTTTAGAGTATTAGAGAATTAGATCATAAAACTTGCATTACACTCCACATATAAACAAAGTGGTTACATAAAGATAGTATTCTTCTTTCCCATCAATGGAAAAATATTTAAAATAAAACATGGATTCTTTCTTGACACTTCCTTGACAATATCATCATATCATGTACCTTTCCCTTGACCTGTGAAAAGCATTTCATAAAACTTGAGATGAGCATAAAAAGCTCAGTATGGGATATAAAAATACCGAAAGGAAACATGGGTACATATATACATAAGAATGAAATCATACTTTACCCATAAAACATAAGCACTTTAACATACCTCATCAAATCATGAATAAATCATATAAATAATAAGACATAAAGGTCACTTGAGGAATTCATAACATTCTTACGTAGGGAGTAACCCTCTTGGTTACGTTTGGAATACCCATCAAAGTATATTCCCTAAATATCTTCGGAGAAACCTTAAAGTTTCACTCCTTCGCGTTACCCAATGCATTGGAGAGCTATATTGGGCTCACCTGCCCATAGTCTATCACAGAACCACCCGTCTTCATAATAATTCCCAAGAACCTGAACATAATCGTATCACATAAAACATGCATAAAGGATACATAACATTTCCACCTTTAAATCAGAAGATATCAATACCACATATTGATATAAAAATATTATGAAAACAATTTTCAATACCAAAATAAAATAAAAGTAAAACATGGTATTTATTTTTCTTTAAAAAACGTATGGCTTATAGAGGAAGCTGAAACTCAAATAATGGTCACAGCGGCAGAGAAGTCATTGTCGCCGCATACGTACGGCAAAAACATTCCCTTTTGTCATTTAGTAAACGCTTCATATAAAAAATATTCCTTTTGAATAAACGTATAAGTAAAAGGGGATTATACACCGTATAAAATAAGGTTGTGTATAAAACAAAATATGCCTCAATGAAAGGAGATTGAGAGGAAGTCTCATACCTCGGGTCTGACTTGACTCGATCGTTCTTTAATGTCCTCAATAATAAACTTGAGTTAATTTATACTTTATTAAGAACCTTTTTCAAGTTCATTATTCGTTTTATATCACTTATTTCCATTTCCTGAACACTATGTAATTATTTAAGTTAATAACGGTCGTTTTTATGATCATTGGTACTTGAGTCAAAAATAAAACCATTATAGTTACAAGTTGTTCATGTATCCATTATATCCAGAATGGAAATCATGATTTAGATATCATATATGTCATATATATCCAGTACATGCATGCATTTATAATATTGCATAATCATTTAGTGGTAAGAAATGAAATGCACCGTTCATGGAGACGGTAAGCCGTATGTACACATGAATACTACTTTCATTTCTATTTCGTATTTTATAGAATGTAATCATAATGATATAAAGGTATATTATAATTACAGTATAATATTATACATAATATCATAGTTCCATCCTTTATACGTCCCACATATGGTATTTAACGAATCAAATCACTTTGAGGGGGCGGTAGTCCGCACTTCCTTAAATGAAGATATCGCGTTTACCCATAATGGAAACCATAAAGGTATTCCCAAAATGAAAAATACAGAAGCTTAAGGAAGACATAAACATATTATATATCATATACAAATATAGTGACATCTTAATGGCCACCTTTGAAGGAGTTAAAATAATGTTGAACAATCATCGTTTCAGGAGGCATAAATTCACCATCCACGGAAACAGTATGTCCTTTAACCATTAGATGTAGGTGTGTGTATGTGTAACTCGAATCCTTCTTTTAAAAACATCCTAGTATATTTAAGATACTAGAGACGTTAGGAAATAAATGAATAAAAAGATTTTAGGGGGTTGGAAAAGAAAAATAAAACAAAAGGACTCAAGTGAAGACATTACCTTAAAATCGGGTAACTCCCTTTGGTTTGAGCTCAAAGGCTTCCTTGGGAAGACTTCTGCCCAATGTGAGGCTTCAAGGAGTAAGAGAGGGAATTGGAGAGACAAAATTAGAAGGGGTTGGCCGAGAAAAAGGCTTTGGAAGTGTGGGTAAGGAGGTAGAGGTGGGGGCCTTTTTTAAGAGGAGAGGAGGGGCACTCTTGGAAAGTAAAGAAAAGTCACTATATTTTAAAATGGTATTCGGATTTAAGAGGTCCCATATTGATATAAGTTGAGGATAAGGTGATAAGGGTTCGAAATCCACTCATCCAATAGGTTTTGGACATGTGTATGTCTAAGATATTTCATTATCATTCCATTTTATTTAAATCGTTAAATAATGAGGTCATCACTCTATCATCATGATGTCATAAATAATTTAATTTATTTAATGTCTAAAAAGTATAAAAAAATACTATGATGTAGGAAATCCTTTTATCCTTCCAATTACTATTTATAATCAAAAATCTGACTTGTATAACCCTATGTAAAAATTGTTTTAGTAAAACATGTCATGTTTGTGTCATTTTTACTTTAACATTAAATAAAAAGTTATTTATGTCATTTCCCAACCAAATTGGATCCACGGGGTCCCCCAGTTGACCCATGGATTGTTTTGGTTGTCCATGACACATAAAATGAGGGTAGGACATGTGTCAAGCTCATCTCATATTATTAAAGCATTATTTTTACCTTAAACTACACTAATTACCACTAATCGCGATTAAGAACTTAAAAGTTACTATTCACCAAAAAATTATTTTAATCTCGTTGAACCACATTTTACTTCTTAATGAAAACCATGTATGTCGAATTTTTAAAAATCAAATAACAGAAGTGGCAAAGATTCATTTAAACGAAAAATCAGTTTCTTTAACTACCACATAGTGGTTTCTCTATTCATCAAGAATTGAAGTTATTCAGAAAGAAACTGAAACTTCACCCTAAGCTATATTTGATATTCCGAATTCAAAAATGATATATATTTTACAAAATTCAAAACATTTAAGTTGCATTAATTAATTTAATAACTAATTCCCGATGTCATGACAAATAGCATGTTTTTATGAAACAATAAGTATCAAAATATTGACAGTAGTTTAAGTCCAATTTCAAAGTGAAATTGATTCCAATGACCACCATTGGATAAAATGGTAAAAATATAATCTAATTTTACTTCAAAACCAATTCAAAAGATAATCTAATCATATAAATATATGATATTAAAAAGAGGTTTTGAATTAAAATACATCATTTTTCACTATTCAATAAAAAATGAACTTTTTCAGAAAAATACCAAAAATTCACACAAACTAAATTTTGATTTCCCAATCATAAATAATAAGTTTATTTTGACAAAAATAGCTTATAAAATTCTCAAAAGATAGATTTAAAAAGGGTTTTCCATCAAAAGGCAGTAAAACAATCTTTTAAGAATATTAGTGTATTCCTTGCATAAGATTGTATTTATTTTCATTTTAGGCCTCTAAAACACAATATTAATCATTAATAGACATAAATAAAAATATCTATTATTCATTACTTACATGGGATGTTACACTTTTTAGCTTAAACTACACTAATTACCACTAATCGCGATTAAGAACTTAAAGGTTACTATTCACCAGAAAATTATTTTAATCTCATTGAACCAGATTTTACTTCTTAATGACAACCATGTATGTCGGATTTTTGAAAATCAAATCACAGAAGTGGCAATGTTTCATTTAAACGAAAAATCAGTTTCTTTAACTATCACTTAGTGGTTTCACTATTCATCAAAAATTGATGTTTTTCAGAAATATACCAAAACTTTACCCTAAGCTATATTTGATATTCCGAATTCAAAAATGATGTCTATTTTATAAAATTCAAAACATGTAATTTTCATTAATTAATTTAAAAACTAATTCCCACTTTCATGACAAATAGCGTGTTTTTATGAAACAATAAGTATCAAAAGATTGACACTAGTTTAAGTCCAATTTCAAAGTGAAATTGATTCCAATGACCACCATTAGATAAAATGGTAAAAATATATTCTAATTTCACTTAAAAACCAATTCAAAAGATAATCTAATCATATAAATAAATTATATTAAAAATAGGTTTTGAATTAAAATACAACATTTTTCACTATTCATTAAAAAATGAACTTTATCAGAAAAATACCAAAAATTTACACAAAGTAAATTTTGATGTCCCAATCATAAATAATAAGTTTATTTTTACAAACATAGCTTATAAAATTGTCAAAATATAGATTTAAAAACGGTTTTCCATCAAAAGGCAGTAAAACAATCTTGTAAGAATATTAGTGTATTCCATGTAAAAGATTGTATTTATTTTCATTTTATGCCTCTAAAACACTATCTTAATCATTAATAGACATAGATAAAAATATCTATTATTCATTACATACATTGGATGTTACATCCAAATCCATTGTCTCGGCCAACCCCTTCCCATTTTTCCTTTCCACATCCCTCTATAACTCTTATAAGCCTCACTTTGGGCAGAATTCTTTCCAAGGAAGACTTTGACTTCAAATCAAAGGGAGTTACCTTATTTTAAGGTAATGTATTCACTTGAGTCGTTTTGTTTTATTTTGCTTCTCGAACCCCCTAAACTCTTTTTATTCATTTCTTTTGTAACAACTCAATTATCTTCAATATACTAGGATGTTGTTATAAGAAATATTCGAGCTACACTAACACACACATACATCTAATGGCTAAAGAACATACTGTTTCCATGGATTGTGAATTTCTGCCTCACGAAACGATGATTGTTCAACACTCATATAACATCATAAAAGGTGGCCATTAAGATGTCACTATATTTATATATGATATATAATATGTTTGTGTTTTACTTAAGCTTCTTTATTTTTCATTTATGGCATACCTTTATGGTTTCCATTATGAGTAAACGCCATATGTTCATTTTAGGAAGTGCGGACTACCGCCCCCTCAAAGTTATTTGATTTGTTAATGCAATATGTGGGATGTAAAAAGGATGTAATTAATGATTTTATATATGATATTATACTAGAATTATAGTATACCATAATATCATTATGATTCCATTTCATAAAATATGAAATAGAAATGAAAGTAGCGTTCATGCATACGTACGGCTTACCGTCTCCATGAACGATGAATTTCATTTCTTGCCTCTAAATGTTATGTAATATTATAAATGCATGTATATACTGGATATATATGATATATGTGATATCTACATCATGATTATAACTCTGGATATAATGGATACATGAACAACTTGTAATTATAAAGAGTTTATTTTTGACTCAAGTACCAATGATCGTTAAAACGACGGTTAATAACTTAAATAATTACATAGTCTTCATGACATGGTAATAAGTGATATAAAAGGAAGAATGAACTTGAAAAAGGTTCTTAAGCAAGTAGAACTTAACTCATCTTTATTATTCAGGATTTTAAAGAACGATCGAGTCAAGTCGGACCCGAGGTATGGGACTTCGTCTCAATCTTCTTTCATTGAGGAATATTTTGTTTTATACACAACCTTCTTTTATACGGTGTATAAACCCCTTTGAATTTTACGTTTATTCAAAAGGAATATTTTTTATATGAATAGATTACTAAAAAAATGGAATGTTTTTGTCGTACGTATGCGGCGACAACGACTTCTCCACCGCCCTGTCCATTTTTTGAGTTTCGGCTTCCTCTACAAGCCATACCATTTTTTTAAAGAAAAAAACTACCCTGTTTTACTTTTCGTTTATTTTGTTATTGAAAATGGTTTTCATAATGTTTTTATTAAATAAATGTGTTTTATTGATATCTTGTGATTGAAATGTGGAAATTTTATGTTTTCTTTATGTATGTTTTATGTGATACGATTATGTTATGATTCATGGGAATTATTATCAAGACGGGTGGTTCCGTGATAAACTAAGGGCGAGTGAGCCCGATATAGCTCTCCAATGCATTGGGTAACACGATGGAGTGAAACATTAAGGTTTATCTGAAGAGATTTAGGGAATATACTGTGATGGGTATTCCAAACAAAACCAAGAGGGTTACTCCCTACATAAGAATTTTATGAATGCCTCAAGTTACCTTTATGTATTTCGATTTCTATGATTTATTCATGATTTGATGAGGTATTTTAAAGTGCTTATGTTTTATGGGTAAAGTAGGATTTCATTCTTATGTATATATGTACCCATGTTTCCTTTCCATATTTTTATATCCCTTACTGAGCTTTTTATGCTCATCCCATGTTTTTGAAATGTTTTTCACAGGTCAAGGGAAAGGTACATGATATTATGATAGTGTCAAGGAAGTGTCAAGAATGAATCCATATTTTATTTTAAATATGTTTCCATTGATGGGAAATATGAATACTATCTTTTATGTAACAACATTGTTTAAATGTGGAATGTAATGAATGTTTTATGATCTAATTCTCTAAAACTCTAAACCTGAAATGATCCTCAAGGTGTAATCTTGTAATAACTCAAGGTTAAGTAATTATAAAGGCTGGGGCCTTATAGTTGGTATCAGAGGTCAGTTTAGATAACTTTAGGAGTTAGAATTATATTAAATGATTATCCAAAAAAAATTATGGTTAAATTGAAATGATATAGAATTTGAAGACTACCATGTTCCTTCATCAAAGACATGTTTTTTCAGAATTGTTTTCTGCAGAGGAAACAGGGAATAAGTGTTAGGAAGGCATACAGAAGGAAATAACCATCTGAATCAGCATCCTGAGATGGTCAGAATTGGAACTGAACAGTTTGTTGCAGTAATGGCGCGGTTGACTCAAGCGATAAATGGTGGTGGTATCCATGCACGAGATCAGCCAGATCAACCATAGAGGAACATGTCAGTGGTGGAACATTTCATGAGGCAACATCCCCCATCATTCAGAGGATCATCTGACCCTGTGCTAGCTGAAGGGTGGATTAAAGCACTGGATAAGATTTTCGATGTCATGGGGTGTTCATACAATCAAAAGGTTAGTCTTTCTATTTACCATTAGGAGTGTGAAGCAGATCAGTGGTGGTCGATGGATAAAAATATCAGGGACGCTGATGAGATTGATGCTCTCGACTAGGATGAATTTAAAGGTATGTTTCATGATAAGAGTTTTCCAAAGGATGTTCGACTTAGTATGGAAATGAAATTCTTGGAATTGAGGCAAGAGGAAGAATCAATGGGTGCCTATGAAGAAAGTTTCACTCGATTGGCCAGGTATGCTCCAAATTTTATCTGAGACCTTGATAGTAAAATCAATAGTTTTTACTAAGGATTAATACCAAAATATCAAAGGTATTTTGCTTCTCTTGAGTTCAAAAGTTATGAAAAGCTTGTTCGAAGTGCTGAGAAGGTGGAAATAGAGTTTACCGATGATAAAGTGTTCTATAAAAACCACCAGAAGAAGATACCGAGGTGGCAGGATAAAGGAAAGAATTCTTCAAAAAAGTCTGATGGTAAGAAAACTAAGTTTCCAGATTGTGATAAATGTGGTAAAAGGCATGATGGGGAATGTCTTCTGAATCCTGGAAAGTGCTACCGATGTGGTAAGATGGGACATAAGGTTCGTGACTTCACTGAAAAAGATCAAGGTGATGGTAAAACCAAATTTGATTTACAGTTAGTGAAATGTTTTAAGTGCAATGAGATGGGTCCCTATGCAAATGAGTGTCCGGCAAAGAGCTCTAGTGATGGGAAGCAGTTAGACTACAAGAAGAAAGGGGTGGTGAAATCCTTTGCAACTACTTCAGCAGATGTCGGGCTATCAAATGAAGTTGTATCACATACTTTGTTTTTTTCAGATTATGACAGTGTGTTGTTTGATTCGGGGTCTACACATTCTTTCATCTCTGAAAACTTTTCTAGTAAAATGGGAATACCATCTCAAGAAACAACTCCTGATCATTTGGTAAAAATACCTGGGGGGAATGTTGAGGAAAAATGATTTTATAGGAATCTTCCTATCCTTATCTGTGGAAAGAACCTACTTGCGAACCTTATTTTTTTTCTTCTAGTAGAGTTTGATGTTATCCTGTGTATGGATTGGCTCTCTATTTACCATGCTAAGATTGAATGTTGAGATGAAGAAGTTTCTATTCATAAAGACTTTCAGTTTGTGTACAAGAATGAACCCTTAATGTTGATAACTTATCAAGAGGCCGATAAACATGTATAAGATGGAAATGAATGTTACCTTGCACACATAATTGAAAATAATGGAACTATTCAGATTAATGATGTGCCAGTGGTAAATGAGTATCCTGATGTTTTCCCTGATGAGTTGCCTGGAATAATACCAGATCGGGAAGTTGATTTTATTGTTGACTTTATTACTGATGCTAGGCCAATTTCAAAACCCCCTTAACGAATGGCTCAAATTGAACTTTTAGAGTTGAAGGAGCAATTGAAAGATTTATTAGAGAAAATTTTCATTCAACCTAGCATATCACCGTGGGGTGCTCCTGTTTTATGTGTTAATAAGAAAGATGGTTCAATGAGACTTTGCATTGATTATAGAGCCTTTAATAACATCACTATTAAGAACAAATATATTTTTCCTCATATCGATGATTTGTTCGATCAGCTCTAGGGAGCTCAGTATTTTTCAAAGATTGGCTTGAGATCGGGGTACCATCAGCTGAAGGTAAAGGAAGAAGAAGTTCCAAAGACTGTGTTTCGTACAATATATGGCCATTATGAATTTGTAGTAATGCATTTTGGGATAACTAATGCACCTGATGTATTAATGGACTTAATGAACAGAATTTTCCATGAGTTCTTGGATAAGTTTGTGGTGGGTTTCATTGATGATATTTTTATGTTTTATAAAAGTAAAGAGGAGCATGAAAGACATTTAAGAGTTGTTTTCCATACCTTAAAAGAAAAAAAATTGTATGGGAAATTCAGCAAGTGTGAGTTTTGGTTGCAACAAATTTCTTTCATTGGTCACATTGTTTCTAAATATGGGATAACTTTTGATCCTATAAAAACAAAGGTTGTTGAATAATGGCCATGACCCACCAATGTAACCGAGATCCGTAGATTCCATGGTTTGGCGGGTTACTACCGAAGGTTTGTTGAAAATTTTTCACTGTTATCTAGTCCAATGACAAAGCTAACTCGGAAGGGTGTTAATTTTATCTGGACAAAATAATGTGATGATTGTTTTCAGGAACTGAAAAGAAGATTGGTGAATTCTCCAGTTTTGTCACTACCTTCTAGGAATGAGGAGTTTTTTATCGATAGTGATGCATCATTGAAAGGAATTGGTTGTGTCCTAATGTAGAATGACCATGTAATTGCTTATGCTTTACGACAGTTTAAAACTCATGAGGTAAATTACCCTACACATGATTTGGAATTAGCTGCTGTAGTTTTCGCTCTAAAAATTTGGAGGCATCATTTGTATGGAGTAAAGTGTGAAATATATACCGATCACAAAAATATTAAGTATATATTCACTCAAAAAGAATTGAACATGAGAGAGAGGAGATGGCTATAATTAATCAAGGATTATGATTGTACAGTTCATTACCATTCGGGAAATTAAAATAAAGTGGTTGATGCTTTGAGTAGAAAAAGTAATGCTTCATTAAAAATTTTGTGTTTGGAACATGATCCTTTCGTTAAGGATTTGATGAACATTGGAATTGATGTTTTTGGTGAAGGATGTTCTTCTGTTTTGTTTCAGTTATCAGTGAAATCTTCTCTATTAGACAGAATCAATTAACCACAGAAGCAAGACAGTGAGTTGCAGAAAAAGGTAGAGCTGGTTCAGAAGGGTAAGTTGCCGGAATTCATCATTGATAATGATTGTGTTTTGAGATTTGGGAAGAGATTGTGTGTGCCTTGTGATTCACAGTTGAAGAGAGTGTTTTTATGTGAAGCTCATAGTTCTCCGTTTTCAGTTCTTCCTGGCAGTACTAAGATGTATAGAGATCTTCGGGAGTATTACTGGTGAGATGGAATGAAAAGAGATATTGCTGATTTTACTGTGAAGTGTTTGACTTGTCACCAGGTCAAAGTAGAGCGACAGTTACCGAAAAGGATGCTTCAGCCTTTACCAGTGATAGAGTGGAAATGAGAGAATATATCCATGGACTTTGTTGTGGGATTTCCGAAGACACCTCGAGGTAATAATCCAATCTGGGTTATTATTGATCGTTTGAATAAATCTGCTCATTTCCTTTCTATAAGAGATACTTTTTCCCTAGATAAACACTCCTGTTTGTATCTTAAAGTGATAGTCAGGTAACATGTATTTCCTCTCTCCATTGTATCTGACCGTGATCACAGGTTCACTTCTATCTTTTGGAAAGGCATTCAGATGTCGTTGGGTACTGAATTAAATTTTAGTATAGCTTTTCATCCTCAATCAGATGGGCAGTCAGAACGAATGATACAGACTTTGGAAGATTTGATACATGCTTGTTCGATGGATTATCAGGGAATTTGGGACCAACATCTATCTTTGGTTGAGTTTTCTTATAATAACATTTTTCATTCCAGTATACAGATGGCACCATTTGAGGCGTTATATGGGAAGCAGTGTCTAACTCCAGCTTTTTGGGATGAAGTGGGTGAAAGGAAGCTGATGGGACCAGAATTGGTAGAGGAGATGGCAGAAAAAGTTCAGCTAATATAGAAACACGTGAGAACAGCTCAGAGCAGGCAGAAGAGTTATGCGGACAATAGGGGGAAGGATCTCTCTTTTGAGGTAGGTGACCATGTTTTTCTCAAATAATAACCATGGAAAAGTGTGATGCGATTTGATAAAAAGGAAAGCTGAGTCGAAGGTTCATTGAACCATATTAAATTCTTGAGAGTGTTGGATCAGTTGCATACCGAGTTTCTTTACCTCCGAGTTTATCTCAGGTACACAATGTTTTTCATGTTTCGATGCTGAGAAAGTACATGCCAGATCCATCTCATGATTTGAGTCCAGAGGTAGTTCAGCTGGAAGAGAACCTATCTTATGAGGAACAACCGGTCCAGATTCTTGACCACAGGGAGAAAGTGTTACGGAATAAGGTGATTCATTAGGTAAAGGTTTTCTGAAAAAAACCACATGGTTGAAGAGGCAACATGGGAATCTGAAAATGCAATGAGGGATAAATACCCCCACTTATTCGATAAGTAAATAAATTGTGGGGATGAAATTTTATAAAGGGGGAAGGATGTAACATCCCAAGTACGTAATGAATAATAGATATTTTTATTTATGTCTATTAATTAATTAGATAGTGTTTTAGACGTTTAAAAAGAAAATAAATCCAATCTTAAGCATGGAATACACTAATATTTTTAAAAGATTGTTTTACTGCCTTTTAATGGAAAAACATTTTTTCTATCTTTGACAATTTTATAAGCTATGTTTGTCAAAATAAACTTATTCTTTATGATTGGGACATCAAAATTTACTTTGTTTGAATTTTTGGTATTTTTCCGATAAAGTTCATTTTTTAATCAATAGTGAAAAATGTTGTATTTTAATTCAAAACCTCTTTTTAATATAATTTATGTATATGATTAGATTATCTTTTAAATTGGTTTTAAAGTGAAAATATATATATTTTTAACAATTAATCCAATGGTGGTCATTGGAATCATTTTCACTTTGAAATTGGACAAAAACTAGTGTCTATCTTTTGATACTTATTGTTTCATAAAAACACGCTATTTGTCATGACAGCAGAAATTAATTATTAAATTAATTAATGTAACTTATATGATTTTAATTTTATAAAATAGACATCATTTTTGAATTCAGAATATCAAATATAGCTTAGGGTGATGTTTTTGTATTTTTCTGAAAAACATCAATTTTTGATGAATAGTCACACCACTAAGTGGTAGTTAAAGAAACTGCTTTTTCGTTTAAATGAAAATTTTCCACTTATGTGATTAGATTTCCAAAAATCCGACATACATGGTTGACATTAAGACGTAAAATGTGGTTCAATGAGATTAAAATAATTTTTTGGTGAATAGTAACTTTTAAGTTCTTAATCGCAATTAGAGGTAATTAGTGTAGTTTAATGTAAAAATAATGGTTTAATAATATGAGATGAGCTTGACACATGTCCTACCATTATTTTATGTGTCATGGCCGACCAATAAAATCCATGGGTCAACTTAGGGACCCCATGGAGCCACTTTGGAATGAAAATGACATTAATATCTTTTAATTCAATGTTAAAGTAATAATGTC
The DNA here is from genome assembly GCA_963277665.1 of Viscum album. Lineage (NCBI taxonomy): Eukaryota > Viridiplantae > Streptophyta > Magnoliopsida > Santalales > Viscaceae > Viscum > Viscum album. The sequence goes on from OY728137.1 coordinate 1,938,023,244, forward strand.
GCAAACATGAGTTATTTCACTAAAAAACCTTTTACATGGGGTTATACAAGTCAGATGTTTTACTATAAATAATAATTGGAAAGATAAAAATATTTCCTACATCATATAATTTTTTATATAATTTTTATACTTTAAATAAATTAAATTATTTATGACATCATGATGATGGATCGATTACCACATTATTTAACGATTTAAATAAAATGAAATGATAATGTAAAATCTAAGACCTACACTTGTCAAAAACCTATTTGTTAGCTATATTTAGAACCCTTATAACCTTATCCTCAAATTATATCAATTTTGGGCCTTTTAAATCAGAAAATCATTTTAAAATAAAGTAACATTTCTTTACTTTCCAAGAGTGCCCCTCCTCTGCTCTTATAAAAGGCCCCCACCTCTACCTCCTTACCCACACTTCCAAAGACTTTGGCTGGCCAAAAACCTACCCATTGTGTCTCTTCACATCCCTCTATAACTCTTATAAGCCTCAATTTGGGAAGAAGTCTTCCCAAGGAAGCCTTTGAGCTCAAACCAAAGGGAGTTACCCAATTTTAAGGTAATGTCTTCACTTGAGTCCTTTTGTTTTATTATGCTTCTACAACCCCCTAAACAATTTTTATTCATTTATTTTGTAACAAATCCAGTATCTTCAATATACTAGGATGTTTTTATAAGAAATATTCGAGCTACACTTACACACACCTACATCTAATGGCTAAAGAACATACTGTTTCCGTGGATGGCGAATTTCTGCCTCACGAAACGATGATTGTTCAACACTCATATAACAACCTAAATGGTGGCCATTAAGATGTCACTATATTTATATACGATATATAATATGATTATGATTTACTTAAGCTTCTGTATTTTTAATTTTTGGTATACCTTTATGGTTTCCATTATGGTTAAACGCGATATATTCATTTTAGGAAGTGCGGACTACCGCAGCCTCAAAGTGATTTGATTCGTTAATGCCATATGTGGGACTTATAAAGGATGTATTTAATGATTATATATATTATATTATACTATAATTAGAATATATCATTATATCATTATGATTCCATTTCATAAAATACGAAATAGAAATGAAAGTTGCGTTCATGCGTACGTATGGCTTACCGTCTCCATGAACGGTGCATTTCATTTCTTACCTCTAAACGTTATGTAATATTATAAATGTATGTATATAATGGATATATATGATATATATGATATCTACATCATTAGTATAACTCTAGATATAATGGATACATGAAAAACATGTAATTATAAATAGATTATTTTTTACTCAAGTACCAATGATCGTTAAAACGACCGTTAATAACTTAAATAATTACATAGTGTTCATGACATATTAATAAGTGATATAAAAGGAATAATTAACATGAAAAAGGTTCTAAAGCAAGTAGAAATTAACTCAAGATTATTATTCAGGAGGTTAAAGAACGACCGAGTCAAGTCGGGCCCGAGGTATGGGACTTCGTCTCAATCTCCTTTCATTGAGCCATATTTTGTTTTATACATAGCCTTATTTTATATGGTGTATAAACCCCTTTAACTTATACGTTTATTCAAAAGGAATGTTTTTTATACGAAGCGTTTACTAAATGACAAAAGGGAATGTTTTCGTTGTACGTATGCGGTGACAACGACTTCTCCATCACCATGTCCATTATTTGAGTTTCGTCTTCCTCTACAAGCCATACCGTTTTTTTAAAAGAAAAATAAATAACCTGTTTTACTTTTCTTTTATTTTGGTATTGAAAATGGTTTTCAAAATGTTTTTATTATATCAATGTGTTTTATTGATATCATGTGATTGAAATGTGGAAATGTTTTGTTTCCTTTATGTATGTTTTGTGTGATGCGATTATGTTATGGTTGTTGGGAATTATTATGAATATGGGTGTATCCATGATAAACTAAGGGCGGGTGAGCTCGATATAGCTCTACAATTCATTTCGTAACACGGAGGAGTGAAAGGTTAAGGTTTCTCAGAAGAGATTTAGGGAATATACTGTGATGGGTATTCCAAACGTAACCAAGAGGGTTACTCCCTACGTAAGAATGTTATGAATGCCTCAAGTTACCTTTTTGTCTTATGATTTATATGATTTATTCATGGTTTGATGAGGTATGTTAAAGTGATTATGTTTTATGGGTAAAGTATGATTTCATTCTTATGTATATATGTACCCATGTTTCCTTTCTATATTTTTATATCCCTTGCTGAGGTTTGTATGCTCATCCCATGTTTTTGAAATGTTTTTTATAGGTCAAGGGAAAGGTACATGATATGATGATAGTGTCAAGTAAGTGTCAAAAAAGAATCCATGTTTTATTTTAAATATGTTTCCATTGATGGGAAAAATGAATACTATATTTTATGTAACCACTTTGTTTAAATTTGGAATGTAATGCATGTTTTATGATCTAATTCTCTAAAACTCTAAACCTGAAAAGATCCTAAAGGTGTAATCTTTTAATAACTCAAGATTAAGTAATGTTTAAGGCTGGGTCCTTATATTTAAATCCTTATTCATAAATTTTACTCAATTATACCCTTTTAGATTTTTGGAAGGTAACTTGTGCCTTTTTATTTACCTATGTAATTTATCCTTTAAGAATAAGAATAAAATTATTTTTTTTAATTAATTTATACCTAATTAATTTAAATATTAATAAAAATTTATTATATAAAAATACAATGTGTGTTTAAAAATACTTTTAACACAAGTATAGGTAAAACAAAAATCCCTGTTTTGACCATAACTATGATAATTAATATTTTACTTTTTTCACTAATAATTATGGTTCAAAATTAAGTATAACATAGTATATAATATAAATTATTCTGATTCAAAATATGGAATCCATTTTTCTAAATTCAATTCATTGATGTAGATGAATTTATTTTAAAATCAATCCCACAAATGTGATGAGATTGCGGGGTTTACCAGAGAAAATTATAAAAAGATTACATTTTTTCTAAATTAAATATTAAACAGATTCTAGTGAAATAAATTAGATAAATGGATATATAATTTATCCAATAATAAAATAAAAATATTAAAAATGTAATTAAAAATATAAATAATTTAAATTTAGTGGAAATTTTCGATTAAAATTCAATATTTTTCATTATCGATAAAAAATGAAATTTTTGAGAAAAAACCATGAAATTCAACTGAAGATAATTTATTCCAAGTTATTTCAGAAGTTAATATTATTTTTTGAAATATATTTTCTATAAGAGATTAATTTTTATTTTAAATCATGTTCTCCAAAGGGTAAAAATAATATTTTTTTGGAAAATATATTTTTAAGAATTTTATTTGATTTATTATTACATGTTGTCTAGAAAACACATAGGCTGAATTTTAAACACTATATTGAAAATATAATCGTTGTTCAAAAATATCATAAGGTAACAATAATTAATGTTTATGATGATTTTTTTTGTTTGGAAAGATATTTTCCATGAGATGATGTGGAGTTCTAGAGATACTGTTGACAAGTGATGTCATAACCCGTCCTCGGGGCCCATGCCCTGATACCCCATGCCCGCCTTCCATAGGCCAGGGGCTGGCGACTAGCACCAAAGGCGTAAATCCCGATAAACTGGGAAGGCATTTCCTTTATAAAGGTAAATAAAACACCACAGTGTAAAAGAGGAAGTAAAACATTAAGTACAAAAAGGATTTACTGAAAAGAAGTGGGCCAGAATACAAAGCCATCTGAAAAGTGTAGCTACAAATGAATGGAAGTACAACAGAAAAGTCAAACAGCTGGAAGAAACGTAGAATATCCTGGGTCGTCCACCTCAGATCCTACCTGAAGGGTAGGTACAAATAGCGCAGCTCCTGGATTGTCCACCATGGATCCTACCTGAATGGTAGGTACAGATAGCGCAGCTCCTGGATCGTCCACCTCAGATCCTAGCTAAAGGGTAGGTACAGATAGCCTCCTCAACGCTCCCTCCCATCAACCTCCTCTGATAATTGTCTCGTCGTGAAGTCCACCACCAGATACTGTCCAGTCCTCGAACACTCGGCCTCCGTCAGCGCTACCCATCGTCTGCAACCAACACAACGAGGTGCGGGCTTAGCCCGTGCAGGGGTGAGTATATAATACTCATTAAGTACCCCAAGACCCTCAATGTCTCACTAAATCGAACAAGTATAACCACAAAGAAGGATCTCAACAGATAACCCTTACATATGTATAATCCCATACTTATACCTATGATATCAAGAAACCCATATCAATCATGAGGAAACACAAACGTTATGAAATCAATAGATAACAACAACTTAGGTATATGCCCATACATATACCTAAGTTATCATGTGACTCATCTCAATAATGAGGTATGCACAAAGGTCATTGACTCAGCTCAAACCAGGATTTTCATTATCGAAACAGTAACTGGTGAAGAGCACCATCTCTAGAAAGTACAGTAATCCTGTCATGACTCAGAGGTACTGCTCACTAACCTAAGACTACTGAGGTACTCCTCCTGTCAAGTACCACGTGTCTGCCACCTCACATAGTAGTGCCTCTCCGCCATGGGTCTTCCACCTCACACAGTAGTGCTCCCCCTCAAAACATACACAGGTACTCCTCCAATCGAGTACCGCGGGTCTGCCACCTCAAAAAGTAGTGCTCCTCCGCCATGGGTCTTCCACCTCACAAAGTTGTTCTCCCCACTAGGATATGATTGTCACTCCGAATCGAATCAGACAAGCAGTCATCAGGTCTCATCCAGCTACACGGTCTCCGTACTCTGTACGCTTGTCTTCGGGAGGGTCCTATCCACGAGCTGCAGGTCAATACTCCAAGTATCAAAAAGACCCTCGAAAAAGTATCTCAAAGGACTACCTCATCATAGGCGTCTCAACACAATAGACGGCACGTCAAACAGTCGCCTGGTCTGTGAGTTTTTAGCCTTTTCGTCCCAGGGGCCCGGTTGGTTTCGTCTGCGAACCAACCCGACCGTATCTCAACTGTACCCCGAACTCTCATAGGTTATACACATAGGGACCGTTTCTCAATGAGATAACCAACGCCGCTGACGGTTCGTCAAACGGACGTCCGTTATGAAAGTTATCAGTTTTTCCATTCTAGGGGGCTGATTGGATTTCGGGTACAATCCAACCCGTTAACTATCCCACTGCATCCAAAAATCAGTCAAAGTATACCAAAAGTTTCGTCTCATCCAGAAGAATCCAACAAAGTCAACAACACATCAATCGGATGTCCGGAGCTCGAGATATAAGATTTTCTGCTAAGAGGGGGCCGCTGCTGTTCGGCCAGGCGTGGGTTACGAACCCCCTGCTTCTCCGATGACCGGTCGGCCTGCTCCAGCCGTCCGGCTGATACCGCCACGGGACCGACAGGTCCCGTCCCTCAGCTCCGACACCGGAATCCGGAAATCGGCCGCCGCTCCCAACTCCGCCGCGGCCTAAGGTTGTGCCCTTGGTCCGTTCGGTGCGGCACGACGGCACCAAACCCCTCCGCCGCGGCCCCGCTCTGGCCGCGGTGTTTTTGTGACTCTCTGATGCGGCGCAACAGCGTTGTGACCTTCTTCGACTTCAATGGCGCGGCGCGACAGCGCCGCGCATCCTTGCCGTATGATCCCACGTGGTGTGACGGCACCGCGTCACTTTCCTTCGAACCGCAACAACACAATGATAAGGGAGGAGGGTCGACCGTGTTTGTGCGGTCTGGCCCCCTACCGTTAATCGATAAAATGCGGTCCGATTTGAAACGTGGAACGATGACGGAAGAATTCACGAATAACAACAATAGTAAAACCCCTACCTCGAGCGTAGTTGAATGAAGGCTCGTCGCAGAATTGCACGTCACGGAAGGAGGCATCGTGGAAGGAGGTTCTGTACACGTTGACAGAGATCATCTGAGGAGGAATGATGTCTCCCTTCTTTTGACGTGGGAAGAAGGAACGAAAGAAAGCGCGTCGTGTCGTCAATCTCTGAGGGAGGCATCTCTCACCATCACCCGTCATCTGAGGTCAGCGTTCTTCGTGTTCTTCATTGAGGAAGAAGAACTTCAAGACCTTGAGCAAAATTCTCCCCAACCTTCACGCACAATGAACCCCTTCATAAAATAAGACTTGTCATATATTATTAACACACAAGCCAAACGTCTTTGAAATTCAAAATTGATTCTATCAATTAATTGAATTAATTGAAACGTTTAAACCGCCCAAATTAAAAGATGTGTTTCATAACAGATAAAATCAAGGGTTGACTTTCATTTAAAGGGGGGTGTATGTGTGTTACCTTATTAAAGGATGGGGGTTGAAAAAGGTGGGGCTCGTGTGGGCCCCACCACACAAATATCCTACCTAGTGGAGTAGGATATAGTGGGTCCAACTCCAACCACGTATCTTAGGTTAAACAACTTTTAAAAAAATAAAAATTGGTCGCACCATTTTTATCTTATTCCTTTACTTAACCAAAAAATTTAAGTGCCGCACCTGAACAAACACAACTCCTGAAAAGGTGTTACTAAGAAATTGTCGGTGCTGCGATTCTATCGGTGTCCTCGAATTTCAATTCCGAGCACCGGTTCAAAAGCTAGGAATACCCGCTCATTCATTCACTGAACTTACCCGAGCTAAACTTCAGAAAATGATTCCGGTCACACCGGGCCTCGGAATCAGGTGCCATTAGAAACTGCGTACTCGTAAAATCCCAAAGAAAATTGAGAAAAAAATTTCCTTGAAATTTCTAGGTCTTTACATTACTCCCACCTCATGGATTTATGTCCCCATAAAGCTTTAACACAAACTGGGGATTCAAAAGCGGTACTAAGCACGAATCTGAGCCTTCCACTCCCAGGTGCTTCCCTGGAGGTTCCTTTACTTCCAGTGAAAGCGCAATTGAGGAATCGATCATTCACGTAGGACCCACTCTTGTCGATCCTCAATCTCCACTGGAATCTCCAGGCATGTCGCCCTGTCATCGACATCCAACTCCCTGAGGTCGATGTTGTGTGAAGGATCATACACTTATCTCCTCAGCCGAGGTACGTTGATGATTTCATGCACCCAGTATAACTAAGGTGGAAAGGTCAAGTGGTAAACCTCCTCGCCTACCTTACTGAGGACCTGGAAGGGTCCGATAAAGCGCGGAGATAACTTTCCGCCTCAGCCAAATCACTGTAATTCCATGTCGAGGTGAGACCCGTAAGAAAACATGGTCGCCATCCTCGAACTCTAGTGGTATCTTCCTCTTGTCATCATAAGGCTTCTGTCAGCTCTGAGATGTCCTCATCTGCTCGTGGATGACCTGGACCTTCTCTGTTCCCACAAGAGCTGTTATGATTTCTTCTTTTCCGATCAGAGAAATATGGTCTCATCCCCTGGATGAACCACGTTCTTTGCCTAATACAGTCAATCCGGACATGAATGATGTATCTATTCCATGGATGACATCGTAAGGCTTCGATGTTACTACAAAGAGATCCAACCGTCACTCTCACCTCTATGGGTCGAGTCACACTGTCGGCATTAGCGTGAGGTAACTGGGTCTCCTCTAGTAGGAATATCCAAAGTGAGGGTCAAGTCAACAGTTTAAACCGGAACCTCTTAGTACACAAAGTGGAAGGAAGCAAATGTCACAAAGGTAAGTGTCTTTTTATTATTGCAGCTCATAGTACAAATACAAAAATTTAACAATAACATGGAACTAGAAGTACGAAGAACAAAAGGAAACCACTAGTTTTGCTTCAGTCCACTTGCTTCTGGAGCTCCGTAGTCGTATGCTTCTGCTGCGTTATGCTGAGCTCTCCCATGTCCAGTTGTTCCCTGTGGTCGGGGTGGACCTCCTGGTGGTGGTGGTGGAAACACCTCAAAGCATCATCCACCTCCAGCTGCACGGCCAGCTCCCCTCCCTCGGCCTTCTGCTCTTAGCGGTCTGCCTCGATCGAACCTCTGCCTCTGCCTGGGTGGTTCTTCATTTAACTTCTGGTCATCTGCATGGCAGGTCAGACAGTCACGTGACATGTGACCAATCCCACCACAGGAGTAACACTGCATGGCAGGTCTGGCTCTTCCATTCCCCTTGCCGCCTCGCACTACCGACCCTGAGTGATCGGTTGACCACCTGTAGGTCTGGTCCACTTGGACCTCTGCGTCATCTCTTCGGAGCCCCTGCTCGATGGTTCGGGCCCTGAAGAATGAGTCTCGTACAATATTTGTGGAGTAGCGTGAGAGGTCTGTGAACCTCACTGAGTACTATGCCACCGTCTTTCTACCCTACTATAGATTCAACAACTTATGTATACGCACCACTCGAAGGGTGGATAGTACAAACTCTGCACAGAACAGGCTCTCGACGTTTGCCCACAGAAGTGTCTCCTCGTCATGCATATGGAGCATCAGGCTCCACCATCTGCCTACTACTGCCTAAAGAAGGATGGCAACAAGGATCACCATGAAGTCTCCTTGCGTCCCCACTAGCCTGAACACTCTCACCACAGACTCCAGCCAATCCTCAGCCACCTGCGGGTCCATCTCTCCCCTGATCCTGGGTGGCCTCTGGTGCTTGAACTCGTGTTGTGCGCTCAAGCGACATGCACCCTCTACTGATGGGGCTGGTGGCATCGGTGGCCCAATGGGTAATAGTACTGCTGGTGCCTCCACTGGTTCCTCAACTGGGATAGGGCCCTGTACTGAGGCAACGTCGCTCGACGGGCTGTCAGTACGTATAACTCTTGGGGCTCTGGATGGTCGTCCACGGGGAGGCATCCTGAAAGAAACAAACATGACACGGTCAAATTATTTATACCTAGTGAGATGACCTGGTTTGAGATGACTTTTAAAACTTTTGGATACACACATGAAATCAGTTTTTTCGTGCACAAAGTCAGAAATTAGTTGTTTGGGTCTTGGTGTATGGATATTTCGACCACCCACACCCACACTGGACTCCCTGAACTGAAAACCAAACTCAGTACCCTTAGCACTATTGCTTCATAGAAAAGAAATATCATAGATACAAGTTCTTCGTTAGAACCGAACTCCTCTGATACCAATTTGTCACTACCCGTCCTCGGGCCCCGTGCTGTGACTACCCCACGCCCACCTTCCCTAGGCCAGGGGCTGGCGACTAGAACCAAAGCCATAAATCCTGATAAGCTGGGAAGGAATTTTCATTACCAAGGTAAATAAAACACCACAAAGTACAAGAGGAAATAAAACACTATGTACAAAAAGGAAGTACTGGAAGGATGTGGGCCAGAATACAAACCCATATGAAAAGTGAAGCTACAACTGAAAGTAAGTACAACAGAAAAGACAAACAGCTAGAAAAAACGTAGCATCTCCTGGGTCATCCACCTCGGATCCATCCTGAAGGGTAGGTACAGATAGCACAGCTCCTGGATCATCCACCACGGATCCTACCTGATGGGTAGGTACATATAGTGCAGCTCCTGGATCGTCTACCACGGATCCTACCGGAAGGGTAGGTACAGATAGCCTCCTCAACGCTCTCGCCCTTCAACCTCCTCCGAGTATCATCTCGTCGTGAAGTCCACCACCGCGTACCGTCTAGTCCTCGAAAACTCGGCCTCCTTCAGCGTTGCCCATCGTCTGCAACCAACACAACGTGGTGCGGGCATAGCCCATGAATGGGTGAGTATATGATACTCAGTAGGGACCCTGAGACCCTCGAGGTCTCACTAAATCCAACAAGAATAACCACAAAGAATTATCTCAACAGATAACCCCTACTTAAGTATAAGACCATACTTATACCTATTTTATCAAGTAACCCATCTCAATCATGAGAAAAAAAAACGTTATGAAATCAAAAGATAACCACTACTTAGGTATGTGCCCATACATATACCTAAGTTATCATGTGACCCATCTCAATCATGAGGTAAACACAAAGGTCATTGACTCAGATCAAACCATGATTTTCATTATCAAAATCATAATTGCTGAAGAGCTCCGTCTCTGGAAGGTACAGTGATCCTGTCACGACACCGAAGTACTGCTCACTATCCAAAGACTGTTGAGGTACTCCTCCTGTCGATTACCACGGGTTTGCGACCTCGAACAGTAGTGCTTCTCCGCCATGGGTCGGCCACCTCACAAAATAGTGCTCCCCCTCATAGCCTACAGAGGTACTCCTCCTGTTGAGTACCGTGGGTCTGCAACCTCACAAATTAGTGCTCCTCTTCCATGGGTCTACCACCTCACAAAGTAGTGCTCCCCACTGGGCTATGCTAGTCACTCCGAATCGAATCAGACAAGCAGTCATCAGGCCTCATCCAGCTACACGTTCTCCATACTCTGTATGCTCGTCTCTGGGAGGGTCCGCTCCATGAGCTACAGGTCGATACTCCAAGTATCACAATATCCCACGAAGAAGTATCTCAAAGGACTACCTCGTCATAGGGGTGTCAACGCAATAGACGGCGCGTCAAACAGATTCTCGGTCTGTAAGTTATTACCATTTTCGTCCCAGGGGGCCCGGTTGATTTCGTGTGTGAACCAACCCAGCCGTATCTCAACTCTTCCCCGAACAGTCATAGGTTATACTCATAGGGATCATTTCTCAACAAGATCACCAACGCCGCTTATGGTTCGTCAAATGGGAATCCGGTCTGAATGTTATCAGTTTTTCCATTCCAGGGGCCCGGTTGGATTTCAGGTACAATATAACCCGACTAATATCCAACAACATCAAAAACTCAGGTGAAGTTTTCCAAAAGTTTCATCTCATAAAGAATAATCCAACAAAATCGACGACACGTCAATCAGATGTCCGAATCTTGAGATATAAGCGCTTCCGCTCCGAGGGCCTGATTGGTTTCGTATTCGAACCAACCCGGCGGAACCCAAAGTTCATCGAAAACTTGAGTGTAATATACAGAAACTACCTTCTCGATCCAAGGATCACATCTCAGCTGACAGTGCATAGATCAGAGGTTCGTAGCCCAAGTTATGGGCAAAAGAATAGAAGAGGTCCGAAAATGGGGGTTTTGGGCCCGGACCGACCCAGCCCGAGACCCCCCATGGGTCGACCTGAACCGGGTCCGGGTCTGGCCCGACCTGGGCATCCCGGCCCGGCTCACTGTCGGGCCGGCGGTTTGCTGGCCAGCTCGGTGTAACCGAGATGGGCGGTCTAGGGGGGGCGTGGCTTCCCCCCTGTTCAATTAAACGCCCCCCCCCCCCCCCCACGTGGGGGCCTCTACTCTTCATCCAGCCGGGGGTTTCTCCCCTGATCGGCTGACCTGCTCCGTCCGGCCGGCTGCTGCCGCCACGAGACCAGCTGGTCCCGTCCCCCTGCTCCGACGCCGGTAGCCGGGAATTGTCCACCGCTCCATGCTCCGCCACGGCCTAAGGTCACGACCTTGGTCTTTCCGAAGCGGCGCGACGGCGCCGCGCCCCTCTGCCGCGGACCCACTCCGGCCGTAGTGTTTTCATGATTCTCCGGTACGGCACGAGGGCACCACGACCTTCTTCGACTTCAATCGTGTGGCGCGACGGCGCTGCACATCCTTTCCGTATGATCCTGCACGGTGTGACAACACCACATCACTATCATTCAAACCGCATCAACACAAAGATAAGGGAAGAGGGTCGGCCATGTTTTTGCGGTCTAGACCCCTCAAATTAATCAATAGAAAGCTGTCCAATTTGAAACGAGGAACGATGATGGATGAATTAATGAATAGAAACAACAATAAAACCCCTACATTGAGCATAGTTGAATGAAGGCTCGTCGCAGAATTGCACATCACAGAAGGAGGCGTCGCGGATGGAGGTTCCGTACACATTGACGGAGATCATCTGAGGAGGAACAATGTCTCCCTCCCTTTGACGTGGGAAGAAGGAATGAAAGAAAGAGTGTCAGGTCATCGATCTCTATGGGAGGCGTCTCTCACCATCATCCGCCGTCGGAGGTCGGCGTTCTTCACGTTCTTCGTTGAGGAAGTACAACTTCAAGACCTTGAGAAAAATTCTCCCCAGACTTCACGCACAACGAACCCCTTAATAAAATAAGACTTGTATTATTTTATTAACACACAAGCCAAACGTATTTGAAATTCAAAATTGATTCTATCAATTAATTGAATTAATTGAAACGTTTAAACTACCCAAATTAAAAGAGGCGTTTCATAACAGATAAAATCAAGGGTTGAATTTCATTTAAAGGGGGGTGCGGGTGTGTTACCTTATTAAAGTAGGTGGGTTGAAAAAGGTGGGGCTCGTGTGGGCACCACCCCACAAATATCTGAACTAGTGGAGTAGGATATAGTGGGTCCCACTCCAACAACATAGCTTCGGTTATACAACTTTAAATAAAATAAAAATTGGTCGCACCATTTTTATCTTATTCCTTTACTTAACCAAAAAATTGAATTGTCGCACCTGAGCAAACGCAACTCCAGAAAAGGTGTTTCTAGGCAATTATCGACGCTGCAATTCTACCAGTTTCCACGGATTTTGATTCCGAAAACAGGTTCAAAAGTTAGGAAAACACGCTCCTTCATTCACTGCACGTACCTGAGCTAAACTTTGGAAAATGATTCCGGGCACACCGGGCCTCGGAATCAGGTGCCTTCAGAAACTGCGTACTCGTAAAATCCCAAAGAAAATTAAGAAAAAAATTTCCATGAAATTTCCAAGTATTCAAAAGATATGATGACAATGTTCCAAGAAAAAGGAATGGACACTCTAGAAGAGGTATTAAAAGATCACATACAATGTGGAACTAATACCTAGTGATTGAAATATTTTTTTACGTCCCAAATAGGGTGAATAGATAAATTTTTTTTGGGAAACAATGTTGTGTGCACAATTAAATGTAGATTGAAATGTTTCATGAAATGAATTATTTGAAAAAATTATATATAAAATTAATCAAGCACATGAATGATTTATATTTGCGCGAAAGGTGACATTGCGTAAAATATACATACCGACCTAATACGAAATAAAAGTACTATTTATACACTTAGGGGAATGTTTCAAAAAGGATATCTATTAGCGTGAATATTGTTCCAAGGGAAATAAATGATGATAAATAAGAAAATACCATCGTATTTTCCGATGTTGAACCTGTAGTGAAATCTGAGTCTCTGAATCTCACATGAATTTAATGGAAAGGTTTTTTCACATTTGAAGGGTGTTGTGAGATATAAGTGATTTACACAAAAGAGTATTTTTGAATAAAAGATTAAATGTATAGCACAAGGAATTAAATATTCACGCAAGACACTTATAAGATTTTAAAAAATATTGAAGTTTCTCATTATACTATAGTAAATACGTATTCATCAGTGGATAAAAGTTGTAATTCAATAGATCATCTACAGATTTTGGAAGACAAATTCATTTTTTATAATTAATGGACCTAGAAGTCTATAAACTATTTGTTGATCCCTTTATGGATCAGTGAGTAAAGGAAGTGGAAGGCGATTCTCTTTTCCATCGGTAGTGAGATATATAATGAAATAGAGGGAGTGGACATTCATAAAGTAGTGAGATTAACCTAACCCCTATAAAGGTAGTGAGATTTGGCATAGATGTGATCTATACTGAACCTTGTAATTGGTAGTGACATTTACTGGATTTTTTACATCAAAACGCCTCCATTGTATAATCATTGGATGTAGCCTAGTGAGAATGAACCAAGTAAAACTGTTGTGTCTCATGCATGATTTAAATTTTGTTAATGCATTTATACATGAAATAGAGAGAATAGTGATTTGTTTAATGACGATTGAAGATCAAAACTGGAAGTAGTTTTAATGTGTCATACACCGATTCACCCCCTGCCGATTATTAAACCTAGTAGACCAAACAATAATATATAAAAATAATTCAATAATAATTGATTTGTTTAAATTATTAATATAATACACACATGTGTGCATAAATATAGTTCTTTATAGAACTATTTTGTTTTATTTTAAAAATGGTTTTTGTATTCATTTCTAAATAATTTATTACTAAAGGATTAAATACATGTGTAAAACATATTTTAAAATTTTTTTTAATCTTATTCATATCCACCATTCGTAATGCTAGGTGATATGTAACACCTCAATATTATTATAGTTTTTTTCAAAAAAATTAATTATCCTCATATATCATGTTGTATATAAAAATATGATTAGGTTGAATTACACGCCATACTATGTTTGGCATGTGTTACCCAAAATATCAATTTTAATTTTTGTTACACACAATGACGAGTTTAAAAAAAACATGAATTACTATTAAGAAATTATTATAAACTGTAATTGTTTTCTCATAGCCTTTTTAATGATAAATATGAATCATATTAATTAAATTATTAAAATATGGTTGAAAAATATAATAAATATTTTTCTTACTAATTACATAGAAATGAAAATAATAAAAACATTTCAAAACACAATAAAATGTTTTTATAAAAAGATATTTTTATGCGCTCAAGATTGTTTTATATGAATACATTAACCAAATAAATTTTGAAGAATTATATTTATATATTATAGATTAAATATAATATTTAAAATTCATCTCATGTGTTTCATATAGAATATTAAATAACCAATCTAATTTTAATCATTAATCTTTATTTTTTTTAAATATGTTGTTTTTTCGCCATTTACGCACGTATATAAAAAAGAAAATGTACCATTTTTAGAAAAAATATACTAAACAATAGTCTTATTACTTGAAATAATAATTAAAATATTATTTTATAGTTTATTGTTTTATTTTTCTGACAATATTCATTTTTTGATGAATATGGAAAAATACTACATTTTAATTGAACAATCCATTGTTTTCGTAATGTTTTATAAAGTGAAATTATATTTTAAATTTATTTTAAAGTATGTTTAGATAAATTGCATATCTTTTAAAAAAATATAGTTCTTTGGAATGATTTATTTGTTAAATTTTTATATAAGAACATTTTCATATTTTGAACATTTTCTCTTTGAAAACATGCTTCATCATCATCTCTTATGGACTACCTGTAAATTAATTTATTCTACTTCAATGAATTGTATTTAAAAAAATGGTATTAATATTTAGAATCAAAATATTTTATATTATATAATAAGTCAAAATTAAAATCATAACATATTAATCACTCCAAACAGTTAAAAAATAAGTATTGTGATTAAGAATAAAACAGGGTTTTGTGTGTTACATGTTATTATTTTAAAAATGTTTTTACACACATAAATTATTTTAATATAATAATTTGGAATTAATATATAAAATAAATATGTATAAATTATATAATAAATTTTATTTTAATTTTATTCTTAAATTATTAATTATTGAGGTAAATAAAAATAGACATGATTCTATAATGAAAACAATAAGGGAAAAATTGGGATACCATAATGAATAATAAATAAAATGATAAAATATTTTCTCATTTTTTAATGTGTTTTTCAACCATATAATTAGTCATGTAATATAATGAAATATTTTTGAGGTAGATGAGGTAATAGTGACCTCCCAATATTGAATCCTATTAAATATTTACAAAAACTCCTCCCCTCCTCAGTTATAAAAGGGCAGTCACTCCTCCCACTTATACACACAACTCAAGCCATTTTTATCATCCAAAAACCACCCAGTAACATCAAAAGTACCTTAATCGCATCTTATAAGCATTTTTGACATAAATTCATCTTAGAAAGGATTATGTGAAAACCCAAGGACAATATTTAAAGAAGAGTTAACATTCATCAATGAGCATTATTGTTTTAATTTTTCCTCCACCTAGTTAAATGATTATAATATCATTAGGATTTAATATAATAAGTATAATACCGATACATAGTGGTTTTTTAATATTTTAATTACCTAAATCCATATCCAAATCCACTAAATGGATTATGAAGTCAACTTTTGGGTGTACAATGAAATACTGCCTCCCGAACCGATGTCTTTTTTTTCAATACAACCTCTAAATGCAGAAAATAATGATGGGTTTATACTTTATATAATATATTAATTATATTATAATAACTATATAATTTATTTTTTCACATATATCTTCATTATTTCCATTTTTGGGAAATACGATAATACTGATCATGTGTATGACAAACTACCACCTCACGAAGCGATGTAATCCATTCATGGTTTAGATGGAATATAATAAGGATAATTATAATGAATATATGAGATGTATAGGAAATGATTTTTATTAAATATAATATATTATTTGAATTTCTTTATTACCATCTTAATAAAAAAGGAAACAATTTTCACATTTACGTACAACCTACCATCTCAATTAATACGGCTTTTAATTATTTATCTCTAAATATTATAGATTACACTAAAAAATTATATAGTTAATATATATCGTTTTTATATAGTATTTAAAATTAATA
This sequence comes from Viscum album, assembly GCA_963277665.1. Lineage (NCBI taxonomy): Eukaryota > Viridiplantae > Streptophyta > Magnoliopsida > Santalales > Viscaceae > Viscum > Viscum album. The sequence goes on from OY728137.1 coordinate 1,938,039,648, forward strand.
ATATGATTATTAAATTATTTAAGTATAAGGAGGTTAAATAATAAGTCAAAAAACACATGAAAACGATATAGTTATTGTGTGAAACGTGACATTATCATGGGATTGTTAACAAACAGATAGAAAAGAAAATTAAAAACATATATGGTATTATATATATTAATATGGTTTTGTAATAAATTTATAATACACTTATATTTATTATACGTGTGGTTTTAACATTTAAAATGTATATCAAGCCTTATGGTATGAGATTTCAATCTCAATTCTATTTTCAACGAGACATATTCCACATTCACTACATATTTATTTTTTGTTGTGTATATACATAATAATAATGTAGTTTATTATTATTATTATACATAAAAGTAATGGTATTTACATGTCCATTTTAGGATCTATATTTCTTGGAGTGTTAATTTTGAATGTTACCAACATCATAATGAATTTTTGTCTCAATTTTGGTTCTTATAATCATATGTTATGTAACACAAAAACATTATATAATAAAATTTATATATTTTCAAAAATAAACATTATATAATGAATATAATTATTTAAATGATATTATATGTTTCATATATTGTCATTATTTCATGGTAATTATGATTCAAATTTACCAAAATATTAACAGTTTTTCATTACAATTTCATCTTATATCAGGATTGTTTATGATTTTACTTCCAATGATGATATATTATGATCCGTCCCTTATGAAACTCATGAATTTTTTTATCCTCTAGTATTTTAAAAATAATAAATGTTTTCTATTCAATTTCCACTATTTATTTACTAATGATTGAAAATAATTTTTTTAAGGAAAACCCATATTTTTTGTCGAGAAATACATTTCTTCCATACCAGTGAATTCTAAATTTTTTTAATAAATGTTTTAAAATGTGTTTTTTTAAATATGATATAGTAATTAATATAATAAATAATTTATTTTATTTTTAAATATTCTATTATGATCATTAATATTTTATTTCCAAATAATAGGATTTCCAAAATGTGTTATGCTTTAAAAAGTTGTTTTCAAATAATTTTTTACTCAATAATAATTCCATGTGATTTATCTTCAAAAATAATTTCACATTAAACATTGATAAAATTTATTTATATTATTCCTTACTAGGGTTATGAACCTATAATACCATTTTTATTGTTTATCAAAACAGTTTATAATGACTTGATATTTCTAAAACTTGTTTCTCATCCACTTGTTATAACTTGAAAAAAATGATTATGAAACCAATTTACATTCCACGAGTTATTATTTTATGATATTATGAAATGATTTTGAATCCTATATCTTTTACATATGCAATACTATGTTGAAATGTTTATAAAACAAATTATATTTAAATTGTTATGATATGATAAATGATTGAGGAACTGAGGGAACAGAAAAATATGGTTTTCATTATGAGAGTTGTGAGACCTATATCTCCCTCTAATAAACTGGGTAAAAAGTTAATTATTAGGAGATAGACAAGACTGAAAGGGAGAGTAAAACCACTTCAGTAAGGGAAATTTTCTTCTATGATGGTCTTTATAGTTAACCTTGAGTACTATGATTCTATGCATGGACTAATTTTTCATGTACATTATTTTATATGTGAACCTGATTATATGTTAAAAATGTTTTTCCCATACATTTATTTCATGTCTATAATATTATGTGTAGACCTGGTTTCATGTCCATAAGTAAATTTGAGTGACTGATTTCATGTACATAACTTAATGAGTAAATAATTTTCTATTTACACTTGTCCTAAATGTTATAATGATATGTATATGTCATAATTATATGTATTATTACAATGTTTTGATCTCACGAGTCATGTTCAATGATTTACTTATGATTCATGTATTATAAAAATCAAATCATTACAATATTTTTAAAAATGAAATCATTAAAATATGACTCAATATTTAGATCCTTGATATGTAGGTTGTGGTTTCCATATTTTGTGTTCACGTTCTCATACCCTCATGTTCATATTATGCTTACATATATCTCTTATTTAACCTTACTGATTATTTGAGTTCATCCTTTATTAGGAATCAATTCCCCATGTTATGAGTAATGGTTTATGTTTGTTATGTTTGTAAAGAGTACAAAATGGGTTGATCTTTGTTGGATACAGTGAATATATTTCACCAAATTTGATAACTGTGTGTCTTGTAAATAATGAAAATAAAATAATACAGTCCATAGGAATATTTTTGGATAATATATTATATATTCATATAAAAAATGTAAAATATTAATATGATAACCCAACGTAGCTATGTTTAGTATCAAAAGAAATAATTATTTAAACATTGGAAACTGGGATGACAAAACATTAGTGAGATCCATATGGATATTTATAATGATATGGGTTGGGATGTATTTTTTTATAATTTAAATTATGATTAAATGTATAGAAAAATGGCCTTGAATTTTTTAGTGGATTGATAAAATGATTTCCAATAAAATATATCAATTTATGGAATCTTCAAGTGGATGTGGATATAGTATAAAGGCCACTCAAGTTAATAACTCTGAAAAGGGAGAATTTAGATGGACTTGACCATCACCTGGTGCATGAATATGGTCCTTACTATACACTTGGTTTGAAAATCTTAGGGGACATGATATGGATATTTAAAAACTCTTCATAAACCATCATGAAGGAATTAATGATATTATGATCATAGATAACCTAGGACAATCCTATAAATTCGTATATTTAAAATAAGGTATCTTGTTTTATAAATTATATAATTTATTTTTCATGATTATGTTATTTTAAAATATGATTAGAGTCTCTGACACTATGTTTTTTAAATTTTGAAAATTTAAGGAACAAGAAAGAAATGGTTTATCATTGAATGTTATGGAAAATTTTCTAATGATAACCCAAATAGGATGTTGCATAAAGTGAAAGATATTGTTATTATTAATTATCTATTATCAATGACCATGATTAACTATTTTCACATTAACCAACTCTTGAACATGAAAATTAATATAAGGATAAATTTAACTGAGTGTTCATATAGTAAAGACCACATAGGAAAGAAGATTCATTTTTCTATATGTCAATAACGTGGGATGAAGATGGCATGTGAATGTCTATGAGGAAAGGGAAGATGTCTTCAGAATAAAAAATAATGACACAATGTAATTAGTTTCTACGTAAAAGGAAAATTTTAGTTAATGAAGGGTATATAAGTATTGTTCTAACTAAAGTATTACTGAAGAATATATGATTAATTTTATAATTTTTTGTCAATATGAAAATAAATGTCCTAAGGGGATATACCATGAATAGAATCACCATGGTGGTATGATTAATGGTTATATTACTAATAAAAAAAACTATGAAATATATATGAAAATCATGAGATGTTCTAATAGGGTTGTTTATATCACGATTTAATTCATATGGATGAATGTTAAGACCAGATTAGTATTTCAAATTGTGGCATAGTGGGATTAAAAAATAAAATAATGAAACCTATTTATTCTTTTAAGAATGAAATGTGATGATTGAAGTGTCTATGTATTGTGATTCAATAAGTATGTTATACGAATAACAAAACATATAAGGTCTTCTCTATTTCAGTTTGTTAAGTATTTTAATAATATGTTGACTGGTTATGATGACCTATAAAATTGATTTATTAGCAAGGTGATATTTTTTTTATGGGATCAAAACCATTAAAATTATTAGGATGTTGAGATTATGATTTTTGTATAAAGAGATGTTGAATATAAATAAATTAAATTGGACAGTATTGATTTCCTTGGATCTAATTAATTATATATTGAAAAGGTGGTTCATGTTATAATTGATTGTGTGTACTGAATTTTGGGATTTATGAAATATATAATACAGTATATGTTAAATTTAAGCAATAAGGAATAAGTTATGTTTTCAATAAGTATTTGTGGTAATTCAGTATATTACCATGTTTCAACTGTATACATGATAAAGGTATCCACATCTTTGGTATGATACAATCAATATTCACTTTATGATATATAAGGAATTAATTTAATGTTTATTTAAAGAAAATTAAGGACCTTAATTTTAATTTTTTAATTTCGGAATGGTGATAAGCCTTTTATGAAATGTTTTATTTAAACACTAGATGTGGATTTAGGGATTCATGTATTACTTCATCATATGAATATATATGCATATTGGGTAATCTATTTTAATAATTATGTTGCCATGATAGCTAAATATAGAGGGAATGAATGTTCATTATATTTATTAATTTTATTATGTATTACTGATTCAAGAATAAAAAAATTCACCTTCAAATAATAGAGTATGAGAAGATATGGAGTAGACCATGTAACAACCAACATGTGAGATTGTGTTTATGAAATTGAATGAAATCATGTTAGTAAATATTTTTCAAAAAATTACCTGATATTAGAATATAATCCCGAAATAATATTTTTCCTAATTACTATCATTTTTATGATATTAATTTCATTTTTAATTCCACTTTAGTTTATGGTTTTGGGTGATTTAACCTTATTTGGATTATCCACATGCTTTTGATTAATGACATTTATCACATTCTATAATTATTTACACTTTTCTTCTGTGTCTAAAAACTCACTTCCAATATATGTCACCCTCAATAGAACTGCAGTTATGTGTTATTTTAGATATCCTTTATGATTGAAACTTTTCCTTTTTAATGGATGTTTTATGATTCATTTGAATGATTTTGGATTCTTTGGATTAATTTTGAAATGTTAAAGAATTGATTTTTGTGATACATTTTGAGGGACAAATTCCCTTAGGGGGGGGGAATGGAACATCGTGAGATGTTGTGATATATTTTCAAATAAATCTAATCTATTAAATATAATATGTTAAATAAAACAATTTTTTTAAGCTTACATTACATTCCACACTATTTCTGTCTTGCGTTACATGCAATATTGAGTTTAGCCTGGGTTACACACAACAACGAGTTGAAACAAAAGTTGAATTACTATTATGAAATTATTATTCAATACAATAGTTATCACCAGGACATTGAAATGGACTATATTAATAGGATTAAAATATTAATTAAATATGGTTGAAAAATATAATGAATCATTGGGAAACCAATTAATTTGAAAAGAAAATAAAATTTCAATTTGAAAATAAAAAAGAAAAAGTATTTCGTAAAAAAAATATAAACATTTGAATATTACTAAAATAAATTAAATAAATATATTTATTTATTATTATTAAATATAATATATTAATTATACTTTTTTAACATTTTCTTGTCTATTTTTAATACAAGTGATAATAATAAATCAAATTTAATTCATAAAACTGTATTTTTCTAAGAAAGTAGTTTTTTTGCCAATGACGCTCTTATATTAAAAATAATATTTAAAAATTAATATTTATTGAAAAAAAACATATATTTTTTTAAATAGTACGAGATAAATAAATATTTGTGACGGGTTATTTGCGAAGGGAATTATCCTTGTCGCAAATAACTGTTTATTTGCGATGAGATATCGTCTCCCGTCGCAAATATTTTGGCGCGACTTGCGCGCCAAACCGCGTGAAAATTATTTTCGACACGGAGATGTCTCATGTCGCAAATGGTTAGGCGTGACTTGCGGGCCAAATCTTGTGGCTTGCGCACCGAACCGTGCAAGGGTATTTGCGACAGGTACCCGTCGCAAATACCATGTGGCTATTAATAACTTTTTGTGATGGGATGTCTTCACGTCACAAAAAGAGTGTCAGCAGAACTATTTGCGACGGGTCCCATCGCAAATACCCTTTTAAACGCCGACATTAATAAATACGGGGGAAGGTATTTGCGACGGGGCCCGTCGCAAATAACCCTGTCGCAACTAATATAAGCTATATATACCCCCACCAATTTTTTTCCAAATCTCTCAGATCTGCCTCTCCCACTCTCTCCATTTTTCCGTTTAAACAAAAAAATTTACTTTAGTTGGATTTTTTTTCGACCAGAGCAATTGGAAGGCGCCAATACCTTCAGAATATCAAAGTTTACGTTATTAATATTTTATTTTATTTATATTTATTTTATTTTTTAAGTTAATTTTAATTGTTGTTTATTATTTGTAATTAAATTAGATTTCAATTGATTTTTATTTATATTTATTTTTACTATGAAATTGATATTGTTAGTGATAATTACAAATAATTGGATATAATTAGTAATAATTAGATATAATTAGATATAATTAGGAATAATTAGATATAATTAGCAATAAATAGACATAATTATATATAATTAGAAATAAATAGATATAATTAGTAATAATTAGATATAATTTGATATAATTTGTAATAATTAGATATAATTAGTAATAATTATATATAATTATCAATAAATAGATATAATTAGCAATAAATACATATAATTTGAAATAAATAGATAAAAAAGATATAATTTGTAATAATTAGATATAATTTGTAATAATTAGATATAATTAGTAATAATTAGATATAATTATAAATAATTAGAAATAATTATTAATAATTAGATATAATTAGTAATAATTAGATATAATTAGTCATAATTAGATATAATTAGTAATAAATAGATATAATTAGTAATAATTAGATATAATTAGTAATAATTAGATATAATTAGAAATAATTAGATATAATTAGTAATATTTAGGTATAATTAGTAATAATTAGATATAATTAGTAATTATTAGATATAATTGGTAATTATTAGATATAATTGGTAATAATTAGTAATAGTTAGATATATTTTGTATTAATTTGATACAATTAGTAATAATTAGATACAATTAGTAATAATTAGTAATAATTAGTAATAACTAGTAATAATTAGTAATAACTAGTAATAATTAGTAATTATTAGTAATAATTAGTAATAATTAGTAATAATTAGTAATAATTAGTAATAATTAGTAATAATTAGTAATAATTAGTAATAATTAGTAATAATTATTAATAATTAGTAATTTTTTTAATATTTAGTAGTAATTAGTAATAATTAGTAGTAATTAGTAATAATTTGTAATAATTAGTAAGTATTAATAATAATTAGTAATAATTAGTAATAATTAGTAATGATTAGTAACAATTATTAATAATTAGTAATAATTAGTAATTATTTTATATTTAATAATAATTTGTAATAAATTGATATAATTTGATATAATCAGTAATAATTCGTAATAATTAGTAATAATTAGTAACAATTAGATATAATTATCAATAATTATATATAATACGAAATTAACTGATATAATTAGCAATAAATAGATATAATTAGATATAAAGAGAAATAAATAGATATAATTAGTAATATTTAGATATAAATATGAATAATTAGATATAATTAGCAATAAATATATATAATTAGTAATAAATACATATAACTTGCAATAATTAGATATAATTAGATATAATTAGTAATAATTAGATATAATTCGTAATAATTAGATATAAATTGTAATAATTAGATATAATTAGTAATAATTAGATATAATTTGTTATAATTAGATATAATTAGTAATAATTAGATATAATTAGTAATAATTAGTAATAATTAGTAATAATTAGATATAATTAGCAATAATTAGATATAATTAGTAATAATTAGATTTAATTAGTAATAATTAGATATAATTTGTAATAATTACATATAATTAGTAATAATTAGATATAATTAGTAATAATTAGATATATTTAGTAATAATTAGTAATAAATTGAAATAATTTGTAATAATTAGTAATAATTAGTATAATTAGATATAATTAGTAGTAATTAGTAATAATTAGTAATAATTAGTAATAATTAGTAATAATTAGTAATGATTAGTAATAATTAGTATTAATTTGTAATAATTAGTATTAAAAAGTAATAATTAGTAATAATTAGTAATAATAAGTAATAATTAGTAATAATTAGTAATTATTAGTAATTATTAGTAATAATTAGTAATCATTATTAATAATTAATAATAATTAGTAATAATTAGTAATAATTAGTAATAATTAGTAATAAATAGTAATAATTAGTAAAAATTAGTAATAATTAGATATATTTAGTTATAATTAGTAATAATTAGTAATAATTAATAAAAATTAGTAATAATTTGTAATAATTAGTAATAATTAGTAATAATTAGTAATAATTAGTAATAATTAGTAATAAGAAATTATGTTATCAATATTTATGAAAAAAATATTAATATTATTAAAATAATAAAATATTATAAAATATTAAAACTACCATTATTCGCAACAGGCTTTGCTCTATTCCAAACATGTTCATATATCAAAGGTTCTCCAATTGTCAGGTCATGCGCAATAAAAAGTTTGTGTCATCCATGTCCAATGTAAACACCATAATTGTCCTTGCATGTTTGATTACCTCGCAAGTAGAGTTCCAATAGGACAACACAAGTCATGCCCTTCTCATCTATAAGAATTATCTCACATGAACCTTTACAGAGACCATTCTTACTTGAAAATTTAATGGAAAAGTACTGATATACCCTAAAATTTTTATGAAAAATGATCTATGTAAAGGGTCTTGTGAGATGATTCATAGAGACGAGAATGAAATTAATTTGATCATCCTATTGAAACACTACTTGCGAGGTGATCAACCATGCATGTACAATTATAGAGTTTACATTAGACATGGTTGACCCAAACTTTTCATTGCGCATGACCTAACAATTGGCGACCCTTTGAGATTTAAACATGTTAAGAATATAGCAATGTCTGTTGCGAATATTGATATTTTTAATATTTTATAATTTTTTTTATTATTTTAATAATATTAATATATTTTTTTGTAAATTTTGTTAATATAATTTTTTTATTAGTAATAACTAGTAAACGAAATCTGCTTGGATAATGAAGGGAAAATTTGTAATCATCTCAACAATGATGATTACCAAATTTCCGTTCATTATTCAAGCAGTTTTCACTTTGCTATATATTGCTATGTTTTTGCTAAATTAGTAATAAATAGTAATAATTAGTACTAATTAGTAATAAATTGTAATATTTAGTAATAAATTGTAACAATTAGTGATAATTAGTAAGAATTAGTAAGAATTCGTAACAATTTGTATCAATTTGTAATAATTAGAAATAATTAGAAATAATTAGCAATAATTTGTGTGAGAAAGATGCAATTAAGTGTGCTGTCAGACAAAAGAGTAGACGTAAATCCACTAGAAATTGTGTCACCCTTAATTAATGGTAATTATTAAGTAGTTGTAATTATTTATCTTCTTTTCATAGAGTGTTTTTTTAATTACAAATTTTTCAAAAACAACGATGATTTTATATTTTATGTAGAAAAATATGGAACATGGAAGACGACATCAGTCATTATTAGATGATCGCGCTTGGATATATCAGCACAGAAATCAAAATGGTTCTGGTTTAAATACTATATATATTGATGGTGTTAATGCTTTTTTATCAGTTGCATCATCAAAACCAGAATTTGTTTCAGAAGGCACAATTAAGTATCCTTGTAAAAAATGTGCTCTGAGAACGTTTGACACATTTGACAAGGTTGGGGGACTTCTCTTCCAGTTTGGTTTGCCACCAGATTATGTGTTTTGTTATCAACACGGTGAACGCAGTTCCAGAGATGATCCTAATAACTTGATTCCGGATCCATGATGATTTCAAAAATTAGTACATGATGTTGTAGGTCCATATGTGCAACAAACTGAAACTCATGATGATATTGATTTAACTCCTGAGTTGGGACAATCCGAAATTCATGAGTTGTAGTGGTCTGCTGAGGATACATTATATCCTGGTTATAAGATAAAAAAATTAGAAGCTGTTGCAAAATTTATGGCTATTAAATCAGATAATTCAATATCAAACTACTGTTTTGATCAGATATTTTTTTTGTTAAATCAATGTTACCGGAAATAAATGTGTTTACTGCAAATTAATATGAGAGAAATAGGTTGATTCATAATCAGGGCCTTAGTTATCGAAAGATTCATTCATGTCCAAGTGATTGCATCTTATATTCTGGAGAAAATGGGTCCTTGGATAGATGTCCCACATGTGGGAAATCGAGGTATAAATATGCTCAACCACGGAAGTCTAGATCGATTCCAATAAAATAGTTGAGATATTTCCCCCTTACACGTAGGTTGCAGCGTTTATTTTTGTCTTAGAACACATCTTCAATGATGTCCTGGAACAAAACCAAGATTTAAACGAATAAAACCATGAACCATACATATGATGGTGATACATGGAAACATTATGACCGTATGTATCCATATTTTTCAATAGAAGCCTAAAACATGTTATTGGGTCTTTCTACAGAGGGTTTCTGTCCATGTGGTTCTTATGGTAGTCAGTATTCATGTTGGCCTATGTTTATAACTTCGTAGAATTTGCCTCCATAGATGTTGATGAAGGATCCATGTATATTTTTGACTCTAATAATCCTAGGACATCCGAAAATGAATATTGAAGTTTATTTGAATCCATTTATTGATGAGTTAAATGCATTATGGAGTGATGGTATTAATACATATGATGTTGCTATGAAACAAAATTTCATATTAAAGGCTACATTGATTTGGACAATTAGTGACATTCCGACATATGGCATGTTATCTGGTTGGAGTACACATGGTCCGAAATCATGTCATTACTGTATGAAATAAAACAATGCCTTTATGCTTGTCAATGGAAAAAGAGCCTTTCTATTTTGATTTTCACTGTAGATTTCTTCCAAAAGATCATTTTTGTCAGAGGAACAAATCTCATTTCAGAAAAGGAAAAATTGAAAGGGATGAACCACCAATGATGATCTCAGGTACAGAGTTAAAATTAGTTGTATTTTCATTACCCCTCATCACATTTGGCACAACAATAAACCAACTGAAAATTAATGGCTTTAGGAAAGAACATAATTGGATAAAACAAAGCATTTTTTGGGATCATCAGTATTGGTCTAACTTGTTGGTCAACCACATGTTGTATTTTATGCATATTAAGATGAATTGTTTTGATAATTTATTTCATATAGTTATGGATACACCATGTAATAACAAATATATATAAAGGAAAGAATAGATCATTCACAAATTTGCAGGTGAACAGAACTTGAACTATTTGAAAATGTTAGATCACAAAGGATAATGAAGCTAAAAGAAGCTTATACACTATCCAAAGAGAGTCGCTTATTATTTTGTCAGTGGATTTCAGATTTGAGACTTCCAGATGGATATGATTCCAATTTGGGCATATGTGTTATGAATGGTTATATTACTGGATTAAAAAGTCATCATTGACCTGTTATAAGGGAAAGACTTATGCCGATTAGATTTTGAGGATCGTTGAATTATTATGATTTGGGATTCGATAAAATACATATCATATTTTTTTCAAGATATTTGTGGAGCGACAACATACTACGATGCTCTAAGAAAACTGGAAGAAGATGTTGCTGTAATTATATGCAAACTGGAAAAAATATTTCCACCAGATATCATTGACTCAATGGAACATCAGATATTACATTTTCCACATGATGCTAAATGTGGAGGTCTAGAACATTTTCTATGGATATACCCATTCATGAGACGCATATATAAATTGAAGAAAAAATTACGTAATAGAGCATTAGTTGAAGGCTCAATTGGTAAAGATTATTTGCTAAAGGAAATTGCTTTTTTAGGATCTCATTAATTTGAATCTCAATATCCATCAAAACACAATCGAATGGGAATAAATGAGGGGAATGTTAGTGAAGAAATGGAAAATAAATTAATAGTTTTTAATCCTCCAAATCTGGGTTTTGTTGGAGTTCATGAACGAGGGCTTTCAGATGATCAACATCACAGAGCTCATACATACGTTCTTCTCAACTGTGATGAAATGACATCATTTGACATGTGAGTATTTATATCACTTATTATATAATTTATATTATAGTATTTAAACATTTCTTATTTGTAGTTTTTATGATAATCATATCAAGAAATAACTTCCCCAAATTACAACAGTTTCTCTTGAAGAACGCAGACAAAAAAAAATTTCTCAATGGTTTCAAAAACTGGTAACATAAATATTTGATGTTTTAATATAAATAGAATTATTTATTTGTTATATTAATAATTGTTTTAAAAATATTTAGGTGTCTCAATATGCTGATAAAATTGATAAGTGACTATGTATATTGAGTAACCCACCATCCAAAATGGATAAATCTCATAATTCATATGTGGTGAATGGTTTTCAATTGCATAAACATGCATATAGGGAATAAAAAAACAAAGAACAGTGGAGTTTGATGGAGAGGATCACATCATAGAGAAACTGAAGTTGACTTTTATGGCATTTTGGATGAAATTATTGAGATGTGTTATCTAGGACAGAATAACATAACAATGATTAAATATCAATGGTTGGATATTGGGAGAGGATTTCATATTCATCCAACTCATGGAATCGCCGATATTAAATAAAAAAGTCTTCTTATCGTAAATGGCCCATTTTTATTGGATCAACAGGAACATAAAATTTATTACGCAAGGTACTATGCTAATTTAAGAGAGTTGAGCGATTGGTGGAGCATAATAAAAAAGAAATCTTGTGAAAATCAGTTTACTCAAAATGAATGTTGTTCCACTGAAGTGGAAGGAATTGAAAATTTTCAAGAGACTGCTCAAAATCCATCTGATTCACAAAGAGACGTGAATATCGATGATGTCACCCCACAATTAAGGATTAATGGTGATGAAGATTTTAATGATGTTACAAATGAATTTGAAATGACATGAGATGCTGAAACTGAAACTGTTATGGATATTGATGATGCTGAGGAAGAAGATGAAGACATTGACATTGGAAGCTATGTAGAATAGGATGAAAATAAACATTGACATAGTTAAATGCTTGTTATGATCATAACTAATATATATATCTATATATAATAGGTATTTTCAACTATCTGCTACCAACAATCATTTTGTGTTTCAGATGGACATTTATCTATTGCGTGAGTTAGAGAGGGCTGAGCTACCTTTGGATGCTGGGGATGTGGGGTCATCTGAACCTCAGCCTACTGGTGGTTCAGGAGGTAAGCGGAGGTGGCACAGTCTTGCATGACTAATGATTCATGACCCTATCCTCGAGTGACATCCGCATCTTGGTTTCAATCCACGCACACGAAGGTATGGTAACCTATATATTTTAGTTATATATCATTAATTTATTTATATATATACTAATTGTTTGACAATTTATTCTTTTTTCACAGTTCTGATCATGTATCTATTTGAATGGGGAGCGCTATCTTCCGCAATTATTTTTCTCAGCCATGGATCACATGAGAATAGATTCCCGTTGATGTTCGACAGGACATGTTTCTTTATTGGCTGGTACGTAAATAAATAATATTTATTTTAAAAATTATTTTATTAACAACTTGATATTATAAATTATTTGATGTTTTATGGTATCCTATCCATGATAGCATGCACGACGCTATCCATGCGGAATGAAAGGTTTCTATGTGTGACCTTTTCCGTAGTTTTTTGAACAATTTGAGAAGGAAATCCATTAAGAAAAAAAGAGTGACAGAATTTGATGAGTCGTGTAGAGCCCACAGACCAGAGTAAATTTTATCTCAGGTTTGGGATGGATTACGTTTACACTGGTTGGGTGGTGGATTTCAGAGGAGATCTTCAGTGGGACGACATGACCGGGGGAGACAGGAGGTGAAGCATTGAGCTGGTAGCCATACATTCAGTTCTCATAGAGAGCATCTAGTAAGTATATTTTATAAATATTTTATATAACTTTAAATATAAACAGTTTTTTATATTTCTGTAGGCAGTCAAGAATCCCGATATTACAGAGTTCGATGTTTATCAGATGATATACATTGATCCATCCACTAGAGAGATTAGAGGTGATCGCCAGCATCAGATTGTGGTTAGTATTATTTTTTCAGTTTGATAATTAACCACATATAATATTTTAACAATTTTAATTTTAAATTGGAATTGATGTAGTCAAATGAAGCTGCGACCTCTCAGACACAAGATGAGGTTCAGGACGAGACAACTGACCAGACCTGTTCTCACCATTTCATTGAGGCAGCATGGATGCAGCCAACTCAATATGGCTCTGAGAAGGGCAGAGTAGTTGGTATTGGTTCTCATTTGACTCTTAGTACTTTTTATGGTACTGTTGCGATGTCGGATTCCAGCTCGAGAGGAGCTCGTCGATACGTATCATCTTCTGGCTCATAGTATCAGGAGCATTTGCGAGCTCAGGCTGATCTTATAGAGACTTTTTAGAAGCATCAAGAAAAGTTGTGTCTGCGACAGCAATAGAAAGAGCTGCATTACGAGGAGAAGATGCATCGATGGTAGAAGCAGGAGAAGGAGACGCATCGATGGCAGCAGCAGCATCACGAGCAAATGATGTACATGCGTCGTATGACTCGTAGTTTAGTGATGGAGTTTCCTCCACCATCTCATTCAGCTTCTCCACCTCCTCTAGAAGACGACCCTGAGTGATTTTTTTAAAATTACAAACATTTTTATTTAACAATGTAATATGATTTATTTACATTTTCTGTCTTTTATATCGGTGAAAATATTACATAATTTAATATTAAATATTTTAATATTTTTTTATATTTTTTGTGAATATTTAGAATTCAAATAATTTTTATATTTTTATTGTTTTTATAATAGTAATATTATTTTTACATTAATAGTAATTTTAATAATTTTTTTAAATAAAATTAATTATTTATTTGCGACGGGACCTTTTTCGACGGTGTCCCATCACAAATAGTCTAACTAAATATTTTAAAAAACATATTTGCGACGTGACTACATGCCTGTTGCAAATACTTAGTTGTGATGGGACCGTCACAGAACATTATATATATATATTGGGATGGGAGAAGGGCCCGTCTCAAATAGTTCTTGCGACGGTCCGGTCGCGAAAACATTTATGTATACATAATACATATAATCGGAGCCATATTTGTGATAGAGATGTTTCTTGTCGCAAATAAGATTTTTTTTGACGGGCCCGTCGCAAATAATTGTATTTGTGACACCATTTTCTACAACAGTATATTTTCTATGGGATACCATCGCAAATAGGACGTCACAATTACCAAGAATTCCAGTAGTGAAATCACCATTAAAAAATTATAATATACTGAATTTTTGGAGTTTTTCTAATGAAATTTATTTTTAGATGAATATTGAGATATCTAGCATATTATTTAAAGACAACCTCTTAATTTAAATTAATTATATAGTTAAATTAAGAATCTAATTTGTTTTAATGTAAAATTAGATCGATAATTTTTCTGTTGATCAAATTTATTTCATTTAATTCATTTTAAAATTTTATTCTAATATAAAAACATCATCATCATTTGAATTGTTTCTCTTTTGACAAATGATTTTTCGTAGCATCTGTTGGATAAATGATAAATTAAATTATTCAACTTCGTTGAATGAGATTAGGAGGAATATATTATATTTTTGTATTTAAAATAAAATATATTATATAATAGGTTCAAAATATTGTTTCATAATTGTTAGTGAAAATAGTTAATCTAATCATCTCGATTAAGGTTTAAACAAGGTTTTATGTGTTACATGAATTTGTGTTAAAATAATATTCCACACATATATTATTTTTAATTAAAAAAATTTAATTCATATTTAGATTAATTATGTACAAATTATTTAATAAATATCTCTTTTGTTTCATTATTCAAGTACAATATATGTAGCTAATTAAAAAGATACAAGTTGACGTGTTAAAAACAAAAAGGGTAAAATTTAGTAAATGTAAATAATAATTATATATATGATAAAAAATTTATTTATATGATGATTTTGAGGATTTTCAAGACCATTTAATAAATTAAATAATACATTGATGTATTTCTTTTTGAAAATGAGTTAAAAGTGAGCTCCGAATAGTGAGTAATTTTGGGTATTTACAAAACTGAAATCCAGCCTCATTTAAATAATGGAAATCACTCCACTCACATCAAAATACATATAAATACATTAATATAGAACAAACCATACAAAAATAACTTCTCATGTTACTTCATATAATCATAGTATCCTTAATTTGGGAATAAATCTATCATAGTCAGGATTTTGTGCAAATCCATGGAGGATACTTGAAGAAGAGGCGACATTCATCAATGTGCGTTGTTTTTTTCTCCCATCACCTACATCAAATATTATTATAGAATATTTATATAATATATTCAGTATCTTCCATATAATACATTTTGATATTATATGTTCATTACCTACAAACATCCTCACTTCTATCAAATAGAATATGAAATCTCTTTTCATGCGTATGACAGACTACCGCCTCTGGAACTGGTATCATCCGTTTTTTCCATTACCCCCAATAATGTAAATAAATGTGAAAATTTTTATTCTTTATATATTATATTTATAATATTTATAATATTATTTAATTTTTATATCATGCATACTTTTATGCTTTCCATTTTTTGGTAATCTGATAATGTAAGTCATGTGTATGAAAAACTACTACCTCACGAAGTGATTTAATTTGTTCATTCTTTACATGGAATGTAATAAGGATGTATCTAACTAAAATATGTGACATATAAGAAATATAAATGATTATAAAATTATAATATATCATTTAAATTTCCTTTTTTTCTATCTGATAAAAAATTGAAACAACGTTCCTGCATACATACGACCTACTATCTCCACGAATGGTAAATTTTATTTATTTTCTCTAAATATAATGGATTAAGATAAAAATGAATATAAAGAATATATATTATATTTATATAATTATTATAATTTTGAATGTAATGAAACCCGTATTTATATAAGATGATTATAAAAAACATGTCAAAACATACACAAAAATAACTGTAGTTATTGCTTGAAACACGACATAAACATGGAAATGTTAATAAACCGGTAAAAAGGACATAAGAAAAGAATATATGGTATAATATATTTGAATATGGTTATTTAATATATGGATAATAATCTTATATTTATTACATTGGATGATTTTATATTTTGGAAGGAATTCAATACATAAGGTAATGTATTTCCCTCTCACTACTATTTTTTTTAGAAAAATGCCATAATCACCACATGTTTCTTTTTTATGTGTATCTAATTAAATATAATTACATTTGAGATGATTAATATTAAAACTATTTTAATTTAAATATTAATTTTATAATATATCTTTCATTGGTTCAATGGTTTCAATATTACAAATGTGGAAAGGTATTTGTTTCTCAATTTACCTTATTTGATACATATATTATATTTTGCAGCAATGTTATTTTATTTGTTATATATATCATAGATTTGAATTGTTATATATGTAATATCGATATTTTAATGATATTGTTTATATTTAATGTTATTATTTCATGTGAATTAAGATTCATATTTATGAAAGCGGTGTGAGTTTTATGTTGCAATCTCATCGTTTATCAAGATTGTTTATGATTAGGCTTAAAATAAAAAAATATTGTGATCTATACCTAAATGAAATGATAATTTTTTTGTCCTTTAGTTATATCATTAGAATACATATTTTACTTAAATATTACTATCTCTATGTACTCTAGAGATCAATAGACGGTTTTTATGAAAAAAAATATCTTTTCATTCAGAAACTATTTTCTTCCAAAACAATGTTTTCTAAATAATGTTTTCAAAAACAGTTTATACATTATTATTTAAAATAATAGATGATAATTTCATCATGAAAAGTTTTTAATTATTTTTAATGATTCATGTATATTTTTACAATGTTTTATTTCAAATAAAAGTATTTCCACAATGTTTTATGTTTTGAGAAGGGATTTTTATAGAAATGGTTTCTTCCCCATGAAACATTCCAAGTGATTTATAATTCTAAATAATTTTCTATAAATGTAGAAATACCGTGATATAACATTTCATTTATTAGTGATATGAACCATTTATAACATTATTATTTATTCACATAATTTTTTAAGACGATAATATGTTTGTGAAACCCATTTCTCTTCCATGGGCTGAACAATAAAAAATGCTTATGAAACCCATTTATTTTCCATGAGTTATTATTTTATGATATTATTAAATGATTATGAAACATTTATATTTTCCAAATGTTATAATTTGAGGAACGGTTAATTAAACACATTTCTTTTCAGGGGTCGTGATATAATGAATGTTTTATAATCTTGTGGAACACATAAATTTTGTTTTCATTATGAGACATGTGGGACCTATATCTCCATCCAATGCATTTTTTAATGGTTTATATATCATGAGAGAGATAGGAATTTGAATGGATAGTGAACCCTTTTGAGTTAGGGATATCTTCCACAATGATGGTCTTGGGATTTAACCTTGACAACTATGATTTTATGTGTGGACATATCTTTCATGTTTATAATATTAATCACAAACCTAATAACATATTCAAAATGTTATCCATATACCTATATTTCTCAGACATAATGTTATGTGTACACATTTTTTAATCATTATATATGTACAGGAGGACCAGATTTCACTTTCGTAACATAATTAGTGAAAATATTTCAATTTATAAATGTTTAAAATATTATAAACTTATGTGTATGCCACAATTATATGTCATATGATAGAGTTATGATATCATGAATCGTGTTCCATGATTTCATTATTTTTTATGTCTTATGAGAATGAATTAATTATTCCATGACATAATATTAGAGTCTTTGATATAAATGTAATTCAAATGTGAATTTCATGTTCTCAAACACATATGATCATGTTGCTTACATATCTCCCTTTTTTAATATTTTCTACGTTTTTAATATCACCCTTTACAATGTTTCCTTTCCCTAGGTTATGAAGAATGCTTAATTTAGGGTAGGTTTGTTAAGAATACTAATGGGGAAGATCATTTTGGGAGAATATAATATCATTCATGAAATTAGATTTTTTTGGCCTTCTCTACAAAGACACCAATATATTATTTTCATCAAGCATGTGTTTTTTTAATGTAATTAATATTAATCTATGATGTGTAATATCTACTAATGATAATAATGGGTAACTAAATGATAAATATTATTTTAAAAAACAATTTCTTAATAATAATTCATTTTCGTTTAAACTCGACATTGTGTTTAACACATACTAAGCCCGGTATTATGTGTAACACAAGACCAAAATAGAAATTCACCAGATGAAATAAAAAATGAACGATTCAGGTAAAATATGATATCAAAAATATTAAATTCATTTTAAAAAAACTAACAAATTACCTTGGTGATACATTTTAAAAATGTTTCATTTCATTTACCACTAGTTTTTTTCATTTCACCTTTTTGGTTCTTACATGAGTTAATAGTTTTTACACATGCAATTTATATTTTATTAAAAATATAGGTGAACACCAATTTAAAAAAATTTATTTCATAAAACAAAATTTATTTTCTATATAATATAAATAATTTTTAAAAAAATAAAAACTCTAATTTTATTTAAATAATTTATTATATTAGAAAAGTATATAATAGAAAAATAATTTCATTCCATTAAGTTTTCAAAATATTATATACCATTAATTAAAAATAAAATAAGTAATAATACATATTTATACTTGTGTAAATTTCATATAAAAATAATTATGTAGAATAAGACAATCTAATTTATATTATAAGAAATATATATTATTAATAAAAAAATGTTAGACAATAACAGTTTATCATTATCAAATCTATTCAACATAATCATAGTAATGTTAATTGTATACCTAAAAATTAAATTGAACTTAATAAATGACAAGAAAATGTTGATATAATCTTTGAAATCCATTTTTATAAATTTCAATTCAACAATTTATGAAAATAAATTAATATAAGGGAATAAAAAAAAATTTTAGATTAAAGTACAACCTATTATTCCAAAATGATATTCAATGGTTTTGTAAATTAAAAAAATATTACAAAGATGATTTATATTAATTTATTAATATATTATGTTATATAAAAAAATATATCAATCTATTTTATATGATTCTTGTATTATACCATATTCCTAAAAGATATGGTAATATCAAATTTAGTGTTTATAACTATTCACCTCAAACACAATTACATTAGAAAAAACTAAAAATTTAACCCTAAAATATTTTTTTATATATTTAATTAAATACTTAGTTATTTTTATGGAATTAAAAAAATTATATTTTTAAAAATTATATTTAAATTTAAATACAATTATAAGGAAAAAAATTATTCAAAATTTCTCTTTTAAAACCAAAATTACTCTTAGTCAAACATAATATGAAATTCTAATGTATTACTATATTTAAATTTTAATTTTCTCTTATTATTCCAAAAATTTAGTTAAAATAATAATCAATTATATTGGGGCTGATTTTAATTAGTTTATTCATATAGAGAATACTATCAAGAATCATATTTTTTGGGGGAATAGTATATCAAAAATCCATGTGTGTAATAATCTCCCCCATTAATAAATGTATTCCTCAAAAAAAAATTATCTACTATTTAAATACAATATCATGTGATATCTAAAATATATATATATGATTTAGGTTATCATTTAAAGATATATATCGTCCTTATAAACTTTTGAAACACAACTTCTTTCCTCTGAATAGGCTATTCCTTTAAAAAAAATTCCTCAAAACATTTTACAAAGGATTATATCCTTGTTTTGTATCATGATAGACATTATATAATTTTCTTTTATACGGTGTTCATAATGATCTTTTCATCAATAGATTTACATACTTTGGTATGAAATGTTATATAGATTTTCAATATAAATTGTGTTTGAATCAGATAAAACCAATCCAATTCTAAATTAAACTTAAATTTATATAAAGGATTTGTAATAATATTTCACCAATACATGTTCCAAAAAATACAAATATAGGAATAAATACAAAAATATGTCATTTTATAATTAAATCATTGATATAGTGATTTAATTCCCATAGATGGATTCCTAGATACGTTAGATCAAAATTGTATAATTCAACCACCAATATATTTTAGATGTTAAGTGTTCCATAACATGTATGGCCGAATTAAAAATATTATAATAGATTGTTTTTCCATTTTTACATTATCATAAAAGGTTATTTAATCCGAATATATTTGTTATTAATTTAATTGGGGAATAAATTTTTATAATTCCTAAATCAATTATGTAATGCATCAACCCATTTTACCCAGAGTCAGTGCATTATTACATAAAATTGTCTTCATACAAGGAATCATGTCTTGAAAAATTGATCAGATTAGTACCTTTGGAAGTACTAAATACAAACATCAATTTTACATTAGACAATGAATTGAAAAACAACATTGTGTATCCGTAGAACACACTCATATTCCTTAATTAACAACAAAATTTAAGTCATAATATACTTCTTCACATCGTGGTAAGAATAAAACATTAGAAATGGGTGAGATTAGATGTTCAAAAAGGATAAAAATATAGCATAAAATTTTAGAAATTAGTATAAATATTTATGTAATTGTATAAGACTAAAAAAAAAATACTTTTAAACTCAAACATCATTAAAATATTCAAAGAGAATTGAAATACTTCCATTTTACTTATTTACATAGATATACTACTAGTCTAATAATCACATGTAATATCAATAACTAATTTCAAAATGATGGAATTCATAATGCCGGACATCAAAACAACATAGTCAAGGCCTCATGAAAAGTCTACAAATAATATTTAGTCAAGACCTTATTCAAAGACACTTGTTTGTATCATTTGACCTACTGATGCATCAAGGAGCTATATTGGGCTCCTCCAATCACATATTATGTCCAATGCATTCCTCATATGAAAAGGTTGAAACAAAACATAAGCATTCGTATTAAAACTAGCATATGAAATGATAGTACATTAACCATATTCAATGAATGGTATAAAATAACACATACATGGTCAATCATATCACCAAGAAATAAATAAAATATGGAGGATTGTATCATAATAAATCAACTTCAAACATGTGTAAAATCTATTAATGGATGTTGACGTAGAAGAAATCATCACTATTTGAGAGAAATATCTCTTTATATTTTGAAATCATTTAAAAGTCACCTAATTATAATAGAAAAAATTTAATTTTAATACATTAATATAATATTTAAGAGAATATTTGAGTGTATTATAATAGAGGAAAATAGCCGCTCCTGCCGTATATGTTTAAATAACATTCTTACTTTAATATGTTGAAATGGTCATAAAGTACCCTATTTTGAAAGTTAAAGAATGATTCCATTAAAAAAATTAAAAAATTCAATCAAGGGAATAAATGATTTCAACCCATAATCTAGGAAATAGTAAAAATGGTTTCAAATAAATTTTTATGAATCATAACTGTGTATGATAAAAAAACTCCCAGAAGATACTTACATAAAAATAACTTCAAATAAATAAAGAGATTTCAAAATTAACACATACAGTGTAGTTTTCATTAGTAGAGGGTAGTTTAACATCCTGTGTAATAATGAAATCATTTTTATTAATTATAAAAGAACCACATACATAAATATGATATCATATGTCATCATATAATATTGTTTTGTTACTGATATTTCAGTACTATCATTGCTTTGGGTATTAACTAATTCATTTTAACTTATTTGTACTGTTACATTAGTCATGTTTTTTAAGGATATGATGTATTTTATTCATATATATAATGATATTAAACTCATTAGCATATTTTTTAAATCATGAAATGAAAATTATCCTTGAATAGTTATGATGGGGAATGATTCTCATCGTGTTCATGGAGACGGTAATCCATACGTATGCGCGTGCAACAATCTCATTCTAATGATGGTAAAATTGAATAAAATTGGATGGTATATCATGTATAAAAAACAATTAATTTTAACTATTTATTATACAAATTCGTTATACTCATTAATATACCCATCCAAATAATGAAGTGTTGAATAATAATCTACACCACGACGTGGAGACGGTTAGCTGTACGTACACACGTGTAGGGAATTTTTCATTCATAGGATGGATATAATAAGGAAAAAGATTGGACCATATTTACAATAAAATAACAGTTTGTATAGTGAACTAGAGTTATTAATTTGGTATGGAAAAACAAATAAAGAAAATGTGGATGAAGAAAAGAACATTGAAAGAGGTGATGGAATTATTACCTCTTCTTCGGGTTCTTCATTTTGATTTGACCAGAAGGGCTCCATTGGTTCTCTTACAGATCAAAATAGATAGTCTAGGATGAATTGAGTGTAGTAGGGATGATATTTGATTAGTTTTAGGGTGATCCAAATGGAATTGGAGGTGTGATTTTGAGTGAAGGGGATATACCAATTTATAAGAGAGGTGAGGTCACTTTATGAAATGCTTGAAATATTATTTAATTATAAATATATTTTAGGTTCCTAATGGATAAAAATGTATTTATATATATCATAAGGTGAGTATGGGTCCAAATACACATAACCAATAGGTTTTAGATAAGTTTAGGTCACCATATTAACCATATCTTGAAAATATAAATAATTGTTATAAAAGTTTAACTTTTACCATGTCTCCTTGTATTTTTATATTAAATGGTTAATAAACATACTATAAAATTACATGAAAACCTAAAGTGGTTAATTAATTGAATATATATTATCATATAAGTCATTGGCTAAACCATATATTTTTCGGAATATTATATCATTTTATAATATAGTATTTTATTAAAATATCATTTATGTCAATTTTGACACTATTTAGTATTTGGTTTTTTTCAAATTAAATAAATCATAATTACATAGAAATAAATACATTAAATCAACCATAACCAGTCATATTAACTAATAAAATTCTTGGAATTCATCAAAAGCTTCAGTTTACATTTATTTTTATATTTATAATATCAATTATTTCAATCATTCCTTAATAACGTAATTACTTCATCTTCATTGTGTCATAAATAAATTTAATTATTTGATGTATACAATTTATAAATAAAAAAACATGATGTAGAATTTTTTTGGCTTTCTAGTGAATATTTATAGTAAAAAATATATCATTTATACCCCTATATTAATTTTTCTTAGTTATTTGAATTTAACACTTTTAACTATTCTTCCAATAAAATAATAATTAATGTCTTAATCTAATATAATTGAATAAAAAGGGATTGTATTTTATTCAGAAGGAGAACTTTTTATAAAATACACTTATCAAATAGAATTATAATATGTCTTAGGGTGATTACAATATCATTTTTACCAAAATTACATTATTTTCTTTTAACATTGGTAAATAAAATTTAAAAGTTAATATTCAAAAAAAATTATGTTTATCATCTTGAACAACAATTTACTTAATATTGTCAATATTTTATCTCAGATTTTTTATATTCAATTTATAGATGTGGTAAAATTAAATTCTATGAAAATTTGCAAATGTTCTTTGAAGGTGTGTAAAAGACGTTAAAAAGTTCATTAAAGTTTTATATGTTTAATCTTATTATAAAATGTCTCTAATGAATTACATTGGACTAATATATATATTATCTATCTATTTTGACTAAAAGTTAATTTCTTAATTAAAATAATTATTTAAATGAAAACTTTGGTTTTATCTAACACATAGTGTTTTTCACTACTCATCAAAAATTAAATGTTTTAAAAAAACGCCACAAATTCACCATAAGATAATTTTGATATTTTAAATTTAAAAATGATGTATATTTTACCAAATTAAAAATAAATAAGTTTCATAAATTAATTGAAAAATAATTCTTATTTTTAAAACCAGAAGGCCAGTTTTTGAGAAATAAAAAATACCAAAATATTGATTTGTATTTATGTCCATTTTAAATGTGTAATTATTTCCAATGACCATTATTGGATTAAATGATTAAAATATAATATAATTATTCTTCAAACCATTCAAATGTATAATTGAAAAATATAATTTATTATGATTGAAAAAGTTGTTTTCAATTAAAACATAGTACCTTTCACTATTCATTAAAATATGAACGTAATCAGAAAAACAACATAATTTAATCCAAACTAAATTTTTATGTCCTGATTATAAAGAAGAAGTTTATTTTGTCAAAATGATTATATAAAACTGTAATATATTGGATTTGAGAAGCATTCTTCATTAAAAGCTACCAAAATATCAATTTTTTACAAATACTTATTTTATATGGAAAATTGAATTTGGTGTTATATTATGTCTAAGAAACACATAATATGGATGTTAAAATTATATGGAGTATATAAAATTTAAAATTCAGTTAAAAATATTCATAAATTCTTTTTGAAGGACTAGTTTGGTATGTTGTGGTCTGCTAAAACTCAGTGTTTCTTGTAGCACAAGATATTGAATTAGTTTACCGAGATAACATACTATGAAATCATAGGGTGTTACATTCTCCCCTCCTTCAATAAATTGAATCCTTGAAATTTGAAATTGTTCTTCAAAAATAAAAGGTTAAAAATTAAAAATACCTTTGTAGAAAACCCACATCGTAAATAAGGTTAATAATACTTATCCTTAATAAGAGGGAAATGGAAATGAAAAAGAAACCACCAAATTAGGATTTCCAATAGGAGAACATTTATAACAACACTACTTTTTATTACACACATAATCTTGATTTATTTTATAAAATAATCACATGAAACAACATAGAAGATCGAGAGGCCTAGTGTCTTTGGGGATTAGGTGCATTACATAAAAGCTTAGAACATATAACACACAACATATTTATTAAAAAATTCCTTTACATGACCACTATATTCTCTCGTACTTTGCATTGCATGGGATAACCTGAGGACATGATTTAGAAAAGGGTGAGAAATAAATCTTAGTAAGGGAATAAACATGGAATAACATGAGAAATACAACACATGTTATACAAAAGGAATATAAATGGATAAAAAGAGAAACATGAACATAAATGCATTATAAATCATGATAATCATAACATGGAAATGTGGCAACAACACTTAATATGGAATCAGCATGAGCCAAGGATCACTGGACATGGAGCATGAGTAAAACCTCATTGCACATAAAGCATGAGTAAAACCTCATTTCACTTAAAATAGCATGAGTCAAAACCCATTGCACATGAAATATCATGATACTATACTTTACCCAATGCATTAGAGCGCTATCAGGGCACACCATTGTTAATGATTTCATTAAATGCACAAATGTGCCACCACGATCATAAAAAAAACAATCATAATTTCTTCCATAAAAAATGAGTGTGTAATTAATACATGAAACTCTTTTAACAATAAGTAAATGTGAATTTAGGTGAATACAAATGATATTGAAATGGGTTCGGTATTTACTACACAATGACTTTTGGCTTGGAAAATTTCGGTGCAATTTCGGCAGCATAATGGCGTGACAAAATAACTCATGAAAATGGTTGATGAGAGATAAAGGGGTGTCTCGTCATATTTAAATGAAATGTAAAATAAGTGGGTCATATAGATACATGTCCCAACCATTGTAATGAAATTTAGATTCATGATACCAAATAATTTCTTGAATTTAAATGGGGCGAGGGAAATTCTTTTCGGAGTTTCGGCATTGTAACAGTTGTACATGGGAGGAATTTAATGACAGATAAAGGGGTCTCTCGTCATTCAATCATAATGAGGGTAGTATGGGGGATGCGCAAAATCATACCACAAAATTTATAATTTCAAACAAAAATGGTATAACATGTTAATAAAAATTGGACCAAAATGAGAAATG
This sequence comes from Viscum album, assembly GCA_963277665.1. Classification (NCBI taxonomy): domain Eukaryota; kingdom Viridiplantae; phylum Streptophyta; class Magnoliopsida; order Santalales; family Viscaceae; genus Viscum; species Viscum album. The sequence goes on from OY728137.1 coordinate 1,938,066,520, forward strand.
AAGAAATCCCTTACTTCGTAGTGTGATCCCAAATGATTGGGAGAGGCTAGAGAGGGGTTTCATGGGAGCTCATATCTCCTTGGGTGGATTCTATAGAGAGGATGATAGGGGATGGTCAAACTCTAATGGATATGTATGAATAAGAAGTGATATCATTGGTGGGTTTATATTGGAAAGGAGATGAAAATCTTAATTATTTAGGTTTGGGACATCTCACATTAAACTAATCAATACCACAAACAAACCCATGGTTTTTTCCATGGTTTTTTATAAAGGGGAGTAGAGAAAAATATTTTATGAGTACCTTTCCAGGACATCTTAAAATAAAAGGGTTTCTTATTTGGTGGAAAGTCACACTCTCAAGGAAAAAAATTTAAAAAGACATAATATTTTATAAGTCATAGAGGGTCCACAAAAGCATTGTAAAATATATCAAACAAATATAAAATCAAATTATATTAATGATAAAACATATATTGTGCGAAAATATTGTTTACATTATTTTATTACATCACTATTGGGTCATTATGATGTCATTAAACACATAATATATTTAATCGGTAATTAATTTTAATCCTAAAGTTCGACTGTCTCAGAAATTTATGAAAAATTAATCATTGGATAATTTTGATGTAGTGATACCAAAATTAATATTCATTTTATCGAAATAATTTTCTAAATATTTTTATTTTTATATTTAAAATAAAAACAGACATTTACCGAAAAATCATGGGTTCTGACAAAAACAGTTTTCAAACCTTAATAAAATTTCAAATGCATTCATAAAATTATATGAGAATTTATAATTAATAATAATTAATTATAATAATATTTTATTTAATTCAAAAATACATTAATTAATCAAAATATATTTCTGTGTTGAATATTAACTAAAAATACTATTTGTGCTTTAAAACAATATTTACAAAGTAACAATAATAAAATAAATGAACATTCTTTATAAAAAAATATACATAGTCATAGTGATAGGGTATCATTACATAACCACTTATAACACATGCATAAGACCGAAGGGTAAGGTGTGCGTTTGTGATTGACTCTTGGGGTGGTATAACTAACATCGCTCGGTTGGTAATATCTATTTACTTCCACTTATTCCGTAGGTTGTTCCACTCAATCATATTGTGTTCAAGATTGGTTTGGGCTTGGTCAAGAGTGAAGCCCATTAGTTCCACCTCCTTTCAATGCTCCAACAAATGGGCTTCATATGGGGAAAGTCTACCGGATGAGACCATCACTTCCATTGTCAGAGTAAATTGGATTTGATAAAGACATATATTTATACTAATCATTTTATCACTGTTAAATGGCTATATTAGCAACATTCACAATTCATAACTGTATTTAAAAATCCAGAAACATAAAAACATTGATGTTGACATTTTATATAACCATAATAAGATATTTAATTAGATCAAGGGAATTTTAATTAATTAATGTTAGGGTCGTTAAAAACTTCTCCCCATAAGAAATTTCTCCCTTGAATGTTTTTTACCACTCTGAGACAAATGCAGGTAACTCTGATTCACCACATCCTCTGATTCCCACGCTACTTCTTCAAAATTGTGATTTCTCCAAAACACATTGAGGAGGGGAATTGTCTAATTTTGTAGAACTTTTTCTCTATGATCTAATATCTTTACTGGATGCTTATCGTAAAAAAGATCATCCTCAAGTTGTAGTACTTCAGAAGAGAGTACATGTGAAGGGTCTTGTATTTACTTCTGTAAGAGGGATACATGAAAGAAATCCCATACTTTGGCCATGGTAGGTGGATGTTCTAGTCGGTAGGACACAACCCCAACACGATCAAGAATCGCAAAAAAGACAATGTACCTAGGACTTAACATCCCTTTCCTTCCAAACCTCATGACCTTTTTCCATGGAGATATGCGTAGAAATACCATTTCTCTAACTTTAAACTCAAGGTCTCATTAACAGTTTTCTAAAAAACTCTTCTTTTTTCTCTGGGATGCCTCGATATGCTGCTGAATGGTTTTCACCTTCTCTACCATTTTTTCGACCATTTCTGGTCCTAGTAGCTTATTCTCACAGACATCATCCCAACATGCCGGTGTTCTGCACCTCTTTCCATATAGGGCTTCATAAGGTTATATTTGGATGCTCTAGTGGAAACTATTATTGTAATATAATTCAACCAGTGGAAGATGTTGGTCCCACACTCCTTTGAAGTCCATAGAACACACTCTAAACATGTCCTCATGTGTTTGGATAGTTCATTCGAATTGGCCATTAGTTTGAGGATGATAAGTCCTACTGATGGTCAGCTTAGTATCTAGAGCATATTGATGACTCTTCCCAAACATAAAGGTGAATCATGGATCTTGATAAGATAAAATAGATAGTTGTACTGAATGTTACCTTACCACATCCCTGATATATATATGTGTCTGCTGATCCAATGAGAAATCCTCCCGAATTTCAATGAAGTGTGAAGACATTTAAGATGATCCACAACAAAAAAGATTGCATTGTTTCCTTTGTATGTATTTACAAGTCCATTGAAAAATTCCATGGTGATGTTCTCCCATTTCTATGCTGGTATGGGAAGTGATTACATGAACCCCTTAGACTTCTTCATTCACTTGCTGACACACCATGAACATTGATTTTTACTGTGCGATCTCTATCATTATATTATCCCACCAATAATGCTCTAAGTGATCTCGATACATCTTTCTGTTTCCTAGGGGAATAGAGAAATTTGAACTATGCGCATCATCCAAAAGTTCCTTCATTAGCTCTGGACATGATAGAACACACAGTATTTTCCCAAAACATATAATTCATTCTTCATTTACATTGAACTCTCAGGATTTCCCTTTTCTAATAACTTCCACTCTCTTCTGAAATCCCACATAATCCTTTTGAGCATCCTTTATTCTTTCCAAAATAGATGGTTGAGAAATCATTTGTAAAAGTATTGATGATGTTCCCTTATTTATGATTCCCATTTCCATATTTATCAAATCTTAGAAGATTGGGTCCTTCTTAATTCTCATCAATAATAGAATTCCTGGGTCCTTTCAATATAGAGGATTTGCCACCTTGTTCGCTTTCACAGGGTTGTAATGGATTGAGCAGTCATAGTCTTTGATCATCTCTAACCATATTTGTTGGTTCATGTTCAACTCTATCTATGTGAATTAATATTTGAGGCTTTTGTGGTCTATATGTATTACACACTTCTCTCCAAAGAGAAAATGCTGCCACATTTTTAAAGCGATGATCACCGCAGCCAACTCCAAATCATGATTTGGACAATTCGTCCAATGAACATTCAAATGACTTGAAGCATAGGCAATGAATTTTTCAATTTTCATCAAGACACAACCCTTTCCCTTCATTTAAGAATCACTAAATTCCAAAAAAAAAGTTCACCACTTGTGGGTAAAGTGAGAACAGGAATAGTGATATGCCTCCTTTTTAACACCTTGAATCTTTCTTCTCATTCATCACTCAAATAAAACTTTACTCCCTTCCTAGTTAGCTTGGTTAGAGGGTTGGACAACCATGTGAAAGTTCTCAAAAATCGTTGATAATTTCCATCTAACCCAAAGAAGTTACAGATATCTGTTACCAATATCGGCATCGGTCATCCCTCAATTCCATTGGTTTTAGATGGATCCCCAGATACCGCATTTCTTGTGATGATATGGACAATCAATGAGACCTCCTTCAACCAGAACACCCTCTTGATCTACTTTTCATAGTGATTATCCTTCATCAAGGACTCTATTATAGTTATTAGATGCTCCTCATGATCCTCTTTGGTTTTGGCATATATCATAATATCATCTATTAACACTATGAAAAATTTGATGAGAAAATCTCTAAAGACTGTATTCATCATGTCCAAGAATATTGTTGGAGTATTAGTGAGTCTGAAAGTAATCGCAATGAATTTATAGTGCCCGTATCTTGTACAAAAAGCAGTCTTGGAGATATATTCCTTCTTCAACCTTAATTGATAATATCCAACCTAGAATTCCACCTTGGAGATGTATTGTGCTCCACACAGTAGAATAAACAAGTCAACAATTCATGGGATAGGATACTTGTTCTTTTTTGTGATTTTTTTAAGCTCACAATAAGCGATGCAAAGACACATTGACACATCCTTCTTCATAAAGAAGAGGCCTGGTGCACCCCATGGTGAAACACTTGGTCATATAAACCCTTTTTGTAGATTCTCTTGTATGTTTTTCCTTTAGCACCTCCTGCTCCACAAAATCTATTATATTTGGAGTCATGGATATTGGAAACGCCCCAAGTATAAGATCAATTGAGAATTCAACATCTTATCTAGGAGGAAGACCAAAAAAATCCTCAAGATCAAATTCCCTTACCATATGTATGTCTTCGAGGATGGTAATCTATTTTGACTCAATCATCTGATCCAGATACGCATGATCATAGGACTTTAATATTTATGCTTGAGATGATGGTTCTAAAGAAGATTCATCTTCCTCCATGCACTTGAATAGAACCGAGGGCCGATTCTCAACATAGAGAGTGATTTCTCTCTCACAGTAATTTATAATGGCTATATATAAGGAAAGACACTCCATGCCATGAATTGCATCAAATTACACATGAGGGAGTATGATGTGGTTTTCCTTTAAATTCAATATATAGATTATGATCGAGTAGGAGTTATATTTAAGGGATGAAATGATTTCCTCATTGTCAATACTCACTGACATCATTACATCCATGATTTGTGGTGGTGTAGGTATTGTACTACTAAAATTTTTGTATATAAAAGAATATGTAGAACTATAATAAAAAATTATGTCCAATATTATTGAGTGAATAACTAGCGTATATGTCACCACATCGTTGTCAGGGTTCACTTCACCAGTAGTGATGGGAAAAGATCTCCCATGCTGCCTTTGATGTTGTTGGTTGCCTCAAAAAACCCTTGTCTTAGGGAACTGATTTGCAAGATACCCTACTTATTTGGTGTTGTAGAAATGAAAAATGCCTTGAGGTTTGAACGGAGTGTTCCTCTCTTATTTTGTAACCGTGGGTTTTTTTGTTGGCAGTTAATAGCTAGGTTCCCTTCTCTTCCACACCTAAATCATTTCCTCGTCCCCTTTAGGCAATTTCCTGGGTGCTACATTCTGCACCTTTGGCAGGTGGGGTTGTGGATCTTCATTGCACCGTTGGATTTATCCATATGAATGCTAGCATGAAATTCCACATTAATATTTTTATCCCCATGATACCCCTGTGATTTTATAATATTCATTTTGACCCTGAGGACACATTAGACAATTTCATCATAACTGTCGGAGTCATGGATCACTTGCTTTATCCATAGGATAGGTTTCAGCCAACCAAAGAAGTGGTCAAACTTGTATTCCAGGGTAATGACAAAGTCTGAGGTGTATCATTCAAGCCATGTAATGTTTTCCTCATACACTTCGATATATTAGTCATCTTTTTTTTCCTGAGGGAATGAAAGTCCATTTCCATCTTAAGTCGAAGGGTGTGTGGAAAATATTTATCAAAAAATATCTTCTGGAAATCCTTCCATTCCAATGCCTCAATCTCTTCCTCAGGCATGTATTTTTGATCAATGTCCATCGTTGATCAGCTTAACCTTCTATATGATAAGTAGATAGATGAACATTGTCTTTTTGGAAACATTTAAGGATAGAGAATATCTTTTCAATGGAGTTGATGCACTGTACGACGATTGAGGGATTAGAAGATCCATTAAAAGTAGAAGGCCTTTGTCTCATGAAGCTCTCAATAGTGACTTGTTATTTCTTAGAGGGGGGTTGAATGTTCCTCTTGACCCATGTTTCTATTCAAATATTTAGTTAACTAATAGAGAATCATGACAAAGTTCACGATTCCGGCTCCCATAGGATTGGGAATCTCATTAGAACAATCATCACATTGATCATCACATCGGTTGTTAGCCCGATTCCTCATATTATCGACCATTGGATGGAATAAAAGAAAAATTTGGGGAAACATATAATGTCTAAACCAAGGAAAAAACTGATGATATATAATCAACTTTTAATTAAATAACATATGAATGCATTGGTTTCAATCTATGATGTTCACGATATAATTTCTAACATATAGTCTTAGGGGAATTATTTTATTCCCTTAATAACGGTTCATACTAAGCATGTTAATTTAACAAAGAATATCCCCTGAGAGTTTCATAACCAAGTGTGTAGAAAGGCCCATTTGCATGCACCAGTTTCTGTTCGAGTTTTGCTCAAAGCGGGGTTTTCGTGTTTTACCCTTAGGATATATCTGTTCCAGAGCCACCTATACCTGCTAGTATCTAGACATAGATGTATTTTCTTGATAACCCACTTAATATTTACTCACCAACTATTAGGGATATTTTTTATACATATTATTGTCTTTATTCCTTCCCTAGGGTTTTCTAATCCTAATCCGAAAAATAACAAAACCTATCATCTGATACCAATTATAACAACCCTGATTTTTATTACACACTTAAACCAGATTTATTACATAAAATATTCACATTATACAACATAGAAGAATTGGAGGGATAATGTATTTTGGGATTATTAACATTAAATAATAGCTTAGAACATAAAACAAAAAAACATATTTAATGAAAACTTCCTTTACATGACCACTACATTCCCTCGTACTAAGCATTGCATGGGATAACCTAAGGGCATGCATAAGAAAAGGGTGAGCTAGAAATCCCAGTAAGGGAATAAAAATGGAATAACATGAGAAATACAACACATGTTTGACAATAGGAATATCAATGGAGCACAAGATAAACATGAACATTAACGCATGATAAAGCTTGATAAACATAACATGGAAATGTGTCAAGAACATTTAACATGAAATTAGCATGAGCCAACGATCATTGCACATGGAGCATTGCACATGATACATGAGTAAAACATCATTTCACATTAATTATCATGAGGAAACACCCATTTCAGATGATGTGTCATGATACTATACATTACCCAATGCATTGGAGCACTATCTGGGTGCAGCCTTCTTAAAAAATTCATTTCATGAATAAGTGTGCAACATGGATCGTAAAACGAAAAATAATCATGTATTCCACGATAAAAGAGTTTCAAATTAATACATAAAACTAATTAAACAATGCGTAAATGTATGTAAAGGTGAATACCCATAATTGAGAAATGGGTATGGTATTCCCTACACAATGACATTAGCTTGGAATATCATGGTGCAATTTCAGCAGCGTAACAACGTGACATATGAACTCATAAAATGGTTTATGGGAGAGAATGGGTTGTCTCATAATATTTAAATGAAATGGAAATTAAGGGGGTCATATAGATACATTTCCCAACAATTTTAACGAAATTTAGATTCACGATATAAAATATTTTCTTTAATGTAAATGAGGAGAGAGAAATTTCTTTCAGAATATCAGTATAGTAATAGGTGTACATGGGAGGTATTTAATGAGAGAGAAAGTAGTCTCTCAAAATTAAAACATAAATAGGGAAGAATGGGGGATGTTTGAAATCATACCCCAGAATTTATAATTGAAAATAAAAGGGCATAACAACTTAATGAAAATTGGACAAAAATAAAAAAGGAAGAAATCCCTTACATGGAAGTGTGATCCCAAAGGCATGGGAGAGGCTTGAGAGAGTATTTTTAGGACATTGTGGCACCATGAGTGGATTCTAGAGAGAGGAGGGAAGTGTATAGTCAAACTCTCATGAATTTTAGTGAAGAGGAAGTGAAATATTGTGTGGGTTTATATAGGAAAGGGGAGGGAATTCTTTATTATTTAGGTTTGGGACACCTGACATTAATCTAATCCATAACACAAAACAAAACTTTTTTTTCACATGGTCTTATCTAAATGGGAGTGGAAAAAAATATTCTATAAATACAATGGCCTAACTTCTTAAAAAAATAGGTTTTCTTATGTGGAGGTGATTCACACTCTGAAGGAAAAAAAATTAAAAAAAATATTTTATAAGTCTTGGACGGTACAAAAATTCTTTGTAAAATAATTAAAAAAAATATAAAATACATTATATTAAAGCTAAAACATATATTTTCTGAATATATTGTTTATAGTATTATATTACGTCCATATTGGGTAATTATGATGTCAAAAAACACATTATATATTTAAATGATATTTAATTTTTACCCAAATGTTCGACAGTCTCAAAAAATTATGTAAAATTCACCGTTGGATAATTTCGACATCCTGATTCCAAAAATAATATTCATTTTAACTAAATAATTTAATAAATCTGTGAATTTTTTATTTTCAAATAAAAACTAACATTTACCAAAAATTCATGGGTTCTGACAAAAACATTTTTCAAACCTCAATAAATATTTCAAATGCACTAATAAAATTATATGATAATTTATATTAAACAAAAAGAAATTATAATATTATTTTATTAAAATATTATTTAATTAAAAAACCATTAATTCATCAATATATTTTTCTTAGTTTAATATTAACTAAAAATAATATTTGAGCTTTTAAAAACTATTTAAAAAGTAACAATAATAATATAAACGCACATTCTTTATACAAAAAATAAGTTACATAGTTAGAGTGCTATGGTCCTGTTACATAAACCCATATAACACCTACATAATACTTAAGGGTAAGGTGTGAGATGGTGAAAAACACTTGGGTTGGATCAGATAACATCACTCATGTGGTAATCTCAATTTACTTCCACTTCTCCCATAGTCAGTTCCGCTCAAGCTTAACATGTTCAAGCTCAGCTAGGTCTTTGTCAAGAGTGAATCCCAATGATGCCACCACTATTCCAAGATCGGAAAAATGGGATTCATATGGGAAAATTCTACCGGATGAGGCAATTTCTTCCTTTGTTTGAGTAAATTAGATTTTTTAATTCCCTATATTTACTCTAATCATGTGATCACTGTTCAACGACTATATTAGCACAGTCACAATTCATAAAGGTATTTTTAAATCCATATACATAAAAAAATTATGTTCACATTTTATATAACCATAAAAAGACATTTAATTAGATCAAGAGGAATTTTTATTAATCAAATTTTGGGTCATTACACCATTGGTGGAAATTTGACATGTATAATTGGACGGAAAACAAAAATATTTACCAGGAGTGATTAAGGCCATCAATCACAAACAAGTTAACAATAAATATAAAATTGAGGGCCTTGAAACCATAAATTTATGATTACTTATAATATTTCTTTTCATCAATATATATGGTATTAGGATAACACATTTTTGCTTTTTAGATCATTTCCCTAATGTTTAAGAATTAATTTCTGTATAGAATAAGAAAAAAACACTTGAAAATTTGAGTCCAATCCTTTTAAAAAGTTCAACAAAAAAATCATTTTTCACCCCAAAAGTTAATATAACTCAGTAATATTCTATTTATCCAAATCATATAGGGTTCCAAAAAATGAATTTATAATTCATCTATAATGTCATTTAAAAAACTACATTATATAAACAATGACATCATGTAGGCCAGTGGTAGGTGATGCACCCTTTCTACCCTTCGGTTCTAGGTTCATGTCTCATAGCCATTCCATACACGACATATTTTCACCCTAAATTTGGGTTTTCCTTTTTATAAAAAAAATCCAAAATTAATTTTAAGAAATGTTTTAACTGTAAACCATAGTATCCAATGTACAACATAATATCTTACATCCTTTAGAATTATCCAAAATACCTTTTTTCCAAACTCATAGTCTAAAATGTATAAGTAAGATCAACATACCATAATTAAGATCTCTTTTTCCACTTAATAGCATGTGAGTACCTTCATCTTGTATTCTCATTAAACATGGTAACACCCTGAACCACTATAAAACATTATTGATTACATTTATTCTCCCTTATTCTTTATAGAATACCAGATATAATCCTTATATCTAAAAATTTAGAATACTCCAATAACAATGGAATAAACAAACCATTAATAATTTCCAAGGTAGTCAAGAATATACAATATAATTTATCCCATTACAACATCTTTTATTCCAAAATTACTACCTAATTATCAGGACCATATTGAAGGTATTATTTCCTTCAACCAAGTATTTTACAAAAAAAATTATCTTATTATTGAGTCACTTTTCTTAGTACCGTATAATCTCAAATAATCAATGAAATAGTAAATCATTAAAATCATTATTTATTTCCATAGTTAATATAACCAGTACATTATTGGTACAACCCTCAAATGACATAATTTATTTATAAAAATATAATAACACTAATTAATCATATTCTTCTGTGGTAGTATCATAACATGATTATTATCTAATAGCATCATTTGGTGTATGCTATGACGATTGGAACATTGAGTCGTGTAGTGTCCCAACTCCTTGTGGATGATACATTGTATAGTTGAAACCTTTTTCTTACCTTAAAATCACATACTTGGTGTCATTTTTCACTACACTTATAACAAACTCCCATTCCCTATAAGCATTTACCAAGGTGATTCTTTCCATAGTAATCACATATTGGAAAATCCTTCCTTCCCTTCTTCATTTTATCTATCATTCTCACTACCAGCTATTTCTTTTATGGATTCCCTTCAAAGCCATTGGACTCAGATAATTGTTTAACTAAATTATTAACATATGATACTATTTCTCCATTTGATGAGAATATGTGTGAGACTATTTACCATCTAAATGATGGATTAAGACAATGAAATATGTGATCCTTTATCTCTTTTGATCATGATTATTGCTAGAGATCTCATTCCTTCTACTAGACAACATTTATAAAGGATGACGTACACTAGGATAGTTTTGGATTCACAGTGTGTAATTCCAAACTTGTAAAATACCTAACGTAAATTGAAGGATTATGCATATAATCCATAATAATATAGAAGTTTTTTAGGATGTATTTACTCATAAATACATCATAATGGTTTGTAAAGAAAATTTGAATTATCCTAAGCATATCCCCTGGGAGTGTCAATACCACGAGTGTAGTAAGGCTAGTTATTGTATACTAGGATACCCAGGGCTAAGCCTGAAAATCCTTGTCAGGGTTTTCACTGCTAGGTACATCTGTGGAAGATCCACCTATACCTATTTGTATCCAAATTGGGATGCATTTTCTTCAAAACCCCATATAATATTTACACTACCCAAATTTTTGGATGTTCCCCTACACTAATCCTCAATGTCTACATTAGGGTAATGTTCTCTAATAAGAGTTTATCTAAATCTAGTTACCTATGTTGGTACAAAACTTCCCCAAATACCACCTAAAACTCCCCACCCCATTTACCCAGAGTAGGTGCATTATTACCTAACATTGTCATGATACAAGGAATCATGTCCCAAAAGAGAAATTATATTAGTAGCATAGGATGTACTAGATAAAAACATAAGTTTTACATTACATTATGAATTGAAAAAATATATCTTGTATCTCTAGAACACACTCATATCCCTTATCCAAACTATGTTGGTCGGTCATAATATAATTCTTCACAACCTAGAAAAAATAAATCAAAAAAAATGGGTGAGCACATATGATTAGAAAAGATAACAATATATCAGAAAATATCATAAATAAGCCTAAACATTTAAGGAAATCTAAATTACTAAAACACTATCCTTTTAAACGTAAAATTCAGTATATTATAGAGAAGATAAGTCAAATAATTCCATTTAATTATTTACATGGATATCCTAAAAGTTAAATAATCACATTTAATATAAATAATTATTTTCATAATGATTGAATGCATAATGTCGAACATAATAACCACATGGTCAAGGCCTCGTTCCAAAACCACAAATAAGACTTTTTCAAGGCCTTGTTCCAAGACACTAGTTTGTTTCATAAGAACTACCAATTCATCGAGAAGCTATATCGGGATCCATCAGTTACTTTCAATTTCCAATGAATTACACATATGAAAAGGTTTAAAATAACACAAACATTCATATTAAAACTAGAATAAAAAATGTTAATACTTTAACCATTAACCATGAATGTTATAAAAATAACACATCCACTGACAAATATATCAAAAAACATTCAATAAAATATAGAATATTTTATCATAATAAATCAACGTCAATCAAGTGTAAAATCCATCAAAAGATGTTAACATAGATGAAATCAAAACTATTTGACAGAAATATCTCTTTCTATTTTGAAATCATTAAAAATTAGTATAATAATAATAGACAACATTTATTTTGATTATATTATTATAAGATTGTAATGGATGCTTCTAAAGTATTATAACATCAGAAAATAGCTACACCTGCCGTATAAGTTTATAAAATCCTTCTTACCTTAATTTGACGAAAAGGTCATCAAGTACCTTGTTTGGAAAGTGACTGAAAGACTCCTTTAAAAAATATTTATAAAAATAAAAACAATGGTATAAATGAAATTGAACCATAATAACAGAAATATTTTTTTTTTTCAAATACATTATTATGAAACACAGATGTGGATGATAAAGTAGTCCCTGTAGATTCTTATGTAAAAACAACGTTCGATAATTAAATAGATTGTAAAAGTAAATATTACCTTGTATATTTCCTTAGTAGAGGGTATGTTAACCCTTTGTATAATCGTTAAATCATTGTTATTAAATTATACAAGAACCATATACATAAATATGATATCATATTATATTTTCTAATATTGTTTTCGTAATGATATTTTAGTAGTATCATTGTTTTGGGTGTTAACTGATTCGTTTTCCTTTATATATTTTGTTACATGGGTAATGTTTTTTATGGATAGCCTGTAATTTTTTCATATCAATAATTATATTATGTTCTTAAACATTATTTTTAAATCATCAAATGAATATTATTCTTGAATGGTTGCGATGGGGAATTAAACTCATTGTGTTCATGGAGATGGTAATCCATACTGCATGAGCGACAATTTCATTCTATTGAAGTTAAAATCATATGTAATTGGATGGTATATAATATATATAATCATTAACATGTTTTATGTGTTATTAAGATAATTTATACTCATTATTATACCCATAAAATAATGATAAATTGAATAACAAACTACACCGCGACGTGGAGTTGGATAGCCGTACGCACGCACATATGGTGACTTTATCATTCGTAAGATGAATATAATAATTAAAATAGTTGTACCATATTTATAATAACATCAAAATATGTAGGAGGTACTAGATTTATTATTTTGGTATGGTAACTAAAAATAAAGAGGAAGTGGGAAAATGAAAATAACTTTGAAAGATGTGATGAAATTATTACCTCTTCTTCGGGTGCTTCCCTTTGATTTGAACAAAAGCGCTACTTAAGATGGGTTTCTGATAAATGTCATAACTGTTGGATAAATTTAAGGTTGTTGGTAGGATATTTGAGTGGGGTTTGGCTGAGCCAAATGGCTTTGGAGGTGTGATTTTGAGAGAAGGGAGTGTACCCTTTTATAAGAACTGTGAGGAGAAACTTTAGGAAAAGCTTGAAATATTATTTTATTATAAAACAATTTCAGTTTTATAATGGATCCAAATAGATGTATTTCTTGGATATGGTGGGGATGGGTATTTATCCTCTCAAAGAATAGGTTTTACAAATTTTTAGGTCATCATATTAACCTTATCTTTTAGATTTAACTCTTATTTAATTACTTTAGCTTTTACCATGTATTCTTGTATTTTTTAATTATGTGGTTAATAAATATAAATTAAATTCCATGAAAACCTAAATTGATTAATTAATGTCATATATATTATTATATAGGTCCTTTTTTCTGAAACATAGATATTTAAGAATGTTGTATCATATAATAATATAGAATTTTTTAAAAGAACTCATTTAGGTCAATTTTGAAACTATTTAGTATTTGGTTTTTGTGAAATTCAAAAAAACATGACTACATAGAAACAAATACATTAAATAATATCTAACATGTCATATTGACTTATAATATTCGTGTAATTCATCAAAAGTCTCAATTTATATTTATATTTATATTTATAATATCAATTATTTGAACCTTTCATTTATAATGTAATTGATGCGTCATCATTGTGTCATGAATCAATTTAATTATTTAATTTCTAAAAATTTTAAATAATGTACCATGTTGTAAGAAAACATTTTATCTTTCTAAAGAATATTTATAGTCCAAATTATCTTATGTAGAACCAGATAATAAAAATCATTTATTTATTTTAATTTATCTCTTTTAACACTTCTTTAAATAAAATAATAATAAATATCCTAATCTAATCCAATAGGATCAATAAAAATAATTTTTTATCTGTAAGGATGATTTTGGTTGAAATACATTTATCTAATAGAATTAAGACCTATGTTAGGGTATTTATAATATTATTTTTAGCTTTAATTACCCTATTTACCTTTAACTATGGTAAAAAAATTCAAAAGTCACCATTCAACAAAAATTATTTTTTTCTTGTTGAACCAAATTTTACATAATTATGTCAATCGTTTCACTCAGATTTTTCAAATTAAATTCACAAAGCAGTAAAATTAAATTTTATGTAAATTTGTAAATGTGCCTAGAAGGTGGGTAAAAGATGATAAAAAGATCAATAGACTTTGTTAATTCTAATATTATTATAAGATTTCTCTAATGGATTAAATTTTACATATATATATATTATGTATCTATTTAATATTTAGATAAATTCTCATTTATAATTAATTATTCAAATGAAAAAGTCAGTTTTTATCTCCCACGTAGTGTTTTCCAAAATTCATCATAAATAGAATGTTTTCAGAAAAATACCAAAAATTCTCCGTATGATAATTTGGATATTAAATATTAAAAAATGATGAATATTTTACCAAATTAAAAGCTTAAAAGTTTCATTAATTAATTTAAAATTAATTACCCCTCTCCAAACTAGAAACCACGTTTTTGAGAAGTAAAAACAATCAAATGATTGATATGTGTTTATGTCCAATTTAAATGTGAAATTACATCCATAAGAAAATATTGGAATAAATGATAAAAATATATTTTTATTACAAATTAAAACCATTCAAATTTATAATTTAACAATATAAATTATTTTCATTTAAAAATTTGATTTCAATTAAAATTTAGTATATTTCACTATTTAACAAAAATATGAAAGTTATCATAAATAATCCAAAAATTTATCCAAATTAAATTTTTATATCCGAATTTTAAAGAAAAATATTATTTTGTCAAAATTGAAAATATAAGTGTAAAATATTTGATTTAAAAAGGGTTGACCAGTAAAAGGTTGTAAAATTTCATTTTTTAATGAATACATATTTTATATGAAAATATGAATTTGTTCTTATATAATGTCTAAGAAACCCATAATATGGATGTTAAAATTATATGGAGTATATAAAATTCAAAATTCAGTTAATATTATTCATAACTGATTTTTGACTGACTAGTTTGGTAAGTCGTGGTGCGTTTGAACTCGGTGATGCGTGAAGCACAAGTTGTTGAGTTAATTTACAAATATAACGTACTATGAAATCATAGGGTGTTACAAATTGTACATGATGCATAAGAAATAATTGTTTTGTAACAATATCTATTTAATATATAACCAATTTTATATTTTTCAAATATTTTTTATACGTTTATAAATTGTTTTAAATTTTCTTATGGATATTCAAGAGCCTAGAAAAGTAAATTGTATAGGCTGTTGGATGTGTTATTGCTCGAAAAGATACATTAGGCCCACAACCTGGATGATGGAGTCTACCGAATTTTCATAAAAAATTATAATCCCTACCTTAAGTGGGTGGGAAGCCACTGGCATAAAACTATGGTTCATGGAAGAACTTATTCTACCATATAACAACCAATCTACTAGTCGAGCGGCTATCTAGTCGTACAACTCATGGACTAGTAACTATGGTCTGGTTCTATAATTTTTAGATATCAACGCTTCAATTTTTTTTATCATTCACTTAAGAAATTCTCTACCCACAAACCCTAATATCTCTCTTCAAATGATTTTGGCCTCTCTCCTATCATGTAATCTCCTATAGATTAATTATATATTCTCCTCATTGTTCAATATTAATTAATTTTATATTCCACCAAAAAATCTATGAGTTTTTTCTTACTCTACCAAGGTATTTCATAATCATATTTAGAATTAGAATCTGATTTTTTGGAATTCTTATGTATATGAAATTTCTACCACGAACATTTTGGATAGAGAATCATCTCATGTATGTGTAGATTTGAAATATATTTCAGTGGAGAAATTTCATAAAAATTTATTCTGTTATTCTAATAATGGTGTATTAGGAATGTTTTTTGTATTTGGAGTGGTGTAATTATACTTAGTTAATTTCACTTATCGTTTAAATGTTGTTACACCTAAGGTATGTTTTACTTATCATTAAAGAATGATTAAATTGATTATTTGGATGACATTTGGTGTGTTTAAGACCTAGTGGGACCTATGTTTGATGATTTGTCACATGAGGTTTGCAAGCATAATAATGTAAGATCATTGCATTATAACTACCCAAAATAAAGTAACCAATATCCATTTTATACATTATTATTTTAAAATAAATACAAATAGTATAATCCCAATGGATAAATAAATTTAGTTGACATGGAGAACCAAATATATACATGATACCCATTTTTCATTAGGAATAAAATATAAATATAACAACAATATGTTCATGCAACCTTAAAATATCATTCAAATATGTATACATTATATCCTAGGAAATCAAATAAAAAAACAGTTATCTAAAATGGTCAGTAAGGGTTACATACAATAGAATCTATCATTTGTAAATAAGGAATAACCAATATAGAATGGTAAATAACTGAAAAAACATTCCATTTTATAAATAACATTATGAAAAAATCAATGCATGAAAAATATCAATTCAGTAAAATCAGGGATAATAATAATTGAACTCTTAGTGAGGTAAATTCTTAATAATTGACACTAAGATATTGAATATCATGATATCTATACTATTTCAGACTTGTGCTAAGGCAGTTTAAAAAATCGTTATACATACACCAAAAAAATAATTTAATTCCTTCTTCTTATTTTTCTCATGAGATATATCAACCCATATATGATTTATATAATTTTATATGCCACCCATCGTTTCATGTCCAATGCATCCATGTTATATAAAATGATTAATTTAATTCAAAAAGAATATGTGTTATATACCAATATTTGTATTGATTATAGAATATTGATTTCTTAAAAATTCCCAAATTAATTAATTTCAACGTATAACACCATATTTATATATTTTATATTGTTTAGTCAATAATCATATCTATGATAAAAATAATATAGATATTAATTTGGAATTTAATGTATAATGATTGAAATAAGTGATTGTTCGAAAGTAATGTGTCATTGAAACATATCTCAATTGGAGAATAATTAAAATAATTTGTATTTTTCATTGATGAATAAAATTTCTATAAAATGATCATAAAAGAAATATTTGAGTAAAATTCCTTTTTAACATTGAAGATATATTTAAAAACTAAAAATATCAAAAATATTTAGAAATTTTTTAAAGTATCCTTGTAAACATTTAAAGGATGATTAAAAAATTTAATTGTTCACAAATGGGAGAATTATGTTCCTATTTTATAGGTTAAAAAAATTATGTCCCTACATTCCAATAAAAGTAACATCATTTATAAAATGATAAAAATGATCCTTTTTTAGTAGTTTTGTAAAAAGTCATACATGGGTAAAAATGTATTATAATAAATCATTTTATAATTGAAATTTTTTGAATTATTTGTAATTAAAAATTTATATGGAAGAAAAATATATCCAAAAGATATAAATAAGAATAATTTTATTTTAAAACGTTACTTTGATTTATTCTTGTTTCAAAGAGTTGAAAAAATTTGAAAAAAATATTGAACTCATTAAAAGTGAAAACATAAAATTCACTTTTATAGTCATAAATAAATAGATCACGGTGGTTAATACCTCATATGGGATTTATATTCACCATATAAAAATAAATATGGAGATATTACAAAATATTTCTCAATAGAGTTGAAATTAAGACGAAATATCTTACCTTAGGTCTATATTGTCAGGTAAGATATCTAACCTCTTGTATAAAAAATTTAAATTTATTTTATATACATACCAAAAAATATTCATATAAACTATATCATATATAATCCATTTATAACCTTTTACCACTCATTTATTATTGATTATTTGTTACAACCATTATGTTGGGAGTTAACTACTTCATTTTTCATGTGTGTTTTATTTTTTTAGTTTTGGAAAATTTATATTTTTACGGTTAAAAAAAATATATTATTATTCATATTATAATAATCATATATATAAAATATATATATATATATATATATTAATATTCATCCAAAAAATATGGAGCTAGAAAAATTAATAACACCATTTATGGTGATTATATGTCGTACATATGAATGAATGATATTTTCACTTTTTGAGAGACGAAACGAAAGTAATGAAATAGTAATTAATCATGAAAAATAATTATTATATTTTATTTATAATATTTAATAATAAAATATATACCTATTACCATCTATGTAAAATATAGGCGAAAAATTTATATCATCACTTCATGGAGGTGGTAGTCCACATGTATGCACAAGCGACTTTATCATTTTCCAACAGATTGGAATGTAAGAAGGGGTATATGATATTATAGTTATATAATAATATTCATGTTATAAATATCAAATTTACTCTTAATTAACAACTTCATAACCATCTATGTGATGTGGTGATTATAACCAATGTACATCACAACATAGAGGTGGTAAGCCGTACACACTCGTGAGAGATATTTTTGTGACTAATAGGTTGAAAAAGATATGGAATCTGGTTTCCCCATTATCATACTAGGTTATATGAATATTTTTTAAAATGGAGTTTTTTTGTGATATGTAAAACTGAATAAAATTAATAATAAGAATAAATAAAGATGAATTAGTCGGTAAAGATGATTTGCACTTCTTTGGCATAATTATGTTTGTTCTTCGCTTATAGGACCAAAGGATTTTATGTTATATTAAATCTAACCTAAATAACATGGATACATGTTTTTAGAAGATAATTTTATAGTGGTTGGCTGATATATATGGATCAACGTGGTATTAGGAATTAGGAGAAGATGGGTCATTTTATAAGAGAGGGGAGCTGAATTCTAGGAATTTATTAAAGTATTAAATTAATATAAATTACAATTTCATTTAAAAATGGCACAAATTTATATAATTATAATATATTAATATTAGTGGTCTAAATAATATCTAAAATTAATATTTGGCCATGTTCTATTTGTTTTTGACTCCAAATCTTTTAATTTTAACTCACCATTAACCCTTCTTAAGGTTACTACATTATTAAAATTTATATCATTTACGAGTTAATAATGATTTTATAAAATAAACAAACACATAATTAGAATAAATATGTTGTTTAAATGAATAAAAAAATATTTTTAATGATTATTTAATTGTTTTGAAATTAAAATAATTTAGTAAAACATTAATTATTATAAAAAATCATTAATAACGATTTTGGAACTATTTGTATAATTTGAATTTTTAAACCTAAAGACAACAACATAATTGAAATAAAATGACTAAAATCCTATATACTATATAATTATTGTGGATAAAATCATTTAATACAAAAAATAACTCAAATAATATTATTTTACAATTTTTAAAATCATTTTATTTAATTTTTTACTACTTACTCACACACTATTTTAGTGTTTCATAAGATTTTTCAGAAATTATTTCCCAAATATATTAAAAACAATTTTCATGATGAAAAAAATATTTATATTTCAAATTAACATTCATAAATGGAAATATCGTACATTTATAACTATTTTAAAAATTTACAGATAATAAAACAATTTGAGTTCAATATTTGAATTCTATTTATATGAAATAACATAACCTTAAAAATAATGGATAACTAAAAAATGAAATTAACTAAAATTTATAAGGAATTAATATGATATATACTAATAAAATAAAATTATGGAATTTTTTAGGGTATTTATTTAGTCCTTATAATTTTATTTTTACCCATATTTACCTGATTTACCCTTTATCATGAAATCAGAATTTATAAAGTAATAATTCAGAATGTCCGAAATTAATAGAAACCATTATCAAAAATATATATATAATGATGGAAAAATTTATTTCTAATTTTCAATATTAAATTCACATAATTGGAAGAAATTTCGCAGAATATAAATGCATATAACACAATGAAAAACATTTTCCATGAAAAATGTGTCATTATTCCCTAAAAAATATTTATACCAAAAGAAATAATAATAATGATTCATATGATGTTAATTAATTTATATATAATTAAAATAATAATTAAAATTTGTAATTAAAACAAAATTCAATTTTTTCAAAAAAAACATTATTTTTTTCTACTCATTGAATGATTTATATAATCATAATAATACAATAAATTTATGCTAATAAAATTTTAATATTATAATTTAAAAAACTTCTTTTCATTAAGTAAATATTCTAAATATAAAAATTTTAATTCTAGTATTTTCTCATAATAATCAGTAAAAATAATTTTTTATGAAAACATATTTTTATGAATAAAATTACTTTACTAAAAATTGAGTGCTTATTTTATATGAATTAGTGAACATATTTTAATTGTGTAAAACTATATATATATTTAATAATTTTGTTATTTATATTCATACCCTTTAATTTAACGACCATGTTATAATGGTCATATATAAATAATAACTTTGTGTGGTTCATTTTATCTCGATGTTGAATGACACAAATGCTATCAAACATAATGTTCTTTTTTTAAATACTAATAGAGTTAAATTCAACAACATAAATAAGTAGTGTCCTCAACATATTAGCTAGAACATGGTGATCAATGGATTGAAATTTGAAAATCCATATCATAAAAAGGGTTAATAAAACATCTGCTTGAAAGGTGGGAGAGGATAGTATGAAGATCAATATAAAACAATATTTCTATATAAGATAACATTTATTGGGAAGTAAAATTTACACATGAAAGAGAGAAATAACACCCATGTACTAATAGAGTGTGATATATAACTTGGTAATTACAAATATATCTTTAAAAAACTATAAATCTGTTATGGGTTAAAATATTCTTGACTTATAGATAAGAAAAGTAAAACGATAATGTCTTTATTTCAATGTAATTTTCTAAAACTGATGAGATTATTTTACTATCATGATAAATAATTTTGAATAACAAACATACATGATTTCATTTTATATCACTTGCATAATCATGTGTTTTTTTCGGATTTGATCAATTTATACTTTATCATTTATATCAAGAAATGTATATTCGAGATGAATTTTCAATTATTCCTGAATTATTTTTAACAAATCATAATATGCATAAGTAATTCCTTCATCCTTTAAATATTTACCAAAACCAAAATTCTTATCATTGGTTATTGAATATGATAAATCATACATTAACCACTAATAATACTGTCCTGAGTTAAACATAATCTATTACATAAGTAATGAACCATAATACTCCTCCAAAATATTATCAACAATATTCCAAACACTAAAATTTGATCACAAATTTATCCATTTGAAATATGAAATAATACGTAATGTTTCATTTTAAACATATATGTAAATTTATCCCATATAATGATAACCTAAATATACATTAACTTTTAATTTATTTAATATTTCCCATAAACCAAAAAAAATACAGTAAACATCATCATACATTATTTTTCATCAATTCACTAACCATTTTTTACTTCACAAAAACTATACCATTTACTTCATCAATGTAAATATTCTCTTTATATGATGAATAAATTATAAAATATAAATTTGGGAAAAAATAACTATTATCTTTAAATTATTCAGGTGTTCTTAACAAAAATTAATTTACCACTAAATCAATTTTTAGGTTATCTATATTATTAAAAACATGATTTAAAGTCCTTAAAAAATGAAAATATAGTAAAACCCATATATATTTTAGGATTACTATAACAAAAATATCATTGATATAGTTATTAAATCCAAATACATAATAAATTTAATGATTCTTCTTTTACAGTAATAATAGAAAAAGGCTAGACCCTCTCCCATGGCTTCATTTATGGATATTTAATCACCTCCTGGAGAACTGGTTTGAATAATATCCTATATCATCAATGAAAAATATTTGTATAGATGTAGATTATTTTTTATACAATAATAAATATTCAGATGAACATTATCTCACTAATTATAAAAATATCTCTTTCCCATCAATCATGTTTTATGATGTTTGTTTCCATAATTTTCACATGATATAAATATCTGGGTTCCATTATCCATCTTTGTAATATTACCTTTTTTGGGTGCCCTATTTATCTTTTCTTATTTTTATTTCCCGATAATATATAAAATATATAAAATAAATTATCATTATTAATAAAACATTATACTATATCATCATAATATAAATTTTTTTGAAAAACATATTTCCATTAATGAATTTATATAATCCCATAAAAGAAACGATAAGAGTTGCTTTATAAATTCAGTATCTACTCTGAGGTGTGCCCTGAAAATTTATAATATTTATCATCATAATCTTCAATTCATACTTTATCCTTTGACTTTAATGTAAGTAACATCCTCTCAATTTCTTCTCATCATTATTTATTGAATTATTTATCAAATATAACCACTTTAAAATTTCTCTCTTCCATACATTATTTTACATATTAATAATTATGAATATATAAACACCAAGGATTGGCATATCCTTTTAAACAATAAAATGAAACTATATGCATTTCTCATTGATTACATCCGAAAGCTGGGAAAATATTTTTGGTGGATTTAATCTATCTCTCATTAACCATTGGATTATTAGTTTCACAAAAATATTGATTCTTTTATGCATGATGAAATCAAAAATTGGTGAATTTCGTTATTGAATAATAGGTTATTACATACAAGAATGTATATCTATCATAACTGGAGTTATCTTCACTAACATATCCATTATATTCTCAATTCCATCATCTAATATATATTTTTTCTTGTTAGGGCATTCCCAATATTGTCTATGAGTATTGATTCTATTTCTTATATTAGGTTACATCACTAAATAATGTCCCACATTGAGTTAGCTCATAATAATCATAAAAATTTATCCATAAAATAAAATCCATATATTTTTAAATGTTTTCAAATACTATTTGGGAATATTATAATTCTCATGTAAACATTGATTACTTATAATCTTATTCCCAAGAGTTCTAAAATTATTTCTCTCATATTAACTATAATGACCCCAAATCGACTAAACTAGAGTAGATGTCTAAATTTTTAAATTAGAATATATTAAAGTAATATAATACTAAAGGATTTATTAGCTTCGTATTAGGATAAAATAATATCTATATATTATACCCATTTAATATAAGGAATAAAATATATACACCAAAAAGTAAATATTCTACAACATTGAAATCCTATTCAAATATTTCTCCTTCATATCTAGGGTAAAGGAATAAAAATAATGGTGAGCATAAATGCTTATTAACGGTTACATACAATGGATTATATCATGATTAAATATGTTATAATAATTATTTTAAGGAAAATAACTAAAAAAAACATTTAATCAATAACATGATCCAAAAATGTGTCAATAAAAAATATTAGTGTTTTAATCTCATGGGAAATAATAACTACTTTTTGAATGAAGGAAGTTTTTAATATTAGACACAATGACCTTATAAATCATAGTATCTATACTAATAATGACTTTTTCTAAGATATTATAATTAAATGGGTAGGCATACACCGAGATCACATTTAATTATATTTTACTAATTTGTCTCTTGGGACCATCAATGCATCGAGAGGCTATATAATTTTAAAACCTACCTATCATTACATGTCCAATACATCCCACATATATCTAATGAAAATTTTAATTCATGAAAAATTTTCATTTTCAAAAAATATCTATATTGGGTAATGAATTAATATTAATCAACAATTATCTATTCAATGAAATAATTTTAAATTATTACACAACATGTATAAATGGAATACATCTTAGGTAATAATCATATCCATAATAAAAATAATATGGTTATTTAATTGAAATGTAAAATCCAATTACCACAAATAAATATATATTTTAATTGATATAATAACTAAAACATATAACTAGTGATCAATAAGTAAAATAAAGGGAATATTTTTTATTAATTTTTTTAATAAAATCAATTTTGAGTAAAATCTTATTTCACAATAGAATTCACATAAAAAATATAAAATTTCACAAATATTATGGAAACAATATTTACTGAATTTAACTATGTAAACATGTGAAGAAATCTTAAAAAAATTGAATAGTCATAATGACAGGAAATTCATTTCATTTCTTATTAGTCAAAATGAAATTAATTTCAAACTTTCAAAAGAAAAAAACCTCATTCAAAAAAAGACAAGAATTCTATTTTTAATCATTTTCCAAAAATATCAAACATGGGTAATAAGTTATTATAACTATTAACTGTAAAAAATTTAAAAATAAAATTTTAAAAATTTAAAAGGAAATATTAATATGGAAATAAAATATTTCCTATAAAAACGTAAATAATAATGGTTTTTATTTTATTCTTATCTTTTCTAGACACAAGTTCAAATGAGAGGAATAAGTAGAAGAATATTTGAAAAATTTTAAAATAGTAAAAAAGAAGTATAATTTAATCATAATGTTATATATATATATATTCATATTAAATACCATAAATATTTATTACATGAACCACCTAAAAATAAATAGGTATATAATACCAAATATGTCTCAATAGAGTGCGAATTGAGGGGAATCTCTTACATTGGGTCCGACTTGTCACTTAGGATCTATAAATAATATATAATAAAATAAAATTTCGTATAATTAAATTCAAGAACCATATTAAAGTCTATGATATCATATATTATCTATTTATAAAATTTTTCCACCTATTTTTTTTAATAATATTTTATTTTTCCCATTGATTTTTGTGGTAACAACTTCATTTTTCATGTAACTTTCGATTTGGTAGTTCGGACAGTTGTATTTATATTATGGATTTATTATATCCAAAAAAACATTTCATGGTACAATTATCATATATATTCAATATATATATATTTTTTGTCATCTATAAAATATATATGTTGAAAAAAAATACGACATTCAAGGAGACATTAGGCTATACGTATGAAAGAACATTGTTTTAACTTTTTGAAGGATGGAATGAAATAAATGTAATATAAATTAATCTTTCTGGAATCATTATTATATCATTTATATTATATATTGTTATTAAATCTTTATTTATTACAGTCTATGTAAAGAATAAATGATAAACAGATCACATCACTTCATGGAGTTTGTAGTCCACATGTATACACAAGCAATGTTATTGTTTTCGAACGAATTGAAGGTAATTATGAATATATGATATTATATTTAAATAATCATATTTATGTTTTTAATTCATATAATATCATTAGTTTTATATTCATAGACATCTATGTAAAGCGGTAATGAAAAGATAATTACATCGCTATGTGTATATAGAATATAGTTATACTGGAATCCTAATAACAACATATAATATTAATGATACTTTAGATATTATTTTAGGATGGTTTTGACACAGTAATAAGAACTAAAGGATCAAATAAAATTGAAATCATTGGTAAATATTACTACCTATTCCTCAAAATACATATTTTAGATATCTTATTAAGGAAGGTAATGATGATATTTTTAAAGAACCATAATGTATAGAACATGTATAAGGATGATTAGAAATTAAGTGGGTATAGGTTGATTGAGATATTCGAATGGATTTTTGTGTGAATTATTTAGAGAAGATATGTCCTTATATAAGAGAGGGGAGGGATATTCTTGTAATTTGTTAAAGTATTAAATTCATTTATATTCTATTTCATATTGAAATTGTATGAAATATCTATATTTAGAAGATAGGGGAGTTTTTGTCTAAATAGTGTAATCCAATAAAATTTCAGCACATTTTAGTTATGATTACAGCATTATAATTTAGGTTCAATCCATCATTAACCCATTTTTCTATTAAAACAATATAAAATTTTTCTATGTTTTGTTGGAAATTAATATTAAAATAAAATGTTAAAGATACCCATTTATGTTAAATATATGATTTTTAGAAACATAACACATTCATTTTCCTGGATATAATTTTTTATGAAATTTATATAATTTGATAAAGTATTAATAAATATATAATATGATTAATATAAAATTTTAAACTATTTATTCAATTTTATTTTTAAGGCAACAAGGAAACAATGTAATTCAATACAACTATAATGTGTAATTTATATCTAAAAAAAATTGGAACACAAAAAAACAAATATACAATTATTTCTTATGTTTTTTAATCCATATTATTAACTTCTTTTACTACTTGTACATGCATTTTATTAGTGTTGTAAAATCATTTAATGTTATTATTTCATCACTAAAAATTAAAAACATATTACCATGATAAAAACATAATTTTGATTTCAAATTATTTTTTATAACTAAACATATCCCCGTTTCCCCCTATTTAATGAAGTCAACATTAATCAAAAAAACAATAACATGTTTTTTACCTTGCTTTATATAAAATAGTATAAAGAATATAAATCATTTCCAAATGGAAAGGTAAATACATTATACATTTGGATGACTATTTATAATATATAATCATTAAATATAATTATAAAAAGTGTTCAAGCCAGTATTTAGTCCTTATAATTTTATTTTTAACCATAATTATCTGATATACCCTTTACCTCTCTAGAAAAGTTACTAATGTTACTATACATATTGCCTAAAAAATTTACATATTTAAATAAATTTTAACTCGAGATTCAAAATACCGAATCTGTTTTTAATGATTAGATTCATAAAATAGGATGAAATTTCTTTTAAAATAAATTTGTAAAATCCAAGGAAAAAGAGTTTTTAAAAAAAAGTGTTTTAGGCCAAAAAATGTATATATACACAATTATGGTATTATGTTGATTCAAATTAATATAATTATATCATATATTACATAACATTGAAAATATCACTTCATGATCAAAATCAATTAATAATGGTACTTTTTAATGAAAAGAAAATTTCATTTCTACAAAAATCACTATTTTTCACGAATCACATAAAAAATTAAAATTACCTTAAAAACATAAAAAATAACACAAATATAATATTCATATAATAATTTCAAATTTTAATTTAATTACGTTAAATATGTTATATTAAAGTGTATAAAATTAATTATATCATTTTATCACGGGAAACGGTATAAATCATTTTCATTGAAGAGTTATTTATAAAGAATACATTTACTTTTTTAAAAATTCAGTCTTTATTTATGAAGAATTGACCAATATATTTTTATTTATTATTAAATTTATATATATATATATATATTTCGTAATATTATTTTACTAATTACTACATACCATTTTAATGGATAGATTATAATAGTTATATTCAAGTAGTATTTTTTGTCAATTTTATCATGGTGTTGTGTGGTGAATACGATATCAAACATAGAATAATTCTATTAAAATATCGATGAATAGAATTTTTGATATTTTCTATATTTTTGATTGTGATGGTTATGACTCTTCCATGAAATAAAATTATACTAATTTTTTATTCTGTAACTATGGGTTTTATTTTTTAGTCTTTTATCTTGTAGTTGATCATGAAAGATAATAGATATAATATTTCCCTTGAGGGGGCTATGTACAACTTTTTTTCAACATGTACATAAGAAATCCCACTAATGGGGATGTCTGATACTTTTTTAGACTATCCCATTTAGAATGATGTATTTGGAAACCTATTATCATTACATTTGGCATGGAGGTGAAGTAGGTAGAGCTAGTCTCTAAGGACCCAACAAATATTTTATACTTGTGTGATAAAATTATTTCTTATTTTAAAACTATTAAAATTCATTTCATGAACCTGTATATGATATGAAATTATGTTAACAACCATAAGTGGTATCATATTGGGTTTTATACTCACAAAATACTTTATAATCATGTTACGCATGACAATATCACGACTAGGGATCTGATGATGGGAAAGGGAGCTATAATGGGTGTTCATGTAGAGTTTCAACCAAGTATTCCTAATCAAAATTATTTCTATTTTTATATAAATAATCAATTCATTAAAAAATATACTCCTAATAATCATAATATTTTAATGTCATTGGATATAATAAATTTAACTTTTTTATTTCATTAAATGTCATAAAAATCACCTATAAAGAACGTATCACCTGGAACTCCTCTAAGACTTAGCCTAAATAATTATTTCACCATAACCCAGTGAAGAAACATAATGTAGGTTGATATAAGATGATAATTAAGGTTAAACATAAGACATATCCATCTATGATCATTTAAAATCATTATATAAATATAATGGTATGCGATCCTCAAAACAATTTACAATGTGAGTACAAAACCTTTCATAGATCATAGACATGATTAATGTCATTTTTTGGAACCAATAGATGTTCATTTTATACTTTCCTATCGATGTTTCAATGAATGTAGAATAATACAGGTTAATGGAATACATAATGGTTGGGGTTTGAGGTGATCACATTGGGACACTAATATTATACTATGAAATTTATCTATCGTAGTTTAGTTATCTTTTTACTATCCCTAGCCAAAAATTATGGTTAGCCACTTGCAAGCCAAGGCCAATTTGACCACACTCTCATGTGGGACGAATCATTTACCGCACTGATTGGGAGTCGTTCTAGGACATCCAACAGACCCGCAGAAGATAATATATCCCCCTAGAGGAATGCGGTCCCGTGTATATAGCCCACATTGAGAAAGCCAATAGTCTTGTGTGTGTATATCCTGATCCATAAGTATGGTGGGATGTGGATTGTGTTTTAGACATGATGCATATGGTACTAGTTCTGACCCGATTACCCACTTGATCCAACAGATTCCACAAGATATCATATATAAGAAAGTGTAGTCCCATCAAGAATTCGATGTGGGATAGAATTTTTCCATGTGGCTCGAATATGCATTGTCCATTCACACCATCTTCAAATCATGATCATCTGCTTGGATATCACGCACCTCAAACAGGAATAAAATTTGAACCACATCCATCAGATCGCTCCATCCAACAATTTGAGTAGTCATCTACAATCCATCACATCTCATGATCAAGAAGAATCTCTCATCCCTTCGAACATCCAAACGCATGTCATCCCACATGGGGAGGACCATTATCTTCAACCTCCTACACCAACGGGTTCGAAATTCCAATAAAATGACACTTCTCGCATGATCAGACATTGATTAACTTCATCTCTATCTTTAATGCATTGAAATTGTCCAAGAGATTCTAAGACAACCATCAAAGGCCACTACATGATCCACGATGAACACCATTGGCCTTCCTCAAGAGCCCATGAAAAAGAGTGATGTCATCGCATGATCATCCAATTTTCATGATATCTATCAAAAGAAAAGGGAGAGGTGTCCAATGATGTTTTACGACCAAAAACCCCATCTTCCTCCAATGAATTTTTCATTTGAATTAACATGGATTTTCAAGGATCACAAAATATGTCATGACCCGAACCAACGGGGCTCGAGCAGCGACTCCCCAAACCCGCCTCCAATAGGCCAGGGGCTGGCGACTAGCGCCGAGTAGGCTATCACACACATGGGAGGCATTAGCCTATGGTACCTGTACACACGCACCCACAAACACCTCCATGCAACAGTGCAGAGATATAGAAACTGAAAATTATATGCATGCATACAATCTATCCCACAACCCGAGAGCAACAACAAAAGTACAAAGGGAAACAGAGGGCCCACCAAAGGAAAACTACAAAGCGCGTCCAACCCGCTCTGAAGAAGGGGAACGCTGCCACAAACACCCGCCGGAATGCTCCCTCGGCACAACTCCGGTAAACACCCCGGTCAACACGCTCACTATGCTCCGCCTGCTCCGGGTCCTCCTGGGACTCCGTCAAAAGGCCTGTGGTCCGCACAAGACACAAACATGTGTGGGAAAAGCCCGTGTAGGGGTGAGTATAAACATACTCAGTAGGCACCCCAAAAACCCAAAACCCAAGGGAGCAACTGAAAGGGAACAGTCCGCTCAACCCAGCCAGAGGGAACCCAGATGAGAGAGAAACTCCATCTCGTGACCATCCACGACTAAACACAACTAGTCAGCTCAGCTCAGGTGTATGCCCATACATACACCTTGAACAATCCAGATATACACAGCTCACGCCACAAAGCCACAAGAGGTACCAACCTTGTCACCAGCAACTGTCCACAACAAGGAGAGTACACCACGAACACTGTCATACCAGATGACACTCATCCGAGAGATACACTCCATCGGGTCCCAATCAAACATCTAAGACGCTCACCCGAGAGACAACGCTCGTCGGACAACATCACTGAGGAAACCTCACTGAAACAAAATAACCACCAAACTCCTCGGAGAGGGGATCGCCGCTAGGGTCTGCTAGGGGATACCAAGACCCACTCCGGTATACGTAGCTCACTGATAGGGGATCACTCCCAGGGTCCGCCGGGGGATACCACGACCCGATATGGGATACGCAGTTCTCACAGATGGGGGATCACACCCAGGATCCGCTGGGGGATACCACAAACCGATCTGGCGCTCGACAGAAGCTCAACACTCAGATAGAGGATCATTGTCCATATAATGATGGTCACGACGATAGCAGAACCCTATCTGGTATAACTCGCGATGTAGGGGAGCGAACCGAAGATGCCCCAACCCTACCGAAACCACGCGCTGAGTAGGGGATCACAT
This sequence comes from Viscum album, assembly GCA_963277665.1. Classification (NCBI taxonomy): domain Eukaryota; kingdom Viridiplantae; phylum Streptophyta; class Magnoliopsida; order Santalales; family Viscaceae; genus Viscum; species Viscum album. The sequence continues at coordinate 1,938,097,569 of OY728137.1, forward strand.
AACCAACGATACCGCAACCCTACTGACACCAAGCACTGAGTAGGGGATCGTATAACCAACGATACTGCAACCCTACTATAAACATCATGCTGAGTAGGGGATCGTAAACCCGACGATGCCACAACCCTACTGTGACGACCCACTGCGTAGGGGATCATATTCCTGATGATGCCACAAACCCTACGGGGTTAACCGGCTAGATAGGGGATCGCCGCCCGTAAATAAGCGGTCACAGCGATACCAAGAACCCGATATAGGGTAAAGATGCTAGAGGATCCACTCCGGACCCACCGAAGGGATACCACAACTCTAACAGTTTAAACATCCCATCAAGAGGATCAAAAACCCATCTAAAGGTTGTGATACCACACGAACCCTCGTAGGAACAAACCAAGGGAGAACGCTCAACCACTACTGGTCCAAACGTCTCTAACCCGAGCGACCCGCCACAACGCCACACTGTGCACCTCCTAGACCAAAACTGAGGCCACCATCGCGTTCCATGCGGAAAAACACGCAGGATAGGCTGTTTACTCGCCCGAAACGGAACACCGATGAAAAAGGCACTATTCACCGTAGCTAGCTGGTGTGGGGCCCACGCTACGATCCCGAAACCCATCGAGCGGATCGCACCACGGCTATCCCCTCGAAAAAACAAGCTGAATCGACTACTCGCTCATCCAAAACGGACACCCGGTGAAAAAGGTACTATTCACCGAAGGCCAGCTCGGGTGGGGCCCACGCCTGGATTCCGAAACTCATCGAAGGGAACACACCATTGCGATCCTCTCGGAAAAACACACAGGATCGACTATTCATCCGCCAAAATCGGACTCCTGGTGCAAAAGCTGCGTTTCTCAGCAAACGCCAAAACCCGGCCTCATGGAACTCGCACCCCGTTCTTAGTCCCAACACCCGGAAACCATCTCAAAAAGTCCGTCGTACCATCAGGGTCTCAACGCCACTAACGACACATCAATCGGACGCTCCGGGTAGAAATTACAACGGCCTGAAGTTGTAAAATAATAAAATAATATTATTTTATACGACGTTTCTAACTTCCGGGCCACGATACCTAACCATAAAATTCTCAAAGTTAGTTCAAAAGGATCGTCTCGACGTAAGGAGCACGTCACTGCAAACGGCTCGCAAATCGGAGTTACGTTTTGCGAGTTACGGGGGTTTAAAGAACCCCCGGAACAATCTGGCCGGACCACCGCTGGGTCGCCGGAAACCACCGCGCCGCCGCCGGACTCCGCCGTGCCAGAGCCGGAAACCACCGCGTCGCCGCCGCGGAACTCGCCGGAATCCGCCTTGGCCGCCGCGGGTCTCGCCGGAAAACCGGGGTTTTCGCCGGAAAACTTCCGGGAGCCACCGGGAGCACCCCGGTGCTCCAAATTCAGATCCGAAACATGTTTCGGAAAGCTCGGGACCCGAACTACACCACCATTATGAAGATTTGAAGAAAAACAACACATAAATGGGGTCCGGGATTTTAAAACTCAAACCGCCTACCTGTTGGCGGATCGCCGAAGCTTCGGATTCAGAACGACGCCTGCGACGCGCTGAAGCTCGATCTGCTGACGATCGGCGCTGAAAACGGACTCCCGGAGCTTGAATTGGCGATGAACGGAGGAGGGGAGAGGGGAGGACGTACGCTCCGTGTGGGAGGATTCATGGGAGGGGAGATTGATTATGTTTTAATTTTTTTTAAAACAACTCATTTAACTCTCCCCCGCCAACTCGCCTCCGTCCCGACACCCGATGCGAACAAAAGTAAGGTCACCCCTAGGGTAAACGCGCCGTTCTGAACGCAACGGAGGACTCAAATTTTCCATCCGAGACTCCGTTCAGAAGTTATTCGAGCCGACGCTCGCCCACTAACTTGCTACTTATTTACGGAAACGCCCCTGGTGGCGTTTCTCACCGGAGGCCCGTGCCCGCAAAGTTTACACCCCGCCTAGGGTAAACGGCACGTTTCGGACGCAACAGTGCCCTCAGATTCTTGTTCCGAGCTACCGTTTAAGAGATATCACACCCCCGCCATGTGCATAGTATAAGAATACTTAATATTTTTATAAAATTAATTCCGGGCACACCGGGCCTCGGAATCGCACGCCGTCTTCGCGCCTAGCTCTGGAATTATTCGTAGAAACATTCCAATGTCTGACAGGGCCAAAAACCCAAGTCGCTACATCCTCCCCCCTTAGAACTTTTCATCCCCGAAAAGCTCTAAGCACAAGGAAGACGACTAGACTCCCAACTGGGTCTCACACACCAGCGAGCTCACCAACAAACAACCACTCAGGGTCTTACCAACGCCCTGAACAAAACTTGAGCAAGAAAAAAAAGGAAAGAGTACCGCTAAACAGTATCTGAAAAACTACTGCATTAAGTAAAAAGACACAAGGCGTACCTCTATCCATCCGCGGTGCCTCTGGGTCAATAGCCTCCAGGGCATGCAGCTGTCCTCTCCCTCGACCACCAGCTCCCTGAGCTTGGCGTGGACCACCTGGGGGTGGGGGTGGTGGAAACTGGTACTGCCTACCACCGCCTCCCGCTGCACCAGCTCCGCCGCTATGTCCGCCACCCTACGGACCTCATTGCTCGAGACGTTGCCTCTGCCAAGGCAGCCCAATGACTGTCTCCCTCTCAACAGTACGTCGGGTCGGACAATCTCTAGCAAGATGTCCCCGACCATCGCAAGCGTAACACCGCCTCTCCTACGGCTGACCAAAACTGGTCTGCGAGCCCTGTGAGCCCTGAGACTCAGATCCTCCATCCTGGGGTCGCCTCCTGTATCGTCGGCCACGTCCAGACCCCTGAGTCTGACGTCGGATACCAGATGCTGATCCGACCGACGAAGTCTCAGCTCTCGAGTGCCGAGCACTAACAGGCGAGATCTGCTCGGCCAGAAAGCTCTCCACCACCAGCGCTCTCTCCAGCACTCCAGCATAGGTGGGCAGGCACAAGGAAACCACACATGCCCTGATATCCCTGCGTAAGCCCTACTCGAAGGTCCGATCCCTATAGAACGGGTCTCGAACCATATACAGGGAGTAGCGCGACAGGTCTGTAAACCTCGCTGAGTGCTCCGACACAGTCAGGCTCTCCTATCGAAGCTGCAGAAGCTCCTGGATCCGCACTGACCTCAGTGTCACTGGACAAAACTCCTCCCTGAAGAGCCGCTCAAACTCTGCCCACGTGAGCATCTCCTCGTCATGGGACTGCGTCACCAAACTCCACCATCACATGGCAGAACCATGCAGAAGGCTCGCCGCTAGGACCACCATCTGATCTGGAGGTGTCCTCACTAGGAGGAAAACTCGGGTGACTGCCTCAAGCCAGTCATCAGCTGCCTAGGGGTCTGGATCACCCCGAAACCTCAGAGGTCGCTGCCTCTGGAACTCGTGCAGCGCACTCAGCCTGCGCGCAACCTCGTCCTGCACCGCCGGCACAACCAGCTGCTCAACAGGTGGTGGCTCAACTGGCAGACCACCAGGAGGTACAACCTCAGAACCTGCGCCCTGCTCCACAACCACTACACGTGGCGGGTCATCAGCACAATCCTATTGCGGAACCCTTGCTGGCTGTCGTCGTGGAGGCATCCTGAAATACATTCAAGACACACAAAAGTCAAAGAGTATATCTGGAGAGCTGACTCAAGAAGGACAGCGAAAAACCAAAAAACCAGTCCTATATGATGCATGTACAATTATGTCCCCGCGACCAGTGTACGAATGTCCCGAGTCGAAAGGCAGGTTATCAGAGACCTAGTGTATGGATACGTCGGTCGCCACACCAACACTAGAGTCCCTGGCCTGAAAGCCGAACTCAAAACATCCTAACACTACCGCTATGCAACCCAAACCAAGCTCCCTGCTAGACCAGCTACGCTCTAAGATTCCAAAGGTGGAACCTCCTCTGATACCAGTCTGTCACGACCCGACCCAACGAGGCTCGAGCCGCGACTCCCCAAGCCCGCCTCCAATAGGCCAGGGTCTGGCGACTAGCGCCGAGTAGTCTATCACACACATGGGAGGCATTAGCCTATGGTACCTGTACACATGCACCCACAAACACCTCCATGCAACAGTGCAGATATATAGAAACTAAAAAGTATATGCATGCATACAATCTATCCCACAACCCGAGAGCAACAACAAAAGTACAAAGGGAAAAACAGGGCCCACCATAGGAAAACTACAAAGCGTGTCCAACCCGCTCTGAAGAAGGGGAACACTGCCACAAACACCAGCCGGAAAGCTCCCTCGGCACAGCTCCGGTAAACACCCCGGTAAACACGCTCACTAAGCTCCGCCTGCTCCGGGTCATCCTGGGACTCTGTCAAAAGGCATGTAGTCTGTACAAGACACAAACATGTGCGGGCAAAGCCCGTGCAGGGGTGAGTATAAACATACTCATTAGGCACCCCAAAAACCCAAAACCCAAGGGAGAAACTAAAAGGCAACAGTCCGCTCAACCCAGCCAGAGGGAACCCAGACGAGAGAGAAATTCCATCTCATGACCATCCTCGGCTAAACACAACTAGTCAGCTCAGCTCAGGTGTATGCCCATACATACACCTTGAACAATCCAGATATACACAGCTCACGCCACAAAGCCACAAGAGGTACCAACCTCGTCACCAGCAACTGTCCACAACAAGGAGAGTACACCACGAACACTGTCATACCATATGACACTCATCCGAGAGATACACTCCATCGGGTCCCAAACAAACATCTCAGACGCTCACCCGAGAGACCACGCTCGTCGGACAACATCACTGAGGAAACCTCACTGAAACAACATAACCACCAAACTCCTCGGAGAGGGGATCGCCGCTAGGGTCCGCTAGGGGATACCAAGACCCACTCTGGTATACGTAGCTCACAGATAGGGGATCACTCCCAGGGTCCGCTGGGGGATACCACAACCCGATCTGGCATACGTAGTTCTCACAGATGTGGGATCACACCCAGGATCCGCTGGGGGATACCACAACCCGATCTGGGGCTCGACAGAAGCTCAACACTCAGATAGAGGATCATCGTCCATATAATGATGGTCACGACGATACCGGAACCCTATCTGGTATAACTCGCGATGTAGGGGATCGAACCGACGATGCCGCAACCCTACCGAAACCACGCACTGAGTAGGGGATCGCATAACCAACGATACTGCAACCCTACTGACACCAAGCGCTGAGTAGGGGATCGTATAACCAACGATACCGCAACCCTACTATAAACATCATTCTGAGTAGGGGATCGTAAACCCGACGATGCCACAACCCTACTGTGCACGACCCACTACGTAGGGGATCGTATTCCTGATGATGCAACAAACCCTACGGGGTTAACCTGCTAGATAGGGGATCACCGCCCGTAAATAAGCGGTCACAACGATACCAAGAACCCGATCTAGGGTAAAGATGCTAGAGGATCCACTCCGGGCCCACCGGAGGGATACCACAACTCTAACAGTTTAAACATCCCATCGAGAGGATCACAAACCCATCCAAAGGTTGTGATACCACACGAACCCTCGTAGGAACAAACCAAGGGAGAACGCTCAACCACTGCTGGTCCAAACGTCGCTAACCCGAGCGACCTGCCACAACGCCACACTGCGCACCTCCTAGGCCAAAACCGAGGCCAACATCGCGTTCCATGCGGAAAAACATGCAGGATAGGCTGTTTACTCGCCCGAAACGGAGCACCGGTGAAAAAGGCACTATTCACCGTAGCTAGCTCGCGTGGGACCCACGATACGATCCCGAAACCCATCGAGCGGATCGCACCATGGCGATCCCTTCGGAAAAACAAGCGGAATCGATTACTCGCTCGTCCAAAACGGACACCCGGTGAAAAAGGTACTATTCACCGAAGGCCAGCTCGGGTGGGGCCCACGCCTGGATTCCGAAACTCATCGAACAGAACGCACCATTGCGATCCTCTTGGAAAAACACACTGGATCGACTATTCATCCACCAAAATCGGACTCATGGTGCAAAAGCTGCGTTTCTCCGCAAACGACAAAACCCGGCCTCGGGGGCCCGCACCCCGTTCTCAGTCCCAACACCCGGAAACCATCTCAAAAAGTCCGTCGTATCATCAGGGTCTCAACGCCACTAACAGCACGTCAATCAGACGCTCCAGGTAGAAATTACAACGGCCCGAAGTCAAAAAATAATAAAATAATATAATTTTATATGACGTTTCTAACTCTCGGGCCACGATCCCGAACCATAAAATTCTCAAAGTTAGTTCAAAAGGACCGTCTCAACGTAAGGAGCATGTCACCGCAAACGGCTCGCAAATCGGAGTTACGGTTTGCGAGTTACGGGGGTTTAAAGAACACCCGAAACAATCTGGCCGGACCACCGCTGGGTCGCCGGAAACCACCGCGCCGCCTCCGGACTCCGCCGTGCCGGAGCCGGAAACCACCGCGTCGCCGCCGCGCCGCCGCAGACCTCGCCAAAATCCGCCATGGCCGCTGCGGGTCTCGCCGGAAAACCGGGGTTTTCGCCGGAAAACTTCCGGGAGCCACCGGGAGCACCCCAGTGCTCCAAATTCATATCCGAAACATGTTTCGGAAAGCTCGGGACCCGAAATACACAACCATTATGAAGATTTGAAGAAAAACAACGCATAAATGGGGTCCAGGATTTTAAAACTCAAACCGCCTACCTGTTGGCGGATCGACGAAGCTTCGGATGCAAAAGGACGCCTGCGACGTGCTGAAGCTCGATCTGCTGACGATCGGCACTGAAAACGGACTCCCGGAGCTTGAATTGGCGAAGAACGGAGGAGGGGAGAAGGGAGGACGTATGCTGCGCGTTGGAGGATTCATGGGAGGGGAGATTGATTATGTTTTAATTTTTTTTAAACAACTCATTTAACTCTCCCCCGCCAACTCGCCTCCGTCCCGACACCCGATGCGAACAAAAGTAAGGTCACCCCTAGGGTAAACGCGCCGTTCTGAACGCAACGGCGGACTCAGATTTTCCATCCGAGACTCCGTTCAGAAGTTATTCGAGCCGACGCTCGCCCACTAACTTGCTACTTATTTACGGAAACGCCCCTAGTGATGTTTCTCACCACAGGCCCGCACCCGCAAAGTTTACACCCCGCCTAGGGTAAACGGCACGTTCCGGACGCAACCGTGCCCTCAGATTCCCGTTCTGAGCTACCGTTTAGGAGATATCACACCCCCGCCACGTGCATAGTATAAAAATACTTAATATTTTTATAAAATTAATTCCGGGCACACCGGGCCTCGGAATCGCACGCCGTCTTCACGCCTAGCTCTGGAATTATTCTTAGAAACATTCCAAAGTCTGACAGGGCCAAACACCCAAGTCGCTACAGAATATAATAAAGAGATATATATTCTTCACATACCAGATAAAGTGATTATATGATGATATTAACACCACCTATCTGGTGCACAAATCCAACATCCCGCGAAAATCAGTTCTACCTTTGGCCTATAGAAACCCACTACCATCCAAAAATTCACCCACCATTGATAGAGGAAGAGACCTCTAGAAAATAAGGGGAGATTAGCCACAACCATTGGATAATTCCTCGAGGTAACAGAATAAATCCCCCCCCCCACAAGCGTCCTCCACAAGATTTCATCAGAAGATCTCATCATGTTATTATCATAAGATCACACTATTTAATGAATGACCCATGTTAATGATCATGTAATCTCAATCAACTCCTCTCCTCAGATCATGAGAACATATGACATATTGAACCTCTTCCGACATAATAACTTATTTCATAAAATGCATGGGGCACTCATACTGGTTCCCACATGTATGAGCCAATGACAATGATGAACCCCCCAGTCTCATGAATACTATGATCACCCTTTTTGTGTGATAATATCAAGCATCACTATACATATATTTCACTGCATGGAACACACTAAAATTGTGTTGGATGAAATAGTTCATCACAAGACCTCATGAAGGTCATGCGATTATAGACATTCAATTCCCAAGATAGTGGCTACTAACATACACTAGTGGATATATGTCTTTTGGTATAACAAACCAAAACTCCCAAGTGATCGATTTCTCATTCACCTAAATACATGAAACCTCCATCTCAATGAATCACGAGTCTTAATACACGAGTGATATGGAATCAGTGGGAACCCTTGGTTCTTAAGTACAAATCCTACCATAATATACCATTAGGATCATGCAATTCACATGAAGAATATAACGTCATTTGACTATCGATGTGAACCATCTCTAGCATGAGTCATTCCTATGCGACCATGATCACACGGGATTCCACCCTTGGTTTTGGATAGCCAAAGAAGATCAATCCAAATATAGGCACTCCTGAGGTGTGATACCTTCATGAATCCTTGAACAAGCAATCAGGTCAGTCCTTTAGCCTTATAGTTAGAAGATATTTAATTCATCACTACACCTGCTTTTGTACATTGTGCATTCCCACCTATATTCAAAGAAGGAAATGATAAAGTGCAACCCAATATGTTATGCACCCTCTTTATGAATGATTCACAGTCACCCATGTAGGTTTCAATATTCAACAGACCTTCTTATAGTAATGTTAACCATAGAAAAACTTGAATGGGGTCACATGATCTATGGAAATTCATATGCTTCCATCATGCAATCATCCCTAATCATGTTTAAGTCATCAAACCATTTTCAATCCCATGGAAGATCCTTCCAATTTCAATGCACCCATTTTCCTAGGAAAATATTTACTATGTTGAATAAAGAAATGATCCCTTTGGATATTCTCTTGTCAGACATGAACTAATGAAATATCCAACATATATTCGTGAGAACATGCTACATGAATTGTTCAAAGACACATGACCAAAAAACCCTTCGATGGAATTGTGTTGTCCTTGGAATCATTAGAAATGCCATGTTGATCACAAGATGAACCACAGATAAGTTGGGATAACCATGGGACAATCCATTGAAATGTCATCATCATCATGCGAAATCCCAATGGCATGAAAAATTGATCATATGAAGACAACTTGACATGTCTTCATTTTCACACAGCAGGAGTATGACGAAGTCAGATCAATCAGGAAAAGAACCACATAGTTATCCAACTTGGTCATGTTGAAACATTCTAGAAATTTTATATTGATCATGTGAATGAGTAATTGACTTTTTAGAATGGTCTTTTGTTGTCAATAAACATATACATATTTTTATGTGACATAAAAAGGAAAATTAATATTGATCACATTAAATTTTGAATTTATGTCTGATTTGACCATACACAAGTACCCTAGTCCTGCCTAACATGATCAGATTCAAGACTCAATACATGTACAATTCACTTTGGTGGAGAAATATATGATATGTAAATTGATCATAAATAAGGTCCTTAATATGGCATATTTAGTCAGGCGAAGAATCTCTGACGGGACTAGTTCCCCACTTTGAAGTCATTTAAGGCATTCAAATTGATCAAGAAACGATCATTCAATGTGTCTACCAAGCCAGATTGGTTCCTCGAAATATCATGTAGAAAATCAAAACATTCCCAGTAGACACCCAATATATTTCAAAAAATCTTCTACGATGTTCCATCCTTGTGTGGCATACCCCATCTAGACTCATTCAATATAAAACATTGAAAAGATCCTTTGGTCGAACCCCATTCTTATAAGGTAAGTGTCCATGATGTGTTCAGGTCATGCACTCTTGCATCCCTACCATGTTCATGATCTCAGACATACCTCTCATGGTTATCATCACCTCTATTTAATCTGGAAGAGGATAAAGAATGACTATAATAGTAATGGAGTCTTAGTACGTAAGCACCGACTACTGATATAATATAATATGTCTCCACCCATCAGGTTGGCTTAGGGTGTAGTCCTGGAATAATTAGGCCACCTCAGCTCATAATCCCTTACTACAAACATAATATATCATGTCCAAGATCTACAGTGCATCCATCTTGGTGTAATCCCATATCATTATTGAAACCTCTAGGATGGACATGATTTCTCAAAGCGTGATCATCCACTATAAACTATCAGTGGGTTAATGGATAAAATAAACTATGAGGAACTTAATTCCCACCATAACTAGGATATGTAGGACCATGTTTTGTGGACTGATCTCTATAACCTATCCTCTATGATACAAGAAATCATACCTTTCAATGAGAGACTTTAATGTGTAAGCCTCATACGAATATTATCATATACAATGTCTCTGATCTACCAATATCTATTGTTTTTCACATCCATCATGGCTTACTTGGGATTAGATAGTAGTGATTATTTTACCAATCATATGATGATAATTCCACCATCAATGAATCTACATTTGTATGTAATCCTAATTACATGTCATATCCATTTAAAGGGTTATATTTTGGATGAAACAATATAGGGTAGTCTAATATGCATAAGACCCTCCTAGGGCCTCTAATGTCTCATCTATCGGGACATTTATGTACATTATTGGAACAAAATAGGCAATGATTCATGTCATAAACATGATACATAGGACACCTCACTATGGACTAAACCAGATATGCATGTCCTTACTGTATGATGTAAAACTAAATTTATGGGTCTAATCATACATGCATAAACTATGTCAGAAAGAACTAAATTGGTTTTGATTCATATTTTTCTTCATACATAGGATGCCTCATAGTTGTATAATCCCACCTCCAAGAATCCAACTGCATCCCTCGATGACAATAAAATCTAGATATCTCAGACATGGGCATAACCCAATGAATAATAACTAAATAAAAGAGATATAAAGAACCTATAAAATGAACACTATTGTACCTATCAATTCACGGTCAAAATCATTTTCATTGAAATGGGAGTAACTAGTCCCATATTATGGTCATGGAAGGATTTGATGGCCATTTATTAAATCAATAAGAGAGTCCAAGAGTATGAAACTATTCCCCCAAATGGTGGGATAAGCCCGACATCCCATCATCTCATCCAAAGCGAGTCACCAAGATTCACTAGAAATGAAAACCCATATGACTAGAAGCCTTTGGAATGAAATTCTATACCCACCTACAAATGAGGGAACCATTGAGTGTTTCTGGAAAAAATGAGAGTGGTTGTGCGATGAGAAAAACCAAATTCACCCCTTGAAAACTTGAATCAATAGACATAAAACATTATCATTTAAGAAAGAATGGGAATTAACAGTGATAAATATTTATAAATCAATCCTGAATCATAATATATTTTATTGAATGGTCTATACCAACATAAATATATAAAACAATGTCACATGTCAAGGTTACCAACCAAGACCATCAATATAGTGGATTAGGATTTATCACATGTTTCCCAATATGGATTCGTTAGAACCTATTTCCCATAGTATATGAATAGAGATATGTTTCCTATAGTACATCAACAAATTAAATTTTATTTTAGTCCAACAGGATGCAAACGTTTCCCAAATGGGATCATTATGCAAGTGTTTCCCATATTGGATCAAGACCATCGACTTGTTTCCCATTGTTATCTAATGAGTTATAAAGAATACAAAAATGCATTTAAAAGAGATATAATTCCCAACAATATCATAATGACAACCATAAAAATGTCTTCCAAAACCTCATAAAAAATTCATCATATCCACACATCATAACCATGGTAAAGAAACCTGGAATCATAAACATTTCATCATCTTACCAAAGAATAACACATGAAAAATAAATGAGTTTCATAAAATTTTTTCCACAATGAAAATTAGCCATCCACTGAAATAAAAAAGTATGGTATCATTAAATTTTATCCCTACTCAATCATAATAATCATTAATGGATTTAATCTTATATGGAAAATGATTTTGAAGCATCACTTAGAACGTTTCATTTGGACTATATCATTTCCAATTTAGAAGAACATTTTAATAAATAAAACATTTTAAAATTATTTTTATTTCCAAATAACATTGTAAACCTATTAATGAATATTTAATAACACTTTGAATCATTTTTTGTGGACGATTTCTTTTCTCTTTTTAAAAAATATTAATAAATTTTAAAACATATTGAAAATAATTTTATTTGAAAAGAACCATGAAAACATAAAAAGAATGATTAAAAAATTATTTAAATATCTTATTGCATAAATATAAATGTCACTTTGAAAAATATTCAAATCATTAAAAAATTTGATAATAAATTTCTTTAAAATAATAATATAAAATTATAACAGAATCTAAAAATAATAATTGTCATGATAGTGGAAAATTTCATTAATAATATACACATTAATAAAATATTTCAATAACATTTTCTGTAAAATTGGATCATGAATTTTTTAGAAAATGAATTGATGATTATTTTGAAATAATTTAGATGAAAATCAAACATGTGTAAAAGTTTCTTTAATAAATCATTTTAATAAAGGTAAATAAATTAGCGAAAACCTTTTTAGATAAAATAGGATTGGATGGAAAAGGGGTTTTTGACTAATGCTGGAAATGACGAGGATTTTTATGAATTTTTTAAACTATTGATTCAAAGGGGGAATATAAATGGAAAATAGGTATTGTAATGAAAGAAACATAGGATAAGAACATTGATGAGTTTATTGGGATATGGTTTATAATTTTTAATCATTAAAATTATAATCAAAATCAATCATTATAAATGATGATATTATATTATAAAACCATTACCAATTTGGTAACATTGAATTGTAATCCTCATTAAATAATAACATTAAATAGAACCTAAAATATACAGAATATAATGATAATCATTATATATCATGTAAAATAGGTCATATTTATACTTCCTAATATAATATAGGTGTATGATAGAACATATATCTCAATGAAGTGAAACTCGAATAAAAATACCTTACCACTCTTTTTTAATATCATGAATCGTAACCCCCATAATAGAGAGATCATAAAATTGATATGAAAATCCTGATATTTTTTGTAAAATAAGAAAAAAAGTAAATTTATGTGTTTTATATACACCACATAAATGAAACATGTGGTGAACATGGCTTGCGTATCATATAAAATAAAAGTGAGACAAAAATCACATACATTAAGTCTCGAATTCCTTTTAACTTGTAAAAAAATAATATATAATAAAATCTAGTTTATTATAAATATAATATAGAACCATAATCACATTTATCTTTTCATATATGATTTAATTATGAACTTTAATTACGCATTTTCTATAATTCCTTGCAAAAACTATGTTTTGGGAAATAAAAGCATTGTTTTTCATGTAGATTTTATTATTTTTTTAGTCCCCAAAAATTTATCATGGTTCCATCATATCTAAAATGTTTAATTTTATATTAATATCTTATTTATTATGTATATAAATATTTCTATTTATCCATTAATGTTATATATATAAAATAAAATACATTTTCCATTAGGATGGTAGGCCGTACGAATACCTATATTATGATTCCATTTTCATGAAGGATGAAATGAATGAAAGGTAACAAATATATTACAATTGAAAAATTATTTTTATATAATATAAATAAAAAACATACTATTTAAACCTATCCTCATTACCTTCTATGTAAATCGTAAGTCGGGAATGAATCACATCACCTCGTGAGGTGTTGGTCCTCCAAATACATGAAAGATGTTATCATATTCCCCTAGAATGAAATGTTAGATTCCATATATGATATTATGATTATATTAGAATAAAAAAATTCATAAAAATACTATAGATAAAATAAATTTATAATTATATCTTTATGTGAGACTTTGTGATGCAAAATTAATAACATTGGTTCGCGAGGCGTTATTCTTCAGTATGCACAATCAATGATTTCATAAATAAATTCTGGGTGTTTGAGAAGTATTTCGGTTGTTACACAAAAATAAATCTTATATTTATATATTTAATATATTTATTTCTTTAAATATAATTTTTTTAATAACAATTTAATGAGGCTGAGGAAGAATGAAAAAAAACTCAGGATGAGACGTTTCATCTACTTTTCAAAACTTATTTTGGTATTCACCAAAATGATTCATATATTGGATTTGCAACAAAATAAGGCTTATAGAATGATATTATAAAATTTAGGCTTTAATGTGGGGTTGGTAATGTCTGACACAAATGTTTTTGGAAGTGTGAATATGAGACAAGAAAGGATTACCTTTTATAAATGCGGTCAGTGGAACAATTGTAATTTTTTGCAAAGTAAAATGTATAAGCATATTTTTCACAACAAATAATGATAAAAAAGTGAGAATTATAGATAATGTAAATTAAATGTTCAAAATATATCCATAATATGGGTTTAGAAAACGTTTTGGGTAATTTTAAAACATTATCTATTTAATTTATCCCCGATAAAACATTTTTTACTGTGACCATGGTAAATAAATTATAAATTATATACTATTTATTATAGAAAAAATGTAGATGAAATTATTAGATAAAATAAATTTATATGAATATATATTTTTAATTAATTTTTTAAAAGTCCATTAATAAATGTGGAAAAAATTTAATTTAAAAGTAACCCCATTGATGCAATGAGAATGTTGGGTTTTAAAAAAAATATTAGAAAATTAAAAAATATCTATATCCAAATTCAACATGTAAATGTTTAAAATGGAATAAATTGGATTAATATCTATATTATTAAAATTATATTTATTTTAAAACAATATAAAAACAATTTTTATGTTTTTATAATATTTAAAAGAAATGAAAAATCTAAATAACCAGTATTTGTTACTATTCATCAAGAAATTTATCTTATCTAAAAATTCTTAGAAATTATACCTAAGAAACCATAATCCTGATTATTTCCAAAATTAAATATATTACATCAAATAAAATTTCTAAAATAGTAAAAATTTATTTTTAAAATAATTTCTCAAAAGGAGACAAACATGCTTTTTAGAAAAATATGGTTTTAAAAAGTAATATTGGATTTTTTTTATCCCTTTTATAGGAAAATAATTTTTCAAAAAGATTATTTATTATATAAAATATAAAATTCATCACAATAAATATATTTTTTTGTTAACTTAATTTATTTATGTAACCAAGTTTCATTTTTATTAGAATAATTTTTCATAAAAAATATTTCCTCCATTTTCAAATATTATTTATTTGTTTCCTAATTAATTATTCACTAAAGAGTTAATTTTTTATAAATGTGTAAGAAAAATAAATTCCTGAATTAGTTAATTATATTAATTCCTTTTATTTTATTTTCTAGTTGATAACTCTCATATTATGTATTCATTTTTTAATAGTGAGCCAGGTTTTGGTTAAACTCGGCATTATATGTAAGTAAAGATAAACATAGTGTTGTGTGCAATAAATGATATACTAAATGTTGTGTGTAATATAATATAAACTCGTCGTTCCATGTTACAAAAGATAAAATTTGTGATTTAAGTAATGAAATATATCACAATGATTAAATTTATTATAAAAATTTGATAAAATCTCCAGGTGTCTCATCCAACCACCACTATCCCTCTTAAAAATAATTTTAGCCATAAAATTTCATCAGTTTTGTTGAATCAAAATGATGAAATTTCTATATCGTTATATCCTTAGGTTTCCGCTTATCATTCCAATTATTGTGGTTTTATCATAATACATTGAACATCTGATTAGATTTGTTTCATATTACTTTCTATGTATGATATAGAATCTAAACTGGTTGTTCCTAATAATAAATATCACACTCTAATAGTATGAAATTTGAGTTCAGTATAAGTGAAGTATCAGGTATGTACTTCCATAAGAGTGTTAAATGGAACATATCAAGATCATGAAAAATGTTTGGTGGAGGCGCAAAATTATAACATACCATCTAGAAAAAGTCAAGTATATGAAAGGGACACATATACCTAGCTCTTAGTATGCCATTCATTCATCAATATAGGAATTTGTAGAAATTATTTCTCACTATATTCAAATACAAAAAATAATCAATGTATATCGTCAAAAAAATCTATCAAAATTATTCTGTTTTTATGTGTTGTGAATGGATATAACCTTCTATCCCATATCATCAACATTCTCAAGTCCCAATAAATTTCTTTCTTCAACATTATTCCAGTATTATTGAGTTATACACTTCATTCCATAAAATGATTCCTAAGGTTCCATATGAATTCTTGAATGGAAGCTGTTGTTATAAGAAAAATCGTCTAGGGGAAGGTTCTGATACCATCCACCTATGAAATCTATATGATGTGATCTTAGAATATCATATTTGGTTTTTATTTTTCCCTCAGAGAGAGCATATGTTTGCGGATGAAAGATAGTAATAAAACTTAACTATGTATCAAGGTATGTTTAAAGACTTCACCAAAATATCGAGGAATAATATGGATCTCTCTAAGAGGAAATTTAATATGGTACCCCCTTAAACCATACCACAACCTCAATGTATATTTCTGCCTCAGTATCCATAGAGAAATCTTGTCTGATGTTGTGTTTAATTTGTATGTTGATCAACTAGAACGCATAATTACTTCATCCTCAAAAAAACCCTATCGTTTACCAGTACGATTAATCATATATACTCAAAGTGTAAAATCATTACACCTTAAATAACAATTTCACTGCAAAATATAAAAACCCTATGGTTTTATTTATATTATTATCTCATAAAACATTCTTATAATTTATAAACTCACAACATGAAAAATAGAAATAGGTGTGTCAATAACATTGATCATATGGTCAACATTAAAATCATTAACTCTGGATGTTTTCCATAACACTTATTCTAATCATACATAAAGACCTATATTATTACAAAAATAAAATCACATTGTATGTTTTTTTCATGTAATTGAAATACCATTACAGAAATTCTAAAACATCATAATTCATGAATCCAATTAATGAACACTAAAATCTTTTCAAATCATCAATAGGAATAGAATATTTCATTACATGTTCTAGGGGATAACACTTAAAATAGTACATTGAATCATATAACTCTCATGGTCCCTACATATAATACATCGAACACCTAGATAATTTTTTAGAACACCATTTCTATCATAAATATAACATTTTCCCCTTTATTTGAGATATTATTCAAGGTTTATATTCCCACCTTATTGACAAATTTGAACAGAATTTTACTTTCTCTATGTTTATTACCAAATAAAAGTTAATAAATTTATATATTTCAATAATTTTACGCTTTTGAAATATCAAAAAAGATCACATTGTCAATTATATATCAAAATAGCTAATTAGGCATATTCACAATATCTATCTCTCCCATCTTCATCCAATTTGATTACTAATATTCATATAATTTTCAATCATATTCATTGTTAATAATATTCCTTCAGGTTCTAACCATTGAAACAAACGAAAAAGCATAGAATGAGAAAAAATAATCATATTGGGAAACAACTTAACCATGAAAAATCACTTATAGGATATCTAAATCATGAAACCTTATTACAAATTGTTGACACATTATGATTATCCTAGGTAATTCATGGTCACTATTCAAAACCATAATGATGGTTCATAATTTTGTTTTTAATTTTCAAGGAATATACCCTTGGAGTGTCAAATCCGGTGTGCAATAAGGATATTTTTCATGAACATGGAGATAATCTAGTCCTTCTCAGGGAAACAATTACAATTTTATTACCCCTAGGTTCCTCATTAGATGTTCCACACTGTCGTGTTGTATATATATAATTAAGAAATTTCATATAAACCACTATCTAAATTATTTAGAAAAATTATAGAACATTAACCTATAATCTGGATCATCCTTATAATTATCCTTTGAGAAATCCATAGACATATCATTATAAATATACCTAGAGATATTAGTAATTGGTTTTCTTCCTAGATTCTAGAAGATAAAAAAACAAATTCCTCTAATACTAGATGTAAAAAACCTATAATATTTTACAAAAATATCACATCTTTTAGGATGAATATTCAATAAACTACCCAAACACTGGCCTAAGTACTATAATAGTTGAGATTCATTAGATTCTATAAACATAACCTTCATATTCCATAAAATATCATAAAATATCCCACAAATATATTCTCATAGAGTAATTCAATTAGGAATAAACTAACTAACTCTTTCTTCATAACCTAGAGAAATAAAAGTAATAAAGGGTGAGATCAGATGATCAGTTAGGGTAAACATAAGATATATCAGTATATGAATATATATAAGAATAAGAAAAAAAATTATGGTATGTGATCAGGAATATAACATATGATTTTCATACCCATCCTATTATATATAACAAATATTATTCATCTAATAAATAATTAACATTTCATAAATCATGGGCCATATAAGTGATATTAATTATCAAAAACTAATTATGACCAATAATATATTTCCATAAAATGTTGCACCATCACATATATAGTTCACCATTTTTTATGTCATGGATAACTACTAAGAACTTATAAATAGTGGAACATGAATTATTAGATATTTCGCAATGTGGATCAGGACACACATATTATCCATAGTGGTTCAGGAACACCTATTTCACGTAGTTGATTAGGACACATCATTTTCCCATACTATTTTAGGATTCACCTATTTTCTATAGTGGATCCGTATGAACAGATTTCCCACAGTGGATAAATCCTAACTTCTCTTTTCACATTATTACTACATGAGATATATAAGCATACCCTATGCATTAGTGGTAGATATAGGTCATTCCATTCTTATAATAATAAACATAATTATTTTTTCCATGTCACCACAAAAACATAATCAAATCATTAAAACTTAAACCATGTAAATAAATAATTTTATTAAACATTTCATCAATTAACCAATTCATAACCCATAAAAAATAAATGGTCTTTATAAAAATTTCATCAAAATAAACATAAAACATAATTAGAAAAAATGTGGATTGTAACATTCAAACTAATCCCCTATAAATCATAAGTATCACAAAAGAACTTCATCTTAGATAAAAAAATATTTTAAAAAATCAAAAGAAATATTTTATTTGGAATATATCCTTTTCTCACTAAAATACACCTTTTAATGGATAATAATTTTTCAAATCCAATTCTTTAAATATTAACTTGGAAAAATAGTAAGGAATTTTAAAATATAATTTAAAACCTTTCTTGGGAAAATTTCATTTCTAATTTGAAAGAAACATTTTTAAACAAAAATCTCTTTTGAAATACGATTATTTTAATATAACCTTGATAATAAGTAATGGAAGCATAAAAAATATATAAATAATTTCACTAGGAAAATAACCTTCCCAATTTGTAAAAACATTAAAAAAAATTAAAATTGATTTCTTTTAAAATATACTTATAGAAATATATTGGAATAATCAAAGAATGTTATGGCCTGGATGGTAGGAAATTCCTTTCATTAAATACACATTATAAAAAATATTTCATTCACACATTGATAAAATACAATCAAGTGATTTTTTCATTACAAGATGAATATTACTAATTTTTTTAAAAAAAGTAAAACAAGGGTAAAACATTCAATAATAAATCAATTTATTAATGTTAAATTTTTTATTACATTTTTATAAATCATGGTTTTAATTGAAATAGTGTTTCCACCAAAGAGATAAATAAAGATGATTTTTTGAAATGCATTTTTTGAACTATTAACCACATAAATAAAGGAAAATGAAAAGAAAATAATGATTCTTAATAATTAAATAACATATTAAAAATATATATATTTTTTAAATAATTTTTATAATATATCACCTTCATAAGCATTAAAATAATTAATCTCTATAAACGCCAATATTGTTCAATAAAACCCATACCACATTGGTAATATTTAATCCGAAGTCCGATGAAATAATGAAATTAAAATAAAATTAAATTTCATGAATTTATATTTATCCCTTATATAACATTTCAATGGGGGATTAAATACCCCTCATAAAATAAAATAGGTGGAAAACAAAACATATGTCCCAAAGAAAGAAAATTGAGAACAAAATCATTTACTGATTTTGTACTCTCATAAATCTGAAGCTCCATGAATGAGATATAATAAAATATATATATAAAGATATTATAATTTTATGGAGAATAATTATAAAATATATTCATGGTTATTATATATATTGCATAAAATAAACATGTGGTGAACATGGATTGCGTCCCATAGAAGATAAAAGTGAGATGGAATTCTCTTAACTTAAGTGTTAAATTATTCCATACACATTTGAACCTCTTATATAATAAATATATGATTTTTATTAATATATTATCGATCCATACACATAATTAATATAATCTATATAATTTACATATGTCATTTTATTATCTATTTTTCGACAATTCCTTGTTAAATTCACATTTCAGGCAATAATTATTTTTTCATGTATATTTTTATCTATTATTTTTTATCCTCTAGATTTTATCATTTTCAACTTATCACAAAAAATTATACATTATATAAATTCAATATATATTTAGTCTCTATGTATTTTTATTAATTTATAAAATTTAATGAAGGAAAATGAAATTCATCATTCATAGAAATGCTAGGTCGTACAAATGCATGAACATCATTTCCATTTTCTAAATGAATAAAATGAAATAAAGGTAAATAATATTTCAACTTTAAAAAATAATTTTTATTTCATATATATAAAGTTTGGTTATTTAATTTATTTTCTAATTACCTTCAATGTAAAGCACATATGAGGAATGAATCGCATCACTTTGTGAGGCGGTAGTCTACAGTACAGAGGAATGATGTTATCGTATTTCCAATGACTGGAAAGTATGTAGAAATACATTATATCATGATTTAAAAAGAATTTAAATATCATATATATAAAATAAATCCATAATTATATCCATGTGTGATAGGAGATGATGGGAAACAAATAACATCAATTTGTGAGGTTGTAGTCTGTCATATACAAAAACGATGGTTTCATAATCTATTTGATGGAAGGGGAGTAGGATTTTGCTTATGAAATTAAAATTATATCAAATCCATATATTCAATATATTTATTATATTATTTAACCGGGGTTTAATAATAATTAATTTAAGTGGAGGAAAAAATAAAATTAATTGTTATGTTAGGGAAGTTATCACTTATTTGGAAAACTTATTTTTTTTTGCACAAAATGAGCCATTAGGATGAATTTTTGATGTTAATAAATTTTATAAAATGATATTATGGATGTATAGATGTAATATTGGTATGTTATAAATGAGGGATTTTATGTGATAAGACGAGAGAAGAGTGACATGCATTTTATAGGTGAGGTGAGTGACTCACACGTAAATCAGTAAATGATAAATATAAACATATGTTTTCAAAATGATAAAGGATAAAAATGGGATATTATCAAACCAATAATATATATTTTTGAATTATGTCCATCTAAGTGGTGTTTTACATGTTTTTGTTCATTTTTAACCATTATATTTTTATCTTAACCCTTTGTAAACCCATTTTTACCTTAATAGTGGTAAACAATTACTATTGTTTTTAATATTAATTATTATAAAAATCATGTTTAATTAAGTAGATAATATATATTATTTAAATTAAAAATATGTAATCCACTTTTCCAAAATTAATTCACATATGTCGAAATAGTCAATTTATAATTAATCCCGCAAATGAGATGGGAAATTTGGTTTACAAAGAGAAAAATTTTAATTGTCTAAAACAATTCCATACAAATATCAATATTAAAAACATTAAAACGATCTAAATTGGATTAATATATATTCAAATTAAATAAATATTATTTTGATGCAAAAATTAAACAGTTTTTATGTGTTTAAAATCATTAGAAAAAACAATAATTCTTAATTAAAACCTGTATTTTTCACTCTTCATCAGAAAATTTATGTTCATACAAAAATTAAAAAAATTCACCCTAAGATAATTATTAAATTTATATTTAAAAATTAATCATTCATTTTTTAATTAAATATTCTAAATGTTTTAATTTTAGAGAAAATATGAGTGCAAATGTTGAAAAAATACAATTTAAAAATACTATTATTAAGCATAACATTGGATTTATTCTTAACTTTGGTCTTGAAAACACATAAGTATAATAAAAAACAATTATTTGATATATAATCAATATATATAATTATAATGAATATCTAAATGTGATTTATTTAATTTATTGTTGTAAAACACATCTTTTTCATAAATATATTTATTCAAAAATATATTTTCTTTATTTCCAATTGATTATTATTTACATTTATATTTAATTAGTCACAAAATAAAAAATTTATATAAAATTTTAAATGTAAATATTTTCATAATTTTTTTAGTTTAAATCATAATATCCATTCCAATGTCTAGGTGATAACTATCATATTGAATAATAACTTCTTAATAGTAAGGCACATTTTTTAAAATTATCATTATGTGTAAAAAATCCGAAAATAAGTATTTTTTTAACACTCACTATGATTAGTTTTCCATGTAACATATTCTAAAAATGTTGTTTCACGTAAGACATGCTAAACATGGTTTTCTATGTAACTCAAAATACTGAAAATATTAAATTCATTTGGAAAAAATATATTTTTAAAAATCAAGGGGTGTTACATATATGATTAGTAGTAGGGAATGGGAGTTGTTGGATGAAAAACTTGATTAGATGATATTACTATTTTTCGTAGTTAAATATATCTCAAAAATTTATGTAGCACTTATGGGGATCATATTCTTCATTTATGGGTGAGGTATCTAGTATTCAATATTCCTATTACATGGTATGGTACATTATGTGTATGTGGTAAGACTATTGTTTTTTAATTTATTGCTTTATTCAATTATTATCACTTATATTATATACATGGAAATTAACTACTTTCAACGGAATAATATCCCAATTATATCCCACATAGAACTCAGGTCTATCATGCACCTTTTTGTGTTTGGGGAAGCATACATGAGTTCATATCGCATTATGGCATGGACTTGGTAATTCATGTTAAGGTGCTAACAAATTGCATCAGATCTATGTTCATTTACTTCATTCATTCTTACCACTATTTGGTATAGGATATATATGATACAAGATGGTTTGGACTCATTCAGGGGAACTGTGTTATTACCTAGTGTGGACAATATTGTAGACCTCTGAGTTTTCATGAATATATGAACTGTTTCACTTTCTATTTGACGTTATCATTGATTTGATTCACTTTAGTTGATGCACATGATATTGGTATACTTTTTTTATTACTTATTGTGGCTTCATTTTACATTCCTAGGTACATAAGATCACATGACACATACCTAATATTTGAAGTAGATAGAGACCAAATAATTCAAATTTATATAGATAATTTTGATATGTAATATTAGTTCATAATTTCATGGTTTCTGTTATATAGTCGAAATTATTCAATGCAAGAGTGTGTATATATTTTTTTGACTATCTTGCAGGTACTAAATTCTTGGCATGGGTCATGGGTTGTGCTTAGTGGGCTACGCCTTATTTTTCGGGTAGCCTTTTAGATTGATCATTGTGTTGGACACTTGTTTGTGGTTGTGATCTATTATCACTCTTTTTTGTTTAGGAATTTTATTTTACAAAAACATTTTCTAAAAATTTAAGAAAGTTAACCACATAGATATCTTAGGAAACATGTTTTTTAAGTTGATTTAATTGAGGATGACCATGTGGTATCTAAAAAACTCAATTTATAGAACTGATTAATCCATGAAATATCTGGAAAGATATTATTCAGGGGGAAGGTACCCATAGGGTTTGGAAGAAGGTGGTCAATTTTTCTTGTTAATTAGAACTCAGGAATCTGTTGGATTTATAGGGAATCAGAGTCCCTTATGATATAGAGGGGTGAATATTAGTCATTGAGAGGATCGTTTATCTAGTGGAAACCTTGAGGGACATAAAGGAACAACATGAAACCTTTATACTTTAGGTCACTTTTGGATACTGGGGGGATATTATTCTTGGTGATGGAAGACATGAAGGGATGACATGGAGACCTTAAAGGGCCTCTTATTGAAGGGTTAGTTCCCTAATGCACTGAATTGGATCCATTTTCAAGAGTACATGGAACTCCAATAAGAGAATATGCCAATTTCATCACATTAAACAGGATTCACCAAGTTGATTTTATGTGCTCCACTTAATGAGGGAAATGACGATCCTAAACAATGAAAGGCTATGATCAGGCTACCACCATAGTTGAACCTCTTGGTTAGGAATATTGATCTATTGAAATACACTACAGTTCTTTTGATGTATTTGATGCTACAGAATATCAATGAGGATGATAATGTTTTAGTTATGAAGACAAGTTCTAGTTGAGAGACTACTATTTTATACTGCATAATTACTATTTATTATCCATTGAAGAATAAAATAAATTAATACGATAGATTATAAGTTTGTGGTCGGTAGTCACAAAAGAGAAAATGTTCTTCAACTTCTACCATTGATGATGAACCATTAGGTTCTATAACTTGAACAAGAAAGGAAACCATCAAAATTAATGTCTCATTTCAATCATGACAAATCACTAATGCTGATGTAATGTTCATCTAATCCTATTCAGTGCGATGAATTTGTGAATTCATCTAGAAAAGGCAATCAAAGGTGCAGATGGGGGCCTATAGCACTGATTGTAAGCACCATAATTGTCCATGAATCAAGAAACTCATGAACATATAAGGAGTTATGTGGGTTGTTGATGGATGCTTTTATGTGGATAATCAAGCAACAAATGATAATGGATAATGGCCTTAAACAATTCAAAGTACAATCTTTATCTATTCCACATAATTTGTTTCTTTTATTCATATAGGAAAATCTCACTCATTCTTATCTACTTAAGTGGGAAGTTGTCTACATTTACCAGTTACATACTATTTTGAGTTTTTATCTATTTATACACCATTTTAAATGAAACTAGATCATCTTCATACCTTTCTAGAATTTTTTATGGTCATTGTAGTCCTTGATCACACATGGAACTTCAAATTTTTTGAAATGAAAGTTTCAATGTGATCCTTTTCATGGATTAGTTTACCAACTACCATGCACCCATTCATTTTTATCAGATATGTGTATCTTTTGAATCTACTAATGGTTATAATTTCATGTTGACTAATGAATTAGATGTCAATGTAAGAATAATGGGACTAGTTTCAATTAAAATATAATAATTTTCAAGAGATATGGCTAGCATGATACTCAGAGGGGATAATAAACTGACTCCCACTACAATTCCTCTAGTGGTGGGACATTTCTCATACTTCTATACAAAATATTTCATAGGGTTTCCATTAAATATTGTAATTTATTTTTGAGATCTATCATGTATATGTTTTATAAAATATATTGATTCCTCTTTATCATGTTTCACTATATAAATTTGATGATCCCATGATATAGTTTGATGACTATGAATAAAAGGTCTTCATCATACTAAGAACTTCCCCTTAGGTTGATCTAGTGTCATTCACTGAGAATTTGGATGATAGTATTAGGATTATTGTGGATTATATAACTTTGATAAAAAATACAATGAAAAAAGTACTTGTCACAACAGATTAATAGCTTTTTAGATCAGTTAATAGGTTCTTAGTGTTTTCAAAATATTCATCTGTGTTATGGATACAATCATCTTTGAGTCAAACAGAAGTATATGAAAAATAAAATGTTTAGGAATAGAAAATGGTTTTTTGAGTATCTTGTTATTCCTTTTGAACTAATTAATTCTATAGAAGTATCCATGTCTATTTGGAATAAGATCATTCATTAATACCTCATCTCAATCATTTTTTTTATTGATGGTATCCTAAAATACTGCAAGACAATATAATCAGAAACTAGATATACTAAGATTCTATCATATTGGATTTATGAACATTAGTTTTACATAAATATACAAAATTACACCCTTTAAATGAGAGAGGTATGTTTTTATGGGAAAGTGGTTATCAGGATGGAATATATATTGATAGAAAGTATGTAGATGAAATTAAGTATTGGGAATTTACAAGGAATTAGATTGAGATTCTGATTATCCTTAGTTTGGTCATTTGTTATAGGATGTTCATTTATGACATTATCTTAACATAGAATCTCTTATGACTGCAATAACACATTAAATATTCATGTTTTAATAGATATTAGAGTGTGATGATCCATTATTATATTTAAACAATCTGAAAAAATAATCTATTATTCTAATTCATATTGACCCTAGAGTTAGGTTCAAAGTGTACTACAATAAAGTTGGTATTAGATTGGGATTTGTACTAATTTTGTGTGATAAGATAGTTTATTTTGGGTCTCATTATCTATGACCTAATGAGAGAAATTACCCAAATATTGAATTATATTTTGAATTTGTAGTTATTATTTTGAAATTACGGTGACACAATATATTTGGTAAAATATTTTCATTATATACATATACCACAAGAGTCTTTGCAATATTTTAACTATGTGATACATTAATCAATATCACAAAAATTTAATAGATTACTTTTTGATGATCAATGTAAAGATTGAGTATACCCCCATGAAAAAAGAATTTCATGGTATACACCATTAATAGGAAAATGGAGGATATTATAAATACGACATCAATAGTAGGTTGGAATTTATGGTAATTCTTGGCAGACTTGATGGTTGGTGAAACAAAGGATCTGGTGACCATGTCTTCTGAGTCATGTCTGATCACATCCTCATCATTTGAATGTATAAATTCTAATAATGATCTTTATTTAAATTGTATTTTCAGGTGTGAGATGTTTTATAGAAAAATTTCAATTCCATGATGGACCAGTGATTAAAATTGTGTGTGATGGTTTCATGATTGAGTGGTGGTTCCTTATTCAATTAAAAAATAGCTGATCAAAGAATCTCATTATTTCAAATAGATAGTGAACTAAGGAATAACCAAAATGTATCATGATACTAGAAAAAAATCAGGTATTCCATCATGAATATATGCATTACAAGATTTTTCACTTCTTATATGACTTGTAAAAGTATCATGGATGTTCATCAGAGACATAGTGTATTTCATTGTCCACAAAATGTGCCTCTTTGGAATTGGGATTAAGAAATGTTGGACTTCATGAAATAGATTCTGAGTAGAAAATATATAGAGATAACATTTGGGTTATAATGGATAGTTTGAAAAAGGTGGACCACTTCTTAACAAATAATAGAGACTAACATTGTTGATGAGCTAAGAAAGATCAATGTTTGAGAGACTCTGTGGATACATAGAGTGCCTTTGATCTTGGTATATGACAGAGATTCCCAGTTCACAATATGGTTTTAGAGAGTCGGGGAGAATTAAATGGAGAGTATGTTAAATATGAGTATTAATTTGAATCCTAATATTAACTAGAAATCATTCGGAATGATCCATAAATTATTTTATTTTCATTATGTCTGATTTCTTGTTTCTATAAGAGCACAGGTTGATCACAAAAATATTGTGGTTTTATCGTATTTAATGGATTTCACAATTTGATTCTAATGGATCTATTTGAGAATATCTAGGTAAGAACAGTTTTTATGGTTATGCTTTTATGAGGTATGAGAATTATTAATTGTTTGGCATAATATGTTATAGGATACCTCCGAGTGGTTGTAGTTTATTAAAAATTGTTTGGATATGAGGCAATGATAAAATGGTAAAATTATGATTGAAGGAGATGACCCTTAGTGTTTAATGTGGATGATGATGTTTGGTTTTTGATTCCCCCTTGGGTGGGGTGTAGGAATTTGAAGACACAAGGAATGTTGGAACTGTAGAACATTACGTCATTTTAGATTATAAAAGTCATTAGGAGAGAGGCCTATAGGTTCGATATTCCTCCATAGTATTAAGGTATGCAAATATTTTTCCATGTATCATAGATTTAGTGTTAAGATCATAACAATACACATGTGGTAAACTGTGAGGATGTTGATTTTGAATTCGACACGTCATTTTTAGATATGACTATTGGAATTTTTGACTGAAGAATGAATTTATTGAATGGTAATTTTTTCCTCTTGTTTATGATTAATAGTAGAATGTAAATATTAATGATGAATTATGAGTAGGATATATAAATTCAGGAGTAGTGGACTGATTTTTTATAGAAAATCACTAGATATACTTATTGGGGATGAGAAGAAATAATAGGGATAGAATAATGGGACAGAATAATTATAATATACCATATTTTAGGTTTTATATAGCTTCTTAATAAAATTTTAATTATTACGAATGGTTTATATTTTTTCGGATTGATGGAACCAAAAACGGGCTAGGGTGGAGAAAATACTTTAGTGTGAAAATCTATAGTAGTCCTACTGACCACTATGTGGATTATTTGTAATATATAAAAGATGTAATGTTATATCCAAAAAAAATTTGGGAAGCCACCAACTTTCTAGTATATTTATTGGGTGGAACCTTCTCTTCCCAGGAGACACTATTTTTCCAGGGACATCGTTCCAGTCATAATAAGATCAATTGTGTCGTAACTATTTTATTACAATTTTAAATCCCCTCCCATGTAATCATTATATTAGGCTTATCAAAACGCCAAACACCCTAGGAGTACTCTAAAGGTGATTTTGGAATATTTCCTCAATTTCCATCTCCATCCTTCAACACATATAGTAGGTTTTGATCTTACGTTCCTAAAACATTGAGTTCCATACTAATCTAGACCCATTTACTTCTTTTCTCTATGCTCAGGACTAATTAAAATATTAATTCCATGATTGATATATGGGGTTTGGAATGGGATAAAAATATAAATATTAGTCATCAATAGAATGGGTATATTGTTTCATAAAATTGGTGTATGTGAAATTATTAGACCCAGATTGTTATCGGCAATGAATCTGATAATCCATATCTGATGTCATCCTTCCTTTTGGGTGTTGAATTTCTTAAATAATTATCGTATATTATAATTGTTTGGGACTGATAATTTTTCTAGTTTCTAGAGTGGTGTATTTGAAATTTGATTTTGACCATTATAATCAAAACATTATTTCACCTACGGTAGGTGGTCCATATCATTAGCACATTTTTATACGGGTTATGTGAATGATCTTTGGTGTTCGTGTGTAGACATGTGAGACCTATGTTTGTTGATTGTTCAAATGAGGTATGAATGTGTAGACCTATGAGATATATGCCTGATGATTTATCACATGTAGATTGTGATGGTTTTCGATTTTTCATGACATGTCTTCATATTGACTTTCCATCCATTCACAATTAGAAAAGATGCCTTTAACAATAATGGAATTTATCAGTGCTAGAAAATAACACTAATAAAGGAAATCATTATTAACGATAATGGAAGTGATTATAAAGGGATCATTTTCTCATTGTTAAAAGAAAGTATAGACAATGGGTTCCCATTATCAGTGTTTTGTTTTAGCATCGATAAAGGGTCACATTTATCAGTGCTTTATTTTAGCGCTAATAAATGCTACCCTTTATCAAAGCGTTGTTTTAATCACTTATAATGGATTCCCTTTATCGATAATTATAAAATTATAATATATATATATAAATAATAAACTCACAAAGACTTGAACTCAAGGTCTCGTCGAGGCCCACTGCGACACGTACCCCAAAGCTACATCTTAGGGGATATATATATAAATATATAAATATATAAATATATAAATATGTAAATATGTAAATATATAAATATATAAATATATAAACATATAAATATATAAATAAATAAATATAAAAATATAAAAATATAAAAATATAAAAATATAAAAATATAAAAATATAAAAATATAAAAATATAAAAATATGTTAATATATATATATATATATATATTTCTTATTGTATTATTAATATATTAATAAATAAATAAATTTATATTTATGTAATTATAAAATAATAATATATATATTTAAATAAAGAATATATATTTATATATTTATAAATTTTTTATACTTATAAAATTTTAATTAATATATTTAAATAACGAATATATTTACTATATATATATTAATAAAATATATATAGTAATATAAACATATATAATATTATAAATACATTCATAATTTTAAATAAATAATTATCAATATATTTATAATTTTTTGTTTAATATATTTATAAAATTATATATTTATAATTATAAATAAAATTGTAATTTTTTTTAAAAAATTATCGATGTAATTTTAAATAAATAATTATATATTAATATAATTTTAAAATTTTAATAACTAAATATATTATTATATAAATATTTTATGTACTCTTATAATTATTATTATAAATCCTTTATTAGTGATATAGTTTTAGTGGTGATAAAAGTTCAATTTATCAGTGCTAAAATGTTATAAAAAAAATTATTTTTATTAGTACTTATTATTTTAGTAGTGATAAAAGAGATCTTTATAAGTGATATGTTGAAAACATGAATAAAAGTGTCCAACATATATTCAAAATAACCCAAACCATGAATCATTTAATCACGACTCTCAATCTCTCTTGGAAATACCCTATCACCATCTCTAATCCTTGACGTTCTATCAGATGAATCATGGATAGAGTTTAATTTATGTTGTTTTCTTCATTTCCTCTCTCATTGTATGATTTTTTGGGTCTCACGGCTTGTGTTTTTTACACTATTTTTAATGATGACAAACCCTACATCTCATCTCTCTCTATTTCTCTCCCTCCCACTTAACTATACCTATACAATGCCACCCTACTCTACAAACACATTCCAGTTTCATATAATACCACTACTAACTGCATCTCTAAATTCAATTCTAGTTGATGGTGTTTTTTATTTTTCTATTTTGTTATTTCATTTTATATTTTAGATAGTGTGTTTTTTAATTGTTTTAATCTTTTTCCATAGTATGTCATGCTCATAAATACGAAAATAAATTATCATTACATTGGACTAATTTTTGAGGTAATGTTATTTGATATGAATAAAATAATGTTGGTTAATATACATATTCTTTTAATGTTAATAAGTTAATCTTATATAGGGAACTGAAGTTTATGTTTTCATATTCATAATGGACAGCATTATGAATATGTTATATAAATATAATCTAATCAGGAACAAACTATTTAAATTTTCATTCCAATCAAAATAATCAAACTTATTTTTTTTATTTAATCCAAACTCAAAAGATGTAATGTATTTTCAATAATAGAATTGTTTATAAATGATTGATAGTTTCCTCCTATTAGTATATACTACGAAACAAATATTCACTAAAAAATTAAAAATACGAGAGAGTATGATATTCAATTTTTAGGGAGATCATTAAAGGAGATCCCATTTATTTCCACTATTAATGAATGGCTTTGAATAATGTCCTATGCCCTTTAAATATATAACAACTGAAAATATTGTTTTAATTTTTATAAACAATTAGTAAATAAATTTTATGAATTGAAATTATTTTACATTTATTATTAATATCTTGTTATAACACAACACACCAGATTAGATTCCAATAGAAGAGTTTCCATATTTGGTGTAATCTATATGATATGTTATATATGAGTTCACATTTTTATCAAACAGTTTTATAAATAAGTTCCTCTGCAAGAATAAAGTTATTTTTGATGAAGTGACTTGATTTAAGAAAATTTATTTTTTATGTTTTATGTGTGTGCACTATCTTATAAAAAATAACTTTTTTATAAACTATAACACCATAATATAGTGCACCTATTCATAACATGACCTCAACTAAATCAAAATGTTACTCAACCCCTGGAACCATCAACAAATTATGAAGGATTGATAATAAATATCTAGATATAGACATGATCAATAAGAAATTTTTTAAAAAACAAGTCACATTACAATATTATCTATGTACAATAGTAAACCATAAAATACCATGAATATAAGGGCCTATGGGAATATGAAAAAACAATTTGATAAATCATAGTTAATTATAAAACTTTATACGAATAAATATCATACCATTGATGACTCAATCTATATATGAATCCACATGATATCATTTGATACTCTATAGCTTAAAATAAAAAATCAATCCTTTCAACCATCAACCCAAAGAACAATATCTACATGTTCACCAATATTCACATAAATTGGTAAGGTAACGTAATTAGGTATGTTTCTTTGATGATTTTCTATACCCCGGATACACATGAAAACCATGTATCTCATTTTTTTTATGAAAATATTCCTAATGTATGATAATTAAAATAAGTATACAAAAAAAAATCCATATGTAACATAAATAATTTTTTATAAAAAGGACCACAGGTTTCATAAATAACGTTGTCTAGATAAGTAATAATGTTGATAAGATAGAAATACAATATATAAACATCGTGCATAAAAGTATAATTTTTTCTGAATCATTCATGAAATTAGTTATTGTATAAATGGTATATAAAATATAGTGACACGAATTCAGACCAAAATTGGCTCACTATAATACATTATCATTTGGTCTAGTTTAGTAGACTACTGAATGAGAAATGATCAATGGAAGCTATGGCGGAGAAAAGATCCATGCATAAACTGAATTATCCCACCATCTTTTCAGTTTTTATCCCGCAACAACATAACATAATTGTCGTAATATATTTTATAATTACTATTTATCTTAAATGTGAATGAAATAACATCAAATAACATTATATTATATAAATTTTGTAGGGTATAGTTGTATGTGATTTTTATATTTAAACACCCATGCACCACTGTGTTGTGATGGGAATAGTGTATAATATCCTGAGAGACAAGATACACCATAAAAACATCCAAAAACACCACGTGATAATGAAAATTTAGGTATCTCATGAGCCGACTACAGAGTTTCATGTTCCACTTGATAGTCCAAATATTACAACAATATTTTATTCTATTGGATATTTCATTGAAAACTCATCTAATGTTATAATGATACACATGGAATGTATTTTATAAAGGTTTTCATGTAAAAATCCTATAATGGTTTTTAATAAATGTTTTTAAGTGAGGTCAGATATTGGAGATGGATAATGTGGTGGGGAAAGGGTAGGTTGACTTATGAAAATATACTAAACTGAACAAGAAAACAAAATGACCTTCTGAGATTACCTTATCCCTGCAAGTTCCATAGAAATATTTATTATAATTACAAAATGACAAAGTGACCACATTTTCTAATAAAACAATAATTTATAGTGAAAATGAATAAGAAATATATAGAAATTTCTTGATAGAATGAATTAGTCTCAAGATGCATAATGTGATTCACCATCATTAATGACTGGGAGTTTGAATTAAGAATATATACATAAGGTATATTTTTATTATAAATATATCAAAATTGTGAGATAATATTTTTATTAAAGATAAAAACTATTATTTTTTCATTATATGTTTAAATTCAAACTATATAATTGGATGATCATGCGTTTGATAATTAGATTCATTAATCCCTGTATCATCTCTATCAAAAAACAAACATTTGATGATGAAGAAATTAGGAATTCAATAAATTGAGTAACTTGAAGAATTAAATAAAAAACGAGATGATAAACACTTTTTTATTCGTAAAATTAAAAGGTAAAACTCTATTGACAACAAAGATAAAATATATATTAAATTTTTTCATTAATTATAGTTCATTATTGTCCACTGCATGTTAATCGTATTCAATCTGGATAACTTGATTATTATTATTATTTTATTCCAATGCATAGATATACAACCGACATACTAGAAGTGATCTTTATTATTTTTTTGTAAAGAAATAAAATTATAATTTTATAAAAAATTATTAAATTAAATTTTTCATTCTGTGTTTTAAAAAGAATTTTGTTATGATTTGGTGGTCACTATATACAAGGAAATCATGGCACGACTTCTGTATTGAAATAGATAATTCCCATGTATAAATAAAAAAGAAAAAAATTAAGGTATAAATAGAAATATTTAACAATCATAACATTTTAGTTATCCTGTTCAAGGTTTTTTTATTGTTTGGAGCATGATAGTGACATCGATTTTGGATGTTATGTTTGTGAAATTTGGAGAGAGATCGTAAGTCATGAAATGAAAAATATAACCCAAAAGGTTATTTATGAAGGTAATAATAATTTCATTTAATATTATTAATAATTATTTATTTCGTATATTTTATCAGTACTAAAAACATTATCGAAAACATATATAGACAAAAGAAGAAATAAATTGTTTTATAGAAGAGTGGGATACTCACATTTTGTTAGAATAATTGATAACAAGAAATTTAGGCTATTACATACAATTTTGGTTATCTCGTATGAGTTATGGCCTTCAAAATATATTTGGAGTGCATATCATTTGGTTTAGAATAAATATATATTATTTTTGATCTACTTATCAAGGATAAGTAATATGGAGGAAATCAATTGTTTTAGAAGTGATGACCTACAATCAATAGTGTTTTTTTGGAAATGTTGGAAGCATATCTGGAGGAGGAGGAGGAGGAAAAGTCGAAGGTGGAATCTTAGTTTGAGTTGAATACTGACATGGAGGAGGAGGAGGAGGCGGATACTGAGGTGTATACCGAGGAAGAGGAGGATATGAAGTATTGTCTTAAAGACAATAATATTATTATGAAATTTAGTAAAATGTGGATTATACCAAGATTGTGTTTGAGAATTATTTTTGAAAAGGTCAGACAATACTTTTCACTAAATATATGATTAATTGTCAAATTTTTTCAGGTGTGTTATTGAGAAAAATCTCTCCACATGTTTATGTGATTCTATATAGATTAGTATTCCACCTGTATAATCATTATATGTTGGATGCTTTAATTTCTACAGTACTATATTTGATGCAACATATGTACGACAACCAATATTCAAAAAGGTATGTAATCCACCAAATGTGTTTGAATAAATAAGTGAGTAATCAACCACCAATGTTATCAGGTGTATAAGAGAACTATTAGAGGAAAACTGACATTGATATATCACGGTCATCGAGGGGTTCTTATGTCAAAGACTCCATTATCATTTTAAAATTTTAATTTAAATATTATTTTATTTACTAAATTGAAAAAAGTGAATAAGATTATATTTTCATGATACTTTGGGAAAACTATTCATAATTGATTTGTGATGTGTATGAACCAGTCTCATGTCAATCTGAAACATGATGTGACCTACATGACTCAAATTTTGTGTTTCAGTTTAAAATGACAATTTAGTAAAAACCACATGTGGCGTACTCAAAACAAAGGGACCAAATTATGAGTTAATCTTTAGTTTTGGATGATGATCCATAAATTATTTAGGACATATAGAAATCATACACAATTGAATTTGATGCACTATGTGACGAGTACGACAACAGGTGCCTATTTTTATTAAAAATTGAAATTAATTTTAGTTAAAAAAACTATCATACAAAAAACAAATATATCAAATTTATAATGTTTTGGTAGACAAGGAAAATGATTCATAATTTATTTGTGGCATATAGGAATTATCGACACCTTTATTTGATACGTGATGTTCTTGATATGTCCCAATGATTCCATTATTATTTCAAAATTGAAATTTTAATAGAATAAGTGCCACTCACTGAAATCTGAGAAAACCTGATAATATTGTCTTTATAATTTTCAAAAATTATTTATAATTAATTTTTGGAGTGTATGAAAAATTCTTATTTAAAACCAACACATGAAGCAACCTGTTGGCTATAAGTGTATATTTATTGTTTAAACATAAATTTAAAAAAAATGACGTTCTCAATGAAAAAGAATAAATTTTTATTATTTTTATACATTAAAAAAATAATCCATATATTATTTGAGATGTGTTTTAATCATGTATACCTTGATATCATGTATAGTGTGACTGGTATAAACCTAATTGTGTCTATTTATTCAAAATTGAAATTAATTTTATATTGAAAGACATCCTTTATATTCAAAATAAATAAATTTCATTCATATTGATTTCCTAAATCTGGAAAAAGATAAATAATTCACTTGTGGAATGTAATAATTAGAAAATAATAAATCTTTTACATTATTTCCCTAGTATGACTGATAGTGTTTGTCTTCCGTTTAAAATTGATATTTTAATACCAAAATGTATCACTCACTAAAAACCAAAAAACTGTATCTGTATTATCATTCTAATCGAATAAAAAATTCATAATTTATATATTACATGTAGGAATTAGTCTCAAATAAAAATAAATCATGATGCAACTTATATGACAAAAATTGCATGTTTTCAATTTAAAATGAAATTTTATTAAAAAACGAGATGACATAATCAAAACAGAGGAAAATCATTCACATATTTTTATACATTGAGAAAATAATGCATATGTCATTTTAGGCATTTAATAATTTTTTTCACTTGAATAATATACATTACGTGAGACCAAATTCGTATTTTTATTCAAAACTGTCATTTATTTTAGTGAAAAAAAACATACATACTCAAAACTAATCAATAACATTTTGAATTTTCATAACTCTATTTAAATGATCCCTATGATCATTGTGACATTTAGGGATCAACCACACTTCAATATGATACATGATATTCCTAGTATGACTCAAATTGTATGTTATTAGATTATAATTGGCATTTTAGTATATAAATGTGTCACCCATTTTAAACCATAAAAACATGAATATATTGTCTTGATAAGTTTGTAAAAATTTTCATAATTAATTTTTTACATGAAGGAATTACTATCTGGTCAATCCCACACATGATTAAATATGTGTGACTCAAAGTGCTTGTTTATTGTTTAATAAAATTTAGTAAAAATAAAAAGTTTTGTACTCAAAACAAAGGAAATGAATACATATTGTGTTGATGCATTGAAAAAACGATCCATAGGTCCTTTAGTATGTATAGGAGTCAATCATTCCTCAATATTATGCATGATATGACTGGTATGACTCCATGTGTGTCTATTTATTAATAAAAGGCTGTTAGTTTTAGTAGAAAAACAACTGAGATACTCAAAACCAAGGAAAAACATTCATGTTGATTTTTTTAGAAAAATATCTTTAAATCATTTGTGACATGTATGAATTGGCATCACATCCATATGCATCACAGTGTGAACGGTATGACTGTGATTTTCCAGAACAAGAGCCTCAGCCCAGTTGGTGAGGACTTTCTAGGTGCATCCAAGAGATCCAGGATCAAATCCTGGTGGAGGCATATTTCCGGGTTACTGTAGCAGGCACTGTTCGGTACTGTAGCAGCCGGAACTATTCATCCATTTGGGCCTTCGGGCCACTGGTTTGGTTCTCGGGTCCTGCAAGGCTTTCGGGCCACCCATGGCCTTTGGGCCAGTTGTTTCTCAAGGCCTTCGGGCCACCATAAGGCCTTAGGGCCACCCCAAGGCCTTCGGCCCACATGAATGTAGGCCCAGACATACTACAAGAAAGGAGCAGCCCCAGAAGAGGATTCAGAGTAGGTGAACTCACCAGAGCAGAGCCAAATGGATTGTCAGAATGAGAGGGTATGGCTGTGCCATCGGTACTAGCCTGTGCTTGCATGGGAATCCTAGACAGATGGTCATGCAAAGGTGGAGAGCTACTATCAAAGATGTAGATGCTGGGGAGGGGCAGTTTCTTGTATATAGTCTGGTTGAATTCCCTTAAGACCTTAGGGTCATGTAATCTCTTAAGCCTACGGGCCATGTAATCTCTGAACCTACGAGCCTTGTAAGGGTTCCCTCTCATCCCTTGAAATAGGGGTTATCAAAAATCAATAAAAATGAAGGCCTTCGGGCCATTCAAGTCATGACTGTGATTTTCCATTATTAATTTAAAATTTTAATTTTAATAAAAAAGTGTCACTCACTATAAACTGAAAAAACATGATAATTTTAGAGGCCCGAAGCATGATGTACATAGACATTACATTACTTTTGTGGAATAAATAATACATAACAAAAACCAAAACTCAAGGACCGTAATTGTTTAGTGTCTTTTGAAACTCGGAACGTAATCTTCTAATCGTGGTGCAAGATCTTCAACATCTCCCATAAAGATCTTTCTCTTTTGGTTTTCATACCTAAAACCATTCTTTAAATACTGGGGAAAATAAAACATATAAATGGTGATCTCAAATGATCAGTAAGTCAATGCATGGATAAAATAAAACATACTATATAAATTTGATCTTAAAAACATGAACATAATGTTTATACATCAAAATAATGAGCAACGACATAAAACATGGAAGTACATAAGGCATAGATCATAATGGAACATAAATCATGATAAAATAGCATGGGAATAAAACACGTAATTGTTGAATCAATTAAGCACATGTAATGATTTCCATAGTAGCCAAGGCATTGCTTCCAAGACCATCTTAGTGGACAAAGTCCCTTTCTGAATCGAGTTCACTCCTCATTCTATCCTGTAATACTGAACCGGATTAACTTAACATTCCAGCCATGTCTATTTCATGAGATATAAATCTTTACCCAATGCATTGGAAGGATATATAGGTCCCACCCATCTCATAATGAAATCATTCTTACATGTGTTACAAAATAAACATAAATAATTTATAATAACCCAATAAATAAAATGGGTTTCATAAACATCATCCCATCATTACATAATCTATATAAAAGAAATGGATATCATTTCATAATAAGGAAAGTGAAACTGTGTAAATCATAGAGACATTATACTTGAAATAGTCACATATGAAATAATTTCATCTTAGATGAAAAATGGTTTTGATAAAACACTTGAAATTAATTCTTGAGGAAAATATCCTTTCTTCTTCAAAATAATTTTCTTTTCAAAAAATGTCATGCAATTTTAAAAGAAAAGGATTTTGTTGAAAGTAGTAATGAAATATTTTGGAGGAAGCTTCATGAAAATAAGGCTCTATAAAACCATAAAATTCCTTTCATGCCGTATACTTTAAAAAAACTTTCACCTCGTACATTTGTTAGGAAAGTCAAAAAGTAACTCGTAACGTAAAAAAAGAAAGATTCCATACATACCATTTGTAAAAGTAAAATTGGGTAAAAAGGAATTTAAACATAGATGAATACATTTCTATAAAACATGGACATGAATGATAGCAATAACCCAATTAAATACTTACGAATAAGCAATCTCGGATAAAAATGGGATTTGCAAAATTATCCCTTACCTTAGGTCCGATATGCTTGGTACGTATCCAAAAATCCTGTATAATGATTTAAATAATGTCATTAACTAATTACAGAATCATATTCATTGTTATTATATCATATATGGTTCACTTATGACTTTATATTACCCATTCCTTTGTAAATTAATATTAAAGTAGCGTTTTGGGTAAAATCCTTTCATTTATCGTTCGTGTTTTAACTTGTAATTATTCATATGATTAATTAGACCATGATTACTTAAATCCATAATTTAAAACGTGATTTATATATAATATATATTCAGAATATATATATATAATGGATCGATAAATGGAAGGAAATACACCGTTCATGGAGACGGTATGTCGTACGTACGCATGAACGCTGTTTTCGTTTCCTTATTGAATTGAACGGAATTAATTGGATGACATATATATATATATATATATATATATAAATCCAGTATCATTATTATGTCATATATTTCATGATTACTTATTATATATACTTTATAATCATTTATGAATGGATAATCATTGAGAATGAATCTCATCGCGTCGTGGAGACGGTATTCCGTATGTACGTATGAGCGATGATATCATTCCCATGATCGTGGAATTTTATTGGAGTGTATGTATACTATTAAATAATAGATATCACTTTACAATAATCATATATAGTTATTATTTACACCATTATAACCATCCATGTATGGTGGTGGTGGAAAATAGATTACCCCACGGAGTGGAGACGGTATTCCGTACGTACGCATGCACGATGATTTCATTTTCCGTAGGATGGATAGATGGTGAAAGAGGGTTGTTTTATACTTATAATTATATATCTGTATATGAGTGATACTGATGATATTACTTCATAATGAAACAACTAACGAAGAAGAAGTGGAAGAAGAAATAAAGTTGAAAGAATCAGTAACGGACATTACCTCGTCTTTGAAGCGCCTCATTGAAACCTACTCTTAGGGCACTAAATTGGTCTTTGAAGAAGACCAGGACCTCTAAGATGTTTCTAGGGAAGGGTAGAAGAGAATTTGGAAGGGTTTGTCTATGCTTGAAGGCTCAATGTGGTGTGAGGAAGAGAGGGAGGAGGTTCCCTTTTATAAGGAAGGAGAGGGGCACCATTGGAAATCATAAAAATATTAATTTACAATAAATCTAGCCCCACATAAAAACCTCCAAAAATGACTAATATTATAATATTATATGAAATCGGGTTTTAATATCATCAAAAAATAAAATGTATACATGTTTGAAATTTTTTTTAAACATTATCAACTTGATTTATCAATTTAATTTTATTTGTGGTAATAACATTCTAAATATTAAATTATAACAAATAATTACTTATTTGTTGTGAATTGTCCATAATTGTATAATTTATAACATTTAATTCCATATAAATTTAAATTTATAATTTTTATATATTTTTGTGATTTTTAAAAAATTTTATAATATGTTAATTTTATAAAATAACAATAATGTTAATTTTGACACTATTCATTTATTTGAATTTAAATAAAATATATACAGAAGTTATGTTCGAAAAAAAAGCTTTAATAGATTCATAAAAGGTCACATGTATCTGGAAAATTAGTGGAGTACGTTAAATAGTTCATATAATATTTATTTTATTATTTTTAAAACCATTTTTTTGGTTTATCTGTTAATAAAATAATTACTACAACATTTTTTTATAATAATTTAATATACTTATTTGTTGAATAAAAATTAAAAATAAAATCCTATGATGATTATAAATCTATTACCTTTCACAATAAAACTTTTACTAGAATTTATAATATTAAAATCACAATATTTAAACTGTTATATTTATTAAATTATGAAGGTGACAACTTTGGCATCATTTAAAATTAAATAATATAAGTGTCATAATCACTTTTATAAGACTCCAAACGATTATATATTAGGTAATTGGATTATTATGGCGTAGATATACACTAAAAATAAGTTTTTGTTAGGTTTTTGGGTCTTTTAATTGGTATTATTTTTTCAATAAAAACTATATTACTGATTTTTCACTTAATAAATAATTTCTGCAACATTAATGTATCACCATTAATGACAATTATTTAATCCCTAAAAATTCTTAATAAATTATCATGATGTATATAATTTTATTATCTTTCTGGATAATATTCATTTTCAAAGTTTTATGATGTTTATCACTAAATTAAAATTATTATACTTATAAGATTTAAGAGAGGGACATGTTGTCACTTTCTTTGGTTTTAATAATAATTAAATTTTTTCATGGTCAAAAGTTCATAAAATGAATCTAATCCAACCCTTAGGTAATATGGGTCTACTGTTAGCCATCCAATAGATTTTTGGTATGTGTTAGGGTAATTTTATAATATTATATTTACCCTCACTTACCTGATTTACCTTTAACTATGGTAAATAAAATTTACCATAGTTACTATTCATATTTCCCAAAAACAAAAAGTAGCCTATTAACATAATTTTTACCCACTGATTCCAAATATAGAATCCATTTTTTCAAATTCAATACACAGAAGTTGCAGAAATTAAATTAAAATTAATCCTTTCATCGAATGAAAACGGGTTTTTGTTT
Organism: Viscum album; assembly: GCA_963277665.1. Classification (NCBI taxonomy): domain Eukaryota; kingdom Viridiplantae; phylum Streptophyta; class Magnoliopsida; order Santalales; family Viscaceae; genus Viscum; species Viscum album. The sequence goes on from OY728137.1 coordinate 1,938,139,360, forward strand.
AAAACATTGCAAAAGATTGAATTGATTTAACCTACGAATTCAATGTAAAATCAATGATAATGAAATAAATTATATTAAATGGTAAAAATATATTATATTTATACTTTAAAACCAATCAATATTATAATTAAACCACAGAAGTTATTACGATGAAAAAAATTGTTTTTTATTAAAATATAGCGTGTTTTTACTATTCATTAAAATATGAAAGTTATCAGAATAATATGAAAAATTTATCCAAGGTAAAATTTTACATCCTGATTCCAAAGAATAATTTTATATTGTAAAATTGAAGTTATAATCATTTCAAAAACTAGAATTAATGTGGGTGCGCCATCAAAAGGCGGCAAAACTGCATTTTTTTTAAAATACTTATTTTACCCGAAAAAATTATTTTGTTCGTATTCAATGTTCTAGAAAATGTGTAAGATGAATAATAATGTTATAAAATTCAAAATTTAGTTAATACTATTCATAACGGCTAGTTCATAATAATATTAAAATAATATATCGTTGTTTAGTAAAAACTGGTATTACGTACAACACACGCTATCGAGGAAGGTCACGATTGCGTGTAATGCAAGCCATGTTAGGGTTTCATGTAGTGAACGACTCATTTGTTTTTGCGTATAAAAAAATACATTGAATATATATATATATACTCAATGTTTCGTATAATAACTAGTATAAAACAAACATGAAATTTTTTGTAACACGATCTAAGAATAGTGTTGTGTATACTGCAAGCTAATACGATGTTGCGTATAGTACAAGATAATCTTGCTGTAGCATAAAACACAAGACATCAATGAAATTAAAAGAATTTTTTTCATAAAATCTCGAGGTGTTACATTCTACCTTCCTTAAAATGAATTTCGCCCTCGAAATTCGTCGGGGTTATAAATCATTTACTATTTATAGAAACCCACATCGTAAAAAGGAATACTAAAACTTAATTTTAAAAACTAAAGTTTAAAATGAAACGATTACCCAAAGTTACTCATCATTCGGTTTCCATATAGGAGAAAATAGGTGAAAATATGGATATGGAATAAAAATATAACCATCATGTTCTGATGGATAGTGGTAGAGGACATGGCTATGAAAAATCCAATAATCACAAATCCATACATTTGTGATGATCTAAGGTACAATCTGATTCATCGGATATAAGAGCACTAGGACAACATTTTTGGTTTTCAAGATCATTTCCCTAAAGTTGATGAAATAAAAGAAATACTTACATGAATTTGGTACAATCTCACTGTTGTTCATGAATTGAACAATTTTCACTTCATCTCTTAAATAAATAAGTTGAATTTGTTATTTGTGAATCGTTAGCAGATCATGTGAGAGAATGATGGGTCATTCCATCTGTCTTAATCAAAAGGTTAGCAAAAGTTATCAAATATACATAAGTCCATCTATGGTGAGGTTAATCATATACGATTCTAAAAATGAACTTATACTTCATATATCATACCACTTAATAAAATAAAACTAGTTTCAACTAACCAGGGACTTTATATAGGTTAGTGGTAGGCGATAAAGGCCAGTCGCACTTCAGTATTGGGTTCGATTCACACAGCCTTGTCCGACGCGATGGGCTGTCTCCCATCCTGCAGTTTGTCCTTTTTCTAAAACTACATTTCATTAACATCCCATCAATAATATTGAAAAAAGTTCTATCCTTAAACAATACTAACTTATGTTCAACATAATCCATTCCAATCATTAGGCTTTTCTAAAATACTTCGGTCCTAGCTCATAGTATAAAGAAAACAATTACTAGAATGGTTATGTTCCATAAATGTGAATACAAGCTTTTATCCCACATATATCACAAGATATATCTTGTTGGTTGTATTCCAAACAAAAGAATACCTTAGTTATATATTCTCTTGAAACATAAATTAACATAGAACCTTAGTGAAAACATGAATACTTTCAAAAGGTAACTCTTTCCACATACCAAAATCCCAAAAAAATCTATACAATCAAACTATAATATAACTTAGTCCTTATATCAGTCATGAGCTCATGAATACAATCAAACATCTCATTATCTTCTTATCCCTTCATTATCCACATATCATCTACTTTCCAAAAATATCTGAATAACCTTTCATGGTTACTGGTACCATTCAATATATACTTTCAAATACTTTAGGAAAAACAATAGTGTATCAATTCTTAGATGATTCTTTATTCCATAGTACCATACATTATTCTTTATAAACATATAATCATTCCACTAACTTCTTAAACCACTGACTAAGCTTCATCATTTCTTTCATATCATATTTCATTTTTAGTCTCTTCATCATCATCCACATAAATACGACACATATGAACATGCTGATTCTCTTCATGAGATTTTCCCTTAGGGAATTGGTTTCCATAATTCCCATACATTCCATATTTAAAACATCTAATCATTGTTGATGTCGTAGCAATACCATTATCCTTGTCCATGGTGTTAACTGAACCTTTTCCTTTTCACTTACTGGCTTTGTGTCCTTCTTTTCCACAACCAATGAATCTTCAAGTTCCTTTGAAACAATCTCCCCGATGCCGCTTCCCACATGATTTACATGAGGGAAATTGAACATTCATTCCTCTATGATCATCATGAAACTCAATCTTTCTCTTATTATCTGAGTCGGGAAACTTACCAAAGTTGGGATTATTGATCATATTATGAGATTGTTGATTAGGCATAATAACGATGTTTGGACTTCCAAATCCCATTTAATTTGGTTTCTCATGAAGAATATCATTCCATTTTCCGTCATATCCTCCATTATCCTAAATCTTCCTGTTTCCAGCCATTTTCTAAAACCCAAAAAGAATAGTGTGAGAGGAAAAAATCATGCTAGGGAAACAAACATAGTAAATGAGGAGTACCCTCAATATCTAACATCTTAGGTTAAATTCTATGATCATTATTGTGGTTCTAGAACTATATCCTATACGTATACTAATCCTTAGGGTCATCTCTAGACATACTTTAGAAATATCTCTAGGGATCTCACTAACGTTTTTGCATCCTATTTTCCAAAGGATGACTAAAACTTTCATCTGATACCAACTGTAGAGGCCCGAAGCTTGACGTACATAGAAATTACATTACTTTTTCAGAATACATAATACATAACGAAAACCAAAACTCATGGACCATAATAGTTTAGTGTCTTTGGAAACTCGAAATGCAATCTTCTAATCGTGGTGAAAGATCTTCAACATCTCCCATAAAGATCTTCCCCTTTTGGTTTTCATACCTAATACCTTTCTTTAAATCCAAGGGAAAAAAAATATATGAAGGGTGAGCTCAAATGCTCAGTAAGGGAAAGCATGGATAAAATAAAACATACCATATACATTTGAACATAAAAACCTGAACCTAATTTTTAAAAATCAAAATCTTGAGCAACGACATAAAACATGGAAGTAAATAAGGCATAGATCATAATTGAAAATAAATCATGATAAAATAGAACGGGAATAAAACACATAATTTTTTCATCCATTAAGAACATGTAATGATTTACATAGTATCCAAGACATTGCTGCCAAGACAATCTTAGTGGACAACGTCCCTTTCTAAATTGAGTTCACTTCTTGTCCCAGTCCTGTAATACTGAACCATATTAACTTACCATTCCAGCCATGTCTATCTCATGAGATATAAATCATTACCCAATTTATTGGAGGGAGATATAAGTCCCACCCATCTCATAATGAAATCATTATTACTTGTGCTACAAAATAAACATAAATAATTCATAATAACCCAATAAATAAAATGGGTCTCATAAACATCATCCCATAATCACATAATCCATATAACAGAAATGGATATAATTTCATAATAAGGAAAGTGAAACCGTGTAAATAATAGAGACATTATACTTGAAACATTCACATATGAAATAATTTCATCTTAGATGAAAAATGGTTTTGATAAATCACTTGAAATTAATTCTTGAGGAAAATATCCATTCTTCTTCAAAATAATTTTCTTTTCACAAAATGTCATGAAATTTTAAAAGAAATGGATTTTGTTTAAAATAGTCATGAAATATTTTGGAGTAAGCTTCATGAAAATAAGGCTTTATAAAACCATAAAAATCCTTTCATTCCATATACGTTAAAAAACATTCTCCTCGTACTTTTGTCAGAAAAGTCAAAAAGTACCTCGTAATGTAAAAAAAAGAATGATTCCATACATAACATGTAGAAAAAGTCAAAATGGGTAAAAAGGAATTTAAACATACATGAATAAATTTTTATAAAACAAGTACATGGATGATAGGAATAATCCCAGTAAATACTTACGAATAAGCAATCTCGGATAAAAATGTGATTTGAAAAATTATCCCTTACTTTTGGTCTGATATGCTTAGTACGTATCCAAACCTCATGTATAATGATTTAAATAATGTCATTGACTTATTATAGAATCATATTCATTGTTATTATATCATATATGGTTCACTTATGACTTTATATTACTCATTCCTTTCTAAATTCATGTTAATGTAGTGTTTTGGGTAAAATCGTTTCATTTGTCGTTCGTGTTTCAACTTGTAATTATTCATATGATTATGTAGGTCAAGATTACTTAAATACAGAATTTAAACCATTATTTATATATAATATATATTCTGAATATATATATATAATGGATCGATAAAAGGAACGAAATACACCGTTCATGGAGACGCTAGGCCGTACATACGCATGAACGCTGTTTTCGTTTCCTTATTGAATTAAATGGAATTAATTGGATGACATAAATATATATATATAAATAAATCCAGTTTCATTATAATGTAATATATTTAACGATTACTTATTATATATAATTTATAATCATTTATGAATGGTTAATCATTGAGAATGAAGCTCATCACGTTGTGGAGACTGTATTCTGTACGTACGCACGAGCGAGGATATCATTCCCATGATCGTGGAATTTTATTGGAGTGTATGTATACTATTAAATAATCAATATCAATTTAAAATAATCATATATAGTTATTATTTACACCATTATACCCATACAAGTAAGGTGGTGGTGGAAAATAGATTACACCACGGCATTGATACGATATTCTGTACGTACGCACGCGCGGTGATTTCGTTTTCCATAGGATGTATAGATGGTGAAATAGGATTGATTCATACTTATAATAACATATCATTATATGAGTGATACTGATGTTATTACTTAATAATGAAACAACTAACAAAGAATATGTGGAAGAAGAAATAAAGTTGAAAGAATCGGTAACAGACATTACCTCTTCTTTGAAGAACCTCTTTGAAACCTACTCTTAGAGCACTAAAATTGGTCTTTGAAGAAGACCAGGACCTCTAGAATGTTTCTAGGGAATTGGAAAAGATAATTTTTCAGGTTTTGGCCGAGATTCAAGGCTCAAATTGGTGTGAGGAAGAGAGGGAGGAGGTTCCCCATAATAAAGGAGGAGAGGGGCACCTTTGGAAATCTTAAAAATATTAATTTATAATAAATTTAACCACACTTAAAAACCCCAAAAAACGACTCATATTCAAATATTAGAAGTGATAGTGTTTTAATATCATCAACCAATAAAATTAAGACATGTTAGGAAATTATTTTAAACATTATCAACTGGAATTATCAATTTAGTATTATTTGTGGTAATAACATTCTAAATATTAAATTATAACAAACAATTACTTATTGGTTGTGAATTGTCCATAATTGGATACATTATAATATTTTATACCATATTAATTTAAATTTATAATTTTTATATATTTTTGTGATTTTTAAACAATTTTATAATATGTTATTTTTATAAAATAACAATAGTGTCAATTTTGACACTATTCATTTTTATGAATTTAAATAAAATATATATAGAAGTTATGATCTAACTACATGCTTTAATAGATTCATAAAAGGTCATATGTATCTATAAAATTATTTTAGTACATTAAATAGTTCATATAATATTTATTTTATTATTTTTAAAACCATTTATTTGGTTTATCTCTTAATAAAATAATTACTACAATATTTTTGTATAATTGTTTAATATACTTATTTGGTGCAGTAAAATTAAAAATAAAATCCTATAATAAAGATAAATCTATTAAATTTCACAATAATACTTTTAATAGAATGTATCATCTTAAAATAACAATATTTAAATGGTTATATTTATTAAATTATGAATGTGACAACTTTAGCATCATTTAAAATAAAACAATATAAGTGTCATAATCACTTTTATAAGACTCAAAACGGTTATATATTAGGTCATTGGATGATTATGGTGTAGATATACACTACCAATAAGTTTTGGTCTGGTTTTTGGGTCTTTTAATGGGTATTAGTATTTCAATAAAAACTATATTACTGATTTTTCACTTAATAAATAATTTCTGCAACATTAATGTATCACCCTTAATGACAATTATTTAATCCCTAAAAATTAAAAATAAATTATCATAATGTATATAAGTTTATTAGATTTCTGGTTACTATTCATGTTCAATGTTTTATTATGTTTATCAATAAATTTAAATTATTATACTTATAATATTTAAGAGAGTGACATGTTGTCACTTTCTTTGGTTTTAATCATAATTAAATTATTTTCATGGTCAAAAGTCCATAAATTGAATCTAATCCGACACTTAGGTAATATGAGTCTACGTTTATCCACACAATAGAATTTTGGCATGTGTTAGGATAATTTTATAATATTATATTTACCCTTAATTACCCAATTTACCTTTAACTATGGCAAATAAAATTTACCGTAGTTACTATTCATAATTCCCAAAAATAAAATGTTTCCTATTAACATAATTTGGACCCACTAATTCCAAATATGGAATCCATTTTTTCAAATTCAATACACAGAAGTTTCAGAAATAAAATTAAAATTAATCCCGTTGTCGAATGCAAACGGGTTTTTGTTTAAAACATTGCAAATGATTGAATTGATTTAACCTACGAATTCAATGTAAAATCAATGATAATGACATACATTATATTAAATGGTAAAAATATATTCTATTTATACTTTAAAACCATTAAATATTATAATTTAACCACATAAGTTATTACGATGAAAAAATTTGTTTTTAATTAAAATATAGAGTGTTTTTACTATTCATTAAAATATGAAAGTTATCAGAATAATATGAAAAATTTATCCAAGGTAAAATATTATATCATGATTCCAAAGAATAATTTTATTTTGTAAAATTGTACTTATAAACATGTCAAAATCTAGATTTAAAGTGGGTGCGCCCTCAAAAGGCGACAAAACTGCATTTTTAAAAAAATACTTACTTTACCCGAAAAAATTATTTTGTTCTTATACCATGTTATAGAAAATGTGTAAGATGAATAATAATTTTATAAAATTAAATATTTAGTCAATAATATTCATAAAGGCTAGTTCATAATAATATTATAATAATATATCGTTGTTTAGTAAAACCCGGTATTGCGTACAACACACGCTATCGAGGAAGGTCGTGATTGCGTGTAATGCAAGCCAAGTTAGGGTTGTGTGTATTGCATGACTCATTTGTTGTTGCATATAACAAAATACATTGAATATATATATATACTCAATGTTTCGTAGAATAACTACTATCAAACAAAAATGTAATTGTGTATAACACGAACCATAAATAGTGTTGCGTATACTGTAAGCTAATACGGTGTTGCGTATAACAAAATATAATCTTGTTGTAGCTTAAAACACAATAAATAAATGAAATTAAAAGAATATTTTTCATAAAATATTGGGGTGTTACATTCTACCCCCCTTAAAATGAATTTCTCCCTCAAAATTCGTCGGGGTTATAAGTCGATTACTATTTATAGAAACCCTCATCGTAAAAAGGAATAATAAAACTTAATTTTAAAAACTAAAGTATGAAATGCAAAGATTACCCAAAGTAACTCATCATTGGGTTTCCATATAGGAGAACATAGGTGAAAGTATGGATATGGAAGAAAAATATAATCATCATGTTCTGATGGAGAGTGGTAGATGACATGCCTATGAAAAGACAAACAATCAAAAAGCCATAAATTTTTGATTATCTAAGGTACCATCTGATTCATCGGATATAAGATAACTAGGAAAACATTTTTGGTTTTCAATATCATTTCCCTAAATTGATGAATTAAATGAAATACTTACATGAATTTGGTACAATCTCACTGTTGTTCATGAATTGAACAATTTCCACTTCATCTATTAAAGAAATAAGTTGAATTTGTTATTCGTGAAGTGTTAGCAGATCATGTGATAGAGTGATGGGTCATTACATATGTCGTAATAAAAAGGTTAGAAAATGTTATCAAATATACATAAGTCCATCTATGGAGAGGTTAATCATATACGATTCCAAAAATGAACTTATACTTCATATATCATACCGCTTAAAAAAATAAAACTAGTTTCTACTGACCAGGGACTTCCTGTAGGCTAGTGGTAGGCGATAAAGGCCAGTCGCACTTCGGTTGTGGGTTCGATTCCCATAGCCTTGTCTGATGCGATGTGATGTCTCCCATCCTACAGTTTTTCCTTTTTATAAAACTACATTACTTTAACATCCCATCAATAATATCGAAAAAAGTTTTATCCTTAAACAATAATAAATTATGTCCAACATAATCCATTCCAATATTTAAACTTATCTAAAATACTTCGGTCCAAGCTCATAGTATAATGAAAACAATTACTAGAAATGTTATCTTCCAAAAATTTGAATACAAGCATTTATCCCACATATCTTGTTGGTTGTTTTCAAAAAACAAGAATACCTTAGTCATATATTCTCTTGAAACATAAATTACCATAGAACCATAGTGAAAACATGAATACTGTCAAAAGGCAACTCTTTCCATATACCAAAATCCAAAAAACACTATATATTCAACCCATAATATCACTTAGTCCTTATATCAGTCATGAGCTCATGAATACAATTAAACATCTCATTATCTTCTTATCCCATCATTATGTGCATATCATCTACTTTCCAAAAATATCTGAATAACCTTTCATGGTTACCGGTACCATTCCACATAAAATATCAAATACTTTAGGAAAAACAATAGTGTAACAATCCATAGATGATTCTTTATTCCATAGTACCATACATTATTATTTATAAACATACAATCATTCCACTAACTTCTTAAACCACTGACTGAGCTTCATCATTTCATTCATCTCATATTTCATTTGTAGTCTCTTCATCATCATCCACATAAATACTACTCATATGACCATGCTTATTCTCTTCATGAGATTTTCCGTTAGGGTATTGGTTTGCATAATTCCTATACAATCCACATTTAAAACATCTAATCATTGTTGATGTCGTACCAATACCATTATCCTCGTCCCTGGTGTTAACTGAACATTTTCCTTTACACATACTGGATTTGTGTCCTTCTTTTCCACACCAAAGCATCTTCCAGTTCCTTTGAAACAATCTCCCTGATGCCTCATCCCACATTATTTACATGACGGAAATTGAACATTATTTCCTCTATGATCATCATGAAACTCCATCTTTCTCTTATTATCTGAGTCAGGAAACTTAACAAAGTTGAGATTATTGATCATATTATGAGATTACTGTTTAGGCATAAAAATGATGTTTGGACTTCCAAATCCCATTTCATTTGGTAGCTCAAGAAGAATATCATTCCATTTTTCGTCATATCCTCCATTATCGTGAATCTTCATATTTCCAGCCATTTTCTAAAACCGAAAAAGAATTGTGTGAGAGGAAAAAATCATGCTTGGGAAAACAACATATTAAAGGTAGAGTACCCTCAATATCTAACATCATAGGTTAAATTCTACGATCGTTACCATAGTTCTAGGACTATATACTATACGTATACTTATTCCTAGGGACATCTCTAGACATAACTTAGAAATAACTCTAGGGATCTCACTAACGTTTTCACATACTAGTTTCCAAGGGTTGTCTAATCCTTTACTCTGATACCAACTATAGAGGCTCCAAGATTGATGTACATAGACATTACATTACTTTTGCGGAATACATAATACATAACAAAAACCAAAACTCAAGGACCGTACTAGTTTAGAGTCTTTGGAAACTTGGAACGCAATATTCTAATCGTGGTGAAAGCTCTTCAACAATTCCCATAAATATCTTCCCCTTTTGGTTTTCATACCTAAAACCTTTCTTTAAATCCTGGGGAAAAGAAAACATATGAAGGGTGAGCTCAAATGTTCAGTAAGGTAAATCATGGATAAAATTAAACATACCATATACATTTGATATTAAAATCATGAACATAATGTTTAAACATCAAAATCATGAGCAAAGACATAAAACATAGAAGTACATAAGGCATAGATCAAAATGGAACAAAAATTATGATAGAATAGAATGGGAATAAAACACGTAATTGTGGAATCCATTAAGCACATGTAATGATTTCCATAGTAGCCAAGGCATTGCTTCCAAGACCATCTTACTGGACAAAGTCCCTTTCTGAATCGAGTTCACTCCTCGTTCCAGTCCTGTAATACTGAACTGGATTAACTTATTGTTCCATCCATGTATATCTCATGAGATATAAATCTTTACCCAATGCATTGGAGGGAGATATAGGTACCACCCATATCATAATGAAATTATTTTTACTTGTGCCACAATATAAACATACATAATTCATAATAACCCAATAAATAAAATGAGTTCCATAAACATCATCCCATCATTACATAATCCATATAAAAGAAATGGATATAATTTCATAATAAGGAGAGTGAAATTGTGGAAATAATAGAGACATTATACTTGAAACATTCACATATGAAATAATTTAATCTTAGATGAAAAATGGTTTTGACAAAACACTTGAAATGAATTTTTGAGGAAAATATCCTTTCTTCTTCAAAATCATTTTTTTTCACAAAAAGTCATGAAATTTTAAAAGAAAAGGATTTTGATAAAAATAGTCACGAAATATTTTGGATGAAGCTTCATGAAAATAATTCTTTATAAAACCATAAAAATCCTTTCATGCCGTAAACGTTAAAAAAACATTCTCCTCGTACTTTTGTCAGAAAAGTCAAAAAGTACTCTGTAACGTAAACAAAAGAAAGATTCCTTACATTCCATGTAGTAAAAGTAAAAATGGGTAAAAAGGACATTAAACATACATGAATAAATTTTTATAAAACATGGACATGGATGATATCAATACCCCAGTAAATACTTACGAATAAGAAATCTCGGATAAAAATGAGAATTGAAAATTTATCCCTTACCTTAGGTCTGATATGCTTTGTACATATCCAAACATACTGTATAATGATTTAAATAATGTCATTTTTTATTACAGAATCATATTAATTGTTATTATATAATATATGGTTCACTTATGACTTTATATTACCCATTCCTCTGTAAATTCATGTTAAAGTAGTGTTTTGGGTAAAATCGTTTCATTTGTCGTTCATGTTTTAACATGTAATTATTCATATGATTACTTAGATCATGATGACTTACATCAAGAATTTAATACATGATTTATATATAATTTATATACAGAATATATATATAATGGATCGATAAATGGAAGGAAATACACCGTTCATGGAGACGGTAGGCCGTACGTACGCATGAACGCTGTTTTCGTTTCCTTATTGAATTGAATGGAATTAATTGGATGACAGACATATATATATATAATTCAATCCATTATAATTATTATGTCATGTATTTCATGATTACTTATTATATATACTTTATAATCATTTATGAATGGTTAATCATTCAGAATTAATCTCATTGCGTCGTGGAGACGGTATTCCGTACGTACGCACGAGCGATCATATCGTTCCCATGATAATGGAATTTTATTGAAGTGTATGTCTACTATTACTGAATAAATATCACTTTAAAATAATCATATATAGTTATTATTTACACCATTATACCCATCCAAGTAAGGTGGTGTTGGAAAATAGATTACACCACGGCGTGGAGACGGTATTCCGTACGTACGCACACGCAGTGATTTCATTTTCCGTAGGATGGATAGATGGTGAAATAGGGTTGTTTCATACTTATAATAACATATCATTATATGAGTGATACTGATGTTATTACTTCATAGTGAAAAAACTAACAAAGAAGAAGTGGAAGAAGAAATAATGTTGAATTAATCGGTAACAGACATTACCTCTTCATTGAAGCGCCTCTTTGAATCCTACTCTTAAGGAACTAAAATTTGTCATTGAAGAAGACCTAGACCTCAAGGATGTTTCTAGGGAAGTGGAGAAGAGAATTTGGCAGGGGTTGGCTGAGCTTGAAGGCTCAAAGTGGTGTGAGGAAGAGAGGGAGGAGATGCCCTTTTATAAGGGAGGAGAGGGGAACCTTTGGAAATCATAAAAATATTAATTTAAAATAAATCTAACCCCATTTAAAACCCACCAAAAATGACTCATATTAGAATATTAGATTATATAGGGTTTTAATCTCATCAACAAATAATATTTAGTGATGTTAGGAAATTATTTTAAACATTATCAACTTGATTTATCAATTTAATTTTCTTTGTGGTAATAACATTCTAAATATTAAATTATAACAAATAATTACTTATTTGTTGTGAATTGTCCATAATTGGATACTTTATAACATTTTACACCATTTAAATTTAAATTTACAATTTTTATATATTTTTTTGATTTTTAAGCAATTTTATAATATGTTATTTTTATAAAATAATAATAGTGTCAATTTTGACAATATTCATTTATTTGAATTTAAATAAAATATATACAGAAGTTATGTTCAAAATAAAAGCATTAATATATTCATAAAAGGTCATATGTATCTATAAAATTAGTGGGGTACATTAAATATTTCATATAATATTTATTTAATTATTTTTAAAACCATTTATTTGGTTTATCTCTTAATAAAATAATTACTACATCATTTTTGTATAATTATTTAATATACTTATTTTTTTTGCATAAAAATTAAACATAAATAACTATGATGAAGATAAATCTATTAACATTCACAATAATACATTTAATTGAATTTATAATCTTAAAATTACAATATTTAAATTTTTATATTTATTAAATTATGAAGGTGACAACTTTTTCTTCATTTAAAATAAAATAATATAAGTGTTATAATCACTTTTATAAGACTCCAAACGGTTATATACTATGTCATTAGAGGATTATGGTGTATATATACACTACTAATAAGTTTTGTTTCAGGTTTTTGAGTCCTTTAATGGGTATTATTATTTCAATAAAAACTATATTACTGATTTTTCAATTAATAAATAATTTATGCAACATTAATATATCACCATTAATGACAATTATTTAATCCATAAAAATTAAAAATAAATTATCATGATGTAGATAATTTTATTATATTTCTGGAGACTATTAATGTTTAATGTTTTATGTTGTTTATCACTAAATTAAAATTATTATACTTATAATATTTAAGAGAGTGACATGTTGTCACTTTCTTTGGTTTTAATAATAATTAAATTATTTTCGTGGTCAAAAGTCAATAAAATGAATCTAATCCGACCATTAGGTAATATGGGTCTACTTTTATCCATCCAATATAATTTTGGCATGTGTTAGTGTAATTTTATAATATTATATTTATCCTTAATTACCCGATTTATCTTTAACTATGGTAAATAAAATTTATCGTAGTTACTATTCATAATTCCCAAAATTAAAAAGTAGCATATTAACATAATTTGGACCCAATGATTCCAAATATGGAATCTATTTTTTCAAATTAAATACAAATAAGTTGGAGAAATTAAATTAAAATTAATCCCATTGTCGAATGATAACGGGTTTTTGTTTAAAACATTGCAAAAGATTGAATTGATTTAACCTACGAATTCAATTTAAAATCAATGCTAATGACATACATTATATTAAATGGTAAAAATATATTCTATTTATAATTTAAAACCATTAAATATTATAATTTAACCACATAAGTTATTACGATGAAAAAAGTTGTTTTTAATTAAAATATAGCTTGTTTTTACTATTCATTAAAATATTAAAGTTATCAGAATAATATGAAAAATTTATCCATGGTAATATTTTATATCCTGATTCCAAAGAATAATTTTATTTTGTAAAATTTAACTTATAAAATAGTAAAAAACTAGATTTAAAGTGGCTGCGACATCAAAAGGAGGCAAAATTTCATTTATTGAAAAATATTTATTTTACCCGAAATAATTTATTTTGTTGTTATACCATGTTCTATAAAATTTGTAAGATGAATAATAATGTTATAAAATTCAAAATTTAGTTAATATTAATCATAAAGGCTAGTTCATAATAATAATATAATAATATATCGTTGTTTAGTAAAACCCGGTATTGCGTACAACACACGCTATCGAGGAAGGTCACGATTGTGTGTAATGCAAGCCATGTTAGGGTTGCATGTAGTGCACGAATCCTTTGTTTTTTTGTATAACAAAATAAATTGAATATATATATATATATATACTCAATGTTTCGTAGAATAACTACTATCAAACAAACATGAAATTGTGTGTAACACGATCCAAGAATAGTGTTGCGTATACTGCAAGCAATACGGTGTTATGTATAGCGCAAGATAATCTTATTGTAGCTTACATCACAAGAAATCAAAGAAATTAAAATAATATTTTTCATAAAATCTCAGGGTGTTACAATAATATTTTTCCTTTGATTTATGAAAAATAATGATAAATTATTTTTTATGTGTATGAATTATTCTCTGGTCTAACCCATGAATGATGCAACCTGAATGACACATAGTTCATATAAATATTTAAAAATGATATTTTTTTAAACAAAGACGCATTATTGAAACCAAGTAAACACATTTATGATGTTTTGATACAATAGGAAAATAATTTACAAGTAATTTGGGAATTGTTGGAATATATTGCACCTCAATCTAATGCATAGTGTTCCCATTATTAATCCATGTGCTTTTTTGGTTAAAAAAATTGACATTATTTTTAATAAAAAATAAATGAAAAAAGAAAAACTAAGAAATTTTTTTAAAATTTTATTGGGAATTTAAAAAAAATAGACTATTCATTTATGATGTCTAAGAATTATCGGCACCCCATTCCCACTCATGGTGTGACGGGTGAGATTCTAAGTGTGCCTTTTTATTCAAAATAGACATTTTTTTGAAAAAAACAACTAACATACTCTATAATGGAGTCATTTTTCTTGTTTATTTATTGGAAATTTTATTTCATTTTATTTATTTATTTTTATCATATTTTTATAATTTATTATTCCATTTATAGTCCCATTTCTAGTGATGTAGTGTGTTGATATAGTACAATGGATGCCCTGTTTCGAGTTCTATAGTGTGTTGTACCATGACACTGTAGTATTCCCCTTTATCAGGACAACTGAATACAATGATTGAGTATGTATTATATCAGTACACATAAATGTGATGATAATTGTGGGATTAATTAGTGCTTTTTCCCTGAAAAATAACCCATTTATATGTGATTTTCTATCATAGATAAAATCCTTGTCATTTTAACCGCGTGGTAGTAGTCTATGATTTGTAAGCATTAATAAAGACCCATTATAGTGTTGTTAAAGGCCTCTTTTGTAGAAATGTATATCAATTTGTTTTATATGTTTTTCATTTTTATTGACGTTGATATTGCAGGTTGAGCGATATGGACTATCCCCCAAGGGGGATATTTCAAATGTTGGGTCAACATTCACATATGACATCCCTTTAAGGGAGATGTTACAAATAGGTTTTTCGAATATCCCATAGAGTGGGGGTGTACAGGTGGCTCACTGACATTCCTTCTATCATGGAGCTGAAACAGATCAATCTAGTCTCCATTGAGCAGATGTCTACATTATGCTTTTGTGATATATAAATCTTATATGAACTCTATTTATAATTATGGAATATACCATTATATATTATTAACTTATGTTATATACCATTGTTGGCATATTATAGGTTTTTATACCCACACCATCCTTATATGTATTGGGTCGGGTGCAGATCTCATGACCAGGGATCTAATGAAGGACATGGGCCCTACGATGGGAAGTTGGGATAGATTATTTGGGAAAAACTGAAATTTCAATATGGATATCAGACATGGATATCTTGTTATATTGTTTGTAGTTACATTTATCTCGTATATTGATCAACCCTAAGTGGGGATCCTTTTCTTTCTTTTAGGCCATGTGTTTTATTTTCAATATTTTTAAACAATGGTTTAATAAATTATATTTATGCCATAAAATTAAATATTTTTTATTCATTATTTGATAATTCTATTATTATTTGTTCCATTTTATACTATGATGTTTCTTTAAACTATGGTCATAGTCTCCCCATGATGTCCTACTTATTCATCACTGCTAATTGGTAACATCTTGAATATGGGGTGGGGTTCATGAGTTTGTGTAATATTTTGGCCCGGAATAAGTGATTTTAGTGAAGGTGATATATGATAGAAGTCTAATAACATCCATGATACATGATGAATAATTCATCTCTTTTAGAAAATCATGAGCATTATTCCAAATTATTTAATACATGATTCATTTTCATATTCCTTTGAATCATTTCCATGAGTTCTTACTCCCACAATATTAACATTAATGAAATTATATCTTCTGTAAATTATTATCAACATCACCAAGAATTACATGGAACTACATAATTCCATTATTTAATGTGTTTCATTTTTCTATAGGACTCATGTTTATAATCACCACTCAATATAGTTGGGTTTTAAATAACCATAATATTTTCAGTACCAACTTCAATCCCATTAGGTTTCTCTTTAGGACCATCACCGTAATTTCATTCAAAAACAATTCAATATTAGTATCCCATTTTTCAAACCATTACATGAATAATGTAGTTAATTATCATAATTGTTAATTTGATAACATTTTATTGATGAAAAATAATAACATGTGAGGAATATACCCAAAATTACACATGTAACCTAACTAAAAAATTTAATGCTCTTAATATATGTTATTCAACATAAATGACTTATAAATTTCTCTAATCATACCATAATTATGTTCTCAAATAATAATACAGTTTTAATGAATACAATTTATGGACTATATAATATCCCTCAAGGGTGACTAGAATAATATTTAGTATTATGCCTAATCATTGTGCACCGAGTTATGATCGAGTTAATACTAAACTATCATTATCATAAGTGATTTCTACTGAATGATTTTGTGCCATATCAAATTAAAAACATTCCTATATCTATATAAGAATATATTTTCTATGGAAAACACATAATAAAAAAATTACCAAAATTATAGGATATAATCCTTCACATAGACTCATCCTTTGTGATTTCACTATTTTTTTTTTCAAAATGACTCCCAAAATAACTACACTAATCTGTAAAATTTACTAATCCTATCACTGATATAAGATAAGGCACCCCTGACCTATACCTATAGTTATAGTTCTAAAAACTCTAAATTTAAGCATTTTATTTGATTAAAAATCATATGAAAAAATAATTAATTTACAACATTTACCTAAGATAAAAACAATAACCTATCAATAATCACTAAATTATAAAAAACAGAAGTTTAAGTGTCTTTGGGGACTAATTACATAATCTTATTGTTTTATAAAACTTATGAACATATTCTGATAATTGTGTTACCCTAGATTTCCTCCTAGAGTTATGGTAAGTTATACTAATCGTTAAAAACTAAGGAATAGAGAGATAAGGATGGGTTATTCCAAAATCTCATTAAGGTGAAAACTAATCAACATTTCATCAAGTGTTAAATCATAACTCTATTTGATAATAAGAGAACTGAATAAATACAATACTAAAAAGAACGTAGACCAATTAGTGTTTTCTAGATGACCTGATAGAGGTAAATGTAATATCTAATGATAAAACATATAAAGTGGAAAAATTATGTACAATCCCAAGACATTAAACATTTTAAATGTTATATAATAATAGGCATATAATATATAAATATGGCACTTTCAAAAGCATTGGTAACCATACCATTGTAAAAATATCTTACCACATTGGGTCCATTCTCAATCTTATAGACTAGGATAATATGAATAATGTTGATGTTTAATATTATAAATCTAGATAACATATATGAAGGTCACTATTAATCATTTAATCCGTTCTAACCCACATCAATTTTAACACCAATATTGTGAACCTTACTGTCCCATATCTATTTTACACTCAAAATAATTTTATCATGAGGTATAAAACTTCAAAAAATGATGTTTAGATTGATATATGTCCTAACTAATCAATGATACAATCATATGTGTGCCACAAAAAAAATAATCATCTATTAAGTCATAATGGACCCACGGAATTGAAAATGGTTTTTGATGTATTTTCTGTTTGTACCACAAAAATCTACCTCAAGAATGAGAATTTTTGATACAAGAAACTTAATCTCCACAAATGGTATTTTACATGAAAATTTAAACAATTATTCATAAATTAAACTTTAAATTTAATTAAATCCTTTAGATATAAAGAATAAACATAAATGAAATCAAAAAATAAATTTTATGAAGTTATTATATCATTAGCGTAGATGTAGTTAAAATTACTTTAAAAAATTAATTTCGAAATAGTGAACTGAATTTCATTAACATAAATAAAATTTAAAAATAAAATTCAACCTGATAGACTTTAATAGATATAATATATTTCTAAATATAACATCTTATTTGAAGATAAAACATTTCATTTTGAAATAATGAATACCTTTTTAAATATTTTAAAATAATATTTTGGTAATGTACTTCGTGAATATAGAAACTAAAAATTTATTTTGTTAAAAAAAGAACATATTGATGAATTTCCGAATTAGTAAATTTAATATTTGGATTTCATGATAATATATGAAACCATTTTTGGAATAATAATCACAGTAAATATGTAAAAACATTCTTTAACGTTGATGATATTTTTACCAAAAAAATGCACATTTATGGGAAGTATAAAAATATTGAAAGAATAATTGTTTTATAAACATCATTTAACAATATATATATTTTTATATATATTATTCATAATTAAATAATATCATTTTTCTATAATTTAATATTGATGCTGGATAAATTTCATTTTAAATCTATGATTCATAAATTGTGTTAACAAAATCCATTACAGATAACATAATTCTAAAATAAATAGACATTTAAAAACAGGGTTATATGGAATAATATATCATCTATTGATAAAATATAAAAACCCACATAAAAAATTAAATAACATTATATTCCTAATGTATATAAAATATGTTCAAGAAGAACTAACATAACATAATGATCATGAATTGGGTTTCTAAAAACCCTTATAACATAATAATCATTTAAAATGAAAATAAATGGGAGTTAGAACATGGTATGAATTTATAAATACAATATATTCCATTTAAAATAATGATAAAATGAATCCATCACAAATACATAATACTAAAAAGGAAACCATTGGTGATAATGTTCCATATGTCAATTAAGATAGATATAGATGCAAAATCACTTATATCAGTTCTGGATTAATTCTGTTTGTAATAATAATGTACATAATAATTAAATTATTTTTATTAAACCTTTTATTATAAATAATTGTCATATATAATTCATATTTTATGTTCTATTAATTATCATATGAAATTTTCTTATTATATAGTTTTCACTTTTGAAAGATACCTTAGGTTGTTCTGTAAATTTATTTCAATCATCATCAATATATTGTAAAACGGAAAATGTAATTTAAACCAGATAGTTAATCTCAATAATTTTTCATGACCATGTATTTGAATAATAAATAATCAAAAATTTATATTCATCCATATCTTTTACCATATGATTTCAAACAATCAAAGGTGGATTGAGATGTTCATTTAAGGAAGTTATGTTTAATAATAACATTTACTATTGGTATCACTTATATAATGTAAAATATTATATTTCCAAAATATTAAATTTTTCATAAATATAACAATTATATAATAAATAAATTTATATAGAAATTAATGATTAATAGAAATGTAAAAATAAAAATTGAAATTAATTGATGTAGTTGTCTGCATGTACGAATAATAGAGTTTTTAAATTTTGAACGGTTTTAGACGAAATGAGAAACATGACAACCCATTAGTATAGTAACTCTTATGAAATATTATTTTATCATAACTTAATTAATATGTAATATTTTATAGGGTATAGGATGATTTGAATGATAATCCTAAGGAGTGTAAATACTCACATTGAGAATCATTGATTTTACTTGGAAGTCTACATGCTAATAGGTGACATAGCCTTGAAAATTAATATTAAAAGAAATAAATGTGAGAATTTATTATATTTGGAGAAAAAATTTCATAATTTTATTGTTTATATATAATTAATAGATATATCATTATATGGTGAAGGAGATATCCGTTTATATGTAAAAAATGGTTAATTTCGAATATACCCATTACATTTCAATAATTAAATTTTATTATTAATATATTATATGATCAAAATGTTTAAAATAAGGGATTTTTACTAAATAAGTCGCATTAATATGTTATGTTTCATTTTCAAACATGTTTTAAACATTTTAATGGATTATATTATTAGATATTATTTTATCTTACCATTTTTTTCCTCACCTTAGTAACTAGTTTTTACAGACCAAATTTATATATTAACAAAAATATAAAGTAACACCTATTTAATAATTTGTATTTTTCAACCCTCAATTTAATATCTATATAATTTAATTAAATGGCTATATAATAGAATATTAAATATTAAATTATATTAATTAATTTATAGGAAAACAATTTAGAAGAAGAAGATGAATTTACCATTAAGTTTTCATAATGTTATATAAAATTAATTAGATATTAAATATGTAATTAAATATGTATTTACATGTATAAAAAATATATAAAATCATTATCTAAAATAAGCCAATTTAATTTATTAGATATAAAGTTCACTACATTAATAAAACAATTCTTCAAAAAAACTATTTTCACAACTATCAAAGCCATTAACTTTTGTCTTAGTAATATTACTTTTATTAAATGAAATTATGTAGTCCTTATCAAATAAATGATAATTTTGATATGATATATGAATTTTATAATAGAATTAGTTTCCAGAAGAGATGAAACCTATTTTTTAATAAAATTGAATAAAAATGATTTTTGAGTAAAATGTCACATTAATTCAAAAATACTATACATTAGTTTAATAAAATAAATATAATTATTTACATTGGTTTCTAATAACATGAAAATATACATTCTTAATAGAAAATAAGGATTCAAATACTTATAATCCATCTTTTTATTTTAATATTTTCATTAAAGTATTGACATTTGAAAAATCAGTATTTTTTCCCTATTCACAAAAAAATCAGTTATTTAAGAAAAATATATACAATTTACAATAATTAAATATTCACACGTTGTATTAAATTATGAAATTCTCTTTATATTATTTAAAATATTAAAATATATAAATTTATATTTTAAATAAAAATATAATTTATAATGAAAATATTCTTTTTAGAAAATTTCTCTACTAAAACTATAATTGTTCTTAAACATATTTTATATAAATATATAATGGATTATAATTGTTTTTACATTATAAATGTTATTTATTCAAAAAATTTCTACAAAACTATGAATAAAATATCTTTTAGATTATTTTCATTTAGTCTTGTCAGTGGAGGAAACTATTGATCTAAATATTAATTTTGAATTTTTTTCAAAATATCTAGGTGTAACCTATATATAAAATAAATAAAATTTCTTTTCAAAATATTAATTAATAATTATATATAAAAATATATAAGGGTATCTAAAATTTATATAATAATAAATATACAATTTATTGAGTGATATTAACCATATAGACTTTAGAAAATTTTTTCCCTCAAAATAGTCAACTGTATAACTTTAAATTTTTTTAAAAAATTTTCAGACAAGACTCTATAGTTATTTGGAGTCATTTTCCATATTATATTCTATTTCATAAATATGATTTTAGAATCATCCTATTATCAATATAATACATTTGGTTGGAATAAAATGTCGTTTCATTTTTTCCAATAAATTTTCATCTAATTAAAGGGAACAAAAACAATTTTGAATTAAAATAATAATCAAATTGAAGAAGTATAATAAGGCCTTAAAAATATATTATCTAGTAAAAACCAATATGGGATATAAAAACAAATATTTTTTCTTCAATAATCATACACTGGGTTGTTGATTTAGTTACATTAGAAAGCTTTCCAAAAATAGAAAACCATAATTCTATAATCCATCCACAAATATATAGTGGAATATAAGTTTTCATTAACTATAATGAATCACTTAAATATTTTATATTGGATAGAATTTACCTTATTTACTTTTATTAGGTTGTATTTGAATCATATAATTGATGCCAGACCTTGTATTGGGGCATAAAGTTTTATATTGTACAAATTCATTATACTGGATGCATTAATGTGTTGATGGTATAAATAGTGGGAGAGTAATAATTACATTTTATTACATAATCTATTCATATATATGAGACAATCAACATGTATATTTCCAATAATTCCACACATGAATTATTTTATTATTCCAACTAAATATTCCCATCACCGATTCTTCTCAAATATTTTTCTTCAATGAAATTTAATTTTCAATTTTTTATCATCCCAAACACCAAAAAATTCAAGTAAATCTATCGCTATATTATTTTTTTGTACTGGTGTTTTAAAAGGATAGTGTAAAAAATCATAACTCAAGATATTTGTGTGATACTAAACATTATATTTGGAACACTAGCTTCAATCCCATTTGGATTCTTTTCAGGAATGTCTCTACAATTTTCATCATATCCATTGTTATCTCGTTTCTCTAACCAATTCAGGAATATATAAATTAATTATAATAATACTTAATTTGTTATACTATTTAGAAACTAAAAATACTAACTTATAATGAATAAATCATTAATAAAATATTTACCTAAACTCATAATCATATACGTTCGAAAATCAATTATTCATTGGCCATCGTTTATTATTTTCTCCAATATTACTATAAGTATCGTAGAAAATACTAGAAAATGATTCAAAAAGATAACGTGATAAATAAAATCATATCAATAGGAGTGTCTATACAAGTGTATATTCTATGGACCACTCAATATCCACCATATAATGATGAATTTAATATTTAACCAGTCTTTTAGATGATTAACCCTATGTGCATCTATGCCACAACCGTATACACATTCTTATATCTTGATAGGGATGGAATTAATGATAAAACCTCATAACACAAAATTACAAAAATTACAAGATTCGATTACAAACTTATACTCATGATAAATGATTTCTCAATGGTTTTATCACCATAATTCCCAATATAAGTCCATGAATCCTTAAAAATAACTAAATTGTTCTTTAAAAGTTACAAGATTCCCTAAACATGAACTCCATGTTTTAGTTGTAAAAAACTATTTTTTAATCAATTTATTTTATAAAATGTTTGATGAAACTATAATTATTTTATAAAGTTTACAAAATAAGAAAGATACTCAATATAAATAATCAATAATTCCCAGAAATGGAAGGTTAAATGTCTTTGAGATCTAGATACATAAATAAATTATTTTATGATAGTGGTGAAAAATTTAATTTTTTTTTATAAAAATACTCTATTATATATTTCTCATAAGTAATACTCCTCTTCATATCCTAGGTAATTGAAATAAAAGATAGGGGTGATGTAAAATTATTATCAATGGAAACACATACCAACATTTTTTCAATGGCCAGTTCATAATCATAAGAGAAGAAAATAAAGGGGTATATATACCTAATTAAAAATAACATTGATGAATAATATTTTTCTATAATTTATAATAGAAGGTCATGCAATTTCA
The DNA here is from genome assembly GCA_963277665.1 of Viscum album. NCBI lineage: Eukaryota > Viridiplantae > Streptophyta > Magnoliopsida > Santalales > Viscaceae > Viscum > Viscum album. The sequence continues at coordinate 1,938,163,444 of OY728137.1, forward strand.
AATGATCAAACAAGAACTAAAAAAATTTGTTTAGCCTAGATACATTATATACGAGGTGTGAAGCATAATCATAGTCATATCACAAAGATTTATGGAATAAAAATAATTAGAGGAACCATAAATTATCTTACTTAAAAAAACAAATAAGGCCCATTTTCAATATTATAATCCTAGTAAACTTGATCATTATGACACTAATTTTTTGAAATTATCTATCATGCATCATGTTTACTCACAATCAGAAGAACCCGAAAGACTGACATTAATTTTATACTAAATATTTAGATCCAATCTAATCTACTATTTTATACTCAAAATCATTATATTATGAGATATTAATCCTTACACAATGTATTGGAGGGTGATATAAGATTTCACTCTTTAATATTTCATATATATATGGGGATCTAAAAAACAATCATTCATAACATTATAAGTATCCCTTGGAAATAAAAATGGATTTCAAAACATTTTTAGATGGTATCAAACATATTGACCTCGAGAATGTAAATTATTGATACAAATAATTAAATCACCAAAAAAGATATTATTATATTAAAATTTAGAGTTAGATTCTTGAAAGTGGTTTTTTAGGAAATTAAACCATTTTCATAAAAAGATAATAATTTAATTGAAATCATAAAATAGTTTTTAAAAATTATTTTTTCTCTATTGTAAAAGATAATACTAATCACTCATCGAATAGTTTTTTTAAATTGTAAATTGGAAACATATTAAATAATATACTTTTAAAAACATGGTTCAATATTAGGGTCAAGAAAAGCCATAAAATATTTGTAAATAAAATTTCGGGAGGAAGATTAAACATTTCATTTTGGAATGATGGAAAACCCTTGTATTTTTATTTTTAATTATATTATTGATTTCCTATATCATAAAAATAGTAATCAAAGAATTAATTTTAAAATAAGATAAGGAAACAATAAATTTTTTTTGGGAAATAAGATATTCATATTTCAAAATAATAAAGGAAACCGTTTTTGGGATTATTGAACATGGAAAAGGAGGGACAATACCATTAATGGAGAGGATTTTTTTTAAATTTCTTTTCATGTAACACCCCGAGCTACCACGATACGCTTCTCTTTCAATAATGAAATAGCTTGCATTGTATGCAAGTTCGAGATTCTAACACACCACGACCAATCAAAATGGACATTATGAATAGTAATACCCACTTTTTCAAATTATATATATTTTATATTTCAAAACGGACTTCATTTTTGGATTCGTAATATCGAAATTATCTTATGTTGAATTTTTGGTATTTTTCTGAGAACTTCCAATTTTTTTTGAATAGTGAAAAATACTTAAAAACAACTTATTAATCAAAAACATTTATAGTGATAAATTATTCTATTGAGTGGTTTTAAAGTGTAATTAGAATATATTTTTCCCATTTTATCCAATTGTGGTCATTAGAATTAATTTCAGTTTGTAATTGGACATAAACAATTGTCAATCTTTTGATATATATTCTTTCTTAAAAACACGCTATTTGTTGTGAGAGCGGGAATTAATTATAAAATTAATTAATGCAACTTATATTTTTGGAACTTCATAAAATAGACATCATTTTATAATTTGAAATATCAATAATATCTTAGCTCGAAATTTTGGCATTGTTCTGAAAAACATCAATTTTTGATGAATACTGAAACCACTAAGTGGTAGTTAAAAAAACTGATTTTTCATTTAAATGAAACATTACCACTTCTGTGATTTGATTTTCAAAAATCCTACATACATGGTTGTCATTAGTAAGTAAAATGTGGTTCAATGGGATTAAAATAATTTTTGGTGAATAGTAACTTTTAAGTTTAATTAATCGCGATTGAAGGTAATTAGTGAAATTTAATGTAAAAATGAAATTATAAAAATATGAAAATAGCTTTAAAATTGTCCTACCCCTATTTGATGAGTCATGGACGTCCAAGACAACCCATGGGTCAACTTGGTGAGCCCATAGAGCCACTTTGGTAGGAAAATGACATAAATAACTTTTTATTTAAAGTTAAAATAAAAATATCACAAGCATAAGTTTCATTACTAAAACAATTTTTAAATAGTGTTATAAAAGTCATATTTTTGACTATAAATATTAATTAGAAATATAAAAAGATTTAATACATCATTATATTTTTTTATAATTTGTAGTCATTAAATAATATAAATTATTCATGACACCATGATGATGCAGCTAATACCTCATTAATTAACGATTTAAATAAAATGAAACGATAATGTAAAATTTCAGACATAAACTTGTCAAAAACCTATTGTTTGAGCATATTTGGAAACCTTATTACCTTATCTTTGAAATATATAAATGTGGGACCTTTAAAATTCGAAACTCATTATATAATAACGTAACATTTCATGACTTTCCAAGAGTGCCCCTCCTCTCCTCTTATAAAAGGCCCCCACCCCTACCACCATACACACACCTTAAAAGTCTTTTGGCTTAGCCAACCTCTGCCCAAATACTCTCTAAACTTCCCTCTCGTACTCCTAGAAGCCTCACTTTGGTCATAATTCTTCCCAAGGAAGCCTTTGGTTCAAATCAAAAAGAGTTACCCATTTTAAAGGTAGTGTTTTCTCTTGTGTTCTTATGTTTTATTTTGCTTCTACAACCCCCTAAAATCATTTTATTAATTTCTTTTCTAACAAAAACAGTATCCCCAATATACTAGGATGTTGTTATAAGAAGTATTCAAGCTACACTTACACAAACCTACATCTAATGGTCAAAGAACATACTGTTTCTGTGGATGGAGAATTTCTACCTCACCAAACGATGATTGTTCAACACTCATATAACACCTCTAATGGTGGCCATTTTGATGAAAATATTTTTATATATGATATATATTATGTTTTTGTTTTCATTATGATTCTTTATTTTTCATTTATGGCATACCATTACGATTTCCATTATGGGTAAACACGATAATTTCATTTTAGGAAGTGCAGACTACCGCCCCTCAAAGTTATTTGAATCATTAATGCCATATGTGGGATGTATAAAGGATGGAGTAAATGGTATTATACATTATATTATACTGTAATTATAGTATAACTTAATCTAATTATAATTTCATTCAATTAGATACAAAATAGATGTGAAAGTAGCGTTCATGCATACGTACGACTTACCGTCTCCATGAACGGTGCATTTCATTTCTTACCTCTAAATGATATGTAATATTATAAATTAATTTATATACTGGATATATATTATATATATCATATCTACATTAGGAATATAATTCTGGATATAATGGATATTTCACTACCTGAATAACTTGTAATTATAAGAAGGTTATTTTTCACTCAAGTACCAAAGATCGACAAAATGACCATTATTAACTTAAATAACTACATAATGTTCATAACATGGTAATAAGTGATATAAAAGGAATAATGAACATGTAAAAGGTTATTAATAAAAAATAAATTAACTCTATTTTATTATTCAGGAGGTTAAAGAACGATCTAGTCAAGTCGGACACGAGGTAAGGGAAATTCTTAACCAAATTTCTATTCTTTGGGTTAATCACCTACTTTCAAATTATTTCATCATATTATTATGTCATATCTTGTATTTGTACTTTCATTATGTGTACATATAGTGAATACACATAATAGATCCATTTTATTTAAAAAAATGATCTTTTTAAGGGATTTCGTCTAAATCCCTTTTCCTTGAGGCTTATTTTGTTTTATACACAAATTTATTTTATAAGGTGTATAAACCCCTTTGAATTTTACGTTTATTCAAAAGGAATATTTTTATACGAATCATTTTAATAAACTAAAAAAGGAATGTTTTTCTTGTCGTATGTATGCGGCGACAACGACTTCTCCGCCGCCGTGACCATTATTTGAGTTTCGGATTCCTCTACAAGCCATAACTTTTTTTAAAATGAAAAATAAATACCAAGTTTTAAATATCTTTTATTTTGGTTTTGAAAATGGTTTTGAAAATGTTTTATTATATCAATGTGTTGTATTGTGATTGAAATGTGGAAATTTTATGTTTCCTTTATGCCTGTTTTATGTGATATGATTATGTTATGGTTTATGATATGGTTAAACCTATTCATATGAGGAATGCATTGGACTTAATAAGTGATGGGTGGAGCCCTCTATAGCTCCTCGATGCATCAGCAGGTCTCATGAGACAAACTAGTGTCTTGGCATGAGGCCTTGACAAAATCTTATTTTTATTCTTGGCACGAGGCCTTGGCTACGTGGTTATGATAGTCTGGCATTATGAATTCCATCATTATGAAAGTGGTTAATGATATTTCATTAACTTATTTGACTATTAGAATATCCATGTGAATAAGTAAATGGCATTATTTCATTTTACTTTTCCATATTATGTTGAATTTCATGTTTAAAAGGCCATTGTTTTAGTTATACATTGCCTTAAATGTTAATGTTTGTTTATGAAATCTTCCGCTATATTGTTATCCTTACTGAGCATCTGATCTCACCCCTTTCAATGTTTTAATTTATCTAGGATGTGAAGAAGTATATTATGAATGACCTGTAGGGATAGTATGAGGAGATATGAAGGCAAGATGTTGTTGTAGTTTTGTTTTACATTATGATGTAATGTAAGACTTATGAATGTATCTAGTGTTTCCAAGGCTACTAAACTAATCAGTTTTTTGAGACATGATCTTTTATGATCATGCCAATGTTACGCAATAATGCACCGACTCTGGGTAACTGGGGTTGGGGCGTTACAGTTCGTATCAGAGGCAGTTTAGTACTAACTGTGGAAGCTGGATTTAGATAAACTCTGATTAGAGCACATAGCATGAAGACAAACATTGAGGATTAGTATAGAAGAACATCCTAGAATTTTTGTATTATAGAGATTTTTTGAGTTTTTGGAGCAATACATCCCTGTCTGGATACAATCAGGTAGAGGCGTCTCTGGAACAAATGTACCTTGGGGTAAAACCCGAAAACACTGCTTTAAGCTAGACTCGAACGGGAACTGGTGCAGAACAACGGGCCTTGCTGCACTTTTGGTTACGACACTCCTTGGGGATATGCTTAGGATAATTATCATTTTCTTTACAAAACACTATAAAGGGTTATGAGTATATAATTCCTCAAAGAATTTTTTTTATGATTATTGATTATATCCATAAATAGTTCAATTTGTGTTAAGTGTTTTATAAGTATGGAATTATGTATTTTAATTCATAAACTAATCCAGTTTATGCCATTGTTTAGAAATGGCGCCTAGTGGGTGGACTGGAAACCTTATCAATGCACGCACTCCGTGTAGGTATTGCCCTCCTGCTCAAGATAATTATTGTGGAGCTAGAGATACAACTGGTGCTGATCAACTTATTACCATACTGGGACAACTCACTCAGGTTATGAATAGTAACCTTACTCATATGGAGCACCCTGATCCGCAACGTGTAGGATCAATGTTAAACCGCTTCATAAGGCAAAAACTGCCAACATTTAATGGGGGTACAAATCCATTAGTAGCTGAGCAATGGATTAACTCCATAGAAATAATATTAAATTCCTTGGGGAGTAGTGAAAGGGAAAAGGTTATCATGGAAGTTTACCGCATCACTGGAGATGCTGATCAATCGTGGTCATTGATTCAAAATAAAAAGGAAGACGAAGAAGTATCAAGTATGGAATGGAGAGAGTTCAATGAACTTTTCTTAGAAAAATACTTTTCACATGACCATCGAGCAGATATGGAAAGACAATTTCTAAGTCTATGGCAGAAGGAGGATGAGAATGTCGCAAAGTATGAGGCTAACATTACAAGGTTAGCGAGGCATGCTGCAGATTATATACGTAACCCAATATGTAAGATTGATCGTTTCTTTTATGGGTTAAAACCATTTCTCCGTCGAGCATTAGTATCACAATATTTCTCAACATATGAAGATATAGTGTCATGTGCTATCAAGACAGAAAATGAATTCTCTATGTCTTATGACAACAAAGTAAAGCAAGAAAGAAGAGAACGGTGGAACAAGAGACAGATAAAGGGAAAAAGGGAAAGAAGGATTTTCCATTATGTGATAATTGTGGGAAGAATAACCCTGGTACTTGCCTAAAGGGAATGGGAGTTTGTTACAAATGTGGAGAAAAAGGTCACCAGGCTCGTGATTATAAGGGAAAGAAAGAGACAATCAATGTTGAATGCTACAATTTTAGGTAAATGGGGAATTATGAAAATGAATGTCTAAAACTTCAGGAAAAATAACTTCAGAAAAGGCCAAGGGATCAAGGAAAATCTTATGATGTTACTACAGTTGAAGTGGAATAATTAATGTATTGGTGCTTTTGGACTCAAGGATTATATTCTGGTTATAAGAATAATGATATATATATAAGGATTGTACTGTAGTACTTGTTGGTTTTATTAAGGTTTTAATATGATTAAGTTAATCATATTTTTAGTATGTGACAATAAGAGAAAATTTACTTTGTTTGGGGAATCTAATGTTACAATTGATTTTGGAATTTAAGGACCTTTTAGAGAAAGTCTGGATGGAGGTATTTTGGAAAACTATAAAGGTTTGAATGGGTAAGTTGAACATTGGAAAGTATCTTTTAAGGTTAAAACATTTCTGAAGATTATTTTTGGAATATTATAATACTATAGTTTTAGGAAAAGGAAAACTTGTAGGACGGGGGATAAACTGTCGCGCCAGAAAAATTTACAGGAATCGAACCCATAACCATAGTGCGACATGACTTTATTACCTACCACTAGCCTACAGGAATTCCCTGGTTATTAAGAAATAGTTTTACTAATCTAAATTGTATGTTTTAATATTTGCAACCTTATAAAATTAGGATAAATATAATATTTTTGAGTTATATTACCTTTTAGAGTGAAAGATGGGTTTGTGGTAAAAATTTATTAAAGAATGAAAGTCTACAGGAAAAGTATGTATATTCCCTTATGTTCTTAGTAAATCTCCTAAATAAATTACTCAACTTTATAAAAGGTAACTTAAAACAAAAACGTTGCCGGTTAACTTTTCCAACTGTGGATTCAATGACCGTTTAGACAATCAAACGTTTGTGATTTTCTTGTGGTTAACTTTCTCCTAATACAGTTTTCTACAGATATCCATCAGAACTTGATGGTTTGTTTTTCTTCCATTTCCATATTTTCATAGAATCCTAGTATGGGCTATATCGGGTGACCTTTTTACTTATCTTTCATTCTTTTAAAGTTATATTTTTATTATCCTTATTTCCGATGTGGGTTTTCCACAATGGTATTTTCTATTTTCAACATTTTATTTTCAAAGAAAATATTCAAATAACGAGGACTCAATTTATTGAAGGAGGGGAGAATGTAACACCCTGATCTTCCACGATACGCTTCTCTTTCAATAATACAATAGCTTGCATTGTATGCAAGTTCGAGATTCTAACACACCACTACCAATAAAAATGGCCATTATGAATAGTAATACTCACTTTTTGAAATTATATATATTTTATATTTCAAAATAGACTTCATTTTTGGATTCAGAATATCGAAATTAGCCTATGTTGAATTTTTGGTATTTTTCTGAGAACTTCAAATTTTTTATGAATAGTAAAAAATACTTAAAAACAACTTTTTTAATCAAAATAATTTATAGTGATAAATTATACTATTTAGTGGTTTTATGGTTAAATTAGAATATATTTTTACCATTTTATCTAATGGTGGTTATTAGAATTAATTTCACTTTGAAATTGGACATAAACAACTGTCAATATTTTGATATATATTGTTTCTTAAAAACAAGCTACTTGTTGTGACAGCGGGAATTAATTATAAAATTAATTAATGAAACTTATATGTTTGGAATTTTGTAAAATAGACATCATTTTTGAATTCGAAATATCAATTATATCTTAGGGTGAAATTTTGGCATTATTCTGGAAAACTTCAATTTTTGTTGAATAGGGAAACCACTAAGTGGTAGTTAAAAAAACTGATTTTTCATTTAAATGAAAAATTACCACTTCTGTGAATTGGTTTTCAAAAATCCAAAATATATGGTTGTAATTAGGAGGTAAAATATGGTTTAATGGGATTAAAATAATTTTTTGTGAATAGTAACTTTTAAGTTTAATTAATCGCGATTAAAGGTAATTAGTGCAATTTAAGGTAAAAATGATATTATAAAAATATGAAAATACCTTTACACTAATCCTACCTCTATTGGATGAGTCATGGCCGACCAATACAATCCATGGGTCAAATTGGGGACCCCATGGAGCCATTTTGGTAGGAAAATGACATAAATTACTTTTTATTTAAAGTTAAAATAAAAATTTCACAAACATAAGTTTGTTTACTAAAACAATTTTTAAATAGGGTTATACAAGTCATATTTTTGACTATAAATATTCATTAGAAATATAAAACTATTTCCTACATCATGATATTTTTTTTATAATTTTTAGACACTAAATAAATTAAATTATTTATGACACCATGATGATGCAGTGATTACCTCATTAATTAACGATTTAATAAAATGAAAAGATAATGTAAAAAATCAGACATAAACTTGTCAAAAACCTATTGGATGAGCATATTTCGAACCCTTATTACCTTATCATAGATATATATAAGTGCGGGGCCTTTAAAATCCGAAACTCATTAAATAATAAAGTAACATTTCATGAATTTCCAATAGTGCCCCTCCTCTCCTCTTATAAAAGGCCCCTACCACTACCACCTTACTCACACCTTCAAAGCCTTTTGGCTCGGCCAAACTCTATGAAAATACTCTCTAATGTTCCCTATCTTACTCATATAAGCCTCACTTTGGGCAGAATGCTTCCCAAGGAAGCCTTTGGCTCAAATCAAAAAGAGTTACCCGTTTTAAAGGTTTTGTTTTCTCTTATGTTCTTATGTTTTATTTTGCTTCTCCAACCCCCTAAAATATTTTTATTCATTTATTTTGTGACAACACCGATATACCCAATATACTATGATGTTTTTATAAGAAGGATTCGAGCTACACTTACACACACCTACATCTAATGGTTAAATAACATATTGTTTCTGTGGATGGAGAATTTCTGCCTCACGAAACGATGATTGTTCAACACTCATATAACACCTCTCATGGTGGCCATTATGATGAAAATATTTTTATATATGATATATATTATGTTTTTTTTTTCTTTTGATTCTGTACATTTCATTTATGGCATACCTTTACGATTTTCTTTATGGGTAAACGCGATAATTTAATTTTTGGATGTGCGGACTACTGCCCCCTCAAAGTGATTTGAATCGTTAATGCCATATGTGGGATGTATAAATGTTGGAGTAAATGGTATTATAAATTATATTATACTGGAATTATAGTATAACTTTATATAATTATAATTTCATTCCATTAAATACGAAATAGAAATGAAAGTAGCGTTCATGCGTACGTACGGCTTACCGTCTCCATGAACGGTGAATTTCATTTCTTACTTATAAATGTTATTTAATATTATAAATGCATTTATATACTGTATTTATATTATATATATGTTATCTACATTAGGAATATAATTTTGGATATAATGGATATTTCACCACCTGAACAACTTGTAATTATAAGAAGGTTATTTTTGACTCAAGTACCAAAGATCGACAAAATGACCATTATTAACTTAAATAACTACATAATGTTTATAACATGGTAATAAGTGATATAAAAGGAATAATTAACATGTAAAAGGTTCTTAAGAAAAAATAAATTAACTATAGTTTAATATTCAGGAGGTTAAAGAACGATCGAGTCAAGTTGGACTCGAGGTAAGGGAACTTCTTAACCCAATTTCTATTCTTTGGGATAATCTCCTAATTTCAAATTATGTCATAATATTATTATGTCATATCTTGTATTTGTACATTCTTTATGTGTAATTATAGTGAATACACATAATAGATCCATTTTATTTAAAAAATGATTTTTTAAGGGACTTCGTCTCAATCTCCTTTCCTTGAGGAATATTTTGTTTTATACCCAAATTTCTTTTATAAGGTGTATAAACCCCTTTGACTTTTACGTTTATTCAAAAGGAATATTTTTATATGAAGAATTTTTCTAAACTAAAAAAAGGAATGTTTTTTTGTCGTACGTATGCGGCGACAACGACTTCTCCTCCACCATGACCATTATTTGAGTTTTGGCTTCCTCTACAAGCCATAACTTTTTTTAAAATGAAAATTAAATACCATGTTTTAAATCTCTTTTATTTTGGTTTTGAAAATGGTTTTGAAAATGTTTTATTATATTAATATGTTGTATTGTGATTGAAATGTGGAAATTTTATGTTTCCTTTATGCATGTTTTATGTGATATGATTATGTTATGGTTTATGATAAGTTTAAACCTATTAATATGAGGAATGCATTGGACTTAATAAGTGACAGGTGGTGCCCGCTATAGCTCCCCAATGCATCGGTAGGACTCATGAGATAAACTAGTGTCTTGGCACGAGGCCTTGACAAAATCTTATTTGTAGTCTTGGCACGAGGCCTTGGCTACATGGTTATGGTAGTCTGGCATTATGCATTCCATCATTATGAAAGTGGTTATTGATATTTCATGTGATTATTCGACCAGTAGAATATCCATGTGAATAAGTAAATTGCATTATTTCATTTTACTTTTGCCATATTATGTTGAAGTTCATGTTTAAAAGGATTTTGTTTTAGTTATACATTGCCTAAAATGTTAATGTTTGTTTATGAAGGCTTCCGCTATATTGTTATCCTTACAGAGCATCTGAGCTCACCCCTTTCAATGTTTTAATTACTCCAGGATGTGAAGAAGTATATTTTGAATAACCTGCAGGGATAGTATGAGGAGATATGAAGACCATATGTTTTTTTAGTTTTGTTTTACTTTATGATGTAATGTAAGACTTATGAATGTATCTAGTGTTTTCAAGGCTACTAAACTAATCGGTCTTTCGAGACTTGATCTTTTGTGATCATTCCATTGTTACGCAATAACACAACGACTCTGGGTAACTGGGGTCGGGTCGTTACATTTCACATTTATTAGAAAGAAGTTCATCGATGAAGAATCATAGAGTTATAAAAAATAATTTCTTGAGAGAAAATAGTGGAAATATATTATGAAAAACTAAATAGATGTATTTAGATATCACTACAGAAGGATTCTCAAGGATAAAAAATTCAACTAAATTAAAGGATATTGTGTTCAACCAAACCCCTTATAGGTATCATAATTCTTGAGGAAATATAGATTTAGAAAAGTCTTTATATGGTAGATATGATAATACCAATAAAATTGTGACGATACAGTGTAGTTAAATAAATTTGAATTGTGTTTCGAACATATAAAAAATATGATCAAGAAGAAAAATCATAACTCAATGAATGATAATTGAGTATCCCCAACCCATTACAGCGTCATCATATTTAGAATTAAATATCTATATAATGTAGAACATGTTATTGATTTTTGTATCCTGTAGATTTTATGGAAATTACTTATAAATTAAAATCATTTCCAATATATATAGAAAAAATGATTAAATTGGTTAAGATTCATCACATATCAATTAATTAAAAATGTTATAAAAAAAATCCTTACCTAGAATTCTATTTAGTTCTGTGCATCTTCTTAAAATTATGATTAATAAAACTATATTTATAAAACAATTTATTTAGAACATTATCCATTATGTGGTCTTGGTCCTATATAACATATCTTTCATATTAAAAGAGTGGAAATATATATTTATGAAATTATAAAAATCATATAAATGTGAACTTATAAGATGGGTCAATTTATTTTTCAAATAAAATTTACAATGAATTAACAAAATAAATCTTTGAAACTATCTATTTCTGTAATATTATTATCATTAAATTTTATCATAGTAATCATAAATTTATATAAAAAATGAAAAAAAATTCATAAAGTGGAAATTTTGAAATAAAATATAATGTCCATTTTTTAGATTTAATTTATATATGTGATGAAATTAAATTTTTAATAGAAGATAATCAAAAAAATTAAAAAGAAAACATTACATAATTTTTAAAAATGATAAATAATGGTTTTATAAATTCCACATTTTTTTAAATTTTTTTATTTTAAAATATAAATATAATTTTCTATATGAAAAATTAATTAAAAATATTTTATATCAGTCTTTTTCTATGATGAAGCCATAAATGTGATGGTTTTAATAATATAATAATTTTTAACAATTCATCTAAAAATAAATTATTTTAGAAAGAACTTAAAAATTAACAATAAGAGAAATTTTTAATTATGATTTCAAAAAGTACGATCATTTTACCTCATTAAAATTATAAAATTTATAACTGTATATTTTAAAAGAAGAGACAATATATAATGGAAAAATTATTTTATTAAAAAGGAACATTCAAAATAGTGACTATTCATACTCAAATATAAAATTCATTTCTACTTGATTAAAATATTTTAATTTATTATAGGATTAGTTATTCTGAATTATTTTAATAATATTCAACTAATATATTTCATATTTTCTTCATTTATTATTTTCTTGTGGAGAAAACTATCAATCATTTTATTAATTTTGAGTAAATATATATTATAAAATATAACATTTTTACTCAATCTATTTATTTAATGATTTATTTTATTACTAAAATGATTTATTTTTAAATTTAATATCAGGTTATTTTAAATGTTTTAATGTTAAATTATATAAATGGTTACCAATTATTACATGCATTAGAAATTTTATTAATCAACAATAACAGTATGTTTCTATGAATAATATTTACAATTAATATATGTGTGTTTTAATTTAATATTAATGTCATTTTATATATTTCAATTCATCCTATGTAGGTTTTGATAAAATGATTTTTATATATGAGTAATAGAATATGTAAGCCTTGATTGTATAGTATAGTTATGTAACAACCCATACATTGGAACATTATATTGTTTCTGGAAAAAGTATTTTTTAAAATGTCATAATCAATAAAAATATATAAGCCTAAATGAAATATGAAAATTGGGTTTTAACCATTATATGACCATTGGTTAATATGATCATTGGATACAATAAAATTTTTATTTAATGATATATTTATATTTTATAAATAAAAATGATAATAGATAATTAATGAAGAAATGATAGAGGATAGAATCATCTAGAAGATGATATTCAATTAATGAAGAAATGAAGAAATGATAGAGGATAGAATCATCTAGAAGATCATGTCTAGTGAAGGAGGTATCATAACTTCACTTCTCTCAGGACCTAGCCCAAGATGATATTCAACCTGTTAAACTTAAACAGAATCACCTAGAGAATAATTTCAGGTTAGTGATGATTAAAACATGAGAAATGTTATCCGAACCTTCCCATGAGTACATCACCATTATACACCAAACCCTTAGGTCATATGAATGTGTTTTAAGGGCTGAAATTTCAAGGCCCTAGTAACTTAAAATTTAATACCGTTGTTTAAATATAATTTTTATTTCACCATTTATGTTTCTTGAATTTTTATACATAAAAAGTGAGATTAAATTTGATAAATTGATATTTCAGGTAAAAATTTCTAATTTTCAAGAGATATAAATTATTATATTAAACTAGGTTTATATTAATAATGTTTATTATAATTAAATAATGTTATAAAAAACATTTTTTTTAATTATAAATGATAAAAAATTTCACATTACCAAAATTTTACTATACATGTTAATATGAATTTTATTTCTACTATTAATTTTAATAATTATGTATATTTATTGTTAAAAATTAAATAACATATATTGTGAAATTTATTATGATAAAATAAATTTCAATTTTGAACTCATAACATTGATATTAGGTTAGGGTGAATTTATGATAATTTTATAAAATATTATGTTTTTAGTGAAGAGTAGAAATTAATTTGTATGGTGTCTTAAGGGGATAACTACTATGGAAAAATACCATGGGAAAGCCCTTGGTTTTTTCAAATACCACTACTGGGGTTTCCTAAAAAAATATTAAAACAACTCACTCACTTTTTCCATAAAATTACCCCCAGGCCATTGTTTCACTTCATTCCAAATTAATTTTCCTTGAATTTCATCTAGTTCTACCTCTCAGGGAGCCCTAACATGGATTCCTCATGCCCCCAATGTCACAATCATAGATACTTAGAAGGTAATCTTCCAGGTAAGGGAATTCACATATTCTCTTTTCCTTTCATGTAATCTTTTATGTGGTATAACATTTAAATATTCATACTATGTTCTTATTAACAATTTATATTGCCCCTACACTATATTATGAGTCTTTTATTAATTTAGGACCCTTTCCCCCTCTATTTTAAATTTCTTTTAAAATAATATTTCATAACAATTATTTTGTATAATATTTATCTCAAATAACTCTCTTTTTCTCAAGAAATTATTTTATTTTATTTATGGGAATATTCGAAACTCTTTTGTTGGGTATTCATCACGATATATAAATTATTTTTTTGATTCTTCAATTGTCATATTTAAAACCCTCAATCCCATTCTATGGGTTCTAAATAACATATTGATCATGTTTTTACGAACAATTTAATACACCATGACTTTGATGTGAAACCAATTTATTTTATTCTTTGTGGGTTATTTATAAATTTTTTGTTATGTTCTATGTGGATCAAATGAAAATAATTACATATTATCTGTGCACCCTAATAAAACTATAATGAAATGGTTAATAAAATTAATCATTAGAGAGAAAAAAATTTATGATAATTTGGTGAAAACCCATTGTAATTTTTATGACCCCTGTGGTGTGGGCCTTGGTGATATTCTTATGAATTTTATAATTAAATGTTGTATCCAAATTTTCATGTTATGATTTATGTTATTATTATTATATGCTTCTTTCTAATAAATTTATGAAAATTCCTCATTAACATATTGATATATTTAATTTTAACATGTAATCTATTTCCCTCTTTTCCCTTACTAGGCCTTACGATCAACTTTTTTGAGTTATGTCCCAAGGTTATGAGTAGGTTAAATTTTACATAAGATAAAAAAATTATGAATTTATTTAATTGGAATATAAGAATGTTTTCAGGTATTCATGTATTATGTACCTTATTTAGATGATAATAAATTTTAAGGATCCTACATTTTGTAAAATCTGATGAAAGGTTACGTAATAAAAAGCAGGTATGCTATAGTTTGTATCAAATGATGGTTTAGTTATTTTTGGAAATAATTATATGAAAAACTTAGGAAGTACCCTATGTAAAAGATAGAACATAGGAACTTCATGGTGTTATGTGGAATATTATATAAGTGGTATCTGAAAAAATAAATACCTTTCTAGATTTGATCAAGTGGATGTGGATTTGGAATAGATGTATCGATTGATAAATACTGATTACACAACATTATTCTAGACTCGAATGGGAACTGGTGAATGACAATGGGCTTTGTTGTACTACTAGTTTGAAACTCTTGGGGGATATGATTGGTCAATCACTTACATTTTATGAATAAATATGATGGATTTATAGAAATTTAATTATTTTAAATGAATAACATGTTTATAAATGATGTTATATGACATAAATAATTTTTTTTTTGGAATTATAATATTATTAAATAAAACATGTTTCTCACTACGGTTTTCTTCTTTTTGAAAATGAAGGGAAATAGGATAAAACTCATAAATGGTGAAGAAAACAAACCAGGTAGTGATGTTCTACCAATAGAAGCCTGAATGGATACCTTTTCGAGAATTATTAATTAACTAACTCACATTATGATAAATAACATGCATCAAGATGATAGACCCATTTCACCATGAATATAACAACATTCCTTCGAGTTATTCATTTTTTATTGACCACCAATGTTTATTGAATCTACCAACCCAATGATTATGGGACATTGGATAATATCTATAGAAAAAATAATTTTTATAAATCATTGATATGAAGAAGATAAAGGCACCATAGATATTTACCACATAGAAGGAAAAGCTGATTAGTTGTGGTTGCTGATTAAAAAAATGATGCCCAAAGGGTAGATTTGATCTATGGGGTGGGAATAATACAATGTAATATTCTTTATTAAGTATTTCCCTAATTCGATGAGAATGAAATAATAGAATGAATTCCACAAAAAGATGTAGATGGATAATGATTTTTTTGATTCTATGAGATGAATTTCAAAAAAAATTACTATTATACCTATAATATTGTCATAGATCCTAATGGGAAGGTTGATAGATTCTTTGGTGGACTAATAACTCATCTATAGATGAATTGTACCAACCGAGGCTATGAAAACTATTTCAAAATTATATAACGTTCTAGGAAGGTCGAACTATAGTTCATTGATAGGTAGTAGTCTCACAAATATATTTAGAAGAAGAGTACTCTAGAGATAAACATGGGGAGGAGGTTAGACCAGGGAAAAAAAGGAAACCAAGTGAAACATTAAAAATGAAATAAATGTCTGAAAAAGGATTTTAGTAACAACATTCTCGAGAGTGTTAATTTCTACCATGTTGGAAGAGATGGTCACATCTCATGAAAACATCAGTGTGAGGTGAAGCCTCAACATCTCAACACCAACAACAAAGGGAAGACAGTGCATGCACTACCTGAAGTCCAATGATTAAATTGTAGAAATTTAGGGAACTTCTCCAATAACTATCCAAATCTGAGGGTATAGGAGGGTAATCAACATCGACCTCATCTTAGGAAATGGGAACAAGGTCGAGAATTTTCAATCATGGTAGTAGAAGTTAAATATCAATGGGATGTGGTGGTAGTTACTATTATTGTTCTTGGAATTCTAGCAAGTACTTTTTTATTATGGTTCTATGAATTCATATATTTAATTCAAATTTTAAAATAATTTCATATCTACCCTTGAAATTTTAAAATTAGAGTTATCAGTTAAGACTATTTGTGGGATTATCAAAAATAATCAATGTTTAGAAACTCCTTTATTTACATTAGTGAGAAAAATATAATCAGAAATATAGTATTAATTCCAATGTCAGAATTTGAAATTATACTAGAAATAGAATGTCATTCAATGTATACTGAAAGGATTAAATGAATAAGGAATGAAATATTAATTGCATTTATTAGACAACCTACAACATTCTTTAAATGAGGGATATCTCTACCTCATCATGGTCTAGAGGCACCACTTGTAGCATGTTTTAGAGAGTTTATTGGTGAAGATGAAGATGTAAATTAATTTATATATATAGAGAATGTACCCAGAATTAGGAATACATTAACATATTTCTTGATTAATTGCATAGACCTCCCTTAGAAAGAGAGGCAGAGTTCTCTATTGAACACATGCCTGGTTTAGAGATGATTTCAAAAACCCCATATAGAATGAAGAATGTTGAGATTAAGGAACAAAAGAAGATACTACAAGATCTTTTGGATATTGTGTTTATCTAGACAAGTCTATCTCATTGGGGATAACCTATTCTCATTATGAAGTATAAGGATGCATCAATGAAATTATGAATTAATTATAGAAAACTGAATGAGATCACAATGATGAATATGTATCCTCTTCCAAGGATTGGTTATTAATTTGATCAGATTAATGGGGATTAGTTCTTAATCAAGATTTATCTTTTATCTGGTTATTATCAATTGAGGGAGATTGAAAAATATATTCCATTGACCGCCATCTAATCATGATATAGGCATTATGAGTTTTCTGTTATGCCCTTCGGCTTGAATACTGATCCTATAATTTTTTTTGGATTTGATGAATAATGTCTTTTATGACTACCTTGATAAATTTTCTGTAGTTTTTATCAATGATATTTTGATACAATATAAATTAATATATGATAATCAAGATTATCAAGGTGTTATATTTCAAAATCTAAAGAAATATGGGTTATTTGAAATGATTATAATTTTTGAGTTTTGTATTTAGCAAGTTGATTTCGTGGGGAACATTATATCTAGTAAAAGAATAATAGTTGACCCTTAAATGTCAAAGGATGCGGAGTAGTGGCCTCATCATAGAATAGTAAATGAAATTCATTGTTTCCTTGGTTTATGAGGATATTATATGAGGATTGCGAAAAAAATTCACAAATTTATAATCCAATAACGATGTTAACTCGAAAAGGGGTAAATTTTATCTAAACAAATGAGTGTGAGGATGGTTTCCTAGAGCTGAAGAAGATATTAGTTACATCAACCATGTTAACATTACCCCAATTAGTGAAGTATTTGTTAATTTTAGTGATGCATTTCAAAAAGGGATTGGGTGTATCCTCAAGAAAAATTAAAATCTAACTGATTATGCATCTCAACTGGTAAAGCCTCATGATCATAATTATCCTACTTATTATCTATATTTTGGTTGAAGTTTTATGATATGATGATATTGAGTAACTATCTTTATGGGGAGATGTGCGAGGTATACATAGGACGTCAATTTTTAAATTATATTTTCAAAAAAAATGAATTTAACATGGAAAATATAAGATGGTTTGATATTCTTAAATAAAATTATTGTTCAATTAAGTATCACCCTAAAAGAGAAAACAAATCATCTGATGCATTGGATATGAAAGATCAATTTATTTCTATCAATGATAATGATTAATGGTGATACATTGATCAAAGACCTCATAAAAATGGACATGATAATTGTATGGTTAGGTATATCAACAACCCTATCCAAAATTATTTCTCCATGGCCCTTACTAGATAAGATAATTAAATCTATAAAATAAGATCCTCTGTAACCCTGGAAGATTTAGTATATAATGTATGATAAAATTCAAGAGATCAATATTTATTAAGAAGTTGTACTCAAATTTCATAAAAGACTATGTCTTCCATCGATTACAGAAATAAATAAATAGAAGATAGATGATTATCTTCGCTCTACACTCTCCATACATCCTCGAAGAACCAAAATATATAGGGACCCTCATGATTATTAATGGTGGAAAACATGAAAAGTGAGATTGTTGACAACACTACATGGTACCAAGTGTGTTTATAAGTGATGGTAGAGAGACAACATCCAAAATGGGTATTACAAACCCTACCTATACTAGAATGGATGTTGGGAAATATAACTATAGACATTGTAACTAGTCTATTAAGAACATCTAAAGGAATTAATGTAAAATGGGTAATAGTGGACCATCTCACCAAGACTACACATTTTATCTCTTTTCAGGAAGAGTTATGTTTTGATAAACTTTATTGGATATTCTTGGGGAATGTGTTAAGGCAGTATTGGGTACCAATCTCCATCATATCGGATCACGACCCAAGCTTCACATCAAAATTATAGAGATGTATTCAACATGATCATTCTATTGAATTGAATTTCAGTATGACCTATATTCATCAAAATGGTTTCCAATCTAAAAGGACTATTCATACACTTGATGGAAGGATTAGAACAAGCTTAATGGAATTTAAAGGTGGATGGGATCATCATCCTTCATTAGATGAGTTCTCATACAAAAATAGAAACTATTTGTGCATTCAAATGCAACCCTATGAAGCTTTATAATGAAATAGATGTAGAACTCGTAATTGTTGTGATGATGCTAGTGAAACAATGCTTCTTGGTCCATATCATGGGTATGAGATTATAAAAATGTTTCATGCCATCCAAAAATACTTAAAGGATGCTTAGAGCCAGCATATGAGTTATCCTGACAACCATCGAAGGGACGTGGAGTTAGATGTTGGTGACAATGTATTCCTATGAATTTTACCTTGGAAGAGATTCTTGAGGTTTGAAAAAAATTGAAGCTTACTCCAAGGTACATTGGCCTCAATGAAATCCGTGATCACCTATGATTAGTGGCTTATCATCTTGCACATCCTCCAAATAATGCATAATTTTGTGATATTTTCCACATACCTCTCTTAAGGATGCACATATGTAACCCTTTACATTTACTAAATTCAAATGTTTTAGAACTGGACCATTCCCAATCTTATGAGGTGTAGCTGGTGGAGATCATAGATCATAGAGAGAAGGTTCTACATAATAGGACTAAAAATATTTTATGATTGTTGTAGAGGAACCACAGATATCAAGAAGCCACATGGGAACCATAGTAGACATTGAGGTAGAAGCTCTCACACCTTTTTTCATCTAAGGATACGGGATGAAATTTCATGGAAAAAATTTCTTAAGGGGGGAAGAATGTAACAACCCATACTTTTAAATAATATCGTGTTTCCTAAAAATTTATAGTTTATTATGTCATAATAAAAAAATTATTTAATTATAAATGAAATGTGACCATTCATGTTTGGACAATTATATGACCATTCGGTAAAATAATATTTTTCTAATGTTATTGTTATTTTTTATAAATAGAACTAATAATGAATTATTAACACAGAGGGAAGAGTCGGTGGCCTTATCCAGTAGACTCAGGAAAAACAAAGCTGATTTGTTATAACTTGGTAAGGAGGTAGTGTGACATGGCTTTTCTCTTGACTAGGTCCAACATGACCCTCAATAGGTTAACATTGAACAAAATCACCTATTCATGAAGTTAAAATTTGTTAAGATTACGGGTTGAGAAATGTTACCCGAGCCACCCTAATATTTCATCACCTTCGCACAACATAACCTTAGGTCATATGTGGCTGCCTTAAAGAGATATGGGTCAAGTAACTAGTTACATAAAATTTAATACCTTTATTGAAATATTTTTTTTTCATCATTTTCTTTTTATGAATATGTATTCTATAAAATTGAGATTGAATTTAATAAATTGATATTTTGAGTAAAAAATGTAATTTTCAAAGAGGTAAGAATTATTATATTAAAAAAATTATTAATAATTTTTATTATATTGTAAAAGTGTTATAAAAACACTCAATTTTAATTATAAATGATAAAATAATTTTTTTCAAGGGTCTACAATTTTATTATGTATGTAACTATTATTATTTTGTCCGTTATTATTATTAGAAATTAATTATTTTTATATGTAACCATAAAATTTATCATATTGATATATTTAATATGTTAAAATAAATCTCATTTTTGAATTAGGAACGTTGATATTAGGACAAAATGTTATTATGATAATTTTATAAAAAAAATTGTTCTTTAGTGAATTGTAAAAATAATGATTTCAGTTTTAAGCGTGTTTAATGACATCATAATGATTTATTATGCAATTTAAAATGATTATAGAAAATTGTTCATTAAATTATTATATTTTGTGTCCAATGTGGCTAAGTACCCTAGGAAAATACCATGGGAATGCCGATGGTTTTTAAAATATTAATACAGTGGTTTCCTTGGAAATTAATAAACAACACCCTCAATTTTGTTATAAATAGAAACTTATTCCATTATTTATCTTCATTAAAAATTCACCCCCCACGATTATATTCTAGTTAAACCTCACAAAGATCTCTCTAAATGTGTCTTAAGGCCCCATGGTCATGATCGAATACTTTTAGGGGTTATTCGTCAAGGTATATGAATTCTAATCCTCTTTTTTCCATTCTAGTAATCTTTTATGTAGTATGTCTTTAAAATTTTCATAATATGTTCTTATTTTTATATTATTTTGTACCTATAATTTATTACGGGTCTTTTATTAATGTTTGACATTTTTAACCACTATTTTTAATGATTTAAAAAAATCATGTTTCATACCGTTATGTTGCAGAATTTTCATCTCAAAATCGATCCCTTTTTCTCAATAAATTATTTTATTTTCTTTATTATAATACCCAAATATCATTCTTTTTATATGTTTATTAATGAAGATATGAAATTTTTTATTTAATCATATAATTTAAATACATAAAACACTAACTATTTTTCTATGGGTTATAACTGACATATTGATATTGTTTTATGATCTTTTTAAAACACCCTGACTCTGATATAAAACCCTGTTGCTTTATTATTTATTTACTATTTATGAAATTTTTTATTGTGATCTATGTTGATCACATGAAAATAAAAAAATACTAAGGGTTTACCCTGATATCATTCAAATTCATTGTGTAACAAAATTAATATCTAGAAATAAAGCCTTTTACGATACATTGGCGAAGAACCATGAAAATTTTTATGATATCTCAGGGATGGACCATGGTGGAATTGTTAAGAATGTCTATATAAAATGTTGTATAAATATTTTCATATTATGATTAATGAATGTATTGTTAAATTATTCATATTTTTCATGAATTCCTGAAAATTACACATGTTTTATTAATATCTACCAAGTTCACATGAAAACTCTTTCCCTTTTTTTCATTTCTGGGCCCATTCTCAAACATTCCACTTGTTTATGTCCCCATGTTATGATTTGGGTAATTTTACATTAGATGAACATGTTAGGAATCATTTCAAGTGTATTTTACAATTTATTCATGTTTCATGTATTATGTACCATGTTTCAATGACATTAAACATTAAATATCATCTATTTTGTCAAATGTAATGAAAAGTTATGTAATAAAAAGGTGGGATTCCATAAATTGGGATGCCATAAATTGGGATCCCAAACTAGTTCCATGGTATTTTATGACATGTTTATTACAATGTCTCATTGTATAAATAATTTTAAAGTGTACAACATTAATGAATTGAATACATTAAACTTATTTTATTACATATAAAATGACATCCTAATGAATATATGAATATTTTATGGATTCAAACCATTTTTTACTACCTATTGTAAAATCCCATAATATATTTTTATCACACAGGAATAATATATAATTTTATATTTGAATTTTAATATAGAGAACTATAATGTTACTAAATATAAAAAATTAATTTCTTCCACCATTAAAGAATATCAATTCTAAATAAACTCATTCATTTTATTTATTTGTATTCATTTTTTCTTCTAATTAAATGTAATTATTTTTTATTTTATCAAAGAGAATTTTTTTTTTCTTGATTATTTTTTTGTATTTATTAAATTAATATTAATACCTTTCATATATATGGTTTATAA
The DNA here is from genome assembly GCA_963277665.1 of Viscum album. Classification (NCBI taxonomy): domain Eukaryota; kingdom Viridiplantae; phylum Streptophyta; class Magnoliopsida; order Santalales; family Viscaceae; genus Viscum; species Viscum album. Next base: position 1,938,186,514 of record OY728137.1, read on the forward strand.
TGAATATCATATAATTTTTCCCATGTATCAAGTGTTGAGTCATAATGATGATAATTGAAAAATTCCTTTTTTATAAAATACAGCATAAAAAAACATCATTTTCTTTTCATCATGCGAACTTTTAATGGGATTTGTTAAATTAGTTTCATGATGATTTTAATCGATAATATTACCTCCAAAATTTAGTTTAAAATAAAAAATCACCAACTTACTAGAAATATGGAGAAAAATTTATTTAAATAAAAATATATACATAGAATAAAGAAAAAAATTCATTTTTAACTAATGAAATTACATGACATAGGCATTATGATATATTAAAATTGGTTAGTACACAATGTTATAAAGTGAGGGCCCATAAACTATGAAATGATATTAGTTAATCAAAATTACCACAAATAAAAAAAATTATTTGTCAAACATTATTGGTTTGAATTCTTAATATAAAAGTAATAACTTTTCAATATTTCCATCAGTCAATATATCCAAAAAAATTAAAATTATTTTAATGAGGGTAAATGATGTATTGAGGAAATAAATTTACTTTTTCTCACACACTGAGCTTTATTAAAATATTATAATAAATAAAATTCCATTTTACCAGAAACCCATCAATACTCACTATTATATTAGTATTATATTTAGTCTATATTAACTTGATGATAAGGATAAAATCTTATTTTCAATTAGTTAGGGATAGATAACTAATTCCCAAGTAATGATGCATCTTCTTCATTTTTCATGAGATATTTTTTATTGGTACCTCAATATATAATATAATTGATTTTCATTTAATTTTCTTATAAGGAACTGATATGATTTTCACTAAAAATTTCTATATTTGATGCATTGTTTCCATCCATATGATACATACATGCACTGCTACTAAATGCGAACCAGTACATGTTAATAGTCTCTATAAAAATTCCTATAATAATCATTCTAGTAGTAAAATACTCCAAAAAACAATATATAAATAATATATATTTTATTAACATCTCATTTGTATACCCCAACATAATCTCCAATGATCAACATAATATTAATACAAAATAATATATAATAACCCTCTATCCCCGTTATATGTAACTATCGATATGTTATAATTCAATTATCTCTCTCATTCTTAAATCATCATCACCACTTATATCAACTCTCATTATTTCTAATCTATAAGACTAGTATGAATTTTATTTTTGACATGGAAATTAATTTAATAAAATAAAAGAATGAGAGTCCTTTAATGTATATTTATTGTTTTATCTCTTTCATGGTAAAAGTTATTAAAATGTTTTTTGGGGTAGAAAGTGTAATTTTTGTGATAATTTAGAGAATAAAAATGTCATTAGTATGTATTTATTTAGAATATTATTTAGTTTATTAATTATTTCATTTTATTTTAAAAAATTAATTTTTTTGGTATCATACTCTATAATGTATTTTATGACTACATTATCTAGTGAATCATTCAAGTGAACTATTTTGTCTAAAGGAATGCTTTGAGAGGGGATAACAAGGTTTTACACACTTTCAAGTGGACCATTTTTTCAGACCTTATGTCTTTTTAGAAATATCTTATTTTTAGTTTTTAAATAGGGTTTTGGCTAGTCTACATAATATTTTTTAAATATCACGTGGTATCCTTCATTAAAATACCTATAAAAAACCATTCCTCCTCGATTTCATGGATGATTTTATCTTGAATATTAGTGATTTTTAATTTAATTTCCTTTAATATGTTACATTTAATTTTATTATAGAAAATATTAAATACTTATAAAACTATAAATTGGTGGAATTAAGAAGTATGTAGGATTAAAAAATATGGGTTCTCTACTTCATATTATTTTATTATTAAATTCTCATGATCTAGAAACTCATAGAAAAATATATCTCATAACATTGTTCATTGTATATAGTTCTATTACGTTTTCACTCTTTACCATAAACCATTATCTGATAATATATTTAATTATTATAATGATTTGATTATTTATTTATATTTTTTAAAAAATTAAAAATGGATTTTCATATGAAATATTAATTAAAGATGTTTTATTTTATTTATTAATAGATTTGTTAAATAAAAAACTACTCCAAGTAATTATATATATTATTTTTTAAAATAAATTTATAAATATTCTGGTTATTCGTTTTTCGGTTTTCATTAACATATCAACTATCTTAAATGTAATTATAGGAATATTTTTATGAATTATTAAATTTATACATCCGGGTGAAAAAATATTTTTGTTTTTATAATTCTATTTTAATATAAGTTAATAAAAAATTATTTCCTTAGTTTTCCAATATGTTTTATATTCATATATCGATTATTATTGGAAGGAGAACTATTTTTAATGAATAATAATATTCTATATCAGTTAACCATGTTTTAAATTCATAGACGTGTGATTTTATTTAATGTATATATAAATTTATTTGTTTTAAAACCTCATGGTTATGACAGGAATAGAGGTTTACATAGATATATGATCTCCAACAGTTATTACTAGGTCATGGTTACTTCTTTGTTTCCCTATAAAATTCCTATACCATTCATTTCCGATAGATAGGTAATTAATCTCCACTACAAAAAAGTTTGAATGTATTTGTTAAAAAATATTTTTAACTGTGTAGATGTTTATCACCTGAAAAGATAGACTTCATTGACATTTATTATAATTATTATTAACTTATTTTAGGTTTTTCAATTTTTTTTCTATATAGGTTTTTATTACATGGATTAGAAATAATGGTTTCCAAGGTATCTCATTATTTATAATAATAATGATAACGAAATAACTGATTGTTCTCTTATAATTCATAAACAAAAATGTTTTTTTATTTTAGTGGGATGATAAACAATCATTAGATACGTACTAAAAAGTAATATACCAACTCCTTACATAAACAGTTATGTGTCAATGTAATATTGGATAGACATGATATATATTTATGTTGAATTGCTTTGGTTTTAATCTTTCATTTCCCAAATGAATAAAGGGTACCATATAAAATTATTTTACCCAATAATCTCTGCATTTTTTATTACTTAATGACAACTGTTATATCTATAGAAACTCATTTTAAAAAAAATCAATTATTGATTAAAAAAAAACACACTCCATTCATAATTTCATGATATTAATATTCTTTTAATTTTTTTAATATTCTATTGACTACCATAGATTTTTTTTGGATTGACAATATGATAATTTTTTCTAATTTGTAAAAATATTTATCTCATTGAATCACAAATTCTTGATATGAAATATTAAAACTAGCTTATGATTATTTAGAATATTTACATCTAGATATATTATTAAAATAAATACCATTCACCACAGTGGAAGTACTTATATAATTTTAAATCTACTTCAGATTAAATTTCTAGTATTTCCATTTTAATTAAATTTACATCTATTTTTTAATGTTAAATATTTTCTATTCGTTTGTTTACAATATATTTATTAATAATTATTAATTTTTCATATTAATATGTGTTCTCTATAAATATTTAAAATTGAATATCATGTCTTAACTGTTAGCTCACTATTAATCGAATTCTTAAAAGATATATGAAACAAAGTACCCCAAAAATAAATAATAGAATTCTATTCATAAAACCTTTTCTTGTGATTTTTATAATCAATATCCTGATGAATAAACTCTTTAATGTCACCTTGAAATACTTATATAAAATCAAATATATTTAATTTTTAATCCTCAAATCTAGATACATCAAAACCATGAGGTTTAAAATAAAAAACAAAATGTGGTATTAAATTTAAGGTCATATTTAAAAGATTAAATCCCAAAAAAAATTATGATATAATAAAACATTTGGGGACCACTGTGATTTGATGTGAGACAAAGAGAACCATGAGATGATGGAAGTGAATCACAATGTCACAAGAATTGAATTTTGTTCATGTAACATTCATCTTCAAATGGTTTTTGTTCTCATGTTAGTAATAATAATGATTTAATCTATGATTCACTAAATTTATACACACCAAAATTTCAAAACATTTAATGAATTAAATGAATTTATTGATGAAAAATATAAATTTTATATCCCAAATTTGGATTTATATTAGGATTATTCATAAAAATATGATTTAATGTTCTAATAATTAAGTAAATAGTTATCCTATTATAATTATTGTTAATTTCCAAAGCACTCTTTGCTATGAAAAACATCATGTATTATATTATTTATTATTAGATTACAAACAACCAAGTAATACTTTCATATCCTCTTCCTTTATAAACATGTTCTTTAATGATATTTAATAATTTATTGACTTGAATGTTTCTTTATGATTAGTATAATAAAATAAAATTATTTTCTTAAATAATGACTTTATAAGATTCACCATTATCATCCATCAGTTACCTCCTAGAAATCTACGCAAGAGGTGAATTATTAGTTGTTAACAAGCTTCTTTAAAATTAATATAGAAATTTTTCATTATAGAAATTGCTTCCTGTAATGGTGCCTAACGAAGAATAAATATATTCTATTATAATTTTTCAATAGTATAACAAAATATATTTCCTAAAATACAATAAAATATCAACAAACTTTATAGGATAATAATTATCTTTACTAAAAAACTAGATCTATCAATAATATCTATTAAATTTATCACCATCCATCTCATTGAAGAAACTTCTATTTTATCACCACTATCTATATAATGTTCCTTTAAATTAAAACATGTTATGATTCATCAAAATATCCCTACCATCAGTTAATATAATGACTTTTTAAAATAAATTTTTTCTTTAACATTGACATGTGTCACTTCACATAATTTCTCATTAATTACATTAAAATAAGTCATAATAACTTTTCAAATCACATTATAAATTACTAGATATCTAATGAATATTAAAAATAAAAAAAATTGATATAATATAAGACACTATTGTTTAATAATAGTCATTATGGTATAGTGTAGATCACATAATAGGTCAATTAAAAAATATTATATGAACACAATTATATATCCAAAAAAGAGAGCCTTCTAATATTTTCAAATCTAACAAAAAACTAATATGGTGACATAGTATATATGATAGTATATTTCTTTGTTCCATACCAGATTATATCTTCCAATAATAGTCTAATATACTTGGCTATGTAGAATTTATCTAATAATTTCATACATATTAATAATCTATATAAATAATTGATTCTCTTTAAAATTCTATTTACAATGAATAAAAATTAACCAAAACACCTTCCTTATTGAAGCATCACATTAGAACATGAACACCTATGTCAAAAAAAACAATTTTGTAACACATATTCACCCCCCATTGTTGTTCTACAAAATTATGACTTATGATTTATAAACAATATTATTTTAAAAATAAAAATAAAAACAAAAAAACAAAAATATATATATCATAACCATGTAAATAACATAACTAATATAACATTATTTAAAATTTTCTAATCAAATTTTCATTTATATAACTATTGTATCCTAATAATTTCTCTAATGTTGATAGAAAAATAAGTTCGATATAATGAATTTTGATAACAATTTATCCCAGTCCTCAAATCGTAATCAATAATCACTATACATAAAATATATATATAGTTTTTTAGAAAAGATACATTAGAAATATTATGAAATCCATGATTCAATGAATTAAATTATAATCTCTATATCCTTTATGAAAAAATTTATTTAATTTTTTTATTGATGTCATAGTTAATAACTTTTAAATGAAATTTTTTACACCATGTATTTCTAGGTGTCTATATGTTATCCTCTCATCCAATGGAATATTTTTTTATTAATGTATTATTTCAATATTTAATAATAATATCTCATTATTACATAATAAAAAGTTTCTTTATAACCAATATTTGATTAAAAATCCATGACATATGAAAACTATCATTTAATTAATTTCTATTAAAAAAATATTAGACAAATCATGTAGCTATAAAAAATGTACAATATTGTTGAAGGTTATTTTGTAATGACTAACATCCATATAGTTAAATTTATTATGGAACAGATTAATGATCCTTATGTGATGGGAAAAAAATTCTAGTGTTGAGTATGATATTTCATAGAAAGGTAATTGATTTTAAGATTTAGATAGAAGGAATCATTGTTACTAAAAACTATTTAAACAAGAATCTATTAATACATTGTTTTGAATGAGGATGATTAAGTTATTGTTAAGGATAACAATGATATATTAGTTTTGGAAAATTTATTATTCAATACTTGGATAATAAGGGGAAATTATATTATGAGAATAAAAAAAGGAAAATAAAAAATTAAATGTCAAAAGGGGACATGTAATGTTAAATTTGGGGAAATCGATCAACATGATAATTTAATGGGATCCTTGAAGAGAAGAAAACAATTAGGAACAAAAAAAATGTTTCTAAAGGAAATATCATTATTTATAAAGATACTTTATTCAAATTATAGTGTCATTTTTTTTAATGTGATATATTGGGAAATATAATTTTCATTATTATTAATCATAATTGGAATTGTTCAGACTACAGACCATGAATTTTAACATTGTGTCAAAAAAATTATCTATATTGTTTATATTTATTTGGATAGAACACTTAATCCCTATTTTTTATGATTTTATGATATCAAATTTAAAACCACTATAGTTAAACATTATATGGTGTAAATTCTAAATTAAACATGAACTCACACTCACAAATATCTTACTGTGACTCTAATAATAAGATAGATATTTCATATTGGATCATCCTTGTTGATTAATATTATATGATAATGGAGTTAAAATAGTGTCATATTGTTTTAAATTAATGTTGGGAGGTTGATATACCAATAATATTGAAATAATTTTTTAATTATATTGTTCTATATTATTTTATGTCATGATATACAAAGATTTATGTGATATGTAATCGACTATGGTTAGTGAAATTTTATGTCTTATGGTAAGAAAATTATTATCCACTAGTTTATCACTATACACATGGGTTGATGGGTAATTTTTTTATAATTTGTATAAGTCTATTAAAACATGGATTTAATTATTTATGAGTGATATTTCATAATTAAACATGTATTAGTAGTAAATTAAATATACTCACCCACATGAGTCAATAAGTATTACACTCAAAATGAATATTATTGACTATGATGGCATGTAATTCCCATTTTAGATACAATTCTGTATGTTTCTCCCTTAGTATTATTGTGGTTTCATAGTTAACAATATTTAATTTTGTAAAAAATGAGCATAGCATATGTATATTATTAAATGGTCATGTTAAATGATTTTATGGACATATAGGATAGATGATGCTCCAAATTATTTATCTCGTTGTTATTCTTTTTATTTAATTAATAATCCAACCATTAAATAATAGTAATTTTATTATATAAGGTAGTTTGGGGAAAGGGTAACTAATCATCGATGGGTAATATTGCATAAGTCTATCAAAACAGGGTGTGTAGAGTCTCTTGGTAGGGTGTTCATGTAGTTGTGACGTAATATCATAATGCACTAGTGAAATTTTAAACAAAATTAATTTATCATTAACCAGTGACTTTTTTAACAGATAATTTATATGGCCTTACAAACATGGTTGATATTTTCATTTGAAATTGTAGGATTGTTACCAGAAATGTTTAAGTAGATTTTTTACTTTTACTTTAACTGTTATAACTCACACACATCCAAATTTATACTATAATCTATAAGATTATTTTACAGAACACCAAATAAAATTATAATATTCATATTATTATATTATTTCATATATTTCATTAAATCCACAACCAAATGTACAAAATTAGATAATATTAGAAGAATTTAGTATAAATAGTAATGAATTTCAACAACTAAATATTTTTAAGAGGGTATTGTCTAATGATATTGACACATAATATATCAAATTTATAATAAAACATTGATTAATTTAGAAAATCATAATATAATGAATTATTTTGAAAAGGACTCAGAATTCATGAGTTTTGTTTCAAAACATTAGTGACATTGTGAACATTAGAGATAAAATGAACTAATTTTTCTTAATTTAAAGGGATATAATGGGTTATGTTCTATGGGATCAATTTATGGATGTATAAAATTATTTTATTACATAATGATTCTATATAAAATCTATTATATTGACAAGAGTACATTTTTAATTGAATTTTTTAATAAATTTTCCATTCAACACATCATTATAGAGGGAAATATTTGATACCTTTTTGTAGATTTATTCTCATTATATTCAAACATTTGTAAACATCCAATTTTTAATGAAAGCTATGATTAGAGAATATTAATTTAACTTTTGATAAATTTATAGATTTTATGGTCATCCATAAGATAATACCATATTGACTTCATCTATATATTGAAACTTCTTAGTGATGAAGTTTATTTCCACTCATAAATTCCTGGGATGTATATTATTAATTCTTATTATAGAGTGATTAGGTGTGTAGAAATTTTATCTAATGAATATAATTTTATTTATTTTAAAATATAGATGTTAAAAATATAATACTTAATTAATAATAATTCTATGAATTCATGACTATTATTTAAAATTAAAAAAATTATTCCCCCATGATGGAATAATTGCCATTAAATTTTGTGATAACTAATTATTAATCTAAAATTCCATTAAAAATGTTTATAATGAAATAAATGAATTCATATTAAATAATTTTTAGATATATTTATTCTATTTAATTGTTGTTTTATCCCTTAAAAGTGAATAATGACTATGGTGTGATTCTATTTATTATATAAATTTTTTTGACCCCACGACTAACCATTTTGATTATTTGGTTTTATATTATGTTCCCTGGAATGATATGGGATGTACTGTAAAAGTATATTTCCAATTTTATTGAGTTTCTACCAAAAATGTTGATTATTTTTAAGGAAACCCTACATCCATACATGATTTATTTGGTATTGGTAAATATTCTATGAAGACCACCACCACTTGTTCGTCAGTTTTATTTTAAGAGACTATAAGATATAGAAAGACTGATGGATCACTATAATAATTACAAATACGTAATACCTATGTGTTAATTAAATATATACATCAATATATAATCTTTATAGATCATCTAAAAACTATTATGATATTCATAATAGTGATTTTTTGAGTTCAAAAATCATATTGTTAGACAGTATTCATTAATATATAATATATTTTACATGTCTCCAACATTACATGTTGAAAATAATAAATGTTATTATATTTCAATTTTCAATTTTACTTGTGTTGGAGGGAACTATGAGATCAGTTCTGGGTACATTTATAAAGGATCAATAGATTTCATTCTATGGGTAGATTCAATACTTTAAGAGGTGAGTGAAATTTATTTATATTATAAAAACAATTTATAAATATTTATTTCACTAATATGTTATACTAGTATTCTATATTATAATTAAGGTAACACACGTAATATAATTACTCTTTATAATAAATTATATGTATTCCAACCATTATTTGGATCATTTACTCTCTCTCATGATTTATAAAAGGAATATTTTGACAATAAATTTTTTTAATAAGGGTTGGGTTCATTGAGAAAGTATCACACCACAAGACAGTATAAATTACATTTAGGGGTAGTAAAAATTAAATTTATGTAGTTTTATCATCGGGTAACATAATATAAATATAGAAAAAACCATAAAAATGTTTTTAATGTTGATTAATTTTGATGAAGATAAAGGAATGGAAATTTTAAAGGAATGTTTCCATGATACAAAAAAAAATTTATTTTCGTGATCGTTATCTATGATTTGTTTCTAAAAACTATGGTTAAGATCATAACGAACCTTTCATATAGTGTTGACCCAACTATGGATTTCCCACTAAATATCTAGGATTTTAGGTAAATTGCATTCTACCACCTTCCTTTGGCTACTCAAGATCCATTAGCTAGAGTATAGAAAGTTCCCACTACCACACTATTGACCTAGGAGATTCATGTTTAAGTCCATTCTTCTTAAATCATAGAATACTGAATTCCATGTCCAGTTTGATCTATAGTTTTCTCATCTCAGTTTCCCCTAAAATGGTGACATTTATGGGTGGAATTTCATAGTAAAATAAAGAGTCTTAAAGAGGGACGCACATGAATATAATTATAAATAAATTAGTTCTCACAAAATCAATGAGGATATAAAAATGAAAATTTAAATTGTTGACTCAAAAATTTAAGATCATGGGAATAACAACATAGTTGGGTTACATACTATTAAACCTAATCATTTTTCTTAGTTTCATATAATGGTGGATATATTTTTATGATTTTTTTTAATTTTAGGTGATGGTGAACGATATGAATATAGAATTATTTCATTACTATATTAAAGGTAATAATTTTTTAAAATGTTTAAATTGACCCAATGTGTTGGTTCCTATAGCAGTGATGTTGTAGTTCTAAGTCATATTTTCATTATCCCATTTAGTTATCTACTATTAGGATAAACATATGACAAGGACCATTGTTACACAATGGAATTCCTAAATGATTATTTTTTTAATAACTTATTGAGATATATATAAGACTTTTAAAATGAGTATTTAAAAAGTAATTTGGAGGCGATTAAAATAAGAGAAATTAGCTAAGCCATCATCCCAAAAAATGCCACTGGACCTAATGGTTATTATATACCAATCAATAATGTGTATTGGGATGTTATCAAGAAATAAATCAGTGAGGATAACGATTCTGTTGGATGATAATGTTGACAAATTATATATGTTTTCAAATATTTTGTTTTTAATTAAATGATGATGTTGAAGAGGTATATTCTAGTACATGATAATATTGAAGAATTATATTGAAGGAAATTATCATGATAGTAAAACATTTAGATAAAATAATGAGGTTATACAAAACAATAAGGGAGGACAATGATCACTAAATATTTTATATTGTTTTAGGAAGCTTTCTACATAGAGAATTTGGCACGTTATTCTCATTATTAAGATGGTATTAGATTGAGCAGTCATAATCCATGATGAACTTTAACCATATTAATTGGAACATCACAATCCTTTTCTATATGAATATATTTTTTAGGCCATTATTGTCAGTATATATCTCAAAACTCTACCCATAGAGATAATACTACTACATTTTCAATGAAAATAAAACAACCATCGAATCTAGATCATGAATGGGATAGTTTATCTCAAGAAATTTTTTCTACCTTCAGTTATAGGATATAAAAATATAATTTTTCATTAGTATAAAATAAAAGTATCTTATTTTATGAATGTCTGTATATAACAAAGTGCTACCCACTAGTCAGAAATATAAGTATCGGTGCATTGATAAGCATATTTTTCAACTCTTCGAAGAAGTATTTGCATTAAATGGTCCATAAAAACAATAATCCCCTCTAATTAAGATTGTTTAATGGGTTTGAAAATTATTGTATGTTTCTTAAAAATCATCAATAACACCCATATAGAGCATGTATATTATAGATCCATTATATATATTTTTTGGGCCACTATTCGATTTCCATTGTGTTAGAAGGGTCAATATATAATCATATTATAGTTATAACATTACCTATGAATAATAATTTATCTATCTAGAATTAACATTTACTAAACTGATCATATAGTTTCTCCCTACCCAATGCCTTTATCGAAGTATACAAATGATACTGATGATTATCCTTGTTGTTGGGGTATATCATAATATTATCAATTATGACTACCAAATATATGTTCAGGAAATATCTAAAGAAACTATTCATTATTTCTATTTAAATTTTGAGCATTAGTGAGTCTAAAGGGAATCACAATGAAATCATATTTTCCATACATATTTTTAAAGGTTTTCTTAGTAATATCTTCCATCGTCAAATTTAATTGGTGATATATAAGGTCCAAAAAATATATATTAAATATTTTAATAAATTGTGACTAGAATCCAAATTATGTAAATTCCCAAAAATATTTTAGGTTTTGAATTTTAGGGAATTAAGAAATCATATTACATTATAAGTACAAACATAAAAAATTTACACTTCCATATACTATTGATTTTTTCCAAATTACAAAATTCATTAAAATAAAACATGACTTTTTGTAATTAAAATTATTCACAATATTTATCATTGATTTTTTTTATCCATCCTTAAACTATGTGTTCTTTAAAATATGGGTATGAGAAGAAGATATCAATAAGGGGCATAAAAATAAGGAAAGAAACAATTTTTCTTTGAATACTTATGTATACATGATGTTGTTTTCAAAAAGATATACATGTCACCCTTAATATTAACATATAATTACTTTGTGAAAACATGAGGTTTACTAAAATAATATCATGAATAAATAAATATTTTATAAAACATGGGTCCTAAAGTTCATAAAATAATTACATATGAATATAATTCTCATTGTTACCATATGATTTGTGACCCCCATAACTACCTAACAATTTAACCCTAATGACTAGCCTATGATGTAACTATCACAGTTACACATGGAATAATCATTAAGGTAAATAAAAAAAAACCAATGCATTGGATGTATATCACAGAAACAGACATATTTGTTTAATAATAGAACCACCCATGTTTATTAACAATTCCCAGGAACCAGAACATAATCATTAAATAGTAATACATCTATTATTAAAACAATTCCTTGAAGAAAAATAACTTATTTTAAAACATTATTGCACAAATGAAAAGAAAAAAAGATTATTATAGAATAACCATTAAAACTTGTAAATGAGGATTCAAAAAATTAATGATTCATGAAATAAGGAAAATAAAATCATGTTTTATAATTTAAAAAATTCATTCTTATTAAACATTGTAAAAAATAAAGAATAGATATTTTTAAAATAAAATTCTTTTATATTAGGTTCAAATTATTCAAAAGGTGTGTAAAACTCCATTATAATTGTTTAAATAGTATTATATATTTATTAAAAATAATATTACCGTTTTTAATACAATATATGATATTTTTATAATAACCTTCAATGATTTTATTAATAAAAAATTTTTGTTATCATTGTTTCAGGTGCGTTTGTGTCATGGTTTCTTAGTCCGTTAATTATGGATTTTCTTATAAAAAAATGCTTCATAAGTGAAAATAAATTTTATTAATAAATTCCTTGATTTAAAAATGGTCCAATAATTACATTTTTTCTAACACTGGTATGATTCATTTAATCGCGTTAATGATGAAAGTTTAATTTTTTTGTGGGGTTTTCCACCCTTCATGAACAAGTTACTTTTTTTAATAATACAGACATATATTATTTATCAAATGTGAGACCATATATAATATATATATTTTTTCCATTTTAAAAAATTATAAGTGAATTTAATCTTTCTCTGGATGTGATAATGAGAAAAAAACTCATCGTTCACCATGGTGGTGAATTGACATACCATGGAAAATAATTTCATTTTTTAGAATAAAAGTATAAGATAACATATTTTATTATCTATATAACATTAAAATAATAAAATTATAGTATATATATATATATGATGCTATAGTTATCATGCAACTTAAGATTGGGTGTGAGGATAATGTACAAGTGAGAAAGAATTTTAGAGATACAAAGGAAGAATTTACCTCATGAATATCATCTCCTTGAGAACCTCTTTATGACATATGTAATTAGTTTCTCGAGAGTAATAAAACATTAAAATTTTTATAGGGATGAGTATAAGTTAATTTGGAAGATTATTGTTGATATAGAAGGCCCACAGTGATGAAATTATGTGATGGAAGGGGTCCAATTTTATAATTGAGGTGAGGTGTAATTTTGGAATTAGCTATAATATTAAAATATAGAGAATCTTTTATAGGGGTAAAGACTTCCAAAAGGACTATAAAGAATAAGGGATTAAATTTTGGCCAAACATTAGCCAATTTTGAAAAATTTAATATATTTTTATTTTAAAATAATTTATTAAAATATTATTTTCATGAAAAATCATTTTTTTATCAAATTTAATAATATTCATAACAATAAATTTAAAAACATAAAAAAAGTCTAAAAATGAAAAAACATATATCATATACTTTTCATATTTATCAGTATAATTTATGTATCACCTTAAACTTTTAATATTTTTTAATATTTTTAATTTCATTTATTTTATTCCTCAATTAACTTTTTAATTAATACATCATGGTTATGCGGTAATTTAAGGGATATATTTATTCCCTTTAAATTAAAAAAATTACCCTAAATAAGATAAATATTTTAGCTTCACACAACATATTTATGGTTGAAAATTCCCTCTAGAAAACTATATATTAAAATTATATACTATTTAAAAACTATATTGTGAACAACATGATATTCATTTAAATAAAATTTTATAAGGCGATTAATGTCATTCATGTGGATCCAAAATGTCCCAAATTTGAACAAAATATGATTTTTTTTCTAGAAATTAATCGTCCTAAATATTTATTCAAATATATAGATCATTTATTGGTTTTTATAATTTTAATTAAAATAATTTGATATAATATTTTTGGTTAGAAAGAGTGTTGTATCCACATTGAAATAGAATTAATGTTAATTCATTCATATATTAAATTAAAAACAAACAAATTTAATAAAAAAATTAATTATTTTTATGATAAAATTTTATATTAATTGATTATATATATTTACTTATATCCATGACAGGAAAATTTATAGAATATTTTAATTTTAATTTTCATACATTTCATAAGCATTTCTCGCGCATTGGGTAATATTCATGTTGCATAACTCTAAAATTTGATAAAATCTGGAAAAAATGAATTATAAATAATAACCAGTAAAAAATCCCTGAAAAAATATTTTATCACTCAATTATTACCTATAAGCCATCAATTATGCCTTTTCAAATATTTTACAGGCATAATGTCAACACTGACTATTTTTTTTAATATATATCATGAAATAACTAATAATTTATATCTTATAGATAATTCCCATATTTATATTTTAATTATAATTTCATAATTTATTCATTAAAATTTTTTAATAAATTTTATATCACAAATATGTCTTGTCGAGGTCAAAAATGATACCGTATTGTTTCTAAAACAATATTTTTTTACTATTCACATAAAAATTATCCTTTTTAGTAAATTATAAAAAATTAATAATATGATAATTAAAACATATTTAATTAAAATTGTTTTTTGAAATAAAAAAATTCTATAATTTGAAAATTAATCTTTTAAATATAATCATATAATATATTAGTTTACTATTAATAATTATTTTAAGAAATACTGAATTGTTTAATTCATGAATATTAATAAATATGAAAAAAAAATTAGTCTATCAATACATGGGTAGTTAAGCCCCCCCCCCACATATTTAATTTCATCCATGTAATTTATTAACTTATTAAATAAATGGTGATACACTACCCTCATAGAATTTTAAGATTCTCATGTTTCCAAAAATATATGCAAGATAAATCTCATTTCTATATTTTAATTGTTTCTTAACTTCTTGATATGTTATCAATGTTATGCGTTCATTCTAATATAAAAACTAAAAACCTCACTAATTTTGTTTATCTCTAAATACTATATCAGCATTGTAAACATAAATATAGTCTACAAAAATAATAACAACAAAATATTCTTGTAGAAAACAACATGGTTAGAAGGTAATGTATTTCCAAAAAAATGAAGATTATTATTACTCCTTTATCATTAATATTCCCACATGGTGTTTTTTCAATAAGTTCTAGTTCCATTTTACAATGTTAAATTTTATATTTATGAGAAAAGTTATTATAAATAATGGAATACGTAGACCCCATATCAAATAAGACTTTATAATAATCATAGAAAAAAAAGTACATGATATAATTTCATTAGAGGGACCAAAATAAAAGGATATAGTTACACAGTATTTCACTACAACATTCTATGTATAGTCTATTTTCTTCCCATTATTCAGAGCCATCCTTGTTCTTAAATGTTTATAATTCCCCATCTCACCACTTTTAAAATTCATTAATGTTTTCTTATCAGAATTGAAATGACAAAAACTAAAATATGGTTTATTGAAATCTAAAAAAATATTTCCAAACATACCACATCTTAAGAATATCTTAGATTTTTTAAGCCATTACACAGGGTTATTTTTTCTATACATTCAAAAAACTAGACACTATATTTTCTTACCTTTATATTTCATTTATTGATTATAAATCATTTCCTGCCATCTAGAAATTTTCTTATGAATATTTTAAAAGTACATTTGATCATCAATAAAGATCACTTATACCCTCTCAGCACATCCATTATGTTTCACATAATGCCTGAATTCATGGGATTACAATTCCCAGAGATATCTTAAAATTAATCCTGTGTAAAAATTATTTGTTTTATAATTAAGATCCCAAATAATATTTGGATCATACCCTTTTAATCGAGTGAGATTTTATTTCTAAATAACCAATAAATATTATTCTATTTTTCAATTACCAGAATTTATTTTATATCCCATGTTGAACTCACATTGGGATATATTTTTAAAGCAAAATATTCTAAAATTGATTCCATTCCAAGGAATAAATATATTCCCTTTCCCAAACATTCTAGACCATTGACCACCACTAGTCAGATTCACCATGAAAATGATAAATAGTAATATTATCCTTTTGATTATATGAATATCCCATGACATTTAATATCATTTCATGGGATTTAATCCACCATTAATCTATTAAAAGTTTATATGATCCCTTAAAAGAAGGAGGGTAGTGCCACATAACAAGTTACACTGTCATTAAGTTCATTGGTGTCAGATATTTTTCTTCTCATGCATAGATTCCACCATCATTTATTTCCTACATCAATAAACCATTATTGCCATAAACTTCTCAGTTCTAATTACCACCATTCGGGTTATAGATTTTGAGAGATATCATCCCCTTAGTTCTATCTTACTTTATTTCCTATTTTTTAGTGGAAACCCATTTCAAACTGAAATAATTTTGAGGAAGAAACATTGAAATATTGAAATGTTTTATCATTTATAACTATTCATCAATTAAAAAACATTTATGGTTTTATTTAAATTCCATTTAACCCCTGTGTTTATCATAATTTTCCATTGATACTAGATGTAAGTACCCAACCATATATGTTATATATTCTTGAGAATTTAGACTAGAATCAAATTTAATTTATTCTCAAAGAACTCAATGATTTATAATTTTAGTGATATATGACATAGTTTTAGATAAAAAATCCATACATTACAAATTCAATCCTTTACAAGATATATTTTTTTCCATAATACAAAATTCATTAAAATAAAAAATTATTTATTTTGTGGAATAATTTTCACTACATTCATTTTTTATTCATATTTTCTCTTACACATATATGAACCCTATGAATGTTTTTTAGAAATATAGGATGAGAAGAAAATCTCATTTAGGGACATAAAAAATACGAAAAACCATTTGTCTATGAATAATTATAACCACAAGATTTTATTTCCACAATATTATATATCTCACCATTAAATTTAACATAAACATACTTTGGGAAAACACGAGTTTTCCATATAACATTGAAATCATTAAAAATCACTTAGCCAACTTAGTGAATCATTTTATTACCATACATAATTATTATTGTAATATTCTTTTATACCATAAAATTTTTAATTCTCATAGTTACCTTAAAGTGTATCCATCATGACTAACTTATGATGTAACTATCACAGTTGCACTTTGAAAAACCCTTAAAGTCAGTAAAAAACATACATGATTAATTGTAGGGATATCCAGAACCACCCATATTTGTTTTAAAACATAACATACAAATTAAAAATAATTATAAAATAATCATAAAACATTAATACTTTCATCATAAAAACTATTACTTGAAGAAAAATCATTTTATTTTAAAAAAATTGTGCGTACATGCTAATGAAAAAATACCATTAAAAATAATCAGGTAATCTTCCAAATTAAGATTAAGTTCACTAATTCTACATACAATTTTGGATTTCTATTCATTCAAAAAAAATTAAAAAAAATTCCCTTCTAATTTTGTAAAAATTTATATAGAAGATAATTTTTAAACAAAACCCCTTACCTCAAGTGTGACGTCATTAAAACATATTCAAAACACATGTGTAATGATTAATGAGTTTTATGAATTTACTAAATAACATTATTAATATTAATAGTACCTTATATTAAAATTTTATAATATCATTAAACCAATTTATTAATAATATATTTTATTTTCATTGATTTGGGTGTGATCATTTTAGGGGTTCATGGATAGTTCATTGGGTATTATTTAATAAAATGAAAATATTACATAAGAAGTTAAAAGAAATAGATTTAATAAACTTTATTTTTTAAAATATTCCGATACAACCCTTTTTCGTTAGAACATGAGCATGATTCATTTGATAAAACATTACTGCTAAAAGTTCAGTTTATTTTGGATATTTTTCCAACAATCATGAACTATTTTGGTTATGTTTAATATCATGACCATAAATTAATTCCACAATGTGAAAAAATATATAATATATATATTTAGTCAAATATAAACAATTATAAGTGAATTTAAAATTTCTAGGAATGTGTTAATGAGAATCGAAAACTCATCATACACAATGTTGGTGAATCGACATAAAATTTACAACGATTTCGTTTTTATGAATACATGTATAAGTTAAGAGATTTGGGAATGAATAAAACATTAACACAATAAAATTATAGTATATATATTAAACAATAGTTATAATTATAATTTTGATATGGGGTGAGGATAAGATAGTGGTGAGAATCAATTTAAATGAGAAAAATGCTGAATTTGCCTCTTGAATATTGTTTACATTGAGAACCTCCCTAAGAACATGGAATTGGTATTTTTGATAGAATATAAACACTAGAATATATATAGGAAATATTATTAAAGAATATGGTAGATGAATTCCAAGGTAAGTAGATTAAGGTGACTAAATTATGTGACGGAAGTAGTCCCATTTTATAATTGAGGCGAGGGGAAATTTAGGAATTATAGAAAATATCAAAATTTAATGAGGCTATAGTATGGGTATAGACATAAAAAGGCCCTATAAAGCCCAGAGGATTAAATTTTCATCCTAAAATTTTCATATTTTTCCATATTTGAGACTTTTTCGTTTATAAATAATTTAAAAACATATTATATCTATGAAATTTATATTTTGTCAAATTTAAAACTATTCATTACTATGACTTTAAAATCTCAAAAAAAATTCAAATTTGATTGGAATATTTCATTTTATCATTAAAATGTCATAGTTATATAAATAATTCAAGGATAATTTTAATTTTATCAATTTATATTAATTTCAATATTTTATTATCATTTATATAATCTTTCAATAGATTTATTAATTATTCTATCATCATTATAATAGAATTTAAGGCATCTATTTCATCCATAAAAATAGAAAATGAATTATCATGACAAAGATACATATTTTATATTTCTAGATACGATTTATGTTCTAATATATATTCTTTAAAACTACATATTTAAAATTTTTAGTAATTATTAATAATCATTTGAAGAACATGAGTTTTTGAGAATAAAAAATTATAAGGGGATTAAAGTCATCATAATGGATATAACAGCTCCCAAATGAAAACCAAATATGGTTGAGGATGAAACTTACCAATCCATAAATATTTAGTTAAATGTTTTGTTAATTTAATGGCTCTTATCATTACAATTAAATTTATTTCACTGATTTTTATTCTACCTTCACAAGCACTACATCAACATTTAATAAAAATTAAATTTAATTATTTAATATATAAAAATTAAAAAAAATTAAAATCATAAAATTAAATTAATTTCCTTATTTATTTTATTTTTAATCAATCATTATGAATATTTAGTCATATCCATGTCAATACAACTTCTTTAATTTATTAATTTTACTTTTCAATCCATGTGCATGCATTGCATACGCATTTCGATAATATTCATGTTATATAACTCTAAACATTAAAACTATCATAAAAACAACTATTATAAATATTAATTAATAAAATAGTATTTAAATTATTTTTCAGTACTCAATTAGTGTCTAGAAGGCTCTATTTTTTTATGACACAGTGTAGGTGATGTGTCGACACTGACAATGTTTTTTATATTTATCCTGAAATAAATTATAATTCATATGTTTTAAATCATTTTTATAATATTTTAATAATAATATCTTAATTTTTTCAGTACATAAGTTTTTAAAATTTTATTATATAACTCTTTGTTGAAGGTATAAAAAAATGTCTTATATTTTTTCATGTATATTTTTAATATTAAACCTTAATTTAATATTTTGTGAAAATTCTAAAAAACTCATAATAAGAAAATTTCATCATGATGAATGAAATTAGTATTTTGAAATAAACATTTTAAAATTTTAAATTAAATATATAATATATAACTATATAATAAATTTGATTAATAAAACTATTTATTTTATGAAATAATTAATGTTTTAATTCATGAATATTAAATAATATTAAAACGAATTATTCTATCAGTATATGAGTGGTTACCTGATATCACATCCATGGGTTTTTATTATATATATACAATTCCCCGTGTAGTGGATGAAATATGACATATATATGTGGTATGAGATAGTCATTTTTATAGTGATTTTTTAAGACTAATATAATAAATGGAGATACGCATTAATCAATCATTATTCTTGTCAAAGAACTCTGTTGTACCCCATTGTGATGAAATATGGAATATAATATACTTTTTCATATTCTCTAGTAACATCATCTTCATTTACTATAACTCATTAGTGTCTATCCTGTAAGGTGTCTTTGATATTTCCATATATCCTAGTATAATATCAATTGAGAACAAAACCTCTCATCCTGTAAAAAGAGGATTAATTCTTCAGGGAACTTATTAGTTTTGTCCCTCAGAATAATAATTTCATCGAGAACATCCCTCTACTTTTTCTAAATAATTTTTAATAGATATTCTTTCTCATAAGGTAATAATTTCACCAATTAAGATGATGATTTCAAAGTATATTCTTCCACCTCCATAGACATGTACAAAATTGGAGGTTGCCTCAAGAAGTGAAGATTGATATCCCTTTCTCGACATTTGATGTTGGATTTATATAATGATACCAAATACATGCCCAATATAACATTAAATTTATAAAATGGAAGTAAGTAATAGTTTTCATAGAGGCCCAGTAAGAAACATTAACCAGGGATGGCTTATAATCTTTAGATGTGATAATTCCCCCATTATCTAGTCTCATAAATAACACTATCATCATATTTTGAGTTTGTGTTTGAATAGTTCATATAGATTTTCATTATATAAAAATTTCATATAACCATAATCAACTTGAAATTTCATTATTCATGAATGAATAACCATTATACCTATGAACAAATCATTTTTATTATCCACCTCATCATTAGTGATAGTATATGAATTTTTTTACTTCCATGGATGTTGGTGATATTTATTGACTTAGGAAACAATTGGATTAGGTAATTGAATCACATAATACTAATAATATTTGTAGTTCAATCACTTCACAATAGAAATTTTTATCCTTTAAAAGGTTTTTTTCTACTTCAACTTTGGTAGGAATCGTCATTTCACATCAGCATTGATTAGATTGGAGTACATCTTTTCAAAACATGAATCACTATGTGGTTCCTCTTAGTGAGTTTCCAAAATCCTTCTTCCCAAAAATTTGATAAGTTGGGTGCTAGTGTTTATTGCCTCGATAATATTTTCTATTAGACACAGTAGAGATAATTACATCTTATATATAATATCACAAGATCCATGATACAACTAAGGAACTCACTCTCCATATTAATATGATGTGTTTGGGGAAAATATTTATTGAAAAATATTTTCTTGGATTCATCTAAATACATGAAATCCATTTCCTCTTTAGATGTGGTGTTTTATGAGTTCCCACCACTGATTATCTTCGCCATCAAAATTATAGACCTCTAGTATGTATTTCACTTATTTTGGGCATTAAAAGATATATAACATATTCTCAATGGATTTAATCCATTTTTCTACAATGAGGATATTGTAAGAACCACTAATTATGGGAGACCTTTTATATAAAAAAATTTCAAATGAAACAATATTTTTATTAATAAATTGTAATTACACTTAATTAATGATATTATTAAAAATATGAGTTAATTTTTATGCTTCTTGAATGAATTGTTGAGCTCCTATTCCTTCCATTTTTTGTAATTTCATTAGGTAAATCATCACATTACCAATCACATTTATTGTTGGAATGAGTTATCATATTTCCCATAGTTAACTATAAAATATAATGTAAAATAAAATTATAGGGTATTAAATACTTATCAATCAATCATATTGAAAAAATACAATGATCATAGAAGGATTGAATTGTAAATTAAATGTATATCCTAACATATGATTCCATAATATTTAATATGGGTTATCGAGGGTTATATAATTATCCTTAGGGTTATTAAAAAAATTTAAAGAACTAAAATTCAAATAATTACTAGAATTTGATCTTATACCAACTAGAGTGACCTTATCCAATTACACATATTATTACATGATTTTAAGAATACATAATTATCAAATACAAACCAAGGATCATAATGTCTAGTATATTAGGAAGACTAGGTACATAAAAATGAAAACATGGAAATAGAATAAGAAATATTTATATTAATATTCCACCAAGGGATGTTAACATTTATCCCCTATATCTGCATTAGATAACAAGGGGTATACATTTATAAATCGAGGGAGCGAAAAATACAAATAAGGGTATAAACCTAGGAATAATGCATAATAGAATTGTTATAGAGAATAACATAATGAAAAAAAGGAATGGAACATGAATACACATATATAATAATAACATATAAAACATGGGATCATGTGATCATTGAAACATAAAAATTTGGTAGAATCATATTACCTGACATAAAGAATGTTGAAGGCTAACTTCCCAGACTATATCCCAT
This sequence comes from Viscum album, assembly GCA_963277665.1. Taxonomy (NCBI): domain Eukaryota; kingdom Viridiplantae; phylum Streptophyta; class Magnoliopsida; order Santalales; family Viscaceae; genus Viscum; species Viscum album. Next base: position 1,938,209,602 of record OY728137.1, read on the forward strand.
GGTGAAAAAATTCCCATAATAGATTAGGTTTACTCACTAATCCCATACGTGATCTATCTTGAGACTAAAAATTACCTAATTCACTAGAGTGATTTATTAGTGCACACATAATAACTTGTTCATGAATATGTATTCCATATTAATAATGAAACATATGGAATAAAAATAACGGTTACCCATGGAAATAAATGGGTATCGTAATCATGTCATATGAAAAAACCAATGGGAATATCATAATGGAGTGTAAGAAATAATGGATTTAAATCATGTTTTGAAATTAATATGGAAAAATTTTCATATATATGAAAAAATATTTCCATGTGAAGTGAAGAATGTAAAAATTTGTTTATCAAACATAAAAAATGATCTATAAAATACTGTTTAAGTTAAAACATAAAGTTTTATTTAAAGATAATGGAATCCTAATTGTTTTTATAAAATATGATATTTACAATGATATTTTTTCATGATGAGAAGAATTATTTTATAAAAATAATGGTGTTTTAAAATATATTATTTATTTTACTTGAAAATGAGCCTGAAATAGAGAACATCCTTTTAATATGGCTTTCTTATCCAAAGGAATTGAAAAGGGAGCCTTTTAAAACATGTAATTACATATAATAGAAATTTTAATTGAGTTAAATACAAATATATGGTACATATAAAACAATTTAGTAGGATTTTATAAGAATATATATGTGTTACATTGGGTTAAAGAGTTATAAATTGTAATCTATAGACAAAACTGAGGATTGGAGAGATCACTTAACTTATGTATAAATATGTTCTAAACTCACAGATAATTTTCTAGATAATAAAAATATATACATAAATTTATTAATTAAGAACCTATTATACTTGTATTTTATTTCTATTATGTTTATTAAGATCATTGTTGTCTATTATGATGGGTTATGTTTTTTTGATTTTGTTCATTCATCAGTGTTTGTTTCATTGTTTTATAGTAAGTTCCCATTTGTATAATTATTATTGATAATTGTGAAATAAAATAAAAACAAAAGAAGTGTAATAATATTCAATAAATATTATTAAATAATTTTAAATTTTCTCTTATATAGTTTTTTTTTATTATTTTGATTCATTTGATAAAATGTTAAGGATAAATGTTTAGTTTATTTTATTGGTTTTTTTGTCACTGTGATCTGGTTTTTTTATTATTTAATATTATGTATATATATTAGTTTTTAATAAATTATTATGTTATAATATAAAATTTAAATTAATTATTAACCATTATAATGGTTTTATGGCTCTCTTTGAAGGCGATAATGGAAAATTCTAAACTGTCATCCATGAAAGTGGTGATTCGACATTTCATGGATGTTGTTTTCATTTTAAAGATAAATGGTAGGAGAAGAGATTTAATGATGAATATTAAATTTAATTAGTAAAATTATATTATATATATGAGTTATAGTATTTATCATACAATTTAGGATATGGGAGATGAGGATATAGTAGAAGAAATAATGAATTTAAAACGGGAATATGAGGACTTTACCTCTTGAATATCATATCCTTTGGAACCTCATTAAGAAACTAGGATTGGTATTTTGTTAATACCACATGACCATGGAAATGGGTAAGAGTATTAAGATTGTATTTGGGAATAATTTAATAAATCTACAAGGAATAGAAGGTGTGAAGAGATGGGGTTTTATTTATAGGGGAAGAGAGGTGTGTTTTTTATTATTTTATTAATTTTTTTTATTATTTTTCCTAGAAACTATCAATAGACTGCATTCCTAAGGTTATATAGAGCAAATGGTTCAGTTTATTCTAAAAAAATGTGTTCATACATTATCCTTACATCATCCATGACTCAAAAATTATTATATTAGTAAAATATCATATATTAACGAATTTCACTATTCATTAAAAATTCAAATATTTTATAAAAAACATGAGAAATTAACCTCAATAATTATTAATGTATATATTTAAATAATGGAATAAGTTTTATAAAAATAATTTTCTAAATATGTAAAATATAACAATTAATTTAAATCATCCTTTATTCAAAATATTACCGATTTAAATATTATAAATGACTTTATGACCCTTTAAAAAATTAATTGATGTCTCATAAAATTATATTATAACCCAATTAAAACATAACACTACATTAAGTATCAATTTTATAAAACTAAATTTTTATTTAAATAATTATAATTTTTTTGAAAAAAATAAATAAATAGTTATGTTTCACAAAAATATCAGCATTTAACCTATCAATTTTGAAACATTTTTTTACTTAATCCATGATATAAATATATCATATTTTCATATATGACATAAAGATTTTTTATTTATCATTACATTGGCGATGTTTCTATTCTAACAAAAATATTTCTATTCCAAACGGTATCATTACTATTATAATGATATACTAACTCTTATAATAGTCATATTTTAAAAAAATATAGAAGGATAAATTATTGCTATAAATACATGTTATTATATTCCCCAAGTACTTTTATTTTATTCTGACATTATATATAATTTCATACTTTAAATTAATATTTTATTCATAAAATTATTTATTGTTTCTTCAGATTCTTTCAAAATTGTGGTCATACTAGTGGTTTGAGAAGTGATAAATTTTCCTATTCTTATTATCTTTTTTTCTAATGATTTCCCTGCCGTAATATTTGGCATTCATATTGGTTTGTTTAGTTACTAAAGTATAATTGTAAAATTATGAGAGTAAATTTTTTTATTAGGTTCTATTTGTGGTATAATATGTTTATATTACATATAATAATAATAATAAGGGAAATTTCATTGTTAAAATTATGGGTTTTTACAAATAGAACACCTCTTGATCATAAAAGAATAAAATTAGGTTTGATAACATAAAGGACACCAAAAAAAAGTTAAATGAACCATGAAATATTATTAATCAAATATAACCATAATAACCTAGTTGTTGAATTGGAATGTATGAATATAATTAATCATGTATGTAAACAAATACAATGTAACTTCTCAAAAAAAATTCTTATATTAATTAATTTGAAACATGTACTCAATTTTCGATAATTTTATCTTATAAATTAGAAATACATTTGATTTTATGGTAATTTTCATTTTTTTATTAATATATTATAACCAATTTGTGGAACAATTTTAAAAAATATATTAAAATAATATCATTTTTTAAATAAAAGTATTAAAATTATTATAGTGTAATATTTTATAATTATTTTTAATTTTTGATTTTTCGATAAATAGCGAAAAAGGTGAATTTTAAGAAATACATTCAATTTATTTGAAAAAACTAAAATTTTAAATTTTTTAAAAGTAACATTTGTTAAAGTAAATTATTTTAATTACAATTTAGGTCATTAGAACCAATTATGTTGAATTTTTATATAAATGTTTTTAAATATATGAAAACCATTTCTTTGGAAAACCACTTTCCATCACATTGTTGGGTTTATATTTCAATTTAATTCTCCAAATTTTTTGAATTTAATTTTTTATAGTGGATTCCATATTTGAAATATTTATAATTATTATTATATAATATTTTTATATTAATTTTTTTCATATTGAATAGTGGTTAATATAAATATCAATTGCAATAGTAAAGTTCAAAATAATTTTATTAGAGGGCTATACTAAAGAAATAAATGTTAAAATAACCTATATATATGCCTTTATCAAATTTTATGAGTGGTTTTAAGAAAATATAATACTAATGTAAAAAATAATGTTCCTTAAATATTTTTTTTAAATTTTAACTCTAGAATGACTTTGGTGAAGATAAGATATATATTATTTATACTAAAATCAATTTTTGGATAATTTTTTTATGACATTGTTAAATGATTAAATATGGTTATTTATTTTAGAAATAGTATGATAACCATTATTTTTTTCAAATTTATCAAATAAATTTCATAAATACAAATTTATTATGTAATTTTTATGTAAATTTAATTTTAATCATACATTAATTATTTTTCTAAAAACAAATTTCTCTGAGGTTTTTATTTTTATATTCAAATTCATTTCTCCCACCTTTAGAAATTGAGTATCATAAAATTGAATTAAAATTTAAAATCCTCTTATAAATTTTTATATGGTCCGTTTGATTTTTCATATAATTATTCTATCATCGTAAAAAGTAATCATATTATGGTTACAGTTAAAATAGATTCAAAACTTATTACATTTAAAAGTGGATTAATATTTATACCAAACCCACCAAAAAGTGATTAGTTGAGTTAATTTAAATAAGATCACATATTATATTTAAATTTGGTGTTCTTTGGTTCTACATGGGTAATTTATGTTATTTATATTTTTAAATATTTTAGGAAATTTCACATATTTCCATGCACTCCTTTATAAAAATACTCCAACCATTCTCTTATTCTCCCCAAATATTGATATCTAGATATACAAGACAATTCAAAATTGACTTAAAATATACCCAGTAATAATTATACAGTTTTTTTTCTTCTCTATAGATCATTCCTTTGATCAATAGTAGGATATCCAATGGATTTCTTTTAAACAGGACACAACCACCTTAATTGATCACTTTTTTACTTCTAATTTGATCTACACAAATTATATGGTATTTATAAATAATTAAAAAATACATGGTACAACTAATTTAGAAATATTATTATTATTCCGAAAACACTATTACCCATCTTCTTTATCATAAAATGGGAAGTGAAATTATCGCCCGTGCATATGTATGACTGACATGATCCACGTTGAGGTATAATTAATTTTTATCTTATGTCCTTTACTTCCATGAGTAAAATTCTATATTCACAAATTATATATCCTCTATAGCTCCTATAATTTTCCTTCGATATATTATATTATGAATAAGTCTATCATTATTATATTTTAATTTTTTTACTTGAAATAAATTATGTCATGGGGGTTATGATCCAGGAGAATCCAATGTGGTAAGTGTAACACCCCATGATTTAGATAAAATAACTATTTATTCAATTATATTTTTAATTTAAGATAAAAAATTGTAAATAAATGTTTAATTATTATAAGGATAATTTATGTATATCAGTTTTGATTGAATAAAAATTTACAAAACAAGGTATTATTTTTGAAATATGAAATTACAATTAATAATTATATATAATTAAAAAATATCATATTATTTTAATAAAAAATGATTCAATTTTAGTTTTCACATATATAGTTCTCTATTTAAGAATTTTAAAACACTATTTCTGTTTAAAAATTAAATAATACAATATTTTGTATTTCATAATAACAAAATTTGGATAAAATTCATGATGTTTTTATTTTAAATGTTTTATTTAAAATAATATTTTACTTTATTATTTTTATAACATGTTAAAATTTTATGAAATTCTACACTTTTATGTTTTATATAACTATAAATAATTAAAAAAATTAAAAAATGAAATCATTTATAATATGTATATATGTATATTTTTAATTTAATTTTTATTAAACTATATTTATATTAAATTTGAAAAAAATAGAATATAATTATATATATGTATATATATAATGATTGAATAAAAAATAAAATAATAAGGTGGGAGAAAAATCAGGATTATAAGTTGGGGATGGTTCATCGAGGCAAGGAGGAGTAGTATGGTTCATCATTGTCGAGAATTATTGAGCTGAGAACAGTTTTTAGGCATGGGTTGTTCTGATCATGTGACACTGGGCCACAGAATGGAGTCGACACTGAGGGTTTTCCAGAGATCCGATCACTGGTAATAGAATGATTAGAGTAAAAACTAAATGCAAAGCATCTGAGCTATGTGAATTGACTGCGTACGATGGATCAATTCTGAATATAAAATCGAGTTCAAGTGAGGGTTTCAATGCTCAATGTTCGAAGAGCAATTAGGATTTATTACATCCTATCTGAATTGCGTTGAATCTTCCAAATGGGACCTATGAAAATTGACAATTGGTTTTATGATCTCCACTCAATTTAGAGTAGAATTTGTTTATTCAACTAGTGTATATTTGAATATTAGTGATATCTGTAGAAAAATGACCTTGTTTATCAATTTCATCCACTCAACATCTATTGACCATATCATAATTTGAATTTCAATCGACATTTTCACCAAATTCAATAAATATGTCTCCATAAAATTTTATTTTAATATTCATTCTAGGGTGTTGATTTTTTATCAGTCATTTTCATATCTCTGCATACATTTAAGGATGACTAGTAGAAAATTTTCATTTATTGAGTATCATTGCCAACATGCAATTTTTTTTTCTAGATGTCCTTATTTCAAATCTTTGATTAGTCAGCAATGATTCGTTTTGTTTTATCACTATTATGCTTCTATAATCAAATGAATATTAAATTTATTTGATTATCATTTTCCTTTTCTTATAATACATTATTAAATGTATAGTATATTTTATGTGTTCTTCACAAGATGTTTTTTAAATACTTATATGGATATCTGAGGCTATATAAAATCCATCCTTCACTCTCGATAGGAATGTCACTTAGAATTAGTATAGAGGGAGATAGTGCTCTGTGAGTGCACTGTGTGTGTGGCTGGTGAGGCAAGTAGAATAATCTTCCTCTACCTTCTTTCTCTCATATATATTTTCTAATATAATTAGTATAGAGATGGAGTTGATCAGTGTTAATTAGAAGAATATAAATGTATGTCTATGCATAAACTATTAGTGGATTTATTTATATTTTCATTTCTATTCCATTTTTATATTTGTAAGGGATAGTTTTATTTCATTATCAAATTTTTTATTAGTTAGTGATAGACAATATATTTATTTCGAAATGATGATTTTAGTTTTATGATTTTGCGTAATGGATGTATTAATATTCATTGATTCAGAATTATGTTCCTTAATTCATGAATTACTGAGATTTCTTATTCGTCTATGTGTGTGGAAAATTTGATTCAAGGAAAAATTATTTTGGCAAAAGTTTTTATTATTATTTAGTTTTGGTTCAAAAATTATTATTATGTTTTTGAATCATTTTAATTGCATGAGAGGGATATAAATATATATGTATCAAATTTTATGTTTTAATTTGATTTCATGTTATCCTTGTTAAGGTATGTTTCTATTTAGTGAATAATTATTTGAAAATTCATTTGTTCTATTATGATTAGACACATATTTTTTTAATTGTATAATTTGTATGAAAAAAATTATTTGCAATAAATTATGATATAGGTTAAGAATATCATAATTTTGTCATTTTATATATAAGTCATAAAAAATTACAGGTTATGGCCATACAACGATGATTTTGTTAAAATGACACTTATATATTAATATATATGTACATAAATGTATATATTAATTTAATAAATTATTACAAAAGTTGATTTTCTTTTGGATTAAGAATGAAGTTTTAAGTTCAAGGTGGATAATTAATCTTTTATGTAATTATAAAAAGTCATGTATCACGATATTTGGCCATACCAAGTGATATATGTAAAATCTAAGGATTTATTTATTTATATATTTATATATATAAATAGAAGTTAACATGTTTTTTTCATGTATGATTATATATATATATAATTCATGATGAAACTCTAGTGAATGTATATATATAAGTAAATCATGTATAAAAATATTTTTCAAAAATATGGCACATGAATGTTATAAATATGGTAGGGAATTAGTGAGTTCACCCAATTCCTCAATATGTGGGTTAGCTCAAGACATCCTTCAATGTTTCAAGTTTCCATAAGACACAATGTTTTGTTTTCAATAGCTTGTGTAGTGTTTTCATTGAAATCACTAGATTACATTTAAATCATTTATTATACATAAGTAATTTTAGAAGTTGTATAAATATTTCAATTATACATTTCAAAGGGTGTTTTGAAATTTATTTATATGTTATCTTAAAAGGAATTTATCAAAGTTATTTTAAAGACATATTTTCTAATTTTTTTTAACACAGTTTAAAAACATCTTACTAGGAAATTGAATTCTCACCCTTCATTTTTAAATATTATTTTTCACAGGTATCTTAGATGTTTAAGCACAGATGTAAACTCTATTAGTTTTAGAATGCACTGAAGTGTAGTATAAAATTGTTTTATTTTTAGTCAACTTTGAAAATGTAACGTTTTGTTGAATCCTCCAAAACCTATACCAATAAAAAGTCCTCTTTTGTGTCACCTTGTTTGTAATTGTTCATTTTAGATTATAAAAAAAATTACACAACATTTTTAAGCACTCAGTATAAAAGAGTGGGCTTAGGGATTTATAGTTTTCATTACAGTCACAATATATATATCTTTGGAGATTAGATGTTTTCTATTTAGGTAAAAACATCTACACGTTAGAATTTCATTTACTTAGTTTCCTCCCCTTAGAGACTCATAAATTATAATGTTAAATTTTTTGAATTTTCTTACAACTGATGGATGAATTGTATGGAATCGATTCATTTAAGGAGGGAGAATGTAACACCCCATGTTTTAAATAAACTATTTATTTATGTTTTTAATATGATGATAATTTAAATTTAACAACAAAAATTTAAATAAATGTTAAATCATTATAATGGTAATTTATGTATAAAACTTTTGATTAAATACTAATTTCCAAAAAATTGTATTATTTTTGAAATATGAAATTACTATTTATAAATATATATAATTAAAATAATAAAATATTTTTTTAACAAAATGTTTTTAAATTTTAGTTTTGAGAAATATTGTATTCAATTTGATTTATTTAAAACATTATTTGTGTTTACAGTATTATGGAATAAAAAATTTAATATTTAATTATAATTAAAGTTTGATGAAATTAATCACATTTTTTAAACAATGTTTTATTAAAAATAATATTTTGTTTGATAATATTTATAACAAGATAGATTTTTTTGAAGAAATAACTTTTTAGGTTCTTATAAAACTATACATATTTTTAAAAAATTAATAAATGAAAACATCTGTAGTATGTATATATGTATAAATTTATCTAATTATTATTAAACTATATTTATATAAAATTTTAAGAAAATAAAGCAGATTGTATATATATATAATGATTGAATAAAAACTGAAATACCAAAGGGGTGAATAATCAGGATTAGAATTCGGGACTAGTTTGTCGATGTGAGGAGGAGTAGTAGGGTTCATCGAGGTCGAGCATTACGAGTCCGAGTGGGGTCTTTATGCGTTGGTCTCGTTGATTGGAGGACTACATGTCATAGAATATAGTAGACACTGAGGCTTCTACTGAGATCTGATTTCCAGTTAGTGCACGCCGAGAGTCGAATTTGAAGGAGAAGCATTCTATCTTCATGAATCGACTACCAACGATGGATCATGTTTGATTCTAGAGTTGAGTTTAGGTGAGCATTTTGAACCTCAATGATCAAAGAGGGATTCTGATTTATTACATCTTATTTGCGTCATATTGATGTTTCCAATTCGCATATTAGGAAAATGACCATTGGATTGAAGATATCCACTCAATTTTAAGTAGGGTTTGTTATTAATTTTATATATATATACTAATATTATTGATATCTGTAGAATAGTGACCTTGTTTGTCAATTTCAACCACTCGATATATTTTATCCATATCATACATTGAATTGGTGTTGAGTGTGTCATATTGTTCAATCAATATGTCTCTAATCAATTTTATTTTAATCTCCATCAGAGTGTGTTGATTCGTTAATATTTATTTTCGTATATCGGCATTTATTAGAGCTCAACTATTATAAAAATTTCATTTATTAAGTATCATTACATGAACAAATTTTTTTTTATTTGGATGTCCCTATCTCCAATCTTTGATAAGATTTTGGAGAATTGTTTTGTTTGATCTATATGATGATTCTGTAACTAGTTGAATATAAAATTTATTTGATTATTTTTTTTCGTTCTCATCAGATGACGTCAATAAATGTCTAATATATTTTACGGGTGCTCTACAAGTTGTTTTTTACAGAGATAGATATTCAACGATCTATAAAATCCTTCCTTTGTTCCCTATAGTTTGGCTAATTTGAATTAGTAGAGAGGGAGACAGTGCTCTATGTGTGGTTTGTGTGTGAGGTAGGTGAGAGAAGTAGTATCCTATACCCCTACCTTCATTCCCTTAATAAATTTTATAATTTGTTTTGTTAAAAATTATTTTAAATAAATTATTAAATAAGTTGAGAATATCATAATTTTATAAATTTATATATATGTCAAAAAAATTCATGCTTATTTCCATACATTGCTGATTCATTTATCATGACATTTATACATTAATATATAAGTTCATGTATATTTATATATTTATTTAATAAATTATTACAAAAGGGGATTTTTATGGGATTAAGAATTATGTTTTATGTGTGTGCGTGATAATTAATCATACATGTAATTATTCAAAGTCATGTATAATGAGATTTTGTCATACCAAGTCAAATATGTAATTTATAAGGAATATAATTTTTTATATATTTATATATATAAATAAAAGTGAAATTTTTTATTTCATGTACGATTATATATATATAATTCAACATGAAACTCTACAAAATTTATATATAAATAATTCTTGATTAAAAATACATTTATAAAATACAGCACATGAATGTTGTAAATATGATAAGGAATTTTGGAGTGAACCCAATACATCAATAAGTGGGTAGGCCTATGATATCCTTCAATGTTTCATGTTTCCACAAGCCACAATGTTATGTTTTCATGAGATTGCATAGTTTTTTCTGAAAAATTACTAGATTAATTTTAAAAAAATAATACATAAGTAATTTGAAAAGTTGTATATTAATTTCCATTATGTTTTTCAAAGGTTTTATTGAAAATTATTTTCATGTTATCTTCAAAAGATTTTATAAATTTTATTTTGAAAGAAATGTTTTCTAATAAGTATTTAATCAATTTCAAAACTCTTCACTGTACAATTTATTTCTAAACCATCATTTTAAAAATGATTTTCTATAGGCATCTCGGAATCTTAATTAAAAATGACATTACTTTTGGAGTTATCCTATGTTAAATTGTTGTGGACAATTTTGTTTTTTATTTTACTCTGATAAATTTTAGGTGTTGTCTAATCCACCAGAACCAAGACCGCAAAAGTCCTCTTTTGAGTAACCTTATTGTGTAAATTTTCAGTTTATTTTATAATAATAAAACGACACCACATTTTTAAGCACTGAGTTCAGAAGAGTGGTCTCTTTTGGATAGATATGGGTTTATATCAAAATCTCATCATTTTTTGGTATTGATTATATTAACGTATAACTTGTGTGAATTATTTGATTTTTGAATCTTAAAAAAAACCAACATTACTCTTCTATATATATTCATGGTAGTTTAAAGTAATACTAAAAATTTAATTTGATTGGTAATTAATATTCTTGTGAAATGTATTTTTATAAAATTTAACAATATTCCTTTTTTCATTGGAAAATTATTTTCCTTCCACATGCATGTTTTTATAAAATATTTTGAAAAATGTTTTAAATTTTTTTTAATTATATATTAAATAAATATTTATTTATTTTTATGAATTCTTTGGAATGTCATATTATTATCATTTTCTGAATAAGGAACTTCTGGACATTTTAACAATAGTATGAAAGGAATATTTTTTTTACTTATATGGAATGAATGTAATTTACCAATATCACGAACTCTTGTTGATCTAGTTCTCTATATGATAAAATAGTCAAAAAACATACCATATGATTATTATGTGAGTTACTATTTCCAAAATATGAATGGTTTTAAATATTTCATAAGGCTAATAACCTAAATCATTAAAATAATACCACAGTAATGTCGAATTTATTCACGAAAATAAATATTTTATTTAAAATCCTTAAAATATTATATAGGTTTTTGAGGATTAATTAATGTTTTATAAAATTATTATCAAACATAAAAAATTATTTTAATGAAAAAATGTAATTTTTTGTCATAAATAATCATTATATTATTTATTACGTCACAATTTGGTTATTATGACATCATAATACATACTGTCTTTTTATACCATTTTTACCATTTTCTAAAAAACGTTACATGTTGAAAAAATTATGAAAATTTTATGGTTTTCTAATTTTTATTTGTTGAAATTAAAAAATAACATTATTATAATTGAATTATATATTTTTTAATTTTCACTTCTAATTCAAAATCTTAATTTATTGAATAAACCATGGGTTTTTTGGGAATATCATTTTTATGAATCTCAAAAATATTACATTGGACTTTATTAAATAATATTTTCCAATTTATATATATACATAATATTAGATAAGAATATTCTAGGAAATTAACATTTATTTAATAATTCTTGAATTTATTATAAATATAATTTTAATTAAAACAGTTTTTTTTGAAAAATATAATTTTTTTAATTAAAATCTAATATTAATCAAGTCATATTTAATTATAAATAAAAATTAATTGCAAAAAGGGATAAAAATATGTAGTATTTTATTACAAATAATAAATAAATCATTCTAACATGGTCTAGATATGATACCCCTTATTGAACCTGCATATTCTATAAGGGTACAGTGAGCGACGATGGAACATTCTTGGGGTGGTTTAGAGAACGTTGTTTGGGTTATGATATTGAAAAACCTGAAATTATCCTTTAAATGGTTACAATCATGTTTTTGTTATTAAATCTGGGATTGGTTATTGATTTTTGAAAAATGGGGTGATGTTATAACCCTCAAAATCACTGATATAATGGACTCATGGGGTATGATCTTACTAGTGTTTGCCATATCTTCTTCATTATATTCAATTATGAATTTTCATAACTGTTAATATACTAATCTTAATATATTGTATACAACCTCTATACAAACAATGGTTATAACTCATAACAATATTTTAAATCTATGAAACTATTTAATGGTCAAAAATTAACAATGAAGCACATTTTTTTCTATAATTATATTACTTACTATTTTATATATATTCATTGAAAAATGTAATTTAATTTATAAAATTTTGGATCATCGTAGAACACATGTGTGAAACCTTCCCCAAACCTAAAGGTCATAGGGAAATTTATTTGCCTTTACATAAAATAAATTTCACTGTTATTGGTGAATATTTTCAATGTAGTTCATGGGACGGTGAAATTTTTACAATAGATTTTATGGAAATGCACTATGAACTATAAGATACTCACAAAACATATATTTTGTTAAAAAATCAGGAAATTGAGATTAAGTAAAATAAATCAAATGGACATAATATATTCCCTTAATAGATGAGTATAGTTCATAAGTAAAATATAAAATTTATAAAAGTTGTATTTGTATAAAAAGTCTCATGTTTTGGAATTCGAAGAAAAATTTATTAAATATTGGTTAGGATATGGATGTAAGATTGAGATGAAAGGAATATAATCAAGCTACTTCTTTACTGAAATATGAGAAAATAATATTTCCAAAAGTTTCTATGGGAATAATTACTTCATAAAGGATATTATCTAATAACATGAATAATTTTAATGAATTCAAGGCATCATCTTCTGATAAGATTATGAAAAAGATAACCCAACACTCTGATGAATTTTCTATCCCTAACTCACTCAATCCTAGTGTATTTTATAATTCCAAACCAAATTAGGTGATTAATTCTGATAAATCGATATCTTTTATGAAGGTTGGATTTAGAGAATAATAGTGAAAAATATCTTTTACATAGGTCCTGGAGAATGAATTTATCATCTTCATGAAATATTATTTAAAAAATTTATCGAAAGGAATATGTTAATAAAATAAAAGAAGCCAATGATTATTGGTTATTCCTGGGGCAATAAAATGTTTGTGCACCTGGATATTGATTAGTGGAATACTTTTCCCTTTTATTAGTAATATATAAATCCAATATTTTGGGGTATAAAATAGAATAAGAAATTTAACATAAAAATGTTTTACAAACATTCATAAAATGAGAAAAATATAATAACACACAATATATTTCGGTATCTTGAATACTCTTGTGAGAGTCATGGGAGAAATGGATATTATGATGTAGTGTTCTAGTTTACATCTACCAATAAAAACATATTAAATACAAATTAATATTTTCATAAAAGGTATAATTAAATGTTATAATGATATACTATACCTATATGATGTGGTGTAAAACAAGAAGAAATGAACGGTATTATATCTAAGAATAATGTTTTGTAATATTTTATGCGGATGAAAAAATGATACTTATATATAATAAAATCCCACATCATGAATAGTTGTAAAAATTCAATTACTATTTATGATAATAGAAGGATTCCAAAACAAAAAATCTAAAAAATATTACAATTAATCAAAAATATTGTAATTACAGAAGTAAAATTTGATGATGAAGTAGAAGTTCATGGCATTTTACCAAAGAAGATTAATTTACTAGATGATAATTATAAAAGATAATGATGTATGTTGACAAGACACACTCTTTAAAATTTCATGCCATTGTTACCTGGTCAAAATTAATTTGGTAATAAAAATACCAAATCATTGGAAGGAAATAATGTTTCTATTATGAAATTTCATCATTAGATGAAATTTGATTATACTCTAAAGGATATCATGGTTTTGTGGATAGAATAGTTGGAGAAAAAAATAATGTAGTAAGCATAATAAAACTAAAAAATGTGTACTATTTTATAGATAATGTTAATAAAATACACCATATAATATTGTAAGAGAAGAAATTGATAAGTCTCCCATGAATCATATAATGATCAATGTTTGGAAACCCATGGGAAAAGGCATGTATAAATTTGAAGAATAGAGAGTGTCTGAGTTGGTAAAGCATTATAAGCCTCGTTGAACAATCTAAGGATACTTAGAATGATTTAAGTTATTCCAATATATGTTCAAATGTACTAATTTATGTAATGTCAGAATTGAAGGAGATTGTATTTAGCGATAGAAATTTATGAAAAAAAATATCGTAATGCCCAAGTCCATTTATGGGGATGTTGAAATTCATTTTGATCAACCCATGAGTTCTAACACCAAATGTAGAAAATTTCGTGGGATTATGAATGACATACACAGAAAAAAAAACTGCTGATAATGAAGTGAACTAAATATTTATTTCATTATTTGTTTAATTTTTGATATCTCCAATTTTTTATAAAAAAACAATGTTAAAATAGAAATGGGAAAAAATAATTCAGGATGAAAAGATATAAAATATCATGAAAATTTTTAATAACCAGAAATTCAAAAAAGAATAATATTATTAGGTGATACAATATGTGATACTCAACACCATGATTAAATAACCCAGAACATATATTTCTTCATATTTAGTCTGTTCTGTGGCTTTTAGAATACATTATCCCAAGTTCAATGAACTTTAGTATAGTATATCGTTATAAGATAGCAATTAAATTGGAAGGTATGAGTATAATTAAAAAATAATAAAAATTACAGTTATCTATTAATTAAAAAATTAAGAATAATTTAAAACAAAAAGAAATTATTTCTAAAAAAACAAAATTTTCAAAAAGACATTTTAATCGATCATGGGAAAAAAATAAAGTTACTTTATAACCCTTTTAGAATATTTAATTGTTAAAATTCACATAATTTTTGAAATTAAAAAATCAGTATTATATTAGGTAGAATTGATAAGATATTTTAGGAATATTTTATTTTTCTATGACTACAGCAGGAATCTACATTTTAATGAAAATAACCCTTTTTTATTAAATTATTTGTCATGTTAAATTATTTTTTAAAATTGGTTTCCATGATAAATTAGTCCAGTTATATATCAATAAATCCTAATTAGGCCATTTTAATAAATTTTTATAGAATTTAGATATAAAAACATTATTAACATGTGGACAATTTCTCTTTAAAGCCCATGTTTCTCGCTACATCAGTGAGATTAATTTAATGTTAAATACTTCCAATTATGTTAATTTAATTTGTAAAAATTGATTCCATATTTGGAATGATTTTAATGTATAATTTCAAATAATTTCATCTTTATTATTAGAAAAAATTCATAGCGAAAATATTAAAAATTAATTTTCCTTATTAAGGTAAAATATTGATTTACTGGGAGTTAACTAATTTGATAAGGGAAAAAAATAACATAATATATTTTAAAAAACACATTGAAAAAAATCATCTTTATTTTTTATATTTTTGATAATGATCCATTTAATAATCTTTTAAGATGATAAATACATGGACATAAATGAATCTTTTCAAAATAATACAATTGTGCCACTCACCACACTTAAAAAGGCCACCCCTACCCTCTTCTATTTACATCGTTAAATTTTTTCTTACAATCCCTACTAAAATATCATTCTAACATCCATACCCTCATTCTATAGGCCTTATTTTCTACATAAATACAACAAATCAATGATTTTGGATCATAACTAACGAGGTAACCCGATGAACAGGTTATGTTATTCAATTAGAAAATTTATTTTATTTCATCCTCATCCCCTTCAATTAATATTAAATAATTAGGTTATAAAATATGTGTATATTAAATAAACGTATATGTTGTTATAATATGTTCATGAACTAAAACCATTTTGAGTTTCATTAAATCAATTTTGATATCATCATTCGTGTGTATGGCAGACTACCACCATCGAACTCATGTCTATCGTTTTCCCGTTACCACCTATCACAAAAGGGTATATTATTGAAACAAAAGAATAATTATGATGTTTATAACATATTTATACTCCTTTATTTACCATATCAATTATACATTTCCTATATAATTTGTTACTAGACATGATAACGTCGCTCATGTGTATGTCAGACTACCACCTCGTGAATCAATGTGATTCATTCTTTTCTAACATATGACATGAAAGAATATAAAGATAAATATAAAACATATATTTGATAAACATGAAATAATTTTTATTTTAAGGAAATATTTAAATTTTTAAAAATATTATATATCATTTTATTTCTTTCATTTATATTCACATTATGATGATAATACCATATTTTTCTGTGTGGAATACCATCTTTATAAAGCAATTTAACTACCTTTTCACCACCAAAAAAATGATTGATATATATTATTATATTTAAGAAAACAATTATATATAATTATATTTTTATAATATATAAAATATTTCATACCATCTTTCTACAATGATAGTTGAAAAAATGGAAATGTTACCCATGCATACATATGTCCAATCATCTCCATGATCGTAATGTAATTCATTTATCTAAACCATATATCCTGATTGTAATATAAATTAAATTTTTTGTATAACTATTATAATTATGTAATTATTTGCATTCTTGGGATTATTGAACAATATAAAATTTGAAATAATCAAGTCTTTCATGATGAATCATGCTTTAGAAAACCAGACAATTAAAAAATTCAACAATTCCAATAATGAAAGATTATTAACAAATTATAGATATAATGTCAGGAAACGATAATATATGATATTATAATGTGTAATATAGATAATTTATAATTTAATAATTTTTTGTAAACAGTTATATGGGAGGTTAAATCTTGTTCAACCAAAAGGATGTATGTTGTAAGAGACATCATCACAATTTCTCTTCATTGAGGGGTATTGTAATTTTATGAACCTAATTTATTTTATATGGTGATTATGCTAACCCTTTTACATATAATATAATTATTATATCATTATTCATTCTATTTTATGATTTAATTTTTTTTAATCCAGGAGGATCTGAATTATATGTTACAAAGTTGTAAATAACATTATAAGTCAATTTATTTTTATTAGGTTAGATTAATTATTAATTTTATTTGATATTATAATATTTTGTGTCTAATTAATTTTTATTATATTATACTGTATCTCAAATTTTTTTATGTTGATTTACAATTCATATAAAATATATAATAATTGGTTGATTTTAACATAAACATTATGATCATTTCCAGGGTTTATTTCAAAAGATAATTTTAATAGGGATTGTTTATACAATAATTTTCATTGAAGGGAATTTTATGATAATTTTTTAATAAACCCTTCAATATTTATATCCTTGATAAATTCATAATCCATTTCATGTAATACAAAAATTTCCAACTATTTTTCACTTAAAATAATTGATATAATGTGTTTTTTAAATATATCTTCATTACTCTCTTTGGTTAGAAATCTATTTTCCTCCAAACTCAGGTTTCTAATGAAAGAGAAGACATTGATAAAAAATATAGACATATTTATTAATAATATGAGACAATATTACGAGGGTCCAAATAGAGTAAAATTAAACTACTTCTTCCAAATAAGGGGAATGAGTTGATTATGAACATGATCATACTAAATTAAGTCATCGACAATAGCTACTTTGTTGTAAAGACTCCTCAATAAGAAATTTATCCACCGTATAGATGTGACACCACATGTTTCCACTGTACGCTTCTCTTTGAATAATATAGAAGTTTGTGATGTATGCAACTTCGAGTTCAAACACACCACAACCAATCAAACTAGAAATTATGAATTGTAATACCAACATTTTGAAATTTAATAAATTTTATCATTCAAAATGGACTTCATTTTTGGATTCGGAATATCGAATTTAGCCTAAGATTAATTTATGGTATTTTTCTGAAGACTTTCAATTTTTGATGAATAGTGGAAACACTAAGTTATAGTTTATAACCGAAATTTTATTTTAATAATTATTTATTTTATTTAAATTTATTTTACTTCAAAATTGATACATAAAACCTATATAGGTTCAATGTAATTCATTGGAGTTAGTTTATAATAATTTTAGATATATAAAATTTTATTTAACTTTTCACCGCCTTTTACCCACCTCCTAGGAGAAGTTTCAAATTCACATAAAACATAATTTTACTGCGTCGGAGAATGTAATTTAAAAAATAATAGAAACATAGTTTATATTAGTAAATAAATTTTTTTTTCAATGAGATGAAACTGATTTTTGGTGAATAGTATCTTTTTTACTTTTATTTACTATAGTTAAAAGTAAATATGGTAATTAGCGGTAAAACAATATATTATTATTACCCAAACACATGTCCTAATTCTATTGGATTAGTATATAATTCAACCAAATACAACCTTAAGAATAAAATATGAACCTCTTTTGTCCACTTGGATTATATTAGGACACTTATTATTATTTAAATCAAAGAAGAGTTTAAAGTGTTAAATTCAATGTTTAATAACTAATTTTTTTTAATATATGGATACACATAAGATAAATTTGACTATAAGTATAAATTATAATGATAAAATGATTTACTAAATTATGTTATTTTATTTATATTTTTTATACATTAAATAATTTAATTTATTTATGACATAATGATAATGCAGTAATTAACTAATTAATCAAATATAAAAATAATGGATATTATAAATATCCATATAATCATAATTTTATATGTTATATAAATTTGACTAATTTTATAGGTTAATATAACATGATAGGTTTTGTTATATTAATATAGTTTGAAGTAATAATTCTGTTATGAATTCAGGAAAAATAGAAAACCAAATAGTGTCAAAATTGATATAAAAGAGTTTTTAAAAGAAATAATATATTTTTAATTAAAATTCTATTTCTAAAAATTTAATTATTAGAAAATGGACTTATATAATGATAGGTGTATCATTAAGGAACAAATTGGGGTACTCTTGGAATTATATTGTACGTTTATTAGCCATAAAATAAAAAAATACAAAAAGACTTGGTAAATAACAAACTATTTAACTAAGAGTTAAATCTTAAATATAAAGTTTATATAGTGACCCAAACGTTTCTAAACCCTATTGGATAAGTGGTTTTCACCCCGACCCCACCATAGTCTTTATATAATCCTCTTTTGATCCATTATAACCGAAAATTATTTTATTATAAAATAATATTTATATCTTTTCCTAAGGTGCCCCTCACCAATCTTATAAAAGGGCACTCCCCCTTCCCTCAACTTGACACCATAAAATCCTTTTTTCTTGGACAAAATCATCCTAAATACCCTCTAAAATATTCTCCCTTAATCCTGAAGGCCTTACTTTAGTCCAAAATCTATCCTAAGGATCCCATTGGTTAAATCAAAAGGAAGAACCCGAAGAAGAGGTAACTATTTCATAACCTCTTTCAAGTTCCTTTCTTCTTCCACTTCCTCTTTCTTTGTTGTTTCCATTCTAAAATAAAAAATATAGTATATTCTATATAATTTTATGTTATTATAAATATGTTACATCTATATTCATTATTCTATCCATCCTATGAATGACATGTCACCATACGTGCGTACGTACGACTTACCGTCTACACATCGTGGTGTAACTGTTATTCAATACATTTTTATTTTATTGGATTAATAATGACGTGTAATTGATGTAAATAGTAAATATAACATGATAATGATTCTGTACATATGATATAACAACCAATTATATATTATTTTAATATCAAAAGAATGATATTGTCGCTCGTGCGTACATATGGATTACCGTCTCCATAAATGTGATGAGATTCATTTTCCATTGTATACATTCAAGACTAATTTTCATTATATGATTAAAAATAATTTTTAAATAATTAATTTCATTCTGAATATTAATAATATACATCATATCCACAACAAACATTACTTACATAAATATTTCTATAATGGAAAATGAATTAGTTAACACCCGAAATGACGATATTAATAAGATATTATTAACAAAACAATATTAACAGATCATATATGATATCATATTAATGTATCTGATTTTTGTATAATTTAATAACAATAATTTCACTATTATTAAAGTGGTTAACCTACCATTTACCAAGGAAAAGTACATGGTAAGTGTTAATTCCACAATATCTTTAATATCCGAGGTTTTTTTCACGTAAGTATCCACTAGGAACCCTTAGTCATCCACATCCATGATTCATAAAAATTTATTTAAAAACATTATTAATATTTTATAGACTATGGGTTAATGTAATTTATACCCTTGTTTTACTTTTTATATGATTTTTATAAAGGAATATTTCCCTATTTTTTCAATCAAGGTACTTTTTAAACTTTTCAAAAAAATTAAGGTAAGATTTTTTTTTAATTTATACAGCGGGTGCGGAAATTTTCTGCCGTTATAAAATTGTCGAAGCAACCCTTAAATGTTCATAAGAAAATTTTCAAAAATAAATGATTTATTTTATAATTACAAGACTTTTATATGATTTCAAAATTAAATGAAATTTTTTCTAAAAAGCTTTTGATTTCATCTATGTCAACATCCTTTGACGGATTTATAGCTTATTTGAAGATGATTAATTATGATATGAATCTTCCATATTATATTGAAGGTTTTGTGATATGTTTGACTATGGATGTGTAATTTAACACCATTAATGGATTATGAATAACATATTTACATTTCGTGTTCTAGTTTTAACATGAATGATTATGGTATGTTTAAACCTATTCATATGAAGAAAGCATTGGACATAGTAAGTGACGGGTGGAGCCCACTATAGCTCCAAGATGCATCAGTAGGTCTCATGATACAAACAATTGTCTTGGTACAAGGCCTTGACATAATCTTATTTGTAGTCTTCACACAAGGCCTTGACTATATGGTTATGAAAGTCTCTCATTATGCATTCCATCATTATGAAAGTGGCTATTGATATTGCCTGTGATTATTAGACTAGTTGAATATCCATGTGAGTAAGTAAATGGAATTGTTTTGGTTTTTTAATTTCCATATTATGATTAAGTTCAATATTAAAAGGATTTTTTTAGTTTTATACATTTCCTAAAATGTTTATGATTATTTATGAATGTTTCTGCTATGTTGTTATCCTTACTAAGCATCTGAGCTCATCCTTTTATATGTTTTATTTTTCCAAGGATGAAAAAAATTATATTTTGACTGACCTACAGGGATAGTATAAGGGGATATGAGTGTATTATATTGGAATAATGTTGTTGTAGTTTTTCATTTTATGATGCATTGTATACCTTATGAATGTGTCTAGTACTTCCAAGGCTACTAAACTAATCATTTATTCGAGACGTGATCTTTTTCAATCACACCAATGTTATATAATAATGAACTGACTCTGTGTAATTGGGTTCGGGGCATTATAGTTGGTATTACAAGAACTTTAGTACAAACCTTGGAATCTAGATTTAGATAAATTCTGATTAGATCACATATCCCTAAGATAGACTTTGAGGATTAGTATAGAACAACATCCTAGAATTTTGGTACTATAGAGATTTTGTGTGTTTTCAAAGCAATAAATCCATGTCTGGATATGAGAAGGTAGAGGCGTCTATGGCAGAGATGTACCTCAGGGTAAAACCAGAAAACACCGTTTTGAGCTAGACTCGAACGAGAACTGGTGCACGAAAATGGGCCTTGCTGCACTCTTAGTTACGACACTCCTACGGGATATTCTTAGGATAATTCTCATTTTCTTTAAAAAATATTATGAATGGTTTGTGAGTATATACATTCTAAAAGAATACCTTTTTATGATTAAAGATTATATCCATAAACTGTTCAATTTATGTTAAGTGTTTTACCAATTTGGAATTATGTATTTCGATTCATAATTTAATCTAGTTTATGCCATTGTCTAGAAATTGTTCCTAGTGGAAGGAATGGAAACCATATCAATGCATGCACTCAATCTAGTAACTTACCTCATGTTCAAGATAATTATAGAGGATCTGGTGATACAACTGGTGCTGATTAGGTTAACACCATACTGGGAGAACTCACTCAGGTTATTAATAATAACCATACCCGTATAGAGCAGCCTGATCCAAAACATGGGGGATCAATGTTAGACCTCTTCATGAGGCAACAACCACCAACATTCAATATGAGTAATAATTATTTAGTGGATGATAAATGGATAATGTTATTAGAGAAAATATTCCAACCCTTAGGGTGTAGTGAAAGGGAAATAGTTGTCATGTCAGTTTACCGCCTCACTAGATATACTGATTAATCGTGGTCATTGATTTAAAATAAAAAGGAAGACGATGAATTATCAAATATGAAATGGTGGGATCTTAAAGATCTTTTCTTATAAAAATACTTTCCTCGTGACCATTGAGCAGATATGGAAAGGCAATTTCTGAGTCTAAGGGAAAATGAGGATGAGAATGTCGGAGAGTATGAAGAAAACTTCACAAGGTTAGCGAGGCATGGTACAGATTATATATGTAACCTAAGAAATAAGATTGATCTTTTTTTTATTGTTTAAAACCATTTATTCATTGAGCATTAGACTCACAATCCTTCTCATCGTATGAGGATATTGTCTCATGTGCTATCAAGATAGAAAAATAATTCTCTAAGTATTATGACTTTAAAGCAAAGCAAGCAAAGAGGAGATATGTTGACCCCTATAGAAATGGAAATAAGGGGATGTAGGGAAATGTTGAATATTCTTCCTGGATTAAATGTGGGATGAAACACCTTGGTACATTCTTGAAGGGAATGAGAGTCTGTTACTAGTGTGGTGAAAAAGGCCACCATGCTCGTGATTACAAGGGGAAGAAAGAGGATGTCTATGTTGAATGCTACTATTGTAGAGAAATCTAGAATTATGAGAATTAATCTCCTAAGAGTCAGAGGAACTTACCCTAGAAAAGGACAAGGGATCAAGGCCATGCTTATACTATCACTACTATTGAGGTTGAAGCTCCAAAAGACATGGTGGTAGGTATTTTAATGGTTTCCTCGAGTTCTTAAAAATAAATTATTTTATTTTAGATCATCGCATTGCTTCATATCTTCCTGGTTTTCTATGAAAATCAAATATTTCCAATTATATTTAACAAGGGATTCTTTAGTAAAAACTCTTAATGGATGTATCATTTCAACAAAGTTTAGTGAATCAGTTCCTATTAGAGCATATAAAAATTCTTTATCTGATGAACTGATCATCATAAATATGATTGAATTTCATATAATCATCAGTATGGATCAGCTTTTGGACCATGATTCAAAAATTTATTTTAAGAAGAAAGAGGTTAGTATTTTTTAGGACGATAATATAGAACACCTTATCTTCAGAGTAGAATCATCACCACTTATTTCATATCTAGATCCTCCCTCAATAGTTCAACAAAATTCAATTATTGGGGAAGAAGAGAATGAAATATATGTGGGTGAGTAATGGAATGTTCGATTAGAGGATGTACCTATTGTGCATGAGTATGTTGATTTTTTTCCAGAGGATTTACCTGCACATCCACCAGAATGAAAAATTGAGTTTTCTATTGATTTAATTCCTATATCAAGATCCATATCGAGGACCCCTTATAGAATGGCCATTATCGAATTAGTGGAACTAAAGAAACATCTAGAGGAACTAAGTAATATGAGATTTATTCTCCCTAGTGATTATCCATAGAGAACCTCTGTTCTTTTTATTCAGACGAAATATGGATCAATGAGTTTGTGCATTGACTACAGGGAGATCAATGCTATAACAATAAAGAACATGTATCCCCTACCTTTCATTGATGATTTATTTGACCAAATTCAGGGAGCTCAAAACTTCTCAATGATTTCCATCCGATATAGATACCATCACATGTGCATGAATAAGGAAGTCATTCCAAAGACATCATTTAGAACTAGGCACGGGCATTACAAGTTTACAGTAATGCATTTTGGATTTACAAATGAACCCTGTGTCTTCATGGATCTAATGAATAGAGTTTTCAAATAATATCTTGATTACTTTGTAGTGGTATTTATTGATGATATCTTTCTATACTCCAAAAGTTATGAAGATCATGAAAATCACTTGCACATTTTCTTAAAGACTCTTAGAAGCCATGAATTTTATTCGATGTTTAGCAAGTGTAAATTGTGGCTTCATGATATTTCTTTTCATGGATATATTGTCTCTATGTATGGAATCTCTATTGATCCTTCAAAGACCAAGGGAATCCAAGAATGGCCAGCACTTATTAGTATAACTGAGGTGCACCATTTTATTGGTTTAGCAGGTTATTATCTGCATTTAGTCTAGAATTTTTCCCGATTGGAAAACCCATTAACCAATCTCACATTTAAAGGGGGTAAACTTGTATGTAAAAAAGAGTGAAAAGAATGTGTTGAAGAACTGAAGAAAAGATTAGTCAATGATCTGATATTTACTCTACCATCAGGGAATGATTGGTTTATTTTTTATAGTGATTATTCAAAGAAAGCACATGGTTGTGTCCTTATGTAGAATGATATGATTATTGACTATGCTTCATGACACCTAAAAAGTCATTAGAAAAACAATCATACTCATGATCTTCAGATAGAAGCTGTAATATTTGCTTTGATGATTTGGAGACACTATCTCTATGGAGAAAAAAATGTTAGATTTATACTAATAACAAGATTTTGAAGCATAATTTATCACAAAAAAAAACTAAACATGAGTCAAAGACGATGGATTGAACAACTCAAGGATTATGACTGCACTTTAAACTACCACCCGGGGAAGGAAAATAATGTGGAAGATGATTTTAGTAGAAATTATCATGGAGTATTGAACAAGATGATAGTTCAAAAGGATCCTATATATATGGTTCTAGAATATTTGTATTAAGGAATCCCAATGGAAGGTGAAACATCAAAACTTCTTGAAATGATTGTCAAAGCATATTTATGGAAAAGATAAAGAGTTCTCAGAATGGTGATGAAGAGTTTCAAAAAAGTATTAAAGATGTGAATGATGGAAGATTGAGTGACTTTGTGTATGAAAAAGGAATTTTGAAATTTGTGAAGAGACATTATGTTCCTGAAATACCATATCTGAAAAGGGAATTGTTTGACGATGCTCATAGTTCCAATTTATTTATATTACATGTTAGCACTAAAATATATAGATATTTGAAGGAACACTTTTTGTGGTACAACATGAAGAAGGAGTTTGCTGATTTTCTGTCAAGATGTATTGTTTGTCAACAAGTGAATGCTGGAAGGCAATAGCCTGGATGAGTCTTGCAACCTCTTCCCATACATGATTGTAAATGGGATAATATTACGATGGACTTTTTCAGCGAACTACCGACAACCCCTATAAGGAACAATAAAATATGGGTCATTGTTGATTGTCATACCATGTCTGCACATTTTTATGCAATAAGAGAAGATTTACCACTTGAAAGTCTAGCTAGAATATATATTAATGCTGTTTTCAGACTTCATGGAGTACCACTATCAATTTTTTCTGATCATGATCTACATTTTACATCAAAATTATGGAAAAGTATTTAGAAATATCTCGATATTGAACTTCGTTTGAGCACTGCGTACCACCCCCAAATAGATGGAAAATCAGAACTGACTATTCAAACCTTCAAATACATGTTGAGATCTTGCTCACTTGACTTTCAAGGTATATGTGATCAATATTTACCTCTACTATAATTTTACTATACCAATAGCTTCCATTCATGTATTCAGATGGCACCATATGAAGCATTATATGGAACACGATGTTTCACACAAACCTGTTGGGTTGATTTTGGTGAAAGAAAACTCATAGGCCCTTAACATGTGGAGGAATTGATGGAAAAAGTGACGGTAATCTAAAACCACATTAATGTATCTCAAAGTAAACATAAGAGCTATGCAGATAACCAAATGAAGGATTTGGAATTTTAGGTAGGAGATAATGTTTTCTTGAAGGTATATCCATGGAAGCTTGTTATACGTTTCAAAAGGAAGGGTAAATTGAGTCCTATGTACATTGGACCTTCTGAAATTCAAGAACAAATTGGGTTTGTATCTTACCATTTGGAAATGTCAACAAGTCTCTCCAATGTTCACAATGTAAACCACATATCAATATTGAGAAAATACATGCCTGACCCAATGCATGTACTCACCAATGAGGAATTAGAACTGTAACACAATCTACCGTATTGCGAAGAGCCTATCAAGATTCTTGATACAAGAGAACAAGTTCTCAGAAATCAGACAAATCGTCTGCTAAAAGTTCTTTGGAGAAAACATAAGATGGAAGAGGAAATGTGGGAACCTGAGGAACTTATGATGAAGAACCACCCAAGTCTTTTTATGTTGTAATATTCTAGAAATTTCTAGGATGAAATTTTTTGAAGGAGGGGAGAATGTAACACTGCTAGCTTCCACGGTATGCTTCTCTTTGAATAATAGAGTTGCGTGTGTTGTACACAACATCAAGTTCTAACACACGACAACCAATCAAACTAGAAATTATGAATAGTAATACTCACTTTTTGAAATTTTAAAAATTTTATCATTCAAAATTTACTTCATTTTTGAATTCGGAATATCAAAATTAGCCGAGGGTAAATTTTTGGTATTTTTCTGAAAACATTCTATTTTTGATGAATAGTGAACAACACTAAGATATAGTTTAAAACTAAATTTTTATTTAAATAATTATTTATTTTATTTAAATTTATTTTAGGTCAAACTAGATACATAATACCTTTATAATTTCAATTTAATTCATTAGAGTCAGTTTATAATAATTTTAGATATATTGAAATTTTATTGAACTTCTCACCGTCTTTTACCCACCTCCTAGGAGAAGTTTTAAAATTCACATAAAACATAATTTTACCACTTCTGTGAATGGAGTTTCAAAATTCCGAGACATGGTTTTTATCAGAAAGTAACATTTGGTTCAATAAGATAAAAATAATTTTTGGTGAATTGTAACTTTATACTTTTATTTACCACGATTACAAGTAAATAGGGTAATTAAGGGTAAAAATGATATTATTATTACACTTACAGTAGTAAAAATTCTATTAAATATGTATAATTAGACCAAAAAACCTTATTAATAAGATATGAACCTCTTAGGTCCACTTGTATTAGATTAGGACACTTATTATTATTTAATTCCTAGAAAAGTTAAAAGTTGTAAATTCAATGTTTAATAATTAATTTTTTTTAATATAGGTTTAGACATAAGATAAATTCAACTATAAATATTCATTATAAATATATAAATATTTCCTACATAATGTTATCTTATTTATATTTTGTATACATTACATAATTTAATTTATTTATGACATAATGATGATGCAGTAATTAAATAATTTATGAAATATTAAAATATGTGATGTTATAAAAATCCAAATAAATGTAATTTGAGAATTTTTATGAATTAAACTAATTTTTTAGATTAATATGACATGATAGGGTTAGATAGATGAATTTTTTTCTAGGTAATAATTCTGTTATGAATATAGAAAAAAATACCAAATAGTGTCAAAATTGACATAAAATAATATTAAAAACAAATATTATATTATTAATTGATTTTATATTCCATAAAATGTATAGTTTGGAAAAAAACAAATATAAGGATAGTTTTATCATTAATTAACTACTTGGAGTTTTCTTGGGAGTATATAGTATGTTTATTAACCATATAATATAAAATTACAAAGAGACATGGTAAATGACAAACTATTTATCTAAGACTTAAATCTAAACGATAAAGTTAATATAGTGACACAAACCTGTCTAAAACATATTGGTTGAGTGGTTTTCTACCCATACCTACCTTAAACATTAAATAATCCACTTTGTATCCATTATAAACCGAAACATATTTTATTATAGAATAATATTTCTAGCTATTCCTAAGCTGCCACTCACCCATCTTATAAAATGGAACTCCCCCTTCCCTGAAATTCACACCTTCAATGCCTTTTCTCTCTGCCAAAATCTTCCCAAATACCCACTGAACAATCCTAACTTCATCCTAGTGGCCTTATTTTAGTCAGAAAGCCAACCTAAGGATCCCTTTTGATCTAATAAAAATGAAGAACATGAAGAAGAGGTGAATATTTCATCACCTCTTTCAAGTTCCTTTCCTCTTCCACTTCCTCTTTCTTGGTTGATTCTCTTATAAAATAATAACTCCAGTATATTATATATTATGAAATGTTATTATAAATCTGGTAGAAACATATTCATTATTACATCAATATGTTGAATGGAATGTCCTCAAACGTGCGTACATATGGCTTACCGTCTCCACGTCATGTTGTAATTGTTATCCAATACATTATTATTTGGATGGGTATAATAAGGATGTGAAATTGATTTAAATAATAACTATAACATGATAATGATTCTGTATATATGATATACCATTCAATTATATATTATTTTAATGTCAAATTAATGGTATTGTCGCTCCTGCGTATGTACGGATTACCATCTCCACTGACGTGATGAGATTCATTCCCCATCAAATCCATTCATGAATAATTTTCATTTGATGATTAAAAATAATTATTAAAGACTTAATATCATTATTAATATGAATAAGATACATCATATTCAAAACAAACTTAACTTACACAACCAATCATATAAAGGATAACAAATCAGTTAACACCCAAAATGACGATAATAATGAGATATTATTAACAAAACAATGTCAAAAGATCATATATGATGTAATAATAATGTATGTGATTATTTTTTAACTTAATAAAACTTAATTCACCATTATACTGGATTTTATCCTACCCTCGACCAAGGTAATGTACAAGATAATGGTTAATTTCACAATCACTTTAATATCTGAGGTTGTTTTTACATAAGTATCTACTGGGACCCCTTTATGGTCCACATCCATGTTTCTCAAAAATGTATTTCAAAACATTATTACAATTTTATAGACCAGGGATTTATGTCATGTATACCCTTGTTTGACTTTTTTTAATATGTTTATAAAGGAATATTTCTGTCATTTTCCATACAAGGTCCATTTTATCCTTTTCGACAAAATTAAAGTAAGAATGTCTATTTTTTACTTATACGGAAGGTGCGGCTATTTTCCGCCGTTATAAAATCGTCGAAGCATTCCTTTCAATCATATAAAAATATTTTCAAAAATAAATGTTTTATTTTATAATTACATGATTTTAAATGATTTCAACATAGAAAGAGTTATTTATCTAAAAAGGTTTTGATTTCATCTATGTCAACATCCTTTGATGGATTGTGAGCTTATTTGAAGATGATTTATTATTATACAAAATGTTCATATTGTATTGAAGGTTTTGTGATATGTTTGACTATGGATATGTTTTTTTACACCTTTCATGGTTTTTGGATATTGTATTTACATTTCGTATTCTAGTTTTAATATGAATTTTTATGTAATGTTTAAACATGTTCATATGAGCAATGCATTGTACTTATTAAGTGCCGGGTGGAGCCCGTTCTAGCTCATCAATGCATCAGTAGGTCTCATGATACATACTAGAATATTGGAACGATTCCTTGGAAAAAAATTCTTTTTAGTCTTAGCACAAGGCCTTGACTATATGGTATTGAATGTCTGGCAGTATGCATTCCATCATTATGATAGTGGCTATTGATATTGCATGTCATTATTTAATAAGTATAATATCCATCTGAGTATGTAAATGAAATTATTTGCATTTTATATATTCCATATTATGATTAAGTTCAATTTTAGAAGGCTTTTGTTTCAGTTTTATACATTTCCATAAATCTTTTTTCTTATTTATGGAAGTTTCCGCTATGTTGTTATCCTTACTGACCTTCTATGATCACCCCTTTATATGTTTTATTTTTCCCAGGATTTGAATAATTATATTGTGACTGACCTGTAGGGATAGTCTGAGGGGATATGAGTGTGGCCTATGGAAACAACGTTGTTGTAGTTTTTCCTTTTATGATGTAATGAGAACCCTATGAATGTGTCAATTACATCCAAGGCTAATAAACTAATATGCCTTTTGAGACAAGATCTTTTGCGATCATTCTAATGTTATGTAATAATGCACTGAGTATGGGTAACTTGGGTCAGGGCATTACAATAGATTTGTGTGAAAATGATGGAAATATATTAGATGAAATTATTGAAATAGATCTATATATTATATAACCTCTATGAAAGTTAATATTATATTTCCCCCATTTCTTGAATGATTATCGTGGAATCACATTCCAACCAAATATTACTCTATCACAATTGTTTGGTTTTCTCAGATGAAAGGATGACATCATGCATATCATCTTGATGTGAAGAAGAAACAACACAATATCCAAATAATAACATTAATACAAATCCATGATAATCCATAAATATAGTTTCATAACATGTTGGACACATATTAGCCGTTGATGAATCATCATTATTATCATTAATCCATCAAGAAAAATTATTCTTCTTGAAGACTTTAATTTCTCTCAATGGTGGATGGAAACTACCCATGATTCCAATCCTTTTAAGAATATAGATATGATTTAGTGACATATAATAGAAATCCATTTGAGATGTATTGGAATATCTAAGAGACACCAATACTTAATCAAAAGAATCGTAAAGAATGAATGAAACATGAAAATATATATATTTGTTACAAGCCTTCTATATGATGAAAACTAGATCCACTAAAGCAACATGAAACCAGTTAAATTTTAAAAGAGTTAGAAAAAAATTTATTATCCTTTGAGAAACTACATAACTATGGTTTTCTATTGGAAATTAATTAAGAAATTTTTTGATAGATCGTTATAAATTTTTGAGTCAACGAAATACCTCAGAAATGAGAGATCAATATATTTACATTGCTGACGACTGAGTTCTAATAAAGAGAAAATAAAAACTCCATAGTTATGAATATAGGTGGCTGTTGGAAATTTCATGTGCACCAAATTCCACAAGATGTTGTACTTATAAGGTATTATTAGATTTCTGTTCAACCTAATAAACCATCAAAGTTCATCATAAGTACATACTGAATGCTGACTATTCTTTGTTAGTTTATATGCCCAGAAATACCATATAGATGAGAACTGTTGTTGAAAATATCATTATTGATTTGATGAACATCCATGTTATTCAATTTATATTTGACTGATATCCCCAAATATTGATTATCAAAATAATCCATTATAGAATCAATCAGGGTGACACCCGTCCATTTGACATTCTAGAAATTGAGAGGTGAGTATTTGGATAATAACCATCTAGAATGAGAATCAATTTTAGTGAAAATGGATTTAAATGTGGTCCAGACAGAAGGACCTATATATTCATAATTCCATGTTTTGATCTTGATCAAAAATACAATAAGAAAAAGTCCAGTATATTCCGAATTCACATTTATGAGCATCCATAGAAAAAGAGATTTAAATGATTGATTGAAACACCAGAAAAATTTAATCCCAAACCCCTTATTTCATTGGTCATTTTTCATGCATACTAAAAAATAGTGGATAAATATCTTTCTAGTATGGGACCATTCTATGTAAATTTCATGATGAAAAAAGGTTATTATTTTTATGATATATGAATTGGATTAATATTCCATTAAGGGTTTGAAAAATTTAGAAATAATGAAATTTTTCTCAAGGGAAACTCTACCAACCATGGATAAAAATTAACCATTATAAGAGGAAATATTACTTATAATATAACTAATAATATATGTCAAATATAAAGATTTAAGACTTCCAAAAAATATAATAACACCAAGGTAGAATAATTGTATAACTCTCCCCCTGATACTGAATTATATGATGGAATAAATTTTCTTGGTAGCAGGAATGAGATTTCAATGGAAGATAAAAGACCTGTCCCAACTATCTTCTTAACAAGAGACCTATTTATAATGTGATAAATGTTTATTGAGGTTTTTTATATAACCCTTATTCCCTTGGTAGAATATTATGATACCCTTTTCATAGATATAGTGATTAGGGGAATATATCCCCATACTAGAACAAATAGATTTTAGTTTCTCATTTTCATTCATGATAGGGGGGATGTGTGATATGATAATTCAATTTAATGGAAAAAATATTTATTGAAATGGGTTCAACTTGTCTAACACCCCTAGAGAAAAAAAAATATCCTTTTTTAGAAGAAACTGACAACAATAGAGAATTGTGGATACCCCAAAATGCTTTTAATCAAAATAATGAAAACAAAGTCAAAATCAAACATAACAAGAACATTACCAATGAAATTCCAATCCATCATAGAAAAATATTTTTTTATTTAATTTTTTCGATAAATGTTACCTCCTATGATAATATTTTTATGAATATTGTAATATTCGTAGGAAGTAATGACAAAATCCTAAATTTTTATTCCCTTAAAAATAAAATCTAATTTTATTATATAATCACACATGAAATAGAGATTAATATATTAGAAATGATTTTTCTGAGAATTTTTAATGGTACTAACCAAAGTAGGTATCATAAATGGATGAATCCCATTGTAATTATTCACTTTTTGAATGTGGAAAATGAATTGGGAATTCATCCCCTGATAAAGTAGACCACCATTAAAAAATGAAGAACAATCCTGTGGAAATAAACTTGAACAATCTCCCATTATTATTGATAGAAGAAATTGGTGAAACCATAAAAACTAGGTGATCATTCAGATTTGAGTCAAAAAACTCCCTTCCTAGTATATGACCAATAAGGAGGTGAAAATATCCTTGGGTTGTGATCATAATTAATAAGTCTGGAATAATACAATCTACATGATCAGAGATGGTGTAGGAACCATTTAAAATATAATTATTGTAAGATTCAATGTGGTTCGAGAGGGCCTTAATGTTATCCATTATATGATAACCATTTTTTGTGAGAGGATAAGGTCTTATAGACATTTCTAGATCTTATAAGGAATTTAGGAACCTAGAATTTATTGATCCCTATATTATAACCTATTCCTTGAAGGAATCTCTTTTATTGGAAACATTAATATTATGAATGCTACAAATATTTCATTCAATATCTAATTCTTACACAATTCAATCAAAAACATTATTGAAGGTACCATGACCTTGAAAATGATGAATGGAGGCCTAAAGAAAGTAAATATTTCTATAAAGAGATCTATAATGTTCCTTTCTCTTTTCATTAAAAAAATTACTCTTCACGTAACTTAAGTTCATAAATGCCAGAAAAAAAAAATTTCCTATAATAAATATAACTCCATACTTCATCAACAAATTTAGCACAAATAGGATGAGTCAGTCAAGAACTATTGAACATAAATGGGAAGGGATAGTTACAGTCGCTTCTCAAAAATAAATCAATACGAGATGATGATCAGAATTATGTCTAGATATATTTTGGAATGAAATAGAGTCCAATGAATCTAGAGCATCTTTGTTTAAAAAAAACCCTATCATGTTTTCTTTCAACCATTCCATTGATATTCTTCCTATACAAGTCGTACATGATACCCACATAATTCACATCCATTAGTAAATTATTATCAATAAAACTTCTAAATTTTCTATAAAAGAAGGAGTTACTCACAACACCATTTTTATCAACTGTATGTATAATTCCATTGAAGTCACCAAATACAACCCATGGACCCTTGATTTTATCTTAAATGGACTAAATTTATACACCTAGACTCTAATGATCATGATACATATTTTGATCATAAATAAAAATACATAAGTGTTGGCTTCCCAAATATTTTAAGGCATGTGAATTTTTTTTCACTAGACACAACCAATAAAGGATCTTCCTAAGTGGAATGTCTCATAAACCAAATATTGTTATCCCATATCAAATAAATATTAATTCACAACACATAAAATATAAAATTTTCATAATTGTAATCATTTGAGAAAAAATAATTTTATATGTTGCTAGTACTATGAGAACAATAGAATATTATCAGACAAGAACCCTAACATAACCGAATGTTTTATTTTCATACAAAATTTAAAAAAATAATTCCTTTTTGAATATCGATTTGGGGTTGGATCCCCATTTCCCATTTCCCCTACCTTGTTCTTGTTGAATTTTGGGGCTATTATTTGTTTACTTTTAGAGTTATTAGAAAGTTGTTGGACATTGATACTATCAATGGGATTAATCACTACCAATTTAGATTACTCACTATGAGTATCCATATAATCATTTTTTAGTCCATAAAGGATTTTTTTACCAGATTTAGTGTTCATAATTATAGGAAGAACTCCATCAACAGGTGTAGTACGGGTGTTATAAAAAACATGAAATTCCAATTTACTGGGAGAAAAACATTCTTGAGGTACATTGAGATTATTTTTGGAAGACAAGGACATCAAATTGATTTCATGGGGAAAAATAATTAATTTTTTCATATCAAATGAAATTTTTACCACAAAATTCCGCCTATAATATGATAACTAGACCCTTGATTTCCAGATAAATTTATAGGACACAATCTTTATCCTCCACTTCATCCTATATCTTTTAAGAAAACACATGATGGTATTATGAGATATCCAAGTGTATATATTTATCATGTATGAATTCCATTCCCTTCCCACAGTTACCATAATCCAACCTTATCGATTTAATAAGGTGTATTGGGAGGCTTATGTGACTCCCCTTATTAAAATTCTATGTCATCCCTTGATCATTTTTTCTTTTGATTCACTGAGACAGAGCCTATTTATCTTCTAGAATGCATCTCTGCCCTAGGAGCCTCACCTTTCTCAACAAACACTCTTTTTATCTTCTAATTTCAATTTTATATTTCTAGTACCTAGCCTTATGATCATCCATTTCTTTCTTTTGGATAACTCTATAGTTGGTAACCAATTCACCCAAAAATTTTCAATCTTCACAAAATGGAAGAAAATTTTAAAATTCAATTTAACGTCGATTTTTTTATCTATGTAAATTAAATTAATGAATTCATGGTGCTTAACTTGAATATAAATATCTACCATAATTTTACAAAATAAAACAATTTATCCTTCTAATGTTTGTTGATCCATCCAAATTGGGGTACCCAAATTGGATGAAATATAATTAATTGTTTTGGGATTCCAATACAATCAACTCAGGCCACAAAGTCTGATCATACATGGGAATTGGATTTATTTTTATTGATAGGAATGAAAATAAATTCCTATTAAGTGATTCTGAAAACTCTTGGTCTATGTATTATATTACCGATATTCCATTGAACATTGTGATATTGCCTATGTTGGATGATTGAAACACCTCGACCCTAGTTACCCAGAGTTGGTGCATTATTACATAACATTGGAAGGATGAAAAAACATCAACTCTCGAAATACCGATTAGTTTAGTAGACTTGGAAACACAAGATACATTCATAAGTATTACATTACATCATAAAGTGAAAAACTAAAACAACATTGTACTAATAGTCCACACTCATATACCCTCGGACTATCTCTATAGGTCAGTCATAAAATACTTCTTCATATCCTGGAAAATATAAAACACAGATAGGGGTGAGCTCAGATGATTAGTATGGATAAAAATATAGCGGAAACCTTCATAAATAAGCATAAACATTTAAGGCAGTGTATAACTAAAAAAAATCCTTTTAAACATGATCATAAAGCTAATATGAAAAAAATAAAATGAAATAATCCCATTTATTTATTCACGTGAAGATTATACTAGTCGAATAATCACATGAAATATCAATAACCACATTAATTATAATGGAATGCATAATGCCAGACTATCATAACCACAAAGTCAATGCCTTGTGCCAAGACTACAAATAAGATTTTGTCAAGGCATTGTGCCAAGACATTAGTTTGTCTCATGAGATCTACTGATGCATTGAGGAGATATAGAGGGGGCCACCTGTCACTTACTATGTCCAATGCATTCCTCATATGAAATGTTTGAAACATAACACAAACATTCATATTAAAACTAGCATAAAAAATGTCAATACATTATCCAAAAACCATGAATGGTATAAAAATAATACAACCACAGTAACACATAACTCATTAAATACAATATGGAAGATTGTATTGTAACAGATTAACCTCAATCGAGAATAATGAATGATATTGACATAGATGAAAATAATCATCAAAAGTATTTGAGAGAAATATCCCTGTTTTTCTTGAAAACATTTAAAAGTCAAACTATTTGTGAAGAATCCATTTAAAAATAGATTTCTGAATCAAAGTGTCTCATAACACATTCAAAATTTTAAAATTAATGTTATTTTTATAATAATAATTCCCATAGAATTAAATCCTTAAAACCATTTTTAAAACATCGACATTATTGAAAATTATTTAGAATAATAAATATTTAAAACATTTAAAAATGATATTTTTTTTAGAGATTCTATCCAAAAGAGAGACACTTGAATCCAAATAATTGAGGAAATAAAAACATTTTAATTTCATGAGAATAAAGGGATTCATGATATACTGTTTCAAAGTACATTATTTACACCAAATAAAAATGATTTGGTGAATAACAACAACGAAGTCTCAATAAAATGTAATTTGAGATGAAATCTCATATAAAGACTGTATCCTTAGGTTAAGGATAAATCAACAACATAATTATGTGTGAAAAATATAAAAACACTCAATATGGTTGGATATTTAGTGTAAATCAATCAGAGTACATTCACACATATTCTTGTAAATACAACACTAATGAATTGGATTTTTATCTCAACAAATGGAGATTAGGTTAAAATTACTCTTATCAAGTTCATATCAATGACTTGAGAAATTATCAAAGGAGTGATTATGTGTATCAAAATTATATACACTGAATGGGGAGTGAAAATTATGACATAAGAAAATTAATAGTGATTCCACACATAATATTGGAGTAAAATAATCAATGAAGTATGAGTAATGTCGAATGAGTGGAAAGTGAAATTTCTAATTCCCATATCGATTTGGTACCATACGGAACATACACCCATGAAGGAAGGATCATACAATGATGATGTAGATATCCACAAATTAAAGTATAATACACAATGAATACAATCATGGTCAGTACACAGACCACATGCAATAAATAAGTGGTGAACAATGGAAATCTCACGGAATTAAAATTGAGAAAAGAAACCCCTTACCTTTTACATTTCCTTGGTCAAGGGTAGGTTAACCTCCTGTATAATAGATAAATAATTTTTATTAAATTATACAATAATCATATACATAAATTTGATATCATATATGATCTTTTTAATATTTCTTTGTTAATAATATTTTAGTATTATCATTGTTTCAGGTATTCACTTACTTGTTTTCTTTTGTATTTTTTTGTTACATAAGCTGTGTTTTTTATCACTAGGTTTTATCTTATTCATATCTAGTATGATATCTTGTCCTTAAAAAATATTTTTTATCAGAAAATGAAAATTAGTCTTGAATGGATACGATGGGGGAATGAATCTTATCGTGTTCGTGGAGACGGTATTCCGTACGTACGCACGAGCGACAATATCATTATTTTGATATTAAAATAATATATGATTGGATGTAGTATCATATATACAGAATAATTATCATGTTATATTTATTATTTTAATGAATTACACTTCATTATTATATCGATAAAAATAATAATGTATTGAATAACTATTACAGCGCGACGTGGAGACGGTAAGCCGTGCGTACGCACGTATGGTGACATGTCATTCAAAGGATGGATAGAATAATGAAATTTGATGTACCATATTAATAATAACATCAATTTATATAGAATATACTGTATTTATTATCTTATAATGGAACCAGCAATGAAAAAGGAAGTGGAAGAAAAAATGAACTTGAAAGAGGTGGTGATATTTTTACCTCTTCTTCGGGTTCTTCCTTTTGATTTGATCAAAAGGGCTCTTTAAGTTGGCTTTTTGACTAATGGATGGCTACTAAGATGAATTTGGGGATGTTTACAGGATATTTGGGTATGGTTTGGCCTAACCAAATGGCTTTGAGGGTTTGAATTATAGGGAAGGGTGAGTTCCCTTTTAAAAGAGTGGTGAGGGGAACCTTAGAAAAACATAAGATATTATTTTATAATAAATTTATATTCGGTTTATAATGGCTCCAAAGTGACTAATTTCTAGGATAAGGTAGGTATGGGTCTAAATCCTTTCAACCAATAGATTATAGAGAGGTTTGAGTCACTATATTAACCACATCATTTATATTTAACTCTTGGTTAAATAGTTTAACATTTACCATGTCTCTTTTTATTTTTATATTATATGGTTAATAAACTTACTATAACAAGAAAAGAGAACCCCAACTGGTTCAGTACTAATATGTATAACCTTATAAAAGTCATTTTTGCCGAACCTTATATTTTTATGAATATAATATCAATTATTAATATAATATTTGTTTTTAATACTGCTTTTTGTCAATTTTGACACTATTTAAAAATTGATATTTGTTAAAGTCATTTAAACATTATCAATTCAAAAAAAATTAAATAAATAAATCCTAACATGTAATATTAACCTATAAAATTAGTTTAATTTATTACAAGTCTCAAATTTCATTTATTTTGATATTTATAAATCAATTATTTTAATATTTAATTAAATTGGTAATTACTGTATCACCATAGTGTCATAAATAAATATTATTATATAATGTCTAAAAATTATAAATAAAATACCATTATGTAGGAAATATTAATATATTTCTAATTAATATTTACAATCGAATTTATCTTCTGTATATCCCTATTTTAAAACTGTTGTAGTTATTAAACTTTTATTTTAACTCTTTTAACTCTTCTTTTAAATAACTAATAATAAATGTCATAATATAATACATGTGGACCAAAAATGATCATATTTTATTCCTATGGTAGTTTTTTGTCGAATTATACTTATCAAATAGAATTAGGACTTGTTTTAGGGTAAAAATAATATCAGTTTTACCCTTAATTATCATATTTACTTTTATCCCTGGTAAATAAATGTAAAAAGATACTATACACCAAAAATTATTTTTATCTTATTGAACAACATTTTACTCCTTGATATTAACTATTTCTATCTTATTTTCAAAATTTCACTCACAGAAGAGGTAAAATTATGTTTTATGTGAATTTGCAAATTCTCCTAGGAGATTGGTAAAAGACAGTGAAAAGTTCAATAAAATTTTTATATATCTAAAATTATAATAAACTGACTCCAATGTATTACATTGAACATATATAAGTATTATGTATCTATTTTGACAGAATATTTTTAATAAAATAAATAATTATTTAAATAAATATTCAGTTTTAAACTATAAAATTGTGTTTTTCACTATTCATCAAAAATTGATAGTTTTCCGAAAAATACAAAAAAATTCACCCTAAGATAATTTGGATATTAAGAATCCAAAAATGAAGTCCATTTTGAAATATAAAATTTCTATGATTTCAAAATGTGGGTATTACTATTCATAACAGATAGTTTTATTGGTTGTGTTGTGTGTTAGAACTCAATGTTGCATACAACACACAATACTGTATTATTCAAAGAGAAGCGTATCATAGAAGCTTGGGGTATTAAATTCTCCCCTCCTTCAATAAATTGTGTCCTCATAATTTTTAAAATTGGTCTTGGGAATATAATGGAAAGTCCCAAATCAGAAAAAGAGTCAATAAAACTATCACTTTAAATGGAATAAAGAGGAGTAGAAAGGTCACCCGCGATAACCTATACTAGGATTCCATGTAGAAAAAATGGATATGGATGATAAAATAAGTGTCAAGTTCGGATGGAGATGGATAGAAAACATGATCAGGAGAAAGTTAACAACAATAAAACCACAAACTTGTGATGGGAAAAACGGTAATTAGATTCCCAGTGGGAAAAGTAAACATGATATTTTTTTAATGATAAATTTCATAAAGATGAATAATATATTTATGATATTGACCAATAACATAAATAGATATACTTACAATTTATGTAGAGCATCATTATTTAATACGATTCTTCTACTAACTCATTTTTTTAAAACAATGAGTATTCAAGATGACTTGGTCACACTAGAAGAGCTAAAATCAACATATAGAGAATAACATGATTCACAAAGGATAAACTATAAATTTACCTTGTCTTTAGAGATTAATCCAAACCAAAAATGGATAGTACAATATCAGATGTTCCCCAAAAAGGATATTCCTTTAAAGACATAAACACTAATCGTAATTCTAAAATTAAACCAACAATACCCCAATGTTAAATAAATACCATTCAATAAACAATTGTACATAAAATCCTTCAATATAATCCAAACTAATATTGAAACCCAAAACATAGAAGAATTTGGTTATGTAGACTTCCATGTTAAATTGTATCTCCAATTGACATCGACTACTCTCAAAGACACATACTTAAAATTAATTATCCTAATCACATATTCTGTATTATAGGTTAATCATTTCCATAAATAACCAAAATCACTATAAATCCACAATAAAAACATAGATAAAAATCTACCATTACACATTAAATTAAATCTCATTGTATTTTATTTTCCTGAGGTGTATAGTGTTCCCAATAGATCGAATGGCTTCCAAAATAATGTTTATCACTTAATCACCAAATACTTTTTTCTATAGTAAGGGTATTAATTTGATAAGACATTAGATCCAAATTGAACTTATTATTGATCAATAAAACCATTTAACTAAAAATAATTAATCACACAAACCAGGGACTTCACATAGTCCAATGGTAGGTGATAAATCCCAATCAAACTCTTGTTGTGGGTTCGATTCCCATATCATTGTCTGATGTGATGGGTTGTCACATGGTCTACATGTTGTTCTTTTTCAAAAAATATATTTTATAACATTAAAAAAATGATATAAATTCCTCAAAAGATCCATAACAGAATTTAACCAAAAATTTTATCTCATACCTATCATTTTCATCCCAAAATATAATAACCTGTAATTTACTCAAACCCAATGATCATATAAAACCAAATAGTTATTTATAACTATATCCACAAGAGAAAAGTTATGTCTTCCTAAAATATCATCCTCACAAGGAATAATTTTGTGTTACAAATACTGGAGAAAATTATTCCAAAGTAATCCCATCAATAAGGAGCACTAATACTTTTAATCATTTATCCAACCATTTATTTCCACATAGCGTCTTCTTTGACCAAGAAAATATCCTATATAATAGATAATTCACTAGGGTAATGGCCAAGTCCCCTACATTTATGGAAAATCACTGTAAATGGAATCTTGGGACGATTTTTATTTTCTTCCATAGTTCTCTTCATTTTTTCTCAGCAATTTTTCACTTTATGTCCTTCTTTCCCGCACGTAAAGCATTTCTTTGTTCCATTGAGACACTTTCCTGAGTGTCTCCTTCTACATTTCCTACATGAGAGAAATTGAATATTCTTTTCTCCATGGTCTCCACTACATGAGATCTTATCATTAATCACCTTTCTTGTCTATTTTGAGTTCGGGAGTTGGTTAATATATATGTTGTTGATCATATTTTTGGAAAACCTATTCTTCAGGATAACAATATCTTTTACGCATATCAACATTCCATTTTTTTGCTCATTTCCACCACTATTCCCACCGTTTACATCGTTCTCAATGTTACTATGACTTCCTTGGAATCCAGCCATTGACTAAATCTAGAATGCATCGTGTGAGTAACAGACATCATACAATAATTTATAGAATATCATGACACCATATTATTAATTTGAAACACCATATGATAAACCAAGGTCATTTATTTTCATCTTATATTAAAATACTTCAAATACTTTTGTAAAGGAAATTTAAATTATCCTAATGATATCTTCGGGGAGTGTCATAACCAAATGTGCAGCAAGGCCCATTTTCGTGCACCAGTTCCTATTCGAGTTTAGCTCAAAGAAGTGTTTTCTATTTTTACCATTAGCTACATCAGTGCCAGAGCCGCCTATACTTGCTCGTATCCAGAAATGGATGTATTTCTTGGATAAATCACAAAATCTATACAATACCAAAATTCTAGGATGTTCTTCTATACTAAACCTCAAAGTCTATCTTAGGGCTATGTGCTCTAATTAGAGTTCATCTAAATATAGTTTCCAAGGTTTGTACAAAACTTTCTCTGATACCAACTATAACGCCCTGACCCTAGTTAACTAGATTCAGTGCATTATTACATTACATTGGCATAATCACAAAAGATCATGTCTCAAAAGACTAATTAGTTTAGTAGCCTTGGTAACACTAGATACATTCATAAGTCTTACATTACATAATAAAGTGAAAAACTACAACAACATAGTATTCGTAGTCCACACTCATATCCCTTCAGACTATCCCTGCAGGTTAGTCATAAAATATTTTTTCATATCCTGGGAAAAATAGAACATAGAAAGGGGTGAGCTCATATGCTCAATAAGGATAATAATATAGAGGAAACA
Organism: Viscum album; assembly: GCA_963277665.1. Lineage (NCBI taxonomy): Eukaryota > Viridiplantae > Streptophyta > Magnoliopsida > Santalales > Viscaceae > Viscum > Viscum album. The sequence goes on from OY728137.1 coordinate 1,938,252,879, forward strand.
TTCATAAATAAGGATAAAAATTAAAGTCAATGTATAACTAAAAAAAGAATTTTAAACATGAACATAAGCATAATATGGAAAAAATAAAATGAACTAATTCCATTTACTTATTCACATGGATATTCTACTAGTTTAATAATCACATGAAATATCAATAACCACTTTAATAATGATGGAATGCATAATTCCAGTCTGTCATAACCACATAATCAAGACCTTGTGCCAAGACTATAAATAAGATTTTGTCAAGGCCTTGTGCCAAGACACTAGTTTGTCTTATGAGACCTACCAATGCATCGAGGATCTATAGCAGGCTCCACCTGTCACTTACTAAGTCTAATTCATTCCTCATATGAAAATTTTGAAACATAACATAAACATTTGTATCCAAACTAGCATATGAAATGTCAATACATTATCTACAAACCATGAATGGTATAAAAATATCAAATCCATAGTCAAACATAACTCATCAAATACAATATGGAAAATTGTATTTAACTGATTAACCTCAATCAAGAGTAATGAATGATACTGACATAGATGAAAATAATCATCAAAACTATTTGAGAGAAATATCCCCCTTTTATTGAAAACATTTAATAGTCACATCATTTGTCAAGAAGCCATTTAAAAATATATTTTTGAATCAATGTGTCCCATATATCTTTGAATATTTTAAAGGTAATTTTAGTTTTAATACATTAATGTCCATATAAATAAATCCTTAAAACCCTTTTTAAATCATGGACATTAATGATAATTATTTAAAAGAATAAATCTTTAATACATTTAAAAATGATATTTTAGTTAGAGTTTCTATCGAAAATAGAGACACTTGAATAGAATTAATGAAGGAAATCAAAAATTTGTAATCTCAAGAGAATAAATGGTTTCATGATATACTATGTCAATGTACATTATACACACCATATAAAAGTGATTTGGTGATTAATAACAATGAAGTCTCAATGGAATGTAATTGGAGATAAAATATCTTATAAAGTCTATATACTTATGTTAAGGATCAATCAATGACATAATTATGCGTGCCAAATATAAATACAATCAATATGATTGGATATTCACTGTAAATAATTCAGAGGACATTCACACATATTCTTGTAAAGACAACACCAATGAATTGGATATTTAACTGAATAAATAGAGATTGAGTTAAAATTACTCTTAACAAGTTCATATCAATGACTTGAGAAGTTATCAATATATTGATTCTCTATATCAAAATTATATCCACAAAAAGGGGAGTGAAAATAATGACATAAGAAAATGAATAGTGATTCCACACATAATCTTGGAGTAAAATAATCAATGAAGTATATGTAAAGCCGAATGAGTAGAAATTGAAATTTCAAATTCCCATATTGATTTGGTAAAATAAAAAACATAAAAACATGAATGAAGTATCATTAAATGATGATATAGATATCCATTAATTAAATTATATTACACAATTAATACAATCATGGGCAGTACACACACCACATGCAATAAATAAGTGTTGAACATTGGAAATATCATGAAATTAAAAGTGATATATGAAACCCTTTACCATGAAATTTTCCTTGGTTGAGGGTAGGTTAACCTCCTCTATAATAGCTAAATCATTGTGGTTAAATTATAAAAGAATAATATACATAAATATAATATCATATATGATCTTTTTAATATTTCTTTGTAAATAATATTTTAGAAAAATCATTGTATCAGGTGTTAACTTACTCGTCTTCTTTTATATGTTTTGTTACATAATTTGTGATTGTTATCCATAGTTTGTTTCATATTCATTTCTAGAATTATATAAAGTTCTAAAACATTATTTTTAATAATCAAATGAAAATTATTATTGAATAGATATGATGGGTAATGAATCTTATCGCGTTCGTGGAGATGGTAGTCCGTACGTACGCACGACCGACAGTATCATTCTTTTGATATCAAAATAATATATAATGGTATGGTGAATGATATATAAAGATTCATTATCATGTTATATTTATTATTTACATGAACTACAAATCATTATTTTACTCATCCAAATAACAGAGTATTAATTAACAATTACACCACGATGTGGAGACGGTAAGCCATACGTACGCACGTATGGTGACATGTCATTCAATGGATGGATTGAATAATGAATTTGGTTTTACCATATATATAATAACATCATAGTATATAGAATATACTGGATTTATTATCTTATAATGGAAACAACATAGAAAAAGGTAGTGGAATACGAAAGGATCTTGAAAGAGATGGTGACATTTTTACCTCTTCTTCGGGTTCTTCTTTTTGATTTGATCAAAAGGGATCTTTAAGAAGGATTTATGACTAAAGGAATGACACTAGGATGAAGTGAGGGAATCTTATAGTATTTTTGGGAAGGTTTTAGCCGATCAAAAATGATTTGAGGGTATGAATTTGATAGAAGGAGGAGTTCCCTTTTATAAGAAGGGTGAGGGGCACCTTAGGAAAAAATAAAATATTATTTTATAATAAATTCATATTCGGTTTATAATGTCTAAAAAGTGACTTATTTCTAGGATTACGTGGGGATGGGTCTAAATAATTTTAACCAATATATTTTATATAGGTTTGTGTTACTATATTAACCTTATCATTTATATTTAACTCTTAGTTAAATAGTTTTACATTTACCATGTTTCTTTGTTTTTTTATATTAAATGGTTAATAAACATACAATAACAAGACAAGAAAACAAAAAGTGGTTAATTATTAATATATATAACCTTATATATGTAATTTGGACGAACATTATATTTTTAGGAATATAATATCAATTAATAATATAATATTTGTTTTAAATACTCATTTATGTCAATTTTGACACTATTTAATAATTGATTTTTGATAAAGTCCTAAAAAAATTATTAATTATAAAAAAATTAATTTATGAAATCCTAACATGTCATATTAACCTTTAAAATATGTTTAATACATAAAAAGTCTCAAATAAAATTTATTTAGATATTTATAATATCAATTATTTTAATATTTCATTAATATAGTAATTACTCTATCACAATTCTGTCATAAATAAATTCAATTATTTCATGTCTAAAATTTATAAATAAAATATAAATTATGTATGAATTTTTTTTATCATTCTAATTAATATTTATAATCTAATTTATATTATGTACAACCGTATATCAAAAAATATTTAGTTATTAAACTTTGATTTTAACTCTTTTTACTCTTCTTTGAAATAAATAATAATAAATGTCATAATCTAATACATGTGGACAAAAGAGGACTATATTTTTTTTAATTAGGTTGTTTTTGGTCTAAATATACTTATATAATAGAATTAGGACATGTGTTAGGGTAAAAATAATATCAGTTTTACCCGTAATTACCATATTTACTTTTAATCGTTGTAAATAAAAGTAAAAAGTTACAATTCACCAAAAATTATTTTTTTCATATTGAACCACATTTTACAAATTAATAATAACCGAGTCTATCAAAGTTTTAAAATTAAACTCACAGATGGGATAAAATTATGTTTTATGTGAATTTTCAAATTCTCCTAAAAGATGGGTAAAAGACGGTGAAAAGTTCAGTAAAATTTTTGTATATCTACAATTATTATAAACTGACTCCAATGAATTACATTGAACTTATATAGTTATTATGTATATTTTTTATCTAAAATAAATTTAAATAAATCAAATAATAATTTAGAAATAATATCCAGTTTTAAACTATAACTCAAAGTTTTTCACTATTCATAAAAAATTGATCGTTTTTAGAAAAGTGCGAAAAATTTACCCTAAGATAATTTTGATATTCCAAATCCAAAAATGAAGTCTATTTTGAATGATAAAATTTTTAAAATTTCAAAAAGTGGGTATTACTATTTATAACAGTTATTTTGACTTTTTGTGGTGTGTGTTAGAACTCGAAGTTTCGTACAACACACGCTACTGTATTATTCAAAGAGAAGTGTACCGTGGAAACATGGGGTGTTACAAAGATAATATGAAAATATCCTATTATTATCAGAATTATTTTCAGATCTGGAATACCCTAACAATGTGTTATCATGTTCATGATCTCAAGATAAGAACAATTCCTATTACCCTTCCCATAAATTACATTACCAGTATGTAAGAATTTGCAGAGGTGTAACCATTGTGGAAGATATTCTACATCTACCACAATCGAGAATCCAACATATTGAAGTGTTCGGTTAGAATATGATTTAGATACAACTGCCTAAAGAATTATTTTAAATGTTTTTTATGGTATTTATATTCATCAATAAAATTAACCATTTATTATTACTCCAAATGTGATATGCCATATTAATTCCATCCATACTCTTCATCAGGATGGTTTATGATAATTTTGGAAAAGGATAATATTGAAATTCACTTGCTTGATTTATTTTTTAGTGGTGAACTCACCATTAACATATTCACATTATTGTGATCATTGGAAATTATTTTTAACCTAATTATCAATATCATTTATCATGGATATGAGTATTTAATGATACTTAAATCATATATTCATATAATGTTCAATATTTAACGTTTAATGCCTATCTGGGGAAATATTTATAATTCGTTATTCATTACTCAATACATATATTTGTTGATAAAAATTATCATTAAATAAAATCAATGATTCAAAATTTGAGTAAATGTTTTTAATTAGAAGACATTGGTAGGGGTTGGTAAATGATACCACCTAAATGAATCAGTATTCTCATCAAGAAAATTAGAAAGATAGGATATAATTAGTTTTCTAATCAAATGGGTTTGTTCCCAATAGATTAATTCATGATATGAAAAAGTCAAACCTATAGGTATCATGACGCCTAAGATCATGTAATCAAATAATTATGAGTTTCCATTATTAAGAATTTAGTTATTATTATTCATGATATTTAAAAAATTATTATATCTCTAGATGTATTTTATTATCAGTTTATGGATTAAATAGAATGTGTTTCTATTATTTACCTTTACATATTGATTATTCATTATCTATTGAAGATATTTAGTTAATTATTAAAAGTATACATTCTTCTAGTTATTTTCCATTCCATATTGGATATTATCCATTATTTTTTCATGTTGATGTAATCTCTAGATGCACATACTTATCAATTTATTAACTAAATGGAAATTTTTCAATGTTATTTACCTTTCCTTGTTGATTATTATTTACTGATTCCTTATATATTAAACTATAATTAACCCTTATTGATAATTTAAGAACACCTGTATTCTGTTTCATTTCTGGGGAATCCATGAATACTATTATATAAGACATAAAAATAATATTATAGATGGAATAATGATATTCTCAAAAAATGTTGTCATTAGAGTACTAAAATGTAATATGTGAACCATAAATGTAGCTTATTTAAAAATACTAGTAAAATATTATTTCCTTTGGGATGAGATTCATTATATCTTATTCTAATTAAATAATGTAGACACCATATATTAGATACTGGGAAGGTGTCTCTATAGTTTGTATCATAATAATTTTATTAGAAACACTAAGAAATAGATATTAGAAATCATAGAAAACCATATGATATTATTTGATGATAATTATAGAAGAATATCACAATATAATAGTTATGAATAAATAGTGTGTTTTTTCCTAGAAATAAAACCCAATTTGGATAATAAAATTGGGCATGGTTCTAGAACAATAGTACCCAAGGGTATTAAATTTTAAAAGGTTTCATTGTGGTTTACCATACCATCACTTGGGGCATGATAACGGGCTGTAAAATGCACCTGGTTTGACACCCACATGGGATATTATTAGAATAATTCACATTTTACTTACAATAAAATATCAAGGATTATAATTAATGATGGTAATGAATGGCCCTGGATATACCTAACATGTTCTATGTTGAAAATAAGGTGTCTTAATGGATTGAGAAAATGATTTATGTTTGAAGAAGAAGTGAATTAAATAATTAATTTATGGGGACAAAGGAATAATATGATTAGAGGAAGTAAATCATAGAATAGGGATCCATAATATTTTGTTATCATAAATGTGGAGAACTACAAAAAATAATCCAACTCAATGTCCTCTTCTAAAGGATAAAACATTCTCAATGGAAGAACCCTTGTGGAAATACAATTAATGAAGTATTTTTTATGTGTATTGAAGAATTAAATTCTAGAAATTAATTTTTTTACATATATTATATTGGTTATAATATTCACGAATCATTTTTGGTTTCTGATGGGTTTTAGAAGCACATATATCTGCATTAACATAAGAGTCATTGATTCCATCATGGCTTTTTGATTTTAAGATTGATAAAAATTTCAACTTCTTAAACATAATATTTTAGTCTAAATAATATTTTATAATTATGATTACATATTCATTTGAATAAAATAATGGTCATTTAAATGAAAACGAAATATTTTCTAACAAAATTTATTTTTCTAAAACACAGATTAGTTGGGTTTTGAAAACATAATATAAAATTATTGTTTACAAATATTTAAAATTTAATTTACAAAATTTAATTTATTTTTCAAATAATAAAATTAAAATTATATTTGGGTTATTTTTTTGGTTGTTTTTAAATATTTCATTTTTTTATATATAATTCAAAATTAATAATTATAATTAAAAATTTCCTTTTCATTGAAATTGTGTATCAATGTAAATTATATTTTAAATTTGATTCAAAATAAAATTATTTAGATTAAATATAAAATAATATAATTTATGTCATTTTAATCATTTTCATGTTGAATTTAGGTATGAAAACCTTATTAACATTTGGACACTTCCTCTTAAAAAATGATTTTAATCGTGTTTGTAGGTCTAATTTTAAATTATATTTTTTCACTTAAGTCATTTGAATTTAATGATATGGATTAAATATTTTTAATGCCAAAAAGTTTTCATGTCTAATAGCATCAAGTTAATTTTCTAAAAATATTCATAGTGAAAATTGATAAAAGTAACTGCCCCAAATAAGGTATAAATGGATATACATTAGGATAAACTAATAGGATAACTATAAAAAATGATCTATAGACACATAAAAATACCATTTTTCGGATGTATTATGAAATTTTGTATACCAGGTTTCATAATGGAAGATTTTGGATGAATTATTCATGACAAAAAGTGGGTATTAGTGAATCTTTTCAAAAAATTACTAGTTTTCCAATCACCTCACTTTTTAAAGGGCTCCCCCTCTAACCTATTCTCCACACCTTAAAACATCATTGGTTAGGCACATACCTACAAAAAATATCATCCAAATATCCCTCACCTTTACCTAGAACCATTTTCTTCGAATAAATCCAACAATGGAAGGTTTTTGGTGCAAACCTATGGATGTTACATGAAGAAGAGGTAATTTTATTCATTGACTGTTTGTATTTTATTTCTTCCTATTACCATTTTAGTCCTTTGTAAACCATGAAAATATAATAGCCTCTAGTCATTCATCTGTACGAAGAACTACTGTCTCGCGAACTGATGTCATTTGTTTGTCCATCACCATATCTCACTATTGGGTATTATGATGGATATAAAGTATATATATATATGATATTTATAACAATATTATACCTATATAGGCTCTATGTAATATATAACTCTATACTTTCCTTTCTGTAGGTGGCATTATTATGTCGCTCATGTGTGCGATGGAATACGGCCTCATGAAGCGATGTGATTCATCTTTTCACTAACGAGTTATATAGAGGGTAATATATATAATGTTAATAAATACATGTCTGGTAAAATAAAAACTAATTATATTCATTACATATTAATAATTATAAAAATATAATTTATCATTTTCTTTCTTACACTTTCACTCACTTAAAAATGGTATCATCCTTCATGTATATGTGAAGAACCTCCTTTATGAAGCGATGTGACTCACCTTTTCATAACCAAAAAACGTATTGGAGGTATATGAGTATAATAAAGGAAATAATATGATATTATTTTCATTATTTAAATTTAAAATATTAAATATCGTATTTCTATAAGGATTAAGGAAAAATGTAAACATTACTCATATTTACGTACGATTTACCATCTCCTTGATCGTAACATACATCATCTTCAAAAACCATTTTCAGGATTGGTAATAAAATTATGATTGCTTAATAAATATGATAATTATTTCATGATTATTTTTATGGATATATTTAACTACATAAAATGTGTAGGAACCAGATCTTTTAGGAGGAATCAGATAAGAAAAAACAAGGCAATTTACACCTAAAAATGGAAATAACGAAATATTATTAATGAAATAGTGATAAGATGTTTTAAAAGGCTAATGTATGATATTATAAATATTATAATTTTTATTTTTATTTTATTAATAAATGTTTTAAAACCATTATTTATGTGGCTAAAACATTTTTATCCAAAATTAAGCATTAGTTAAGGGACTTCATCTCAATTCCCATTAAATGGGGAATATTGTAATGTCATGCACCTAATTTTAATATATGGTGTATATAAAGACAAATTGAAATAAAATATCATGATTAATTCATTATTTAGGGAATTCATCTTTTAATTTTAACTACTTCATCTATATAGATTTGAAATAAAAATCAACATGTGGTAAATAACATCATAACTCAATTTGTGTTTATTTGGTTATATTACTTCAACAACATATAAGATATTCTATGATTTTGTGTGAAATTATTTTTTATTATCTTATGTTTTATCTCATCATTTTTATGAATATTCACATTGGATACACATAATTAAATCATTTTCTAATTATCAATTCTATGTTGTGATATTTTCAAGGGTTTTTTCACAATATCACTTTAAACATGATTGTTTATATATGAATTTACATTGAAAGAAATCATTTGATAATTATTTAATAATACCATTCATTCTAAAATAATCTTTTAATTAATTATATTTTTAATTTAAAAGTACCATTTTTCCAAAAAATTGAAATTAATATAATTGATAAAATGTTTACAAAACCATCATCATTTGTCTCTTCAGTCAAAAATATGTCTTCTTAAAAAGAAATGGTTTCTAATAATGGTTTAAAAATTGTTTTTATCCATTTGAAAATAAATTAGTAAATTCAAGGTTACCCAATTTTTATTTTTTAATAAAATATCAAAAGAATATTATTTCTGTTTTTTGAAAAATTCACTTTCATAAACATTTTACAGTGAAAAATGAATTTTCTTTTTAACTTGTACATAATGTATGGAATTACCTACCGATATGACCATAATTTTTTGAATAATATACTAAAATTTTACAATTTTATTTTTAAATGAAATAGATTCCCTAATATTGAATAAATTATTTGTTTTTAAATGTAATTTGAAAAGAAAATTATTATAAAAAATTATAATGTTTTCAACATTAATTTTCTTAATAAAAAGTATATTTTCTTCAAGAATGATATTAAATGTTTTTTTTCTAGTATTCATATTCATCAATGATAATAAACATTTATTATTACTCCAATGGAGAAATTTTTTACTAATATTATCCTAATTATTATTCTAAATGAATTATGATCATTTTGACCAACCATTGCATTTACATTCACATCTTTGATTCATTTTTGTTGGTAATAACTTCTCCATAAAATATTCACATTCATGCAATCATTGGATAATAAATTTAACCTTGTTATCCATGTCATTTATCTTCTATATTCTTATTTCTTAAATCTTATGTCTTTTATACAAATGGTTTTCTATATTGAGTGTTAAATTTTCATTTCGGGGAATATTTATAAATTTTTATTCTTTATGAAGTATGAATATTTGATGATAGTGCACATTGTTGATTAAATTTAATAAATTATTTGATATATATAGGGAAATATTTTTATATAAAATACATGGGTGGTCCAGGTTAACGATATCCCCAAAATGCATCAATTGTATCATGAGAGGAACCAGTAAGCTAACATGAAATTAGTTGGCCAAAACCAATGGGTTTATATCGAAAAGTTTAGAATGTATTTTGAATGTTCTTAATAGTAGAGGTATCATGACTCTTGAGATCTTAGATTCTTATAATAATGTGTTAAATTAATTATAAATTTAATTATTATTTTACATGATATTTTAAAAATGATTTTATCCTTGGATGCATCTTATTCTAATTTAATTGAACAAATCTCAAGTGTTGTTAGATATATACCATTCCATATTAATTATACCTTATCTGGTTATGATAGTTAGTTTATTGATAAAATGAAAAAAAAATCAGTTATTTACCTTTATATATTGATTATTATCCATGATAGTTTTTCATTCATATTATATTTGGATATAATTTATTCTCAGTCTCTGGATTAAATGACATACAATTTTTACTCGTTACCTTTCCATATTGATAATTCATCATTTATTCGTGATATCTTCAACTATACATAACAATTACTAAGAAGAGTATCTATCCCTTATTTTTTTCATTCCTAGGAATCCACGAAGCATAATACAAAATATATTCAAAAATATTCTAAAGGATATAATGATATTCTATAAAAAACATATGTTCTAAAATTTGTATTAAAATGTAATACAATAATTATGTAAGTATCTAGATTTCTAAGGATACAAAACATTTAGGTCCTTTGGGATTCTAGTCCTTGTATATTAGGCCAATATGACAAATTATAGAACGACTTTCAGCTCCATAGGTCTAGGTCTCTAAAAATAGTATAGAAAACCTAATCATGTTTAAAATAGAACATTTTAATATATTTTTTAAGAAGAATGATGAAAATTATGTTGAATTTAAATATGAAGAATTTATCAATCAAAGAAGATATTTTTAAAGATGGAATCAACTGAAAAAACATTATGAATAAATTTAATGTTTGAATTAATAACTCTTGTTTTCTATATTAATTGTGGATCACATAGACCAATAGTTGGTTTATTTTTAGATAATTGGATTGTGAAAAGTTTTTATTTCCTTATCCCATGATGTATTTATTTTATACATAGCTATTTAGAAAAAAATAAGTGATGTGGAAATTTAATGAAGAATGTTAGTCCGTAAACCAAAATTTTAAATAAGGGAGACTAAAAATTATGAGCATTTCAGGGGATAAAAAAGTCTCCCCCACTCAATATTTGCTAAATAGTAATACATTGAATTCATTTTAAATATGTCTTGTAAAGATATCATAAAAATTAACATAATTTGGTATTAAAAAAATCTAATGGGGGTATTGATGTTATAATTGGAAAATGGTGTTAAATTTTATATATCGTAAATAGTTTTATGTAATATAAATAAATATTTGGGATAAATATGATATAGTATACTAGAATATTTAAGTAGTATGCAGATGTAACTTATCCTGAAGTTAAAACCATCATATAAAGAATAGTGATGTTTTTAGAGATATTTAAGATGTAAAAATTATCATATAATGTTAATATGTTTACGTTGTGATTTGAAATTGTAACATATGAATCATTCTTTATTGTTTGAAAATGGTACTAATTTGACATAAAAATACTATACATTTGTCTATTGTAATTTTATGCATTTAAATGTGAGTAAATGTGAATGTACATTATGGTCATGAAGGCATGAGTGGTTTCTAGGGATTGTTTGGAGCCCAAAAACTAGATATTGTATTGAAAATGGAATGGTTCATTGTTTGTAAAAACAATACAGGGTTGGGCACATGGCTAGATAAAATTGTGAAAGTATGTACAATGGAAGATATATGCCACATGATTGGAACAAACTGTGAAAGTGGGGCTCATAGTCATGTCGAAATGCCATTAATTTTGACTGTGGGTTTGGGCATAGTTTTTTCATGGTTATTCAAACTATGTGGACAACCCATGCATCAAAACTATGTGACCCAAATATTATTAGAAAAATTACCATTTTTACCATAACTACTAATATATTCCTAACCTATTTTTACATGCTTACATTATGTTAATAAAAGACCGTTTTAGAGGTCCCCTTTGTGACTATTCTAGAAATCATGAGATCATACCCTTTGAGAATCTGATTCATGTGCTACATATCTCATTGGATCCACATCAATAAGATCTCAATTCCTTTTTTCCATTCTTCGTAATATTTGGAATCTATTGTACTGTTTAGGTGCCAGCTATTATTCCATTTTATTAGGTTCTTTATATATTATTCAATTTTATATTGATTTTAGTAGAATCAGTAGATGATATTGGACGAGGTATATACTATAGACCTATGGTAATTGGCATCATTCATTTCACTAAATGTCTAGGTATTTATACATGTCAATTTTTTCATGCGCCCAATTTCCTAGAATCACCATAAAAGATATTTTATCCTTGATTAGAATTGATAGGAATGACCTATTAAATTAAACAGACCATCGATGAATTTTATAGGTTATGGAAATTGATTTATAGACAACCCTTTGGTGTGTTAATTTTGTAAATGGAAAACCAAGGGTGACCTTGATACATTGATGCCATGAGTTGTCCCTTTTCAATGAGTGGGTTTAAAATATATCAGTTCAAATGAAATTCAATGGATGAATTGAATTGTGTTATTAATTATTAGTTGAATTGATTAATGGTAAGGGATTTAATGACCCTAACCCTTATACCATGATATGATATTTCAATATTAATGTTAAATTTATCTATATAATCAAATTCCTATGTGATTAGTTCAATGGAAATATTTTCAATCATGGCCAATGCATGAGTCACCATTTGCGGTGACGTTTGATTGAATGTTCATGGTAATGACCTTGAAACGATTAATGGGAATTTATTAGATTGAATTGATTAAATGGTTTCCCGACCTAGGTGACAGAAGGAATCAATGATGAATAACAATGACGAACTCATTTGGATTTTACCAAGCTTGTTCCTCCGTGATACAGGGACTCCTGATATGGACATCTATGGATGTACTCAACATATCTTAAATTTATGTGCTTTGTGATACATGGATTCATATGATAATTCCAAGCATAAACTAGAGAAGAATTAGTTCATTTATTCCATGTCTGATACTTTGGATCCCATAGTGGATCCCAAATAATGGACTCGAATTGAAGTGATGTTATACCAGACATATAAAAATACATAGGGTTATTGGGATGTTCTCCATAGATGATCTTGTATGGTGTTTTTTTATATTACCCTTGGATTGGCACATGGATTCCAATATAGTAAATCATGGATGAGCTCATGTTCAATATTTAATAATGAATAAAATGGTTATTAGGATGCGTCCTCCATGCCAATGAGGAAGCATTCATTCTATCTTCGGCATAGACAATGTGGACTATATTTTAGGGCATTCAAGATCATGTTATGACAAGGGAAGTTGGGCTATGAATCGGGTCATGAGAAAAAATATTTCCATGATAAATAATGGTTAATTTAGCATGAAAATAAAGGAAAAATACTTGAATATACAATGACATTCTTATTATTGAAAAGAAAGTGATTAAAGGAATTGGTAATAAAATAAGAGTTTGTGCTTATAGGAAGTTTATTTTTGAGTAAAACCATTACATGTATATTTTTCTTACACACTATTGTAATATATATTCACTAACTAGATGGAATAGACCTTCTGTGATTTCAAACTGGGATTATATATCACACCCTATTTGAGGTAATCAAATAGACTATTCACTATGGGAAAAATGGTTTATTGCGACGGGTTATTTGTGATGGGAAATATAATTGTCGCAACAGGACCGACGAAAGGCCCATTTGCGAAGGGAATATAATCTTGTACCAAATAACTGATCTTTTGCGATGGGGACAATGTCCCCGTTGCAATAGTTTTGGCATGGATTTCATGCCAAAACGTGGGAAAAGTATTTTCGACGAGTGGCTACTCCCCGTCGCAAATACCCTGTCGCGGTAAATACCATTTGCGATGGGTATAGCCTCCCACCGCTAATGATATGTCGGTCTATAAGTATTTGGGACGGGCCCCTCGCAATAACCTTTTCACGGACGAGGGTATTTGGGACGGACTGTAGCAAATACTTATCGACAGACATAACATTAGTGGCGGTTGGCTTTACCCTTCGCAAATAGTAATTGCGAAAGGACCGTCGTAAATAAGTAAACAGTAGCGATGCAAGATTTACCCATCACAAATTGTATTTACCACGTTAGGGTATTTGCGATGGGAGACTCCTCCCGTTGCTAATGCTATGTCAGCTGGTAAGTATTTACGACTGTTCCCTTCGCAAAAGCCTTTTTAACCACCGACCATAATTAATGCGGGCGACAGTTATTTGCGACGGGACTCTTCTCAAATACTGCTATTTGCGACGGGTAACCCTTCCCAAATAATCCTGTCACAAATAAGTTAACCTATATATACTCCCAACCAATTCAGTTTGGTAAAAATTCAAATCTTCTTCTTCTCCTCTCTTCTCCTTGAAGCCTTAATTTAATGAAAAAAATAATTTTGGATTCTTTTTGCGAGACCGTCGGATGGCAATCGAAGGGGTCCATAGATTCAAGATTTCAAACATATTTACGTTTTATTTAATTTTATATTTATTTCATTTTTTTATATAAATTTTAGTTGTAGTTCAAATTAATTTAAATTATATTTTATTTATTATTTAGTTTTAGTTTTATTAATAAAATGATATTGTTATAAAAAATTATAAATAATTAGAAATAATTAGTCATAATTAATTCGACATAATTAGGGTACTTTTTCGTTTATCAATCAAATAAATCCTTGTTTGGATACGAACAAATAGAGGCGGCTCTCACACAGATGTACATAGGAGTGAAAACTCTGACAAGGAGTTTCGGGCTTGACCTGGGGTATCCTGGTACACGACAACGGGCCTTGCTCTACTCTTGGTTTGACACTCCCGGGGGATATTTATTTCGTAATAATTAGATTTAATTAGAAATTTTCACATAATTAAAATAATTAGCTTTATTAAAATAATTAGATTTATTCAAATAATTAGAAAATAATTAAAATAAATACCGATTTAATTCAAATAATTAAAATAATTAGCTAATATTTAAAATAATTAGAAAATATTTAAAATAATTAGCAAATAATTAAAATAATTAGTAATTAAGTTAAATTGTTATTTCATTAGATTTATTCAAATAATTAGCAAATAATTAAAATAAATACAAATTTAATTCAAATAATTAATTAAAATAATTATCAAATAATTAAAATAATTATGAAATAAAATAAATAGCGATTTAATTCAAATAATTAGGTACTAAAATAAATAGCGATTTAATTAGAAAGCGATTTAAATAATTAGAAAGTGATTAATATAATTAGAAATTGATTAAATAAATAGTGATTTAATTAGATTTATTCAAATAATTAGAAAATAATTAAAATAAATAGTGATTTATTTCAAATAATTAATTACAATAATTAGAAAATAATTTAAATAATTATAAAATAAAATAAATATCGATTTAATTCAAATAATTAGGAATTAAAATAAATATCCATTTAATTAAAAAGTGATTAAAATAATTAGCAAGTGATTAAATAATTAGCAAGGGATTACAATAATTAGCAAGTGATTAAAATAATTAGCAAGTGATTAAAATAATTAGCAAGTGATTTAAATAATTAGAAAGTGATAAAAATAATTAACAACTGATTAAAATAATTACCAAGTGATTAAAATAATTAACAACTAATTAAAATAATTAGCAAGTGATTAAAATAATTAGCAAGTGATTAATATAATTAGAAAGTGATTTAAATAATTAGCAGGTGATTAAAATAATTAGCATGTGATTAAAATAATTAGAAAGTGATTAAAATAATTAGCAAATGATTAAAATAATTAGCAAGTGAATAAAATAATTAACAAGTGATTAAAATAATTACCAAGTGATTAAAATAAAATGTGATTTACCACTCATCCACCTCAATTCTCTTTTAATCTATGTGTTGACGCTTGAAAGGAAACTTCTGTCTCCATATGTAATATTTTCATTCACTGTCAAAATCAATCTGCCAGTGAATGTGAATATTTCATGTGGAGAGAGAAGATTCCTATCAAGCATCAACACACTGATGAAAAGAGAATTGTGGTGGATGAGTGGTCAATCATGTTTGCTTTTCCATTGAAAGATTTCTTAATCACCTTGTCTCTGCATATCTTCACATTACTAATTAGTAACATAATTAGTATATAATTAGTATATAATTAGTAACATATGTTATTATTATATGATTAACATTTATGAAAAAATAATATTAATATTTAGGTCATGTTCAATAAAAATTTTGCGTCAGCCGTGTCCAATATAAACTCTATAATTGTCTTTTCTTCTTTGATCACATCGTAAGTAGCATTGCAATAAGATGTTCCAAGTTATGTTTTTCTCATCTACAAGAATCATATCACATAACCCTTTACATGCCATTGTTCCATGAAAATTTAAGGGATTAAATTTTTAAGGAAAATGATCTATGTTAACGGTAATGCGAGATGATTCTTAGACACGTGAACGGCATGACTTGGGACGTCTTATTGCAATACTACTTATGAGGTGATCAACCAAGAAAGGACAATTATAGAGTTTACATTGTACACGGCTGACACAAAATTTTATTCAGAATGACCTAAATATTAATGACCCTTTATGATATGAACATGTTAAGAATAGATCAAATCATGTTTCAAATAATTATCAGTAATTACCAATAATTAGTAATAATTACCGATAATAACCAATAATTAGCAGTAATTAGCAGTAATTTCACTGAAAATTGTGTCGCTCTTAAGTAGTGGTAATTATTAAGAAGTAAATCTAATATGTTTTATTTTTGGGGATTTTTCTAAGTTATCATTTTACACAGTAGTCACAAACTTTTTATTGAACATGACCTAAATATTAAATACCCTTAAAGATTTGAACATGTTAAGAATATATCATATCATGTTGCGAATAATTATCAGTAATTACCAATAATTAGTAATAATTACTGATTATTAAAAATAATTAGTAATAATTTCCGATAATTACCATTAATTATCATTAATTAGCAGTAATTTAACTGAAAATTGTGTCTCTTGTAAATAGTTGTAATTATTAAGTAGTAGTTATAATTTCATATCATTTTGGAAATTTTTTTAATATCAAATTATTCAAAACCAGAAATGTTTTAATGTTTTGTAGAAAAATATCAAACAACAAAGTCGGCAATAGTCATTATTAGAAGACCGCATATGGATAAATCAATGTATAAATCCAAACGGTTCTGGTTTAAATCATTTATATAATGAGGGTGTCGAGACTTTCTTATCATTTGCATAATCAAATCTAGAATTCGTTTCAAAAGGAAAAATAAAATTTCCTAGTAAAAAGTGTGCACAGAGAACGTTTGACACATTTGATATTGTTGGGGGAAATCTCTTGCATTTTGGTTTTCAATCGGATAATGTTATTTGGTATCGACAGGGTGAACACAGTTCTAGAGAAAGTGATACTAACTTGATTCTGGATCCATCAAAGTTTCAAAATTTAGTACATGATGTTGCAGGTCCATCTGTTCAACATACAGAAAATCCGGATAATATTGATTCAACTCATGAGTTGGCACCATCTGAATTTTATGACTTGCTAAGGTCTTCGGAGGATGCATTATATCTTGATTGCAAGATAAGAAATTTATAATCAGTTGCTAAATTTTTGGATATAAAATCATATAATGGAATTTCAAACAACTGTTTTGATCAGATATTTTCTTTGGTTAAAACACTGTTACCGGAAGGAAATGTTTTGCCTTCAAATAACTATGATAGTAAGAGGCTGGTTTGGAATTTAGGACATAGTTCTCAAGAGATTCATGAATGTTCAAATGATTTAATGTTACATTCTGTTGAAAATGAATCGTTGGATTGTTGTCCCACATGTGGACAACCGAGGTATAAAGAAGCTCAACATGGGAAGTCTGGCTTGATTCATATAAAACAGTGGAGATATTTTCCTCTTACATCCAGTCCATAGAGTTTATTCATGTCTAAGAATACAGTGACAATGATGTCATGGCACAAAATAAATATTTCAACCTATAAAATATTGAATCATCTTGCTGATGATGATTCATGGAATCATTTTGATAGAGTGCATTGGTCATTTGCTTTAGAAGCTCGAAATGTATGACTGGGTCTTTGAACTGATGGTTTCTGTCCGTTTGGATCTTATGGTATTCAGTATTCATGTTGACCTACCTTTATAACTACATACTATTTACCTCCATGGATACTGATGAAGGAGCCCTATATCTTTTTGAGCTTATTATTCCCAGGACATCTGAAAAAGAATATTGATATATATTTGGAACCATTGATTGATGAATTAAATTTATTGTGGAGTATTGGTGTCAATACATAGGATGTTGTTGTGAAATAGAATTTCATAATAAGAGCAGCATTGATGTGGACATTTAGTGACTTCCTGGCATATGGCATGTTATCTGGCTGGAGTACACATGGACCGAAATCATTTCCTTACTGTATGGGAGAGAACAAAGCATTTATGTTTTTCCATGGAAAAAACCTTGTTATTTTGACTGTCATCGCAAATTCCTTCCAACTGATCATCCTTTTCGGAAGAACAAATCTCATTTTATAAAAGGTACAATTGAAAGGGATGGACCTCCTAAAATGCTATCAGGTACGGAGTTAAAATCATTTTTATTTTCATTACCTCCCATCACATTTTGGCCGATAATAAAACAACAGAATATTTCTAGCTTGGGAAATAATACAATTGGTTAAAACGGAGCATTTCTGTTATCTTCCATATTAGTCTGATTTTCTGGTCCTCCACATGATGGATGTTATGCGTATTGAGAATAATTTTTTTTGATAATTTATTTCATAAAGTTTCAGATACACCTGGTTAGAGAAAAGATAATGTAAAGGCACGATTAGATCTTTCCCAAATTTACAGGCACCCAGAACTCGAACTGTTTGAGAATATCAGAACACAATGTTTAATGAAGCCAAAAGTAGCTTATACACTATCCAAAGAAATTCGCTTATTATTTTGTCAGTGGATTGCAGATTTGAGACTTCCATGTGGATGCGATTCCAATTTGGGTAGATTTGTAAAGAATGGTTATATTAGAGGATTAAAAAGTCATGATTGTATTGTATTAATGGAAAGACTTATTCCAATTGGAATAAGAGGTCTGTTGAATTCCATGATTTGGGATTCGATAACAGACATGTCATATTTTTTTCGATATATTTGTGCAGCGACACCAAATTACAATGTTCTAAGAAAACATGTAGCAGATGTTGTTGTAATTATATGTAAATTAGAAAAAATATTCCTGCCATCTTTCATTAACTCAATGGTTAATTTGATATTACATTTGACACATTATGCAATGTGTGGAGGTCTAGTACAATTTCGATGGATGTACCCATTTGAAAGATGCAGCAAAAATATGAAAAAAAGTTTGTAACAAAGCATATGTTGAATGATCAATTGTTGAAGATTATTTATAAGAAGAAATATCTTTTTTCTGCTCTGACTATTTTGAATCTAAGTATCCCTCAAAACAAAACCGCATGGGACGGAATGATAGGAATTTTGATGATGGAATGGAAAATCAATTATCAGTTTTTAATTAGTCAAAGCTTAGTTTTAGTGGGGTTACTGAACGATGGATTTCATATGATGAACATCACAGAGATCATACATATGTTTTTCTCAATTGTGAAGAGATGAAATCATTTGTATTGTAAGTGCTTCTATCACTTCTCTATCATTTATGTTACAATATGTAACTTTATATTTTTAGTTTATATGAAAATCATATCAAGAAAAAACTTCCACAAATTACAGCAGCTGCTATCGAAGAATGCCGACAGAAAAAAATTTCTCTATGGTTACAAAAACTGGTAACATATATTCTTCATATTTAACATCTCATTCAGTTTATTGTTTATTATATTGATAATTATTTTACAAATATTCAGGAGTCTCAACATTCTGATAAAATTGACAAACGTCTGTGTATATTGAATAACCTACCATCCAAAATGGTTAAATATTATAATGCATATGTGGTGAATGGATTTCGATTCAATACACGTGCATATGGGGAATCAAAAAAACAATGAACAGTGGAATTTTCTTGAGAGGATCTCATTATAGAGAGAATGAAGTTTACTTTTATGTCATACATGATGAAATTATTGAACTCTGTTATCTAGGACTGCATTACAGAACGATGTTCAAATGTCGGAGGGTTGATACTGAGAGAGGTGTTTGTGTTCATCCTACTCATAGAATCATAGATTTTAAATATAAAAGTCTTCTTGTAGTAAATGCACCATTTTTACTGGCTCGACATGCACATAAAGTTTATTATGTAGATTATTATGCTACGTCAAGAGACCTGAGTGATTAATGGATAATAATAAAAATCAAAATTCGAGACAATCAGTTTTCTCAAAGTGAAGCTTGTTTCACTTAAGTGCAAGTAATTGATGTTTTTAAAGAGACTACTCAAAATCCATCTTTTTCACAATGATACATGAGTATCGATGATGGAATCCCACAATTAAGATTTTATGGTGACGATGATGTTAATGATGTCACAAATGAATTTGAAATGGTAAGAGATGATGGACCTGAAACTCAAATGGATATCGGTGATATTGAGGAGGAATATGATGATGAAATAGTCATATTTGAAGATAATGATGAAGGTGGACATTAATAAAATTAAATTCTAGTTATATATAATCATAACATATATACATGAATATATAATAATAATTTTTAATTATTTGCTAACAACAGTCATTTTCTGTTTCAGATGAACGATGTTTTATTTCATTAGTTGTCGGAGGCTGACCTACCTTTGGATGAAGATGATTACGGGTCATCTGAACCTCAGCCAACTGGAACTTCTAGGAATATTCGGAGGGGGTGTGTTATTGCACGATTGATGATCATTGACCCCATCCCCAAGTGAAGTCCATGTCTTGGGTTCGATCCACACACACAGAGGTATGATAACATGTGCATTTTATTACGATTTCATTAATTTAGTTATATAATAAATGATCGATTATTTTGTTTATAGTTTTCCACACATAGAATTAGAAAAGGGAAGCGCTATTTTGTGAAACTATTTTTCTCATCCATGGACCACGTGGGAACAGATTTCCGTTGATGTGCAGCAGGCCATGTTCGGCCATTGGTTGGTACGTAAATAAATAGTTTTTATTTCGAAATTTATTTTATTTATAACATGATATTGTAAATTATTTGTAGGGTTTATGGTATCTGATCGATGATACCATGCATGATGCCATTCAAGAGGCTTGGGAGGTGGTGATGCATCGGTGATTACATCATTTTTTACACAATTTAAGAAAAATGACCATGAAAAAAGATGGAGTGACCGTGTTTGATGAGTCCTGTAGAGCCCACCGACCAGAGTACATTTCATCCCACGTATGGGATGGATTATGTTCACACTGGTTGAGTGGTAGATTTCAGAGGAGATCATCATTGGGGAGGTAGAATCGGTGTACACATGAGGTGACTCATCAAGCAGGGAATCGTACATTCAGTACGCATAGACAGCTTCTGGTATGTACGTTTGTTAAAAATATTTTATATATCATTAAATATTAACAGTTTATTTTATATTCTTATAGGATATCGAGCATCCCGATAATACAGAGTTTGACATATATTGAAGGTTTTATAGTGATCCAGTTACAACAAAGATTAGAGGTGATCGCCAACATCAGATTGTGGTTAGTATTATGTGTTTTTCTGTTTGAAAATTAACTTCATATAATATATTCCCAATAATAATTTCAAATTGAAACTAAAGGAGTCATATGAGGCCGCGACGTCACAGACCAAGGCTAGGGGTCAGGTAGAAACATCTGATCAGATCAGTGGACATCATTTTGATGGGGCCGCATGGTTGTAGGCTACCCAGTATGGATTCGAGAAGGGCCAAATAGTTGGTATCAGATCTCAGTTGACTCATGCAGCTTATTATGGTAGTGCTACGATGTCGGCATCTAGCTCGAGAGGAGCTCATGCATCATCTTTCGCATCACAGTATAAGGATCATTTGTGATCACAGACTGAGTTGATAGAGAGTCTCCGTAAGGAGCAGGAGGAGATTCGTCAGTAGAAGCAGCAACATGAGGAGGAGCGCCGGCGACAACAGTAGGAGTAAGAGGAGAAAATGAGTCGGTGGTAGAAGTAACATCAGGAGCAGATGGAGTACATACATTGTCTGACTTGTGCATTAGGGATAAATATTCCTCCACCAACTCCTCCTGATCCTCCAACTCCCCCCCCATTCAGACCAGTGAACAGCTCACCCCCTCCTTCGGACTAGTGATTTATTTTTATGTTATAAAGTGTTTTGAATTCAAAAGAAATTATTATTTTCTATTTATAGTTTCGTTAATTTTTATATTGGTGTCAATGATGCATTATTTAATTCATATTTATTTTTAATAGTTTATTATTTATTATTAGTATTATTTTTTTAATGTTTGTTTATTTTATTAATATTAATATTACTCTTACTATTTTATTATTTTTTTTATATTTTTTTGTTGAAAATATTGATAAAATATTCTGATTTATTATTTAAAAAAATATGATTTATTATTTGTATTATTTTTCTAATGTTTTTATATATTTTTTTTGAAAATATTGATAATTTTCATATTTTATTTATTTTAATAATATTAATAATAGATTTTAAAAAATATTAATAGTAATAATAACACTATTATATTATATAATATAATATTTTTTATATTATAGTACTATTATGATTGTTAATATTTTTTAATATTATTCATATTTTATTATATTAATAATATTCAATATATTTAAAATTATAATTAATTATAATGTTGTAAATATTGAAATTATTTTTTATTTTAATATTTTATTGAATTATAATGTTATTATTATTATTAAAATATTTTATTTATTATATTATTAATGCATTTTTTTATTTTTTTATACATATTTGCGACGAGAATAAGGACCTGTCACAAAAGGTATTTGCGAGATGGACTTCACAAATAGGGTTTTTCGAAAAGGTATTTTCGGTGGGAATAGGAGCCTATCGCAAAAGGTATTTGTGACGGGCCCGTTTCCAATAGTTATTTTGAAATAACTATTTGTGGCGGGCAAATATACCCATTGCAAAAGTTCATTGCGATGGGCCCGTCGCAAATTGGTTTTTTTTAAATAACCTGAGATGTATTTGCGATGGTAATCCTTACCGTCGCTATTATTATTATTAGCGACGGGACCTTCGCTATTAGTTTCAATTGCGATTCCATTTTCCAGGACGAGTTATTTGCGACGGGATCCCGTCACAAATAATCCAATTTCATGTAGTGATTATGGAGGTATGAATAAGGGTAATCACCATTCTACAGGTTCATGATAATTTAATATGAGGAGGAGCATGGGGCCGAGCTGAGGCACAGGATTATAGTTATATTCATTCTTCCTTTTTGAACTATTGTAACATGTTTTGTATATCTACATTGTATACATATTTTTGCTTCATTATTAGAGACATATGAAATGTTTCCTTAATTTTTTATATTATTTGGTTTCTATCATTACATATACACCATTCTTCCACTATTTATTTGTTTTATTGTTGTTGTACTACTTCAGCTACCTGTATATTATTAATTCTATTATTCTATACGTTTCTAAGAAGGAATAGACTCCCCATGGACTCACCCAATGCTCTCATTACGTTTTGCAGCGTCTGTAATTTAGGGAGATGTTTTTAAGGCCATGTGGTTCACCAGGATTTGGGATGCTTTCAGTGGAATATAGGTTTCAGCTGTTACAATGTTGTATCAGTGCAGGCTTTCTAGTTTATTTACTATTTGGAGACAAATTAAATTTATTAGAAGGAAATCAATTTTGATAAAATGTATTATTTTGCATAAATAACCCTCATACAAGAAAAATCATAAATGTACGAAATTAAATTGTCGTTTTCTATATTTTTTAAATTATAGTGGATTTTGTTCCAACATTGGGTGACAGAAATGATTTGTTATGCTATTATTCATATTTATTTGGGTTTTATTTTGTTTTAACATGATGAGTTTTGGGTATTCCATCCCATGCATCATCTTAGGAACCTTATATATTTCACATTCCATGAATTTTTTTATAAATTTATGAATCATTACTTATTTCATGTTGTTTTGATTGTTGTTGTGATATATATTTACCTTTTGTTCTGATAGGTATTATAGTTTATGTTATGATTCTAATCAGGTGGATGCCATACTATGGATTCTGATGAGTATGGTACCTCATAGATTAGAACATGGAGAACCATTTACTTAAACCTATACAATGTAAATGGGATATAAATTAAAATAAAGTATGAAATTAATTTTGATGATGTGAAATCGAATTTGAAATAAATGAACTGGAATCATGATTTTCCTATGGTATAGAACACGCCCAGACCTGATCATAGGAGTTGATGTATTTTAGTTTCTGTCACTTATACGTAATCTATATCACATCTAGACCAGACTCACTGAGTGGGCATAGGGGGTTGTTCTTATATGGGATGGATTTTTCTTATCCAGTTTAAATATCTATGATTTTGATCTGGTAACATCATTAAAAATCATGATCTAAAGTGTTTGTTTGGAATTGTAGCAGCATGCCACCACAATGAACACAAGTCTTATTCTAGTATGGTGGTTACAAGAACACTCCAGAGGTGGTGGTCCATGGGCTACCAATGGATCCTCTAGTAGTTACTATTGTGGAATCAGTCATTAAACCAGACACATAAGATGATACCTAATTTTGTGATGGCTTCTTGTTCTTTATACAGACTATTCATAGAGCAAAGTTACCTGAACCAACTATAGAAGAGTTGATATAAGCACTCTAAAAGCAACATCCACCAACATTTTCAGCATATGGAAGATCATATGCTATATAGTCATGTCTGTACAACATAATACTTATTTTGGATCATCTAGAGATTCATCCCAACAGTACCATTAATCTCATGATGTATATGTTGTGGGATTCATTCATGATATAGTGATATGTCATAACTAAGACGGATCATCATAGTGATGTGACCTAAAAGTATTTTCATATGGACTTATATGTCTACTTCTATCCCGAGATGTTTAGGGCTGATAGATCATGGGAGTTATTTTACTAAGAGTAGGTTTCATTATCAATTTTGGATTTCATGGCTCATTTTACAAAGCTGAACCACTTTACACCTATTATGATGGGTGATTATCTATCTAAAGAAAAAATATTTTAGGATGGTCTTATGTATCACATCTGATTTTAGGTGAATCTATTTCGGCTAACTATCTTTTCTATGATAGTGAATCCGTAGGATATCACAGTGCGTAACCTGAGAGCGGAGGGAGGCGATAGACTGGGCGGTTCATTATCTATATCTGGTACAACATCAAATTATATTATGAAGTGTCACCTTGAGATTCCATGAAGTGATATTAGTTTATAGAGCACACACACAAGTAGTATGTTGTGGTGTTACCAGTTTGGTAGGCCAGGACATATGAGGATGCGGTGTATGAAAGATTCATTCGAGTGTTGATCCAACAACAAGAAATGCCAACTACAATTATTCAGTATAATTATTCAACCTGAAGAAACTAAGAGAGGATTTGAACTGACTCCATGTTCATGAGCTGGGTAAGTAGCATCTTATTAGGACTAGAACTGGAGTGTTGTGGGCCAATTAAGATGAGGTGGAAGTCGTGGTTGTGGTAGTTAGACTATAGATTTATAGAAACACTAGATAAAATATGCTTAGGGTATCTATGTTCTGTCACATGACCATGGTTTGTGCCAGATATTAAATGTGAAACATATCCTGGAAGGGCAAGATCAAATCCCTTAGGATATTTTATGTACTATTCTAGTAGCATCTACTTTATATTATGTAATTTTTTATATATGAGATTCTCATAACATTATCATTATTCCCGTTAGTGAGAGACTTGGGATCATTTTTCATACCTTTAATGGTGTTATGATTCTTGTAACTCCATTAGGGATTATAACAGAGGATGTACATAAGTTTAGGGAATTCCCCCTTGAGATCATGTATTATCACATTGTATGGAGACTCATTTCCATGATATTATAGGTTTTTAAATCATTCTCACGTTGGAATGGTTATTACTCTTTCATGATTTCATTGATTTCTATAATCTATGAGTGGCCTTAAAATAACCACAGGTAAGTGAGTTCATTCACAATGTTCAATGGGATGTCCATGCTAGACGACATGGTCCCAAGAATCATGGAATGGGTGGGATGAAATCCTTGATTGCGAATTTATATCTCGATTATTAAGGAATTCATTACAATTATTTCCCACTAGTAGTTGATCATTTCTTGTATTTCTTTCCAGATAAATTTTTTGGAGTACCTCTACTGATGGAGGTATATTTTTATATTGATCTAGTTCATGGAGCTGCAACTATATCCACCCCTCTATATAGTATGGGAATTATTGAGATTCAAGAGACCTAGATGTAGCCTCAATATTTTGAAGAAAATGGGTTTATCCAACTCATTACTTACCCATGTGTTTTATTGGGAATTTTTATGACCTAGTAAGATAGAACTCTAAGGCTATGTGTATAATACTAAAAAGAGAACCATTTGATGGTTAATAAAGGTTATTCTCTACAATAGATAAATGATATATTCAACATCTCTGATGAGCTCTAGTTTTCTCAAATATTGATTTGATATCCAATTATCATCACGTTCATCATCGACTATCATAAAACCCCAAACACTGTTTCGTATTATGTATGGTCTGTATGAGTATTTGGTTATGACATTCGGTCTCACAAAAATGTTAGCAGTCTTCATGGAAATAATGAATAGGTTGTTCTATACTAATCTTGATTTGTTTGGGGTTGTTTTCATTGATTATATGCTTTTTTATGCTCATAATTGACAAGACCATTCAAAATATATTCAGATATTATGGAATATACTGATAAAGAATCATTCATATGCTATCCTCACAATGTTTCACAACCGGATGGATCAAATTCACTTATTAGATCACATCATCTCAGATATAAGAGTATCAATTGACATAGAGATATTGAGAGATGCAGTTTTATAGGAGTATACCAAAAAAACATAGAGGTATGGTGTTTTTCATGGATGTCTTGTTACTATATGTATTTCATACCGGACATCTCACGCCTAGTAGCACTGCTTACGAGCTTGACTATGAAGGGTTTAATATTTTAATGTTCATATTCCAATGATATGGTCTTTAATGAGTTAAATGAGATATTGACTTTATTTATGAAGCTGTTCTTTTCAGATCTTAGCAGGAGGTACACGATTTACTGTGATGCCTATGATATCGGGCAAGGAGCCGTTATTATATAGTAGAATGGAATCTTGGCATACCAGTCTCAACAATTAAGGTAACATGAGTGTAATTTCCCAACAAATGATCACATGTTATATGTAGCTATTCCCACATTGATATATTTGATATATTAATTACTTGAAGATAATTTTTTTTTGGATTAGACTGAGAAAAAAATCATCTGGTAAATATTTACACATCATGATATTAATATTAGGTAGTAAAGATGTGACGAATACCCATAATATTTTCACATAAAGAATCTCTACTCTCCGGGTAAAAGAAATTAAGTGGTTGTTTCAATGACCAAGAGGACTCTGATATATATGGTGAAACATGATAGTAGCATGTGGAAGCTTAAATATTTGATCAACAAGATTCACTTTCCAGTTACAAACAATCAGGGAAGTATTTTTTATCATCATTATTTATTACCTATACAGATTTGGTTAATCTATGGATGAGGTGTTGTCTAACTCTTATGTCCTCTTCATACGGGATAGTGAGGTAGGTGAGGACCCTATTCTTGGATGGACTATAAGAGAGGAGGAAATTCTATGAGTACATGGGTTCTAATGGGTTTCAATGGACATGTGTTAGGATATGATTTGATACTTTCATGATTCATATAGGGTAGTGAGTCCTGGAGTCACCAAGATGTATCGATATTTACATTTATAGTACTGGTAGCCTGGTATAAAAAGATATATAGATGGTTTTTTTTCATGAGATGGTCCACCTATCATTAAGTGAATGTAGAATACCAAAGACCAAGAAAAAAAATTATAGTATTGTCCCCTTATCGTGTGGAATTGGAATGATGCATGATGGATTTCATTATAGGGTTATCGATGTCACCTTAATATAATGATGTTTTATGGGTGGTTGTTGACAAGCACACAATGATTGATAATTTACTACGATATATTGAAGCATTCATTTTAGATGAGGTTGTGTTGTTTTATATCCATCATATAGTTTAACATTAGAGGTTCCTCAATACTATCATTTCAGATATAGATTCCTAAATTACTTCACAATTCTAGAAAGGGCGAAAAATGGAGTTGTGTACACATATTTTTTTGAGTTCAACACGCCACCCATAAATAGATGTACATTCAGAGAGCATGATTCAGGTGTTTGAGGAAATTTCATGGGAATGTGTCCTATATTTCTAGGGATCATGGTATAGGAATATATCCTAGTATTACTTAACTTACAATAATATATTTTTAGAAACTATTGAGATGGAACTTTTTGAGGATTTATATGGTAGTCCATGCCGATCACCCATGTGTAGTTTAGAGGTTGGATATGCATCTATTATGGGACCTCATCTAATTCATGAGACAATAGAGCTGCTGAATTTTAATATTAATTTTATTGAAGCTTTGAAGTCTTGATAGATATTATACACCGATCATGACAGAGGTCCTCATGGGTTTTTGGTCGGGGATCATGTTTTGTTCTATGTCTAACTGAGCTTGGGACAGAGTAGGGTTACGAAATTTTGTAAGTGTTCACCGAGATATGTATGGTCATTTAAGATTCTAGAGAGTGTAAAAAATTCATCTATCTAAATAGTATATGGTTTTACATATCTAAAATATGAATAACAAGACATGAAAAGTGGATTAAAGGATATCATGATATAACTATATGGATCTTCCAGATGATATACCTAGGTGATCTTTTATCCATGAAAAGAACATGAATTCAATAATTTTATCAAAATTTCAACAAGATCACAATGTGTATCAAAAATTTGTAAATCATGTACCTAAACAATGGTGGAGATACCACACTTATCAATAGTTTTATGTCCTTAAATATTATACATGTTCTTTTTGTAATGAGATTTACTAGATTTTTCATCCAAATCTTAGAAATCATTTTTAGTATACATTTTATCATATATTCATAGAGAGAGAAGTAATTTTTACTAGGCCAGGATGGCCACAGATATATAATCCCATTTTTGATGGATATATCAATCAAAGGAATATCTAGTTGTTTAATAATTACTTTGTAAGTTGAGAATTCAAGGTATGTTCATGTGGGTCACACCCATAGGAATACATATATAAAACAAATATAAGACAAGCATAATCATTCCAAAAATATTGAGATTATAATATCATCTCTCATATGGTTTATTATCCCAGATTCCTTGCACATCCTTTATGAATTTCATGTCATATTATGAGGTGGGTGTATATTAGATTCTATATTGAAAACCATTCTATATATCATATATTCTTCCAAAGGTACCGAGTACCATAATTCATATGTCATAGGGATAGTAGAAATCCATGATAGACTAATTCTATGATTGATAGCCACTAAAATTTTATGTTATCTATAAATAATTTTTTTAGGATCCTAATCATGGAATATTTATTGGTACGTGCATATAATATGATGATGAAAAAACAGATTTATAGTGAACACACTTTTTGAATGGGAATGGTAACCATTAAATATTGTATTTTCATGGGATTATATAGTGGTTATGATCTAGAAGGATACCCTATACTCATTTCTATTTTCATGGTTTCTTAATAATGGTTTATATCATGTATAAAATCACTCTTATATAATTTTTGTAATATGATGTTTTATCATCAAGTAATCTCATAATAAAGATATAAATATTAGAATGTAGTGCACATATCATTGTTTAAATGTAAATATTACTCATAATATATAAGATCTTGTATCACTTATTAATTATTTGGAACAATTAAATTCCCTTAGGATATTTCTACGGCATCAGTCATTGGATGGTAGATGAGATATACATTATAGATAATGGGGGTATTAGAGGGTAACCAAGATTGTTCTCATGCTCAATATGGTCACAAAATATTAAAATATTATTCCTAAATGAGTAATAATAGTTTGATATAATCATGATTTTGTTGTACTATCTAACAACCACTATTGTTGATAAGTCAATTCTTATATAGGCCAAGATCATGAAATTTTAAATGTATTAATATTTTGAAAATTATTCAATATTCAATTATCCTAGGAGGATAAAGACACATAGGTTGTAAAATATTTCATTATAGGGATTTAAAATTTTAATTCCCATGTATCCTTTTACACTTTAGCCTATATATATATATATTTAATTATGCTGTATTTTCACATAATGTATTCATCGTATTAGGGGAAATTAACATCCCACATTTGGGCATCCATATGGGCATATAATGATAACCTTAGAATATATGATATCTCTGGAGCACACAACCTATATTGTATGTAAAAATTCCATGGGTATTCCCTTTATATATATCAAATAAAATAGCTTTGAGTTTTCAACAAAGTTCTTTCTTCCCTGCAAATATAAATTTCTATTTGTATGGAAAAGTGGTTGAAAATATGATGTAACTAGATGAATAGATTATCCATTCATAATTGCTTGTTCTTAACTAATATTGGATTTATGATTCAAAAAATGACACTTTTGTAACATTTAGTAAAATTTATCTCTCTATAAATCATTGAATTTTGTGTTCTTTCTTCATTTGAGGCCATCTTTATTTTATTGAACACATATTAACTATAATTATACAGGATTGATTGAAAATATTTTCATCACTATAATATAACAATCTATTACATGGAAAGAATGTTTTTTTCGTAATAAATATTCAATTTTGATCCTAAATGTTAATATTGTACATCATTTTTATGTTCTTATTTATGAAAATGATGAGTATGGTTTACCATTCATGGTATAATATAATTTTAATGATATGTTATTTAATAACATACTAAACACTCTCCTATTACAAGAAATTATTATATATGTTCATCCTCATTTGCTACAATTTTAGAAACAATGTAGGGAAATTTATATGGCCCTGAACAGAACTGAAAAAAAGGTACCCAATAAAAATATGATCATATAATTCTTTATAATGAATATATTTTTTGAAGAATTTTATCAATTATAATTCACATTAGAATGCATGAAAAAATAAATTATCTTATGCTGAGTGTATAATTATATTTTAAAAGTAACTGAGTTAAATTATTTCATTATTTAAGAAATAGGTTATTCAAAGATAGAAAATAATTTATTTAGATCAATATAATAAAGGTTATTGAAATTACTATATGATAATGTTTATAAACTATCAATATGGAGGCTCTGATTTCAATTAGTTCATTACATAATGATATTGTGGTATTGGATATGTTTGGTGTTAATGGTCTAGAATTATGGTAGAGAAAAATTGGTTTTTAATTTAAATTTTCGTTTATATTATAAATAATGTTGTCAAAAGCATCATTTTACAATAAATATATGATAGTGGGGTAAAAATAGTTAGATTATTTCATTATTTTTGATATATCACATTACAACATGGTGGGGCATGTTTCAAAAAAGTATTTGAGTGATGATATTTTTTTATTTCAATTTATTATTTTCATTGTTGGTTTTTAAATGTTCATTAGTGTTATTTATTCAAGATATAAGTTGAAATATAACATCTAAATATATAATTATTAATTTTCACACTATTTTTGGTGAATTATATCACTGCTTTGTGAGTCATGTCTTGGTGATTTTTGGGTATCTTAATGAGAGGGAGGTTTTCTATATTAGATATTGGAGGGGAAGATAATTGAATCATAAATAATG
Source organism: Viscum album (assembly GCA_963277665.1). Lineage (NCBI taxonomy): Eukaryota > Viridiplantae > Streptophyta > Magnoliopsida > Santalales > Viscaceae > Viscum > Viscum album. The sequence continues at coordinate 1,938,285,040 of OY728137.1, forward strand.
TGATTTCATGTTATATGAACTGATCAGGGAGTCATTATATTATTAATCTCATAAGATTTAATTTTGAATGGTTTTGGAAAATGTAATTTTATGTGGATCATATCCTCATACTTGAATACAACCACCGTTGTTGTGTGGTGAAGAACGCCATATAAATAATATTTTAGATTTAATTTTAAATAATATTTTTAGGAGAATCTCAAATTTTTTATAATTTTGTAAATAATATATAACCATAGGGTCCAATTGTTTCATTTGACATCTCTGGTGAATTTAAAGTTATATTGATCAGTCAATCATTAGTTTTAGATAATAGGTTACCTTTCATGAATCTTTTATCTTACCTCATATTATTATCTCTTGGTAAGGATATTTAAATCAATGATTGTAAATTTTAGTGGGGTATGATCAAAAGGATTATTGATAATTGATTCATTTTATGATTATAGAATAATTTTTAATTTTCTTAATTAGTTAATAATTTATTTCCTCACATTTAGAACCAAATTCATTTAATGATAATATTATCCTAGTTCGTTAAGAATTTATTATTTTTATTTATTATTATCATATAATTAAATTTTTTTTCTATGTTTTGGGAAAGAAATATATATTTGAAAACAAATACAATTTTATAAATACGATTATATGATGGTTATAATGTAACGATCAAAATATAATAAATTTTTATGTCATTTAATTGATATTATTGAGATATATATTTTTTTTCTTATGAATATTGTGTCATAATGATTTATGTTTCTATTGATATAATATCACGAGTTCTTAATAAATGATTTTATTTATATAAGTAATTGTGTATGATATCCTACTCTACACGTAACACTACATTTTAATGATTCTATAATATATTTAGATGAATTATAAATTTTTATGTATTTCTAATGAAATATAGAAATTGAATTATTAAGAATGAACTAGAATATTATAATTGTGAAATACACATATATAGAAAATAAATTCATCTTTTAGTATGAATGAAACTCCATTAGTTTATCTAAAATGTCTAATAAGATAATTTATTGATAGAAAGTGTATTAATCTCAAAAATGATTTCATTGGTGATATGAATTTCAATTTAAAAAAACATATGACTAATGATGATCATTTCTTATTGAAATTTTCAATTGGTTAACATAAAATTAGTTGGTAAATCATATAAAATAAGATTCAAATAGTTAATACTTGAAAATTTAATTTTCTAATACATACATAATGTCATAATATTTTTGAATTTCACTAAATATTATGTTTATATCTTTTTTAATTCAATAATAAAAAAAATTAAATAAATTTTTAAATTCGTCATATCATATATGACATAGTATAAATTTTTATGTATTTTTTAAAATGCTGGTTCTTAGTCGAAATATACAGTTTGTAAGAATCTTGTAATTTCTTTTGACATTATCATTATATGTGAATGTTCTATAATATTAAAAACCCATTTATGTGACAAAATATTATTCCAAGTAATAAAGTTTTTTCATTTTAAAATATTATCTCAACATAAAAATCATATGTCTATAATTTTTAAGACAAATTTAAATTTTTTCTTTAATAAATGTTTTTATATTTTCATAAAATTTAGTATTTTCATGTTTTTATTTGATTTTATATTTACATTAATGACTCCTAAGTTTTACTTTTTTTATTATAACACAATTAGTATCATCGTAATTAATAAATTTAATAACCATAGATTAAACATAAAATTGAGGCAGAAAAAATCACTATTTATAAATAATAATTCTTACCTTATATGTGTTATAATAATAAGACTATCAATACAAAAATGTAGAAATTTTACATGATATAATTAAAGATATACACGTTTTTATGATAACATTTAATCATTTTATTTGGAATTTTTTTGTTTTTTAATAAATATATCAATGTAAATTTTATTATTATTTTAAATGAGTGAAATTTAATTTAAAAAAAATAACAGTGGTAAAAATTAATAAAATTGTTACATTCGATAATTTTGAGTTTACATGTAAAATGCTCAAGAAATTGTACAAGGTTATAAAATATTTTTAAGGTTCAAATGATGTTATTCCAAGCTATCCCCCATCCCAGAAGATGCATGCTATTTAGCCTACCCTTGTACTATAGGTTGGCCAAGAGAGCCCCAAGGGAATGCCAACGATGATTATAGTTGTGAGGATTGGACCACTTAGGGAGGATCCATCGAATCATTTACGAAATTTCTCATGGTCCACTATGTTTCGGCTCAAAATAATGTACGTGTTTGGGAGAACATGCTGGAGGAAGATCCCCGACTTCTAATACATTTTTTGTGAAGTAAGGAACATAATTTATTATATTTATACTCTGTTTCATTCTTGAATTAGATGTGGGATAGATAATATTGGAAATGATCATCACATACCAAAATGGGACCAGATTATCTTTTTATTTGTGTCTCATAAATGAAGAAACATCCCTCGATGATTTCAAAAAGATATCAGTATTGTTAGATAACAATGAAATTGGTCATGAAGAAAAAATCCACTATTAGAAAACATGGGATCAAGATAAAATTCATCTACGGAATCTCAATATCACCATATATCACTTCTTGGAGCATGAGAGACTACAGTGAATAATATTTTTAATATGAAATTTCCTTATATGTTAAAGAGTTGGTCTATCGGGTCCTTATAAAGGGTGGATTAAAGGGGGACGAACTGTAAACCATTTTCATTGCAACTGGCCCGAAAAACATACTGATCAATTTTGTCCCGCCAAGGATTACACAACTACATGAAAAAATGGCAATGTATATAAATAGATACGTATAGTAACATGTATATACAGAAACAACTACAAAGATAATATAAGCAATGGGAATTTATATTTTCAGTAAACGACTACATATCACACTGGTTATATCTAATTTAATTTATAAAAACGACAACAAATTGATACATATAAGTGAATTTGTTTTTTGGAGAATCACAATAGAAAATTTACAATTGTTTAAATAGCTATGTGAATACTAAAAAACCACACAGTGAAGGAATTAATATTAAAAAATAGTGATGGAAACCGAAAATATTATTTCACTATAGCTAAATTTATGTGAACATGGAGAAGATAAATCACTGTTATTTTATATTTTATAGATTTATGTGGAAGGATATCGTGATGAATATTTCATGAATTGGTTAATCATAGTGTCATTATAGTTCAATGTCACACAATGAAAGAAGAGGTAGCATTGCAATATATCTTTATTTACCTTAGTACATACATTTAGTGAAATTTTAAATCCTCATATCCATGGATTATTTGTCGATAAATCCCTAGTATCTAGGGAAAAAAATTAAACAATTTATGATCATATCATCCAATTTTACGTAGTTTATATTATTTATAAAAAAGTGGATAAATCATAACCAATCAAAAATTATAATCAAATTTGAATGGATGAAAAAAAATAGGAGAGTGACATATTTTAATGAAAAATTTATTTTTAATGGAAAAAATAGTTTAGAGATAATCTGAAGAGTTAATTCATTGACTAATAAAAAAAATTCTTGAAGGTTTCTAGAAAGAGGAGTTGACTCATTTGTAGTGACACAAGGAAACCATTTGAACAATTAGAATGGATTGGAGGAATAATATATAACTACTACAATTATGAAATTTTTATGACATTATTTTTACTCATCAACATTCATTCTACCCAAAATACTCCAAATATTTATTCTTTAATGGTTGCGTATAATCCATGAATGATTAGGTTATGATTTAGCGACTCAGTTAGAAATCATTTTTCCAGAATTTTTAACTAAATTTATGGATATAGTTTTCTTTTTAAATGATTATAAATGAATAATTTAGGAAATTAATATTAATACATTTTATTTATTACCAAATTTAATTAATTACTTCTGTCAAAAATCCTCTCTCTATCCATTTTAGTTTTTACGAGAACTGTTGAATGAGATAGGGGTAATAAAAGAGTGATTAGTGTTAATTAAACTCATGAGGATGAAAAAATGATCTAATATTAATTCTTAATGAATCTAATTACCAAATAGGTGTTAACTTGGTAACTCAAAATAAAATCATTATGTCTATCACATATTGAATGGTGGATTATAAAAAAAATATTGAAATCATGGGGATTTTTCTCATCATCATCAAAATAATCAAGGGTGAAAATATGGAAAGTGATTGGGAAACCATTGAACTAATCACATAACAAATATTATAGATTACTTTTGGAAAATACAAAGATATAATTACATGAGGGAAGTTATATATTAACCTAGATCACTTATCACTTATCAAGAATTTCCAAATTATGTTTTACGTTGATTTCTATTCATATTAATGATTTTTTACATAGTAATTTCTCACTAGGGAAGACTAGATTAGAGAACTAATCATTGGATATGACAATGGTCACCCCATACTACTACTATATCTCTTAGGGATAAATAAAATATCTTTTTCAACACCCATATACCATTGTTCCTTAAAACAAGGTGTCATTATCTTGGAGTAAGTTATAATATAACCTAAAATTTCATGACATGGACCTCCTGTGAAGAATTATTTTTTATATCAAGTGATATCGAGATACATTCTTATCTAGAATTATGAAAATTAATGTAGATAATAACATAGATGAAATCAATGTAATGGACATCGGTGAAACCTATGGTGCTCATTTTAATCCAAAACACCGAGTGATAAATAATCCAAAGACATTAAGGGACCTTTTATCTTAACAATATGACAACTAAAGAAATTTTTTATCTATTCCTACTAAAAAAATTATTTATAAAATCATATTAATATTTATTTTCATAAATTATATAATCTTTCAAGAGAAGTTCCCAACTAGAAAATTTGATATTTCAATATAAAATGTTCAATCAATAAGCCCAGATGAGTATCTTGGGACCCAATCAGGTAGAGGTAATTCAACTTCTTACTTGAGGGATAGTATAACACCCAGATATTTTTTGAAATACGTTTTGAGTTAATTTAATCATTTCTATACTTTTCATTACACATGACACTAAATATTACTTGTATTATAGGAATGATCCAAGTTATTCATTCTTTATACACAAAACAATGTCAAGGTTGTGCTACATTTGAAACATAGATTACCTTATAGTATATGAAAAACTATTCTTGGCTTGTCTTACACATGATGTTGAATTCTTTTGATAGCTTGTGTTATACTGAAGACAATGTTTCATCAAACTACTAATATATTATTAATATATTATTATTTAATATAAAAAGATCTAACCATGTGGATAAATTAGCATTAATTAATTGTATTGACTTTTTTATGATAATATATGGTTAATTATATTAATTTATGGTATATAAATTACATATAAATGAAAATATATACCAATTGAATATAAATGTAATGTTTTTATTTTTCTTCTCCCTAATTAGTTTTGTCTCAGTAAATTAAATAAATTAAAATTATTGAAATATATTAATGAAATATATATTATATATATTAATTTAAATGATTTATATATTTATCTAATATTTTTTATTGGCATAAGATAAGAACTAATCAAATCCTAAACATAAAAACATATATTTTTTAAAAGTTTAATTTTATATTCATATAATTGTGAATTGATTTTATATATTTTTTTTCTAAAATTTATGATTTTTATAATAGAATATAATTATTTTTGGAATCAGGATATAAATATTTACATTGGTGGAATTTTTTATATTTTTCTTCGAATTTTCATTTTGCATGAATAGTGAAAAATAAGACATTTAAGTTGAAAACTACATTTTCCTCTAATGTATTAATATAGTTAAACTATGTTTCGATTTGGTTTTAAATTAAATTTATAAAACATTTACATCATTTAAACAAATTTAGGTAATTAAAATCGATTTTTTATTAAATTTAGATAACGAGACATAAAACAATTTTGGATCTTTTTTACATTAAACCCCCGCTTTGTCGTTCCATCTGTGGGATTAGCATTAATCATCAATTTTCTTCTTCTGTGAAATGAATTTTAAAAAAAATGGACATTATATGATTTAATCAGTTTGATATTTTATTTTTATTAAGATAAACATGGTTTTTTTATAATGAATTAGTAAAATTCATTAAAATTAATTTAAGCAATAAAAGGTGAATTAGGTAATTAAGGGTAAAAATAATATTTTATGAATTAAAAAACAATGCTAAAACTCATCATAATTTCATATGAGGAATTATTGTTGATAAAAATCATTATTTGGATGATTTTATGTCCTCTTAGAGCTTCTAGGATGATTTTAAGGCTTTTATTGTATTTTATTTTTGGAATACTACAATATATCTTAATCATATATCTAATAAGGATTTAATTTTTAAAATATGGTTAGTAATAAGTTATATGGTAAATTAAATATTTATTTGAAATATATAATTATAATATACCCCATGGTAATTTATTTTTAATTTGTTTACAATAGATAATTAACATAATGACATGCACAATGATAAATCAATAATTACTTAATTGCTTGACATATCAACTAAATGAAATTAAAAATATTAAAATAAATATATTTGGGCATACGTAATATAATAAATGAATTTATTACATTTTTAGACATATTAGTTATGTATTAGATTATTTGTGTTGATGTTATACTATGTATGGATATTTTTTTAAAAGTCAAATAATATTTTGTCAAAATTGAGATTTATAATATTTTAGAAAAAAAATTATTCAATAATATAAATTTTATAAAAATATAAAATCATGAGAAAAATATTTAAATAATGTTTAAAATTTCATATGTGACACATTAATGGTTAATTTGGTAAATTATATTAACTATATTAACCCAAAAGCTATAAAAACACATATTATCCTCGTAAAATTTAATGGGATTAAATATGGGTCAAAGCCATAATATAAGGTTAAGAATGTAACTGAAACATGTAAAAAATTTATTGGATGATGTTTAATTTTCCATTATATCCTTATGTTAGAATTTTAGTTTTTTAATAGTTATTTTCCTATAAAATAACATAAATATTATTTAATTCAATGTTAGTTACAAAATGTGAATTTCTTTGTATTTAATATCTTTTATGTGTCCACATTGGGACAAAATCAACATATTAGTGAACATAAATGCATATTTTGAAATTCATAAAATTAGTTTCATTATAGAGTTTTACTTTGAATATACATAAATTAATAAATTTTTTAAAATGATTTTTTATTATTAATACATTAATTATTTATTTAATAGAATAATAAAATAATAGATTTTAAAATTATTAATCCAGATATATTTGGGTTGAGTTAATATGTATATTAAATTTTCTATAAATGTAGGATATAATAGGTATATTTATAATAAATATATTCTAATTTACACTTTTTCTTGATGTATTTAATGTCAAATAAGAAGTGTAGTATCAAATTTGATAAAAATGATATTTAATTGAATTACTATATTAATAATTATATAAAAATTAAAAAAATGATAAATATTCCTAAGTGGTATAATATATCATAAATTTTTTATTTATCTATTCCTTTATAAGAAATTTGGAAGTCATTATATATATAATAGCCTTATTAAATTTTAATATTTGGAGGATTTCTATAAGTGACCCTCACCTCAATTATAGAGGGGAATCTACTCCATCAATTATACACATCACATTGAAACAAATATCATGACCAAACTCTACACATTTATATGCTTAAATTATTTAGACACATTCTATAAGTTATGGTCTTCCGAAAGAACCAACTCTTGAATCCATTAGAGAATATTTGAAGGTATCGTTTCGAAGAATAGGTAATCATTGTAATCGATTGTTCTCTTTTTATACTCTTCTATATCTCCTCTAAATATATGATATATATCATTAAATAATAAATTAATTGTCATAAATATACTTATATTTTGTTATGATTATTATCAAACCATTACATATCCCCTTTAACATCAAAAAAATGAAAGTATCCCTCTTCCGTATGTACGACTTAGCATCTCCATACAGATATAAAATTCATTTTCATCATCGTATTTTATTATTAATAATTATTATGGGTTTAATTTTTTATAAAATATTTATGATATAAATATTCTTATGAAATTTTAATCTAAAATTTCCTTTTTTACCATCCTTGTAATATTTTGATAAAATGCTAATGTCGCTCGTGCGTACGTATGACATATCATTTCCATGATGCGATGTGATTCGATATTATCCCATATTTCTCATGGATATAAATAAATATGACTATTATGAATATATATACTTTATATGATATAATAATTATTCATTAATTATAATATATAATATACTTTCATTTCTTTTAACCGGGTAATAAAATAAAAACAACGTTAATGGGTATGTATAAACTACCATCTCCACAAATGGGGTGTTTTATTTTCAATATATATATTTTAAGAATAAACATGAATAAATTATATATATATATATATATTCCTATATTAACTATTTCAGGTTTATCATTATTTATATGATAAAATCATTATATACTTATGAAGTCCAAGGATAACAAGTCAAAACATGAATTATAAACAAAGGGAAATTTTTATAAAGCATAAAATTAATAATGGTTTATTAAATAACATGTAATATTTTTTAAAATGTAGAGACGTAAAAGATGATTATTGTTAAAATAATACCAAATAAAAATAGAGGAGAATAAATCATACCAACAGGTTCTAAAAATGGAAGGGCAGATAATGAAAAACATCAAGCACCCTAGGAAAGAGTGAAATTGCTATGATAAGAGGAGATCCCACCACTAAAATGAGGATGACAACACCTCCTCCTAGTTTTAACATGCTTCCATGTCCCACCTCTATCATCTGAAAACCCGGTGCCAACTTTTTCCTACATTTTTATGTCTTAAATCATGTAAAAACCATTATGTCTCTCATCATCACTCCTTGCAGATGCAAGCAGTGACAAAAGATTGTCTATACTTACCTGTTCATCCACCTCCTAGACATGTGCAGCAGTCACACAAATCATAAATGAATAACATTTCACAATTTCATCTCCCATTCCTATAGTATTTGGGGTAAAATTGATTGTAATACCTTCCCTTTGGATGTAATTTTATTCCCTCTTCTATGATGATTAAGCAGTGAAATCACCAAAGAGCTAGGTGAGAAAGCCCTGCCTCAATCTAGGATTTATATCCTTGATCTTTAGTTCATTGGAAGCCTCAAAAGGGGGATAGACATTTCTCCATGCATGTAGATAATGACCACCATTATCTTAAGTTTTAAACTTTTTATAAGGGTTTATAATAGAAGAGGAATGACTTTGGGGAGCATTGGGGTTTAGTACACTGGAGACCTACAATGTTTTAGATGAAGGCATAGTTTTCCCCAGAAAATTCACTGAGAAAGAAGGATTTCTTATATGATAAGAAACAAACACATGTTAACTATCAAACTCATTCCTAACTTTTACTCCAAATCCATCCTTTATATGAGTCAGAGCGCATTATGACATACCTTTTCCTTGCTATAAATCACAGCTTGACTCAAAATCACAATTATATGTGAAGTGTGGTTAGTTAAAAGAGGAAAATTTTATCCACATCAGCTCCATAGAGGGGCCACCAACATCATCACTTGCAATCAGTTCGTTGGCCATGTTAACATGTGAATAATCCTTCTCAACATTAGCAGTGGGTTTAATTTGGTCTTTTCCTAAATGAACATTTTTTCACTCTCTCTTTCAATTAGATTTCAACATCTAACAATATCATCCCTTTTCGGAATTTTGTAACATGATATTCTTCCCTAAATCAATCATCATCATCTACTTGGAAAAAATCATTTTCTCTACATGCCAGTCATCTAGATCTTCATGATTTTGATGTTCATCCATGTGTTTATTTAGAGCATATTTGAACGAGGGATGTACTTCCTCTATATCCTCATCATTTTCTAGAAAATCCCAAATATTATTAGACATGGAATTATATAGTTTATAATTTGGGAAGTCCTATTCCTTCAGTATATCATGATTAGTTTTTTGCCTAGGGATTTTACTACAACCACTGGTTTTATAATTATTTTTATCCAACTTCATGGAATGTATACTAGTCCCATGGGAGGGTTTATGTCCTTCCTACTTCATAGAATAATTCCTCTCATGACCCTTCAACTTTTTCCAAACACAGATGATATTTGAATGACCATTGGACATGGAGAGTCCAATAATTAATCACATGTCACAATACAAAGTAATTTTTTCATTTAAAATTCATAGATTGATTTCATCTTGAGAGGGGGAAAGAATAACCTATTAATTTAGTGATTAAACTAAATCAAATTCAACTAATATTCGCTAAAATTGAGCAAAAGATGATTTTTTAATAGGTGAATCCATTCGTATTTGTATGCCTATCATATATTGAATAATATATAGGATTTCAGGATACTAAAAAACTTAGTTTAAACCACATAACGTAATCCATAGATGAGAAAAGGAATCATTAAAATCATAGAGACTTATGTTTGGATTCAACTCAAAAACCCTAGGTGTTCATGGTTTTAGACATAAAAAACCAAAAACCTACACAAGACCACTGAAGATGGTAGAGGGAAATAATAGATGAAAAATTCCACTCCCAAGAGAAAAACATTTGAATACAGTCAATCCCAAAAATGGAAGCTAATTGAATTACCAGATCATAACTCTTATATGGTTTCATACACTTAGATTAATTGATTTGGGAGACAAAAGGGATCTTGAAAATCTCTAACAATTCTATAACAACTCCATATGTGGTTGAGATATGACATGTAGTTCTTTTTATGATAATGTGTTGCACAATACGATTATCTATAAATATAAATGAACCAGTGGGGATCCCCAATGAGGAGAATCCATTTAGATGTGCTTCACAATTCTGAACTGTTGACGAAACAATCACAATCTGTGTGGTGTGATGGTGAAAAGAGTCGCAGGTGATGATATTTACACTACATGGAAGAATAAGGTGATCCCGATCACCTTTGAAAGTTGAGTGTTCCTCTACTCCTTCCTCCACCCCCATAAGATCGACTTGTAGTGTTAATTCAATAGTAAATCTTATATAGAATATATATGTATATATATATGACTATGATTCATTTTAATATTTATCTTAAATTTATGTATTTTAAATTGGAGGATCTAACATGCTCAAAAGAAGTCAAGACATAAGGTCACAAAATTTAATTTAAATTTTTTATTTATGCGAGTTACATTCCATATTCACCACATGATCCTTTAGTGTGGTGTATATACTAAAAAATGATTATTTATATCATTAATATAAATTATTTAATTATATATAATCTGTAGTTTTTTTCTTCATTCATGGGGTTCACGATTTCATAGTTACTCATGTAAGGAAATGATTTACATTTAACTTTTATTTATTGTGTGATACAAGCCTTGTTCAAGACCAATTAGAAAAATGTGGTGTATATAATTCCCATTAATATAATTTATGAGTATTATACTTAAATTTATGGTTATTTAAATATCCATTTTAAAATCTCTATTTGATTGGGTTTAGAGTTCAAAAACTACCAGTCAATAAAGTTATTTTGTCTTAATTGTCCTTCATTGAGATACATGTTATGAAATACACCTATATTATTTTATGAGTTGTATATTAAACCCTTTTACATTTGGTATCATGAATATTGTTACTTTAATGAAACTATATGTTTCAGGTAATGTTCGTTTCTCTCTTCAGTCATAAATATGTGGTCCTTGAAATTAAAATATTTTTAAAAATGTATGAATGTTTTTTAAATGATCATTTATGAATTTTCAAGGAAAATGATTTAAAATATGTGATAATTAGTTATCAAATATTACATTATATGATTTAAAGGTTGTTTTCAATTAAAACGGATTAATAATAGTTTTATTATTTAAAAATTATTTTATCAAAACGTAAAGGATATTTTTTTTCATGAATTATTTCATGTGATGTTTGAAAACCATTTTACATATCACTGGGGATATGATCCATTGATACAATTTATATTATTTATGTGAAATTGTTATGTTTATTATGGATTTATATTTATGAAATATGTTTATTTTACCATGATTTATATTATGATAAACTATATATGAAAATCATTTCATTTTACGAGTTATGATATGATTTATGTTCTTATAGAACACATATATATGGTTTTCATTAAGTGATGGGTTGGAACTATATTTCCACCTAATTAAATGGTTCAAGATTTATGTCTCATGAGATAAACATAAAGTTTAGTGTCCACTATGATGGTATTGAGAGTGAACCATGACAATTAAAACGGTTGTGGGAGTGAACCATGACAATAAAGATGGTTATGTGAGTAAAATATGAATACTAAGACGGTATGTGGAGTGAAACCATACTACTAATATGGAATATTAAGGGATGAATTGACTACTATAGAAATAATTGTATATTCATACATGTCTGCCAATTTTATTGTCTCATTCATATGTTATGATTTCCTGGATCATGTTATATATTTCCATATGACTTATGTATTATATACTAAAAATATTTATTCAGTGATTATTGTGTATGGTCGTTGATAGAATTGTTTTTATCTCTATTTTTAGGGTTATGTTCTCGTACCCTTATGCTTGAGATGATGTTTACACATCTCCATTGTTTACCCTCATTGAGCATCTTAGCTCACCCCTCTTAATTTTATCCATCCCAATGGTTTTGATGATATGTATTGTGATTTATGTATCATAGAAGGGTTCTATTTGAGAATAATGTATTGGGAGAAAATGTAGATCACTTATGTGGAATTTTTTATGTTTCTATGTTTGAAAATGCACTAAAATAATATGGTATTTGGGTGTGTAATAATGCAATGTATGAAATGATGTAAAAATATAACATAATGTAGTTGTATGTTAAGATTGTGTCGTTATAGTTAGTATAAAAGGAAATATTTAGTCATCCAATAGAAACAATGATGAGAAAAAGTTAGTGAGATACTAAGGGATATTTCTAAGGATATGTTTAGGGGTTTCTCTTGGGATAAGTCAAAATATAATTTAATTTAAAGGAAAATGTTCATGAATTTTGGTAAAGGATAAAGTGAGTGGTTTCATTGCATCAAATACCTCTCTAGTTACCGAATGTGGATTTGTCTCTAGAACAAATGAACCTATGGGAAAAACATTGAAAAGGATTATCGATCCTGAATCAAGTGTAAACTGATATATGACAATGGGCCTTTATGCACACCTAGTTTGAAATCTCAGGGGGTTATGCATAGGAAAATAAAAAACTATTTACCAACCATAATGAAGGATCTAATTGTAAGATAACTATGAATAACCTATGTTAAACCTAATGTTTCATAGATTAATGATAGTGTCATAATTTTGACATCCTATAAGTGGTTTATCATGATCATGTGGTTCCTAACTATGATAATTGTATCATACTCAATGCTTTATGGTTTAATTCAATCATGTGAACCAGTTGGATCTAGGATAACATTGAATGTGGTTGAACTTTTTTTGATGAGAGGTAAAATTGTATGGTCACTAGAGTGATGTATTTAGTGATTATGCGATGTTATTTTTCACAGAACATGATTAACAATGTCTACCTTATCTAACTATGAGGCTCACTTAGGAAGAGAAGGAAGGATATATATGATTATTCTGGAAATGGAGACCATGGATGATAGAATATTTAATATCCTTTATGTCAAGAATGTGTAAATATTATCCTAAGTGAATGTGTTAGAGGAATAATAAGATGTTTGGATTATTGAATATAACGACAACCAACAATTAACTCTAAATAAAAAATGAACTGTCCTATTAACAAAATAGATGGGAATATTGGCCTCCCTAAGACATCATCAATGTTATAAATATTTAAGTGTGGAATGAATGCTAATTAAGAAAATGTATTTCCCAATTGGAATTCCCATGAAGTGAATCGGCAAGGATATATAAGTTTGGTTATTTATCAAATGATGATGAGACTACAGATGAAATGTGAAAGGATAAGTGTATTATGTAATAATATTAGGTATCGATCATATGTATTATAAATGATGTAGAACAATAATAGTTTTCAAGTATTTTGATTCAAGAATTTATTTATATTATTGGTGAGAAATACAGGTAATGTTTAGTTTATGTCCTTATCTCATGATAAAGAAGTTTACGTCGAATATTCCCGATAAACTAGAAATATGATTTAATGGAGAGGTGAAATTTTGAATAATAGAATACAAGCCTTAATATGTCCCTCGTATTATAAAAATGTTTCTTGGATAAAGTTATGTTTGATATGAATAATTAAATTGGACTGTACCGATTTCCTTGGAACTAATTAATGATATAGGGAAGAGTGATTTATGTTATCATGAATGAAGTTGAAAACATTTTGGAATTATCGAATATGTCCAAAAAATATAGAATAAGAAAAAAATATGTTTCTGATAAGTATTTATAGTAATTTATATTATTAAAATGTTTCAAGTGTAATTCATGAAGGTATTCACATGGTTAGAATGCGATAAACAAGATCTACCATATGATATATGGAAGATAAATGTTAAGATGATTTAGTGAACTTCATTATAATTTTTTGGAAATTTAACTGTCAAAATGGTTACAATGATAATAATTTTTGGAATAGTTTTAGTTAAACATCAGTTTTCATTTTAGATATTAATGTATTAACTCATGATATGAGGATTTATAAATTTTGGATAACTTGGGCTAACCTTTTTATGAGATAAAGTAATGTGAAATGACTGAATATTATATTTTTGGATCCCAAGAGATGTTTATTATTCAAGAAGAAAAAATCACCTTTTCTAAAAATTTATTGATTCACAATGAAGGAGTGGTTGTCCTGAAATGATGGACTTTTTAAATCTCATGAAAATTAGTCATCTCTATGGAAATAATATTAAATCAAATTTTTTTCCCAAGTACCTTATTTTAATATGAATAAAATGCTCCCTTAGATCATCAAAGATTTATAGCCTTGATATTGGTAATAGTTTCTTTACTATGTTATCTATCAATCTACATCTAAACATTAAATTTTGATTTCTCTTCGATGTCGGTGTTTTAATTTTCTAACTATGTTCTTCCAAATTGAAACCCATTTACAAGGTACTTTCGAGAACAATTTTCTTTTCAACATTCCTTTTTTAAAAAGGAATTTTAAAATGTATTTCTATGATGTAGGATTCAATGAATGAAATATTCAATAACTAACCTTTTATAATCTATATAAATTTGAGGGTGAAATTCTTTTTATGGGGGTAGAATGTTACAACATAATATTTTGATAAAAATTTCATTCCAATTAATTTAAACATTTTGATACTTTTCATTTAAAATCACACTAAATATAACATCACTTATGAGAAAGAACCAAGTTGTTATATCTTTATATGAAACATTGGGTTTTGGATTCACAAAAATCAACACTCAGATTAGAATCTTGTATATATAACACTATTCGTGGCTTTTGTTATTGAAAATGTCGAGTTCCTTCAAGAGCTTGTGTTACACACTAGATGATGATTTACCAAACAATAATATATCATTAATATATTACTATTTTAAAATTTTATGATATAACCTCCTCACTAAATTATCTTTAATTTATATTATTAAATAAAATATGAAAATATACGGTTTATTATATGAATTTAATTTTTTCAAATTGTTTATAAATAAGAATACATACTTAGTGAATATAAAGCCTATATTTTTATTTATAAATTCAATAAATTTAAATTGGATAATTCTATTAATGAAATAGATATGTTATATATTGAATAAAATATTGTTGATATTTATCCAAAAGATTTTAAATTCATACGATAAGAACCAACCCAATTCTATGTGTAAAAACCTATATTTTTCAAAAGGGTTTTTCACATATTATTTTAAAACCCAATTTAAATATAATTATCCACACATTCATAATGTTTATATGAAAAAATAAACTTTTTTACATGGATTTTTAACATCAATATTTACCTATGTTTAATTTTTGATATTTTTCTAAGAAGATTCATTTTTTGTTCAATAGTGAAAAATACTGCATTTTTGTCTAATATATTTAGATCTTGAAATTATGGTTTAATTTGGGTTTAATGTATAATTGTAAAAACAAATATCATTTAAACTTGATTTGTTCATTTTTAAAAATTTCACATTATATTCTAATATAAGAATATAGAAAACTTTTGCACATTTTTACTTTAAAACCTTGTTTTTCGTTCTGTCAGTAGGATTAACATTAAATATAAATTTTCCACTTAAATGAATATAATTTTGAAATAAATTGGTTTTAATTTGTATTATATATGTATTCAAAAAATATATACATAGTTGTTTTACCAATATTTTTTAATGTTATTAAAATTAATTTGAGTGGTTAATGGTAAATCGGGTAATTAAGGGTAAAAACAATATTATATGCAACATAAAATTTCCCAAAAACTTGTAATAATTTTATTAGAAGATTTATTATTGATCAAAATCGTATTTGGGAAGATTTTGTGGCTACTTGGTGCAACTTATATGAATGTAAGGATTTTATATAATTTTAGTTAAGAGATTGTCCTATATGTCTTACTCATTGTTCTAAGACGTGCTAAATTTTTTATATATGGTTAGTAAGAAGATATATTCCACTATAAATAGTTATTGGAAATGTTAAATGTTTATATTCATCATTATAATTTATTTGTTATTTTTATGAAATAAATAATTAACATAAAATATAACACAATGTTAATACAATAATTTTTTAGTTAATGTTATTATAACCTATACGATATTAAAAATATTAAAATAAATATAATTTTATATAATTAAAATTAACACATAATTTTATAAATTAATTATACATATTAATATTTTATTAATGTTTTTTCTAGAATATTTATAGTGTAATGATATTTTTTAAATAGTATAGTAATGAATATTGTCTAAATTTTCATTTATGATATTTTAGAATAAATAATATTTTATTAAATGATTTAAAATTTATAAAAATATAGACATAATGTTTAATATTTCATCCATAACTTATTTACAGTTCATTTTTCAATATAGTTTTATTATATTATATCTTCAGAAAAAACACTTTTTGCAACTATAAGAGTTAATGAAATTAAATAATTATTAGAACTAAAGATAAAGGAAAAACATGCCCTTAGATTTTATAAAAAATATTTTATAATATAATTTGACCCTTATCACATAAATATATAATTTGTGTTTTTTATATAAATTTTTCTATGAAAAGAAATTATATGTTTTTTAAATGAATGAAATTTACAAAATGTCACTCTCTTAGTATAAAATATTATTTTTGTTCCCACAGAAGAAAAATAGATATATGACCAAACGATAATGTTTATTATGAAATTAATGAAATTATTTTATTTATAAAATATATTTTGTAATTTTTTGAAATTATATAATTACCCATATTAATTTTCAATGATAAAAAATATATATTTAATTAACAGAAGAAAACTGATTTTGCAAGTATTAATATTGATATATTTAGGTTTATTAAATGATTATAATATATTTTATAGACCTATATGATAAAATATAGATGTCTGAAATAAATATATTTTTATTATATTATTTTATTTTTGTATTTGAAGCCAAATTAAAAGAATTGTATCAAATTTTACAATAATGATATTTCCTTGAATAAATATAATATTAAATTATTTAAAAATCACATAAAGGTAAAATAATCCCAAATGGAATTATATATTATTTAAAAAGAATTATAATATTCGTTTATTGTCCATTATGATGACTTTTTTTTAGAATAGCCTTATTATATTTTAAAACTTTTAGGATTTCTAAATATTCCCCTCATATTTATTATAAATGGGAACCTCCTCCCTCAATTATACATGTCACATTGGGACTTATATCACCCCAAAAATATGAAAAATTACCTTCTAATAAAACCTAGGCTCATTATTAAGGGGATGTTCTTCCCACTGGACCAACTCTATTTTCTTTAGATGTGATATAAAGGAGTTGTTTCGAAGAAGAGGCAA
This sequence comes from Viscum album, assembly GCA_963277665.1. Classification (NCBI taxonomy): domain Eukaryota; kingdom Viridiplantae; phylum Streptophyta; class Magnoliopsida; order Santalales; family Viscaceae; genus Viscum; species Viscum album. The sequence goes on from OY728137.1 coordinate 1,938,303,190, forward strand.
TCTATCTATCTAATAATTCTCATTTTATATAATTCTATACCTCTATATATATTTTTTTATAAAAATATTAAAATATTAACTTAAAAATAGTCAATATGGTGAAATATCACTATGATAATGAGAACAACATTATACATCCCCTTTCAAATCAAACAGGAAATTAATGTATCACTCATACAGACATACAACTTACCATATCCACGTAGCGATACAATTCATTTTCCATCACGATATTTTATGTGTGATAATTATGATGTTTATAATATTTATATAATATATCTATTAAATAATTATTCTTAGAAATGATAATAGCATTTTACCTTATCACCATCCATCTAATATTTTTGGGAAATGATAACATCACGAGTGTGTACATATGTATTACCATATCCATGATGTGATATATAACATCCTATGTATATAATGAATAAGAAATATTTCATATTTATTATTATTTGTGAATTAAATAATAATTTTAATTTAAAAGGGTTTCAATTTTTGATAGCATACCTGATTTGCAACAACGGGTTTCTTTGAAATCATATGTTGCACACTAATAATATAATATTATTATTTTAAATGGTTGTAAACCCCTAGCTATTGTATTGGTAGAAATGGAAAAAACTAACTAAAATATGATTATACATATTTTTTATATGTATTTACAATTTTCCAATAAAATTTAGATGCTTAAATTGTGAATGAATCTAATTTTAAGCATAATTTACTACACAAGGTCGGTTTACCGCCTATTAATGGAGAACCCTCTTTTAATCATATTTTTCCATTTTTATAAGTTCTATTTGACTAAATTAAATTCTTCATTATAAATTGGATATAAAATTTTACCTTGGGTAATTTTTTGGTATTTTTATGATAAATTTCATTTTTAATAACAAGTGAAAAATAATGTATTTAAATTCAAAATTTCCTTTTAATATAATTTATTTATATGGATAGATTATCTTTTTAATTGGAATTACACTGTTATTAGAATATATTTTTACCATTTAATCAAATATTGTTACTTGGAATTAATTTCAGTTTGAATTTGGACATAAACAAGTGTCAATACTTTGATAGTTATTGTTTCTTAAAAACACGATATTTTATTTTACAATAGGAATTAATTTTAAAATTAATTAATTTAACTTATATTTTTTGAATTTTTAAAAAAAGACATCATTTTTGAATTCGTAATATCAAATATAGCTTATGATGAAATTTTGGTATTTTTATGAAAAACATCAATATTTGATTAATTGTGAAACCACTTAGTAGTAGTTAAAAAAACAAACTTCTTCATTTAAATTAAATATTACAGCTTCTATGAATTGAATTTAGAAAATCTGACATACATGGTAGTTATTAGTTGTTAAAATTTTGTTCAAAAAGATGAATATAATATTTGGTGATTGGTATCTTTTGACTTTTATTAACAACGGTTGAAGGAAAATAGGGTTATTCAATGTAAAAAAAATATAATAATAACTCAAAACTACCTTAAGACTTGTCCTATCCTTATTGTATGATTATGTTCCGACCATGGTCATCCTTGGGTCTATTTGAAAACCCCATGGAGCCACTTATGATTGATAACGACACTTTAGATTAATTAATTCAAAGTAAAGGCAAAATGATATAAACAAAAATCTTTTAGTAAATTAATTTTTATATAGTGTTATATAAGTAATAATTTTGTCTATAAAAATTCATTGGAAATATAGAATGATTTCCTATTTCATGGTATTTGTTTTATAATTTTTAGACATCGAATAAATTAAATTATTTATGACACAATAATGATGCATTATTTACCTCATTAATAAATGACTAAAATAAATTAGATTATAAATATTAAAATAATGTCCAAAACATGTCCAATTATTATTGGATGATTTTATTTCTACGTTTAGTCCTCTTATCTTTGACTCAAACGATCTATGGACCTTTAGATACCAAATATCATTATATAATAAAATTATATTTTCACACATTCATAAAGAGCCCATCCTCCCCCTTATAAAACGAGACCACATATAACCAACTATTCACACCTCTCAAGCATTTAGGCACATCTAAAATCTTCCCAATTAAGCTCCCTACATCCTTATACTACTTCTATAAGCCGTACCTTAGGCATAAGGTACTTCAAGAAGTCATTTTGGTACAAACCATAGGAAGTTACCCAAATTAAAGGAAACAATTTCTCTTAACTTCTTTTCTTTTATTTCACTTCTCCATACCCTAAACTCAATTTATTCCTTTATTTTATAACAAAACTAGTATCCTAAATATAGTAGGATATTTTTATGAGATGTATTTTAACTACACTTACACACACCTCCATCTAATGGGTGAAGAACCTAATGATTCTATGGATGGAAAACTAACGCCTCACGAAAAAATGATTGTTTAATTATCTCCTACCGCATCTCATGGTTTCCATTATGATGGAATTGTATTTATATAAGATATATATTTTTTAATGTTTTTTATGCTTCAGTATTTTTCATTTATATCAAACCTGGATGGTTTCAATTATGGGTAAATGTGATAATTTCATTTGAGGAAGTGCGGACAACCGCCCCTCAAAGTGATATGACTCGTTAATGACTTCTGTGGGATGTATAAATAATGGATTTAATGATATTATATATGATATTATACTGGAATTATAATATTCTTATGTAACATTATGTCTTAATTCCATTAAAGTAAGAAATAGAAATGAAAGTAGCGTTTAAGTGTACGAACGACTTACCGTCACCATGAATGGCTCATTTCATTTCTCAACTCCAAATGGTATGTAATGTTATATATATAAACATATATATTAGATATATCTGATATATATGATATCTAAATAATTAATGTCACTCTGGATATAATGGACTATTGACCACATAGATAACTTGTAAATATAAGGTTATGATTTTTTACTCAAGTGTCAAATATCGACAAAACGAATATTATTAACTTAAATGATTACATAATGTTTATACCATGGTAATAAGTTATATAAAACGAATAATAAACATGAAAATTGTTCTTATGCAATTAGAAATTAACTTCAGTTTATTATTCAGGATATTAAACATCGAACAGGTCAAGTCAGACACGAGGTAAGGGATTCATCTCAAACTCATTTCATTGAGGCATGTTTAGTTTTATACACGAATTTATTTTATATGGTGTATAAACCAATATGACTTTCCATTTCATTCGAAGGGAATATTTTGATACCAATAATTTTATTAAATGAAACAAAGTAATGTTTTTTAATGTTAGTGGAGACAACAACATTTATTCCACCGTGAGTATTATTTGGGCTTTGGATTATCTAACGAGACGTAATGTTTCTAAAAGGAAAAAAAAATACCATATAATATTTTTACGTATTTTGGTATTGAAAATGATTTTGAGAATGGATTTATTATTTCAATATCTCGAAATGATATTTTGTTTTTACAATATGTAAATTTTATCTTTGCTTTATGATTATGTTATGTGTTATGATCGTGTTATGGTTCTTGGACATTATTTACATATATGGGTGGTTCAATGAAAAACCTAGGGCAGGTGAGCCCGAGATACCTCTCCAATGCATTGGGTAACATGACAGAGGTAAAAATGAATGTTTATCCTAAGAGATTTTGGGAAAATACTGTGATGGGTATTCCAAATTAACTCCCTATGTAGCTATGATAACTATAATGTATGTATGTTATGGATTCTATAAGTTACCTTTAGATTTATGATTTCTATGTGTTATTCATAAAATCTTATGAATTCATGAGTTAAGTAAAAGAGTTCATGTTTTGTATGAATTAATGAAAAAATGGTTCTTTGTTTGTTTTATAACCCTTACTATGCTTTGTATGCTCATCCCATGTTTTGAAATTATTTCACAAGACAAAAAGTTAAATAGGGTCAAGGATGGAATCTAAGGAAAGTTATGCTTTCTAAAACATGGAAGTGGACATGATTATTTTTTTCATGTTTTTTTATTTTATGGAAAAAATGCAAAAATGTGTAGAAGTTTATACTTTGTAATCTTTTGAGATGTAATAGTTATGTCTAAATTCTCTAAAACTCTAAACCTGAAAAGATCAATAATGTGAATTATTCATTTAATGAAAAATTATGTAATGTTTAAGGTTGGATCCTTATAGTTGGTATCGGAGGTTGGTTTAGATTACATTAGGAATTAGTGTATTGTTAAACTAATATCCATAATGTAATATATGTTAATATTGAAATCATATATAATTTTAATATTACAATGTTGATTCATCTAAGATATTTCTGTTTTCAGAATGGTTTTCGCTAGAGGAAACATGGCAGCTATGTTGGGATGCAATCAGGAGGCAGACAACCTTGAAATTCAGTAACCTGAGATGTTCAGAATCAGAACTTAATAGTTTGTTGCAGTGATGGCACAATTGTCTCATGATATAAATGGTGGTGGTATACATGCACGAAATAAGCCATATCAACCATAGAGGAACATGTCAGTAGTTGAGCATTTAATGAGGTAACATCCCCCATCGTTCAGAGCATCATCTGGCCCGGTGCTAGCAGAAGGTTGGATTAAAGCACTAGAATATATTATCGATGTCATGGGTTGTTCAAAACATCAAAATGTTAGACTCAATTTTTAGCGTTTGAAGGTGAAGTTGACCAGTGGTGGTGAATGGTGAAAAATATCATGGATAGTGAAGAGATTTTTGCTCTCGATTGAGATAAATTCAATGGTATCATTCTTGATAAATATTTTTCAAAGGTGGTTAATCTTATAATGGAAACCAAATTCATGGAATTGAGGCTGGAGGATGAATAAGTGGCAAATTATGAAGCAAAACTCACTCGACTAACAAGGTATGCTCTAAATTTCATATGAGATCTTGATAGTAAAATCAAATGTTTTTACTCCGGATTAAAGACAATTATCGAAGGGCTTTATCTTTTAGAGAGTTCAAATGCTATGAAAAACATGTTTGTTTTGTAGAGAAGGTGGAAAGGGAGTTTAATGATGATGAGGTGATCTTTGAAAAACAACAGAATAAGAGGTCGAGGTTGTAGGCGAATGATAAGAACTCTTCAAAAAATTCTGATGGTAAGAAGCATAAGTTTATAGTTTGTGAAAATTGTTTTAAAAACAATGTTAAGGAAAATCTATTGAATTTTGGTAAGTGTTATTGATGTGGTAAAATGGGACACATAATTGCACTGAAAAAGATCACGGTAATGGTAAGACAAAATCTGATTTAGAGTCAGTAAAATGTTTTAAGTGCAATGAAATGGGTCATTAAATAAATGAGTGTCCAAAAAAACTCAGCCGAAGGATAGAAGCTAGACTACATGAAGAAAGGGGTGGTGAAATCCTTTGCAACCACTTCAGGAAATGTTGGTCCATCAATTGATGTTGTATCTGGTACACTGTTTGTATGTTCTGATTATGCCAATGTGTTGTTGATTCAGGGTCTAAACACTCATTCTTTTCTGAGAAGTATTCTATTCAATTGGGAATTCCATCTCAAGATATTAATACCAAACCGATGATAAAAACGCCGAGAGGAAATTTTGAGACAAAAAATAAAACATAAGAACATGCATGTCCTTGTGTGCAGATCGAATCTACCTCCAAACCTAATTATTTTTCCTCTATTAGAGTTTGATATTATTTTGGGAATGGATTGTCTTTCTTTTTATCATGCTACGATTGGATACAGAGATATAGAGGTTTATTTTTAGAAATATTTACAGTTTTTGTACAAGAACGAACCCTTTATTTTGATAACATATCAGGAAGATGAGAAAGTTGTAAGAGATATAAATGAATGTTACCTTTCACATATTGTTGAATATAAAGTAACTGTTTTGTTAAATGATGTTCCAATGGTAAATGAGTATCTTGATGTCTTTTATGATGAGTTGTCTGGTATTATACCTGATCGGGAAGTTGAATTTACTATTGACTTAGTTCCTAATGCTAAGCTAATTTCAAAACCCCCTTATCAAAAAGATCATATTTCTCTTTTAGTGTTAAAGAAGAAATTATAGGAGTTATTAGGTAAAGGTTTAATTCGACCAACACATCAGCATGGGGTGCTCATGTCTTGTTTGTTAAAAAGAAAATATGGTTCAATGATACTTTGTATTGATTATAGATCATTGAATAACATCACTATTAAGAACATATACCCTTTTCCTCATATCAATGATTTTTTTGATCAGTTTAATGGAGCTCAGTATTTTTCGAAAATTGACTTGAGATCGGGGTACCATCAGTTGAAAGTGAAAGAAGCATACATTCTGAAAACTGCATTATGTACTAGATATGGATGTTAAGAATTTGTAGTTATGCATTTTTGTTTAACCAATGCACTTGATCGATTCATATATCTTATGAATAGAATTTTCTGTGAGTTTATGGATATTTTTGTGATTGTGTTTTGAGGTTTGGAAAGATATTATGCAAGCCTTGTGATTCACAGTTGAAGAATGAGTTGTTATGCGAAGCTCATAGTTCCCCGTTTTCAGTTCATCCTAGAAGTAATATGATGTACATAGATCATCAGTAGTATTACTAGTGGAATGGAATGAAAAGAGATATTTCTGATTTTACTTTCAACTGTCTGATGTGTCCGCAGTTTAAAGTAGAGCAGTAGTTACCAAAAGAGATGCTTCCTCCTTTACTGGTCCCAGAGTGGAACTGGGAAAATATATCCATGGACTTCATTGTGGGATTTCCTAAGAAATCTCAAAGTAATAATTAAATCTGGGATATTGTTGATCGATTGACTAAATCTCCTCATTTCCATCCTATTCGAGAGACATTGTCTCTAGATCAACCTTCTCATGTGTATGTTAAAAAGAAAGTAAGGTTTCATGGAGTTACACACTCCATTGTATCTGATCGTTATCCCATTTTTCTTTCCATCTTTTGGAAAGGCCTTCAGAAGTCATTCTGTTCTGAATTAAATTTTATTACAACTTTTTATCCCCAATCAGATGGGCAATCAGAACAAACAATTCAGAAATTGAAGGATATGTTATGTGCTTTTTTGAATGATTATCAGGGAATTTGGGACCAACATTTTTCTTCGGTTAAATTTTCATATAATAAATATTTTCATTCCAATATACAGATGGCTCCATTTTAGGCCTTATATGAAATGCATTGTCGAACTCCATCTTTTTGGGATGAAGTAGGTGAATAGAAGCTAATGGGGCCAGAATTGGATGAAGAGGAGGTAGAGAATGATCAATTGATTTAGAAGAACATGAGAACAGCTCAGAGTAGACATAATACTTATGCAAATAACTAGCTGAAAGTTGAGTTTTTTGAGGTAGGTGATCATGTCTTTCTCAATGTTTCTACTTATAAAAGTGTTATTTGTTTTGGTAAGAAGGGAAAGTTGAGTCAGAGGTTCATTGGACCTTATGAAATTTTAGAAAAATTTGGACCAGTTGTGTATAGAGTGGATTTTCCTTCATGTTTTTTCTAGGTATTTTTTTTTTTTCATTTTTCGATGTTGATAAAGTATATACTAAATCCATCTCATGTTTTGAGCTCAGAGGTAGTTCAGTTGGAATAGATTATCTCTTATAAAGAACAACCAGTTTAGATTCTTGACCGTAGAGAGAAAGTGTTGTGTAATAAGGTAATTCACCAGGTAAAGGTTTTATGAAAAAACCATATAGTTTAATAGGCAACATGGGATTCGAAAATGTTGTGACGGATAAATACCCCCACTTATTTTGATATGTAAAATTGCGAGGACATAATTCCCAAAATGGGGGAACGATATAACATCCCAGGTATATAAATAATAAGACATATTTTATATTTATTAATATTTGTGAATTAAATACTCATTTTACTTTAAAGGGGTTACTATGTTTGATAGCGTGCCTAATATGCAACAACGAGTTTCTTTGAAATCATACGTTACACAGTTATAATATAATAATATTATTTTAAATGGTAGTTAACTCTTAGCGGTTGTATTGTATTTAAATAAAAAAACTAACTATTAAATGATTATACATGTTTGTTAAATGTATTTACATTTATCTAATAAAATTTAGAGGATTAAATTGTGAATGAATATAAGATTAAGCATAATTTACATTAAAAGGTAGATTTACCACCTCTTAATGGTGAACCCTCTTTAAATATACTTTTGATCATTTTTATATGTTCTATTTGACCAAATACAATTCTTATTTAGATTCAAAACTTCAAATTTTACTTTGGGTAATTTTTTGGTATTTTTCTTATAAAGTTCATTTTTAAATGAATATTGAAAAATAATGTATTGTAATTCAAAAGTACAAATTAACCTAATATATTTATATTGTTAGATTATATTTTTAATTGGTTTTAAAGTGTTATTAGAGTTTATTTTTACTATTTATTCAATTTTTGGTCATTGGAATTAATTTCACATTGAATTTGGAGATAAACAAGTGTCAATCTTTTGATAGTTATTGTTTCGTAAAAACATGCTATTTGTTTTAATAATGGGAAGTAATTTTAAAATTAATTAATTCCACTTATATATTTTGAATTTTTAAAAATAGACATAATTTTTGAATTCGGAACATCAAATATAGATGAGGCTGAAATTTTGGTATTTTTCTGAAAAACGTCATTTTTTGATGAATTGTGAAACCACTTTGTAATAGTTAAAAAAACTGACATTTTAATTTAAGTAAAATATTACCACTTAAATGAATTAAATTTAGAAAATCTAAAATACATGGTTTTTATTATTAAGTAAAATGTGGTTCAAAATGATGAAAATAATTTTTGGTGAATAGAAACATTTGACTTTTATTTACCGTAGTTAAAAGTAAATAGTAAAGAATATTATAATAATTCAAAAATACCATAACAATTGTCCAAACCTTATTGGATGAGTAAAGGCCGACCATGGTAATACTTGGGTAGATTTTGGGACCCCATGGAGCCACTTATGAATGTAAATGACACTTTATATTAATTGATTTATAGTAAAGGCAATATGACAAAAACAAAAATATTTTAGTAAATTAATTTTTATATGGTGTTATATAAGTGATATTATTGTCTATAAATATTAATCAAGAAAGATATAAATATTTATTAAATCATGTTATTTGTTTTATAATTTTTTGACATCTAATAAATTAAATTATTTATGACATAATAATGATGCAGTATTTACCTCATTAATAAAATATTTAAATTAATTAGATTATAAATATTTTAAAAATATCCAAAACATGTCCAATTTTTATTGTATGATTTTATTTCGATCATGAGTCATATTATATTATACATTAATGATTTATGGACTTTTATAAACAGAATTTCATTATATTATAAAATAATATTTTCACACTTTCTTAATGAGACCCTTTTCCCCCTTATAAAATGAGACCACTTCTAACCAATTCCTCACACCTCTCAAGCCTTTAAGTGCGTCCAAAATCATCCCAATTAATCTCCCTACATCCCTATACTCCTCATAAAAGCCTTAACTTATGAATAAGGCACTTCAAGAAGTCTGTTTGGTTCAATCCAAAGGAAGTTACCCAAATTAAAGGTAATTGTTTCTCTTAACGTCTTTCATTTATTTTACATCTACAACCCCTAAAATCTTTTTATTCCATTATTTTATAACAACACCATTATCCTAAATATACTTTTATGTTGTTATGATATCTATTCTAACTACACATAAACACACCTCCATCTAATGTGTGAAGAACATGTTGTTTCTATGGATGGCAAACTAACGCCTCACAAAATGATGATTGTTCAATTATCTCACACCGCCTCTCATGGTGGCCATTATGATGAAAATGTATTTATATATGATATATATTATGTTTATGTTTTATTTATTCTTATTTATTTTTTCATTTATATCATACCTTTATGGTTTCTATTATGGGTAACCACGATAATTTCATTTGAGGAAGTGCAGACTACTGCCCCCTTAAAGTGATATGACTCGATAATGCCTTATGTGGGATGTATAAGGGATGGTGTTAATGATACTATATATGATATTATACTGGAATTATAATATACATATGTAACATTATTTTTTAGTTCCATTAATTTTAGAAATAGTAATCAAAGTTGCGTTCATGCATACGTACAGCTTACCATCTCCGTGAACATTGCATATCATTTCTTACCTCCAAATGATATGTTTTCTGATATATATATATATATATACTGTATATATATATATTTGATATATATGATATCTAAATAATGAATTTTATTCTGGATATAATGGTCTATTTACCACATGGATAACTTGTAAATATAAGGTGTTCATTTTTGACTCATGTATCAAATATCGACAAAACGAACGTCATTAATTTAAATGATTACATAATGGTTATAACATGGTAATAAGAGATATAAAACGATTAATAAACTAGAATAAGGTTATTAAGAAAGTATAAATAAACATTAGTTTTTTATTCAGGATATTACAGAACAAACGGGTCAAGTTGGACACGAGGTAAGAGACATCGTCTCAAACTCCTTTCATTGAGGCATGTTTAGTGTTATATACGACATTATTTTATACGGTGTATAAAACCCTATGAAATTCCATTTCATTCAAAGGGAATATTTTTATACGATTATTTTTACAAGACAAAAAAAAAGAAATGTTTTTTTTAACTTAAGCGGTGATAATGACCTTTTCGCCATTGCGAGTATTATTTGATATTTGGCTTCCTTAACAAGCCATAATATAAGAAAAAATAAATACCGCATAATCTTTTTAGGTATTTTGGTATTGAAAATGATTTTGAGAATGGATTTATTATTTCCATTTCATGAAATGATATTTTTCTATTTTAATGTGGAAATGTTATCTTTTTTATGCTTATTTTATGTGCAATGATCGTGTAATGGTTCTTGGGATTTATTTACATATACATGTGGTTCTGTGATAAACCTATGGTGGGTGAGCCCAAGAAATATCTCCAATGCATTGGGTAATGAGATAAAGGTAAATGTGAATGTTTCTCCTAAGAGATTTTGGGAATATACTTTTATTGGTATTCCAAAGTAACTCCCTATGTAACTATGATAGCTACAATGTACGTATGTTATGGATGCCACATGATAACTTTATGATTAATGATTTTTATGTGTTATTCATATAATCATATGATTTCATGAGGTAAGTAAAAGAGTTCATGTTTTGTATGTATTTATGATAAAATGTTTATTTCTTTTTTTATTATCCTTACTGAGCTTTTTATGCCCATCCCATGTTTTGAAATGTTTTCACGGGACTTAAAGATGAATAGTTTCAAGGATGGGATCATGTAAAAGGCATGTTGTCTAAAACATGGAACTGGACAAGGATCATTTTTTCAAGAGTATTTCTTTTATGACAAAAATGGAGACTATGTAGAAGTGTCTACATTATAATCATTTGAGATGTAATAGTTGTGTCATAATTCTCTAAAACTCTAAACCTGAATAGATTTTCAATGTGAATTATTCATTTAATTCAATATTATGTAATTTTTAAGGCCCGGTCCTTTTATGATATGTTTCATAATTCATCTATCTTTTAAATGGATTATAATAAGGATTAATTTTATCAATGTATATGTTTTATATGTCATAAAAAGTTTTCTTGAATGATAATATATCATATATATTCAGTTATTTTAACACAAGAAGAAAATGAGAATAACATTCATTTGTATGTATATCCTACGGTCTCTATTAGTGGTATATTTTATTTTAAATATCTATATTCTATGAATTACCATGAATTAATTTATAATAAATATATATATTGAAATTATATCATTATTATCATTATTGATAAGGTTAAATCAATACCTATGTCATAATAACATGGTAAACAAGTAAATAAATGAAAAACAACGTGGATATTACTCAAAGCATAACATTAATAAGGAATTTTTAAATAATGGAAAATGATATGTCATAATTATATCATATATGGAATATATATATATATATATATTATTTTAGATTTATAGTAAACTGATATGTATTATAAAGGAGGTTTAAATATATGCAAATGATGTGAAGACTTTTATTAAGATAATTTCACCTCACTTTCTAATTTTCATAATATACATGAAATATTCAACACATGATTATTTTTGGTGGTTTATATACTTACCTAGGACATGTTATATCATTAATTTATTTTATTTTAAAAAATAATAGATTTAACTTAATTTATCATTTTTTGGGGTTCATGATTCAAAAGTTTCTCAACTAGAAATGGATTTCCATCTCACTTTTATTTTTCATTAGATACAATACATGTTCACAAAATATTTCTTATATGTGGTTTATATAAAACCCATGAATGTATTCTATTAGTAATATAATCCAATTTATGGTTATCTAGATATCCATTTGATGATCTATCTTTCATGGGGTTTACAGTAAAAAAATTACCAAATCGTTAAGGAGATTTTTTCTCAATTTTCTGCCTTTTAGAAACATCATATGATATAAACTTATATTATTTTACAAGGTGTATATATTTAACTATGGATTTTTTTAAAAAAATAATATCCTCACATTCATGATGTTATATGTTTTATGTAATGTTCTTCTATATCTTCAGTAAAAATTTTGTGTTCTTTCAAAATAAATGTTTTTTAAAATGATTTAAAAAATATTTTATGAGTTTTTTGGAAAATTATTTAAAATATGTTTCAAATTATTTGTAAATATTCATTTATTTTTTTTCAAGGATATTATCAATGAAATAGGATTGATAATTTTTTTGTATTTAAGAAGAGTTTTTTTTCAAATTCTAAATGATATTTTCCTCATGAATAATTTCAAGTGATATTTAAAAACAATTTTACATATATGAAAACGTTATTTAATGTTAGTAATGTCTTAAAAGGGATATTATCCAATGATTCAATTCTTTTTAATTGGTTTATTTTTATGATAGATTGATGTGTATGAATTATCTTTCTTTTCCATGAGTTATGTTATGATGAAATGTTACTGAAACCTTATTCTTTTTATGGATTCTGAGTTGTTTTATGTTCTTATGGAACCAATCTGTATGGATTTCATAATGTGATGGTGGGGACATATATTATCCTCCAATTCATTTCGTATTTATTTATTTCTCCTGAGATAAACATAAATGACCTTTTTCACTAATATTTTCTTTGGAGTAAACCTTGACTAAAACTATGGTTAGGAGAGTTAACCATGAATACCGAGATGGTTTCCAGAGTTATCCATGAATTATAAGATGGTATGGTGAGTCAAAAAATACTACTAATATGTCCTAGGATGTGATTCTTTGGCTATTATGGAAATAATTTTATATGGTAACGTGTCTTCTACATATTCCGTATCTTATTCCTATGTTAGGATTTCATGGATTATATTCTTAATTACCTTACAATTCATTTATTATAAGTTTGAAATATTTATTCTAGGATTATTTTTATGATCATTGAAACTAGGTGTATGATATTCTATGTTGATAATCATGTTCTCATACCCAAATTCTCATTGTTATTTTTTCAAGCCTCCAATGTTTTCCCTTACTGATCCTCTAAGCTCACCCATTTTTATGGTTCCCTTGAAATATGTTATGATAATATTTTTTATATTTGATGTACCTATGAAGGGTTATAGTTTTTAATATGATAGTTGTAGATAATATATAACTATTATATGAATGTTTTTATGTTTCCATGTTCCAACGGAACTAAACATATATGGTCATTGGGCCACTGTGAGTAATGTATGCAATGTTCTACAAAAATGATTTAATAAAAATGTATGTTACAACTAGGTAATTATTGAGATGATGAGGTGTGTTTTATACCCTATTTACCATACTTACACATTATTTGGATGATCTATAAATAAGTTTCAGAAAAATATTATTCACAAATTCTTATTAAACAATAATAACGAGGTAGATCTAGACCATCTAAAAGGAATATAGAGAAACACTTTTTTATTATGGGAAAGGATTATAAAAACTATTAACAAGATACCCTCCTGAAGTGGTGAATGGATGAGATTTTTTATCCTTTATTTACAATGAAATTATTATAAATGATAGGAACTACTTGGAAGGATCATCTTGAGGATATTTGATTAAAAATCACCAATATAATCTAGGATCATAATAGATAATATAGTATATAATTCCAAATAGTTAAGAATAAGAGGTACTATAACAAGTGGTTTCCACAAAGTAAGATTAAAAAATTATTCACCTCTAACCAGTCATTAAGAATTAACAAGTCGAGTGTGATATATGGAGATGAATAAACTGAGTAAAAAATAGTCCCTTTCTCTGTTATGTGGGTTTTTTCTCATCAACCATCACTTTACCGATCAATGTGCTGATATACCGGGAATAAACAGAGCTGAAGCTTCATTACTGCTAACAACATTTCAATAAATTCATTAGTGTAGATGATGTTCACAAGCCCCACTAGGATTTGGACATCAAAAAATCAACTTAGACATATTTTTCCAACTAATTCCCAAACCGGTCCCCATTCCAACAATTGATTCTCCACCTACGTTCTATAAAAAATATAAAAAACTATACAAAAAACATGATTATCAACTACATATTTTATTAAAAAATCATATGGGAATACATTTACTAAAAGACCATTACCATAATGATAATAAGGGGTAGAAAGTGTTGATCAGAAAAATACAACAAAGGATTTTCCAGGTCAGTTGGAATTTCAGATGGACAAGTTCTCTAAAACCCAATATAAACGTCAATATAAATGAATCCCGACCCCAAAAGAGATAGTAATTTTCATCATCACAAATTGTTTCATGGAAATTATTCCATATAAATTTATGTAAATTATTGTTTATGATAATGAAAAAAATTAAGAAAATTATGGACATACTCTTGAAGAATAGCCTACTCACCTAAAAGTATATGAAATTAATGGAAAGTAAGTGAGGGAACAATATCGGAAGGAAAGACCTAAAAAATAAAAAAATAAATAAAAGTAATAAAAAGATATTCTAAATCTATTACCATAAATATTTATTATTTCCAATAAGACCATATAAGAGTATCTCCAGATAAAGATATAGGAAACATTTCAAAGGATGAAATTAACATCCCTCTCTTAGAAACCATCATAAAAATTCTTATTTATGTCATATTAATAATGTATTTTTTAGCAAAAGAAATAGACTCAATTGTAATGAGTGAATTGACCTAATGATGTCTGTTTTGATTATGATCATAGTAACATTTTCTATTACATGTCAATATCTAAGGATATTTTATAGTCCAATAACTATTGGTTCTATAATAATTTCTAAAGATTTGTGTGATCTTGCTGATTTTATAATTTTTATGTATAAATATTTATTTATATATTATAAAATATTATAGTTGAGGCATAATATAGTATTGATCCAATTTTAAAATAGTTCCACAGTTTTCTAGTAGGAGTGTTAAAAGATATACTAGTTGGATTAGTAGGATTTAACTTTTTAATAGAGTTCTATATGCTTACCATGTATTAAGATAATTCATTAGACCATACACCAAATAATATAGGAATACCACTCCCTATGATATCCATGATAATCATAAATGTGAGTGAAGGAATTTTTACCATAGATCATGGAGATAAAGATGTGAACTTCAATATTCGTGACTATAAGAAGAACAACTCATGAAAAAAATCATACTTTGTAATCTCCCAAAAAGAAGGTATTGATACCTATGAAGATTCAGGTGTCCTATATGAATTCATTGCACTTGGAGATAATTTTAATTATTATAATATTATTCTATATGTGAGTTAAAAAATAGTAATTCTAATTTACAGTTGTAAAATGAGAATATATCTAATTAACATGATATTTAATTAATGTCTGCTGATTAATATGAAGAATTATATTACGAGGATTATGGATACATAAATCAACCAAAGAAGAAATTTTAAAATTAAAATAAAAAACATATTTCTATGAATAAATTGGATTATTTTGAAGAGATTTATTATAACACGTTTAATAAGGGTGAAAATGAATGGATTATAAAATATCATTTATATAAACAAATGAAAAGTTGGAATAACTAAATGATACTTGATAAATTTTCTGTAGAGTGAAAATTTAGGTGAGAATGTCTGTAGAAGTCATCAATAAAGAAGAACATATATGTGGGGAATCTTCTGAGCCCAATGGAAATAAATGATCACATAAAAATTTACAATATATAGTAAATAAATTTACAAATATATATAATTTTGTAAAATTATAGATGTGAATAAAAAATTTGGATAGATGGGTGAAGAAAACTAAGGTTAAATCATTCACATCAAGTCCTGAGAAAAACATTCCAATGAGGAAACATGACCATATGAAATGTGTGGTTTAGTTAATAGCCCAACAAGAATAAAACAAATATAGATAGATTAGTAACTAAATTTGGAGAACAAAATTTCTAGGTTCTGAATGGTTTGGTGGTAAGAATGGATAGAAATCATTATCTTGCTAGATTAAAATTTAATTAAAAGGAACAAGGAAATAATAAATGGGCATAAATAGTGATAATGTATGGAAAATATCATAGAAAAAATAACATGTGATAATAAATGTATCCTATTTATATATTCCAATCATATTTCAAAATTTTGAAAGAATATTTTCATCTACTATAATATATAGGAGGATTCAAAGGAAACCCAGTGGTGAGGATTTTAATATGGCCATGAATCAAACAATGTAGTTCATTTTTTTTGGAAAAATATGTTTGTTTTAGTTAAAAAATTTGGGGAACCTGAAAAACATGTTTATATGAAATGATATAAAATCATGAATAATGTGCAAGTAAACCAATTCACTATCAAGAGTAAAAGGATGAAAATATCCCAAATTAATCAAACTTAGGAACTATTAGAGAAGCTAAAACTTGTCCTACCCATGTACGGATTACTTATAATGTCATTATGTGGAGCTAGAGTCATTAACCAATGGCACTTCGTTGAGGTAACCAATATTTTTTATAGAATTGTATAGTTTAGGATATCACAACTATAAGGACTCTTCCTTAAACATTACTTATTCTGGTTATTTTAAAACTATTAATCAATCCCTTTTCCCAATGATCGTTTAGGTATATATTTTTTTAGAATTTGGAAAAAATCTAACATTTTTAACCAATACATTACAAGTGGACACTTATACTCAGTATCCATTTTTTCCACCCTTGGAAAAAAATTTAAAATAAATTATTTTCTCTTCATTAGAATCATTTAAAGAATCCCCTTATTCTCATACATGCCTCTCTTCTCCTCCAAATCCCATGGAATCATTTTAAATCATTAGGTGAGAAAAAAATATCATTAAGGGATATAAAATATAATGGATACTGTTATCATAGTAAAAAAAATTAAAAAACATATAATGTTTACCATTAACATTAATGATCATTTATAATATAAAATAAAATTATTTCTCTAGAAAAAAATAAATACTTTGATTAATGGAATTTATTAAACATGATATAAATAAATTAAAATCCCATTTGGTGACTTAGTGAATTATATAAATAAAACCCTTTCAAAGACCATTATTTGGAATAATCCTATGATAAACTTCTTATATTATTATTACCCAATGCATTGAAGATCTATAATGGGGATCACTCATCATATATGCTATATCAGGCTCACCCATGAGATATAATGTGTTCAAACCATCATTTAATCTACATCAAGATTTCCAATGAGTTACAATGGAGATCAAACATTCATATATGTTGTATCCAACTCTCCCTTGGGAATAATGGGAATAAAAATTTGTATAAGCTATATCAGGCTCACCCATTTCACATAAAATTCAAAAGGCAATTTATGAATAAAACAATCTCATCATAAAACCCTTTGAAAAACTATTTTAACCTCTTATGAAAAACACTTTCTTATAAAAATATACTTTAAAAAATATTTTCCATCATAAAACACTATTTAATTTGAATCCCCATCTTTTCTTCTAAAATAACCAAAAAATAATAATGAATTTCATCTAATAAAACATGTAATTCTAAAAAGTAATATAAAAATTAAATAATTTTCATTTCCATGGAAATTTTTTTATCTACGTTTACATTAAGAATACAACATTCCTTTTTGCATATGTCAAAATGTTCCATACAAAATGTGTAAAACATTTCCTTTTGGAAATAATTAAAAGAATATAAAAAGATACATAAAATATAATTTTTAATTTTTCTATACTAATAAAATTTAACATAAAAAACATTTCAAAAAATATTTATCTGGAGAAATTTATTTTGAAATTAAATCATTAAAACATATATAAATATCTTTTTAAATTAATATGTCATTTTCCACTTTTAATTTTTTGAATCATAACCCCTGTGCTGTAATTTTTTTTAAAAAAACATTAAATAACATGAGAATAAATAAATATATGATATTATATGTAAAATGGGTTGTATATACAGATTAAATAATAATGTGGGTTTGTCAGAATGAGGATTTTGTTTTATTCCTTTGTTCTAGATCATTATCAGATCTCAGTTTTTCTCTCATGTTCTATGTGTGAGAGATTATATTTTTTAGGTGTTTCTTGGTTTTTTATACCCTATGCTTATTACTCAGCCCCCCATGATTTTTTCTAAAGGAATTTTGAGTTTTTGAGCTTGGAGGAAATATGTTCATGGTTGGCAGATAGTTGGTATTTTTTGCGGCCTTCTCTAGGTAATTTTGATAATTATGTTCTGGTGGTAGATGGGTGGTTCAGAGCTTTCACATGATTTTTCAAGCCATATGGTATGCGTTCAGGGAGGTTATGTCTTGTGAGTGTGGAATTTGACTTGGTTGAAAGATGATTTGAAGACCGTGCAACCAAACTATACAGGTTCCCAGGTGTGTCCAGTAAGGGTCACACAGTATGGTAAATTGTCCACCCAATCTATGTGAGCTCCCTAGAAATTAATTTTTTTTAAATTACAACCCTATACATTCCTTATTTATATCTAAATATGATGACCCTCTCCTCCCTCAATTTCAAACGAACCTAAGCGGCCTCTTCCCTAGTTCCCAAAGCCCCCATCCTACTCCCATTGTGTGAATATAGGGTTTCATCAACAATTTGGGATACATATCTAATGTTATCCTCCACTCATATTCTCCCATTTCCTATTTCATATATTTAATTTTGATATATATTTCTTCCATGGTATCTTGGTCTAATGGATCATGGTTCCCTTAATTTATGTTTGTAGATTTTCTTATTTAAGGTTTATCTTGGTAGATATTGGGTATTAGATCCTTCATGATGTGTTTTCTAGTGTGTTTTTTAAGCACCATGGATTTGATGTAGGTTTATCTTTTCAATTGCCATTATAATTTATGATTCATCAGTTTCATTCATTTCACACCATACCTATATGCTAATTAATGATATAGGATATTTGGAATATTTTTTAGTTTTGAAAAGTGGTTAGTTATGATATGTATTGTGATAAATATATATATTTTTGATATAAATGTCCACACAACGTATTCTGTGAAATGACTACATTTCTTTAAAATGTGTTTTTATGCATGGTTTTCTCATGTAAATGTTTTTGTAACTTCTTGATTGTAGTTTTTTGTTCCTAAAATGGATTTATAAAAGTGATAGACTTCTAAATGATGTTTTCTGTTATTTAAAATGAAATGGAATGTGATGTTGATCAATTGCCTATTTAGTATTTTCATTAAAAAATATGTTTCATTAAAGTGTGATGTGAATGTTTAAAAGTTATTTGAAATGTAATTTTGAAATAAAAAATGTTGTGTTTGTAGAATTTATAATATGTATTTGGTTTTTTTGAGAAATAATGGTTCTTGCGGAGGGTGTTTGCGGACCATTTGGCAATTTGTGAAAATGGTAAAAGTTATTTAAATGAAAAATCTCCTTGGATAATTATACAACCATTTCTTTGTTAATTTTTTTAAAACTCCCACCCTAAGAGGCTCCCTTGTGAACAAACAATTGAAATGAAAGAGATACATCCTTGGGATGATTCATGTGATTCATGTTGTGTTGTTCGTTATAGATGTGTATGTGATTGGATGCTTAGATGGAATCATTTTTATCCCCCTCTTATTTACATCTTGTAATGGATAACTTGGCATTGCTATTAAATTTTCAATGAAAAATTGATGCACTAGTTAGATTATGCACTATCTAGTGGTCCATAGTGTTGTGATATATTGAGTTTTATTTCTATGGGATTGTGCCCATCATTTTCTACATTGAGGGGTCTGGATGAGAGTATTGGGTATTATTGATGTCATCGAGTAAGGAAGGAATTCCAGGATGAGTCAACAGGTATTAGTATTTTTTGGATTATTCTATAGGTCCTATATTCCTCCCATGTATATTGGAACTTAGTTTAATATGGTGTAAGATTATTATTCATGATTAGTTGGTTACTAATGTGTGAATATCTCCAATTCTCATATTTTTTGATTATTATGGAGCTCATGTGTGTTTTTCTATTATTTGGAATGTGATGAGTTGGTTTTCAATAGTCCATGTAAAATGTTTTTTATTAAAAATAAATTCTACTCTCTTATTCTGACTATGAAATGAGAGCATCACTTTACCTTTAAAAATGTTAATGTTTATTTTTTATAAAGTAACATGTTTTTGGAAATGAAAACATGGAATAGAGAATAATTTATTTTGAATTGGGAAATTTGTAAAAAAATATTAATTTTAAATATTGTATTGAAAACATTATGTTGGGTTTTCTTTTAACATAATGTTAGTTCATTGGGAATACATTGTTCAGGCATGCCTACTGAGTTTTAATACTCATTCCTATAGTTTCTACTTGTTTTTAGTTTGTGATGAATGTTACAACCTATTTTAGATCTCCATGGGAGATTTCTGGTTATGGTATCGTAGATTAATCCAAGAGGTCACATTGGGTTGTTGTGGTTGTCATGTTTAAATTTGGATTTCTTGTTTATTTTTCGATTTTTTTTCAAATTCATGCATAAAATATGTTCATTTTGGATATGGTTATATATATTGGGAATCTTATTGTTATCATTCCATTTTTTAGTTTTTTTATTTATCTTTATTTGGAGAAATAATTCCCTTTTTTACTATGTTTATACCTTATAGATGTTTCCATCCTATGGAGATTGAGAATGCCCTTTAGGGCATTCCAGGAATCGGCTCGGGTGACCAGTTCAGTGTTAAACCTTGTTGTATTGTTACAAAATAGTATCAAAGTATTTCAGGTCCTTATATGGAAATTATTTTCAGATTTCCATTTATTACATGGGGTTTTCATGGTAGACGGTTTAGGACTGTCATAAATTATGGTGAATGTGTACGTGTTTCTAGCCAACACATTTTAGAACAAACCATTAGTAGAAATGTTAAGTTGGGTTATGAATGGTTTTTTTAATTTTTTTTTGTTTTTTGGTGGGATATGAAAATAGTGTGGGGTTATTTGTCCTAGTGGTCTTAATGGACCATGAAATACATGTAGAGTTGGGGGGATTAATCCTATGATAATCCCCATGATGGTGGTGTGATTGGTGTATAGCCTCTAACAATATGGCTAAGTCACCCATCAATGCTAGTTCACTTGTGCTTCATTCTGGGCCATCGATGATTCTAAAATGTTTCTTGAGAAAATAATGTTTTGGAATTTTGGAATTGTTTTTAAATTTTAATCATTTAATTTTATGAAAATGGAAAATGAATTATAAAAATCATTTTGATGAGGGAATTAGAAACAGATTTTTATAATTGAAATTTGGGGGTTTCAAAAAAATTTTCTATAAAAATTGAATATTATTTTAGAATTATATTTTTAAATATGTTTTCAAAGAGAAAAAATGGGGTTAAAAACAAATGATTTTGATAAAATTAGATTTGATGAGCTGTTGGGAAAAGTTTTCAATGAAATTAATTTAGTTATTTATGGAAATCACTGGGTTTTAATTTTTGAGCATGATAAAATGTTTTGAATTGTAGAATTTGAAAATGGTTTTTTGAATTATGGGTAGTGGTAGTTTAAATTTATTGTTTATTTTCATATGAGAATGTTTTGTTTTGACCATTGGTATTTCATTGGGTGCTAAAATTCATGGATATGTATGGGGATGTTGATGAGTACAAGGACCGGAAAGGGTTAATTGGAGCCCAATGTGCCATGAGAATGTGTAATTGAGTGATACTATAAATAATACCATTGGTGAGGGTGAAACCCACAAAGGTATTTTATATTAAAAAAAATTCAGGAATAATATTTGATGTTTTGAAACCCAGTGGTTGTGTGGAAATTAACATATCATCTTGAAGTGATATTTGTGCAGTGTATGAGTTATAGGACTCTTGTTGATGTGTTTTTTTGATAGTTCACTAAGTCATTGTGTTTCTTGGTGTTATCCCCAATTGTGATTTTATGGATATTCAATGTGAAACCACTAGTTTTTCATCATTGAAATACCATCCAGTTTAACCACATACGGATTTTTTTCTACAGTTTTGGAAGTAAAATCCTTCTCCCATTTATGGTCAAGAAGATCCCAATGAAGAAAAATATTGGATACAAAATAAAACTTAATAGAACATTAGCCTCATTGTGTTCCCCATGTCATAAACTGTTATGTTTTCTAACATATTGATTGATTGTCTGATGTGGATGTCGTAGATGTCAGTGTCTCAAAACAAGCCTCAGAGAGATCATACATAGGAGTTCATCAAGTCTTTTTCCATATGTAAGTATTTAACTTATATGATGATAGAAAAGAAGGTAATAAAGATTTGTTTTATGTAAAAAGTATATTTATCATTTTTTTTAGTACATCCATAATTTTTGGGTATTTTTTAGTATACTCGATAATGAGACACATTTGATTCCTTGAAAGCATGACATTTTGAGTTTGGGCTTCGTCATGATCTGCAGTTGATGTTGTCAAAATGCAATCAGACATCATTTTTTGATGTCATGAGGAATCTTTTTAATGTGGAAGATGTAATGGAAAATGAACTAGAAGTGGTAATGGGAATTTCCTAAAGGATGTGGGGAAGAAGCCTTAAGCTATTGGAGCTATCTGTGGAATTAAAAGGCCTTGATATTGTGTGTCATCATCATATAAGCACGGGATAAAGTTTTTTCATCAGTGCAATAATCCATGTCATAATAATCCATTGTACATGAGTTCTTTAATGACCTATCATGTTTTATGGGTCCCTATTTAGGAGAAAGTTCATTGTTGATGAATGTGAGTTTCTTGGTGTGTGATTATCATTAGTTCTTGAATTTAGGCCAACAAATTTTTTAAAATTCAAGGATATGATAATAGATCATGAGGTGAATCTTTTCACACAGTCAGGAAACCACCAAGGGTATGGGGATTGTTGTTTCATTTTTTTTGTCTCTTTAATTTGGGATTATGTGGTGTTTTATCAGTTATTGTATTTTTCCTTATCATGGCTTGATTTTTTTTTGGAGTTTATTTTTGTAGGTCTCATTATAGTGGGGTTGGATGGTCTTTGGGGGGATGTTCTTATGTTGTTCCATGTTGTATTTTGTATCTCAACCGGTGTAATAAATTCATTTATGTTTTTGGTGTCTAATTATGGGGAGAACCTCTTTGAATATCATTGAGTTTTATTCTAATATTAATAAGTGATATCTGTTTTCAAATGGTGGGGAATTCATCCAACCTCTTATGTTGATAATGAGGTTCTGTTCTATTATTGGTTGTAGATGTTACGGCTCCAATATTCTTTTTTATTGGTAACTGGTTGGGTTTGTTTCTTCATTTTTGGTTGGATGATTCAGTTCAACATTGATGTGGCTGAGATCTTCCTAGTTTAAGAGGTTTGATCTCATGATTAGGAAATCCTCAGTCATTGATCAATCGAGTAGAAGATTTTGTGTCTTTCATTGGTGGAAACTGTTATTGGTGGTGAGAATTTTCACACCTTATTTTTCTATTTTCCATCATTATTATGGTTCATTTTTGGATATTGGTTTTACTCATGTGTTTCAGGTGTGATGGGTTCTATTTTTTGACGTGTTTCTTAGATTATTTTCGACCATGTGGGTTTTACTCAATCTACCATTTGATTTTTGTGAGGAAATTTGAGTAATGATCTTTGATGAATTAGGGAAATGTTCTGCGTAGGGTTTGGTAAAATATGCATCATTCTTCAGGTAATCAGGAGGGTTATGTTTTGGTGGTAGAGGGATGGTACACAGCTTGCACATGGTTTTTCAAAAAGTGAAACAATCACACCGGGAGGTTCTACCATAGTATAGTGGTGTTTTTCCTGGTTGGTGAAAAGTTTTGAGACCTTGCAGTCAATATCTATATGTTCCAATGTGTGTCTAGTATGGGTCATAGAGTTGGCACACTATTTGGTAAACTGTGCATCCAAAACATGAAATTTTCCCAAATCATGAAAATTTTGAAATTCCAACTCTAACCCTTAGGGGGTATTATCCCGAAAAACATCCCATATCATCCCTATAGTTCATGAGACACTAATGGAAATCTTCCATTGTTCTTCTAGCTTCCACCCTTCTCCCATGGTGTGGATCTATGGTTTCTTCTAGGTTTAGGGCTAGATCTCTTGAAGTAGTCTCCTCTACTATTCTCCCTCTTTATATTTACTACATTTTTTTGGTATCACTTTTTCACCTTGTATCATAGAACTAGGTTTTGGGGTTCACTTCTAATATTTGGGATGTTTTTCATGATTATGTTTAGTCTTCATAAATATAGGGTCTTGGAACATTCTTTTATTGTTTTCAAGAGGGCGTGGTTAAAGTTCCATGTATTTGCAGTAGGATTACCTTTTCACTTTCCTTTATAATTTATGATTCATTGGATTCCTTCTTTTCACCCCTTCCATATATGATAAATTATTATAATTGGCTATTGGATTAATTTTTTTGAAAAGTGGTTATTTATACCTATTAAAAAAAATATTTGTTTTGTTATAAATTCCACATGAAGTGTTTAATAAAATTCCTAGTTGGATTTCACCTGGGGTTGTGGATTATTAATCATGGTTTTCTCATGTAAGTGTTGTTGTAACAACTTTATAGATGTTTTAGGTTCCACAAATGAATTTATGAATGGTGTATACTTCAAAATAGTGTTTGTTTGGTTTCATAAATTGAAATGGCATGAGATGTTTTTTAAAGGCCTATTTGTAATTTTTATAATGATAGATTTTTTCTTGATAGTGTGATGTGAATGTTTAGAAATTATTTTTAAAATAAACTTGTAATGAAAAATGGATTGTTTATAGTTATTTTTACTGCATTATTTAATTATTTAATAAATAATGGTTTTTTGAAGTGTTTTTTTGGACCGTAAGGAAATTTTTTAAAATTGTTAAAGTGTTTTAAATTAAAAAATACTATGATAATAATCATTCCCTGGTCGAGATTATTTTTTAAGAGGCCCACTTAAAGTAGATCCCATTTGAAAAAAATGTTGAAAAGAAAGAGATTGATCCTTTGGATGATTCAGGTGATGCATGTTGTGTTGATTAATATATATGTAAAACTAATTGTATTCTCGATTGGCATTGATTGGCTCACCCAATTTTTAAATATTGACATAGAGAACATGGCATAACTATTGATTTTTTAGGATTATTTCATCAGTTTTTATAATACGCACTAGTTAGTGACCCATTTCTTGGGGATATATTGAGTTTAATTACAAAGTGATTATGCCCCTCGATCTATACCATGTGGGGTGCTGCCGAGCGTATTGGGAATTATTGATTTTATTGAGTGAGGAATGATTTCTATAATGATTTAACATGTATTATAATGTTTTGTATTATTCAATAGATCCATGTCCCCCCGTGTTTATTAGATATTAGTTACTTGTGGTGGATGATTGAGATGCGTGATTGGTTGGTTACACTTGTGTTTGTATTTCCATTCCCTAATATTGTAATGATTATTGAGTTCTCGTGTATTTTGTTCTTCATTAGAATGTTTTGAGATTTATTTCAATGGTTTATAGAAAATGTTTTCTCTTAGAAATGCATTTTAATCTCTTGTTCTTGTAATGAAATGAAATCACCAATTTAAAAATTAAAATGATGACATTTTATTAATGGAAATGAACTTGGTTTTGGAAATGAAAATGGGAAATGTGGTATGATTTATTTTTGATGTAGATTTTTTTTTGAAATGGATAATTATTATATCTTTTATTACAAACAATATGTCATTGTTTCATTTATGTTAAAGGATGTGAATTGTGAATTTATTTTTTTTGTATTCCTACTATATTTTCATAATCAAAATATTGTTACCTCTATTTTTTATTTGCAAAATAGGTTCTATATTGGTATATATCATCGAGGGTGATGTTTGGTTTTGGTACTAGAGATTGACCATCAAGGTTACATGGACTTGTTTTTTTTCTTGAGTTTTAGTCTCTCTTATATTGTTTATTTTGTTGTATGGTTTTTAGATTCATTTGTAACAGATGTTTTGTTTTGAAATTGATATATGTATTGTTCTTATTTTTTTATAATTTATTTGATTAGTTTTTTTATTTATCATCGTCGGGTAAAATTTCACCCTTTATTATTCAATTGATGCTCAGAATTAGTTTCCATTGTATGTGGTCTATAATTCTCTTTGGGCATTGCCAAAAAATGGATCGAGTGAATGGTTCAGGGTCAAGATGGGTTTATTTATAAAAGGTTGTATAACATAAAAATATGTCTCAATGAAATGATATTGATACGTATTCCATTATAAATATCATATCATTGAAGTGGGTATTAATAATGCAACACCCCAGGTAAGTAAAGAATATGACATCTTTATATTTATCCATATTTGTGAATAAAATATTAATATTACTTTAAAGGTAACGCTATGCTCGATGGCGTACCCAATATGTGACAACAAGTTCCCCTGAAATCATACGTTGCACTCTAAGAATAAAATAATATTATTTTAAATGGTAGTTAACACATAGCTGTTGTATTGACAGGAATGAATATAAATAACTAATTTAGTATTAAATATGTTTGTTAAATGTTTTTACTTTTATCCAATAAATTTTAGAGGATTAAAATACAAATAAATCCAATCTTAAGCATTGAATACACTAGTATTTTTAAAAGATTGTTTTACTACCCTTTTGATGGCAAACCATTTTTAAATCAAACTTTTGACAATTTTATGAGATCTATTTTTCCAAATAAACATATTATTTATGATTGGGACATTGAAATTTACATTGGGTTAATTTTTGGTATTTTTCTGACAATGTTCATTTTTTTCAATGAATAGTGAAAAATACTGCATTTTACTTCAAAACTGCTTTTTCATATAAATTAATTATATGGTTATATTAACTTTTTAATTTGTTTTAAAGTGTAATTATAATATATTTTTACCATGTAATTAAATTATGGTCATTGGGATTAATTTCAGTTTTTAATTGGGCATAAACAAGTGCCAAACTTTTCATAAATATTGTTTCTAAAAAACCCGCTATTTGTTTTGACAACAGGATTTATTTTTAAATTAATTTTTGAAATTTATGTGTATGGAATTTGGTAAAATTGATTAAATATTTGGAATCAGAAGATCCAAATTATGTAATTAAGACTCTTGTTTTTTGGACATTATGAATAGTAATGACGGTAATTATCATTAATTATCTTGATTAATGAGTAATCAGGTAGTTAAGGTTAATAAGATAATATCATAATAATACAAAATGACCACAAAATGTGTCATAAGGATACTTGTTGTCTCATGGCCGACCATGGGATGCCTTGTGCCAAACATGGGGGCCCCATAGAATCACTTTTGTGAGAAAGTGAGTTTTTATCTTTTTATTTTTAAAGAATGTTAAATGTAACAAAGAATGTATCACCTAAGTAAAATATTTTTAATTTTGTCTTCATAAATGATAATTTGGACTATAAATATTAATTGGAAAGCTAAAAATATTTCCTAAATCATAGTATTTTTTTATAATTTTTAGACATTAAATAAATTAAATTATTTATGACATCATGATGATGCAGCGATGACCTCATTATTTAACGATTTAAATAAAATGGAAAGATAATGTAAAATCTAAGACCTAAACAAGTCCAAAACCTATTGGATGGGTGTATTTTGAACCCTTATAACCGTATCAACGAAATTTATCAATGTGGGACCTTTTAATTCCGAAAATCATTTTCACAAAAAGTAATATTTGCTTACTTTCCAAGAGTGCCCCTCCTCTCCTCTTATAAAAGGCCCCCACCTCTACCTCTTTACCCACACTTCCAAAGCCTTTGACTCGGACAAACCCTGCCCATTTTGTCTCTCCACATACTTCTATAACTCCTTGAATCCTCACTTTGGGAAGAATCA
This sequence comes from Viscum album, assembly GCA_963277665.1. NCBI lineage: Eukaryota > Viridiplantae > Streptophyta > Magnoliopsida > Santalales > Viscaceae > Viscum > Viscum album. The sequence continues at coordinate 1,938,331,665 of OY728137.1, forward strand.
TTTTCAAGGAAGCCTTTGAGCTCAAATCAAAGGAAGTAACCTGATTTTAAGGTAATGTCTCCACTTGAGTCCTTTTGTTTTATTTTACTTCTCAAACCCCCTAAACTCTTTTTATTCATTTAATTTGTAAAAACTACAATATATTCAATATACTAGGATGTTGTTATAAGAAGGATTCAAGCTACACTTACACACACCTACATCTAATGGTTAAAGAACATATTGTTTCTGTGGATGGCGAATTTCTACCTCCTGAAATGATGATTGTTCAACATTTTTAAAACAACTTCAAAGGTGGCCATTAAGATGAAACTATATCTATATATGATATCTAATATGTTAATGTTTTACTTAAGCTTCTGTATTTTTCATTTATGTCATATATTTATGGTTTCCATTATGGGTAAACGCGATATCTTCATTTAAGGAAGTGCGGACTACCGCCCCCTCAAAGTGATTTGATTCGTTAATAACATATGTGGTATGTATAAAGGATATATTTAATGATATTATATATGATACCATACTTTAATTAAAATACTATTATATATCATTATTTTTTAATTCCATTAAATATGAAATAGAAATGGAAGTAGCGTTCATGCGTACGTACGGATTACCGTCTCCATGAACGGTACATTTCATTTCTTGTCTCAAAATGTTATGTACTATTATAATTACATATATATAATGGATATATATTTAATATATTACATCTAAATGATGGATATCATTCGGGAATTATAACATATATATCTTTCATTTTGTATTAATTCCATTAATATGACAAAAAAATTAAAGTAGCGTTCATACGTACGTACGACCTACCGTCTCCATGAACGATGATTTTAATTTTTATCTAAAAATGCTATGGAATAGTATAAAATGGATATATATTGGATATATATGATATTTTAAACATAAATACTATTCTAGATATGATATACCTATAACTACATGGAAAATTATTTTCCATCAAGTTAAATTTTTGACTCATGTACCAAACATCGACAAAAACGTCTGATATGAACTCATATTATTAACCAATTATTATAACATTTAAATATTTGATATTAACTGAATAATACTCTTTATATTATGTCCTTAAGCAATTATAAATTTACCAATGTTTATTATTCAGGAATATAAAGAAACGAACAAGACAAGTTGGACTTGAGGTAAGGGACCCTACCCCTCTCTTTCTTTTTAAGTACACTCTTTTATGTAATTCATTTTATAGCTCATCTTTCTTGTTATTGGGATATTATATTATATTACTCTTACTGTAATTTTTATGTTCATATGATGAGAGACCCTATCCTCTCTCATCAATCCATTTTGGAAGTTTTGATTGGCGCCGTTAGGCTGCTGAATTTTCGTAAAAGATCTAACCTCTCTCTTTCTCTTAAAGTACTCTCCTTTATGTCACTTCTTTTAAGCTCCTCTTTGTTATGATGGTGGATGTTATTTTATATTAATATTTCTTAAAACTTTATGTTAATATGATGAGAGACCCTATTTCCTCTCATCAATCCATTTTGGAAGTCTTAAGTGGCGCCGTTAGGCTGCCGAGTTTTCGTAAGGGATTTTTCATCTCACTTTTATTCTCGTGAGATTTATGCTACATTTGCCACAATTTCCTTTGAGTGGTGTATGTACTGCCCATTATTATACAATTTTTGTAGTATAATTTCATTTATGGGTATTCACATCTTCATTGTATGACCCTTCTTCCATGGGGTGTACGTTTTGAAAGTTACCCAACTCGGTAAGGGGACCTTTCACCCTCCTCTTTTTAAAAGACTTCTTTTGTTATGTATTTTAATTCACATACTATTATGTTGGGATATGTTATTTTATATCCTTATTGATGTGATTTTTATGTCCAAGTGATGAGATTCCCTTTTTATCTCTCATCAATTCATTTTCTGAATTTTGAGGTGATGCCGTTAAGCTGTAGAATTTTACCAAGGGAACATTTTAACCCAATTTCGATTTCTTTGGGTTCGACCTGTAGTTATTGAACATGTCATCTTTTTAATATGTGTTAATGACCTTTTATTGTTTTACACTTTATATCCACTTATATTGGGTGTATTTATATTTGTCACACATAATTTTGAGATTGAATTATCCTTAATTTAAGGATACCTTCTTTATAAGGGAATTCATCACATTTGACATTTCTATTGAGACTTCTTTGTTTTTATGCACCAATTCACTCTTATATGGTGTATATACTATCCTTTTTAATATTATATCATGAATCCATTTATTCTCACAATATTATAAAGTTCTGACTAAATGTTATTCCTCAATTATTGTATCCAAGTGTCTCAAATTTTGGTAGAACCCCTTTAACCAAAATATCGCTTTAAATGTTTTAATTATTTGTTCTTATTAATATCCATGTTTTCAAAGTGGTTTTAAGGATTTATTTATATGGATATTAATGGTTTAAAATTTTAAAAGCTTCAAGGTGGTATGGGACACTTTGATTCAAAAATCTCTTTATTAAATGTTTTAAATGGTTTTGGAAATGGGTTATTTTTGAATGGATTCATTATTTCAATATACTAAAATGATATATTATGATTGAAATGTGGAAATGTTATGTTTCCTTTATGCATGCTTTATGTGATACGTTTATGTTATGGTTCTTGGGAATTGTTTTGAAAAAGGGTGATTCCATGATAAACAAAGGGTGGGTGAGCCCGATATAGCTCTCCAATGCATTAGGTAATGCGAAGGGGTGAAACGTTAAGGTTTCTATGAAGAGATTTAGGGAATATACTGTGGTGGGTATTCCAAACGTAACCAAGAGGGTTACTCCCTACGTAAGAATGTTATGAATGTCTCAAGTTACCTTTTATGTCTTATGATTTCTATGATTTATTCATGATTTGAGGAGGTATGTTAAAGTGCCTATGTTTTATGGGTAAAATATGATTTCAATCTTATGTATATATGAACTCATGTTTCCTTTCCATATTTTATAACCCCTACTGAGCTTTTTATGCTCATCCCAAGTTTTTGAAATGTTTTTCACAGGTCAAGGGAAAGATACATGATGTGTTGATAGTATCAAGGATGTGTCAAGAAAGAATTTGTGTTTTATTTTAAATACGTTTCTATTGATGGGAAGAATGAATACTGTCTTTTATGTAACCACTTTGTTTAAATGTGGAATGTAATGCAAATTTCATGATCTAATTCTCTAAAACTCTAAACTTGGAAATATACTGAATGTGTAATCTTGTAATAACTCAATATTAATTAAGGATAAGGCTGGGGACATATAGTTGATATCAGATGTCAGTTTAGATAACTTTAGAGGTTAGGGTATTCTTTAAGCATAAGTGAAATTACCATAATGGTAAGGATTTCAGAAAGAGTCCTAGTTTTAGATAAAGTGAATGAGTAAGTATATCTTAGTTCTTATCTTCCTCATTAGTACATGATGGTTTTGTTGATATACTCACAATGACCTTTTTGGTTTTAATAAATGGCTGGATCTAGCAGGCACCAAAGTAATAGTGGATTTGAAGGAAACATTGACAGTTTTTTGAGAAAGCAACTGAATGATATGGGAGATGCAATGAAAACCCTTGTGTTTATCCTAAACCAACTATCAAGGAGTCATTATCAACCACTTGAACCTTGGTATGTTCTGTAATGAATCATGTACAAGATGACCAATCGATGTGGAAGTCCAGGTAATAGTTATAATGGTAACCATTAGAGTTTATATGATCCTTACATTTGAGGTAATTATGGGTTATTATATGTTGTGATGGGAAATGAATGGAATGAGATAAACATGAGGTTAAAATATGTTATGATAATTTTTGAAGATTTTTTCTTGTTTTGGGGAATGTTTTAAGAATTATATAGTTTTGGAAAAAGGACAACACGCAGACCATGTGAAAACCCGTCGCGTCAGACAAAGCTGCGGGAATCGAACCCACAACCAAAGTGTGACTGGTATTTATCACCTACCACTAGACTACGTGAAGTCCCTGGTTAGTTTGACTAATTATTTTTAGTTAGATGATTTTAGGAATCAAGAGTAAGTTTATTTTGGGTTATCTATGGAAATGATTAACCTATCATCGAGGATATGTGATTAGGTTAATTACTTTTCAATATGAGAATTTAAGAGAAACTGATGTTATTTGGAGATAAAAGTTAATTTGTCCCTTGGAAGACTATGTGACTAAATCCTTCAAATATTTTGGTTTCAATCTTAGTTTGGTTTACTTTGATGAATTTTATGGAAAAATTGTTTATCGAATGGTCCTTGTTGAACTCTGGGTTTTGTTGGACAGATTTTGGAGATTAAGAATAGATTTTCTTTTATATAAAGGGTCATCTTTTTCTGGATTATATGATTTTGTACTAACATTTTTGGTTTTGGTTTTGGATAATGTCTAAAGAAATGGGAAGTATATATTTCTCTTTTTTGGATTAGGTGATTCTCTAGAAGTTGATTATAGTACTCCTAATGTGAACAAGTCTTCCTAAATACTCGTCTTTTGGAGAAAATATGAGTTTGTGTGAGGAATGTAATAAAAGTTGAAAGTCAACATGATAATTTATTATGTTTCCTTATGAATAAATTCCTCAATAAAAATTAACTTAAAACAAAAAATTTGTATATTAACTTTTCCTACTGGGGAATCGAATACCATTTAACCCATCACAATTTTGTGATTTTCTTGTGGTTAACTTTCTCCTAAACATGTTTTCTATCACTCTCCATCAGAACATGACCCTAAGTTTTATCCTCCATGTCCATATTTTCATACATGGAATCCTAGTATGGGTTAACTCGGGTGACCTTTGTACTTAGCTTTCATTATTTAAAAGTGATTGTTTTACCGACTCTTGTTCCGATGTGGGACGTTCAAGGATGTTTCCAAGCACAATTTTAAAATTGTGAGGATGCAATTCCCAAAAGGGGGGAAGGATGTAACACCCCAGGTAAATAAAGAATATTACATCTTTATATTTATCCATATTTGTGAATAAAATATTAATATTACTTTAAAGGAAATGCTATGCTTGATGGCGTACCCAATATGCAACAACAAGTTCCTTTGAAATCATACGTTTCACTCTAATAATAAAATAATATTATTTTAAATGGTAGTTAACACATAGATGTTGTATTGACAGGAATGAATATAAATAACTAATTTATGATTAAATATGTTTGTTAAATGTTATTAATTTTATCCAATAAATTTTAGAGGCTTAAAATACAAATGAATCCAATCTTAAGCTTTGAATACACTAGTATTTTTAAAAGATTGTTTTACTACCCTTTTGATGGAAAAAAAAAATTTAAATCAAAATTTTGACAATTTTATGAGCTCTATTTTTCAATATAAACATTTTATTTATGATTGGTATATTGAAATTTACATTGGGTTAATTTTTGGTATTTTTCTGACAATGTTCATTTTTTTCCATGAATAGTGAAAAATACTGCATTTTACTTCAAAACTGCTTTTTCATATAAATTAATTATATGGTTATATTATCTTTTTAATTTGTTTTAAATTGTAATTAGAAAATATTTTTACCATGTAATCCAATTATGGTCATTGGGATTAATTTCAATTTTTAATTGGGCATAAACAAGTGCCAAACTTTTCATAAATATTGTTTCTAAAAAACCCGTTATTTGTTTTGACAACGGGATTTATTTTTAAATTAATTTTTTCAATTTATGTGTTAATAATTTGGTAAAATGGATTACATATTTGTAATCAGAAGGTACAAATTATGTAATTAAGACTCTTTTGTTTTTGGACATTATGAATAGTAATGACGGTAATTATCTTTAATTATCTTGATTAATGAATAATCGGGTAGTTAAAGATAATAAGATAATATCATAATAATATAAAATGACCACAAAATGTGTCCTAAGGATACTTCTTGTCTTATGGCCGACCATGGGATGCGTTGTGCAAAACTTGGGGGCCCCATGGAATCACTTTTGTGAGAAAGTGACTTTTTATCTTTTTATTTTTAAAGAATGTTAAATGTAACAATGAATGTATCACCTAAGTAAAATATTTTTAATTTTGTCTGCATAAATTATCTTTTGGACTATAAAAATTAATTGGAAATATAAAAAGATTTCCTAAATCATAGTATTTTTTTATAATTTTTAGACATTAAATAAATTAATTTATTTATGACTTCATGATGATGCAGCGATGACCGCATTATTTAACGATTTAAATAAAATTGAATGATAATGTATAATCTAAGACATAAACATGTCCAAAACCTATTGGATTGGTGGATTTCTAACCTTTATCACCTTATCCACAAAATATATCAAAGTGGGACCTTTTAAATCCTAATCTCATTTTCAAATAAAGTATCATTTGCTTACTTTCCAAGAGTGCCCCTCCTCTCCTCTTATAATAGGCCCCCACCTCTATCTCTTTACCCACACTTCCAAAGCCTTTGTCTCGGCCAAACCCTGCCCATTTTGTCTCTCCACATACCTCTATAACTCCTTGAAGCCTCACTTTGGGCAGAATCCTTTCCAAGGATGCCTTTGAGCTCAAATCAAAGGAAGTTACCCGATTTTAAGGTAATGTCATCACTTGAGTCCTTTTGTTTTATTTTACTTCTCCAACCCCCTAAACTCTTTTTATTCATTTCTTTTTTAAAAAATATATTATCTTCAATATACTAGGATATTGTTATAATAAGGATTCGAGCTACACTTACACACACCTACATCTAATGGTTAAAGAACATACTATTTCCGTGGATGGCGAATTTCTGCCACCCGAAACGATTATTGTTCAACATTCTTCTAAAACATTCAAAGGTGGACATTAAGATGACACTATATTTATATACGATATATGATATGTTTATGTTTTACTTAAGCTTCTGTATTTTTCTTTTATGGCATATCTTTATGGTTTCCATTATGGGTAAACGCGATATCTTCATTTAAGGAAGTACGGACTACCGCCCCCTCAAAGTGATTTGATTCGTTAATACCATATGTGGTACGTATAAAGGATATATTTAATTATATTATATATGATACCATACTGGAATTAAAATACTATTATGTATCGTTATGTTTTAATTCTATTAAATATGAAATAGAAATGGATGTAGTGTTCATGCGTACGTACGGCTTACCGTCTCCATGAACGGTACATTTCATTTCTTATATCAAAATGTTATGTAATATTATAAGTACATATATATAATGGATATATATGTAATATATTACATCTAAATGATGGATATCATTCTGGAATTATAACATATATATCTTTCATTTTGTTTTAATTCCATTAATATGAAAAAAAAATTAAAGTAGCGTTCATGCGTACGTACGACCTACCGTCTCCATGAACAGTGCTTTTAATTTTTATCTCAAAATGATATGGAATAGTATAAAATGGATATATATTGGATATATATGATATTTAAAACATAAATACTATTCTAGATATGATTTACCTATAACTACATGGAAAATTATTTTCCAACAAGTTCAATTTTTGACTCATGTACCAAACATCGACAAAAACGTATGATATGAACTCATATTATTAACCAATTATTATAACATTAAAATATGTGATATGAATTGAATAATAATATTTATAGGAGGTCCTTAAGAAATTATAAATTGAACAATGTTTATTATTTAGGAATATAAATAAACGAACAAGACAAGTTCGACTTGATGTAAGGGACCCTACCCCTCTCTTTCTTTTTAAGTGCACTCTTTTATGTCATTCCTTTTAAAGATCATCTTTCTTGTTATTGGGATATTATTTTATATTAATATTACTGTAATTTTTATGTTCATATGATGAGAGACCCTATCATCTCTCATCAATCTATTTTGGAAGTTTTGATTGGCGCTGTTAGGCTGCTGAATTTTCGTAAGAGATCTAACCTCTCTCTTTCTCTCTAAGTACTCTCCTTTATGTCACTTATTTTAAGCTCCTCTTTGTTATGATGGGGGATGTTCTGTTATATTCATATTTCTATAAACATTATTTTAATATGATGAGAGACCCTATTTACTCTCATCAATCCATTTTGGATGTCTTAAGTGGCGCCATTAGGCTGCCGAGTTTTCGTAAGGGATTTTTCATCTCACTTTTATTCCCGTGAGATTTATGCTACATTTTCCACAATTTCATTTGATTGGTGCCCATTATTATACTCTTTGTTTATTATAATTTCATTTATGGGTATTCACATCTTCATTGTCTGACCCTTCTTCCATGGGGTGTACGTTTCGAATGTTACCCAACTCGGTAAGGGGACCTTTCACCCTCCTCTTTTTAAAAGACTTCATTTGTTATGTCTTTTAATCCACATAGTATTATGTTGGGATATGTTCTTTTATATCCTTATTCATGTAAATTTTATGTCCAAGTGATGAGATGCCCTTTTTATCTCTCATCAACACATTTTCTGAATTTTGAAGTGATGCCGTTAGGCTGTCGAATTTTACCAAGGGAACTTTTTAACCCAATTTTGATTTCTTTGGGTTCAACATGTAGTTATTGAATATGTCATCTTTTGAATATGTGTGAATGTCCTTTTATTGTTTTACACTTAATATCCACTTATATTGGGTGTATTTATATTTGTCACACATAATTTTGATATTGAATTATCCTTATTTTAAGGATACCTTCTTTATAAGGGAATTCATCACATTTGACATTTCTATTGAGACTTATTTGTTTTTATGAACCAATTAACTCTTATATGGTGTATATACTGTCCTTTTGAATATTATATCATGAATCCATTTATTCTCATGATAATATAAAGTTCTGACTAAATGTTATTCCTCAATTATTTTATTCAAGTGTCTCTAATTTTGGTAGAACCCCTTTAACAAAAATATCGCTTTAAATGTTTTAATTATTTGTTCTTATTAATATCCATTTTTTCAAAGTGGTTTTAAGGATTTATTTATATGGATATTAATGGTTTAAAATTTTAAAAGATTCAAGGTGGTATGGGACACTTTGATTCAAAAATCTCTTTATTAAATGTTTTAAATGGTTTTGGAAATGGTTTATTTTTGAATGGATTCATTATTTCAATATACTAAAATGTTATATTATGATTGAAATGTGGAAATTTTATGTTTCCTTTATGCATGTTTTATGTGATACGTTTATGTTATTGTTCTTGGGCATTGTTATGAAAACGGGTGGTTCCGTGATAAACTAAGGGCGGGTGAGCCCGATATAGCTCTCCAATGCATTGGGTAATGCGAAGGAGTGAATTGTTAAGGATTCTCCGAAGAGATTTTGGGAATATACTGTGGTGGGTATTCCAAACCTAACCAAGAGGGTTACTCCCTACGTAAGAATGTTATGAATGCCTCAAGTTACCTTTTATGTCTTATGATTTCTATGATTTATTCATGATTTGATGAGGTATGTTAAATTGACTATGTTTTATGGGTAATTATTTCGCATGGAATTTGGGGATGACCTCCTGGATGGGAGATTCAAACGTTCCGATCGGTTTCTAGCAGGTTTGTTCGTAGAACCGGAAACATCCAATGATTCCACATCTGTTTGGACCTACTTTCCAAAGGTAGGCGCTTATTATCTTGTGGACTGATGAGGCTTAGGAATTTGCATTGGTTGAGAGGATGGGAGGTCGGACTCATCACACCTTTTTGAGGGGAATTATTTTCTACTCTGGGACTCTCTTTATAGATTTAAGTTATGTTCGTGAATCCTTATTACATTACCAAGTATAAAATGAGCTTTCCTTTAGTTTTAACAATCAATGATTAAATATGTAATAAATTTAGAGAATATTTTATATGTATTCGAGGTTCTTCATCAATAGAGAATCATCTGTATCTATTTAGAGATTCTTGGTCAATGGTATCCTTCAAAACTTTTATATAAAAGTCTCTTGGTCATTATGATTACTAGGCTGGTTTTAAAGCCACTCAGTGGGGCACTTGAAGTTTATTGTCATTCAGAAGGACATGGATTATTTCAGAGTTGGGATTGAACCCATAAATGGGCTACCTACATATCCTTTGTTTTGGAAAAGGAATCAGAACCCACGTAGTTCGAGTAAGGGAGTATGAAGTTTATGATTGATGGCTCAAAGAAGGATGTCATAATTACTTTTACACTCTAAGCTCACGTGAGTCATGCTCGGTGTGAGAAACAAGAGGTCTTGGTAAAAATTAGACAATTGTTCCATGAAAGATGAAATCATAAGAAATGGTTTGGGGCTTATGTATATATGACTGCCCAGATAGATGAAGGTTTAAGATTTACTTTTAGGGAGAAAATCTAGGAACATGGTCCATAAAGGTATATGTGCTTCATGGAGATTTGAATACTCTAACTTGGGACTTATTCCTGAAAAGGAAACCCAATTTAGGAGAGGATTGATAACTAGGTTTTACTCCTTAGAAGGAATCCCAGATCAAATGAAAATTAGGACTGGTTAAGAGAAATTAAGGGACTTGGGGCTTACTCCTGAAAAGGAAGCCCAAGATTTATGACTGGGACTTATTCCTGAAAAGGAGGCCCATGTTAGGGGACTTGGGGCTTACTCCTGAAAAGGAAGCCCATGATTATTACTGGGTCTTAATCCTGAAAAGGAGACCCAGGTTAGGGATTAAGGTTTGGGGCTTACTCCTGTGGAGGATGCCCATATTTGAGATAGGGGCTTACTCTTAAGAAGGATGGCCAAATTAAGGGACTCGGGGATTACTCCTAAGAAGGATGCCCATATTTGATATTGGGGCTTACTCCTAAGAAGGATGCCCATGTTAAAGGATTATTATTGGGGCTTACTCCTGAGGAGGATGCCAAAGTTAAGGAATTAAGTTTTGGGGCTTACTCCTGAGGAGGATGCCCTAGTTTGGGAACTTTAAGAATTTGGGGCTTACTCCTGAGGAAGACGCCCAGATTAAAGGACATATTACTGGGGATTATTCCTGAAAAGGAGACCCAAGTTAAAGATTCTCTCATCTTAAAGGATGAGGTTGAATTAATGAACTCTCAATCTTTTGTGACATAAAGATGTATAAATTACTATGTTTTGAGAGATATTCCACAGAATTCCTTTCAAATAAGGAAGTCAAATCAAGAAATCATTCCATAAATGTCTTAGAAGAGTATCTTGAAGACTGAATCTTGAATAGGAAAGGTGAAATGGCTTAAGAGGGGTAAAATGGGAAAGAAAGGAACCCAAAAAGGAAGGGGCGCGCAAGTCTTGGAAGGCGCGCAAGTACTGCGTGGGCGCGCAAGTATTGGTCGCGCAGGTATACCTGTGCGACACATGGGGTACTTGCGCGATTTTCAACCAGCATTGACATACTTGAGTGACTCTTTATTAAAGCCTTTAGAATCCTCTTGAGGTTCTTACAGAAAAGGGACTCACAAGTTCTATTGAAGGAATAAAGGCGGCGCGCAAGTGTGGCCACTTCCCTGAAGGGTTGGCCACTCAGGCGCGCAAGTGTTCATGCATTTCAACACTTAGGCCTTACTCCCTCTCTTTAGATCTTCCGTTCTAGGTAAGAAATTACCTTAGAAGTGTTTCGGAAGCATTGAGAAGAGACTTGGGCGTCGGGAGCATCAATTTGAGTTTCTGGAAAAAGATCCTCTCGAATGGGGGGCCCACAGGGTCTATTTATAGACAGAAGAAGGCCCTGGGCGGTTACTGTGCGGTTATCACTTAGGTCGCGCAAGTCACTTGCACGACCTAAAGGGCGTCGCGCAAGTGGACTTGCATGACAATGATATAAATTGCGCGGTTCAGTTGCTTTTGATCCTTTGTTCATGCCTTTGTCGATTTTTGATATTTTCTTCAAAGGTTGAATCACTTTGAGCTCAGATATTCCCCTTTTCCGATTTTTAGATTCTGTATTGAAAGGAGTGTCAACAAAAGTCCCCCCTTAGAGTTGGATCCGGAGAGAAATGAGGATTTGACTCTAAGGAAATCGAATCCATCCAAAGGAAAAGGGGGCGCACAAGTCTTCAGGGAACAGAGGGCGGCGCGCAAGTGGCGCCGCGCAGGCCTTGAATGCACTGGATACAGCACGCAGATAGACCTCCTGGCCTATAAATACATGGCCTCACCTCCGTACAAGCATCCAGATTTCCAGACTTCATACCTTCGAGCTCTCGCCACGCAGGTCACCTTAGCCGCACAGGTTTCTATGTTTTCTAGTGTTTTCCTTGATGTTGCGCTACTGTAAAGGTATTTGTACTTGCGCAGTTTATACTTTCACGTCAAAAACTAGCACGGCACATGAATACTTGCGCTCCATTGTTTAGACTTGCGCGCCTTAATGCCTTATCCATTTTTCAAATTTCTTCACAAATTTTATGAAAAATAAACCTATTTAAGAGTTAGTCTATTCATCTTTTGTGCAGATTCAGTGGTTCCCAAGGGAATTGGAATGGCTGATGAACTGGCTAGCAAGTGGATTGATGACATGATGAACATCATTGGCCACGATTACTATGATATCTGTGACAGCACTCTCCTAGATTTGGCTAAGTACTTGAAGAAATATCATCTTAACTTCCCACATAGCATCTACCTGTCTCTATGTGGTCATGGTCACCTGCATGGAGTCAATGTTCCAGATGCAATGAACTATACACCTGAAATGCAGCTGCGCTGCTACTCCTTCATTTCAGTTATGCTGTGCATTAAGAGAAACAACAATGGTGTGAACTTTCAAATTCTTCCTCCATGTTATTTCCTTGCAGATATAAAAAAGTCAAACCCGTGGGCTGAAATGTTTTCCACTACCGGTTGGTGGAGAGAAGACAAACATGGTATTAGAGAAATATCTGAAAAGAGTACTCTCTCCAAATGGCTCTTTACTTCCAATGCACCATTCTCAAATCCATGTATCCATCTTCCAAGTCTCTTGGACAGAAACAGAGTCATTGTTTGATCAGCAGAAAATTTTCTCAAACCGCACTCAAGAACATCCTTTTACAATTGTTCTATGAAGAGCTGGTATCACTGCATCTCTTATTGTATCCAGTTGAATGAATGAATTCCAGGTGGTTGCTGATGAAGATCGGGATGTCGTAAATCAAATGAAGTGTTATGTTGAAAGCCTCTTGCAATTCTTGAAAAAGAGAAGAGACTCCAGTCTGTGGATGTCCTTCTATCTCCTGTGTATCAATGAAAAACACTTTCATCTTCAATCATTTTTACCTGCATTATTTCACTACCTGCTTCAAATTTTACTTAAGAAAATGGGCTTAGTAAGCATAGTTTGATTTTTTACTAGGATTATTAAAAATAACCCTACAAACTTTGAATCTTTTAATTGCTCAATATTACCTAAATCATACAAAAATAAATGTATATTTAGTGAGCTGGAACTTGACTTTTATTTAGAGTTCCTTTGTCTTTTGTGGGCAGTTTAAAGTCATGCATGCCAGATATAAAGGGGCTAATGTTTAAGGTCGAAATAACTTTGACCAAAATGGATTAAAATTGATTCAATTCCTTGAAAATTTATCTGAAAACATATTACCATACTCAAGTATGAGAGAAAATATGTAAACTATGGCTTAAGAATATTTGAATCTGAGGAATGATATGAAAAAGAGATAAAAGGCATTAGAAGAAGTAGTTTCCAAGAATGAAGTTACTATTATTTAACAAAACCTTTTAGGGGGTTGAAATATGAAGGGTCACCTAAGGGCATTGGCTGCATGCTCAAATAAATAGTATCTTTCGGCTGACAAGTCTGTTATGTGGACTGTTTATGCATGGCCACCTATGGGCATGTGCTGCATAGTCAGGCGAAAGAACTCTCAAAAATTTACTTTCCTAGTGCTAAAAGCCAGTGAATGTTTATGGAGATTCAAATTTTCTAAAGAATAGAGTGTTTTGTATGGAAAGAGGTACTTGAATATGGAGAAGATATTTTCAGACAATATTATCGAAGAACTGGATGAATATCACTCCTATGAAGGTCTGACCCAAACGTAGGGAAGAAGAATAAACCATAGACCTGAATACTTTCAGATCATGAAAAATGATATGGGACAAATATGTTAAGGATGGCTATTTTTTGCGGATCCCTACATACAGTCATTTAAGACAAATAAGGACAAAAGATGCATTCTTCCCAAGAATGAAGTTACCATTATTTAACAAACCCGTTAGGGGGTTGAAATATGCAGGGCCACCTAAGGGCATTGGCTGCATGGTCAAATAAATAGCATCTTTCGGCTGACAAGTCTGTTATGTGGACTGTTTATGCAAGGCCACATATGGGTACATGCTGCATAGTCTAGCAAAATAATTCTCAGAATTTTGACATTTTTGTGACTAGAAGTCATGAAAAGGGTTATGAAGATCTGAAAATATTTAAGGTTAGGATTATAACACATAAATATGGGTATTTTCCAATTTATATAAAGATACATAGGTCAATGATAACCATAATCATGTTGTGGCTGGGTCCTGAATTGAAATTTTGGACTTCACTACGTATCTCAAAAGAATGGGAATCAAGCCATACGTAGTTCTTGAAATGAAGTTTAACGTCGTGCAGGACAAAAGTATGAGAGATCTTAGTTTAGGGTCTTAAAATTCGGACCATAATAATGAATACACAGTGTGTGTTTTCATGAGGACTTTTAGCCAAGGGACTGAAAGTGAAATTTGGGGTTAGGCCCAAAAGAATTAGGGCTGGATTCGAGGGATACTCGAACATTCCTACGTATCCCATAAGGATGGGAATCAAGCCCACATAGTTCTAGAACTACCCTTTGTACAAATTTGGTTCGTACATGTGAAGGGTGAAAGGGGACTTTAGTACAATGATGGTTTAACCCAAGATAAAAAGTTTAGGCATTTCCATGTATGCATGTAGTCTTTTGAAATGAAACATAATTGAAAAAATCAATGTCAATAATAGTTCTCTCTCAAATGAGGAAATTAAAGAGTATTGTAGTTTATTGTCGTACCGGACAAAAGTGTTGCATAGTTTAACATCATATAACATGGACTAAAGTGAATCAATGTACAAATATTGATTCTAGGGGTGGTTTCACGAATCAACATCATATGAGATGGTGGTGAACCGATGTGAAGAGATTGTTTTTGGGCTTGAACCCGGGGAGGTTGCCTACATACCCAGCCTAGAGGGCAAGGATCAAAGTCCATGTATTTAAATTAAAGAATGAATTAATGATCAAGTTGTTCTTGGGGACAACGATCTAAATAAAATAAAATAAAATGTTGTTGGGACTTATACATGGTTAGCGGCCCAAATAGAGTGTTACGGTTGAGGTTTTCTCTAAGCTCACATGAGTCATACTCTGTGTGAGAAACAAGAGGTAACAACAACCTGAACGATGCATAGTTTAATGTCATGTAGGACATATAAAGGGACTATGCAGTTTAAAGTCTTGCAGTTAGGACTATTGGTGCTGCACAGTTTAGTGGCATGTAGCAGGGACAAAATACAGTTTAATGTCATGTAGGACGTATCATGAATTTTCTGTACAGTTTAGCATCATGTAGTTAGGACGATGGGGACAATAGAGTTTAACGTCATGTTGGATGAAAGGGGGACTGTGCAGTTTAATGTCATGCAGTAAGGACAAAATAACACACCATTTACGTCATGTTGGACGCATTGGGGATTTTTTTCCACAGTTTAACGTCATGTTGGACGAAAGTGTGAATAGTTTAAGGTCATATGAATGGACCGTGGATGGTGAAGTTTAATGTCATGCTGGACGGTGGTGTAGTTTAAGGTCATACATGACCTTTGATGATTATATAGTTTAACGTCTTTCTGGACGTAAGGGACTTTTATACAGTTTAGCTTCATGTAGTAAGGATATCACAGTTTAACGTCTTGCTGGACATAAGGGACATTTAAATAGTTTAGGGTCATATGCATGGACCATTTAGGGAACTTTTTCACAGTTTAACGTCGTGTGGGACAAAGTTGCAGTTTAAGGTCATACAGGACCATTGCTGAATAATTTAACGTCATAAAACAAGGACGAAAAAACACACCATTTACGTCATGTTGGACGCATTGGGGATTTTTTCTACAGTTTAATGTAATGTTGGACGAAAATGGACTTTTCTATAGTTTAACGTCATATTGGACGTATTGGTGCTGCATAGTTTAGTGTCATGTTGCGGGGACATCTTCTTTTCTACAGTTTAACGTCATGTTGGACGAAATTGAAAATAGTTTAAGGTCATATGCATAGACCGTGGATGATGCAGTTTAAAGTCATACTGGACTTTTAAGCGCTTATGTAGTTTAACTTCTTTCCGGACATAAGGGACTTTCCTACAGTTTAACGTCATGTTGGACGTATTGGTGCTGCACAGTTTAGTGTCATGTTGCGGGGACATCTTCTTTTATACAGTTTAACGTCATGTTGGATGAAAGTGAAAATAGTTTAAGGTCATATGCATAGACCGTGGATGATGCAGTTTAAAGTCATACTGGACTTTTAAGCGCTTATTTAGTTTAACGTCTTTCCGGACATAAGGGACTTTCATACTGTTTAACGTCCTCTTGGACGTAGTTGCAGTTTAAGGTCATACTGGACCATGGTTGTATGAACCAATTGTAAGAATCTTGGTTCTGGGGACCATATTTTGTGTTTATACAAAATATTTCTTCAGAAATCTGGCATTGGTTGGAGTCGTGATGAGTTCTACATCCCATGAGATTAATGAATAAGCTCCATTGGAGTAGACCCTATGTATTGAATAAGGTCCTTCCCATTTTGGTTCATGCTTGGGAGGCTTGTTTCCTGGTATCATTGGTGTTCTGGGAACTAATACCAATTCTCCTTGAATAAATGAACGAAGATGAACTTTTTTGTTAAAATCTCGTGCTATTCGATTCTGATAGATTTCCAAGTGGTGCAAAGTGCACAATCTATTTTCATCTAACTGTTCCAATTCATTCAATCGCTTTTGGGATTTCTCATCTGTAGATAACTGATCACAAATGGCTACTCTGAGTGAGGGAAATTTAACTTCAATTGTCATGATTGTATCTGTTCCATATACCAATGAATATGGAGTTGACTGCGTTGCATTGCGGGTGGTAGTCCGATAAGCCCATAAAGCATGAAAGAGTTTATCAGGCCATGACCTCTTATCTTTATCCACCATCTTTTGCAGTATATTTGAAAGAGTCTTGTTAAAGGCTTCTATTTTTCCATTGGCTGCCGCATGATACCGAGATGAATGGTTGGATTTAATGTTGTATTCTTGATACAATTTCTTCACCTCAGAGGAACAGAAGTTGGTGCCGTTGTCCATCAATATGGTATGAGGGACACCGAATCTAGTAATGATGTTAGACTTGATGAAGCTAATAATGCATTTAGAACTGACTTCTTTGAGAGGTACTACCTCTGCCCATTTGGAAAAGAAATCAGTAGCAGTAAGAATGTACTTAAACTGCTTGGCCGTAGCTGAAGGGTATGGTCCCACCACATCCATTCCCCATGTGGAAAATGGCCATCAGTATTTATCTGTATGAAGCAACTCTGGAGGTTGATGAATGAAGATGGCATGTACTTGACATGAATGACACTTCTTTGTGAAATCAACACAATCTTGTATCATTGAAGGCCAAAAGTATCCAAGCCTTCGAATTTGATCATACAGTCTATGTCCAGATTGGTGGGCACCACAGACTCCTGCATGCACTTCTTTCATGATAGCCGTTTTCTCTTCACCATCAATGCATCTGAAGAGAACTCCATCAAAACCATGTTTGTAGAGAATTTTCTCTAGGTGGTTTGGGCCATCATAAAGAGTAAAATTGACCACACGTCGCCAGATTTGTTCTTTCTCGGCTCTATCAATTGGAAGTGTTCCATTTTCAAGGTATTCCCTGATATGTGATATCCATCCTGTAGTATGACCATACGGTTCCGGAATGGGACTAATTTCAATAATTTCCTCTGTTCTGGCTTGAACATAAGGTGAAATTTCACGACGGTGGGCAATACTGATGGTTGTCTCGTCCTGATTTGGATCTGCTAGAGCTGTGGCTATATTAGCTAGTGCATCAGCTTGAGCATTTTGTGATCTTGGGACATAAAAAAAATCGGTTCTGAAGGGAATTCCGCCATTAACTCTCTGATTTAATCATACAATGGGATTAATTCTTCTTTTCTGATGGCATAATCCCCATTGACTTGTTTGATTACAAGGTCTGAATCACCTTTCACCTTTAAGTGATTCACTTGTGCTTGGAGCGCTAACTCCAAGATTGTAATAAGAGCTTGGTATTCGGCTTCATTATTGGTACCACCTTCCCACAATAAAAAGGAATAAGGTAACACTTCCTTATCTGGAGAAATTAGCACAATTCCTAAACCAACTTTGTTGAATTTAGGATTTTCCATTTTCTTCCCTGTTGGACTTCTGGAAGCACCATCAAAATACATTTCCCATGTTTGAGGATTCTCTTGAATAGAGAAAACTTCCTCATCAGGGAGATCAATATCTCAAGACGTGTCTTCCATGGAAGGATGTTCTGCCAGGAAATCTGCCAGAGATTTTCCCTTTATTGCCTTTTGAGACACATACTGAATGTCGAACTGCTGCAAGATAACTGCCCACCTTTCTAGACGTCCTGTAAGCATTGGATGACTAAGGATGAATTTGAGCGGATTATTGCGAGATACCAATTGGACCTCGTGATGTTGCAGGTAGTGTCTTAGTTTCTGAACTGCAAAGATTAATTCCAGGCAGCACTTCTCAATACTTGAATACCGGGTTTCTGCTTCAAGAATAGTTCTACTGAGATAGTAAAGGCTATTTTCATTCCCAGCATCATTCTTTTGAGCGAGAAAGGCACCCAATGATCACTCTAGAGCTGTCACATAGAGGATAAGTGGTCTACCTTCAACAGGTGGCATGAGTACTGGTGGACTCAAGAGGTATTTCTTGAGACCATCAAATGCTTCTTGAAATTCTTCAGTCCACTGGTATGTGACTCCTTTCTTCAATAATTTGGTAAAGGTTAAACTTTTTCCTGCCAAATTGGCGATGAAACGCCGAATATAGGCTAAGTGTCCTTGAAGTCCTCTTAATTATTTCAAATTCTGAGGAGGTGAAATACCAAGGATTCACTTGGTCTTCTCAGGATCAACTTCAATACCATGATGGCGTACGACAAAGCCGAGAAATTTTCCTAAGGTTACCCCAAAAGCACATTTTAAGGGGTTCATCTTCAAATTATGTTGTCGAAGCTTGTGGAATATGACTTCCAAATCAGCCAAGTGATTAGAACGTTTTTTGTATTAAACCACCAAATCATCCACATAGAATTCAACAAACTTCCCTAAAAAAGGTTTGAAGATACGATGCATGGCGCGTTGATATGTTGCACCTGCATTCTTTAAGCCAAAGGGCATCACCCGGTAACAAAACACACCTTGAGGAGCTCTGAAGGATGTAGATTCCTCATCTTCTGGGGCTATTCGGATCTGATTATATCCGGAATATCCATCCATGAAAGAAAGTACTTCATAGCCAACCGTCGCATCAATTAATATTTCTGTAATCGGAACTGTGAAATCAACTTTAGGATAATAACGATTAAGATCTCTGAAATCGATGCAAACCATAATTTGTCCGTTCTTTTTCTTTACAGGGACAATATTATCCAACCACTTGGGATACTGAACTTCTCTGATGATGTTAGCTTTAATCAGCTTATCCACTTCAGCTTCAATTTTGGAAGCATAAGTTGGGTGTGTTCTTCTCACGGCTTTCTTAAATCCTCGATGTTCTTTCGGTAAACCCAAATGATGAGTAGAAACATCAGGATCAAGCCCAGGAATTTCTGTATAATTCCAAGAAAAAATATCTTTATTTTTATTTAGAAAAGAAATATAAATCTCTTTCTCTTCAAGGGTCATGGACGCACTAATTAAAGTGGGCCGTGGATCTTTCTTTGTACCCAGATTTACTTCTCTGAGTTCATCCACAGTGGTAGAGATACCCTCTTCAAATACTGGAGGAGCACATCTAAGATCTTCCTCTTCCTCTTCATCACGTGCTATTTCTTCCGTTTCTACTTGCAAAGTAGATGACAAAACGAAATTCTCATGATCATAAGAGATGTAAAAATTTTCACATTTTGAAGAAGAAGCTTCCATTTCCGACCCTATTAATGATAAAGGGTCTTCTTTGGGAAATAAATAGGAGATGATGCATTGAGAATCGACATCATTATTCACCTCTGTTGTTTCTATAACTTCTTCTGGCCTGATTGGTGATGTATAGAATTGTTGGACTTCTGCAGATGAAATGAAAATGTCACCACTTGTGCTTTCATCAATGTTTGGTAGGTTACCAATTTCTCCCATGTTGTCTGGCTCGATTGCCGTAATTGACATTATGGATATTTCCATAAGAGTATTTTGATTTGGGCCTATTTTGTCAATTTGACTGATAGGTAACACATAATCTGTACTCACATGTGTAAATGGATTTATTTGAATTTTCTCCAAACCATATGGAGAATTAAATTTGGTAATTTCCTTCATTGTAGATTTTTCTCTTCCCTTCATGTGATAAAATTCCTCCTCAATGTATTGAGACTCACATGTCTTGAACGAGGCCTTATCACCATACAATCTTCCAACATGACCATTGAAACAGTATTTGAGACATTGATGGTATGATGAAGGAATAACTGCATGCTGATGTAGCCAGGGTCTTCCAAGAAAGACGTTGAAAGCTGAGTCTTGATCAACAATCATGAAATCCGAATTGGATACAAGATCTCCAAACTGAGTTTTGAGTGTAACTTCGCCCTGTGGTTCTTGTTCATTTTTATCATATCCTTGTAACATCATGGTAGAAGGAGATAAATCAGATTCTGTGAGGCCCAATCAACGATGTGTACGAATGGGCATGAGGTTGACTCCTGAACCATTGTCAATGAAAGCTCTTCGAATATCTACACCATTGACTTTTCCAGATAAGTACAAAGGCATTATGTTCCCATGCACAATATCATCATCATCTTTATCAGTAAAAGATATCACTGCATGGCATTCTACAGGATTATTCTCTATGTGATAGACTTCAGCTGCAGCAATTTCAGCTTCAAACTCATCAGGACTTGACAAAGCTTCGATGAATGCTCCCTGAAGATCTTTTGACATATTCAAAGCATCAAAAATTGATAACTTGGCTGGTACATGGGCCAAGTGTTTCAATATATCATACTTTTGATCTAGAGGTCTACGTTTCCCAACATGAATATGCGGTTTACTAGGTACCTTGGAAGCAGATGCTTTGGAAGCTGATGCATCTTGTATTGAAGTTGGCAACATCCTTGGTTTTGGAAGATTAGACTGATTAGATCCATTTACATGCTGAGATAAATAATATGGAACCTTTAATCGGTCTTCCAAAATAACTGTGCAAAAAATGAGTTGGCCATTGGTAGAAGAACTTGCTTGTTCTTTTTGAGCTCGCTGAAGGGCTCTACCACGAGTTTCTTCTTCATATACAGTGCTAGCAGGGGTAGAATTGGAGTAGTGGCTTCGGAAAGATCCACGTCATCCCCTGTATCCTGAACCTCTAGAACTTCCTCGAATTCCCTTATTTGATACATGGAATTCAGGCTCATCAAGACTGGAATATGGATCTGTTAATTGAGTCATATTAACAGAATCGAAGATTAACTCTTCGTCTGATAAAGACTCTGCCTGATAATCCTGTTTAGGCTGTGCCGTTTGGTGGGGCGGTGCCCGTGGATTTGAAGTAGATGCCATAAAGTCTTCCAGAGTCAAAAACAATTTTGGCTTTGACACATACTCATCTTCTTCTGATTCTTTTTTCTTCTTTGAATCAAGCCGTTTCTTTGAGGATTTTCCCTCTGATGAAGAGGGTTTTACCGCAATATTCATGGTAGAAGACACAATTGGTTTCTTTAATTGTGTTTGAAAAATGGCATGAGTCCGATTGATTGTCTTTCTGACCATCCAATCATCATACTTTTGTGCATTTCTGCTTTTGACTTCTTGCCATTCACCTTCTTCCTCTGGAACTGTAGCATTAACACATGCTACCTGAGTCGAAGAACCTTTCAACTTGACTTGTCCCAAGTCGACCATATTTTTCATGAGGTCTTTAAAGACAAAACACTCCTGGATGGGATGCCCCAACATTTGATTAAAGGGAAAATAATTGGTACGGTCTTCATCTCTTTCCTTGTTTGGCCTCTTGGGCACTGGTAATTGAACCAAATTATTTTCCAGAGCTGAAATTAAAATAACCAGGAACTTCCTCACTTCGGAAAGAGTATTTTTTACTCTTCAAATCATCAAATTGTTTTCGTCGTTGATCTCTTTGATCATTTGGATGAAACGACCTTTTTGTTGGCATTCAGGAGGTGGAGCCCTTCGAGAAGATGAAGGTTTTGAAGTATAAATAGGTACATGTGCTTGTTTAAGCATAACTGTAGCAGTTTTTGCTTTACCCATTCTCCTTCTTGGAGCTGATGGAATTACACGAGATTTAACCTTAGCCTGTATAAGGGAATCTTCAATCTGCTGAGCGATTGAAGTAAGGTCTCGAAACCCTCCTGTGTATTTCACAGGGATCAATGGCGTGCATAATTCATCACACAAATTTGCCACACAGATTGGAAACAGTTCCTCCCGAGGAAGTGCTAAACTCAGGGAATATGTTAATCCCTTCCAGCGAGCAATGAAATCAGAGACTCTTTCATTCTCCCTTTGCTTGCAGTTTATAAGATCGAAAAATGTCATTTTTGGCAAAGTTGAGCTGAACTGAAGAAGGAATTTTTGCCGAAGATCCTCCCATCTGATGATTGACCGGGATTGCAAGCTTGTATACAAGACAAAAGCTGGTCCTTGCAAGGTTCACACGAAGCATCTGAGTTTCACTGCTTCTTCCTGTTCTGGAGTTCCCATCATAGGATCACAACAAGACACGTAATGTGTCAAATGTTGTTCAGGGTCGCCTGATCCATTGAAAGTAGGGAAAATAGGGTTTCCAAAACTGGATGGAGGAGAAATTGAATCTACCCATTCAGGGTAAACTTTATTTTCTGGTTGAACTTGCGCCCATTTCCCTTCCATAGTTTCTAACCGAGCTGTTAATGACTCAATAGTAGTTATTAACTTTTGAGAAACATCAGGTTGAACTTGGTTTTTGGTAGGTGCAATGAATGGAGCTAGGACAGATGTGGTGGTCGGTGCTACAACTGAAGGTAGTGCTGCCAACCGTTGTTGCGTTTGAACCGTAGGATTAGACCTCTGAGGGTGTACTAATAAAGGAGGATATTCCTGATCCATCTCAGTAGTTACAACAAATTCCTTCAGCTGTCGGACATTAGCATTCTTAAGAAGAAGACTACTCTGAAGTAGTTCTGCATTCAACCTTCTTAATTCTTTCATTTCTTCCTCCTGTAATGCAAACCTTTGCTATAACGAGAGCGATTGACCTTCTCCAGAGGAAGGATATGTAACCTGATTGTTTCCCTTCCCTTCGTTGGATACCTTTTGGAGGGAGGTAAGTGGATTACCTTGGTTCTGAGAAATCCTTTGACTTCGTGTACGCACACCTTCTTCATTTGTATCAGCGCGTACATTTTCTTGAGCAGGACGCTCTTCATCTGAGTCCCCTGAGTGAGTCTCCTCTGGTGGATTAGCAACAACGACATTGATGACATTGATTGATTCATAATGCATCGCATCCCTTCTATCAATATTTCTGTGATATTGTCTTCCTTTATGTCTTTTATAAGACATTTCCTTTTGTTGTTTTAATCTTTTAGGAACTTCTTGATGAGCTATAACTTGGATGGAATCTCCTGATAATTTGGCTCTTCGTTCCTCTTGGGGCTTCTTCCCCAATCGAGAAAAGAAAAATATTCTCTGAGAAGGGGATTGATGATTTGAAAGAGTCCCCAGTCTCGAGGACTGGGGATGTTCCTGCTGCTTCCACTCAACACCTAGAATCCCAATTGTTGAATCTGAGGGTTGGGTTAAAGGAGTCCCCAGTCTGACAAGTTGGGGTGTCTCTTGACATGCTATTTCTGAGATCTTCTTAAAAGATCTCTTGATCTTGTGAATCTTAGTTCATAAATTAGCTGGATGCATTAACCTGTATCCACTTTTATCACCTGGTTCAACAGACCGTTGGATGATTTCCGAAACTTTTGTCATTTGATGATGTGTTTGCTCCATACGAGAGGCTTTTGAAATATTCTCGCCTGCTTTATGTAGGATCAATTCAACAACTTGTTCTATATATGCTTGATTTTGGTAGGAACTAGTTGAAGCCTGTTCTTGAGCAAGCTTTTGATTATGAACAAAGCCCATTGACTGTGGCCGGCCATGGGCAATAACATTGCATGAGACCATTTTCGGCGGGCTTTGCTGACAGGAAAGCACTGTGAAATGTAGTGCTCCGTGAACAACCCATCCTATGATATGAACACCAGATGGAGCATTGGCAATTAATTGACGTAATTTTCTTAGTGCGCCAAGGCATGAACGTTGAAGGGTTCTCTGTTGCTTTTCGGCCTTCAGATACCGAGAGACTGATAGAGATGCCAAATCAATATGACATTGTATCCCTTCTATTATCATAAGATGATGTTCATATTCATCATAAGATAATATCTTCTTCTTCAATTGAAGAAGAGTTTTCCATATGTTGAGACGAATATCATGGATTCCATCATCCGTCAACATCTTTGGAATGTCTTACTGGGAGTCAGCCAAAGGCCAAAACATGATTGGTACCTCACCTTTTGCCAGTTTTTTCCTCATGTTCAGCATTTCCTCTTTATCATTAAATGAATATTCTTCTACCTGTTGTGACCAGATTTGGTTTTTCCTTGTTGCTTCATAGGATTCAACAAGATTGGTAGAGAAATCATTGATCAAACTAGAAGATTCATGACTTAGGGATGGTTCGGAGAATGACCTACACCCTAGGCTATCTTATGATTGAGAAAGTATTTCACTTGCTAGTGATAAAGCATCAGACATGACTGGTTTCACATTTGCAAGTGCCTCAAGATAAGAGGGCTTTCTCGGCACTACATTGTCAACAAGAGTATTTTCCAGGCAATGTGAATCACTACTGCAGAGAGGACTTTCGTAGCGAAGTTCATCATCATGGGGAGGACCACCATAATGGGTTACAGCAAAAGATGAGATCTCTTGCTCCTTGGTCTTCTGACCACACAGAGGGTTCTTGTGGCTCTCATCTGAAGAAGAAAGTTCAAGATTGATCAAATTTGCATGAAGCAAGCCTTCATGAGGAAGTGTCTGTTGAAGAATTTTGGAATTAATGTTCCCGTTATTGGGAACTGAGGGAGTAGAACCTTGAATTCCAACAGATAAATGTCTGAGGGCTTCAAGAACTCTAGCATCGAGCAAGACCTTGTTACAGATTGGCCTTTGATCTCCTGACTGTATTGGGCGGATCTTTTTTTTAGATTCCTTCTTACTCACTTTGGAAACCACTTGTTGACGAAAGTGGTTACTCTGAGCAGGTGTATGTGCCTGATCAGGAAACATGGTCAGGTTAGGCTGACGATCTCCACTCAAATCAGGTGTATGTGCCTGACTTGGTTGTCCGTATGATATGGGAGAGTATGCCCCATAACCCTCTTGGACTGGAACAAATGTGTGTGTCTGTTCTGGAGTGAATCGTTGATGTGTCACTCCACTACTAGGGATATATTTATGTGTTTGTCCCTGAGATGATGCCAAAGTTGTTATGATATCCTGGAAAGCATCTATAATATGAGAAGGAATTTTCTTCTGCTCTTTCACCATTGATAAAATATGTTTGGTGACTTCAGCCGCCGGAATGGGGATATACGTCCATTCCGGGCTTGGAGTAGGTGTATGTGCCTACTCCTGTCCTCCTTTTCCTATCAGTGAATTCTAAAAGTACTCAAGTGTGGAGGCAGAGAGTTGAGTCTGCCTCCTATTTGTCGTCGGGGATTTCTGACTGACTTCTCCGTGCGCTACCAAGCGAGACTGTTGGTAGGCTTGATTAGTATTATCAGGTGTATGTGCCTGCTGATTACACTTCGCCAAACGCGGTTGATGAGATCCATCATATGTATTCAGACGAGCCTGCTGACTAACTGGTGATGTATAAGTAGGTGTATGTTCCTGCCTATAGTACTCCGTCGTAATTGCCTGGCGGGATTGGCTTGATGCTGCCAGACGAGTCTGCTGGACAGTGGAATTAAAACGGACAGGTGTGTGTGCATGCTCGTTGTTTTCCACCAAGTTATGTTGGTGGACTTCTCCGGAGATGGCAGGGATGAAAACATTTCCATTGTTAACCGGATTCCGTCTCTGGCGGTTCATCTTGCCTGCTCGGGTTCGAGGAACCTGAGCTGAATGCCTGGAGTCGGTACCCTCATCATGTTGAGGGCGCACTACCGCATGAGTCTGGCGGCGATTGTTGATTTGAGACCTCGGGAAGGACTCCTTTTTTTTGAATTAAGGCCCTGAGGGACCTTCTCATTCACTTCCTCAGAGTAAGGGAGTGAATGGAAATTGCATTCCAGGGATAACAACCCGAAACGGTTGGAGACGGTAGTCAGCACCGCCTGCCTCTTGATCACTGGTCATCGTTGTCCGAATGACCTGTGTGAGTTGTTCACTTGGAGGGCCTGTCGGGCAGCCTCCAGAGTTGGAATGGTACCGTGTTGATGGTACTCCTTAACCAGCGCATTTGATACCCAGCGTTGAAGACGCTGAGTAGGTGATGTCATCCTCAGAGCGGATGAAGATCCAGTAGGAATAGCAGCAGTGGTATTTGCAGCAGCAGTATTCACAGATGTGAATTTGAGAGTAGCCATTATGAAAATACATAAGATCTTGGAAAAGAGTGCCTACTTGAAATAACAGACATAATCAAGATAAAATTCAGCCACTTCATCCTTATGGATGAGCACATATGTCAATGATTGTTTTTGTTATCCCTCTTACTGACTTTTAAATAGGGGCTTTAACAAATAGGTAAAACACCACTTTAACTTGGTTAAGGATTCACGTCGGGTTCACCATTTTTTTCGCACATAATTCGGGGATGACCTCCTGGATGGGAGATTCAAATGTTCCGATCAGTTTCTAGCGGATTTGTTCATAGAACCGGAAACATCCAATGATTCCACATCTGTTTGGACCTACTTTCCAAAGGTAGGCACTCATTATCTTGTGGACTGATGAGGCTTAGGAATTTGCATTGGTCGAGAGGATGGGAGGTCAGACTCATCACACCTTTTTGAGGGGAATTATTGTCTACTCCGGGACACTCTTTATAGATTTAAGTTATGTTCGTGAATCCTTATTACATTACCAAGTATAAAATGAGCTTTCCTTTAGTTTTAACAATCAATGATTAAATATGTAAGAAATTTAGAGAATCTTTTATATGTATTCGAGGTTCTTCATCAATAGAGAATCATCTGTATCTATTTAGAGATTTTTGGTCAATGGTATCCTTCAAAACATTTATATAAAAGTCTCTTGGTCATTATGATGACTAGGCTGGTTTTAAAGCAACTCAGTGGGGCACTTGAAGTTTATTGTCATTCAGAATGACATGGATTATTTCAGAGTTGGGATCGAACCCATAAATGGGCTACCTACATATCCTTTGTTTTGGAAAAGGAATCAGAACCCACGTAGTTTGAGTAAGGGAGTATGACGTTTATGATTTATGGCTCAAAGAAGGATTTCACAATTACTTTTACACTCTAAGCTCACGTGAGTCATGCTCGGTGTGAGAAAGAAGAGGTATTGGTAAAGATTAGACAATTGTGCCATGAAAGATGCAATCTTAAGAAATGGTTTGGGGCTTATGTATATATGAATGCCCAGATAGATGAAGGTTTAGGATTTACTTTTAAGGAGATAATCCAGGAACAGGGTCCATAAAGGTATATGTGCTTCATAGATATTTGAATACTCTAACATGGGACTTATTCCTGAAAAGGAAACCCAAATTAGGAGAGGATTGATAACTAGGTTTTACTCTTGAGAAGGAATCCCAGTTCAAACGAAAATTAGGACTGGTTAAAAGAAATTAAGGGACTTGGGGCTTACTCCTAAAAAGGAAGCCCAAAATTTATGACTAGGACTTATTCCTGAAAAGGAGGCCCAGGTTAGGGGACTTGGGGCTTACTCCTGAAAAGGAAGCCAATGATTATGACTAGGTCTTATTCCTGAAAAGGAGACCCAGGTTAAGGATTAAGGTTTGGGGCTTACTCTTGAGAAGGATTCCCATATTTGAGATTGGGGCTTACTCCTAATAAGGATGCCCAAATTAAGGGACTCGGGGCTTACTCCTAAGAAGGATGCCCATATTTGAGATTGGGGATTACTCCTAAGAAGGATGCCCATATTAATGAATTATGATTGGGGATTACTACAAAGGAGGATGCCCAAGTTAAGGAATTAAGGTTTGGGGCTTACTCCTGAGGAGGATGCCCAGGTTTGGGAACATTAAGAATTTGGGGCTTACTCCTGAGGAAGATGCCCCAATTAAAGGACTTCTAACTGGGGATTATTCCTAAAAAGGACACCCAGGTTAAAGATTCTCTCATCTTAAAGGATGAGGTTGAATGAATGAACTCTCAATCTTTTGTGACATAAAGATGTATAAATTACTATGTTTTGAGAGATATTCCACAGAATTCCTTTCAAATAAGGAAGTAAAATCAAGAAATCATGCCATAAATGGCTTTGAAGAGTATCT
Organism: Viscum album; assembly: GCA_963277665.1. Taxonomy (NCBI): domain Eukaryota; kingdom Viridiplantae; phylum Streptophyta; class Magnoliopsida; order Santalales; family Viscaceae; genus Viscum; species Viscum album. The sequence continues at coordinate 1,938,360,498 of OY728137.1, forward strand.
TGAAGACTGAATCTTGAATAGGAAAGGTGAAATGGCTTAAGAGGGGTAAAATGGTTAAGAAAGGCACCCAAAAAGGAAGGGGCGTGCAAGTCTTGGAAGGCGCACAAGTACTGCATGGGCGCGCAAGTATTGGTCGCGCAGGTATACCTGCGCGACATATGGGGTACTTGCGCGATTTTCAACCAGAATTAAAATACTTGGGTGACTCTTGATTAAAGCCTTTAGAATCCTCTTAAGGTTCTTCCAGAAAAGGGACGCGCAAGTTCTATCGAATGAATAAAGGCGGCGCGCAAGTGTGGCCACTTCCCTTAAGGGTTGGCCACTCAGGCGCGCAAGTGTTGATGCATTTCAACACTTAGACCTTACTCCCTCTCTTTAGATCTTCCGTTATAGATAAGAAATTACCTTAGAAGTGTTTTAGAAGCTTTGAGAAGAGACTTGGGCGTCGAGAGCTTCAATCCGAGTTTCTGGAAAAAGATACTCTCAAATGGGGGCCCATAGGGTCTATTTATATGTAGAAGAAGGCCCTGGGCAGTTATTGGGCGGTTATCACTTAGGTCGCGCAAGTGGACTTGCGCGACAATGATATAACTTGCGCGGTTCAGTTGCTTTTGAACCTTTGTTCATGCCTTTGTCGATTTTTGATATTTTCTTCAATGATTGAATCACTTTGAGCTCAAATATTCCCCTTTTCCGAAATTTATATTCTGTGATGAAAGGAGCATTAACAGTAATGTATGATTTCAATCTTATGTATATATGAAATCATGTTTCCTTTCCATATTTTTATAACCCTTACTGAGCTTTTTATGCTTATCCCAAGTTTTTGAAATGTTTTTCACGGGTCAAGGGAAAGTTACATGATGTGTTTATAGTGTCAAGGATGTGCCAAGAAAGAATCCATGTTTTATTTTAAATATGTTTCCGTTGATGGGAAGAATGAATACTGTCTTTTATGTAACCACTTTGTTTAAATGTGGAATGTATTGCAAGTTTCATGATCTAATTCTCTAAAACTCTAAACCTGGAAATATCCTCAATGTGTAATCTTGTAATAAATCAAGATTAAGTAAGGTTTAAGGATGGGGCCTTATAGTTGGTATCAGAGGTCGGATTAGATAACTTTAGAGGTTAGGGTATTCTTTAAGCATAAGTGAAATTACCATAATGGATAGAATTTCAGAAAGAGTCATAGTTTTAGATAAAGTTAATGAGTAAGTATATCTTAGTGCTTATCTTCTTCATTAGTACATGATGGTTTTGTTGATATACTCACAATGACCTTTCTAGTTTTAATAAATTGCTGGATCTAGCAGGCACCAATGTAATAGTGGATTTGAAGGAAACTTTGACAGTTTTTTGAGAAAGCAACTGAATGATATGGGAGCTGCAATGAGAACCCTTGTGTTTATCCTAAACCAACTATCAAGGATTCATTATCAACCACTTGAACCTTGGTATGTTCTGTAATAAATCATGTAAAAGATGACCAATTGATGTGGAAGTCCAGGTAATAATTATAAAGGTAACCATTAGAGTTTATATGATCCTCACTTTTGAGGTAATTATGGGTAATTATATGTTATGATGGAAAATGAATAGAATGAGATAAACTTGAGGTTAAAATATGTTATGAACATTTTTTAAGATTTTATCTCTTTTTGGGGAATGTTTTATGAATTATATAGTTTTGGAAAGAGGACAACACGCAGACCATGTGACAACCCGTCGCGTCGGACAAAGCTGCGGGAATCGAACCCACAACCAAAGTGTGACTGGATTTATCGCCTACCACTGGACTACATGAAGTCCCTGGTTAGTTTGACTAATTATTATTAGTTATATGACTTTAGGAATCAAGAGTAAGTTTATTTTGGGTTATCTATGGAAATGATTAACCTATCATCGAGGATATGTGATTAGGTTAATTACTTTTCAATATGAGAATTTAAGAGAAACAGATGTTTCTTGGAGATAAAAGTTAATTTGTACGTTGGAAGACTATGTGACTAAATCCTTCAAATATTTGGGTTTCAATCTTATTTTGGTTTACATTGATGAATTTTATGGAAAAATCGTTTATCGAATGGTCCTCGTTGAACTCTGTGTTTTGTTGGACAAATTTTAGAGATTAAGAATAGATTTTCTTTTATATAAAGGGTTATCTTTTTCTGGATTATCTGATTTTGTACTAACCTTTTTGGTTTTGGTTTTGGTTAAAGTCTAAAGACATGGGATGTATATAGTTCTCTTTTGTGGATTAGGTGATTCTCTAGATGTTGATTATAGTACTCCTAATGTGAACAAGACTTCCTAAATACTCATCTTTTGGAGAAAATATGAGTTTGTGTGAGGAATGTAATAAAAGATGAAAGTCAACATGATATGTGATTATGTTTCCTTATGAATAAATTCCTCAATAAAAAGTAACTTAAAACAAAAATGTTGTCTATTAACTTTTCCTATCGGGGAATCAAATACCGTTTGACCCATCACAAGTTTGTGATTTTCTTGTGGTTAACTTTCTCCTAAACATGTTTTCTATCACTCTCCATCAGAACATGACCCTATGTTTTATCCTCCATGTCCATATTTTCATACATGGAATCCTAGTATGGGTTAAATTGGGTGACATTTGTACTTATCTTTCTTTATTTTAAGGTGATTGTTTTACCGACTCTTGTTCCGATGTGGGACGTTCAAGGATGTTTCCAAGCTCAATTTTAAAATTGCGAGGATGTAATTCCCAAAAGGGGGAAGGATGTAACACCCCAGGTAAATAAAAATATGACATCTTTATATTTATCCATATTTGTGAATAAAATATTAATATTACTTTAAAGGGAACACTATGCTCGATGGCGTACCCAATATGCAACAACAAGTTCCTTTGAAATCATACGTTGCACTCTAATAATAAAATAATATTATTTTAAATGGTAGTTAACACACAGCCGTTGTATTGACAGGAATGAATATAAATAACTAATTTACAATTAAATATGTTTGTTAAATGTTTTTACTTTTATCCAATAAATTTTAGAGGCTTAAAATACAAATGAATCCAATCTTAAGCATTGAATACACTAGTATTTTTATAAGATTTTTTTACTACCCTTTTGATGGAAAACCATTTTTAAATCAAACATTTGACTATTTTATGAGCTCTATTTTTCAAGATAAACTTATTATTTATGATTGGGACATTGAAATTTACATTGGGTTAATTTTTGGTATTTTTCTGACAATGTTCATTTTTTTCAATGAATAGTGAAAAATACTGCATTTTACTTCAAAACTACTTTTTCATATAAATTAATTATATGGTTATATTATCTTTTTAATTTGTTTTAAAGTGTAATTTGAATATATTTTTACCATGTAATCCAATTATGGTCATTGGGATTTATTTCACTTTTTAATTGGGCATAAACAAGTGCCAAACATTTCATAAATATTGTTTCTAAAAAACCTGCTATTTGTTTTGAAAATGGGATTTATTTTTAAATTAATTATTGCAATTTATTTGTTTGGAATTTGGTAAAATGGATTACATATTTGGAATCAGAAGGTACAAATTATGTAATTATGACTCTTGTTTTTGGAAATTATGAATAGTAACAACGGTAATTATCTTTAATTATCTTGATTAATGAGTAATGGGGTAGTTAAAGATAATAAGATAATATCATAATAATACAAAATGACCACAACATGTGTCCTAAGGATACTGTTTGTCTCCTGGCCGACCATAGGATTCCTTGTGTCAAACATGGGGGCCCCATGGAATCACTTTTGGGAGAAAGTGACTTTTTATCTTTTTATTTTTAAAGAATGTTAAATGTAACAAAGAATGTATCACCTAAGTAAAAAAATTTAATTTTGACTGAATAAATGATATTTTAGACTATAAATATTCATTGTGAAGATAAAAAGATTTCCTAAATCATAGTAATTTTTGTATAATTTTTAGAATATAAATAAATTACATTATTTATGACATCATGATGATGCAGCGATGACCTCATTATTCAACGATTTAAATAAAATGGAATGATAATGTAAAATCGAAGACCTAAACATGTCCAAAACCTATTGGATGAGTGGATTTCGAACCCTTATCACCTTATCCACGAAATATATCAAATTGGGACCTTTTAAATCCGAATCTCATTTTCAAATAAAGTAACATTTGCTTGCATTCCAAGAGTGCCCCTCCTCTTCTCTTATAAAAGGCCCCCACCTCTACCTCTTTACCCACACTTCCAAAGCCTTTGGCTCGGACAACCCCTGACCATTTTGTCTCTCCACATCACTCTCTAACACCTTGAATCCTCACATTGGGCATAATCCTTTCCAATGAAACCTTTGATCTCAAATCAAAGGAAGTTACCCGATTTTAAGGTAATGTCTTCACTTGAGTCCTTTTGTTTTATTTTACTTCTCCAACCCCCTAAACTCTTTTTATTCATTTATTTTGTAAAAACTATAGTATCTTAAATATTATAGGTTGTTGTTATAAGAACTATTCGAGCTACACTTACACACACTTACATATAATGGTAAAGAACATACTGTTTCCGTGGATGGCGAATTTCTGCCTCCCGAAACGATGATTGTTCAACATTCTTCTAACACCTTCAAAGGTGGCCATTAAGATGACACTATATTTATATATGATATCTAATAAGTTTGTGTTTTACTTAAGATTATGTATTTTTCATTTATGACATATCATTATGGTTTTCATTATGGGTAAACGTGATATCTTCATTTAAGGAAGTGCGGACTACCGCCCCCTCAAAGTGATTTGATTCGTTAATACCATATGTGGTATGTATAAAGGATACATTTAATGATATTATATATGATACCATAATGGAATTAAAATTATATTATTTATCATTATGTTTTAATTCCATTAAATATGAAATACAAATGGACGTAGCGTTCATGCGTACGTACGGCTTACTGTCTCCATGAACGGTACATTTCATTTCTTATCTCAAAAATGTTATGTAATATTATAAGTACATATATATAATGGATATATATGTAATATATTACATCTAAATTATGGATATCATTATGGAATTATAACATATATATCTTTCATTTTGTTTTAATTCCATTAATATGACAAAAAAATTAAAATAGCGTTCATGCATACGTACGACCTACTGTCTCCATGAATGGTACTTTTAATTTTTATCTAAAAATGCTATGGAATAGTATGAAATTTATATATATTGGATATATATGATATTTAAACCATAAATAATATTCTAGATATGATGTACCTATAACTACATGGAACATTATTTTCCAACAAGTTCAATTTTTTACTCATGTACTAAACATCGACAAAAACGTCTGATATGAACTCATATTATTAACCAATTATTATAACATTAAAATATGTGATATGAACTGAATAATAATCTATATATGAGTTCCTTATGAAATTATAAATTTACCAAAGTTTATTATTCAGGAATATAATGAAACGAACAAGACAAGTTGGACTTGAGGTAAGGGACCCTACCCCTCTCTTTCTTTTTAAGTACACTCTTTTATGTCATTCCTTTTAAATCTCATATTTCTTGTTATTAGGATATTATTTTATATTAATATTACTGTAATATTTATTGTCATATTATGAATGGCCCTATCCTCTCTCATCAATCCATTTTGGAGGTTTTGATTGGCACCGTTAGGCTGCCGAATTTTCGTAAGAGATCTAACCTCTCTCTTTCTCTTTAAGTACTCTCCTTTATGTCACTTCTTTTAAGCTCCTATTTATTATGATGGGGGATGTTATTTTATATTCCTCTTTCTGTGAACTTTATGTTAATATGATGAGAGACCCTATTTACTCTCATCAGTCCATTTTGGAAGTTTGAAGTGGCGTCGGCTAGGCTGCCGAGTTTTCGAAATGGATTTTTCATCTCACTTTTATTCCCATGAGATTTATGCTACATTTGCCACAATTTCTGTGAGTGGTGTATGTACTTCCCATTATTGTACACTTTGTGTAGTATAATTTAATTTATGGGTATTCACATATTCAATTTATGACCCTTCTTCCATGGGGTGTACGTTTCGAAAGTTACCCAACTCGGTAAGGGGACCTTTCACCGTCCTCTTTTTAAAAGACTTCTTTTGTTATGTCTTTTCATTCACATACTATTACGTTGGGATATTTTATTTTATATCATTATTGATGTAAATTTTATGTCCAAGTGATGAGATGCCCTTTTTATCTCTCATCAACTCATTTTCTGAATTTTGAAGTGATGCTGTTAGGCTGTCGAATTTTACCAAGGGAACTTTTTAACCCAATTTCGATTTCTTTGGGTTCAACATGTAGTTATTGAATATGTCTACTTTTGAATATGTGTGAATGAAATTTTATTGTTTTACACTTAATATCCACTTATATTGGGTGTATTTATATTTGTCACACTTAATTTTGAGACTGAATTATCCTTAATTTAAGGATATCTTCTTTATAAGGGAAATCATCACATTTTACATTTCTATTGAGACTTATTTGTTGTTATGCACCAATTCACTCTTATGTGGTGCATATACTGTCCTTTTGAATATTATATCATGAATACATTTATTCTCATGATATTATAAAGTTCTGACTAAATGTTATTCCTCAATTATTGTATTCATGTGTCTCTAATTTTGGTAGAACCCCTTTAACCAAAATATCGCTTTAAATGTTTTAATTATTTGTTCTTATTAATATCCATGTTTTCAAAGTGGTTTTAAGGATTAATTTATATGGATATTAATGGTTTAAAATTTTAAAAGCTTCAAGGTGGTATGGGACACATTGATTCAAAAATCTCTTTATTAAATGTTTTAAATGGTTTTGGAAATGGTTTCTTTTTGAATGGATTCATTATTTCAATATACTAAAATGTTATATTATGATTGAAATGTGGAAATGTTATGTTTCCTTTATGCATGTTTTATGTGATACTTTTATGTTATGGTTCTTGGGCATTGTTATGAAAACGGGTGGTTCCGTGATAAACTAAGGTTGGGTGAGCCCGATATAGCTCTCTGATGCATTGGGTAACGCGATGGATTGAAACGTTAAGGTTTCACAGAAGAGATTTAGGGAATATACTGTGGTGGGTACTCCAAACGTAACCAAGAGGGTTACTCCCTACGTATGAATGTTAGGAATTCCTCAAGTTACCTTTTATGTTTTATGATTTCTATGATTTATTCACGATTTGATGAGGTATGTTAAAGTGCCTATGTTTTATGGGTAAAGAATGTTTTCAATATTATGTATATATGAACTCATGTTTCCTTTCCATATTTTTATAACTCTTACTTAGATTTGTATGCTAATCCCAAGTTTTTGAAATGTTTTTCACAGGTCAAGGGAAAGGTACATGATGCGATGATAGTGTCAAGGATGTGTCAAGAAAGAATCCATGTTTTATTTTAAATATGTTTCCATTGATGGGAAGAATGAATACTGTTTTTATGTAACCACTTTGATTAAATGTGGAATGTATTGCACGTTTCATGATCTAATTCTCTAAAAATCTGAACCTGGAATGATCCTCAATGTGTAATCTTGTAATAACTCAGTATTAAGTAAGGTTTAAGGATGGGGCCTTATAAATAAAATGAATAAAATAGTTTTATCCAAAATAAATAGTCATAAAAACGTGTTAAAAAATAAACAATATTCAAATGTTATTTCTCATATTAGCTTAGCATGACATAACCGAGAAGTTGAAGTTTATCCTAAATAAATGTAATTGGGTTAAGAAAATCCTTTATATCATGTTTGAATTCATGCATATATATTCATCCCTTGTGAATATTTGTTTCAATAATATATATATGTCATTATATTACCATTTTCACATTTATAATACTCTATTAGAAGATTTTATAACATTATATTACCAATTAATTAATAATATTTCACTATTTTACTTATTTTAGTTTTTTTTTCAGGATTTCATGATTGGTTCATTTGTGTATATTTATATATGTCTATGTAAAATGGGATGAAATATCAATAAGTGGAATTAAATATTTGTAATAAAATTATTTAAGTATTAATTTTCCCGTTTATCATTCTTATTTCATACATTAGAAATATTCATTGGATAGAAAATTAATGATAAAAGTTTAGATTATATTTTTGGTTTCTATAAACATAACAAACTTGTTTCATCTTATTTAATATTATGTATATCTACTAGTAATATAACATGAAATAGTTTATAATGAAACTATTGAAATATTAATAAACTAGAATGAATCTTATATGACCATCCATGGAGGTGGTAATAAAAAATAAAAAATAATTATTTATAGAGATGTTAAACCGACATATATTTAAAAAAAGTTTTGTATATTTTAATAGTAGGATATGTGAATGTAAATTTTTATTAAAATTTATTTATAAACATAAAAATCTATTATATAAATGATTTTTTATTTATCATCTATTGATGGATGAAATATATGAGGATAAAATTAAAGGATAAAATAGATTAAGAGAAATACTTTGAAATAATTAACTCTTGGATATCACCTCCTTGAGAGACACTTAAAGACCATGGATTTTGTCTTTTTGTGAGACCATAAGCACTACGTCGTTGAGATATTTTAGAGGATAAGTTTCGATGGAAAATTTAAATGCTACAATGAGTGTGATTTGAGAGAGGGTGGTGAGGGTTTGTTTTTATACTTGACTATAGGTGGGTTTAAGTGATTAAAATACTGATTAATTTATATGTAAAACCAACCACATTATGGGAAAATTAAATTAAATGATTTTAATTGATAATTAATATTTCGTAGAAATTTTAAGGTCAATAAATACCACAACCAAGTTTCATTGTTCTAATTTTTACAAATGCTAAGATTTTACCTTTTAAGATTAATCGTTGACATTATTTTACCTATAGCACAATAAATTTATTTTTTCATCATAATTTTATTATTACTAAAAACTAAAATGAACATAAAATATATTTAGTATAATATTATTAAAAAATTGAATACATTTTAGCTATTTCATTTCAAAAATTTGGAGAAATTATATTTAAAACTAATCATGCAAACAAAACAAAAAGGTGGATTTTAATTAGAAAAGTTAAAAGGTATTAAATGTATTAATATCCAATTTCAAGGATAAATTGATTACAATGACCTAAATTGGATTTATTTATTTACAATTTAACTCATTATACCATAAAAATAAAATAATATTTAATTTAACTTTAAAAATAAATTATATGAAAATTAGTTTTTAATTGAAATGCAATAATTTTCATTATTCATCCAAAAAAGAAACATATTGAGAAAATACCAAAGGTATTCACCCTAATATAATTATGATATTAAAAATTAGCGACTGTTGTTTATTTTTCCAAAATAATTTTTTTGAAAATTTTAAAATTTATTTTTAAAATAGGCAAACCATCCAATGCAACAAAATTTTCTTTCAGGGAAATATTGCTTTTATGATGAAAATGAGTTTTATTATTATCTTAAGCCGATAGAACATATTGGATTAATTTTTATAACATTTTAGTTAATATATAACATATTAATTTCATTTAAATGTTTTAATAATAGTTATTAATTATATTTATTAAGCTAAAATGTAATTTTGGACATAAAATATTTTTTTATAAAAATACACCCCTTATACTGAATTGGTTTTTATTTTAATTTCATTGTAATTAATAACCAATGAATTAATTTTTTAAACATGTTCAAGTAATATTTTATAAATTTAGTTAATATCATTTTTCCCCACAATTCCAATGTCTTGGTGATGAATATCAAATTTTAGTTATAACATTTAGTCATTTAATTATGCTCGATATAGTTTATCTTTTATAATATTGTGAATAATGATTCATTTTAAAATCTTAGGTTGTTACATTAATTCTTTCATGTTCAATATTAAGCTTAATTTAAATGTTTATTATATATGTATGCATTTATTTGTATATATAGGGTCATTGTGGATGCAATTCACCATACAACACAAATAAGAGAGGGAACTGAGAAATGATGATTCATTAGAAATTGGATTTTATTATTACATTCATCGGCCATTAAATCATTATGTTTTCTATATAAAATATTATTTGGAAAAATAAAATTCTTATTGATTTTTTTAATTGAAATTTTCATTCCCACGTTATATTTTTTGTTATTTACATGACTTATCTTAGAGACATGGGTTTCTTATAAACCCAATAATTCAATAATTTATATTTCATTATTGAAGACATTGAATGAGAAAGATAGATAATTTAATGATTATAAAAAATCATTGATGTTAAAATAATGAATCATAATTTTAGGAAACTAGTTGGTTTACATAAATAAATTTTCTCCAAAATAATCATACATTAAATTTCTAAACATTATGTGAATTTATATTCTATTATTATCCATACTATTAGTGACTATATAAATTCATATGTTTCATCCCAGAGAAGATTTATATAAAAAGTTTCTTTTATTTTATCATGATAATATTTCATGACTAATCTTGTGCTATGTCACCTTCTTGGAAATGAATTATAACTTGTCCTATATTACACTGTAAAGAACAAATTTGATATGATTATAGAATTTTTATTGATAGGGAATATCCTTAACCAACCCCTATCCACTGATCCTTTTTTATACCATAGATACCATAAATGAACATGTTAAGAATGAGCCATATTTGAAGGCTTTTGTATATGATTATTCCAACCTATTGATATTTTAACTGAATTCTGTTATTGAAGTTTTGAATTGAGGGATATAATGGTGAAAGGGATGCAATAAATTTTATGAAAAATAATTAGGGATTCTATTTTGGATTTTTGGATATGTTATTGATTAAAAAAATTTACTCTAATTGTGACCCATATTTTATTAAAAAATGAGAAAAAATGATTCTTTCTGAATTGGGAAAATAAAAAAGCAGCATTACTATATCAAACATTTAAATCATATGGGGTTATGTAGTGAATGTGTGGTTTTTTAAAATAATACGTTTTGAATAAGATAAAAAATATGGAAATTTAGATTGAAATAGAATAATAGTAATAAAAAATTAGAGAATATTCAAGAAAGTGAATATGATTCATTATGATTTCATTTTTCAGGACCTTAATTTTATATTTGGATGTTTGAGTTGTCACTATTTACAATATATCTATATTAAACTTTTACTTTATATATCGTACATTATAAATTAGAGTTAAACCTATCCATTTAGATTTAATGTACTTTCACATCAATCCATGCCAACCATAAGCCTCGGTATCATTAAGGAAATAACTAAAAATGCCTCCAGATTTTATGTGATTTTTTTCTTTATAGATTCAATAATTTAATTGCTTTAATTTCTTATATAATGGAACATGTATTAAATGTATGAGAATAAATAAACTTCCATTCATTACATTGAGTAATGAGAGAATAATATTCATAGTGAGTTACATCATGGCGTGGAATTATTTATAATAATTAATTGGTAAACAAGAATGAACGAATGGAGAAAACACAACATTATCAAAAGGGATGAAATAAAATACATTGTTTTATCGGTTATTTGAAAGACGTGAAGTTTTTTTATGTTTAATGTGGATCATGGAAAAACAATTTAACATTAATAATCATTTTATTTCATTACATTATGATATAAAAAATCATAGCATTGGTGGCCATCGAAATTAAATGTTTATATTCAATGGTTGAGGACCACCATTGTTCACATGTGGGGGGTATTTCATGCACTCATTTTTTATAAAAATCATTAAAAATTTTGATGGATTTTAAGTGGATTTAAATAAATAGTCCCATGTAATTAATTATTTGTTTTAAATGATGGAAATTTAATTTTGTGGATTAATATGGATAAAAATAATCAAGAGTGTTTCACTCTGGATGTTTGAATTTACTTGTGAAATACCAGTGAAATTTTACTAGGCGTTTTATTTATTTGTAAGTTTAAAAAATGAGTCTAGCCCAATGATTAGCCACTAAATGAGGCTAATATTCATTGGTAATATATATAATATTCATGTTCTTTATTATTCATAAACACCATTTTAGTGCATTTTACACTTTGAACATCATTTAACATTATGATTGTAATATCTTCTTAAAATACACTATTATGTGGTACATTTTTGAAAATAATTTAAAGAACCAAATTATTCATCTGATTATACATATTTTAATTTGATAATTTATATACACTCCAATATGAACATGTTTCATTCAGGGATCAATGGATAATTCATGAAGGATGATGGAGATATTTGGCAATGAAAGGAAGCAATTCTGGAGAAGGCAGATTGGATATCAGCCCACTGATGAGACTGTGGGGCCCCAAATACAGGCCCAATTAATCCCCAATTTCGTGGTACGCTAGAAGACATGTATATAAACAAATCACTCTTCAGGAGGTAATGCTGATTCGGCCTCCATAATGGTCATTTAGGCGTCCCAATTTAGAGATACAATTCTGGGCCAGATTCTGCGGCCCAGAAAAACAGCCCACTAATTTGATCATATCTCGGAATACGCAACTCCAAATGGGACCATAATTTTCAGTCAGTTATAAGACATCTGGTACTCCATTTTATTATTCTATGGACCACTCTGATTCGGCCTTCTAGAAGGTCTTCCAGACGCGTCTATTCGGTGGATGAAAACTGGATGCCACCTCGGGTCAAACGTGGAAAAGTCCAAATTCCATAAGATTTCCACCACCTATAGCCTACCAAAATTAATTAAGATTCTTTTTACTGTTGGTGTCTCGACCCAAGGCTCCCAAAATGACTATTTAAGTCAGTGTTGGTGAAGGATTTTAGAATCTGGGATGCTTTGTTCAATTGTAATGTTATGCTGCATTTTTGTTGCCTCAATTTTGTCTTTCAAATGTAAGTTGTTCAATTCACTTTAGTTTCTTAATAAAAGTTCTTCTTCTACTCTTATTCTGTTGTTCTTAATGTCACTTTGATACCGTTGGATCAAGGTGTGAATTTATTCACACCAACCCTTGTGAAATTATTCACACAACGGTGGAGTGATCATTTTATTTTTGTTGTTTTCTTTACTTCTCCATTTCTTTCCTCATGAGTCTACTTTCCGCTTCCATTGAAACCATGGGATCAATTGAGGGATAACCCACTTATGGGTTGATCCAAAGGAGTAGAAAGGGGATGGATTGGATTTTATTTATCACCTAATTAATGTATAATCACTTCTTTTTTTGGGATTTTTATTTGATGATTTTTAAACTTCATCGTCCTTGTTGAATTTACGGCCACACACTTCAAGTACTAATACGATCCTTTACCTTGAAGTGATTGAAACATTGAACCTTCAAGTGTATAGGTGATTAGTATTAAAGGGTGTAGGAATTAAACTAGTATGTGATGATGTTGTTTTATCTTCTTAAATTAACCCATCTCAAATTGAAGAATTTGAAATCATTAAAAAGAAAATACGTCCAATCCACCCCGAGTGATAACCTAGGATCAACTCATTCTTTTAATTTGAATTCACTTAAGTATCATAGAGTTCACTTAAACCCATCTAAAATCAACCCAAATTTGTCCACTTCATAGCCAAAAATCCATCCCTTAGGTTGTGTATCTTAGGTATCTTCTTAGGTCTCTGTGGAATCAACAACCCAAGCTACACTACAAGGACCGTTCTACCCTTCTTCTCTTGGGTAAATTTGGGCGTGAACCACCAAATAAATCCCCCAATCAACTAGATTAAATCAATTTATCCATTCTTTAAAGAACCTAATATTCATTTGATCCCATTTGGAAGACTAGGAAGGATAGAATTCTAGAGGACCAAGATCAATATGGAGGATCCCACACTAACATTGGGTGAAGAGCCGTAGGCCCGTGTTTGTCTAAACATTCCATATAGGTGTGTCTAAGTGTTTGAAAGCAATTATCTCCAAATTAATTTGTGTTTTGAGTCATATAATGAATAATAGGTATTATATGGATGTGATCTTCCATTTATGGCATCAATTTGGGACAGAGAATAAATGGCATTGTTGATCAAAAACCAAAATAGAGCCACATCATGTTTTCTGTGCCTCTCCCACGCTTCTGTTTTTCCCTCAGTGTATTAATACAAACTCAACATCGTAAGACCATAATTATACTAACCTATATCTAACAGTAACACCACTATAAAACATGATCTCGATAATAAATTCCTCTTTCAAAGCTCTATACTACTATACCTAACATTTTGAATTTAGGGCGACTTTACTGATGATAATTTCATAGTGAATGGAACATTGCGTATTTATTAGTATTACCTTCTAGTCACTAATGTGAATTTTTGTTTCCAAAAATGATACATGAATAATGAAAATACACATGGTTATGGAATTCATCTTAAATAAGAACAATGGTAGATTGAAATGTGATTTACCCAAAGATGAAAATATGAGAATTTAGGACAGATAATTAAACATTATTTCATTGTTTTATTGATGTATATAGAATTATATATTCATAAATTTTGGAAAAAATAATCATGAATATGATTATATGGTTTCACACCACTTATGTGGAAAATAGGTTGCACAACATTATGTCTTCCCATGCCATGATACATCCATGCAGTGAAATTTGAAAGCACAATATCCCTGGATATTTAGAGGAATACCCATACTATATGGGGGAAAATAATTAATCATATTACTGAAACACTTTAACATTAAAAAAGTTCAAATAAATATGAAAAAATAATGGTATTTATTTTACCATTAATGATTTCAAATAGTTTTGAGTGGATTATAAATTAGAATAGTGATATCTTATTCGAATGATTTATTTAGGAAATTATTAGAATAGATATAGTTTTGTATGTTATATTTATTTAAATAAAAACAAAATCATAGGTGGAAACTATGAATATTATTTGATACATAGAACATGACACTCTGAGAGAAATGAGTCAGGAATGACATGCTGAAGGAGGAAGAACCTTCAATAGAAAATGTAGTAAATTCATATATATTCATGTTTATAGTTTTAATGAAATCATAATTTATACCCCTCGTAGTCCCAATATATGTAAATTACTGTTGTGGTATAATACGTTAGTGATTGGTTGAATTGGTGGTGACTGAATATTAATTCTTGAGTAAATAAATTTCAACTATATTTATAGATAGAGTTTTTTATTAAATAATTCCCAATATTTCATATCATAATTTAATTTGAATGTGATCATGTCTATACATGATTATAAATTTGAATTATTTCATTTCTTAAGAATTAAATTTTCCCTCCATTTGGTTTTGGATCAAATCAATTGATTATTCTAGGTCATGGAGGAGGGTGTTTAGTGATTTGTAAACACATGGGGAAGAAACAACAATCTAATTTGGATTCTTGGGAATTCTAATACATGATCATGTGATTTATAGTTAATTTAAATGATAATATATTTGGAGTTCACACAATAAAATGATATTAATACAAACTAATGATTTTATTAGAATTACACTCACCATCATCAAATAAATCCATGGTGAATTAAATCATACAGTTAATTTTATGTAAAAGTAAAATATTAATATTTTATCAATATTAATTATTATAGAAAAAAACTAACTGCAAATATAAATTTATGGGGAGAAAAAAGTTCGAAAAATAAAAAAAAAATCCATAAACCACTCAATTTTATCTCCCAAATGATTGGTTTAGGATATTTTGAAATAAATAACACATTAAGGTCATATTTCTTCAATTTTTGTGACATTGAACCTGGAATAATAACATTACATTATTAAAAATGACTATAGTATTTCAAAAAGGGCCCTTCTCCCCACTTATATAAAGGTTACACTCCCTAAACATCAAGAACATATATATATATATATATTATTCTTTCATATAATTCAATATTCTCATCTTATAAACCAATACGACATTAAATATATTACTATAATTATTATTTGTAATAAACCCTTCGTTTGTAATGATAAAAAAAAAGAAAACTTGATGTACCTAATGTGGGTATTACCAACTGCTTACGTCTTTCTCTTAATTATCATTATTCTAATTTATTGTTTCAGTAATTATATAATGATTTTAGAATAATTTAAATACTATATTTTTAATGTATTATTGTTATTATCATATTCTATTCATCAGTCTCATCCATTAATTAAGACTATTGAATATTTATCATTGATTTGTGTGGACAACCACCTCCAGATAACAACGCATTGAGTTTTTCACCACATCACATGAACTATATCAAGGTTTTTTCGTAAATATATATTGTCTATATAAAATAATTATTATTATTAAATTTAAAATTATAATATTCCATCATTTCATATATTTATTGATAAATGAGATCATTAGATGTGCTTGTATGCATACTTCCACCTCCATGACTGACACATTTCATTTTCCATCACCTACCAACATGTATAGTAATTGTAATGGTTTTAAGAGTGATTTATGATATAAAATAAATTTTTATTTAATTTTATATAAAATATTAAAATTATATCTTATTATATTCTTATCCATTGAAATGTTATAACATTATCTTATTTTGATCAGTTTAGATTTCTATAACAACAATGTGGTAATTATTATGAAATGAATTAATTTTTAATGTAATATAAATATAAACAAATACAATAATAATCTATACAATTTTTTAATTATTTTATAATTATAATTTTTTTACTAAGATATCATCTTCGTTCATTAAAAACTATCAAAACATGATTGTAACTGATTTCATCATCATGAGTAATAATTAAAATTCTCATGTAATTAAAGTGTAACATTATAATTTTTTAATATATATTTCAATTCCAAAAATAATATATAAATTATGTACTTGAAACCACTTACATAGAATCAGTCTTGAATCAAAAAGGATTTTTGGATAAAAACAGCCAAATGATAAAACACACGGTAATGAAAATAAAATAAAAATGGATAATATATATTTTTTATATTATAAATAAATAATTATAAAATGGGAAATAAATTTATATTATTCATATTATATAATTTTTTAACATATTTATGATCATTATACATGATTTTTGAGAACTATGGAGTAAGATATATTTTTATGGAAGGGTTTTCTTCTCAAAGTCCTCTCTTTGAGACAAGAATTGTTTTATGATTTTAGATTCATTTTTATGGAATATATAATTCCTTTTTGTGATATATTATAATTATTTTTCTTTTAATAATTTAATTTTATATTCAATTTGAATCCATAACATTCAATGGGTTTTTATTTATGTGTTACTCAAGCCTCATGGTTCTTCATGGTTTCAATTGTAATTATTTGAGACATGTTAGATGTTATGAAATATGTATAATTTTTATAACGTTCAATTTATTTTAAATAATATTATGTTTTTATAACATATTTATTTTAAATTCATTGGATATACTAATCTTGGAAATTTTACTTTCATCAAATATCCATTGACTCATGTGTTACCCAAGTTGTATGAGTTTTTGTTAACTGAGTTTTATTTATTGTGTTATGATAATTTAGTTGAAATTATTTCATATATATTGGGTATATTATTCCATTTGTTTGTATTATGTTTTATTATCTCAATTTATATATTTTTACCACATGAACGCATTTTTAACTGTTTTGAAATTCATCTATTAAGAGGGTAACTGATAACTCAAATATCTTTTCTTTGAGTAATAATTTATCATATTTAACATTTCTTTTTCCATTCCTGAATATTAAAACAATAATATTGTGTATTTAAATATATAATAATATTTTTTGAAATGATTTTTTATAAAAATGAAAGTTTTTTACTCTTCTCAAAATTTTATTATTGGGAAAAGGTATTTTGGAAATATTAAATAATGATCTTCCGTTTGACATTCACATGTTTAGTCATCCTATTATAATATTTCCAAGACACACGTTATGTATTTTCAAGGACCAATTATTAGATTTTAATTTAAAATTATTGTTATTAATTGATTTTTTGTCACCTTTGACAATTAACCATTAAAAAAACATGTTAATATTTATATTAGGTGAATGTGGAAAATGTTTTATAAGTTCCATTTTTCATTTCTTTTGCACTTTATTTTTTATTATTACAGAGGATTTATCCTAATGGGGTTTATGATTCTTGATTTATCCTCTAATATATATATATATATATATATTTTTTATTGAACATGTGGTATAAAACAATACCATTCATGATCCCTTCTATTATGATATTGTTCGAAATATTTTTTTCTAATGATTTTTTCATTTATATCAATATCCATATATGTTTCCTTTGATATAAATGGTTTATGTACTTTTTCATCCATACAAATTATTTCTCTAGATGGATAATGACTATGTTATTCTAGTATTGAATTATCTATATACAAATATCTCTTAAAATAAGGAACATTACAATTTATATAATTTCAATTAGTAGATGTTACTTTAGAAATAAATTTATTCGATTGAAATGGATAAATAGATTTGAATTACATATATTAATTTATAAATATGAATTATTTTTTGAAATGTGAATCTATATTGATTTACCGTCCACCATCATTCTATTTGTGGGTTATGATCATGTTATCATTTTTTATGGTTTTGAAAAGAATTGCCATTTTTTTGTTATTCTAATGTTTATTATTATTGGGTTGTTGGATAATCCACCTACTTTCTCGGGATAGATTATCTCCATGATATCCAGTTTATTGACATGATATAATTTATTTGCAGACATTATTTATTTATTCCAATATTATATTGTTGTCGACCTCCATGGTCCATAACTTTTTCAAAATCAAGTGTTTAGGGTGTTCTGGTAGGCAATATTTTTTAATTTCATGAGTTTTCTACATCTCCAATTTTTTCCATCAGGAAGATAGTTCATCAGTGATTCAGGGAATAGGGGATTCAATGTATCAATTTGTCAGGTTTTCAGTGAGATGGGGAATTAGTGAGTTAGGGCATCAGTGAGAAAGGACGTCGGTGAGTCAGAGTGTTAGTGAGACATGGAATTAGTGAGATAGACGTCTTTGAATCAAGGCGTTCGTGAGTCATGGCATAGGAGAGTCAAAGAATAAGTGAGTCAGGGTGTTGGTGAGACAGGTTGTCAGTGGGATAATGTGTCAGTGAGTCAGGGCATCAGAGAGTCAGAGAATTGGAGATTCAAGGCATCAGTGAGTCAGGGTGTCGGTGAGTCTGGGTGTGGGGGAGACAAGGCATCAATTAGTTAGTACATCGATGAGTGAGTTCATCACTGATTCAGCATGTCGGTGCATCATACATCAATATTTAATGTTAGTTTCTTACTGTCGGTGGATCAAATTCGGTAGCACAGTGTCGATGAATCACTGTTGGTGACTCATTGTCGGTGACTCAATGTTGTTGGTTCACAGTCAGTGACTCACCCATGAGTGACTCATTTATAGTTTTTCCTTGTATTTATAGTTTCACCCTGATTATTTTTTATTTTATGAAAATTGATTTCAAAGAATTTTTTCATCATTTATGAGGGAATTTCAATTGATATTAATTGTATTTTAATATCTAAAAACTCTAGGGACAACGAAATTGGAGAACCGTGTGGTCATGGACATAATCCCACTATAATGGAATTGGAAATGTTTCCGTTGTTGATATAGGATTTGGATTTTCTAAAGAAGATGTCATGTATTCACATTTCTCTTAGTGAGTGGAGAAATTTTCGTCTTAGATGATCTGTACGCTAGTTTTGTTGCCCCATGTTCGATTATCCGTGGAGTCTCCAACTCATGTGACACCTCTATTTTGGTTAAAAGAGGATTTTTGGTCTCATGTTGTTCGATGTAGGGATTCTACTATCACTCGTTAATTTTTCATTATATGGCGTGATCATAGTATTTTTATTTTGTAAAAAACTGCAAAGTCTATCTTTAAACAACAGTAAATGCTAAAAATTAAATTCAAAGTTGATAATAGGATAAGATTGGATTGATGTTGAACAATTTTTTTCTTTGTAATATTTTTTATGATGTGACCTGTTGTGGATGTGTGGCCCCTAAGAATCACATTCATTGGTTGTCCCTACTAGTATATGGGTGATGTTTTATAACTGTTTCTATTTCAATGAGAATAATTGCTATAAATATCAATCTGATTAATCATGTAAACATTGTTAAATAAATTGATTTCTCATGATGAAAACCATTGTGTGATCACCCCTTCATATGAAAGTCAAATTTAAAGAAAAATGATGGCCAAATATGAAAAGACATTGTTTGATAGGTGTGTCCCTATGTTGTGCTCTTTTTTTTACTTGTGTGGGTAGTGGGGATGATGTTTAGTGTTGGGTGTTGTTGGATTTTTTTATGCGGTGGTAGAAGAAGTGGGATGAAATATTATGTTGGTAGATTTATTGATTATAGAATGGAATGAAATTTTATGTAGTGGGACTCCATCTGAGATGTGGTTGGGCAGTGGGACTACAAGACTGGTCTTTGTGATTGTTTCATGTTTATGGGTGTGTTGGGTGTGGTTTTGTTGTGTAGCAGGGCTTCTAGGTTTATTTTTGAGAGATTGATTCATTGGGATAACTTTTAAGAATGAAAATTAACAATGGTTGAACAGGTTTTCATGAAAGGGGTGTCTGTATTATGTTGTTATACCTATGTATTTCTTTATAGCATGTTATGGAAAACTATGTGGCTTCTTATTATTCCTTGTTTGGTAGTATCCATGGTTGGGATGGAGTAATAAATATAATTTTTTTTAATGATAAATGACAAATATTTAAATATATTGGTTGGGGGTATCTTTTGAGTCGTGGATTGTAGTGAATTGGTGTTCAAGTTACCATCATTCAAGATGGTATGTGCATGTAGGGGTAACATCAAAGGTGGTTTTGAGTGGGCTGGTTGAATGTTTGGAATCACATAGGATGGGATGAGTGTTTGTTAACTATATTTATAAACATTATTTTCTTATATTTTCTATATGATCCGAACCTATGTTGAGCACTGTGTTCTGAACACCCCCATTATTATGTGGGATGGTGTCTCTCCTAACATACCGGTGGGAGGATGGATGTATTTTTATTGACTTTAACCTACTCCATGTTCTAATCATATATCACCCAAGACACTTCAGGAAGGTTGTAATGGTTTATGGTATAATTCCAGACTTATGGAATTGGATGTGTGAGAGGTGGTTTGTTTCTAGTTGTCTTCGGGATGAGGCACATCTGTCTTTAGGCAAGATATGTGGTGGTGGTTGCCCAGGTGCCTCAGGGTAAAATGTGATATGGTGTGTATCACAGGTGGTAGTGTGTAGGTTGTGACAGTGGGGTTTCTGGAATACTGTGGTCGCATCTGGACATTTGACATTAATGATGAGTAGTTAACCTATTAGAAGTGGTTAGTGGTATCAAAATATCGATGTGTATATTATATTATATTATATGATTTGTGTTACTTGGTGATTGTGCCTTAGAAAGGAAGTGTGGTTAGCATTCCTTGATTTGTGTTGTTGGTTACTTATATATTCCCATAGGTACTCTAATATGTTCCTTACACTAGTACATGAGTGACTTTGAATTTTCCTACTGAGTATACATGTTTGTTCAACCTACATATATAAAACTATATTCAGGATTCCAAGGAGATTACACAGACCATGTTGGACCATACTAGCATGGATTTTGGGGATGGTTTCCATATTGATGGTTATATTTTTTGGTACATACATTGGTATTTTCTTTGTATCATTAGATGTTTTACATTAATCATGCATATAAGATGGATTTTAGATTCATTATATATATCTTTCTTGGATTTTATTGAGGTTGATACATCTTATCTCCCAAACATTGTTACTTATAAATTGGAAATTCCTTTCATTTTTGTGAGATTTCTATACCCATGGTTCTGGCCGCCGCCATAGGGCCAATTGGAGGTGGGGATTAGGGGTCACTGTCTCTCCTTCAACATGAAAATGGACGCCCTCTCCATATTGTTATCCCTTCCCTCATCGTGACGATGGTTGGTCATAGAAATTGGTAACAAAGGCTGATTTTTGAGAGGTAGGATATAGTTTATAGTTTGGTATAGTGAGGATTTCATGGGTTAGTAGGGAACAAATTTTAGTTAATCTTGGTTCATGACACAATCCATGGAAGACCGACTCAGAAACAAGATTTTAGGTCCACCATGATCCGATGCAAGGACTCTGATGTTACTGAATGACTAAGTCAGACTACACTAAATTTGGGGTAGATAACCTAGTAATGGTAAAGGAATCATGATGACTTGTGTTATTGTTTTTTTCTCATTTTATTTTATATTAATGTAAAAAATGATTTAAAATAAATCCTAAATAAATTTCATAATACCCAGTCATAGAAGTTCCTTTTTTCCTTTAATCTATTTCTCATGGACATCACTTGCATGTTAAAAGTGTAGTGTTGGGTTAGTAGGCTAACCCGGTTGACTAGTGGATGGTCATTCCAGTAGAAAATGATGATCAGTGGGAGAAGATGCTTCATGTTTTTCTACAGCAGACATCAGGATAATATGAGGGTAGTGTCTCGGACATGGAGACAGAGAGTTGGCTCAAGGAGCTGGTGATCCCATTTATCTTGATATGGGATATGACATAGTAATAGGTTACTCTAGTGGTGATACATATTAGGGAGTATTGTTTCATTGGTGGAAACATTAATTGAAATAGATTTAGAAGACTGATTTTTCATGTGCTGACATTGAGTAGGAGTTCCTAGTGGAATTCCCTTCCTCCATGATGGAATCAGAGAAGAGGCATTATGTACTCTCTCCCCATAAGGGGAGTATGTAATTTTGAGAATTAGGGATTACGTTAAAGGGTATCCTAGATTTTTCTCTAGATCTCTTTATGGATGAGGAGTCTCGAGTGAGGAAATTAGATGAGGCACACTGTCCTTCTCTTCAGTATAAAGTTTCTCACCACACCCTATGGACATTAATAGAGGGTCAGAAGAAGGATAAGGTAGTGTAATGGATAAACTCGAAATGTGGTCAGATGCTAGAGGGAAGTCAGTCGAGTTCATCAAAGGGGAAGGTCATCAACAATAGGTATTCATCATCAGGTACTTATATATTTTGGCTAACGGGTAGGCAACCCCCGCATTTACAGTTCTGATAGTACAGTCCTCAAGCTTTTTCCACGATCCTCGGGCCAACGATTTTTTCTTATAGATTCCATGGAAACCTCCTGGGATAGTGCTCCACCTGATCTCAGTATAGTGGAGGTGGAAATGTTCAATGCTCACCTGAGAAGTTGTTTTTATCCCTACCTTTCTAGTAGTAAGGACAATAAGCCCTTGCTCCACCAAATGTGGACGGTGTAGGAGGAGGCTGACCTCAGTGTCCTCCTCAATGGCCTCAACCTGGGATTGGTTCGGGAGGCATCCATTAGCCGAGGGGTATATGATCTGGTAGTGGTCAGTTGCATTACACATAGTTAGTTGTTTTCTGTACGGTCGTAGATCATTCGAGGTACGATCAATACATTTTGTATTCTTGACTAGACCTTGTTCGATTTAGGAGCTTCAAAATCAATTTTTTCACCTGACCTAGTTGATTTCTTAAGGCTAGAAATATATATACATTATATGAACCTAGTGTTTATTACACTATTGATAGGTCAAACTACATTCTTCGATTTTTTCTAGGGATTTAGACTAATGATAGGGTCGCGTCAGTCCAACATGGATCTCTCTCTAATATAGATGCAGATGTATGATATCATCCTTGGAAACAACTAGTTGTCTTTGGTTGATGATGTTATCGAATACACTTGAAGAAGAGTTTTGTTTTCAAAAAGGAGTGGCCAACATGTATCTTTAATTGGTGAGCAGTGCTATCAGGTGGATAACCAACATATGGAGCCAATTAAACCATTTTTATGTTAGTGCGTTCAATTGATGTTGAGATCTGGGTGGTTTTGGTATATATCAAAGAGATTCTGGATGTTCTCCCAATTGAAGTTGTGACTCTACCACCTCAACATGACATTGAGTTTAGAATAGTGTTACAACCTAGTGTTATTCTAATTTTGATTAATCGATATCATTTGGATCCTTCTGAGTTGTAGGAGATGCTAATTTATATTTAAGACATTATGAGGAAGGGTTTCATCTGAACTAGTGCATTGTTTTGGGGTTCTGTATTCCTGATTATGAAGAAGGCATACCATGTTCTGATGTTGTGCATAGACTACTAGAGTATTAATCAGGTGACAGTCAAGAACCGCTACCCTCTCACATGGATAGATGATCATTTTGACTAACTGAGAAGAGTGAGTTAGTTTTCCCAGATTGATATAAAGATTTAATATCAATAGTTGAGGTTGAAGGGGTGTGACATCCCAATGTATTCTTTCTGGTGTATGTATTGGATCTTTGACTTTGTATTTATTCCATTCATTGTTACGAAAAAAATACAAGGTTATGGAACTCATGAACACTATCTTTTACTTGTTCCTAAACCGATTCATCGTCATATTCATTGATGAATTACTAATCTACTCAACGTCATAGGAAGAGCATACCGAGAATCTCATGAAATTCATAGATGTCCTCCAACATCACCTACACTATAGAAAGCAATGTAAGTGCATGTTTCTGACATTTTAGGTCCAGTTTCTTGGACATGTGGTGTATCAAAAGGGTGTAGCAGTGGAGCAGTCAAAAGATGAGGTATTCGTTTCATGGACAAATCCCAATAATGTGGTATAGGTTCACTGTTTTCTCAGTTTGGTGTGGTAATGCTGAAGATTTGTACCTGATTTATCTCAATTAGAAGCTCCATTAATAGCACTGACAAAAAGGCCAGGATTTTGTGTTGGGCGTGCAGTTCTAGGCAGTTTCTGGCTATCTGACGAAGATGTTGGTTAGTGCTCTAGTTCTCAGGCTTGAATTGGAAGGGGTGATGTTAAAGGTATTTTTTGATTAATCCCATATAGTCATGGGGTGTCTGAAGATATAGAAATGGGGAGTGATCTTTTATGTGTCTAGGTAGTTACGTCCCCATGAATGTAACTATTTCACCCATGATCTAGAGCTAGTATTGGTTGTGTTTTCACTCAATCCATGCTAACATTACCTCATTAGAGAGAACATTGTGGTATTCATGGATTATAAATGCATGAGGGGTATCATTTGCCAGTGATATCTAAACATGTGGTAGTAGATGTAAATGGATTTTCTCCAGAAATATGATTTTGAGATCTTGTACACATCAATGAAGGGAAATATTCTGACTAATGCTTTGAGAAAGAAGCTACAGATAGAGGTTGTTTGCGAATCTGTGAATGCATGGTGAGCAATAGATGATTTTCTATCCTTGAACATAGATGTAGGAATGTATGGAATTAGCTAACATCTGTTTCACATGATGGTATAGTAATCTCTGATGTAGATGATGGAGGAGTCTCTCGGCTAAGAGATAGAGGCTGAGTTGGTGAGTGGTCACATTGACTAGGGTGATGCTTTGGAGGGGTGGTCAGTGGATGGTCAGAATTATATTTTGTTCAATGGGACACAATTTTTTTCAGTGGAAGTGCATGATGATGTTCTCTGAGTTTCATAGCTCACCACAAGAAGTACACCAAATAGTTTTGAATATGTACTGGGTATTAAGGGAATAGTTTTGGTGTCCCGGGATAAAGAAAGAAATGGTTGAGTTTGTGGAAAAGTGCTAGGTGTGATAGCAAGTGAAGGCTGACCACTGTGTTCTCGATGGTTTGTTACAGCACCTAGATGTCCCTATGTGCAACTGGGATGACATATCGATGGATTTTGTCATTTGATTACATAGTTTATTGTGAGAATGTGATGATATTTTGGTAATAGTGGATTAGTTTACAAAATAAGATAACATGTTAGAGATCAAGGAGTGGAGTGCAAAGGATTACTTAGAAAGAATATATTTCGATGAGGGGGTGTGGTTGCATAGAGTTGTAAGATCCATCATCTCATATCGAGATACATGTATTTCTTTACGAGCCTGGAGGGGATTGTAGCATTCTTTTGGCCCTAAGATATTCCTCAACAATACTTTCCACCATAAGAATTATGGAAAAAAATATAATACCTTCTAGATATCTGAGGACATGATGCAGAAATGTGTTTGAGACTTTGGCAGATCATGGTACAACAGATTCCCTTGGAAGAGTTCACTAACAAAAATAACTATCATTGTTCCATTGGTATGGATACATTTGAATAACTCTACGGGAGGCTGTGTCATTCAACCTTGTTCTAAAAGAAAGATGGGTAGGCCGATGTTCTTGGTCCGGACATGGTGCATAGTATGACTGTGAAGGTGCAACATTCTTGTGAGAGGATGAATGTAGTATAACACCAAATAAAGACATATGATTATCTCATTATAGGGACTTTGGATTTCGAGGTTGGGGACCACGTATTTTTGAATAAGTCCCCTTTGATGTGGGCAGCAGAGGTTTGGTAGAGGGATTATTATTTCTCCAAGGTTCATCAGACCTTTTGAGGTGTTGGGATGAGTTGGCGGGGGGCATAGCAGTTAGCATTTCCACCGCAATTTTGGAGGGTCCATGTTGTCTTTCAAGTCTCCCAACAATTTCGGTATCTTTTCGATGAATCCAATATCATTGATTGAGGAGAAATGGAAATCAAAGATGATTCAACATTTGGGGAGCGACCAGTGCAGATCAATTATAGTCAGGATATGGTTCTATGCAATAGGAAAATTCACTTGGTTCACATGTTTTCGAGGTAAGGTGGGCTTTAGGAGAGTGCGTGGGAAGGAGATATGTATATGTGTGATGAGTACCCCAAGTTGTTTTTGAGGTTTACTCATGTTCCTTTCATTGAGATGAAATGATTAATCCTCAATTTCAATGAGATTATTCATTTCCTTGTTACATAATGTATGATAAATTCATGACATACGTGGAGGGGTGGACTAGATCCCTAATCAAGACACATTAATGTGGATGCGATTAAACCTATGTGGGAGAGTCAGTGTCTGCCAAAGAGGATAGTATCCTGACAATGGGGAAGGAATTCAATGTTTCATATGTTCTGACAGTGTGTCATTTTGTGCTTGTGTGGTATCTTTTGAAATTTTTGGGTTGTAAAATCTCATAAAAGGTGTTCATGAATGTTGAGGCTTCACTCTAATGAGGTAGTTTTTCCTTGTAGATATCATATGATATGGTTTTTCATACACCTTTTTCTTCTAGGTATGGTTTTGAATTACCATGGGAGATAATAGTTTGATAGGTATATGATGTAATGACATAGACCACCATGATCCATTATTTTTTCAAAATATAGTGTTTAGGGTGTTATAGGAGTCAATGGATTTTCATTTATATTATTTTTCAAATTTATTATTTTTTTTATCGATGTGTCAAGGATTTGTTGAATTAGGGAGTAATTGATTCTGGTCATTAGTGACATAGATTTTCAGTGAGCTTGGGTTTTGATGAGTCTAGGAGTAGGTGAGAAATAGAATCGATGAGTTAGGGAAACAGTGAGTCAGGGAATCAATGAGTCAGGGAATCGGTGATTCTAGGCAATGGTGAGTCAGGGAATCAGTGATTTAGGGCCTCAGTAAGATAGGTAATCCTTGAGATAGGGTGTCAGTGAGTTAGGTTGTTGGTGAGTCAGGGAATCGGTGAGTCAGGGCCTCGATGAGTCATGGAATCGGTGAGTTAGGGAATCGGTGAGTTAGGGAATTAGTGAGACTGGGAATCGGAGACTCTGGATATTGGTGAGTCATGGAATCAGAGTGTTAGGGCATCTGTGAGTCCAGGATTCAATGCATCTGGTGTTGTTTGGTCACGTTAGTGGCTCAGAGTTGGTGGCTCAACATCTGTAGCTTAGCATCGATGAATCCTTGTCGGTGACACACTGTCGGTGGCTCTCTATCTCTGTCTTGATGTTGTTGACTCACCCATTGGGGAATCATTTCAAATTTTTCCCAGTTTTTTCCAATTTCATAGTGGCTATGTGTTATTTTACATAAATAGTGTTTAAAACATTATTTGGGTTTTTCAAATAGAATTTCAAAGGATATTAATTATATCGGTAATATAATAACATATAGGAGACATTGAAATAGTAGAACTTAGTTTTCTTCACCATTATCCCACATTATTGGCCTTAAAACAATTTTTTCTGTTGATATAAGTTATAGATTTTATAAATCCTAGGATCCGTTTTATCTCCCATCTTGGTTCAATGAGGACTTTTCTTCCAAGATGAGTCATGTGCCTCTATTGTATCACCCTTTTTCAGCTTCCCTGGATGTTTCCTACTCAAACAACCCCTTAGAATTGGAGAAAGGAGGAGATTTGGTAACCTATTGTTCCTAGTAGGGATTTTATTTCATCTCATTAATTGTGTACCATACAATGTAAGAGTAGTTATGTTTTTGTATAAAAATCTACCAAATATAACTTTTAACAAAGACAACATCTAATAATTAAATACTAACATGATAACGGACTAGGAGTGGGTTGATGTTGATCGCTTATTTTATTTGTTACCTATGTTTATGATGTGATCTATTTTGGCCATGTGGCAAATAAAAATCACAATCGTTGGTGGTCATTTCCTGTGCATGGGTGATGCTTTATAACTACAGTTGTTTCCCTATGAATAATTCGATAAATATCAATATTTTTAATCATGTACACTTGGTTAAATAAATGGATTCCCTGGGATGAAAATCTTTGTGTTACCACCACTTCTTATCAATGTTTAATTTAACGAATAGTGTTGGATATATCTAAATACACCCTATATGATAGGTGTGGCTTTGTGTTGTGTTCTTTTGGATTATTTTCCCTATGTGTATAGTGGGGATGTGGTTTCATGGTGGTTGTTTTGGTCCTTTAGAATGGGTTGGTGCATTAAGTGTGATGGAATCTCAATTTTGTAGATTGATTTATTATGGAATGGATGAGCTTGTTATGTAGTGGGACAACATCTAGGTAGTGGTTGGGAATTGGAGCTCTAGGACTCGGCTATATCTTGATTTCATGTTCATGTGTGTGTTAGGTGTGGTGTTTTTGTGTAGCGGGGTGTCAATATTTAGTTGTGATAGTGCGATTGGGCGGTATAACATTGAATAATGACAGTTATACATGGTTGAATGAGTAATGATGAAAGGGAAGTGTGCAATGAGTTGTTTCACCTTGGTTAATATTCCTATTGTGTTATGGCCGATTATATAGATACTTCTTGTTCTGTTATTAGTAGTTTCTAAGGTAGGGATTTAATAATAAATAAATTAATTCATAACTCAAAAAGACATATAGTTAAATAAATTGTGTTGGGGTATGTTTTGAGTCATGCATTTTAGTGAAGCGGTGCTCATGTGACAATCATTCATGGTGGTATGTGCATGTAGGGTTAGCAACAGAGGTTCTTTTGAGTGGTCCAGTTTTATGATTGGAATCTTATATGATGGGATGAGTTTTTTTCCCTATCGGTAGAAATGTTTTGTTCCTTATTTTTTCGTTATGTATCTCACCCAAGTAGTCTGTTATGTGTCAAACACCCCCATTGTTATAGGGGAGGGTGTCTTTCCCAACACCCTAGTTGGAGGATGTATGATAGGTTACTAACATTACCCTGATCCATCTTCTATGAATTGATCACCCAATATTAATTGGGCAGGATGTAAAAGATTGAGGTATAACACCAGACTTATGGTATTGGATGTGTGGGAGGTCGTTTGATTCATGGGTTTCTTCAGTATGTGGCCATGGTGTCTTCAGTTGAGATGTGTGGGGGTTTTGGCCATAGTGTTTGTTGTTAGTATTTGATGTGGTGTGTCGATTAGGTGTATGCAAGAAGGTTGGGATATTTTGTCTTGTTGAATAGAGTGGTAGTATCAGGGAATTCTCCGTTAGGGATGAGTAGTTACCCAATGGGATATGGTTTGGGGTACCCAAATATAGATGTTCTTAATACATTAAAATATTGGATTTGTGTTTCATGGGGAGTGTACCTTTGTGAGGCTGGGTGTTACGTATTCCTCGATAGGTTTTATTGGTTTATACTATTTTCTCCCATGGTAATTAGTATGTTCCACCCACTTATTCATGAGTGAATAAAGATTCTCCGACTATGTATACATGTAATATCACCCTATGTATATAATTCTCGTATCTTGTTTCTAGAGAGATTACATGGACCGTGATAGACCTTACAAGACTGGATGTTTTGTAATGCTGTTGTTTCACTAAAAAGTTTTATTTTGGTACTTACATTGTAGATTTCTTTGTATTTCTAGAATTTTTTTACTTTAAACATGTTTGTGGTATGGATTTTTGTTTAATTATAAATATTTTACTTTGAGTTGTTTGATGTTTGTATATCCTATCTCATGATAGAGTTTACTATAAATGGGTAATGAATCCCATTTTTGTGAGATTACTATACCCATGGTGTTGGTCTCTACCCCGGGGCCTATAAGTTGAGGGACTCATGGTGGTTATTATCTATTTTTAATTTTCAGGAAGAATGGATTTGGAAGATTTTTATCCCTTATCACATCATAATTAATGTTGGTCATGAAAATTATGTACGTTAATTAACATGTTTTATATACACCATCATTCTATGGATGGTTCATTATCATGTTTTCCCTTTTATTGACATGGGGAATAGTGTTGAAATTATTGATTCTTTTTTTACTGTTAATTTATGTTGATCATTAATTTATATTTGGAATCATTCAGTATATAATTATCCATGTTTTTATTCACTAAAAGGTCCCTTAGGGAATGATAAGAAATGTATTATGGGATCTTATAGTGAATTTGTTGTATGTAATTAGGTGATAGGATTATCATAGAAT
This sequence comes from Viscum album, assembly GCA_963277665.1. Classification (NCBI taxonomy): domain Eukaryota; kingdom Viridiplantae; phylum Streptophyta; class Magnoliopsida; order Santalales; family Viscaceae; genus Viscum; species Viscum album. Next base: position 1,938,391,439 of record OY728137.1, read on the forward strand.
TATATTACCCCTTAATGCATAAACATTTCAAATGAGACAGATTTTCTGTATGCATCTCCCCATAAAATGATAATTTCTCAGAACAAGGCCTTAGAAATGTTTTTTATTTTTCTAAAATTTTTATTTCATCAACATGATATGACAATTACTTATATAAATTATTTCATGTGTTATCATGGATATAGGATGTTACCAGTTTCATGTTGACCGTGGATTTATGTTGCTTGCATATTTTTAACCTAAAATTTTAAAATATTTATTCTAGGATTACATTCATTAGATATTACCCTTAGTGAGAATTAGAGTTCAACTTATTGTTATGATTCTCTTTCAAATGATATAAAAAAATTAATAAACTTTCCATTTTAAGTAGGATTTCATATGTGGAAGAATTTATGGGAGATATTGAATACTTGTTTATAATTAAGTAGTTTCTTTTATATAATGGAAACAACTGTCCATTATTTGAGAAATACATGGTATTTATTAGTTTATTATTTGTCCAAATTATCCAATTTTACAAACACCAAAGGTGTTTTACATGTAATATATTCAATAATGGTTAATAATTTTTAAACTATTGAGGATTATATCCATATTTTAGAACTGGTTTCAAAGAATTTACATAAATAATTTGTATATGTGAATCAGATCTAGGAGTGCTGATCTGAGGTATACTAGTTGGTATAAAAAAAATTAGTTTCCAATGGAGATTAGAATAATTATTGTGTATAATTATATTTTTGATAAGTTATTTTTTATTTAAATATATAACAACTTGAAATAGTATATGATTTAACACTATGGTAATAATGAACATTTTATTTGTGTATTAGGATATGACAACACTAGCGAAACCCATTGGAATAAGTCATAGAGTTAGATATGGTCATGATGATTTAATATATATATATATATATATAAAGTCGTGTTTCATATAAATACAATCCCATATCAATATTTCAATGGGAATGCAGATAAGGAACATATTAACAAAGTAGAAATCACCCCATCAATGGTTTGTTGATAATTAAATCAACAAATACTAAAATTTAAAACAATGGGACAAAGAATGCATAACTGGATAGAAAATCATAGTGGATATTATTAGGGTAATCAAATTATCATTGTGAACTATTACTAATGTGTTTTTAAAAAAAATAAGTATATTAGGCTAAGATGTACTATATATACAAAAATAACCAAAATTTAATTTAGCTAGAAGAATCAATGGATGAATTGAAGGTTTCACAAGAGAATACTTATTTTGATTAGGTTTTAACATTCATATGATCACTTAATCATATTTTTTTGATATCCATTTTTGGTTTTAGACCTTTTTTGAAATAGGATCTCATAAATGATGATGGGAAATGTCTATACATAGAAATCATAGTGTCTTATAACAGAATAAGGAAGCATACACAAATGGATATGAATATTATTAATTTGTAGTTATAATGGAAAAATGTGAGTTTTATATTTTCATATAATGTGGTGAGATTGATATTTTAATAGAAACTAAATATTAATACTCTTATTATTATCATTAGTGAGAGATGATTATAGGCCATAGTTGGGTATATTCAATAATTTATTGATGATTATGTGAAACATCTATAGATAATACATCAGTAGTATTGAATTAATGAATTGAAATCACATAATAAAATGTATCAATTTCCATGAGATATGATTTTAATGATATTTTATAATTCAAATGAAAATTATTGAGGAACTCTTGATTTAGGCCTGGGTAACACTTCAGACTATTATTTGTTTAATGTTGAGATAATAAATAGTGGATTTATTTCAAGTAGATTGGTAGATATAATTTGTAACCTTGATCTTGATAAATAATATATTATATATTTAGTTATTGTCAACCAATTTATGGGGTTATGAAATAAATTATCAAGGGTGAGACCTAATAAACTATTATTGAATAATATTTAAGGGTTAAAGATATAGCTAATTGTTTGATGAATATATTACATCACAATGGTTTATTGATAGGAAGATTTAAATAGTTTTAAAAAAGATTTTATATGGAGGTTATATGAATATGGTGTATACATAATTGGGTAAATGATTTTAGGGATGTAGAAAATTGGTTGAATAAATATATGTAACTTAATATATCCAAAGAGTGAATGTTAGATTTTATATTAGTGGTTCAACCCCATAATAATAAATATATGATAATAATACCCTCACCGAATTTCTTTAATGCGTAATAATTATATTTAGAAGGATGAAATTTATTTAAGGGGAGGATGTAACACCCTAATATTTTAATATATGAGTAACTTATATATGTCATTGTGGTCCATAGTATACTACACACAAAACACTATACATTAATTAAAACATGATATATTTAGAATAAATATAAATATTTAATTATGAAAATTAAAAAATAACTATTAAATAGGTGGTAATTAATGTCAACAATAACTTTTCAAATTATTTTGTATACAAAAAATCATGTCTACATTTAATATGAATGAAACTAAAGCAGTTTACATAAATTAATATAAATATAATTTATTTTTTAGAATTTTTTTTATAAAAACAATAATTCTATTTGATATGAACTTATATATCAATATATAAAATATTAGTTATGATAAAATATAATTGATATTAACAACATGTCAATATAAAGTTAGATGGTAAATAATATAAAATAATAATAACCATTAGTATTTGAAAATGTCATTTTCAAATTAAAAATTGTTTTCATAATATGTTATGATTTTATTAAATAATTGAATTTATATATTTTAAATTTAAATGTTAAAAAATTAAATTAAATTTTTATTTTTTCATATAAATATTTTTCTATTATTAAATTTGTAATCTTTTCTAAAGGAGTTGGGTTTAATAAAAAAAATAGGTTTTCCCAAAACATAAAAATTTTAAGGATTTATAATTATATAAGAATTATAATTAATATTACAAATAACAGTAATGTGATCAGATATGAATCAATAGAATTAAATTATGCATTTTAATATATTATTTTAGAATATTAATTCTATGATTAGAGTTTTTAGAAAAAAATTAAAATGTAAGTTTAATTAAAACCTTTTTATTTATTTACGTAAAATATTTATTTCCTACTTGAGATTTGGTTTTAATTTTCCTTAAAATCACTAAAAGTATTTTCTTTTTATACCCAACCATTTTATAAAAATAGTATCTATAATTTTAAAATATATGTGTTACATATAAAATATATGCACAAAAATAGTTTTTATAAAAAAATTGCTTAATGCAAACTAATTTCAAAAATAAGATGTCAAATTCATTGAAATTTTATTTAATATATTTCTTTTAAATATTAAGTAATAAGGATAAATTTATTTAAAACCAATAAATGGTTGTTTTTTATAGATATTAATTATGTATGTGGAAAATTGTGTACCATGGTAATAATGAATTGAAAAAAGGTAAAATATTAAACAAAAAAGACTCAAAATAATGAAAGTTGTAGAAACAATAGTTGTTTATTTGGGGACAAACACAAAATAACATTACCAACATATTTTATTCATTTTTGAATCATTGAAATTGGAATAGTTATATCACATTATTGAAAATATGAAATGTTCTTCCAAAAGATCCCTTATCCAAGCATCTAAAAAGGTAACAATCCCCCAACTTCAAGACACACCTATTCATATAATTTATCCTATTAAATCATCTAATTTGTTCTCAATATATATTTAAATAAATTTTAAATGATTCCATTCACAATTATATATCATAAGTGCATCATTTCCAAGAATAATCAGAAGGAAAATTACAGTACATAACATGAGTATTAACTATTACATAGATTTTATTCCATATTAAAATTCATTATATTAAGAATATCCACTATTATATAAGGATATTTTTATCCTTACTATATTTTTATTTCAGAATATAAATTTTATTATAATTTACTATTTAAAAATCTATTCCATTTTGAAAAATAAAGGAACATAAATTCTGTATGAGTGCCAACTACCGCAAAAAAATAATATTTTTCATTTTTCATCGACACTCCAAAAATATTTTTTGAATGATGGATTTGATGAATTAGTGTAGTTTTTAAAGAATAATTATGACCCTGAAATAAGGAATTTATTATATACCATCATTATATCCATTCTTTTAGAAATTGGACCATTAATTATGTGTGTGTGCAGACTATTGCCTCTAAGAACGATGAATTTAATTTTCCATCACCACAACAAATAGTTGGTTAAAATAATTATTTAAATGGATATAAATTATATATTAGATATTTTTATGGTTACATTAAAGTTACATTAAATTTATATAATAAAATATTCATATTCATTCAAACATTACAATACACTCTTCTTCTAGAATGTTTTGTCACCTACATGAATGATAGGATAATGTTAATGAAATGAATGATTAGGAAATGTAAAATAATTCTAGAAAATAAAATAATAATAATTTTTTTCATTATGTTTTAATATACCTGAAATATTAGTATTAATATCCAAACATGATATTAATATATCATCTTCGTTCATTAAAAACTATTGAAATAACTCATCCACCAATTACTACATCATGGGTAATAATTAAAACAATCATATAATTAAATTTTTACCTTAGAAAACATTTAGAAATAAGTATTAATGTATCTTAAAAAGTATTAAAATTATTTACTGCAAACTACTTTGTGGAAATTGATCATCTCATAATTATATTTATATGAAACACGTAACTGAATCTTCTAACACCATATACTTTATGAAAACTATAACTAGTTAAAATATTTTTAATATATGTACATAATATAATTAAACAAATGAATGATAAATTATATTATGTTTATAATATAGTTTGATAAGATATTTATTTTCATTATAAAATTATATAGAGAATCATCGAATAAATAAGAATTCAAGGTAAAGGTTTTTGTCTTAAATTATTCTATTTGTGACATGTTTCGTTTTATTACACTAATTTAATTTATATGGTGTATATAATGAATATAATACATATAGATGAATTAAATATATTTTAATTATGATTTTTTATATAAATTACATGACCTATCTTTCAAGGGGTTTTATTAAATTATTATTTGATTAATAAGGGTTTTCTTTGTCTAAATTCTAATTCATTGAGACATGTTACATGTTATTCACCATGTTTAACCTATATGGTGTTATATTGATTTTTTTCCCATGAATTTTATATAACATATTTCATTTTATTCATTGGATTATGTTATATCTAATCTTGTTCTATTCTTCAAATTTACTTTGATACAAGTGTCACCCTTGCCGTTAGAGTTTTCAGTAACTCAGTTTTGTATTTATTGACTTATGATTATTCAATTAAAATTATTTCATATTACATGGGTACATATTTTAGATTTATTGAATAATGTGGTATTCTATCATTTATTTTGTTTTAATAAAAATAACCCCTTTTATTTTTTTAGTACTTCACATAGTATGTTGTCTCTAAAGGATATTGATAAATCAAATATCCTTTCATTGAATTATAATGTTTCATCATTAACTTTACATATCCTTATTAGTAATCTTCCAAATTTATATTTTATATGGAATTTTATAATACTCTTTTGTAAAACAATTTTTTAATAAATATTATTTTTCTTACTCTTCTCACAAGTGGAGTTTTTAACAATGTTATTTTAAAAATAAAAAAGGGGGTTTCCCTTTCACAATCACATGTTCTGTTATATTATCTGCATTTATCTAAGATAAAATATAAGGATTTTTAATTCTCCCTTATTAGAGGCTATTTTAAAATTAATCATTTTAAATGGATTTGAAATCATCTTTTTAAAATTTACCTTTCAATGTGAAATATAAAATTTTAATATTCATCAATCTTGAAAAGGATTTATAAAAGATATTTTTTGTTTTCATTTCCACATTAAAATTTATGATTAAAATGGATTTACACTATTGGGGTTCATGTTTCATTATTTATTCTCTAGAATATATCTATCCTATATATGTTATCATTTTTGGGGTAAATCTCACAGTATATTAAAATTTAATTCACTATCCTATCTTTTCTGATACCATTAGAACCATTATTTTTTCAAGTATGTTTTTTATAAATGTCAATATTCATAAAATATTCCTTTTTTACCCTAGGTTTATGTTCAATTATATAAATAAAAATTCTATCAAGGGAGGTTATATTATCATGTTATATTAGTATTGATATAATGGTATACCCATTTATCTATATTGCTTTAACATCACATCATATATAATCATAATCGGAATATGTTCACATAGAAAGAATGTTATTCAATTAACATGTGGTAATTTATTTTCATTTTTTATATTTATTTTCCTATAAGGATGATTATTTTAATGATGAATATGTAATGTTTGAACATCATCCTTATATGTATGGATGGGGGATGATCAGATTATCCTTTTTATTTACATCGGGAATTATTTTTGGTGTTTTATGTGTTCTTATTCCATATATTATTATTATTGGCATACATTAGGATCCACCCTCTTTCCAAATATTAGTCATAAAATTGTTGTCCCCTATATTGATATAGGGAAAAGTAGTGGAATTCATTACATTATTATTATTATAAAGAATATTATTGGAATTTTTTTCCATCCACCTTTTATTTAGGTTTGGATAATGATCATGTTATCCAATTTATTGACCTAGGGAAACATATTTTCAATCATTATGATTCTTGATTTTTTAAAAATATTCATCTTGTAATGAAATTATATATATTTTATTATATAGATAATTATGTTTTTAATCAGCATTAAATGGTAATTAAAGTAATTTTGAATCTTACAACGAATGAATTGAGATTAATCAAGTGATCAGAGCGTCCCAAAACTATATATCCCAAGATAAATCAACATGTATAATTAGACAAAGTAAGATGGGTTTTAGTGTATACCACCCCACACAAAAGTATTTTTTATTATAAAAAAAGATAATAGTGTTATTTTATATACATCACAATGAATTCATCATTAACAGACTAATATAATCTATATCCATGTTCTTATTTATATTCACGTATATAGAATTCTCTTAGTTTCATATTGACTATGAATTTATGTTATTTACCTCTTTCTTCCATGTCCATGCAATGATTTATAATGTTATATATGTCCCTTACTATGAATTTAATATCAGCACTTTATTATGGTTTTATTACCGAGGTTATAAAGAAAGGAAATATATGTAAAATTTTTAGTAAGATAACATATGTGGAAGAATTTTATAGAGATTTTGAATAGTTATTATAAATTATTTAGTCTTATATATATATTTGAAGAATTATTACATTGGTTGTAAAAGTAAAATGATTTATTAGTTTATTATGTGTCAAAATTTTATAAATTTAAAAAACTAAAATAATTATTCATATTTATGAGATTCAATAATCATTATATATTTTTTAATTATGGATTTACATATATTGTATTTTAAAACATGTATCAATGAATGTATGTAAAGTACATGTCTACGGGAACCATATTCGAGAGTTCAAGTTTGTGGAATCATAATTCATATACATAAACATGGGGAAATTTATTGTAATAATATAATGATTTTATTATGATAATGATTGTGAATGTATACATTTTTTCTATTTTTTAAATTATTATTTAAGAATTTTTTTTATATGAATAATGAGTATATTTGTAGAATTTGACTATTTTTTAAATATGGTGGGATTTCTTATTATGTAATCACATTGATATTGTTGTGATTTTTTTATGTTGATACAAATATGATTATTGTTGGTAGTGATCAAAAAGTTCTGGTTAGGTAGAAATTATAGTGGATGATATAATAATTAATGTTTTTTGTGATTTTGAAAGGATTATAGACATATATTTAATAGATAACTTATAAAATGGTCCTAAAATAATAATATTTATAATTGTAATAGATGGAAAAATTAATTAGTGATGGGATGAATATAATAGGTGGAATGTGTACAAGGAATATACATAATTTTGAAGTTTAATTGTTATATATTAATTTGTAGTTTTCAAAAATTATATATAAAAAAGAATGTAATGTGAATTGTAAATGGGTAATGCGTAAATAAAAATAAATATAAAATGAGAAGAATATGAATTGATTTAGAGAATATATATTGTATTTTTAAAGTAATATATGTTATATTATCTCTTTTAGTGGTATTGGTTATCATCTTTGACAAATAAATGGTGGCCTAGTGATGATTTCTGGCTGATTCGGTGTTTTGGAAAAAATATAACCATTTGGATATGGTTATCTGCATTTATTGTTTTTCAAAGTGGATTGAAATAACCATGAAATAAGGTGGTGGTGATTTTGAGGGGGAATATTTGACAAATTATTTCTTTTTTTAAAATTCATCCTTGAAAACATTTAATGTTAATTGATCTCACACTCTCATTCAAATCTTATACTACATGAAATTAAAAAATAAATGTACAATATAGAATTAAACCCAGAAATTTTTAAGTTGTTAAATCAAAATGTTAGATCCAATTCTTAGTGTTTGGTGATTATTATCACTAAAAAATGATTGATTACTGATTATCAATAAACCCATGGGTGACGTTATGGACCTGAAATAATTTTATTAATAAAAAATAAGACTGAAAACCCAACAAAAACATCTTTAGCATGAACCAACACTCTATTCTCAAATAGTATCACTAACTAAGACCTGTGTTATATACAACTGAATTTAACTTTTTCTTCCTCAAATGTATAAAAAAATGTTGAGTCTATGTCTTTTTATAACTAGAATGAATATATCTTCATCCTCAGATATGTATAAATATTCAATTGTATACCTCTTTCAATTTTCAAAACAAAAACATTATACTTTTTCCAAAATAACTAAATCATTAAACTCAAAGCTCAAAATATTTAATCTATTTTTCATCTTCCAAAAAATTTATTCCTATTAATTTTATGTTATATACATAATAAATGTATATATATGAATTGGGAAATGAACATCTACTATCTCCATTATTTATATTAATTCATCTTCTACATTTATAAATCAGTATTATCCAACCCGTATTTGTAAATATATTTTTATATAAAAATATATGTGAAAATGTCAATATAAAATGTAAATTAAAACATTAATGGTCATCATCATTTATACTATCTAAAATTAATAATGATATCTTTTATCAATTAGTCTTTATTAAAAGTGTAATGTAACCATTTTAAACAATATAAATATTTCATGAAATACATCCCCAAATAATTACATTTAATATCTACAAATATTGTGTTATTATTCTACATAAGACTTAAAAAATTATATAAATTATCTTATATATAATCAGGTTTTTGTGGAATAATAACATTTTTGTTTGAAGCTTCATCTCATGGTGCATATTTAACATAAAATATTATCATTAATCTCAAATTGATTCATAGAATATCCAAAAGAAATGTTATATTTAAATCATGATAAACAGAAAAGAACCATCAAATTTAATGATTATGATTCACTTTTAATCTAATTTTTTATATCATAATACCACAGAATAATCATACATATAATTTTACAATGTCAGTTTAATTATACATAGAAATTTAGTTATTTCTACATTTGTATAATTTACTCATAAATAACCTGAAGAATATTAGGTTAATAATTACACAATGGAAAATTATTATATTATTTAAATAGATTTATATTCTATATCTACTAATTAATACAATATTTATTTATAACTCTTCCATTATTTAACTAAAATTTAACTAACATGAGATTATTTTAATCATATATTCCATTAGAAACATATATGTTACCCTATCGTAGGTATAAAAATATGGAGTTGATATTTTTAATTTTTTTAAATTATTTTGACATGAACACATTGGTCTTCATAATATAAAAATTTCTTCTCTACATTTTCGTAATTTTTCTAAATTATGATGGATCATTTACCTTTCAAGGGTTACCGAATTTAATCTAGTTAAAAACATCACCACTAAAATTCCCAATACATGATTTTTAATTTCATTATCTATCAAATTAATTTTTTATTGATTAATTTTCTACTTTTCAACCATGTTAATCATTGTTGTTTCATTTGGTGATATTTGTCTTTATTTAGTGATCATTAATTAAAAATGGTCAATGTTTTATTCTAAAACATATTATGACACAATGGTGATTCGTTATGGTACATTAGTGTGGTGTTTTATCACCTACATTGACATTATATGTTGGAAATATTTAGAACATCTAAAACATAAACATCATATTCAAGTTCTATTAATACATTCTCAAACATGGTGTTTTTTAATAAAATAATTATTACCCTAATACACACCAATGGTATTAAAATAAAATGATAAATTTATCTTTCAGATAAGAGTGTTGTTTTTATACATCCGTTACTTTGAAAAATTATCGAAACCCATCCACTGAAAACATTCTCTTCTGTTATCAACATCACTAAAAATAAACACATACTCTTTAATTAATCTAAAAAAACTATTAAATATCTTAAACTATTTATCAATCCTCTTAAAAATTCATTAACAAAATTTTCAATGAACATGAAACATGAATGGACATTAATAATTTTGGACTGACATAGAATTTATAAAAATGATCTCAAACAATATTCAAAAATTAATAAATGATAAATTAATTCATTATAAAAAAAATTCAACTATTTGATATAATATTTTTCAATTTGAATTATATTCGATATGTTACCTCCAATCCATGAATTTTTCAGGACCACATGGATTATTTCTCCCTAAAACCACCCAACCATCTTTATTATTTAACATTAAATCCGTTTCACATCAAACATACTCATACTTATAATATTTTTCCTTACATTGCAGAGATATAACATTAACCAATATACATTCATTAGAAAACTCATCTGTGTGGAATTTTATAATTTATATTCCATGTGATTCAAGGCTCCATATAAAATAATTCATTCCCACAGTTCATTCATGATACTCTATACTAAAATATTTAATTTCAATTTCATTACTCAATTTTTTTCCAAAACACCCTGATAAATACATATTATAAAAATTATTATTAATAAATAAAAAACCAAAGAATCCAAGGGGATAACAATATCACTATTTTTAAATTTCATCATTATACATAATTAAAATACATATTTATATTTCTTTATATTTCACCACCTTTTTATACCCTTATTGTAATAAAATTGAAAATTTTGATACCAATTATTTTTAGTTATAAAATAAAGAATCCTAAATCTAAAAGAGAGGAGTCAAATATTCAATACTGATGGGAATAATAATTCTTCTGATTCTATTTTTTATATCCATTAACTACATAACATCTCAACTCTATTTTCCAATAACAAAATTATTTTTCCCAAAATAAAAAAATAAATTCAATTACCATAATGTTTTAAATTTTTTAATAAAAAACATTAATAAAAGAAACCTCATAAATTTTTTCACAATACTCGTTATTTGGATAAAATAGTGATTTTTTAAGAAGCATTCTAAAAATTAAACACCTTAACTTATTTACTCTAACACCATGTTAAACACGTAAGATAACATTTTCAAATAATCCCTGATCATAATTCTCATATCCCTTCATCATAAACTAGTGAAACTAAGATAAATAACTTCAATTATTGATCAATACAAATATCTATAAAATAATAAAAATATAAATCTCTAGAGTTATCCACTTATTTCCTGCTTCACCATTATTTCCATGCATCAAAAATCATAAAAATGGTTATGGGTATATGTTGGTTTCTAAAAGTCAAATTAGGGAGAGAAAAAGGTTGAGTGTTTATTATCAACCAAGATACTAAATTTTATTTTATCTAAATCATTAAGATAAATCTTCAAAAATAATCTTTTATATTTCCAGATTAAAATATAATATTAACAAAATGTTATTATTATTTCTATTAAATCTCACATTATATGTTGTTTTTAAATCACATTACTTATAATAATATATGAGTATTGTTTTTAGTTCTTATTTTTCCACAACCTCTCCTCTTATGCATATAGTAATGTCATGTAATATTATTCAATAAATAAATATTTATGGAACCTTCCACATATCATCTAAATATTTTGTATATCTCTATCTCATTAAAACATATATTTAAATTAAAATTATTATTTATTTTTTGCGATGTATTCTTACAAATAAATCCACTATTTTCTTTTACAAATTGAATCACTTGTCTTCGATTTCAATAATCCTCAAAAATTGATTCTCATTGTATTATGTCCATAGCACATGTTTTCTATTTACTAACAAGAAATAATTGGTAAAATATTTCCCACGTATTATATGTAATATATTTATAAGACATCTGACTATATTTTTAATTTATCATCCATTGCATTCATAATTGATAAAGAGGCATTGAAATGGGTAGTAGGATAATAAAAATTGAACAACATCAATGTTTCCAATACATAAATAGAATATTTAAGGCAAAAATAACTTTATTCAATGTTCTTTTATTTAATTATCTATTTTTCTCACATCATTATATGATATATTCCATCAATATTAATAAAATTTTAACAATGAATGAAATTATGATGATTGTGATTATAAAAATTAATAAACTTAAATAAGCTAATAGTATAGATAAAAAATATTTTCCTAACCCACTATCAGTGTTTGAGTATCTCTAAACGTGTTCAATTAATACATTAATCCCCTTATAGAAGGAATGTAATATTTTTTATTATTGAAAAGTTAAATAAAAAATTATATTATATCCTCCCTAAAATATAATTGTTTAGTCTTATAGATTTTGGAGTGTTATATATGCATGATATTGTAAAAAAAATTTGTATTATTAGTTATCATTTCCACAGATGATCCCCATTTATCATCTTTTATTCGGAAGGGTATCTAAGGGAGTATAAAACCCCAATTGTAGATTGAAACAACATATAATATTAAAAAAGATTCTTTCACATAAAAATATACTATAATATTACATGATATATTTCATTAATATACTTTATTCTTAGTGACATTAATCAAACCATATGTCATTTTTTAATTTCAATCACTGTTATATATAATATTGTTTGAAGTTCCTAATTTTCTTTGTATTTTATGTTTATGGGACATTCGTATGTCAGATTGGGTGGATATGTCTTTCTAGTTACAACAAGAGGCCACCATCTAAATGATAATGGTTTCTAGATATTGTGAATTCAAAAAACGTCCATCAGATATCCATTGGACATCCAATTCATATATAGTGGATGTATTATAGGTGAAGGAATTTTTTTCCACACCCTTCGACCTATAGGATCTCTTTAACTAGCTTGTAGGATGACAACTGACACATCAGTGAGGCACATTATCTCACGAGTGACGTTGTAAGACACCTTGTTAAATTAGGATGCATGTGTCACGTTACCCAAAAAAATAACTTAACCAATTTAGTCCTCCTCCTTTACCATAATTTCATTTATCTTGATTTATGGGCTCATTGGTTGTGAGTTTAGATATTCTCTAATTCATATTGATGGATCCCAGTTTTAATTAAAATATTGTATCTCTATTGTCTATAATCTGATAAGTAGATTATTTTTATATTTATATATAATCATTTTTTATTTGATTTTGATTCCATATGGTACTATATTTCTTGACCTATCATGTATAAAGATAACTAATGTTGTTTTAATATGATAAGTTTATTTTGAATCTAATATCTTCTTCTATCATTATCTATTAGGATGGAAACATAATTTTTATCATTCATGAGGTAGTTTTATCTGTCATATTGAATTACTCATGATAATCATAATGATAATAAGATTATTTACTTTAGTTTGATTTATGAAATTGATTTCTAAAATTGGATTTTATCTTTTCCGTAATAAATGTTTTTCAGTAAGGGATTTATTTGAATAAATAATTTTGGTGCATGGTCCATTTCATAAAAAGCCTCAATTTTAATTTTTAAATGATTTTTTTTCATGCTTGAATGTAATATATAAAATATATAGGAAATATTCTATGAAAACTTAGTATTTTATATTAAATGGAATTTTCCTTTGAAAATGTTGTGGAACTATGATTTTTTTTTCATGAATGTCATGAAGAAGTAATATCTCATTTAATACCTTGGATTATGTGGAAAAACATGGAAAATCCCAAGTTGAGTAATATATCCCAAAGGGTAGGTTCCCTTTATACAATGGATGCATGCAGATAACCATTACAAGGGATTTAGGTTCCTAGATATTTGGGAAAAATTATACGAGTCAGTGTTCTATTATGTGTCTTAATAGTTTATATGATTACATAATAATTTTTTAGATTAGATTTGGTGAATTTTGGATAAATTATATTCATGCATATTGACATAATAATTTCCCCACATGATCATGTTGAGGATATTAATCAATGAAAACTATTCATTTCATCTATTGGGCAATTGGAGACATGATATATCATATTTCACTATTTTTTTTATTATGAAATGATTTTGATTGGAATTGTGTGTATATAAAATGGGATATCAATGACTAAATATTATATAAAATATTATTTGTTTTAATATTATTTTTAAAAAAATCAATAAGACTTGATGGATTAATTTAGATAGAAATTGTATAGTATTTTTGGTATTCAAATGGGATCTGAGGTCTCACCCTACAAATCCATTTAGGAATTTTAATCCATGATTTTTTACGGATATAAATAAGTTAAAGAGAGTGATGTAGATGAAATTTAATATAAATCATTTTTCCTTTCATGTTGGATAGGGTGGTGGGGACTTCTGTTGACAAAGATTTTGACCCTTGAGTTGATTATAGTCCCATGTTATTGAATATATTTATATAGTCTGTTGATATCTTAATATACATATTTTGGATGTGAACATTATTATTATTCATTATGAAATGTGAATATTATTTATTTTAACATCATAACTCAATTTATTTTTATCATATAATTTGTTTTTTGAGGGTGTAATCCTACCAAAATTTCATGTAATATACCTTGGTTATTATCATAGGCCCATGGTGATCAAGACAACGTTGTAAGCCTAATGGTAGTCCAATTTTGGTTAAATTATGGGTTGAAGAAGTATAGTCTATTAAATATTAGTTTTAGAGCCTCTATTTGGGTTAAATATTATTCTGATGCTTCAGTATCACCCTCCTATGTCAGGGGTTATCGATAGATTTGTGCTTGGTCTACCAAATATTGAGAGGTGGTATGGGTGTATTTCATAAAAACTCATATTCATTGAAATTCATGAGATTTCATTGGAATTATGTGGTTTAATATATTTATTATTTATATTATATTCATCTTCTATTTAGTAATTTAAATCCACTTTGTGTTAACGAAATGATATTCTATTCAAAATAGTTTCAATCCAATAATTTTATGGATTATAGATCCTCTAATGGAAATGTTCAGGAATACCGGATTAGAATCTATATAGTAATTTAAATCGATGAATCCTCTGAAAGGCCATTTATTGAGGAAAATATCATATGAATGATCCATTCTACAAGATATGTCAGAAATTCTGAACACAAATGAATATTGGACCATGATTTAGTATTCAATAAGTATTATTCACCTATCAATAACATTGAAAGGGGTATATAAGATTCTAATGAAAGGATCTGGATTAATGATGGGATTTTCAACTTTTAAGAAAACTCAATAAGAATATAGTGTTATATCCCCAACTAATATGCTGAAAGGACTAAATTGGATGTGGTGGAATATATATTCCCTTCCATGATAAGCAATGATATCGTGTGGAATATATTCATGAAATCAAGAAATCAATACTTATAGCCTGAGACACTAAGAGTATTAAAGGACTGAGTGTTCATTATTTTGGAGTTAGAAGATTATTCTGTCATGGAGTATAATACTCAATTTTTCAATTTGGTGCACCATCCTGTATATCTTATCTATAGTGATTCTTTCATGGGGCGGGGTTTTGAAATGTTTTGGTGGGTAGATGTCATGTCTATGATGATTTTATGTTCCTACACACCTATTTTAATATTACGGATAAGGATAATATATATGAGACCAACAGAGATTTGAAGTAATGAATCTTAAGAGCATTAGTGAGAGTAGGAGGTATCTTGAGATTACTTTCTAGTCATAAAATGATTACTGTTAATTAGTTCCAATGTGATAAATGTGTGTGAAATGTACATCAAGCCAGTGTTAGGAGGCCTATTCCATGTTTTCAAAAAATGATACCTATAACATGAGGGAAAGGTAGATCCTGGGATATGCCACACATGTGGGAAATATTTTCATCAATACTGTGATATTTATAGGGAATACCAGGATATTATATATAGATCCATATTTAAAATTGTATCTTATTTTAGACCTCAATCAATAAAAGCGTTGGAATTTCATCCTCAGGCCAATAATAATGGTTTGGTTATAAATATAGTGAATTATGGGGATACATGTAAGTATGGAATAGAGTTTCCACTTGATTGGTTATAGGAAGAAGTATCTACCGTGAAAATTTTTGTGTTAATTTCAACTTTTATTGTTTCTTCATCATTTGATACTTGATAAACTCAATACATTATATCATCTACAAATATCGATTTTTAAGGATTTATTTTGGAGTATATGACTACCTTATTTACTCTTTCCACTAATTTGGGAAAATATTCGAGATGGGTTTTAATTGTCTAATGTGTTGGAAGATGATTACCAAACAAAAAACCATAGGAGACATTAAAATTCTTTACCATTACATCATTGATTTTATCTGTTGAATATATTTGATGATGAGATGAAAATACCAAAATTATTTCTATCATTTTATGGTATAGTTTAATTCTCTTGATGTAGCCACTATTTTCTTCTATGGTGAATGGGAATTGAGATTGGAGAGATCATGTCACATTTGTTATATTTATTAAATGATAACCTCCTTGTTCTCAGAGTATATTATTAATATCAATGATTAATTTTTTTTTCTTTGATGGAGTGATTGAGTACGTGAATTCATTTCAAGAGGAATATTATGGGATATTCCTTAGAGGGATGTTGAGATCTCTAAATAAATTCTTCTATGAATGAAACCCATGTATTTAGATTCATATCGAATGAAAACTAATAATTTAAAATAAATAATGGTTCATATTAAGGATATGTAAGATAATGAATTTATTCATCCAAAAATTTCAACCTTGGAATCACTAGTTACTTTAGAAATAAATGCAGCTGGGTGTCTCTAACTTTTCATTGATTACTCAAAACTCAACTAGGTAATGATTAAGAATTGATATCACTTTTTAATTATTTTTTGAACTTTAATATCATCTAATTGGAGATTATTTTTTCATTAATTGATTTGAGATTGGGATTTCATTGGCAAAAACTCTATGAGAATGATATACCTACGATAACAATCCGGAGTAGTAATAGGAATTATGGGTTTTTAGATTTTTTTTTGGCCTTTCTAACTCAATAGTGGTGTTTATATTTTTACTTAATTGAATTTACCATCGGTTATTATATTGGTTCATTGTTATCTTGAAGGATGGTATTACTATTTCTTCTTGATCAGATAATTATCATGGTGAGCATATTGATAACATATCTAAATACAGATAGATAATATTCAAGAAGTCGTGTTATTTAAATGATAGTTGTGGATTCATATTGTCAAAATTTTGGACATGTGGACTCTATTAATGATGTAACTACAAATCCAAAAAATATTTTTCCAGTGATGTCCTAGGATAAGACCAAAAATGTTATTGAGATTTGGAGTTTCATGGGGATTGACATTTAATATTAAAAAATTGTTCCGTACTTCTAAAATATTTTTTCTCCTATGAAATACTTTATCATAATGGTTGAATAATTTTTTGGAGAAATTAGATTTATAGAACATTATTGTATCTAAAGTGATAATTAATTCAACACTCTTAATAATTCTTTTTGAGATATGTACTAGCTTTGATGTTTACTGTGACACCTCAGATAAGATTTTTGGTTGTGTATTGATGAATGGAATATAGTAAGTATCTTTGGGGTATCATCAACTATTCCCTATTATAGTATTTCTCAATACAATGTTCTTGAGTCAGTTCTAGTGATGTATATGCTTATGACATGGAACCGATCCCTCTAGAAATTTTTTTTATAGTGTATTTATACCATTAGATTCATATGTATATTTTCAATCAGATATTTCTAAATGTGACAGAAGGATAAGGGGTGGGGATACCTTCATAATTTGGACATTGATTTTTTATACACCACTAGTTAAGGTAACATGGTTAAGTATTTTTTGATTAGGAAATTACTGACTCATGTAGTAAAGAAATATATTGTAGAGTGGTTATTGATGAGCGTGTTTGTTGAAATGTTATTAGCTTATGGGAGAGAAAACAAAAATGTATTTCTATATTGTTCTAATGATGGATAATTTATGGATGATCAGATTTATCCTAAATATATTGAGGATGTGGAGTGTTATCAATTATATTGGAATTTTTATGTATGGAGATCATGGTTAGTGGTCCTGGTATTTCGGGATTGTATTTGGAATCCAAGAGAGGATATATATTCTAATATACACGAGGTATAAAGTTATAGATAGTGGACACCTATATTGGTGTACCATATACCATGGAGATACAAAGACGTACAATGACTGATATTTCATTACTATTGGGATTGGTGTCCAAGTACCTCAAAAGGTTTATAATTGAAGAGGAACATCAAAGACCTACTAGTTTCTGCATTATTCACCATTCTAGTGTTTAAATGGGATGATATATCAATAGAAATTCTTATTAGGACACAATGTATTTTATGAGGAAAACATAGGATATTGTTGATTATTAATTGACTTGTGATTTTAGAACATTTCCTACACATCATGGAATTGAAATTTTTTGAAGAATGTGGGAACCCAAATGGATAGGAGGTTACCAGACATCATTTTGTGTGATATAATATCAACTCTTATAACGACCATCTCTTTTAAAATTATTTGAAGAGTGGATTATAGACAACATTGGCTTCTCATTTAATGTTTATCATGGATTATAATCCAATGATGGATTTATATACTTACCACGCCATCCATATTATTAAAGAAATTATTTAGGAATACATTCATTACATTAGTGAATCATGGTAAAAATATATTTCCTTATTGAATTTTTGTATTATTATATTTATTAGTCTTTGATATAGATTCCACAATTTAAAAAATTTTCAGGATGGAATTGTTGGTCCCTTATTTAATATGATGAGGTTGGAGAATGGTCATCAGACTAACCAATAATCATTCTAAAGATGGGAAATATAATTTATTTAATTAGGATGTGTTCAAAGATTGTTTTTAGTTTCTCTAAATCATATTCTGATCAACATCATCATTTAATGAAAATTGAGGTAGGTGATTGGGTATTCTAAGAGTTTAACCATCATTTGGACATGGAGGTCAAGAAATCTAGGTTAAATTAAAACCTTATTGTAATTTCCCTTGTGAGATTATAGAGTAACTTAAGAATATGTATTAGTGAATAGACTGTCATTTTCATTTGATTTCTATCTATAACATTTTCCAGATCACTTAATTGAAGAAATGTCGTCTGAATCTATCCCATTGTATTAAGTGTAAGGATAATTAGATTAATCACAAAAACATCATTGTTGGAAGACTTATTAAGGTATTGGAATAATATGATAATGTTCTATGTGGGAAGACAATACTACAGGTATGAGTTAGATATTAGTGTGGTTGTTAAAATCATGAGACATAAAAAATGAGGCTGTGGTAATTAATAAATAGCTTTACCACTTTTTCTATTCATGATAATGAGCTTTTATTTTGTCATAATGAATTTTTCTGGGGGATAATTATCACACCTTGATGTACAAAATATGTGATATAGTTCCTTTTTTCTTTTTATTTTCATTTTTTATGTCATTATTATCTCAGAGAAGGTTGTTTCTTTTTATTGTTGGAAGTATGATTCAACCGACGAGCTGATGGAGGGAACAAGATAATCCGTCAGGGATGAAAAGCTTGTGTACTTTTATATGTTCCACCCTCTAACTTGTAGATGTCATATAGGTGTATTCGTTCTAGAAACACTGTCCAGTGATCTGGTGACCCCATGTATCACGACAATTATGTTGTATGGTGTCTTATTTAGTACCAGTAAAAGTCTAACATTCATACAAATTAAAATTATATCCTCCCTAATCATCTTATAAAGACCCTAATTTGATTTTTTTTTCATTTTATATTATCCATGTCAATTATTTGGGATCTTATCTACATCCCATTGATGGATCTAGGTCCTAATTGAAATCCTGGTTCTTTAATGGGAGTAATAAGATATGTGGATTTATATTAATTTTTTTTCCTCTCATCCTATTCTTGTTCATGATTCCATATGAAACTATGTCATTGGGTCTATAAATTACAAGAAGAATTTATGTTGATTCCATACGATCTTGGTTTGTGGGAGTCGTGTCTCTTCCTCTCCCATCATTATTCAAGATGGAAAGTCATATTCAGAAATCATGAGGTATGTGTCTATATCCTATTGGATTTCACTTATCCACGGAAAATTTCCTCTGATTTATTGCATTAGATTTTTTTATAAATCATATAATAGTTCTTTGGTGAAATTTTTTTTTCAAAGGGAATTTTCTTAGAAAACATGATTCATGCACATTGTCTGTTTCATGAAAGGCCTTAATGATGTCTTTGAAATATAATTGGGGTTTCATGCATGAATACATTTTTAAATCTCTATATAATTTTTTTTTTGAAAATATAGGCATGATCATTAAACAGATTTTTCATTGGAAAATGGTTGTGTGACCAGACTTTTTTCCTTGAACACAATTATTGGACTCTTCAGGTTTTAATGATAAAAAAATCATGTTTATCATATCATAAATCATGTTTGATTATTCTAAACAACATTTAATCTTGTTCTATTATATTTAAGTATTATTATTGTTAAACATACTCCATTTTGTGGATAATACTTCCTCAGAAAGTTCACAGATATTGGGATAATTCTGTGACAATATATGCTTGCTTCCAGTTCCATATTTTCACAAAGTCTGGGACGCCATACATTTTCTTGTAGTTAATGATTTTCTTAAAGGACTTGACAATATTTCTTACTATTAATTCCAAGAAGAAATAATAACACACCATTCATAATTTTTAAAAGGCACATGATAGTGTTTATGGGACACTATAGTATTGCCACTGGTTCTAGAATTCACAAAGGACAAGACACTGCTACAGTGACACTGATCAAAGGTAAAGGAGAACACACCGTGATTGTCTCTTTGTGATCGTATCACTATGATTCCCTTACCGCAATCATGACACATTTCCAAATATAACCATTTTTTTTGTATTTTCCAATTAAATTTAACAGTAATTTATAACGGTCATATTTGAGAAATTTAATGACACTGATATAATAAATGTTCCATTCCAGTCTTATTTGTAGACAGTACAAGGTACAAGGTGTAGATATCACTCTCCCTATCAGCCAAAACAGTGAAATATAAATGATAAAATATGAGTTGTTGCACGAGCTTCATATAAAAAGAGTATATGATTACATTCAATGAGAAGTAGACAGATACACTTTAGAAAACACAAAGAACTCTCATTCCTAGGTGCTGATCTACTGTGGATCAGAACGATGAATATCTTCGCAACAGATCTAAGAAGAACTAGCGCTAAAAGAACATATTATTGAATTAGAAACTAGAGTAGGAGACTCACGAGACTCATTATTCAAAATAAGACTCAATAATCATATTTGGTACATCTTATAAGTCTAGAGAAGCCTAAAAGAACACACGAGGATTTTCTAATCATATCTCGTTATTTTACTTTGATGTGTATTGTTTTTAGTACATTTAGAGCAGTGTGTATATATATATTACAACACACATTATATACTACACAGCTTTGTTGGATAGAAGATGTCCTCACTCAAACATCGTTTGGTGGATTGTTTCTCCCGTGTATAGCTCTGGTAGTGATCTTGTGTGACCAGGTAGTTTGTCTTTCCAAATAGAAAAGTGAAAGAGGTTTTGTGACCTGGACAGTCTTATGTACTATTGTATACCTAGATCTAGTGTTTGGATCAATGATTATTTAAAATATATATTTCATAGTGGCATGTGATCATTAATTGGAGTATATATGTTTATGGCTTGATACTGAATAACTTGTTTTATCTGTAGTGTCTTTCAATTTAGTCATTATTTGTTTTAACTCATATTTCAAAAAATTAAATTTTACATTACTAGTTAGTCTTCAATAGTATTTATAACAAATTTTCTTAATTAAATTAGTTTCCCAAGTTTTAGAATTATATAATATTGTTTAACAGATATTTTATCAATATTCCGATAAAAAATTTGATGAGTCAATGTATTATTATTTTAATACCTTGTTTTTCTAGCCTTCTATATTTTAATTGGGGGAATACTCTTAAATAAACATTTTTATGAATTTTTTTTATAAGATCTCAATTCACCCCCTGTTTAGTGTCCTACACTAACCAAGATTTGGTATTAGATGTGTTTTCAAAATCCCAATTTTCAAATTTTTTAATTTTCCTAAAATAATACTCAACAGTGATTTTAGTTATGTTTTAAATCTCTTTAAATTTATATATGTCCTAAAATTATTGTTCATTAAAATTATTTTTCATTATATTGGATAATAAATTGTAAGGTGCTTCAACCAATATACCTTCATTCATTAATAGAACGAATTATTTACAATGGAAAATTAAAATGAAAATACACATAGAAAGTACAATTTTTGGGATTTGGTCATCCATTACATATGAATATAATATTCCTTATAATGGTAGTCACACTTGGGGTGAACCAACGAAGTGTAATTATAATAATAATTTCAATTACATGAATTCATTATTTATTCTTTTATAGATGAAGTGTTTAATAAAACTTCTTCATGTAATACAACCCAAGAAATTTTGGAGACCTTATCTATTTCCCATTAATGAACCTCTAGTGTTATGGAAATGAGACATAACAAATATACTCTTAAATATGTTATAATTAAAATGAATCATGATGATACTATTTCTTAAATGTATATTAGGTTTCATGAAATAGTGAACATTATGATCCCTCTGGGGAGAGATGTTACAACAAATGAGAATATCAGGGGAATACTTTGACGATTACTAGATAAATGGAGAGGGAAGGATGATTCAACTAGAGAATATTGTGATATTATCAAGCTACCAGTAAAGAAGATAATTGAAATGTTGATGATGTTTGTGGAAGAATTAAAAGTAAACAAGGAAGAGAAATATGAACTGAACAGAAAGACATCGGTCTTCAAGGCCTCTACTTACAAAACTATTAAAATGAAAAGAAGAATTTACAATACCCTGTAGAATGTTCTAGTAGTGAACAATCATCAACAGGTATTGATGACGAAATGGATCAATTAGCAATATTATTTAAGAAAATTTATAAAAGAATTTATTTTTCCAAAATTACAACATCAAAGGATGATATAATTAATAAGGAAACTAGAAGGAAAATTAGATAAGAGGTATAAAATCTTAAGAAATAATCTACTATGAATGTTCGATAAAGATAAATGTAAAGGCTGATTGTACCAAGTTAAAATATAAAAAGTGGTATGGGGAAAATATGTAATGTATAAAAATGCCATGAAATAAACATGGAGTGCTTCTGATGATAGTTCAAGTGACTCAGAGTCTTCACATGATGAAAAGTCTGACATATAAAATATATAGATTATGAAAAACTCATCTGAGGTAACCCAATAAAATCTTGTACATAACGTTTATTATTCTGGAGAGGAATATTTTATTGAAGAAAATATGATAATTGGTGAATTGTTTGAATAATGTTTTATAATTGAAGAACTATTTATTAACTAAAAGAATAACAAAATTAATTTAAGAAATAACATGTATTATCTAATACTTTAAAATGATTACTTTCTGTACAGAAAGAGAAAAATGTTCATTTACTAAAGGAGAACAATGAACATAATTTATCTAATAAGAAATTGAAAAATGACCTAGATTAATAATAAATGGAATAAATAATCTCACACTGATTCTCAGTAATAAAATTTTCCCTAAAAAGACTACTAGTATAGGATATGAACCTGGGTGATGAAATCTCACCAAAAACAAGTTTGTAAAGATATCTATAAAAGCTATTTTTCTTCCTAAAATTGAAATTTATATTTTTAGTTTCAGTTCATGAATGTATTTTACTACATCTACTTTTTCTGGTCATAATAGAGTTTTTTTAAATATGTTACATAATTCTTATAGGAAACCCCTGATGTAGATTTAGGTTCAAAAATCACTATTTACTAATGATACTGGATAAAAACATGTATTGGTTCCAGAATCTATTTTTCATTGATTATTTTTTTGGAAGGTTGTTTGATAAGATCCTATGAAAATTTGTGGTAATTGGACAGTGGATGTTCCGGAAACATGATAGGAGATTACTCATGATTCAATAATTTAACAAAAATTGATAGTGCGCATGTCACCTTTAGTGACAATGCCAAAGGAAAAATATTTTACTTCAGCTAGATTGGATTATCTAACATAATTTTAATTTCTACTATAATTTTTGTTAATGGATTAAAATATAATATTCTTAGTATTTCACAACAATGTGATAATAGTTTTAATGAAAAATTTCTAAATGATTATTATAATGTTTTTTAATATTAAAATGAACATGTATTCTTTACATTTAGAAATGAAACTATTTTTACTGTAAACATATAATCATTAGTTTCACAAAACGTTTCATGATTAAGTTTATTTCAAAAAGAGTATTGTATTTTTCCTAGAAGACTAGGAAATTGTAATATACACTCCATTAGAAATATTACTTGAAAATGTTTAGTGATGGACTGACCCAAACCTGAGTTTCTAAATAATAAAGTCTATAATCCTTATCCAACTAGTAAACATCACAAAATATATTTCAAACTAAAGAAATATGTTTCCTATTCTCACCCTCTCATGTTGGATCACATGGATTTTTTAGACCTTATAGAGTCTAATGTCTTAATGGGATGCCCAATGATTTATTTCTTGTTGATGAATATTATAGGTATACAAAAACCTTCTTTCTAGCTCACTAAAGTGAATCCAACTCTCATTTTACTATGTATTCTAGGATAATAGAAAATCGTAGTAGTATTATTATTAAATCTCATTGAACTCATAGTTGTCGTGAGTCTGAAAACTGATAATTTTAATTCGTTTTCTTGCAAAATGGCTATATTCAAAATTTATTTGCCCCAAGAACATCCCAACAAAATGGGGTATTATAAAGAAGAAATAGAACCTTGGAGGAAATTACTTTAACAATTATTTTTCATTATTACCTACCTTTCTACTTTTGGACTGATGTTGTATAAGGCCCCAGCCTTAAACCTTACTTAATCTTGAGTTATTACAAGATTACACATTGAGGATCTTTTCAGGTTTAGTGTTTTAGAGAATTAGATCATAAAACATGCATTAAATTCCACATTTAAACAATGTGGTTACATAAAATATAGTATTCATTTTTCCCATCAATGAAACCATATTTAAAATAAAACATAGATTCTATCTTGACACTTCCTTGACACTATAATCAGACTATGTACCTTTTCCTTGACTTGTGAAAAACATTTCAAAATCATGGGATGAGCATAAAAAGCTTAGTAAGGGATATAAAAATAAGGAAAGGAAGCATTGGTACATATATACATAATAATGAAATCATACATTACCCATAAAACATAAGCACATTAACATACCTCATCAAATCATGAATAAATCATAGAAATCATAAGACATAAAGGTAACTTGAGGCATTCATAACATTCTTACGTAGGGAGTAACCCTCTTGGTTACGTTTGGAATACCCATCACAGTATATTCCCTAAATCTCTTCGGATAAACCATAACGTTTAACTCCTTCACATTACCCAATGCATTGGAGAGCTATATCGGGCTCACCAGCCCTTAATTTATAACGGAACCACCAGTATTCATAGTAATGCCCAAGAACCTCAACATAATCGTATCACATAAAACACGCATAAAGGAAACATAACATTTCCACCTTTCAATCACAGGATATCAATACAACACATTGATATAAAAACAATATGAAAACCATTTTCAATACAAAAATAAATGAAAAGTAAAACATGGTATTTATTTTTCTTTTAAAAAGAAGGTATGGCTTGTAGAGGAAGTCGAAACTCAAATAATGGTCACGCCGGTGGAGAAGTCATTGTTGCCCCATACGTACGACAAAAACATTCCCTTTTGTTGTTTAGTAAATGCTTCTTATAAAACATATTCCTTCTGAATAAGTGTAAAAGTCAAAGGGGTTTATACACTATAGAAAAGAAGGTTTTGTATAAAACAAAATATGCCTCAATGAAAGGAGATTGAGACGAAGTCCCATGCCTCGAGTCCGACTTGACTCGGTCATTCTTTAATCTCCTGAATAATAAACATGAGTTAATTTGTACTTGTTTAAGAACCATATTCAAGTTCATTATTCCTTTTATATCACTTATTTCCATGTCATGAACACTATTTAATTATTTAAGTAAATAACGGTCGTTTTAACGATCATTGGTACTTGAGTAAAAAATAAACCCTTTATAATTACAAGTTCTTCATGTATCCATTATATCCAGAATGGTATTCATGATGTAGATATCATATATATCATATATATCCAGTACATTAATGCATTTATAATATTACATAACATTTAGAGGTAATAAATGAAATTCACCGTTCATGGAGACGGTAAGCCGTACATACGCATGAACGCTGCTTCCATTTCTATTTCATATTTTATGAAATGGATTCACAATTATATAAAGGTACATTATAATTCCAGTGTAATATCATATATAATATCATAACTCCATCCTTTGTATGTCCCTCATATGGTATTAACGAATCAAATCACTTTGAGGGGGCGGTAGTCTGCACTTCCTTAAATGAAGATATCGCGTTTATCCATAATGGAAACCATAAAGTTATGACCAAAATAAAAAATACAAGAAGCTTAAGGAAAAAATAAACAGATTATATATCATATATAAATATAGTGTCATCTTAATGGACACCGTTGAAGTTGTTAAAATAATGTTGAACAATCATCGTTTCGGGAGGCAGAAATTCGCCATCCACGGTAACAGTATGTTCTTTAACCATTAGATGTAGGTGTTTGTAAGTGTAGCTTGAATCCTTCTTATAACAACATCCTAGTATATGGGAGATACATTTTTTTTCACAAAATAAATTAGTAAAAAGATTTTAGGGGGTTGGAGAAGCAAAATAAAACAAAAGAACACAAGTGAAGACATTACCTTAAAATCGGGTAACTCCCTTTGGTTTGAGCTCAAAGGATTCCTTGGGAAGACGTCTCCCCAATGTGAGGCTTCAAGGAGTAAGAGAGGGAAGTGTGGAGACAAAATGGGCAGGGTTTGGCTGAGAGAAATGCTTTGGAAGTGTGGGTAAGGAGGTAGAGGTGGGGGCCTTTTATAAGAGGAGAGGAGGGGCACTCTTGGAAAGTAAAGAAATGTTACTTTATTTTAAAATGAGTTTTGGATTCAAAAGGTCCCACTTTGATATAATTCGAGGGTAAGGTGATAAGGGTTCGAAATACACCCATCCAATAGGTTTTGGACATGTTTAGGTCATAGATTTTACCATATCTTTTCATTTTATTTAAATCCTTTATTAATGAGGTAATCGCTGCATCATCATGATGTTATAAATAATTTAATTTATTTAATGTCTAAAAATTATAAAAATATTATCATGATGTAGGAAATATTTTTATTTTTCTAATGAATATTTATAGTAAAAAATCTGACTTTTATAACCCCATTTAAAAATTGTTTTAGTAAAACAACTCATGTTTGTGTCATTTTAATTTTAACATTAAATAAAAAGATATTAATGTCATTTTCCTAACAAAGTGGCTCCATGGGGTCCCCAAGTTGACCCATTGATTTTCTTAGTCGGCCATGACACATCCAATAAGGGTAGGACATGTTTCTAGGTATTTTCATTTTATTATAATATCAGTTTTTCCTTAAATTTCACTAATTACCTCTAATCGCGATTAAAAACTTAAAAGTTACTATTCACAAAAAAATTATTTTAATCTTATTGAACCAAATTTTACTTCTTAATGAAAACCATGTATGACGGATTTCTGAAAATAAATCCATAGAAGTGGCAAAGTTTCATTTAAACGAAAAATTAGTTTCTTTAACTACCACTTAGTGGTTTCACTATTTATAAAAAATTGATGTTTTTCAGAAAAATACCAAAACATCACCCTAAGATATATTTGATATTCTGAATTCAAAAATGATGACTATTTTACAAAATTAAAATCATATAAGTTACATTAATTAATTTAATAATTAATTCCCACTGTCATGATAAATATCGTGTTTTTATGAAACAATAAGTATCAAAAGATTGACACTAGTTTATGTCCAATTTCAAAGTGAAATTGATTCCAATGACCACCATTGGATTAAATGGTAAAAATATATTCTAATTTTACTTCAAAACCAATTCAAAAGATAATCTAATCATATAAATAAGTTAGATTAAAAAGATGTTTTGAATTAAAATAGAACAGTTTTCACTATTCATAAAAAAATGAACTTTATCGGAAAAATACCAAAAATTCACACAAAGTAAATTTTGATGTCCCAATAATAAGGAATAAGTTTATTTTGACAAACATAGATTATAAAATTGTCAAAATATAGATTTAAAAATGGTTTCCCATCAAAAAGTAGTAAAACTATATTTTAAAAATATTAGCGTCTTTAATGCTTACAATTGGATTTATTCTAATTTTAAGCCTCTAAAACACTATCTAATTCACTAATAGACATAGATAAAAATATCTATTATTCATTACTTACTTATAATGTTACATCCTTCCCCCCTTTAGAAAAGTGCGTCCCCACAATTTATTTTCTTATCGAATAAGTGGGGGTATTTAACCCTCATTGCATTTTCAGATTCCCATGTTGCCTCTTAAATCATGTGGTTTTTCCACAAAACCTTTACCTGATGAATCACCTTATTCCCTAACACTTGCTCCCTGTGGTCAAGAATCTAGACCGGTTGTTCCTCATAAGATAGGATCCCTTCCTGCTGAACTACCTCTGAACTCAAAACATGAGATGGATCTGGCATGTACTTTCTCAACATCAAAACAAGAAAAACATTGTGTACCTGAGATAAACTCGGAGGTAAAGCCACCTGGTATGCAAATGATCCAACTCTCTCTAGAATATCATATGGTCCATTGAACCTTGGGCTCAACTTTCCTTTCTAACCAAATTGCATCACACTTTTCCATGTTGAGACTTTGAGAAAAACATGATCACCTACCTCAAAAGATAGATCCTTCCTCTTATTGTCCACATAACTCTTCTGTCTGCTCTGAGATATTCTCATGTGTTTCTATATCAGCTGAACTTTTTCTACTAACTCTTCTACCAATTCTGGTCCCATCATCTTTCTTTCACCCACTTCATCCCAAAAAGATGGATTTCGACACCGATTCCCATATAATGCCTCAAATTGTGTCATCTGTATGCTGGAATGAAAACTGTTATTATATGAAAATTCAACCAAAGAAATATATTGGTCCCAACTTCCATGATAATCTATAGAGTAAGAACCTAGCATATCCTCCAATGTCTGAATTGTTCGTTCTGACTTCCCATCTGATTGAGGATGAAAAGCTGTACTAAAATTTAATTGAGTACCCAACGACTTCTAAAGGCCTTTCCAAAAGTCAGAAGTGAACCTGGGATCACGGTCAGATACAATGGAGAGGGGAACTCCATGTAACCTGACTATCTCTTTATGATACAAACGGGAAAGTTGATGTAGGGAAAAATTATCTCTTATAGCAAGGAAATGAGCAGATTTAGTCAAGCGATCAACAATAACCCATATTTCATTATAACCTCGAGGGGTCTTTGGAAATCCCACAATGAAGTCCATGGATATATTCTCCCATTTCCACTCTGGAAATGGTAAAGAATGAAGCATCCCTTTTGGTAACTGCCGCTCTGCATTCACCTTTTTACATGTCAAGCACTTCACAGTAAAATCAACAATATCTCTTTTCATTCCATCCCACCAGTAACACTCCCGCAGATATCTGTACATCTTAGTACTCTAAGGATGAACTGAAAATGGAGAACTATGAGCTTCACATAACAACTCTCCCTTCAACTGTGAATCACAAGCCACACACAATCCCTTTCCAAATCTCAAAATGCAATCATTATCAATGTTGAATTCAGGCAACTTACCTTTCTGAACGAGCTCTACCTTTTTCTGCAACTCACTGTCTTGCTTCTATGCTTGCTTGATTCTGTCTGATAGAGAAGATTTCACCGATACCTGAAACAAAACAGAAGAACATCCTAAACCAACAACATCTATGCCAATGTTCATCAAATCCTTAACCAAAGGATCATGTTCCAAATGCAACATTGCTAATAAAGCATTACTTTTTCGACTCAAAGCATCGGCCACTTTATTTGCTTTTCCCGGATGGAAATGAATTGTACAATCATAATCCTTGATTAATTCCTGCCATCTCCTCAGTCTCATGTTCAATTATTTCTGAGTGAATATATAATTTAAACTTTTGTGATCGGTATATATTTCACACTTTACTCTATAAAAATGATGCCTCCAAATTATTAGAGCAAAAACAACAGCAGCTAATTCCAAATGATGTGTATGGTAATTTACCTCATGAGTTTTCAACTGTCGTGAAGCATAAGCAATTACCTTATCATTCTGCATTAGGACACAACCAAGTCCTTTCAATGAAGCGTCATTGTAGATATCAAACTCCCCATTCCTGGAAGGTAGTGCCAAAACTGGAGAATTCACCAATCTTCTTTTCAATTCCTGAAAACAATCATCACATTCTTTTGTCTAGATAAACTTAAAACCCTTCCGAGTTAACTGAGTCATTGAACTAGATAACCGTGAAAAATTTCTAACAAAACTTCGGTAATATCCTGCCAAACCAAGGAAACTACGAATCTCTATTACATTTGTGGGTCTTTGTAATTCTTTAAAAACATTTTTTTTTACAGGATCAACGGTTATCCCAACTTTAGAAACAATGTGACCAAGGAAAGAATTTTTTTGCAACCAAAACTGACACATGATGAATTTCCCATACAATTTCTTTTCTTTTAAGGGTTGAAAAATAACCCTTAAATGTCTTTCATGCTCCTCTTTACTTTTAGAAAACACCAAAATATCATCAATGAAAACCACCACAAACTTATACAAAGACTCAGGGAAAATTATATTCATTAAGTCCATGAATACATCAGGTACATTGGTTAGCCCAAAAGGCATTACTAAAAAGTCATAATGGCCATATCATGTACGAAACGCAGTCTTCAGAACATCTTCTTCCTTTACCTTCAGCTGATGGTACCCCGATCTCAGGTCAATCTTAGAAAAAAACTGAGCTCCCTGGAGCTGATCAAACAAATCATCGATATGAGGCAAAAGATATTTGTTCTTAACAGTGATGTTATTCAAGGCTCTATAATCAATGAAAAGTCTCATAGAACCATCTTTCTTTTTAACAAATAAAACAGGAGCACCCCATGGTGATGTTCTCGGTCGAATGAAACCTTTCTCTAATAAATCTTGCAATTTCTCCTTCAACTATAAAAGTTCAATTTGAGCCATTCGATAAGGGGGTTTTGAAATTGGATTAGCATCGGAAACTAAGTCAACAGTAAATTCAACTTCCCGATCAGGTATTATTCCAGGCAACTCATCAGGAAAAACATCATGATACTCATTTACCACTGGCACATCATTAATCTAAACAGTTCCCTTATTTTCAACAATATGTGCAAGGTAACATTCATTTCCATCTTTTACAAGTTTCTCTGCCTCTTGATAAGTTATCGACAGTAAGGGTTCATTCTTGTACAAAAACTGAAAGACTTTCTGAAAAGAAACTTCTTTAGCTCTACAGTCAATCTTATCATTGTAAATATAGAGCTAATATATACCCAGGATAACATCAAACTCTAATAGAGGTAGAAAAATAAGGTTTGCAAGTAGTTTTTTTCCCACAGATAAGGATAAGAAGATTCTTATAAATTCATTTTCCCTCAACATCTCCCCCAGGTGTTTTTACCCTATGTTCAGGAGTCATTTCTTGAGATGGTATTCCCATTTTACTAGAAAAGGTTTCAGAGATGAAAGAATGTGTAGACCGTGAATCAAACAACACATTGGCATAATCTGAAAAAATAATCAAGGTACCTGATACAAATTCATTTCATGGCCCAACATCTACTGAAGTAGTTGTAAAGGATTTCACCACCCCTTTCTGCTTGTACTCTAACTGCTTCCCATCACTCAATCTCTTTTTTGGATACTCGTTTTCATAGTGACCCATCTCATTGCACTTAAAACATTTCACTAACTGTAAATCAAATATGGACTTACCATCACCTTGATCTTTTTCAGTGCAATCACGAGATTTATGTCCCATCTTACCACATTGGTAGAACTTTCCATAATTCAGAAGAAATTCCCCAGCATGCCTTATACCACATTTA
Organism: Viscum album; assembly: GCA_963277665.1. NCBI lineage: Eukaryota > Viridiplantae > Streptophyta > Magnoliopsida > Santalales > Viscaceae > Viscum > Viscum album. The sequence goes on from OY728137.1 coordinate 1,938,424,243, forward strand.
TCAAAAACTGGAAACTTAGTTTTCTTACCATCAGAATCTTTTGAAGAATTATTCCCTTTATCCTGCCACCTCGGTCTCTTCTTCTTCTGGTTGTTATAGAACATTTGATCATCAAAAAACTCAATTTACACCTTCTCACCACATCGAACAATCTTTTCATAGCTTTTAAACTCACGAGAAGCTAAAGCCCTTCGATATTTTGGCTTTAATCCTGAGAAAAATTGATTGACTTTACTATCAAGGTCTCGGATAAAATTTGGAGCATACCTTGCCAATCGAGTGAACCTCTCTTCATAGGCAGCCACTAACTCTTCCTATTTCCACAATTATAAGAATTGTTTTTCCATCCTATGTCGAACAGCCTTAGGAAAATACTTCTCAAGAAACATACCTTTGAATTCATTCTAGTCAAGAGCATCAATCTCATCAGCGTCCCGAATATTTTTAACCATCGACCACCACTGATCTGCCTCACCCTCCAAATGGTAAATAGCAAGACTAACCTTTTGATTGTCTGAACACCCCATGACATCGAAAATCTTCACTAGTGCTTTAATCCACACATCAGCTAACACATGGCCAAATGATCCTCTGAATGATGGGGGATGTTGCCTCATGAAATGTTCCACCACTGACATGTTCCACTGCGATTGATCTGGATAATCTCATTCATGGATACCATCACCATTTATCGCTTGAGTCAACTGCACCATTACTGCAACAAACTGTTCAGTTCCAATTCCGACCATCTCAGGATGCTGATTCGGAAGGTTATTTCCTTCTGTATGGCTTCCTAGCACTACTTACCTGTTTCCTCTACGGAAAACCATTCTGAACAAACATGTCTTAGATGAAGAAACATGGTAATCTTCAAATGCTATATCATTTCAAAAAAAAATTGGATAATAATTTAATAGAATTCTAAATCCTAAAGTTATCTAAACCGACCTTTGATACCAACTATAAGGCCCTAGAATTAATCCTTACTTAATCTTGAGTTTTTAAAATATTACACATTGAGGATCTTTTCAGGTTTAGAGTTTTATAGAATTAGATCATAAAACATGCATTACATTCCACATTTAAACAACGTGGTTACATAAAAGATATTATTCATTTTCCCATCAACAGAAACATATTTAAAATAAAACAAGGATTCTTTCTTGAGACTTCCTTGACACTATCATCATATCATGTTCTTTTCCCTTGACCTGTGAAAAACATTTCAAAAACATGGGATGAGCATAAAAAGATCAGTAAGGGATATAAAAATATGGAAAGGAAACATGGGTACATATATATAAGAATGAAATCATTATTTACCCATAAAACATAAGCACTTTAACATACTTCATCAAATCATGAATAAATAATAGAAATTATAAGACATAAAGGTAACTTGAGGCATTCATAACATTCTTATATAGGGAGTAACCCTCTTGGTTACGTTTGGAATACCAATCACAGTATATTCCCAAAATCTCTTTGTAGAAATCTTAACGTTTCACTCCTCTGCGTTACCCAATGCATTGGAGAGCTATATCGGGCTCACCCGCCCTTAGTTTATCATTGAACCACCCGTCTTCATAGTAATACCCAAGAACCTAAACATAATCGTATCACATAAAATATGCTTAAAGGAAACATAACAGTTCCACCTTTTAGTCACAAGATATCAATACAACACATTGATATAAAAACATTATGAAAACCATTTTCAATACTAAAATAAAAGAAAAGTAAAACATGGTTGATAGATCAAATATTTTAAATTAATTTATATTGAATATAATTGTCTTAAACCCACAAAATTGTTCCTCTAAGATGAATTGTTTCATTTTTTGATAATGATGTTATTTTGAGCTGAATATTAAAAATTGGCCATTTTGGATTTTTAAAAGTTTTAAATTATTTCGGTAGTTTGGCCATAACGTTATCTAAACTGATCCAAATTGAAAAATTCTATCTTTTCCAGATTCTACACATCCAGGTCTTCAGTTAATATATTTGGACTAAAATATGAATCGGCCATATGGAAGTTCAAAAGAAGCTCACAATTTTGCTCATGAAAACTGTTTTCAGTTCGGCCTAGTTTTGATGTGGGATCCATAACTCATCCACCGTTGGCCCAAAGCTTGTGAAATTCGGTGGGTGGACGTGAAAGGAGTTTTGGAGAATCTTTTACGAAGGAAGAACCGAGTTAATTGGCCGTTAATGGGGCCATTAAAGCACCCTAATCCGGAGGATTTCGTTTTGGAGAGTCTGACTGGACAAAATAAATGCTCATAGTAAAACGGTCATAACTCTCGGAATACATGTCCAAATCCGCTGGAAGTTTGAGGGGACACGGTCAAGGGAATTATGAACAACATTGAAGAAGGTCTCAACACGTGAAGAGGTCATTTAATGGGGCTACAACATGTAGACAGTCGGGGGAAGCATTCTGGATATAAAAGGAGGAGAGCTCCACCCTCTCAAAGCATCCATTCTCCATCCATTCTCCACCCCATTCCTTCCGGGACACCAAGAAGGAGAACTTTTCAGCTTTCCTTTTTATTTATTTTCTTTTTCATTGTTTTTTAATGCCTTCTTCTTTCCCATTCAACTCGATTACCCTTACCATGGTGGGGTAAACTTTGGAGTGATTGGGGAAGGGTTGGTTTTCTATATTGTAATGCTTGAGTTCTTGGACGCAATTGAATAAATTTCTTTCTTCTTCAAATTTTTTTTCAATTTATTATAGCGGATTTTATAATCAAGTGTGATTGTTCTTGAATATTAATTCCGTTATTTATTTTTGGCCTTGGTAAAATAAGCATAATCTCCCTCCACTAATTTCTGGTTTATATACGATGGAATAAACCGGGAATTTGTGGTGAAGTACTCGACGATCGTCAGTACGTGTAAAAGGTGTAGTGAATGTTAATGATTGTTTTGGATAAACAAAACCCGATCGGGTATTTCCCATTTCAATTAAGGATATTCAATACAACTATTTTACACATGGAATGAGAGTTGACCAAACCGAGATCTTGGTAAGGATTTCTCTCACAATAACAATTTCACCAAGGAAGTGAGAGGAAACGATTGTGGAATCTCACTATGAATAAGATGTTTGAATTAAATTGAACAAGGATAGAATTATAATTAGGAAACCGACCCCGAATTAATCACCCTTTTAATTTCATTGTTTTTTCAATCATTTGAATTTCAAATTTCCGTTCACAACATTTTTACCCCCGTTTTAATGTGACAACCCATTTTGTGTGAACTCCTCTTTGGGAGACATCCTAGGTCAACCACATTACTAAATTTTAACTTAGGAAAAAAAAATTTGCCACGCCCTACGACAGGTGTGCGTCAAACATGGCGTCGTTGCCGGGGAGGCAGTGCAACAAAAAAACAAAATTGAATGACCCGCACCTCAAAAGAACCATTAATTGAATTTGATCAGGAAATTGAAAGAACATTAACCCAACTAAGAAAAAGAAATCTACCAGAAATCTTTGAAGAAATAGATCTCTCAAATTCATGTGAAACTCTTAGTTTTCACTCTAAACCTGAAATCATGGCTAGAAATCCCAACCAAACCCTGCGTGATCTATGTGCACCACATTTTTCCAATCAAAATAACCAACTAATTGAACCCACTGAACCAAATGATTTTGAATTACGTGTAAATATGATTCCAGTTCTTCCAAAGTTTCATGGTCTTGCAAGAGAAGATCCAAATCGGCACATGCAAGAATTCAGACACACTTGCTCAAGCTTCAGGCCAAGAGGAATACCCGAAGACCAATTTCAGTGGAGGGAATTCCCCTTATCACTTGAAGGAATAGCTAAAGAATGGCTGTACAACCTAAAACCAGGGGAGATCAGTGATTGGGAAGACCTAAAAAGAAGTTTCATCCAAAGATTATTTCCCACATCGAGGAGCACTGCCATCAAGAAGGAGATTTACATCATACGACAATCAACTGGAGAAACCCTCTACGAGTACTGGGAGCACTTCAAGAAGCTATGTTCCAGCTGCCCACATCAAGAAATCGAGGAACACCAATTCCTTGTGTTATTCTACCAAGGACTAATGGATAATGATCGAAATCTTCTAGATGCCTCATTAGGGGGGTCTCTGATTGACAAGTCTCCTGCAGATATCAGAATACTAATTGAGAAGATTGCTCAAAACTCACAACAATTTAGACTAAGAGGAATGGGAACCAGGGGGATACATGAGGTAAAAACATCTGATTCATCTACATTGATTGAAACCAAAGTTGATGACCTTGCAAGATTATTCCGTCAAATGGCTGTAACACAAGAAAATGGACAACATGATTCAGCTCAGGTATGTGGTTTATGTTATTCTTCCACTCATTATACTGACCAGTGCCCTGAGATACAGGGGACAGAATAATGTTCTGCGGCCTTTCAACCAAGACAATTCCAACAAAATCAACTGCAATCCCAACAAGGATATGGGAACCAACAAAACCAGATGAGACCATTTAACCAACACCCCAGTCAACCTCCTTACCACCAGTAGCAATACCAGAACCCCTCTCCCTTCCAACAATCTTATAAACCGCCCTTCCAACACCAACAATCTTTTCAGCCTCCACCATTCCAAAGAAAGACATATGAACAACCATCCACCAGCACACAACCTTCTGTGGAACAGCTACAATCCAAGTATGAGGGCCTATCAAGTAAGGTTGAAAAGCTAGCAGACACAGTGGGAAGTATTGTTGAAATAATGTCGAAGAATCTAGGGAAGCTTCCATCCCAAACAGTGCCAAATCCTAAAGAGAATGTCAGTGCAATCATTACAAGAAGTGGAAAAGAAATCCCACCTCCATCCTACCCTGAACCTGAAATAATACCACCTATTCTGAGATATAATGATTCAAAATGTCTTGAATATGAAAAGGAAGAGAAGGAGGAGAAGGATAGGCCATAGAATAAGAAACAAGAAACACCAATGCAAAGAAAACAAAGGGAGAAGAAAGAATTACCCCCACCATTTCCAACAAGGATGATCGAGTCAAAGAAATTGCATGAAGAAGCACTTCAAAAAGAAATTCTGGACACCTTCCAGAAAGTGGAAATCAATATCCCCCTACTTGAAGCTGTTAAACAAATACCAAGGTATGAAAATTTTTTGAATGATCTTTGCACCAAAAAGAGAAGGCTTCATGGGAATGAAAGAATCAACTTGGGAAGAAGTGTCTCAGCCCTTATCACACCACAGATTCCAACCAAATGTCAAGATCCAGGGACGTTTTCCATTCCATGCACCATTGGTTCATTATATTTCACTAATGCTTTGTCTAATTTAGGTTCTTCAATTAATGTATTGCCTCACTCGGTATACACTTATTTTCAGAGGGGAGAATTGAAGCCCACAAGAGTGGTGGTCCAGCTTGCAAACAGATCCACAGTTTTTCCTACAGGAGTTTTGGAGGATGTCCTTGTGAAAGTCAAAGATCTCTTATTCCTAGCTGACTTCTACATGCTCAATATGGAAGAAGATAGGAGCCCATCTCATTCACCCATCATTTTGGGGATACCTTTCTTGAAGACAGCCAAAACCATCATCAATGTCCACAAGGGGACACTCACCATGGAGTTTGGAGAGAGCACGATCCACTTCAATATTTTTGAATCCATGAGGCATCCATCAGATGATCACTCCCTCTTTTCTCTTTCCCATGAAGTCGGTGAGGAACCAATTGAAAAATCAGGTATGCTCTATTAATTCTTAGACTTAAGAGAGACATCTTCCCTTGAAAATATCATTGATCATGTGGATGCTGAAGATGTTGGAGATTCTGACTTCATGTGGGATGAAGAGGTAAAATCTGATTCTTTGATGATTTCTTAAAAAATGAGGAAGATGATATGGTTTCTTGTGTGTAGGAGGTCCAAAATTTGGAAGAAGAAAACGTCAATTTAGTCTCATACCTTGAGAATACCCCTAACCCGGAACTCAAACCACTCCCCACTGATTTGAAATATGTATACCTTAGGGAGGGAGAGAAACTACCAGTGATAATTTCTAATAATCTTTATAAAACCCAAGAAAAACCATTGATTGAGCTTTTGAGAGAGAATGTCAAGGCAATAGGATGGAGCTTAGGTGATATCCCAGGAATTAACCCAAAAATATGCTCACATAGAATTTTTGGTGAGGGAGATTCAAAACCTGTTAGACAGCCCCAAAGGAGACTGAATCCCACCTTGATGGAGGTTGTGAAGAAGGAGAACGAGAAGCTCTTGGAAGCTGGGATCATCTATCCCATTTCAGATTCGCAGTGGGTCAGCCCAATTCATGTCGTTCCAAAAAAAACTGGCCTGACCACTGTGAGAAATGAAAAGAATGAGTTAATCCCTATGAGAATTCAAAACAGTTGGAGAGTGTGCATTGATTTTAGGAAATTGAACCAGGTCACTCGAAAAGATCATTTCCCCATCCCTTTCATTGACCAGATGTTAGAAAGATTGGCAGGGAGAACTCATTATTGCTTTTTGGATGGATTTTCAGGTTACTTCGAGGTACCCATTTCCCCCGAGGATCAAGATAAGACGACATTTACATGCCCTTTTGGTACTTTTTCATATAAAAGAATGCCATTTGGATTATTTAATGCTCCAGGTACATTTTAGAGGTGCATGGTGAGTATATTTTCTGATCACATTGAAAATTGCTTGGATGTTTTCTTAGATGATTTCACAGTTTTTGGAGATTCTTTTGATCATTGTTTGAAAAATCTGGAAAACGTTTTGAAACCCTACATTGAAAAAAATCTTGTTTTAAACTTTAAAAAATGTCATTTCATGGTTCAAAGAGGAATTGTGCTTGGTCATGTCATTTCCCAAAATGGAATTGAAGTGGATAAATCAAAAATTGAAGTGATAAATTCATTACCTTACCCTACTTGTGTGAAACATGTTAGATCATTTTTAGGACATGCAGGATTCTACAGGAGGTTTATCAAAGATTTCAGAAAGATTTATCTCACTCTCACTATATTACTTTTGAAAGATGCTGATTTTTATTTGAATGGTGCATGTAGGGAATACTTTGATGAGTTGAAGAAGAGATTGATTTCACCACCCGTGATGCAGCCTCCAAATTGGGAAGAACCATTTGAACTACTTTGTGATGCGTCTAACCAAGCAGTTGGAGCAGTCCTTTCTCAATGAATTGAGGGCAGACCACAAGTCATTTCATATGCCTCGAGAACTTTAGATGTGGCCCAATTCAATTATACAACCACGTAAAAAGAGTTCTTTGCAGTTGTTTTTGCTTTAGAAAGATTTAGATCATATCTTCTTGGAACTAAAATCACTATGTTTTCTGATCATGCAACTTTGAGGTACTTGATGAAGAAAGATGATGCTAAACCAAGGTTAGTGAGATGGATGATACTACTGTAGTAATTCAATATAGAAATCAAGGATAAGAAGGGATCTGAGAACCAAATGGCTGATCACTTAAGTAGACTGCCAAACACTGCTGAAATTGAAGTTCCAGAAAGAGACCCACTGAATGATCAAATTCCAGGAGAGCCGTTGTACTTGATTGAAGGAGAAGTGCCTTGGTATGCTGACATAGTCAATTTTTTGGTAACATCTCAGGTCCCATCTCATTTTAATTATCACCAAATTCAAAAACTAAAAGCTGAATCTTGATATTACATTTGGGATGATCCATTCCTTTGGAAGATCTGCAATGATCATGTAATAAGAAGATGTTTACCTGAAAGTGAAGTTAAATCTGTCTTTGATTTTTGTCACACTTTAGCTTCTGGAGGCCAATTTGGACCTCAGAGGAGAGAAAGGAAGGTTTTAGAATCTGAAATTTATTGGCCCACCTTTTTTAAAGATGCTCATGAATTTTGCAAAATATGTGAAAAACGTCAGTTTTCAGGAAGTATTTCAAAGAGACAAGAAATGCCCCAAATGCCATTTAATTTTTGTGACATTTTTGAAGTTTTGGGGATAGATTTTATGGGACCTTTCCCAATGTCATTTGGAAATTCTTATATCTTGCTTGCACTTGATTATGTTTCCAAATGGGTGGAAGCAAAAGCAACCAGAACTGATGATGCTAAAGTTGTTTGTGATTCTGTTAGGTCTAACATATTTTGTAGGTTTGGAGTGCCTAGAGAAATAATCAGTGATCAAGGGACTCACTTCTGCAATTTGAGAATGGAGACATTGCTGAAGAAGTATGGGGTGCATCATAAAACATCAACTTCCTATCATCCACAGACTAACAGGCAAGCTGAAGTTTCAAACAGGGAAATCAAGGGAATTTTGGAAAAGACTGTTAATCCAAACAGGAAGGATTGGAGCAAAAGGTTGGATGATACCTTATGGGCTTACAAGAAATCCTACAAAACCCCGATTGGAATGAGTCCATATAGGCTGATTTATGGGAAAAGCTGCCACCTACCTATGGAATTGGAGCATAAGGCGTATTGGGCTGTGAGGAAAATGAATTTGGACCTTGAAAGTGCTGGGAAGGAGAGAAAATTGATGTTGCAAGAGCTGGATGAAATAAGAAGGGAAGCATTTGAAAATTCAAGGATTTACAAAGAACGAACAAGAGTGGCCCATGACAAGCTAATCCAACCAAAAGACTTCTCCCCTGGAGACAAAGTGTTATTATTCAACTCAAGACTCATGTTGATGCCAGGTAAACTTCGTTCCAGATGGGAAGGTCCATTTATTGTTACTCATGTATATCCTTTTGGTGTTGTGCAGATTATGAAGGATGGAGAGCAGGATCCATTCACTATGAGTGGACATAGGTTGAAGAAATTCCTTCAGACCCTACCATCAGAGCCATTGGAGGAGTTCACGCTCCTCCAACCTATTTATCAATAAAATCCATCAGGTTGTACCTCTCCTTCACATTTTCTTACTGTTGTGATTCAATCAGAAATCTTCTTATATGTTAAATCCTCTAAAATGCATCGAGGAAACTACACCATTTAAGTGTGGGGGAGTGAAACTTTGTAGTATTGGATTTTTATTTGATGTTTGTTTTCAAAAAAAAAAATGTGTGGTTTCAATTTTTTGTGTGTTTATTTTTCAATTTTTGGTGTGTTTCTAAAACTTTTGAGCTGAAATGATTATCAATACCATTTTTGAAACCCATGTCAATGAGTGAACCGGTCTATTTCATGAAACTGATCTTAAATGAATGCTGAAATAACTTTGTTTCAAGTTCAAATATTTTGGAAATTTATGAAACGTACACTGATTTTTGAATCTCATGCCATATTTCACAGTCTATATCATTGAAATAACTTTCCTGTGAGGCTTCTGAACCATTTTTGTCCTATTCTTTTCATTCACCTCATTTCTTGAGAGAACCAGACCATGCTTGCTTTAACCAGAATTTGATTTATTCCTTTCAAAACTTGAGGGTTGGGGTACATGTGTTTTAAATGATTGAGGCATTTATTTTGTTTGAAGCCCCCTTTTCAAAATAATCCTTTTTATTATGTCCCACCTTTACATTTATCCTTCATTTTATCCACTAGTAGCCATGAATTGCCTGTTAGGTTAGCCACATTACAAGCCAATTTTCCCTATCATACCTGCTCTTGAAGTAAAATTGCATGATCTAGTTGAACTTAAGTGTGGGGGAAGATGTCTTGTGGTGTAATACCTCATTTGGTTATACGTTGGGTGGAAAATAAATTGTGGAAGAGCTGTGTGTGATGCTGAAAAATTATTCTGTTGAAATCTGTGCCTGTTCAGGAGCTTTTATGAAAAGAGAACATGTGCCTTTCTGGAGCTTCCAATGTAAAAAGAAAGTTGTGCCAATCTGGAGCATTAAAAAAATTATGTTTGAAAAGATTGAAATGTTTGTTGCTGAGCTGATTGAATGACGATGGAGACTATTTTCAACAAAGGGGAAGTGAAGGAGACCATATTTGAGTGAAAACTAGAATCTTGCAATTTTGCTTCAATAAGAGCCAAGCCTTCATTTTTCGGCCTCAAAACTTTTAACATCTAAATCCTACCAACCGGAAGCCACAGAACAACACTGAGAATTCATAATGAGAAACACATGTTCTTGACTCAGATCGGGTGGAGAAGTAGGAATTTATCAAACCTATGGTGACTCTTGTGTGAGTTTGGATGAGAAAAGCCTTGTTCAGCCTTTACATTTGTGAGATGATAGAAAATTCATGTGAGGTAGGTGTTTTGTGTGCATGGGATAAAAAATGAAGTGGAAATATATTAAAATCGTAAATGGAGAACTTGGAATAATAGTTTTTTATGAGGCATGATATCTTTTTGTTTCTGGAAATTGATTTGATTGATCTCATTGATATGTGTTTTGGATTTGATTTGATTTGATTTTTACTTGTCTAGGAGTCAAAGTGCTATGTGTGGGGGAATTGATAGAGCAAATATTTTCAATTAATTTATATTGAATATCATTGTTTTAAACCCACAAAATTGTTCCTCTAAGATGAATTGTTTCATTTTTTTGATAATGGTGTTATTTTGAGCTGAATAGTAAAAATTGGCCATTTTAGATTTTTAATAGTTTTAAAGTATTTTGGTAGTTTGGCCATAACATTATCTACACTAATCCAAATTTCAAAATTCTTTCTTTTCCAGATTCTACCCAGCCAGGGCTTCATTTAATATATTTGGACTAAAATCTGAATCGGCCATATGAAAGCTCCAAAGAAGCTCACAAGTTGGCTCAAGAAAACTGTTTTCAGTTCGGCCTAGTTTTGATGTGGGATCCATAACTCATCCAATGTGGGCCCAAAGATTGTTACAGTTGGTGGGTGGACGCGCACGGAGTTTTGGAGAATCTTTTATTAAGGAAGAACCGATTGAATTGGCCTTTTATGGTGTCATTAAAGCACCATAATCTGGAGGATTTCGTTTTGGAGAGTCTGACTGGACATAATAAATGCTCATAGTAAAACGACCATAACTCTAGGAACAAATGTCCAAATCCGCTAGAAGTTAGAGGGGACACGGTCAAGGAAATTATGAACAACATTTAAGAAGGTCTCAATGTGTGAAGAGGTCATTTAATGGGGCTACAACGCGTAGACATTCGATGGAAGCATTCTGGCTATAAAAGGAGGAGAGCTCCACCCTCTCAAAGCATCAATTCTCCTTCCATTCTACACCCCATTCCTTCCGGGACACCAAGAAGGAGATCTTTTAAACTTTACATTTTATTTATTTTCTTTTTCATTGTTTTGTAATGCCTTCTTCTTCCCCATTCAACTCGATTACCCTTACCATGGTGGGGTAAACTTTTGGAGTGATTGGAGAAGGGTTGGTTTTCTACATTGTAATTCTTGAGTTCTTGGACGCAATTGAATAAATATATTTCTTCTTCAAAGTTGTTTTCAATTTATTATAGAGGATTTTATAATCATGTGCGATTGTTCTTGAATATTAATTCCATTATTTATTTTTGGCCTTGGTAAAATAATCATAATCTCCCTCCACTAATTTTTAGTATATATACGATGGAATAAACTAGGAATTAGTGGTGAAGTACTCGACGATCGTCAGTACGTGTAAAAGGTGTAGTGAATGTTCATGATTGTTTGGAATAAACAAATCCCGATCGGGTATTTCCCATTTCAGTTAAGGATATTCAATACAACTATTTTACACATGGAAGGAGAGTTGACCAAACCGAGATCTTGGCAAGGTTTTCTCTCACAATAACAATTTCACTAAGGAATTGAGAGGAAACGATTGTGGAAACTCACTAAGAAGAAGATGTTTGAATTAAATTGAACAAGGATAGCATTATAATTAGAAAACCGTCCCCGGCCTAATCACCCTTTTAATTTCATTATTTTTTCAATCATTTGAATTTCAAATTTCCGTTCACAACATTTTTACCCCCGTTTTAAAGTGACAACCCATTTTGTGTGCACTCCTCTTCGGGAGACATCCTAGGTCAACCACATTACTACATTTTAACTTAGGAAAAAATTGTTTAGCAACTCCCTACGACAGGCGTGCGTCAATGGTATTTATTTTTCTTTTAAAAACAAGGTATGGCTTGTAGAGGAAGCCGAAACTCAAATAATGGTCACGGCGGCGGAGAAGTTGTTGTCACCTTATATGTACGAAAAAAACATACCCTTTTTCGTTTAGTAAATGCTTCATATAAAAAAGATTCCTTTTGAATAAACTTAAATGTAATAGTGGTTTATACACCATATAAAAGAAGGTTGTGTATAAAACAAAATATGTCTCAATGAAAAGAGATTGAGATGAAATCCCATACCTCGGGTCCGACTTGACACGGTCGTTCTTTAATCTCCTGAATAAGAAACTTGAGTTAATTTATACTTGTTTAAGAACATTTTTCAATTTCATTATTCCTTTTATATCACTTATTTCCATGTCATGAACACTATGTAATTATTTATGTTAATAATGGTCGTTTTAACGATCATTGGTATTTGAGTCAAAAATAAACCCTTTATAATTACAAATTGTTCATTTATCAATTATATCCAGAATGGTATTCATGATGTAGATATCATATATATCATATATATCCAGTACAAGCATGAATTTATAATACTACTTAACATTTAGAGGTACGAAATGAAATGCACCGTTCATGGAGACGGTAAGTCGTACGTACGCATGAACGCTGCTTCCATTTCTATTTCGTATTTTATGAAATGGAATCATAATGATATAAAGGTATATTATAATTCCAGTGTAATATCATATATAATATAATAACTCCATCCTTTATATGTTCCACATATGATATTAACGATTCAAATCACTTTGAGGGGGTGGTAGACCAGACTTCCTTAAATGATGATATCGTGTTTACCCATAATGGAAACCATAAAGGTATGAACAAAATGAAAAATACAGAAGCTTAAGGAAAACATAAACATATTATACATCATATATAAATATAGTTTCATCTTAATGGCTACCTTTTAAGGTGTTAAAATAATGTTGAACATTTAGCGTTTCGGGAGGCCGAAATTCTCCATCCACGGAAACAGTATGTTCTTTAACCATTAGATGTAGGTGTGTGTAAGTGTAGCTATAATCCTTCTTATAAAAACATCCTAGTATATGGAAGATACTTGTGTTGTCACAAAATAAATTAATAAATAGAGTTTAGGGGGTTGTAGAAGTAAAATAAAACAAAAGAACATAAGTGAAGACATTACCTTAAAATCGGGTACCTCCCTTTGGTTTGAGCTCAAAGGATTCCTTGGGAAGACTTCTGCCCAAAGTGAAGCTTCAAGGAGTAAGAGAGGGAAGTGGAGAGACAAAATGGGCAGGTTTTGGCCGAGACAAAGGCTTTGGATGTGTGGGTATGGAGGTAGAGATGGGGGCCTTTTATAAGAGGAGAGGATGGGAACTCTTTGAAAGTATAGAAATGTTACTTTATTTTAAAATGAGTATCCGGTTAAAAAGGTCACACATTGATATAATTCGAGGTTAATGTGATAAGGGTTCGAAATCCACCCATCCAATAGGTTTTGGACATGTTTAAGTCATAGATTTTACATTATCTTTTCATTTTATTTAAATCCTTTATTAATGAGGTAATCGCTACATCATCATGATTTCATACATAATTTAATTTATTTAATGTCTAAAAATTACAAAAAACATATAATGATGTAGGAAATCATTTTATCTTTCTAATTAATATTTATAGTCAAAAATCTTACTTGTATAACCCCATTTAAAAATTGTTTTAGTAAAACAACTCATGTTTGTGTCATTTTAATTTTAACATTAAATAAAAAGATATTAATGTCATTTTCCTACCAATGTGGCTTCATGGGGTCCCCAAGTTGACACATGGATTTTATTGGTTGGCCATGACACATACAATATGGGTAGGACATGTGTCTAGGTATTTTCATTTTATTATAATATCATTTTTTCCTTGAACCAAATTTTACTTCTTAATAACAACCATGTATGTCGGATTTTTGAATATCAAATCACAGAATTGGCAAAGTTTCATTTAAACAAAAAATCAGTTTCTTTAACTACCACTTAGTGGTTTCATTATTCATCAAAAATTGAAGTTCTTCAAAAAAATACCAAAACATCACCCTAAGCTATATTTGATATTCTGAATTAAAAATTGATTTATATTTTACAAAATTCAAATCATATAAGTTAAATTAATTAATTTAATAATTAATTCCCACTGTCATGACAAATAGGGTGTTTTTAAGAAACAATAAGTATCAAAAGATTAACACCAGTTTAAGTCCAATTTCAAAGTTAAATGGATTCCAATGACCACCATTGGATTAAATGGTAAAAATATATTCTAATTTCACGTCAAAACCAATTCAAAAGATAATAAAATAATATAAATAAATTAGATTAAAAAAAGTTTTTGAATTAAAATACAACATTTTTCACTATTCATTAAAAAATGAACTTTATCGGAAAAATACCAAAAATTCACACAAAGTAAATTTTGATGTCCCAATCATAAAGAATAAGTTTATTTTGACAAACATAGCTTATAAAATTGTCAAAATATAGATTTAATAATGTTTTTCCATCAAAAGGAAGTAAAAGAATCTTTTAAAAATATTAGTGTATTCCATGCTTAAGATTGGATTTATTCTCATTTTAAGCCTCTAAAACACTATCTAATTCACTAATAGACATAGAAAATAATATCTATTATTCATTACATACTTGGGATGTTACATGTTGTCAATAAAAATGCTATATTATTAATAGTGTGTGAATTGGACCAATTTTTAGAAGAACTCCCTATGAGTTATGGAACAACAGAAACCACAGGGTTAATTACTTCAATGTTTTTTGATGAAAAGTATATAACATTAATAATAAGGATAATCGTGATATTTTTAAATCCAAGGGTGATGAAGGAATTTTTCTAGGATATTCAATATCAATTAAATCCTATATAGTTTTTAACAAAAGAACCAAATGTGTGGAAGAACTATAAATGTAAAATTTGATGAAATAGATCGACATGATCCAAAGTCCTCCCTAGAGACTCATGAGGATGATATGTCATATCTGAACATTAATTCTAAATATTCTAACCATCTAATAAAGGAATAATTTAAAACATCTAGTTCTAGAAACTCTCCAGATTTGATCCATAATGAACCAGATCATACTGAATAACTTGAAATTACTAGCCCTTTTTTGTAGATCTTTTAGAACCCTTAAGAATCAACCTTTAGATGCTATTGTTTTAGACATAAATAAATGAACACAGCCTATAGCTTCTCTATGAAATAAGGTTTAACATCATGATTTCTTATCACAACATGAACTTAAAATAGTATATGAAGCAATCAATGATGAATTTTGGGTGATGATAATACAAGAAGAACTAAATCAGTTTTAAAGAAATAATGTTTGAAAAATTGTTGATATACTCAATGAAACCATTGTCTATTTTTAAAAAATGGATTTTCAGGAACAATGTAGATTAAGATGTTAAAATAGTTGGAAAATAATCTAGATTGGTTTCATAACGTTATAGTCAAGACGTCGAAATTGACTATGAAGAAAGTGTTTCACCAATAGTTGTACTCGACGCCTTTTGAATCTTGAATCAATATGCAGCACATCTCAATTTCAAAAATTATCTAATGGATTTGAAGAGTGCATTCTTATTTTGGTATATATTTGAGGATGTTTTGTTGAACAACCCCCTTTTTTTACAAACCCCCACATTCCAAATCACGATTTTAAATTCACAAAATTTTTATATGGTTTTAAACAAACTCCAAGAGCTTGGTATGATAGATTATGTAGTTTTATTATTTAAAATGGTATTTAAAATGGTATAGATGATCCTTATATTTTTAAATTTTATTACCCTAAATAAATGAAAATATAGAAAATTTATTATAAAACATTTTGTATTAGATACCACTAAATGTTGTGATACTACAATGAGTACTACATATAAGTTGGATCTTGGTGAAAATGGAAAATTTATTGATGAAACCACTTATAGAGGAATGGTTGGAAGTATAATGTACTTAACTTCTAGTCATCTTGATATTTTGTTTAGTTTTTTCAGGTGTGCACATTTTCAAGAAAACACTAAAGAGTCTCATTTAAATGTTGTTAAAAGAATTTTTAAATACCTCTATCATACAACCAATTTACAATTGTTTTATCATAGAGAAAAATAATTTAACTTAATTAGATATTATAATGCTGATTTTGGTTGTAGTATGAAATATAGGAAAAGAACTTCTGGATCATGTCACTTTTTAGGCAAGTCTCTAGTATCATGGTGTAGTAAAAAAATCTGATTGTATAATCTATTGTTGAGGTTGAATACAAAGTTGTTGGTAGTTTTTGTGCACAAATTATTTGGATTAAACACATTTTTCTATATTATTAATATCAATTCAGACATGTATCTATAATTTGTGACAATACAAGTTCTATTAACATTTCAATAAATCATGTTTCACATTCCAAGACTAATCATATCAATGTAAGATATCACTCTTTGGGAAATCATTATAAAAGGTTTAATATCACTTTGGAATTCATTTTCAAAATACATGATATCACTAATATCATCACAAATCCATTAAATTATGAAAGGATAGTTTACATATTACATGTGTTAATTATTATATTTCTTAAGTAAATGATATACTATATCACAGTTTATAGTTTTATGGTTCATAGTTTCACAAGTTCTCATCTTGTAGTTTTCGTCATACACTTACGGTATAGTAGTTACAGTCTCTCAATTATAGTATCAAACTTTCTATCTCAATGATATGATCACACTATTTAGAGTCACTCCATAATTATGACATCGTAACTACATTTTCTTGTCTCACTTTAATGAAAAAGATTTCTATTTTTAGAATTTTCTTTCTTGTATCATTTTATCAATTATTGTTTTATTTTATGCTGCATATTTGTGTTTGAAACATTTCAAATCCCTAAATTATTAAAAAAAAATATTTTTTCAATCTTCTCTTGACTCGATCTCTCCGCTCTTGATACTAAAATCCTACTCTCTATAATTATTATCAATCTTCCAAACATTCATCTTTCTCAAACCAACATTGAATTCCCAAATTGCAGTGTCTCTCTTCATCAAATCTAGAGAAGCACCAGTCTTTAATGAATGTGAAAAAGGCTCCCAAAATAATTCCTAAAACATAGCTAAATATTGGATTTCCTGATCGAATAGTTGTGCCAGAGAAATAAGTGTGTGCTAAGTGGTTGATGATAAGTAAGTATCTTTTTATTAATGTGTAGTATGAGTAGGGGTGGTTTGACTAGTCCACAAAAATGAAAGGACTCATTTATCCATGTATAGATTATGATTTTTATCACTATGTTCTATTTTTGTTCAGTACTAATGAATATTTTATAGTAAGAAGTTTGGTATATAATCAAAGGTGTACATTTTCTTTGAAGATAGGGGTTGGCTGCATAGGAATACCTCATGATTTTTTTGAGGATAACCAAAGAGGTCCTCCTCCACCTAGTGATGTGTTTGTCATAGAATAGGCTCTTGAATGTTTGACTACAAATAAGATGAATATAAGGTATATATCTTCTAATTTTGATGGTGATAAAAGGGTATTGTTTAAGTTTATTCAAAATATTTTTAGTCCAAGGAAGGATGATTTTTAAAATCATATGTATCAAGATGAGTTCTCGATACATCTTATAAAGAATGGGAACAAAATTATTCTGTGTAATTATATTATACTTCACATGTGTGAAATAATCAAGACAACATCAAAATCAAATTACCTATTTTACTCAAGGTTAATTTCCCTAATTTTGTTAACCAAGTGTTTTTTTTAAAATAAGAAGTAATTTGTGGTTATGAATTTTTTATCTCATAGTATATAGATAGAATAATGAAAATTAGATGGAACACATGGATGAAATCTTCCGTAGAAGATAATGAAAGACATTATGAATGGTTCAACCTAGTTGACATCCCTTTGAGACCTAAAAATGTTCCTGACCTTAGTCTGGAACCAGATTATGTTGAAGAATACCTAATTGAAGAGGTAGAAGATGCAGAAGTTGAACATGAGTAAGAAACTATCTTAGAAAAAGAATAAAATAGAATATCTATTCCACAAGAAGTAGTTATAAATGATTCATCTAATGCTAAAAGAGGTGTTGATATATTTAAAGATCCTACTTATGAAAAAGACACTGCTATTGTGGAATAGTCGAAAAAATATGTGGAATTAGAAATAATCTTATCCACCGAGAAAATAATGGAACATGTGTTTCAGATAGCTAGAAAAGAGATGGGTGAAACTGACATAAATGAGAATTTTGAAATGGGTCAGGAGAATGAATCTCTTAGTCCTATAAGAGTTGAAAATGTTTAGGGGGATATAAACCTTATTTTGGATAGAATTAATGTATCCAGCCCTATAAATTTATATTCCGTGGATACGTAGTACCGATTTCTATAGTATATTGATGTTACTTATTCTAAAAGAGTATAATTTAAATAAATTGATCCCTCCATAGTGTTTATACTCAAATTGATCTTTTCCACAAAAATTATACCTTCAATGGAATAAAAAAATGTGTTAATTTCTACTTTAGAACCTTTTTAAGAAATTAATTCTTATATAAGTATAGATTACCTAAATTAATTATGAAACACCTTGTTGTCTAGATTTGAAAAGATTAGGATGTCACAATCTAACCCAATGTCTAATCTCAATGAAAGTGATGCTGTCGTGCTGTTAGAGAGAATCATATAGTAGATTCAACAAAATATGCTTTACAAAATTAATGAAGTCTTGATTGGGAACAAACAATTGAGTGATTAGGTGAAGTCTATGAAATATATTGATGAAGATATGCAGAATGTTGAGAAAACTAGACAAGCTCTTATTGATCATACTATTGAGGAAGATGATGGTCAAATCCCACAATAGGATGTATCTCTGATTCAACCAAACCTAGTTACAATTTATCAAAAGGTGGTTGTGAGAAACATTTATAAAATCAATGAGATTAATGCACTTGTTGTTTGACTTCATAAGATGAATGATTAGTATAAGGGGTGTTAAAAAAAGTTTCTAATTCAATAGAAGTATCTCACATCCATGTTACATCTTCAACTACATATGGAAAGCCATATTAATCAATGAAAAGTGAATTTATCTAAATAGTTGTTAATGAAGTGCTTCAGTTAGTGTTAAGTGGTGAGGATAAAGAAATTTTCTCTTCTATAATCAAGAATAGTGACTGTGGGCTTAATTTGGTGAGGATACATTGAAATATTACAAATGAGGATCAGGAAGAACACATTATTAATGTATACTTATACTTCAACATAATTTATTCTATGCATGATCTGAACAATCATTTCATGTATCCTGTAGAAGATTTGAAAATTCCTCATATCACCCAAGCCTTTAAGACTCATGTTAGGAAGATAAAATACATCACTACTTTAGTCGAAATGTTTTTGGAAAACAAATATGACATTGATAAGGATATGTAGTACAAAGGGTATATTATCACTGGCTTCACTATGTGGTTGAAGCCCTATCAACATCTGCAATGTCATAGCATTTTGGCTCCTACATCTTCCCTTTTGCGGCCTGGTTTAAACATTCCTCCTCCACTGTGTTTTCCCTTTATACTATTTCGATATAGTTTGGCCTGACATAGATCAAACCTATGATAATTGAACAATGATTTCTTCAATCTTAAACCAAACCCTTTCTAGAACCATTTTCTGATGGATTGCCATTTCATTATCTTAGTGTTGGAACAATCCCTTATACCACTTCCACATCTTCTCTTGTGGCCTCACCTAATAGATATTCCCATGAAAAAGAAAAGACATAGGGATCTAAATGAATTTAAAAATTACTTTTGATAGGGATTTATTTTATTTCTCATTATTTTGTAATGAACTCTACTATTTTATTCAATATAGTATGCACTATTGTTGTTTATTATCTTAATTAACTTTATTCAGTTTTTTTGTAGTCCCAAATGGGGGAGAAATTAAAAAAGGAATTTATGGAAGAATTTGAGAAATAAGGATATTCTTGGGGGAATAACTATATTTATAAAACCTATCGCATATATACACAAATATCTTATCTTTACTAACATATATGGATTATAAATTCCACGATTTGTGATCATGAAAAAGGGGTATATTGTTAGACTCTTCATGTTTAAATTCTCAAAAATCATGCTTAATATATCATAAATAATGTATGTATTTTTTTAAACTATGATTATATTTGTTCTATTATGTTTCAGCATGCTAGTGGTTAATCATAATCTATTCTGCCAATATTACATCTGAATAAAATTTACATATATTTTTCTATGTATTTGACACCATATGATTTCTACAGTTTCCAGATTTACTCAATGTCAATGAAATCATATGTTTTCTACCGGTTTTATATTTTCACATAGGACTAGACAATGATTCCTTTTTAATGATTCCAAGACACCATAAGAAGACATCATTCATAATTTTAACAAAGGACAAGAAACCATTTCCAAGAATGTGTTGTCTTGTTACTAGTTCCAGAATTCACAAAGGACAAGGCAATTCTAAAAAGATACTGCTCAAAGGAAAAAGAGAATACACAGTCACTATCTCACTGTGAAGGTATCACTATGATGGTCTCACTAAAACATTGACACTATTCCATACCATTTTTCTGTATTTTTCAATTAAATATAAATTTATTTCTAATAGTCCTATTTGAGTAATTTAACGAAACTGATATAATTATTGTTCTTTTGAAGTCCTATCAACTGACATTATGAGGTACGAGGTGTAGAGATTGTGATCCCTTTATGCCATAACAAAGACATCCCTAATGATAAAATGTGTGGTGATGCACGAGATGCATATAGAACAAGTAGTATATTACATGTAATGAGAAGAAAAATGTACACTATAGAACACACGAATAACTCACTTTTTCCTAGTGGTTGAACTGATATGGATCAGAACCTCAAACATACATGCAGCAACTCAAAGAATAAAAAGTCTTAAAAAAGAACATCTCATCAAATTAGAAATAGGATCCCTTCACACATTATACTTTATTTCTAATATATGACTCGAAAATCTCATATGCTACATCCTACTAGTCTAGAGCTGCATATAAGGACACATAATGATTTTCTAATTCTTTCTCATTATCTTCATTATGTTGTGCACTATTTTATTAATTTTTGATTAGTGTGTGTATTTGTATTAAAACACACACTGTATTTGGATCGTAACTAAAGGATTCAAGATATACTAACTGAAACGTCTTTTTACAAATTGTTTCACCCATGTATAACTATGGAAGAGGTATTGTGTTACCTATTTTATAGTTTTCCCATTTAGAATAGTGGAAGTACGGTTTTTGACATGGACAATCCATTGTACTATTTTTAACCCCAATTATAGGGTGTTAATCAATGATTATTTAATATATATTTTTTAGTTTAAGGTGATCACTAGGTTGAGTGGAAATGATTTTTATATGAGAATGAACCACATGTTTTATAAGTTCTGTCTTTCAATTTATCCTTTCTCTGTTTTAACTCATATTTCAAAAAACGAAATCATACATTCATAGTTAGTCTTGGATAGTAGTTATTATAGTTTTTCGTTTTTAAAATAGTTTCAAAAGTTATATGACTATCTAATATTTTTATAACTGAGAATTAATCAATATTATTAGAAACTATATGAATAGTATAAATATTAAAATTTTACTACATTGGTTAACTTGGTTGTTATATTTTAATTGGGGTAATCATTTTGAATAAAACATTTAAACAGAAATTTTTAAAGTAACTCAATTATCCCCCCTGAGTGTCCTACTCTGAAGAAAAATAATGAATATGTTTTAGTAAATTGGGAGACATTGATTTTTTTGAAAAATTTAAACATGTACATTACCTATTGGAATAATATATCACTGTAAAATCCCTTAATATGCACATAATAATCTATTTAGAAGAAAATATTATTTAAATTTTTATATCTGATATTGATTAACAAACCCTAATATTAGCCATGTTAACCAAATAGTATCAAACGTAAATATTAGATCACTTACGTACCCATTTTCATTTATGGTTTAGAGTTTTATATAATTATTATAAACTCTTACATGACAATACCCATCTTATATAGTGTTAATTTCTCCCAATATTCCCTACTTTTATAATTTATCAATATAAATTCTGCGTGACCCCAAAATTGTTTCACACACAAAACAATTCAGTAAAAAATTAATTTAACACTATTCTTCATAAGCAGGGGAAATTGAAAACATATGAAGGGTAAGATCAACATATTATTAAGGGTAAAAATATTCTATGGAAATTGAGTTTCATCATTAAAAATAAGATGAGGATAAGGGTATAATGGATAAAATAATGTTCATGATTACAAAATAAGATAATTAATACCTATCAAAACCTGTAACATTAAACATGTGACATGGAATAATGATTTAAAAAATTATATGGTGATAAGAATTAATAATAATGAGCCATGTGATGTTAATAATAATAAAAGGTAACATTAAAAACTATTTATTATCATAAAGAAAATGTTATTTGTATCTTGCAACATCATTGTTATATTACTCGTACAATTACTCTTACAAATAGAATAACCCACCAAGAAAATTTCAAAAATATATTTTTAGAAACCTATTATCAGTTTCCTCCATCCATATAAAAAATGCATTGGATCGATGTACTGGGCCCACCTATCCTTTCCTTATAACAGAACCACCAGTCCTTAGTTTTTAATGGAACCGCCAATCATCATAAACAATTTCCAGAACAATAATGTGAATAATGAATATAGGGAATTCATATCATTATAATAATCATTGAAGCAACCATAACTCCATTAAAAACATTATTTGACCATGGAAAACAAATTGGTTCCATGAGAATCACATTAAATAAATTACTATAAATCCAAAGAAATAATTATGTAGGTATAATTACAACATATATCCAATAGAGTGTAAGTAATGATAATGGTTTTTTTTTCATCAGTGAATAAAAATGTGATTAAATGATCATTAACACATTCTTGAGAAAAATACCATTTTCACATTGAAGCTAAATTTAAAAAAAAAATTCAATATTTAGAAAACGCTGATCTTTTTAAATAAATATAGAAACATTAAAGGACATATTTCAGGAAAAAATTGTTGTTGTGTAGTGAAATATGTTCATTCTATAAACATTAAAACTAAATAATTTTTTAAAATTAATGTATAGTGAGTAAAAAGGGATACCTTCAGAAATAGTTAAAAAATTTAGTTTTAAAACCATTGAAATTAAAGGAAAATATTTCATTAAAAATTCATAAATCTGATATGTTTATAAGAAATTAATCTTGAATACTTTTATAAAACATGGATATGGAAGAGAAATATTCCTGATTTAAATGTAAATGCAGGTTCAGTATTACTTCGAAATAACTTTTTTGATGTCTGTTTAATAAAAAAGGAATGATGTTGAGAATAATCATATAAACCACACTACTAATTAGAGATAATAAAAATGCATGTTTTTCATGAAATGAAAATAATATTATTTCCACTAATGTAACCTTGAACATAGATAATCTCGAAATAAGATGAGATTTTATCATTAAAATAATTTCTTTATACGAATTATTTTAATATTATTGATATGATTGAAATATAAGTAAATGAATCATTAAAAATTATTAATTTAAGGATACATACAATATAAAATTGATAGGGAATCATATATATCTCATAAAATAATATTGGTATATAACATAAACATAATCCCGAAATAAAAAATTTTTAGGTGAACAACCCTTACAAATATCACTTATTTGAATATGAGAATTAATCAATAGAGTGATTAATTGTATCAATATTAAATAAATAAGGGGAAATATGACATAAACAAAACAAAATCTCATTTCACATAAAATCAATTCATTATATAATAAGGCAATGAATAATTTCACATAATGAAATGTAGTTGAGTTAAAAACACTATAACCACTATGGTAATTCCGAAATCAAAATCCATTGAATGAATTAATATTTATTGATTGTAAAATAATTTGAATTTTGATGGATTAATTAAATAACATGTAAAAGGGTATTATATACACGATATAAATGAAATTTGGTGTATAAAATTAAAAAATTTCTTTAATGAAGGGTAATTGATTTGAAATCCCATACATAGAGTCCCATATTGCTATATGTGTACATTAACCCATATTTAATAGAATTATATTAATTATTTACTTAATTTAAGTCTTTTTCTAGGTTTATTAAATTATTATTAAACAATATATATCGAGTAAATATTTAATAATTCAATCGGTTAATCCAATATTACCTATTTTTAGAATGTTGGGTTTATAACTGAAAAAGGACTACAATATATTAACAATATACAAGAATGAAATTATTCATTAATATCCAGAATAATATTCATGAAATAATTAATATTTTTATAAATTAATTTTAATTTTAAATCCAATTATGACATATGAATATTAAAAATGAAATTTGTTATAATCATAAATACAATATGGCATACGTATGAATAGTTAATGATTCAAATTTACCAAAAACATGAAGGTAATAAGTTATGTATTATAGTATCTTTAGAAAATTATTATTATACAATAAACATCATAATATATATTTACATACTATTATATATATAATCTATGTTATCTGTTTATGTAAACGAATCACATTGCTTCATGGTGGTAGTAATCCACATGTATGCACAAACGACATCATCACTTTTTATTATGTGGAAATGAAATAAAATAGATTATATAGATTATTTATATAAGGATAATTTTATAATTAATATCACATATATACATTAAATAAATAATTATTACCAACCATGGGAGGTTGGGATGAAAATATATTTATATCAGGTTGTGAGATGGAAATCTTATATACACACGAATAAAAAAATCATTTCCCTTTTGATTAAATATGAGAAAAATAAATTTTATTTCATTATAATAATTAAATTTTACTATATGGAATATACAGAATTTTTTATTTCATTATGGTCGAAGAGCATTTAGAGTAATATATTTATATATATAACTAAAACATTTGGTTGAATGTTAAATCTATTCTCCAGGAATCCTCTTTCTCTTTATAAAATAATCCCTAAAAGGGTGGTATTATTCCAAATATAAGACAAATAGAATTTTGTTTTCAGGTAGGGACGATTATGTTATTTAAGGGATTTCAGTTTGAATTGGATGATCTTGAGTGCTTCAATGGTGTAAAGAAGAGAGGAGAATATGTGACCTTTTATAAGTGAGGGGAAGGAAAATCTTGGAGTTACAAATAGTATTATACTAATATAAAACAATGATCATATAAAAGTGGAAAAAATTGATATATTTAATTTAAATAATTTTTATGAGTATGAATTCTATCATCCAATAACATTCAAATTTTGTTAGGTTATGGGTTCACCATTATCACTTTGTTAGAGACCTTTTCAACCATTTTCATGATTATTTTGATATCAATGTTTTCTACGCTTTTGGGACTAAGAAAATTATTATATGATGAAAATTGACACATAAAAGTATGATGTTTTATATTTTAAAGCATATAATCTTCACATAAACGAATATATGTCTTTTATTTTTAAATTATTTAATAAATTATTTTAAATCATTAAATATCATTCATATATATATTTTTGAAATATTATTTTAGTTCTAATTAAATGTTATCATGATTACTATGATATTAAAAAATATAAATTATCTTTCAAAAAATTCTGAAATATTATATATATAAATCTATAAAATTAATATGATAATATAAATAACCCAATAAAATTACATTTATGGTTTCCAAAATCATTTATATTATTTTTCAACTATTGGTGATGCACTATGTTAGGGTTTAATAAAAACTTAATCTAGTTATATCATCCCTAAAAACCAAAAAAAATTACGGTTATATAAATAATCTAATTATACTAATAATATCTTTTAATATTCATTAAAAATTTATTTTTATTCTTAAGTGATAATATAATATAAATTTAAATGAAATCGAGTTTCAATTTATATTATTGAATTTATAAAATATAATATAAGTCACATTCAAAGGAAAACAACAAAACATTTCTATAACATTGAATCAAGGATGAGTATGGTCAAAACCCACCCATATAATATATTAATAGAATATTGTACTATTATTTTATGTTTATATAATATTATTTTATCCATATTTTCCCAATTTTCCTTTCCTAAGGAGAAACATATTTATTAAGGTTACTTTTTAAAACTAAAAGATTTAATGGAACTATTTAAAAAAGTAACCTCGAGATTCTAAATATGGAATTCATTTTTAATGATTTTATTCTGCGAAGTAGACGAATAAAATTTCAATTTAAATGTGTAAAACATAATGAATTTTTTTTTAAAAAATAATTTTTAAATCCAAAAATTAAATAATAACAAAATATATGTAAATAATCTATAACGCCTTGAAATTATAAAATAAGCACATGGTATTGATAGCATGTGTGACATACATAACCAAACAAAAAAGGGAATATAAAAACCTTAGAATTTAAGATATATTTATTTTTAAATAAATTATATACATTAAATATATTCAATTTTATGAAAAACTAATATAAAATTCATTATGCGTAACAATTATTATCTTTAATAGCTTGTATTAAATTCAAGACCTTGTTTAACCCGAAAACAATATGCTATTGATATTAATATTTCATAAGATAGTTATCCTCTATCCATTATAATGGAAGGTATGAATAAGAATAAATAACATATAAAAATATATACTTTAAACCTTTTTATTAGTTTTTTATTCATTAGAAATAAAATATGAATCATTTGTAAAGAAAAATAATTTTTTTTTCTTAAAAAATATATTTTTTCTTAAAGGCTATTTTATGTTGTTGGGTTCACATAATTTGAAAATAATTTTTATAACTTTTAGAAAAATTATTTCAGGAAACAAACATCCTTTTTTTTAATTTTAATAAAACCATTATATAAAGGCAATGTTTTCGTATTTTTCTAAAACGTTTTATTTATTGATGAACAATAAAAAGTTATGAATTTTAATTAAAAACATCCTTTTCATTTAATTAATTTTTAATGATAAATTATATTCTAAATTTTTTATGTAAAATTAGATAAAATTTATTTCTATTTATGAAAAAAAAATTATTTAATTTATATTCAAATTAAAATTTTATATAAAATCATTGTTATCTTTTGAACATTTTCTTTTTAACATATTTTTTCTCATCATCTATGTATGATTAATTTGTAATTAAATTATGCCACATAAGTCTGTTTAAATTGAATCTATTTATTCAATATTAGGAATAATAATAATTTATAACATCTAATAGGGTGAACATAACTTTTTACCATAATGTTTAGTGAAAATAGTTAATATAAATTCCATCGATTAAGTGTAAAACATGGTTTTGGGCATTACATGTGTTTTTATTAAAAAAAAATTCACACAAACATATGACTTTTTTTATTTAATAAGATTTATTTAATATTTATAAATATAATTTATAAATTATATAATTAATATCATTTTGATTATAGTCATAAGGGATAACTTAACTAAGTATATGAAAAGATACATGTTTTTGTGGTAAAAACGGTTAAAATTTAATAGACCTACTGACTAAAGAATAAAAGGATAAAATATATTTAATTTTAATTTTTTAAGGTTCTTCTAATTCAGTTATGTTATCCCCTTTACTATTGATCCATTTTTGAGGTACACGTGGTATGGGTAGCCTCCTAATTTTAAATATTGTTAGGTATTTTGAAAAATTCCGTTACCCCTAAATTTTTTATAGTCACTCACTCACCTCACTTATTTAGATCAAAAAACGTCATTGGTTATGAAGTAATCTACCAAAATACCTTCCCAAAATCCATACCCTAATCCTAGATGCTTTACGTTGGGTTGAAATAAATCCATTGATGAATTCAATATAATCATTCGAAGGATAACCGATGAAGATGTAATGTTTTTCAATGAGGGTCTTTATATTACTTCATTCTGCATCTCATTAAATTATTATTATAATATGATGATTTAGTAACCCTACTGACTTAAATATACTTTCATGTATTTATAATAAGGTAATTATATATAAAAATTTCCACTTCTATACAATGGGATATGAAATCATCGTTCGTGTGTAATATGGTCCACTACCTTGCAAACCGATGTCATTAGTTTTTCCATTACCACCATTAATTGATGTGTACGATTATTGATACAATATATATATATATATATATAATTTACAAAATAATTTTTCCTATTTATTAATTATGTTTTTTATACATTAATAATTTACATTTAATGTAGAATACGATAATGTTGCTAATGTGCACAATGGACAAGCTTCTCAGGAATCGATGTTTTTGGCCTTTTACTAATGCTTCACATGGATGGTGATAATGATAAATTTAATTATTATATGTGATATAAATGAAATAATTATGATATTAAATAAATATTTATCATTTTAGATGTATAATATGTATTATTTTATTTCTTTTATTTTTTACTTATATAAAAATGAATACACTATTTTTGTTTGTGTGGACTACCGCCTTCATGAAGTGATGTGACTCCATTTTCATCACCACACCAAATGGATCATGTGTTAATGTATAAATAAGAACATAGAATTATATTTAAACCATTCTTGAAGGATATAATATTTCATACCCTCTATCTTTAATGATTATATAAAAATGGAAACGCCACTCTTGTGTTCGTATGACCTACTATCTCCAAAATAATAACATACATCATTTTTCATTACCATATACCGTGAATGTGATTAAAATTAGTATAAATTTATAAATATTATAAATATTTAATTATTATTATTATTATTGAGATGATTTAACAATATTATATACAATGGAACTAGAAAATTCCTAACAAATCATAAATGGGAATACAATGTTTTTTCAGGTAAAATATTGGAAATAGTGATACATAATTAAAAAATAGAGTTAAAATTATATTAAATGATCATCTATTTTATTATATATGGGATTATGGTCATCCTATAAAATATTATCATGCTTAATATCATGTTTTAGGAGTCTAGATCACAATTAACTAGAAAAATGTATGTTGTAATGGATTTCAACTGAATTTTCATTTCATTGAGAATTTTTTATGCACCAATTAAATTTTATTTGTTTTATATACTTCCACTTGGAAATTTAATATCATGATTAATTAGTTAATCCTATTATTTTATGTTTATATTTTTATTTTTTATATATGTTGATTTCAATTAAATTTAACCATGTGGTAAATAATTTAATTACTCAATTTCATTTCATTGGATTATTTTACATCTTCATTGTAATTATTATTCTATGATTATGAGAATAATTACTTTTGAATATATTATTATGTATATTTAATTTTTTTTGTGGATTTACTATTTATATATATAATAGATTCATTATTTTATTCTCACTTCATTATTATGACAATTTTATGGGGTTTTTCACGGTCTCATTGTAATTGATAATTTTTATTCCTGAATTTCAAATAAATAAATTTTGTTGATACTTTTTTAACAAAAAATTTAATTTTATTATCATCTTGTTATTCATGATTTTTTTCATGTTATAGAATAATTTATTAATTTTTCTAACATGAAATTATTGAGAAAATGCTTTAAGATAAATCAACTAAATTTCTCTCTTTAGTTAGAATTTTTTTTATTCCCAAACCATGTCCTCTAAATATGATTTCAAAAATGTTTTTAAACATTAAAAATGACTTATTAAAATACGTTATGAAAATTTTTTATCCTTAAAATATTTAATGGAATCTTATGTTATTCCCTAAACATTTCATGTTTTTCATTTTCTGGAAAAAGGGAAGGAAAACATTTTTTAAACATGTATGCCGTGAAATTAACATCCATCCATTAAGATCACTCAAATGATTTAAAGTGCATATTATATTATTTAATGGTTATTTTAATGAAATTTAATTTCAAAAATGTTTTTTTAATATTCTAGTTTTTAAATGGTAATTTCAAAGAAAATGATTTCCAAACTGATTTTTAAAATGGAATGGATTGATTACTCTAGAATATTTTAATTTTATTTTTATTCTATTTCTATTCAGTAATGAAAAAAACCCTTTATTCTTACCCTAATTGGTATATTTTATATTTATACAATAATTATTATTCCAAAGTATTGTTTATGATCATTATTACTATGGAAATTATTTACATTCAATTTCTTCGTTCATTTTTTAGCCAATATCTTTCCCTTGAAATTTTCACTTTCCCATAATCATTGTACATTTAATTTACCCAAAATATCAATATTATTTATAATGAATATGTTTATTTTTTAAACTATATATCATTTCAAAACACAGTTTATTAAATGTAATGTTATTTTATATTTCGGGAAATATTGAATGATCAATATCCTTTACTCAATTAAGATAAATTATGATAAGGAATGTTATTTTTTAAATTAAATCAATAATTTGATATATATGGAATTATTTGAGATTTTATGATATAGTTGTGGACTGGTTGAAGTAAGACCCTCATTGCATCTATAGTGATCTCAGATGAATCTATTTGTAATATTAGATGAGTTTATTCCAAAATATTTAAACATTCTTGTGGATAAATTGTGACAGTAACTGTATTAAAGATATATCATTATAATTCAAATGCCCAAAAATATGAATTCTATCATCATGAGTTCAATTATAAATATTCAATTTGATAATTCAATTTGATAGAATATCCATGGTCATGTTTCAAGATCCAATGATAATTTTTATTTTATTACTTGATCATTTTTTATTCATAACATTTTATTCTCAAGTTATTGATTAATTTGAATGTGTTTTGTTCATTTAACATTCTATTTTGATTATTGTTTACTCTTACGTAATATATTCCAATATACATAACCATTAATAATCATTTCAGCTCACCCATTTTTCCCTTTCCCCCAGATTTGTAGAAGATATCCTTGAATGAGTTTTAAAGGATTCAACTAATTTTACATTGTTATGTGTTATGTTGGTTTACATTGTTAAATATAAATCATTTTTGTATCCAGTTTACCAAGACAAATAAATTATATAGTCCTTCATGATGTGATTCCTTTTATCTTATTTTATTGAAATAAAAAAGAAACCAGATTTCAGTTACTAGGATTGGGGTAATTAAATTCGGTGTCAAAGGATGATTATAAGAATCATTGGGAACTAGATTAAGGAAAACTATAGATTATGGATCATAACCATATGATATAATTTGAAGATAAGTATAGAAGAATATCCTAATTTATGGATAATCAAATATATAATATGTTTTCCCATAATAATATA
Organism: Viscum album; assembly: GCA_963277665.1. Taxonomy (NCBI): domain Eukaryota; kingdom Viridiplantae; phylum Streptophyta; class Magnoliopsida; order Santalales; family Viscaceae; genus Viscum; species Viscum album. The sequence goes on from OY728137.1 coordinate 1,938,455,760, forward strand.
TACCAGTAAAATACTAGAAGTGGATGAGGTTCTGGAATAGATATATACAGGTGTAATACGACCATAAAGTGAATATTGGAATAGACCCGATCATCCCCATTTTAAAGAAAAAAGAACTTATTTTCCACCAGATTATGACACTCCTCGAGGGTATGCATAGGTTAATTCTCATTTTCATTAACAACCATTATGAAAGATTTGATAAATTTATACTTCCAAAGAATCTATATTTATGATAATGTGATTTCCTATGCATAAATTTTACAATTTATGTAACTTCTTTCAGATGATTTTTTGATTAAAAAATAATTTTCATAACGACATGACCTAATATAGTGTATGACAATATTTTTAATTGGTTAGAATATGGTATAAGAACTACAATAATGAACATAATCCAAATGGTGGGACCAATTCGTTCTTCGATGTTTGAAGGCAAATATTTCGAATAGAACAATTTTTAACCTCCCAAACTGAATTCCCATGAATGGTGATCAGAGGCGGTGGTTCACATGACCTCAATAACAACTCCCCAAATACTAGAGGCTTCCTACTAGTAGTAATGGCCTAGTGTGTGTATGTGGGATGACAATATCGTCAAATCAATGTGTATCGCAATAGTATTAAAAATAATAGTCAATAGTGGAATTAGTAAATCATCCAAATTGAATATTACATTCAATACAATAATGGAAAAAATTCAAAAAGTAATATAATTTAAAAATGGTGAATCATGTCTCTATAATATAAGAAAATATGAATACATTCACCCAGTATAATGCATGAATTGAAATTCTAAAAATATTATAAAGAAACATCTCAGCCAGCATCACAAGGCTAGATCGATCCTATGCTCCCATTTTTCTAATAAGTTTTAAAGTAAAGCCTCATACAATAGTCTATTTTATTGGTCTATACATGAATCCATGAAGATTGTATGGGTACCTAACGAAGATCCAAATATGGTGTGAGATAAAAATTAGTAGGCCAACCACAATGAAGACTATAACCAATATCAGATGAGGTATATATGAATAAATATAGTATAGTATATCATAGTTATAAAAGTAGTGACTTTAAAGTGCACAATTCATATATGATACACGTAACGTGAAACTATTTAGAAAACAGGGCTCCCTGTAAATAGTAGTTTGACTCCCATATCAAAGGAAGTGATAATATATATCTACATAAGTAATTTTTGCTTCCCTACAAACTGTAAGATAATACACAATCTATGGATATCCATAAAAATGTCAAAGATCCACCATGTACACACCATATAAAATGTGTATAATAACTTTCTGTGTATCCCTTACCATGACCCCATCATATAATTATAATTCTCTTAAAAGAATAAACATATAAAATGTATAAAAGATAAATGAATTCATGTTGAGTCCATGGAGAATATTTATGGAAACTATGTAATGAATTTTGTGGGGTCCAAAGAGTATGTCAACATACAATTCCTACTGTTATCCCAAACAACCTAGTTCTAAGATCTAACAAGGCCTGTGGAATCATATGGAATCACGACCAAAGGAGGAAACATGTCTAATTAATCCACTACCATAATCAATATCTAATGTAGAAACATCCATTTCATCTAATGAAATTAGGATCCACGGTATACTATATATGGAATCCACTATCAATTTAAATTCATCATATCAATAAAAAATTCCTGATAATACACATTCCATGAGTTCCAACTCGTTCCAAACATTTCTATAAAATCTATTTAAAAATTATAGTCATTATAAATCATATAAACACTTGGAAAAGAGATATAATCTCTTAATAATATATTTAATTCAACTTAATCAATTAAAATGGTCTTCCACTAACTATTGAATCTAACTCTCACCCCATGTGTGGTATAACAATAGGCGGGTACAAAGGCACATCCCAGCGGTAGCCTTGGTTTGGGAAAAAGCCTCCAAAAATCTCAATGAAACAAGTGGGAATCCATAACTGGTTTAAATTAATTTAATTCAAGTACTATATTATTTAAAGCAGCACTGCAGAAAATTCATGCATGGAGCATAAAAATAACTAGGCTTCCAAAACACCAAAACCCATGGGAAAGGTATAGATTACCTTCTGTAGGTCCATAGTAAAAAAATCATCTAATATCGATATGTAATTTGGTTTAGATTAAGGAAAAATGAGTAATGGATGATGATTCTTGGAATAGGGATTATTAGATTTCACAAAAATAACTATATTAATATGATGTCTAAAAAAGAGAAACAAAAAATTCTCAAAGAAATCACCAAAATGAATCCAACATGACCGATGGTGTTCGGTTTAGATCTAGAATAAATAAATAGGAGAATATTACATTAAATTACCATTAAGGTAGATCTCTAATGTTCAAGTATATCTAGCAGTGTAGAAAAAGAAAACTATTTAGTTTTGAATAAATTTTAATGTAAAATATGTAATTTCAATCTTTTTAAATTGGTCATAGGCTTAGGTCACATGGTTTTACAAATAATGTGCCAACCATGAAACAACCATACATCATTCACTATGTTAAGGGGAACCATTCATGGTTTCATGCACATAGTTTTCCAAACCATGTGAAAACCAGGTCTCATCAACTTTTTACATATGATGATTCATATACACGAGCATGCATCAGAGATGGAACGGGTTCCTAAAATTGTGGAACCTCTTATAACCCACTTTAATTCCCCCAAATGGTTTTTTCTAACTATATTTCATGTCCTGTAAGGTTCTTTCTAAACTGTAGCCTTTCATATTTTTCAAAAAATTCTGGCTCAGGCTCAATGAAATCCCCAAACACCTCTAATAATTCCATGATCTCAATTGGAAGTCACGTTTCTATATAATTAGCCTTTAAGTTGAAAAAAAAAAATTTACATCATATGAAACCCTATAATCATAGAATATTCCCCCTTATTGTAATTTATTCCAAAAATTCCATTCCATGAGTGTTCACAAATAATCTGAGAGTCACAACGACCACAAATAATTCATGTCGCCCCCCCCCCTTTGTAGACTGATTTTATAATCATCCATGCCTCCATATAACATGTAATAGATTAAATGACCAACCTCAGTGAACCATTGTACTCTTATAAATGTTATTAATAGGAATATCCTTAATGGAAACATCATATTGTAACTCCTACTCTTCAGGATATAGAGTATGAGATGGTTTTGAGTAATAATGGTGTATCTGGGATATGTGGAAGACATTGTGCATGGACCAATACCGCTAAGGTAATTTATAGTGATAAGATATCATCCCAAATCAGTCTAGAATCATGATTGAACTGATATATAATGGTAAAATATTAAATTTTCTAATAATCTACATGTTCCCATGACTTTTTGAGATACATATAAACTCTAGATCCCAAAAATCGAACTCTTGTGGTCAACAAAGGTGATCAGTGTATGAATTCTATAAATATTGTTCATTATCCATCTACATTAGAATAAACTGGACACACTATGAAGTCTTCTTTAAGATACATGGTCTAAGTGAACATTTTTCAAAAACCTCTAATATACACATGAGTGATCAACATGACCTTCCATAAAAAAATCCGTAGAAGGTTCCATATGTATAGTCTCCATATAACTATTACTCTCAGAAAATTAAGATAGTGGTATATTCCTCTCTATAGTGCCCCCAAAATCAAGGGTACATGCTCTCAACATGTCCCCAAGAACCTAAATCACGCGATCTGACTGGAAATTAATCTAAGGGTGTTAATATAATCTCCAAATCACCTATGTACCATAATCCATATAAAAACTATGCCATAACCAAGATTGAAATGGAAATCCTTATCAGATACAATGGTAAGAGGGAACCAATTAAGTTGTATTATTGTTATTATTTATAACCTCCCAATATAATTCATTGATAAGTTCTCTCTTATTAGTATGAAATGAGAAAAAAATGTGACATATCCCACTACAGTCTAAATATCACCACAACAATAAGAAAAACATGAAAAAATGGTCACAAAATCCATCAGTAATTCATCTAATTTTCACTTTGGAATAGGTAATTTTATTAAAATCCAAACTAATAAATGATGATCCACTTTCACCTACGAATAAATGGAACACCCCATAACAAAGCCTCCTATGTATCATTTCATCCCCAACATTCTATACTACTAATATATGTCAAGAAACATCTTGGTAATTCAAGGATTCACTACAAAAAAGATACAAGAAATTATCAAATCATATCTCTGTGTATGTCTTCTATAACCCATATGCGGCCATGAATATACATAATTTCATCATCACCAACAGCCCAACTATGATGTAGGTCCACACCTCCCACACTCCCCCATAGGACTAACCCCTTTGAATTTTATATCTTCAACATCCTCACTCTATCCATATGGGTAGAGGTCACACATAATGATGAAACATATGACAAACCCATACCAACCTTCACCTCTAAGTGATTCAATGAAATCAATGCATTAAGAATCCACTAGAAACTAGCCTCTTGATATACATGTACTTGAGTCCTCCTAGTCAGTGAATTGGCCAATACATTTCTATCTTTAGGAATATATAATATATTTAATTCAAATGAATATAAGTACTCCAAGAACCATCACCACCTCAGAGTTAGATCACGCTATGTAAATATATATGTGGGGATTTTTTGGCCTATATATACAAATAATTATCTCCTAGTATGTAATGTATCTAATAGCGCAATGTGTTAACAACTACATCTAAACTGATATCATGTACTAGGTAATTAGGATTTTTTGGAATCATATGATGAGAACCATATTACTAGACACTATCTCCCTTCATAAGTAAAATTGTAGCCGTATTCATGATGAATTAGTATACCCACGATATCCCTTGTTCGACCCTAGAATAAATTTGTACAATACTGATGATAGCCTCTATTCCGTATTCTGAAAGGATATCTGATAGTTATCATACCATAAGAACTTCTAAACCATTATAGAGAATCATGTTTGAGGTCCTACTGAGAATAAGAACTCATTTATGTAGTTCATTTAATTACAATATACCCTATGAAACTTTTTATATCATATAAATTCTTAGGATGATCCTAGGAAAAAATTGCTCCCACCTTATTTTGGTAACATGATACACCTATCTGAGTGATAAAAAGACTTGGGTAGTGAATCATATCCCATTATTAGTGGAATGTTATGAGCATATCAGTTAACTTATTCTATCTCTATATATCCAAAATTATCTCATGATGTTTTCATGTTTTTTTTTCGAGATTACACCAAGAGGTCATCCATAAGTACCACTACAAAGGAATCTATAGAAGGATTAAAAACTCAATTCATCAACAGCATGATAATTTCGGGTGACATAATGGGATAGAATGGAAGAAATAGATATTAAAATATTATACACCTACAAAAATACCTATATGATGAATTACTACAGTCTGAACATCACTTGTAAATATCCATAACTCAAATCAAACAATGAAAACAGCAGAGAACCTCGAATATGATAAAGAAGATCATATATCCATGGAAGTGGATACCAGTTCTTAATTATAAACTAGTTCAATTTTCGGTATTCCACACATCACCTAAAGGTACAATCCACATTTCCCACAAAAAATGGACTACTGAAACCTAGAATATGTTCTAGGTCATATAAACCCATTTTCCTCCTTTTCCACTAGCTAATTCTTGAGATCCAAAAACTACAAAGTTGAAATCCTATAAATTTTAATTGATGTATGTGCGTCTACATAGAAATGATTAATAAAGAAATACACTTATCTATCTCATTATTTAAACCAGAAAACTGATTATGGAAAACATCCAAAAAATGATTAACCACTGGAGGGAAATATTCCTGACACATTCCTTGATCACCCAGATATAAACTATTAATATGGGGTTCCATCCTTTCCATATGATGATTTTCAGTTCTAGATATACCCCAGTGAAATACCCTTATCCACTATTAATATAAACACAACACTCTTATGATGTAGAAGTCACCATCCATAGATAGAAATCCAAAATGTCTCTATTTGTAACAAGTCTATCCATACTAATTGTGATTTAAAGCTCAGTCATCTTTTAGAAAAAATGTCCCAAATGATGTCACACCCACCAATCTCAAAGAAAACTTCCTGAATAGTCATATATTATTCTTTCTGATCCACAATAAACTATCCAAAGTCACACCTCAATCAAAAAAAAAGAACTAAAAGCCTATCGGTTTCAACCATAGGTAGAGATATGAATCTTTTATATTAACCTGTATAAAAAAGTGAATATAATAGAATTAAGGATACTGAGATAAAACCTATCATCATAGATGGAATGACTCTCTAATCCTTAGACATATGTAGTAAAAAATATCTCACATGAAACTTGGCCCTGTGAAACAACATCAATAAATAGAGTAGTTCCACTCCACTAACTAAATATAACCATTGTATGGATTTATTATCCATGAACACCAAATAAACATGAATGAATGGATCTAACTAAACTCCCATCATGACACAGAGATAGGGAACCAAAGAATAATCTTGGAGCTAGAGCTGACCCCCATCCCCATACCATTTGGGGCACATTCCTACGGATATGTTTTAGGAGGCCCATCATGACACAACCTCAACATGTTACATGGTCTCTATCACATTTATTCCTCATATTCCTCCATATTCCAAAAATGATAATAGAAACCAAGGATACTAACACCAAAAGACTATCAAGAACTCCCTCATGAGAAGCCTTAAAATAGGGCTCCTTATAACCAGAAGCTAAACCAATGGGTTGAGAGGATTAACTAACCTTCTCGACACCCCAGCTTCACTCATGCTGTACTCTATAATAAATTCTTAATCCAATATCTCAATAATAGTCAGAAAAATAATGAAATTAACCTATTATAGAACAATATAATTGAGAATTTTATTAAATAATCTCAACCTCTAGGCCTCATCAATATGATATTCTAGTGAAAAACACTAAATATCTATAATGCATGAGAAATACTCCATAACAGTCACCGTGAATTGAAACAGAAGCATAAACTCATAAGCCCTCTATACACTCAGAGTCTTGATGAAAAAGAAATCATAGAACTCTCTATGTAAATCCATCAAAATTATTTTCTGTTGAAATAATCTTAGTTTAAAACATTCCACTGACAAATACTATCTCCCCACAACATATAAGTTGTGATCTTTAATCTCCTCCTAGGAGGTGTATCATAATTCTCAAAAATGAACAATGTAGTCTAAAGACACATATCAATAACCTGTATATATTCATACTATGAAAATATTGGAGGATACCGCTACTAGAACACTTGTTCCCACTAATCCATTCATGATGCACAGTGCAATACTCCCTCAAATGTATGCATATAACATAATCACACCATGCAGAACAATGCCTTGGAACCTGTGTTTAGTAAATCAATTTGTTCCTCATATTGAAATTTAGGAGGATATAATGGTTGTCAATGTCCCACAAGCTCTAGATAGTGGTCCTCTCTAACATCAAAGCTTATGACTTGAGGTTGTCATGGTGGAATATCACTATAATTCCAAATACATGCTTCATTAATGATACAAATAATGGACATGTTAAAAATATAAGAATAAAAAAGGTTCAATACTTTTTATAAACAATTCATACAACTCTTTGTCCTCTATAATATATGATACTTTAAAATGTAACAGTCATCAACGTCTCTAGAGAAATATTTTTACTTCCTGCACAAAAGTCGAGTCAATGAATAGATCTCAATTTCACAAATTCAATTTTAATATTAAATCAAATTTATATAAAATTTATATTTAAATTGTTTATCCAAATGGTTAACCACTTCTGATATATAAGGTCCCATACTCCTCAAGAATCAAATGGTGGCGTAAAAAAAATCCATACCAAACAATGTTCCAGTCCACGTGGCTAATGGTCAATGAATCAATGTTCCAAAGTTGACCTCTTAGGTTGTCAGTTGTATCCTAATGAGGAAAAAATATTTAGGTTATGATAAGTTATCCATGTACGAACCATGTTTCCCACTTTTTTGTACAAATAATTTATCAAATTACCAATATATCAGTCAAGCCTCACATTTCAAAGTCTTGCAGTCATGCAATGCAACCTATATGGAAAAACATAATGCATATAATGAAAATACAATCGGGTGCCTAAAATGATGAATGATATTCATAGCCTCAAATCATTGGGCAATAAAAAAATATATAATAATAATAATACAAATAGAAAAATAAAAACTCAAGGGAATCACCAATTGGTGGAATAAAATTAATAATAATACACAAAACAAAGAAAAAAAATTTCATATATGAAAATTTTTCTCTTTTATGTTTTTGTGTCAGATACTCCTAGTCAAAACTCATTACCAAATTATAATACATTCCTAATATCGTATCTATTGAAAAAAAAATTTAAACCATAATTCAAAATTATATGATACCACATTTTATTATTCTGGCCAAGATGCCACATAATGGTTCTGTGATCTAGTGAGTCTCATGGTCAAAAGTTATCCTTCTAGAATTAAAAAGGATACCGACTAGTAGAGATGTCGTTGGGTGTGTCCATGGTCAGACTATAATCACATGTTAGAGTTTAGCGCAATGGAAGTAAATGTTACAGTCAATATTAAAAGCAGTGAATCTTCTAGACAGAAGATAATCTCTATAACAGAAATGAATGAACAATTAAAAAATTAATGTCATATAATAAATGATGATTCATGTATATATACAAAATGAAAATAGGTATACATGCATCTGGTGAAAAACATAAAACAATATACTAAAATGTAACAAATGAACTAACCTAGGTTTCATTATGGGCATAACACTATCCTATTCTCTTGAGTCTTATGGAAACATGAATGACTAGAATTATTCAATGGGTGTTTTTTCATGGTCCAATCCAAGATTCTGGAAGTCTATCTAGGCACCCAATGGCGTCCTGGTCTAGGTGTGAGATGACACTTTTTTGGCCACAAAAAATTGTATCTATAATAATTATTAGTTGTGTGATATATGTATCAACAATTTCAAGTATGTCACATATATAAAATTACTGATAGTAAATTTCCCAATGAATATGTGATAAATGTAACTGGAAATTGTGTAGCCAAACAAGTCTCCATACAAACAACCTTCAAGATCCCATAACATAATAAATAAAAAAATATAACTAAATAGGTTATTCTCTCTAATCAACATACTTTATGCTAATACATGTCCCACAACTATCAATAAAACATTCCAAATATAAAAAACTTATATACTATAAAACCATGTTTATAACAACCATCACAACCACACCGTATAACCAATTACATATTATTTACATGGTCACTTGATATAATCAGAAGTGTCCGACCATGAAGGGCCTGATCCAAGGTATAGAATACCATGGAATCAACATCAATTACTACGATAATCATTATGGAATCTTGGTAAGGACATGGGTGGGGTTCAAGGAGCATGTCAACATATCATGTCCATTGTAATCCCATGAAAACATATCTAAGTGGTAGTAAGGGGAAAGGAAACCAACAAAATCATGAACCAGGGTGGAAAAATGTAAAAGGTATCGAATACAACTATCATGATTGTTGGGAGAAACATCCATAGAATCTAACCGAAGTATGAACTGTGGTATACTAACAAAGGAAACCACTATCATTTTAAATTCATCATCGTATTAAATAATTAAAAAATATTCTCATTATATGAGTTTTTTCAACTCATTTCTGGAATTTTTATAAATCCATTTAAACAATTTAATAATTCAAAATAATTTTAACACAAGGAAAATGAGGCGTCACCTTCTCTTAATCAATTCAGTTAAACATAAACAATTTATAATGGTTCTTCTAATTAGGGAATCTTAGTCACACCCCATGGATGGTTTAAAATTAGCAATATATAACTGCATAAACAATCGGTGGCCTGGGATTGGGAAATATCATACAATCTCGAAATAAATTGTGGGAATATCTAATAGGTTTGAATTAATTAAATGCAAGCATTCAATTAATTAATGTGGAACTACAGAAATTTCCTACATGTGACAAAACAAAAATAATGCTTATAAAACATGAATCTCTGAGGGGAAGCTATTAACTACCTACATTAGGACTTCAGTAGAGAAATAATTTTTTATTGATCTCTTATTCTATCTAGAACTACATAAAAATAAAGAACAAATGAACAACTTGGAAATATGCAATATTAGCTTCCACCAAAATAACTTCGTCGATATAAAGTCAAATGAAGAAGGCCACAATTTGGTCGAAGAACTCACTATGGGTAATCCAATGAGACCGATGGTGTTCGATGCTGTGTTTGGATCATGAAATGGATGTACTACCTATGGAATTGAATTTAGAGGAGATTTATGACATTCAAGGCTATCCTCCCAAGGTGAAAAAATTTTATAGTATTTATTAGAATTTATGGTCAAATATGTAATTTCCCTCTTCTTAACGTGGTTGCGCAGTTTGGCTGCATGTTTGTCCAAACTATGATCCAAACATTAAACCGACACATTTTTAATAGGAAACTCAAATTATTTAATGCACAAGCTTTTTTAATCCATGAAAAATATATGTCTCATCCTCTGTTTAAAATTTCAAATCCCCCCACCTGATCATGCACCCGAGGTGGCACAGTTTTTTCAAATTATGAGACCTCCTAAAACCTATCTTCATGTACTACATAGTTCGGTCTAACAATACATCATGTCTTTCCCAATTTGTCATTACAATTCATCCATCCTTATTTTCCCAAAATGATAGGATTTGGGATTTGACCAAACCCTGAAGTCCCATGATACACCCATGATCTCAATATTACTCACATTAAGTCATAAACAAGAATTACCAAAACCTTATTCATTGGAAAACAAGGGATCATACACAAGTCTCCCAAATATTTTTACCATATGAAGAAAAAATATCACATTCTAACAAAACGAAGAATAAATGTTTTTCTGTATTTTGTCTTAAAAGGGAAGACTGATAATTAATTAAATATATGAAATATTATAGATAAATGTAATATGAGAAAGAAGGTTTTATTAACATCTGATCATTATAGAAATAAATACTCTGGTACATATCTAAAAGAAATGGTAGCTTGATACATTTTTGGAGAGAAAATCCATAATTATCTTGATTTAATGGGAATGAAATAATTTTCAATTGTTTAGTTCATCCATTTTATGAATATGGGGCACTACACAAATGAATTCTCCAACTGTTAAGAGAATATACCATGTATGAATCTAATGGATAAAGGTCAATATTCTTCTATTGATAAAAGTGAAGTGGAATAATTATTTTTCTTTTTTTTGGATTCAAGAATATGGTCATTTGACTCTTTATCAATTATGGACTATTTATGAGAATCATGAACCATATAAGGATTCCACTATTGTGCTTTATCATAATGTATTTGAAATAATGTAATGAATTTTAATAATAAAACTGATTTAGTGGAATCTTTAGCTTATTATGAAACACATGATTTAGGAAAAGATAACCCTTATTATGGTCTAGATGTTGAGAATAATATGTTTGGATAAATATTTTATTTATATGGATAATTTAAATTAGATTGTATTTAATACCTTTTGGATAGTTAATGATACATTAAAAAAGAGGTTTACGCTATCGTTGAAAGTGATAATAATATTTTTGGAGATATGATATATAAACATATATCTAATAATCTCTTTTTTATTTAAGGTATAAGTAAGAATCAAATTGTTCAAAAACTTTATATAATAATTCAATTTGTTACCATGTTTCAAAATAATACACGATGAAAGGTATTAACATTGTATGTATATGATCATTAGGAGATAATTCATGTTATTTTGGGGATAAATGATATTTTCATTTTATAAATTCAATGAAATACAATCTAAAGAGTTTTATTTTATTAATTTTTAAAGGGGTATATAGTAAAATATTTATTAAATAGTTTAAGTAATATTATGGGTGAGGTTTTGTATATTAATATATCACATCACCATATGAGGATTTATTCATTTTGGATATCTTTTTATAACCATATTGGTTTTGTAAATTATATTGAGATTGAAGGAAACACCTCTCACTATTTTATATATTTTATGATCCATAAAAAGTAAATTTTCAGTATTTATGCATAATGTTTTTTGATATTTATCTCATTGAGTAAGGGATGAATTGGAATTTTATTGAACCCAAACCAAAGAATTTAATTGGGATAATTTATTATTAATGTAACAAGTAATTATATTTTAATATATTTATAGATAGTAAAATAATTCCTCATCATTAGGAAGAGGATATTGAAAAAAATATTATTATATTACCATCATTTCTGATGATATATTTGACATTTTTATGTCCATTTTGGATTATGTTTTTTATCTTTAACCATATCTAGATCATCCAATTTTTTCTAAACAATATTCCTTATCACAATCCATCATTATTTGGGTGTTATTTTTCTCTATCATGTCTTTTTTTTCATTTATCACCTAAGTTCTCCTTCTAAACATCCAATTTATTGATTATTTTTGATGACCATTGTACCTCTCATTATCTCTTATGAATATGTTATTTTATTAAAACATTTGTGAAGTCGGTTTTTTGGAAACATATCATTCAAATATCAAACCCTTTATTTCAATGATTATATAAGAATTGAAAGGATCCAATTTAATTAAGGTAGGGTGAATATACCACCCCAAATTCTAAAATGACTACATTTTATAAGACTATGTGTATGAAATGAAACATCAATTGTAGATGATAATATAACTACCAATGATTTTTCGACATAATAAATTTTAAATAAATTAAATATTTTTAATAGTAAGAATCATAGGAAACACTGACATAACATTTGTTACATAAAACAATGTCATTCCTTAATATCTTGTTTTAAACATAAGAAAACTTTTTTTCCGAACAGCAATATAATATTAATATTATTATTTATTATGATTTTTATTCCCTAGACATTCAAATGATGTGTATAAATTAGACTAAATAAAATATGAAAATATACAGTTTACTTATTTTAATTAGTTATATATTGAATAATAATAAAATAAGATTAATTTTAATTTAAAAAAAATGCTTTCTATAAAATAGTATTTTTTAAATGTCAATATATTCATGCTTGATACACACTATTTAAAATTAATTTTTTCATATATAGAAAATTTATTTTAGTAAACAATCATAATATTTTAAATCATAATACCAAAATTATATTAGGGTGAATTTGTTTTATTTGTATGAGAAGTTTCATTTTTCATTGAATAATAATAAAGTTGAAGGATTTTTATTGAAAAGATATTATTAATTTAAATTATTTATAAGTGAAATATTTATTTTAAATTAATTTCAAATGAAATTTAGCTCTATTTTATATCAATTTATACCATTTAGGACATTTGAATCATTTTAATATTGAATATGGATATAAAAACCTTATAATGATTGGACTATTATCTTTTTAAAAATATCACATTCATGCCATGTCTGTTGGATTAATTTTAAATTAAACTCTATAACATATGTGAGTTGAATTTGTAAAAATTGATTACATATTTGAAATCAAAATAATTTATATTATCAAATATGGTCAATGTAATTTATTATTAAAATGTTTAGTGAAAAAATTTAAAATAAATTACCAAAATTATGGATAAAACATTGATTTATGCATTAAATGTGTATGTATTAAAACCATTTTTACACACAGAAAAGAATTATATTTAGTAAATTATATTTTATATTAATAAATATGAGTTAAAATTATCTAAATAATATGATTTTAATTTTTTATTAAATGAAACATTACCTAGGTAAACAAAAAGATAAAAGTGACTATTGTAAAACTAAATGGGTAAAAATGGTTAATCATAAAGACTAAGGAATGACATGATAAAAATGTATTAATTCTTGTGTTTTGGAGGATTTTATGATGAAAATTGATCTTACCATAAATTGTTGATCTATAATATAGGCACATGAGGTATTGGATACCTCCAAATATTGAATACTAATGGGAATTTAAAAAATAACACTTTGTCTCAATTATTAAAGGGTACTCACTTAGAGCACATCATCAAAAAATCAAATCACGGTTTTTTTGGAAAATAACTACCCATATACATCCCAAATTCCCTCTAATTTTCATATAAACCTTTTTTGTATCAATCCCACCTTTGAAATCCTTAGTTAAAAAGAAAGGAGGATACACGATGAAGAGGTTATGATCCTCAATGAGCATCATTATTTTATTTCATTATCCTCCTATATCAATTATTATTATAACATGATGATATAACAACCCTGGTATCTTCTATACACTAGGATTTATTTTTTAAATGAAATGACATAAAACCATATCTTTAAAAACCCGGATCATCATTTCATGTATGGATCAGGATTTCAATTTTTTTTGTAAAAACAAAGTAATAGGGAATTTATTATTTATATTAAATGTAATTATGAGTACACACCTTGTACTTAGTTACCATGTACAACCATGTAATGTCCATGTAACAGATGAGTTCATGGATGTGTTGGTGACACGGGAGACTGCCAAATGTGGTGGATGGTTGAGCCTAGAATACAACAAGTACATTAAATGAACATGTAGTGTATTTTTATATTTTTTTTATATAACATTGTGGGGTAGTGTCGCACATCCTAAAACACATTATTCTTCCTTCAGTTCATACCAAAGATTGACATATTACGGATGTACTTCAAGCTCCTCGAGGTTCTCCATACGAGCACCGATTGAGACGTCGTTGGGTGCGTTGGATTCCCACCAGTTAGTTATCTATTTCAGAAGAGTCTTTCATCCTGATTCCTCCTCTCTCATGAGTAGTGAAAGGATCATTTTTTCACATTTTTTTAGATCTAAGTAATTCTATGTGGCATCAAGGGCCGACGTTCAATAGTTTTGGTCCTACAACATCATGGTAAGTGGTTTGTGCCTCTCATGGATTGTCTTCGGATTATATATTCTTAAATATATTAATACCCATATTTGTGGTATTGTGTGTTTTGGAATATAACCTCTTCTAATACCTACAATTTATTTTTATTGATAAAGATATATTGCTTATTCTCCAGGTTTATACATTTATTATTGGTGTGTTTTCCATGTTTGATTGATTATGGTCATCTGGTCTACAATTCCCGTTAGGATTTCTTTCTTTTCCATTCCCATGTTGTTAAAATAGTGTTACTGAATATATTAAATGAACATGTTTTTCATTGTGAATTTTCTTCCAAAGATAATTTTACTATGATATATTCTCGAAGTATAGATGTTTACGTATGAATTTTGGTTATGTAGAAAAAGAAGTATTGACTATGAGAGCTACCAGGAGGTCATATACCAGAGGGGTTAGACTATGAGATCTACTCATAATGACATTATTAAATATATTTATGCTATTTTGACCAAGTGGTATTGACCGTGTGAGCTACCTAGGTAATCATTTTGAGATGTTTAGTTCTTATGTTGACACAGAGGTATTGACTGTGAGAGCTGCCAGGTGGTCATAGACCTGAGGGGTTAGACCATGAGAGCTACCCATAGGGTCATTATTAAATGAATTATTGTTATGTTGGACCATAGAGATTAGAATGTGATAAATTTATCATATGGTCATCATTGAATGATTGCATGATTGTGTCGAGTCTCCCAAGCCACGGCACAAGCATGGAATCACTCATACTTTTTTGTTTATATGGTTTTCTCAGACATCAGTTGTTACTATTACACAGGGGATAAAGAGTATAGTCTACATCCCAAGGTTTACATGATCTTATTGATTGAATAATAAATTTAAATGAATGTAATTAAAAAATGTAGGATTGTTTACTTTTTGATTATGTCCTAATTTATTGTTTCATGTTTGTATATCACATGATATATATATAAAATGAATGTTTGGACCAAATAATCGGGTGGATTCCTATGGGGATTCATCAAACACCCTATTTGGGTCATTCATTTGAACCCAAATAGATTATATGGTTGTAGGTATAGATAAGGTAAATCACCCTTCCTCATCTGGTATGTGATTATTGTTGGAGATGGAGATAATGAAACCAAGAAGAGGCTTCGATTACTGTTGGAGTTTATTGATTTTCTATAATATCGTTTTAATATTTTATTTCAAGAATTGTAACTTTTTTTTTCTTCTTTTGAAGACACATGTGACATGAATCAGGTTTATATATGATCCAATTGTTTTATTACTGTTAGTCATCTGTTGTTTAATTTTTTTACCTCGTATTACTACATTATCTACTATTATTTATTTTCATTCCAATGTGTATACTCTTCTAATGGGTTAATAGTTTCCCCATTATGACATTGTGGCCCGCACTGCAAGTAAAAAACCTCTAGAGTTTGTGGAAATACACTTTAGGTCAAGTGCCCAATAGGGTTTGGGGAACCTTGGGGCGACACACATAACCAGGACATTTCAAAGTTGTATTAGAGGAGTTCCTTTTTTATTTTTAAAACTTTTTGGAGCCTATAGACGGGAATAGACTGGAATATTGAGTTAGTAAAAAGTTTTGGATTCCAGTATCTATCTTGTGTATTTGGAAAAACTATTTACCTCGAATATTGAAATTTTCTTGTTTTTAATTTGTTATAGTTGATTTTATTTCACTGTTGGGTGATACACACAAATTGTGCTGTTATTATTGTAATAATTTTGGTTCTATTTCTATTGAAAATTGATGATATGAGAATATACCATCTCATTCATCATATAGGAACTTCATAAAGATCACAGGTCATTAATTTTTTTCATAAAATTTAGGGGGCATAACTGATTGTGTGTTGTTATAATAGTTGTTGTGATAAATTTGCATGTTGATGTGATAAATGGAATAATATAATATATACTATTTTTGATATGGTATTTACATATGTAATTGTTTATTTTTATGGATTCCAAACATTAGTCCCTGAGGTGTTATGTGCCCTCTTGGATCAGAATTTGGTTGATCATGTTTGAACATTAATTGAATTATTTTGTGATACGACATGAATACGGATGGAAATCATTGACTCGTGCAGAGTATGGGATCTCACGAGACATAAATTGTCATTCCATGGACTAAATTTTTATTTTTAAGGGTTCTAGAGGAGTTTTAGAGGCCTACTGTCTAGAAACCCAGACAACACGACGTGTTATGTTATGAACACATGTCATTTGTTCTTCTGTTATTGAAGAAACAACTTTTCTTAATTACAAACTAGGTACCATAGGCACACACTGTATAGTCTTTAACCATGTGACTAACTATGTGAGTAGAGACAGAAGGTTGAAAAACATTTAGTAGAACATGTTGTGTATTGCGATTACAGATTGAACCATAAAGACCGTGTGTCCGGCCATATGGCTAATGACATAGGTGTATTAAATTTGGATGGTACATGTTGTGTCTAGATTATGCATGATATGTAGAGTTGATTGTGTATCTGACAGTGTGACTAATGAAATATTAAGTTAGAAAATAATTAGTACCCACAGTGTCTAGGGTAAACACTCTTTGTAGTGTTACCAAAGAGAAAATTGTATAGTTCTTTCCATGTAGAAGAACCTAGTTGGAGAGAAATTTCAAGTACACATTGTGTCTCCACAAGAACATATCATGTGTAGGGGGTGTTAAATGACCATGATTGGAAGAGGTATATTCCCTAATAAAATCATAAGGAAACAATATGTACAGAGTTTATACATGCTGTGTAATATTGTTTTGAAAAATATTATGTATTTCCTTCTCCGACTCCTTTCATTCTAATTTAAATTTTTGTCCATGACAATCTTGGACTGAGGTGTGCACTTGAACTTTCATATTCATTCCACCATGATGTCCCCGATTTGTACCCCTGGTACAATGTGGTGAAAAAAACTCAAGAAATGGTAGATCATGGACTATTATCAGATATTTCCATCTTCCCAGACGTGGAACCAACTATTATACTAGATGAAGGTGCTGATGCGTAGATCCATGATGGATTTTTGAGGTTGTTACATACTTTTCAGGGATCACTAGATCCTTCCCCATCTATAGAGGAGTTGATGAGGGATTCTAGTATCATAATACTGCCACTGTTTTACGATATGAAGTACCATAGGTTTTAGATTCACAGTTGGAGGCCATAAATTCTATCGTCGATCATTTAGAGACAACTTGGGAGAGGAGGGTAAAGGTCGTGAAATATATTATACGTGATTCCTTCATGATATGGTTGGATGTTATCTCACAAGTCTGACATCATTGGGATATTACTTGGTAATAGTTTCATAAAACCCTCTATGATTACTTCTACCCCGAGACGTTGAGATCCGATCGAGCCTGAGAGTTCATGCATTTAGAGAAGGTTTCTATTTTACTGATTGATTACTCATCCTATTTCAGATAGCTTTAGCACATCACACCTATTTTGTGGAGAGATGAGTTATATTTGGCTAGGTTGTTTGAGGATGGTCTAAAGTACGACATCTAATCGTAAGTGAACGTTTTTAGGATAACTTGGGTGACTGCTATAGTGAATCTGCCACTGATTACCGAGTGCAATATGAGGGAGTTGGGAGTCATGAACCAGGGTGATTCAGCATCCAAGGCTGGTACTCTATTGATCGAGAGCATTAAGTTCCACATAGATCATTCATGTGATGTTTCTTTAGGAATCTAGGTGGTATTCTACAAATTTTGGAAGAGTGGCCATACAAGATTACATTTCCCGAAGGACCCAGTCAAGTTCCAATTTTACAGAAATATTTGATATCTCCAACGTTTTCTTGGGTCTTCTCACCAGTAACTCGTGAGAGGGGATCTATTATGACTCCACATTCTGGAGTAAGACCACCAGTTTCACATCACAATGGATCTCATGTTCGTCTTGATTCTTATGTCGAGGAGGTGGTTATGGTCAAGGTAGGAAGGCTAAATGTTTTCAGTGACATCAGGGTGGATCACCTCAAGGTATTTAGGTAGGGTCATAGAGCTGTGGTACAGGTCATACTTCTGTAGTGGAGGTGACCTACCAAGTGAAGGTTCCTAGACCCTCCATGGTTAGAGGTACGATTTGATTTGACTCAGTTTTTGATTTTTCTATTTTGGATACAGGGGCTTCCCATAGTTTTATGTATATTTTCCATTGTGGAGAGTCTTGGGCTCAACATCATTAATTATGATGATTTTAGGATGCAATACACTCTGTTGGGGAGTTCGACTGCTAGTGTACATCAGTGCAAGGAGTTCCCTCTTGATGTTTTTGGGTGTTACTTCTTATGGGACCTCTATGTCGATGAGATGACAATATTCCATGTCATTCATGGAATAGATTTATTGGACTCATTTCAGTCCATTGTTGAATTCAATCGCTATAGGTTGAGTTTTACATCACAAGAGGGCAGGATGTTTCAATACCAAGGTGAATGGGATGTCCATGTGAGCAGAGCATGACCCGAGCATCATGGGTTGGGGGGGATTATAGATTAGATTTCTAGTTTATATCTAGATGAGTAGTGGAGTTCAAAGATGGAACTTCCTTTAGCTATGGATCATTTAAGGGATGTATTTCCAGATTAATTTTCTGGTTTTCCTCTAAAGAAAGAGGTAGATTTATCTATTGAGATTGTTCAAAGAGTGGCACTAGTGTCCATTTCTACTTATAAGATGGCTACACTAGAGTTATGAGAGCTCAAGATGTAGTTATAAGAGTTGTAGGAGAATGGTTTAATATGACCAAATACATACCTTTGGGTCTGCCATTATTTTTTTAAAAGTACTTAGATGGTAACCTCATACATTGTGTGGATTATTAGAATCATAACTAATTTATTGTCAATATCTGATATCTCTTATCAAGGATTGATGATATCCTTGATCAGCTTTGAGGTTCTTGTGTTTTTTCAAAGATTGACTTGAGATTTGGTTATCATTAGTTTCATGTTAGACCATCATATATACTTCTGGTAGATTTTCAGAGAATGTATAGTCAATATGAGTATTTGGTTACATCATTCAGTCTCCTGAATGCACCGGTAGTTTTCATGGCCTTGATTAACTAAGTGTTACATCCTTACAAGGATTCTTTTGTGGTAGACATCGATGATGATATCTTGGTGTACTCTCACACGCAACACGGCCATGCCATCCATCTTGAGATCATATTGAGTACACTGAGAGAGAATTAGTTATATTCTAATCTCTCATTTTATAATTTTTGATGGACTAGATTAACCTCGTGGGTCATTTTATCTCAATACAATAGTATAATTTGACCAAGATAAAGTGAGAGTAGTAGATTCCTAAGGGCATCCATAAAACGCCTTTGAGGTAATTACTTTTCTAGGGATGAATGGTTACTACAAACATTTTGTGTAGGATGTTTCATGCTTAGAAGTTCCATGGAGGTGCATTACTAAGTAGGGTGTGAAGTACTTATAGACATATTCATGATATTTATCCTTTCAAGAGCTGAAATAAGGATTTAATTCTGCACCAATACTAATTTTTTCAGAGCCAAGAAAACATTACACCATTTAGAATGATGAAAAATGTATTGGATTGGGATATGTTCATGTGGAAGGGGAATACATCGTGGCATATGAGTCTCAATAGTTAAGGTTGCATGAGAGGAATTACCCAACTCACAATATCGAGTTTTCCGGAGTTGTGCATGATTTGCGCTGATGGATATATTTTCTTTTTGGAGAAAATTTAGTTCAATACACTAACCAAAAAAGGTATAGGTATATCTTTACTCAGAAATATCTAAATTTGAGGTAGTGAAGCTGGGTTGAGTACCTTTAGTATTTTGATTTTTTGCTTTCCTACACGCTTGGGAAATGCAATGAAATAACTGATGGGTTGTGTAGGAGGACATAGAAACATGTAGTTCCAGAGGCCTATAGCGAGGGGCCTTTTATGGATTTCTTCTCTGAGATTCATTAGGAAGTGATCGACATACAAGGGAAGGAATTTCTTTCTTCTTTACCTACTACCTCTACTATAAAAAATTGACTGTGAATAAGGCGGCTATCAGATTCTGAAGGCCAAGTCATACATGGGAGTGTTTTAGGTGAGGACCCTACTCTTGTATAGACCATGGAGGAGGATTATATTTTATGTTTTCATTGGCACGTATGGGGATCAACATACATACATGAGGAGTTGTTGTGAAATTTTCATGCATTAGTATGGGCAGTCCATCGTGGAGTCCCCAAGATGTAACGAGGTCTACACCATCATTATTGGTGGCCATTCATGAAGAGGAATGTTTTAGTTTTTTTATGATTTGTTACACTTGTCAGCAAGATAAAGAGGAATATCAGCGACTGGAAAGAATGTTACAGTAGTTACAGATTCTTGAGTGGATGTGGAATGATGTTGTGATGGATTTTATCATATTTATATTATGGTTTCCTTGAGGGAATGATATAGTTTTGGGTGCTATTGACCGGATCACAAAGGTTGAACACTTCCTTATGATTAAGTAAAACTTCAGTGTTGATGATCTTTGATGGTTTTACAAATGATATATTGTATGTTTTTGTGGGGTTCCTCACTCTATTTAATTAGACAGGGATTCCTGGTTTACATCTCATGTCATGAAGGGACTATAGTGGGCTTTGGGTAACTGGGTACTTCTATTACATCTTATCATACCCAGACAGATGGACAGCCCGAGTGCAAGATTCAGGGTTTAGAGGACATGAATTGAGGATGTGTATTGGATTTTGGGGGCTCTTGGGAGAGACACATACCCCAAGTGGATTTTTCCTACAATTATATTTTTTCAGAAATGATTCAGATTGAACCTTATGAGGCTTTGTACGGTAGGCCATTCTGATCAACAAAATGATGGATGGAGGTAGGAGAGGTAGCTGTGATGGATCCTTGTCTTGTCTTGTATACCACTGAGTTGGTGGAGTTAATTCGGAAGGGGATGGATACTATATAGTCTCAACAGAAATCATATGCTAATCGATGGAGATAACATATGTATTTCGAGGTCGGAGATCAGGTTTCCTTACATGTCACACTAAGTGTAACGACCCGAAATTTTAAATAAATCTTGTTTCCTAATTTTATGTGTTATTTTTATACTCAACAAAAATGTTTCATTTGATAACATGAGTATAATTAAAATGAGACTATTGGGTTTTGACTGTTATTTGACAATTGGTCAATATTACCGCTGGAAACTAAACATTTTGACTATTGTCTCTAAATACAAGCAATCTTGGATAATTAATATAGAAAGAAGATTCGATGGCCTCACCCAGTAGTCTTGGACCGATCGAATCCCATCTAACAGAACTTGGAAAGGAGGTAGCACTACTGGGCTTTGCTCTGGACCAAACCCAAGCTGAACTTCATCGTGTGAAGATAGAACGGGATCGCCTTCGTGAGAAGTTCAAACTGATAAAAATTACTACTCGTGAGAGGTTGTCCGAGCCTCCCTCAGATTCTCTCACCTTATCACACCTTACACTTAGGTCCTATTCTGGTTTGATAAGGGGCTACGTAAGGAGACCGTAACTACCTTGTGTAATCCTTTGTTTAAATAAAAATTGGGATTTCTTCTTATGATGAAGTTTATGAATTTTCAAATGTCCGGATAAATATAGTATGCATATTTTTGATGAATTTTAGAGAAAGGATATTTTAAAAATGTTTATGTAATCCTAAAATAAATAAAAATGTGTAACGATTTTCAAAAAATGGGCTTCTACAATTATGTTCAGTACGAAATTTCGAGTCTAATAAGATCAACTTGATTTTTTATGAATAGTAAATTTTGAATAGTTATTTTACGCTTAGGATTAGTAATGTAACCAAATGGATTAGTAATTTCACTCAATGGATGTTTTTATATAATTTAGACACCTAGATTAAGTAATGAGATTCAATAAAATGAGTAAATAACAGTTTCATAAATTATTATTAAAGTATTAGTTTTTTTCGGGTGAATAGTGTTTTTAATTAAAAATTAAATTAAAAATATTTAGAAATTTATTTTTATAAAATGGATTTCATTTTTTAACTCAGAGCATCGATATTATGTTAACGTAATTTTTGGGGATTTTTCTGAAAAAATGAATTTTTAGTGAATAGTGTGCTTATTTAAAAAAGGAAATAAAATTATTTAGAAAATTATTTTTATAAAATAGATTCATTTTTGAAATCAGATCATTGATATTTGGTTAATGTGAAATTTTGGGATTTTTCTGCGAAAGTTGAATTTTCAGTGAATAGTAAAAATACAGTTTTAGGGTTTCTGTATCTTTAATGACATCATGACTATGTCATGATGATGTCATGAGATATTTTAAGGGATGGTCGACTAAAGAGGATAAATTATTGTGTGGGGGTCCCCATGTGGCCTAACTCTATGGGAAGTACCATGGGAGGTCCCATGCTTTTGAGAAAACGACTTTTGAGACGTCCCTTGGCCATTAATGCCTTGTCCCCTCACTTTCCCTATAAATACAAAGCCCTCCTCTCATCTTTTCGACTCAAAAACCATCGTCAACGACGTTCTGGTCTCCTTACATCCCAAGGAGTCCTCCCAAGGCTCCCCCAAGCCCTCAAGGTCCCATCCTTTGAGTTTTAAGAGTTACGTTTTAAGGTAAGGGATCCGACCTCTCTCTTTCTTTTCATGTAATCTCTTTTATGTCATTCCTTTTATGCTCCATGTTGTTATGTGAGAGGATGTTGTTTTATATTCCTCTTAATTCCCTTTTAATTCTTATATTATGAGAGATCCCCTCTTACTCTCATCATTTCGTTTTATTAATGTTTAAGTGACGTCGTTATGCTTCCGAATTTTTAAGGGATTCTTTCACCCTTCTCATTTTCAAGTTCGATTTTCATGTCAAGTCTTTCAAGTTTCTTTTTATTATGTTGGGGTATGATATCTATATCTATCATACTTATCTCTTATGATCATATGATGAGATAACCTATTTTATCTTTTCAAATCATTTTTTATTGAAGTTTAACTGACACTGTTAGGCTGCCGAATTTTTAAGGGATTCTTTCACCCTTCTCATTTTTCAAGTTCGATTTTCATGTCAAGTCTTTAAAGTTTCTTTTTTATTATGTTGG
Organism: Viscum album; assembly: GCA_963277665.1. Taxonomy (NCBI): domain Eukaryota; kingdom Viridiplantae; phylum Streptophyta; class Magnoliopsida; order Santalales; family Viscaceae; genus Viscum; species Viscum album. The sequence continues at coordinate 1,938,479,973 of OY728137.1, forward strand.
GGTATGATCTCTATATCTATCATACTGATCTCTTATGATCATATGATGAGAGACCCTATTTGATCTTTTCAAATCATTTTTTATTGAAGTTTAAGTGACACCGTTAGGCTGCCAAATTTTCATAAGAGAAATATTATTTTAGTCTCACTTACATGTTTTTCATTTCATATGGTATATCTTTAAAATTTAATTACCATGTTCTTAAATACCATATATTCTGTCCCCCTACAGTTTTATGGATCATTTATGAGTGGGTTACCCATGTCCCCTCTCTTTTAAATGTTTTCTAAAACCTTGTAACATAGCCGTTATGGTGCAGAATTTTCATCTCAAATTGCCTCTCTCTTTTCTCAAAATTATTTTATGTTATTAAGTGAATACTCAAAGATCTTATTTATACAATTGTATTCACATATATATCAAAATGTTCTATTTTAAATTCTGGTACTTACATACATGAGACCTGCTTTCCCTTTCCGTGGGTTTAAAGTGACATTAAGATCATGTCTTTAAAGAAGTTTTTAAAACGTTATGATTATGAAATGAAACCAATTTATTTTGTGTTATATGGGTTCTTTATGAAATGTTTGATGATGATATATGTGGCTCACATGATAATAAAATCAAATTTAAGGGTGCACCCTGATAGCGCTCTAATGCATTGGGTAATGATGTAACCACTAGAGATTACAATTTTCACGATATCTTGGTGAATAACCTTGGTAATTTTCAAATGACACCTTGGGGATGGACCTTGGTGATATGTTCATGATTGTCTATGTTAAATTATGTAGCCACATATAAAAGTTATGAAAAATGTTATTTTTATTATGATATATCTCATGATTTTTTTCTCATGCCTTAAAGTTCTTTTCATGACCTTATTGAAGTATCTCAAGTTCACATGTAAAATGTTTCTCTTGTTTCCCTTATCGGGCCTTCTTCTCACCGTTTCTTTTGATGTATGTCCCAGGTTATGAGATGGAGTAATTAACCTAGGATGAACATGAGGAGAATCCATTCAAGTGTTTATGAAGAATGATTTATGTTTTCATGTTTTATGTTCCTGGTTTCCAAGACACTAAACCTTAAAGATCCTTAGTTTTGTGTAATGAAATGAATGTTTATGTTATAAAAAGGGAGGATTATATAGTTGGTATCAAAGTATGGTTTAGTTATTTGTGGAAATTAGGATATGAAATCTTTTGGAAGAACCCTATTGAAAAGTTTAAATATAGGAAATCTTCCAGATATTTTGGTGAGTATTGAGTAAGGGGTTGCCAAGCAAATACATCCATGTCTGGATACGAGCAGGTAGAGGTGCCTCTGGAACAAATGTACATAGGGGTAAAACCCGAAAACACCGCTTTGAGCTAGACTCGAACGGGAACTGGTACACGAAAACGGGCCTTGCTGCACTCTTGGTTACGACACTCCCGGGGGATATTCTTTGGTAAATTCATAAGCTTAGTATGAACCATTATTAAAGGAACAAAGATAAAATAAAATAAATATTCACATAAGAATAAATGATCATGGATAACCTAGATTGGAACCTAGGGGATCACAAGTTAGGATATACTTTTATTCTACAAGTTTATCCTTTTATGCTTAATGTTTCCTTTTCATGATTATTGGAGAAGTACTTAAGCCCCTAATAATACTTTATCTTCTTAGTTAATGGTGGGAAATGGAAGAACATGTCCCAACAACCAATGTGATAGGAAATGTGATGATTGTCGTATTAATATGACAGAGATGATTAGGGGATTAAAAGATGATTATTATTTTGGAAGACGTTCACTATTTTGGGGACCGTATATGATCGAGGTAAATAGATTACTATGGTATTTTCATTGAGGAGTAAGGTTGACTTATATTTTGAAAAATAGATAAATTTAAGGCGAACTTATAGTAATTTAGGTTACTTATGGAAATGATTAACCTATCTTGGAGTAAATATGTTTAGGTTAGTTACTTTTGTTATAAGATGTTAGGAGTGGTTGATGTTGTTTGGAGATGAATGATAAAGTTTAACTTGGAAGACTATGTTATCAAATCCTTCTTGTATTTTGGGTTTTAATCTTAGTTTGGTTTATTTTGAGGATTTTTAAGGAAAGTTATTTACGGAATGGTCTATGATGAACTCTGGGTAGTACCATGCAACGTTGAAGATTTAAAAGTAGTTTCCATTCCTATGGGATTATTTCTTTTTGAAGAGTTGTTTTACCTTACCCTTTATTTTTTTGGGATAATGTTTAAAGATAGATGAAATAGATGGTTAATCTTTTGTGGATTATGTGATTCTCTAGAAGATGATTCTTGTGTTTTGATGAGACCAAGTGTTTTTCAATGCTCATCGTTTGGAGAATAGATTATTTTTGGGTAGAAACTTATTAAAGGATGAAACTCTACATAAAGGTAGGAATATTTTCTTATGTTTTTGTTCTATTTAGTAAATGAATTCCTCAAAATTATGAAAATAAATGTAAAACAAAAATGTTGTTGGTTTATGTTTCCTACTAGGTAATCAAAGACCGTTTACACACATCATAAGTTTGGTATTTTCTTATGGTTAACTTTCTCCTAATCATGTTCTCTATCACTCTCCCTCAGAACCTGACCCTTTGTTTTCTCCTCCATGTCCATGTTTTCCTACATGGAATCCTAGTGTGGGTTAACTTGGGTGAACTTTTTACATCCCTTTCTTTATTTTAAAGTAATAGTTTTACTGACTCTTTTTCCGACGTGGGACTTTCAATGAAATTTAAAAACCCAATTTTAAAAATTGCGAGGATGCAATTTCGTAAGGGGGGAAGATTGTAACGACCTGAAATTTTAAATAAATCTTGTTTCCTGATTTTATGTGTCATTTTTATACTCAACAAAAATGTTTCATTTGATAACATGAGTATAATTAAAATGAGACTGTCGGGTTTTGACTGTTATTTGACCATTGGTCAATATGACCGCTGGGAACAAAACGTTTTGACTATTGTTTCTAAATACAAGCAATATTGGTTAATTAATATAGAAAGAAGATTCAATGGCCTTACCCAGTAGTCTTGGACCGATCGAAGCCCATCTAACAGAACTTGAGAAGGAGGTAGCACCACTGGGCTTTGCTCTGGACCAAACCCAAGCTAAACTTCATCGTGTGAAGCTAGAACGGGATCGCCTTCGCGAGATGTTCAAAATGATAGAAATTACTACTCGTGCGAGGTTGTCTGAGCCTCCCTCAGATTCTCTCACCTTAGCACACCATACACTTAGGTCCTATGCTGGTGTGATAAGGGGCTATGTAAGGAGAGCGTAACTGCCTTGTGTAATCCTTTATTTTAAATAAAAATTGGGATTTCTTCTTATGATGAAGTTTATGAATTTTGAAATGTCCGGATAAATATAGTATGCATATTTTTGATGAATTTTAGAGAAATGATATTTTAAAAATGTTTATGTAAACCTTAAATAAATAAAAATGTGTAACGATTTTCAAAAAATGGTCTTCTACAATTATGTTCAGTACGAAATTTAGAGTCTAATAAGATCAACTTGATTTTTTATTTATAGTAAATTATGAATAGTGATTTTACGCTTAGGATTAGTAATGTGACCAAATGGATTAGTAATTTCACTCAAAGGTAGTTTTAATATAATTTAGACACCCAGATTAAGTAATGAGATTAAATAAAATGAGTAAATAACAGTTTCATAAATTATTATTCAAGTATTATTTTTTTTAGGTGAATAGTGTTTTTTAATTAAAAATTGAATTAAAAATATTTAGAAAATTATTTTTATAAAATGGATTTTATTTTTGAACTCAGATCATCGATATTATGTTAAGGTAATATTTGGGGATTTTTTTGAAAAAAATGAATTTTCAGTGAATAGTGTGTTTATTTAAAGAATGAATTAAAAATATTTAGAAAATTATTATTATAAAATAGAATTCATTTTTGAAATCAGATCATTGATATTTGGTTAATGTAAAATTTTGTGATTTTTCTTGGAAAGTTGAATTTTCAGTGAATAATAAAAATACAGTTTTAGGTTTCAGTATGTTTAATGACATCATGACTGTGTCATGATGATTTCATGAGATATTTTAAGGGATGGTCGACTAAAGAGGATGAAATATTGTGTGGGGGTCCCCATGTGGCCTAACTCTATGGGAAGTACCATGGGAGGGCCCATGCTTTTGAGAAAACCACTTTTGAGGTGTCCCTTGGCCATTAATGCCTTATCCCCTCACTTTCCCTATAAATACCAATCTCTCCTCTCATCTTATCGACTCAAAAACCATCCTCGATGATTTTATGGTCTCCTTACCTCCCAAGGAGTCCTCCCAAGTTTTCCCCAAGCCCTCATGATCCCAACCTTTGAGTTTTAAGAGTTACATTTTAAGGTAAGGGATCTGACCTCTCTCTTTCTTTTCATGTAATCTCTTTTATGTCATTCCTTTTATGATCCATGTTCTTATGTGAGAGGATGTTCATTTATATTCCTGTTACTGCCCTTTTCATTTTTTTATTATGAGAGATCCCCTCTTACTCTCATCAATTCGTTTTATGAATGTTTAAGTGACACCGTTAGGTTGCCGAATTTTTAAGGGATTCTTTCACCCTTCTCATTTTTCAAGTTCGATTTTAATGTCAAGTCTTTCAAGTTCCTTTTTATTATGTTGGGGTATGATCTCTATGTCTATCATACTGATCTATTATTATCATATTATGAGAGACCCTATTTTATCTTTTCAAATCATTTTTTATTGAAGTTTATGTGACGCCGTTAGGCTGCCGAATTTTTAAGGGATTCTTTCACCCTTCTCATTTTTCAAGTTCGATTTTCATGTCAAGTCGATCATGTTCCTTTTTATTACGTTGGGGTATGATATATATATCTATCATACTTATATCTTATGATAATATTATGAGAGACCCTATTTTATCTTTTCAAATCATTTTATATTGATGTTTAAGTGACGCTGTTAGGCTGTCGAATTTTCATAAGAGAATTCTTATTTTTGTCTCACTTCCATGTTTTTCATTTCATATGGTATATCAGTCAAATTTAATTACCATGTTCTAAAATCCCATATATTCTTTCCCCCTACTGTTTTATGGATCATTTATGAGTGGGTGACCCCTGTCCCCTCTCTTTTAAATGTTTTCTAAAACCTTGTAACATAGCCGTTATGCTGCATAATTTTCATCTCAAAATGCCTCTCTCTTTTCTCAAAATTATTTTATGTTATAAAGTGAACAATCAAAGCTATTAATTATAAAAGGTTATTCACATATATATCAAATTTTTCTATTTTAAATTCTGGTATTTACATACATGAGACCCGCTTTCCCTTTCCATGGGTTTAAAGTTACATTAAGATCATGTCATTAAAGCAGTTTTTAAAACGTTATGATTGTGAAATGAAACCCATTTATTTTGTGATATATGGGTTCTTTATGAAATTTTTGATGATGATATATGTGTCTCACATGATAATAAAGTCAAATTTAAGGGTGCTCCCCGATAGCGCTCCAATTCATTGGGTAATGATGTAACCACTAGAGATTACAATTTTCACGATATCTTGGTGAATAACCTTGGTAATTTTCAAATGACACCTTGGGGGTGGACCTTGGTGATATGTTCATGATTTTCTATGTTAAATGATGTAGCCACATCTTAATGTTATGAAAAATGTTTTTTTATTATGATATATCTCATGATTTATTTTCCATGCATTAATGTTCTTTTCATGATCTTATTGAAGTATCTCAAGTTCACATGTATAATGTTTCTCTTGTTTCCCTTACTGGGCCTTCTGCTCACCCTTTCTTTTGATGTATGTCCCCAGGTTATGAGATGCAGTAATGAACCTAGGATGAACAAGAGGAGAATCATTTCAAGTGTTTAAGAAGAATGTTTTATGTTTTCATGTTTTATGTTCCTAGTTTCCAAGACACTAAACCGTAAAGATCCTCAGTTTTGTGTAATGAAATGAAATTTTATGTTATAAAAAGGCGGGATGCTATACTAAGGATGGGAAATAAGAGGATTATGTTATAAGGGAAGCTTTCATGAAGATATATCATGTCGTTTGAGGTTTTGGGGAGAGTTCGGTAGGTTGTATATCGATTTCAGTTAACTCATAGGTACTAGGCTATGCATGAAGTCTTCCATGTTTCTTAGGTATGAAATTAATTTTCAGACCCATCTAATGATTTTTCAACCTGAAGAGTTGGAGTGGACGTGGATTCATTTTTCAAGGAGAACCCTATTTAGATTGTGTATCGCGTCCCCGAGGTTCTTAGTGCCCAGTCTATTCCTCTAGTATGTGGGCTATAGCCACACGAATGTGTAGACGAAGAAACATGGAAGAGGGATGTTGATGTATGATCACAATGGCCAGCATTTGAATCTTCTTCTTCTCCACCATTGAAATAGAAATTCAAGGATGAATTGCTTTATGGGGGGAATTATGTAAGAACTCAGGTCTTCATTTCATGTATGAATATTGATTTCAGGTTTTTTTGAGAAAAAAAGGATGAAATAAGAAATTTTCTATGCACACACCATGTACTTATGAGTAAACACCGTGTATTGGCTGTTTTACGGCTAAATACATGGCCATGTAGGTAACATAGCAGACGACCAAAAGTGGGGGACTGTTTAGGTTAGTACGCGACAAGTACATTTATTGAACACACTTGGTACATTTATTTTTTTACTTTAAATAATGGTGAGGGTTAACTTCACATGTCCATAAAAAAGTTCATCTCCTCTAAGTTTCTATAAGAGAGCAATAGAATGGTGAAGAACATTGAGCTCCTCCCAGTTCCCAGTCCAATCTCCAATCGAGACACCTTCGAGTGTGTTGGATTCCCAAAGGTGAGTTCTCTCATTCCCTAGATTCATTCTTCTCAATTCTTCACATCTCGTGAGAAATTAAAGGTTGACTATTTTTATCCTTTTTTAGATCAACGTCATTCTTGGTCGATTCAATGGCCAACATTCAACAGTGTTGATCGTACAATGTCATGGTAGGTGGTTTGTGCCTTTATTAGATGGTATTTGGATAATATATCCTTAATGTTCCGAATACCCATTTATGGGTTATTCTGGGTTTTGGAATTTACCCCTATCTAATATCTACTATGGTTGTTTAATTGAGAAAGGGTTTTTGCTTATGCATAAAGTTTTATATTTTGATTATCGGTGTGTTTACCTTGTTTGATCGATTGTGGTTGTTTGGTCTTGAATTCATGTTAGGATTTCTCATTTTTTCTATGCCTCATGTTGTTGGGATGGAGTTACTAATTATACGAGATGCATGTATTTTACATTATGAATGTTTCGACAAGGATATTTTTTCTATCTGAGATTCCTAAAATATGGACATTTATATATGAATTGTTTTTATGTTGACCGAGTGGTGTTGACTATTAGAGCTACCAGGTGGTCATAGACTAGATGGGTTAGACCATAAGATCTACCTAGATAGTTATTATTAATTGAATTGGTTATTTATTGACAAAGGGTTACTGATCGTGTGAGGTACCCAGGTGGTAGGTTTTAAATATTTAGTGCTTATATTAACCTAGAGGTATTCACTGTGAGAGCTATCAGATGGTCAGAGACCAGAGGTGTCAGATCATGAGAGATAGCCAGAGAGTTTTTATTAAATAAATTGTTGATATGCAGGTCAATGGATATTATACATTGATAACATTCTTATAAGGTAGCTTTAAAATTATTTTATTGAGTCTATCAAGACAAATCACAATCTTGGACTTGGTCGTAATTATATTTTGGATGGTCTTCTAAGACGTTTGTTGTTACTAGTAAACAGGGGATACAATTCTTATGCCAGATCAGAAGGTTTTCGTGATCAAAGAGATTGAATAATAAATATAATTGAATATAATTGAAAACATTATAATTGCTTACATTTTTTAGTACTTCCTAGTTTATTGCATCAATTATGTATACTACCTTTTATATATATTCACTGATAGTTTTGGAGAGATCATTTGGTGGTTGTGTACCGAGATTCAACTCACACCCAATTTGGGTCATGCTTTTGGACCAAAAAAATTATATGGTTGTAGGTATAAAAAAGGGAAATCCCACTTGTTCCTTAGGTACTTGATTGTTGTTGGAGCTGAAGAGAATTGGACAAAGCTGAGGCTTGTGATGCTGTTGGACTTTACTTTTTTTTTCACTGTACTTTGGTTTCAGTATTGTATTTTCATCATTGTGACTTGTTCGGCTACATTACCAAACACATGTGACATGAATCGTTTATATATGCTCTAATTGTTTTATTACTATCACTCTTCTACTGTTTAAACTTTTTGTCTGGTCTTACTTATTTCGCTACTGTTTATTTTTTTTCTACCATGTACACTTTGCTAAAGAGGGAATAGTTTCCCCACTATCACAGCACGACCCTCACGGAAAGTCGACATCCTCTAGAATTTGAGGGAAATTTGATTTCTTTCATGTGACCCATCGGGTTTAGGGATGATTTGGGTGGCACCTAGGACTGAGATGTTACAATATCAACTTCTGTCAAATGTGTTATGAAATCATTGTTTGTCAGTTTGGTAGACAACGACCTTATAAAGTGATGTCCTTTTTTCCATTACCACCTGTCACAGTTTGGAGCGATGATTTGTAATAAATATATGTATATATTCTATTTATAACATAATTATACCAATAGATTCATTATATAAAATAATACATTATAAATTCCATTTCATATAGGATATAATAACATCGCTAGTGTGTATAGAGGACTACCACCTCATGAAGCGATGTGATTCAACTTTCACAAACGCTTGAAATGGAATGTGACAATAACAAAGTAAATGATTATATATGATCTAAATAAAATATTTATTACATTTATGAAATGTTTATCACTATATAAAGATAATATTTTTTTATTATTTCAAGCGCTTTCACTCACTAATTGATGACAACATCGTTCGGCTATTTGTGGACTATCGCCTTCATGATGCGATGTGAATCTATATTCATCACCACACCACTTGGATGGTATTAAGAACTATAAATAAATATATAAAATTATATTATTATCATTATTGAAAGATAAAATATTGCATACCTCATTCCATAATGATCATTGAAAAATGGAATCATCACCCATGCTTATATACAGTCTTTCGTCTATATGATCATAACATACATCGTTTTTCATAACCATAATTCATGATTGGTTTTAAAAGTATAATTTATGTTTACTTTTCTTTTTATAATTAAATTATTATTATTATATACATTATGAAAATATTTAATATTCCCACAAACTGGAACATTCATAAGAAAGCATGAATGAGAAAACTAGGTAATTAACAACCAAAACAATGGAAATAACGAATTATTATTAAAAAATAGGTGTAAATGTTTTGTAAGAGTATCATATATGTAATGATAAATATGATTTTGGTTATTTAATATATTAATAACAAAATTAAAACCATTATAAATGTGTATAATTCACGTTGAACTAAAATAAATCTTATGGTAAGTTATTTTGTATCAATTTACATTCCATTGAGGCTTATTTGTTTATAGACCAATTGATACTTATGTGGAATATGTTCTAAACCTTTAAAATGTAAAATAATTATTAATTGTATTTTATGTATCAATTTGTATTACGTAATCTTAGGGTACTTGAATTAAATGTTACCAAATGGTAATGAATTTGACATCTCAATTTCATTTTAGTGTCATATTACTTTTTTTTTTATTATAAGATTATATTTTATAAATAAAATTTATTATATTATTATTTCATTCCATTTTGAATTATTATTCATAATTTTTACACATAATTGATTCATTGTTTGATTCCCACATCAACATTATTAACTTTTAAATGGTTCATTTAATAATCTCATTCTAATAATGACTGTTTTTTCTTGAGTTACCATTAGTGTAAATTATTTTATAATTTCTTAATAAAAGATTTTATTTTATTTTACTAGGGGGTTTCAAGAGATTATTAATGTTATATTACTATTTTACATGCTTTGTTTCTTGAAATCATTTATAAAATGTTTTAAGAAAATAAAATATCATTAATTTATTGGATATGATATATTTTTTTCATCAAAAAACATTTTTCTAAATGTTTTTAGAATATTTTTTTCAACCATTTAAAATTAATTACAAAAAGAATATTAATACATATTCGAAACATTAAAAAAATTTCAATGAAATATTATCCCATTTTCAAAATAATGGTTTTTTAGATTTTACTAAAAAAATAGATTTTTAATGTGTATAGCATGTATGGAATTTCTTGACATTATGAACACTAAAATGTTTTAAATATTTCTTTAATATTTTAAAAGGTTATTTTCAATGAAAATAATTTTCAATATTTCTTATAAAAATTTATATCTTATATATTATTTTCAAATAAATGGATTTTCTAGGAAAATAAAAATGAAAATGATATTTTCTTCATGAATGTTTTTTATGATTTTTTAATGTTATTTATATTCATCAAAGATATAAAATCATTATTCTTACTCCATTGTGTATATTATATATTTATACCGTTAGAATTATTCCTCTAGAAAGATTGTGATCATTTGAACTATAGAAAGTATTTCCATTCACTTCTTAGATTACTTTTTACAGTCAATAACATTCTCTTGGAATGTCAACTTATATATGATCATTATATATTAAATTTCAACTAAATATACATATTATTTATCAGGAAAATGTTTTTTGTATGATTTATATAATTTCTACATACAATGTACAACATTGAATGTTATTTAATATCTGGGGAAATATTTATAAATCTATATCATTTCCTCAATAACGATAATTTATGACAAGGAGCATTTATTTGTAAATTAAATAAATTATTATATATATAGGGAATGATTTTAATGGTAATACATGGGTTGGGGACAAGTTAATGTGAACCACTCTATGCATCGATTGTCTCAGGATATGAATTAGTTTCCCAAATTAGATAGGTTTCTACCTGAAGAAGTAAACAAAACGGAGGCTAGATCCTTATATAAACTATTTTGGAGATAGATCCTGATAGTTAAAATCTATTATATTATAAATTACATCATTATAAATTCATTTATTTATATTCAATATGATAATTTGACTAGTTAAAATATATTTGGTCGTTTTTCAAGGTCATGTGATTATTTATATTTAATTATTTGAGCATACTTTCTTCCATCCATATAATGATCATGTTATGGGTAAATTTCAATGTGAATCATTAATTTACTATTCCATTTTTACTATTCTTTATTGAATCATAATATCTTCCAATATACATAAACCATATAGAGAATTTGAGCTCACCATTATTTTGGTTCCTAATACTAAGATATGTGGAAGAGAACATTATATGACATTTTAATGATACAGTTTATTTGTTGCTATTTTGTTTTATTTTTTTTATTTTCCCAATATAAATAAAATATAATTTATGTTTCTATATTAACAAGATTTGAAATCTTTCCAGTCCTTCAGGAAGTGATTCTTTGTATATTATTCCAATATAATAATGTAGACATCAGTTCTGGGATACTAGGGTTTGGGTCATTACATAATCATTAAAATGTAATTAATTATATAATTTATAAGTAAATAATCCTTATATTAATTTGATATTACATTCAAAACCTAATGTAATTTTAATGCAAGGAAATGACAGATTTAATAAAATTTGTATATTTTACATTTCACTAAAAAAATATTCTAAAAAATAAATTAAAATAAATACTGGGATATTTTTTATGATGATTGATGAAATGATATCCTTTTTATAAAATTAAATTTGTGATATTAGATTAGTTTTTTAATATTTATTCCATAAAAGAAAAAAAAAATTATGTAAATTTAAATATTAATGTATAAAATTAAATTACTAAAAATCAAATAGTTATTTTTAAAAAGTAGTCCATAAAATTTTATTGAGTAAGATATTATTATATATTTAAAACTATGGTTAATCCTATGCATAATCATGAATTAAATGAATATTATATAATTTTAATAATTAAATACTAATATATTGTGGTTCATTGAAGATTGGTGTTTCAAGTTGTATACACTAACAAAGAAAGTGTCATTATAAAATATTAGGGAATTAAATTTTCCCACCAATAATATATTTCATCCTCAACATTTAAAAATGTGTTTTTTTATCAGTTTTTTGACAATTAAAATACATTTTTTAAAAATCCAAAATATAAAGACGATTAATATAATACCATATTTATAAGAGCGATAGTAAAATATGAAAGTTATCTTCATTAAAAAAATAACTAGGTTTAAACATAGAAAAACTATAGAGGGAGTTGAAAATATATATTTGGATATAATAAATTATGTAAAAATAATATAGGGGTAACGAAGATCGTTGATAAAAAGAAAGTGAATGATTATGAGAACATTAATGAATAATTACCGCTAAATGAATGAGGTGTGAGAAAGACCATCAATTCATATGATATAATGATAGTTTTATAAAAAATTTATTTGAGGAACCTTTTCCAATAGATCAGTAATTAATTTTAAAATTTATATTATAAATATTATGAAATACACATCTTTATTTACCTAAACACAATTAACACAATTTCATCCTTTGGATCATTGTTTCATTCAGTTTGCACATTTATCATATCAGTTACTCTATATATTGAGTATGAATATTTAATTCTCGATGCACTATAATTTTTTAATTATTAACCAAAGTGAATATAAAAGGATAAAAATGTATGATTTTATTCATTAATAAAACCAAATTTGAATGATCATGAATGTAAAATAAAACAAGAAACAAAAAAAATATAATGAAATTTTAAAATAGTATTGAATAATAAAAAATACACTCAATGTTAAAATTAAATTAGTTTTCAAATAATTATACATATATATTAATTATCCTCATCATAATAAATATAAAATAATGTTTTTTTCTTATAGGATATGTCAAACCTTTCACATTTAGTAACTGGTGGATGTGTCAATGTCCTCTAGGTTAGATTTATCTATACATTTATTTTCATGGGAATATTTTTTCAATGCATGGACTATGGAGGATAGACGATGTAGTTCATCGAGATTCTACCACACTACATGGTCTTGGGACATACATTATGGTTTGGAATAAAAATTGTAGGCTGTTTGGGTAAAGATCCCATGGATTCCTCTCCCACTTCAATACCCAGCCAATCATTAATTGGCAGGCAATGTTGTGGGTATGTTTTTATGATCAGATGAAGATACTATTTGTTTTCTATCAACTTCTACTCCATTAATCTGTGCGCAACTAGATTTGAAGTAGTAGATAAATATTTTTGGATGGATGATGTGTATTATTTCCCCTGAGGTGCTTCATCGCCACCTAGGTTTGAGGGGAGATATATTCTACTAGTTGCAACCCCCCCTCCCACTCCCTACCACCACTCCTTCAGGATCCACAATGGTTTTTTGGTGCGATCCGTTTGTTCGCAGCACACCATTCGTAAGAGCACCATCTATGAAAAAGTCTCTTATCGCTATAGATAGTTTCTAATTGTGCTGGAAGCATATCAAGTAGTAAAAAATTTGATTTCAGGGATATGTAAGGAACATTTTACAATAGTTGAGTTTTTATAATTTTTAAATGATTTTTTAAATATGAAAATTTATATTCATTTTTAAAAAATTGTGAATCAATGGTGGATTCTATGCTACCCCTCCCCCCTACATTTTTCCTGAATTGATGACATGGATAAGCCGGAAGAGGGGGTGTTGTCTTTCTCCTAACATAATAGCAAAAGGTGGAACCATCAATTCCATCTTTATATCAATTCTTAATAAAAGGGAACATACCCTTCTCCTAACTTCCATTTCCCTCAATAACTCTAAATTCCACTTCTTCTCACTCTAAAAAAACACATAATCATGTGCAGTGGAGTCGGTGATCCAAATGAAGGCCTTGTTTTTTTAATTATCTTTTAAATGTATTTATTAATTAATTTAATGTTCTTTATTTGTTTAATTGAATTAATTTTTGTTCAAAATATTTCATTTTTACATAGTTTAGTTAGTTCTAAATATTTAATTTATTATGTAGTTTAGTTAGTTATATGTTGTTTGAAATTATAATAATTATTAGTAATGAGCAATTATAGATTAAGAATTGAATAACATTGGATTAATTGTTGTAAATTTTTTGTACCATAAATATTTTCTTCTAATCTATGTAATCAAATTCGTGTATGGATATAAACAGGTTGATGGGGCTCTGGAACAGATGTACGTAGGGGTAAAACTGGGAAACACTTACTTGAGCTAGATTGCACCGATAAATAGTTCCTAACTACATGACTTACTATACTTCTGGTTTGAAACTCCTACTGGACACGCTTTAGATGATTCATATTTTCTTTATTAACTACTAAAATACTTATGAATACAATACATGAAATCATTATATGTAACAATGATAAAATTATAAATATAATCATATAAAATGAAATGGATAAGGAAAAATAAATAAAAGAATGAATTTGTTTACTAGTAATTGAATTCCTTTTAGTTATAGTGATTTTAATTATTACATATTTTAATTATTTGTATATAGTTCAGAAATAAAAGTTATTATTTTTAGTGATTAAGTACATATTAATTAATGGATAACATAGAATTAAAAAATGAATACATATAATGATAATATAATAGTAATTAACTAATAAATATCATATCATCAATGATATAATAAGAAATTATTATAGAGTGATTGGAGAAAGATTAATTAATGAATAACTTAGTAATGATTAATTGCTGATTAAAGAATGATTAACTACGTAAAAACTGTACTATAAAAAATTAGTATCAAAGGTTTGGATATAAGATACTGTTATATAATATTAATATCACAAATATTATATTGTTTATAAATAATAGTTATTATTAGTAATGATTATATATAGGGTATAAAAATTGTTGTAAAATTTCGGTATAAGGAATATTATATGGTCAACCATCATTATTGATATCAGATATACTATCAAAATGTTGATCTATAAACATCTTTGACAAAGTGAGTCTAATGTTTGACTATATGTACTGCTAGGGGGGGAGGTTATTCAAACTGAGCGAGGAGCTTCTTATATTACACAACCCACAATAATGGTTAGAATTGTTTATTGGGTAACCCTAAGTAACCTTCATGATGTAATTCAAGGTTCTTAAATCATGGACCCAATCGTGAGATCAAGTCTATGAGCGCTATAAATTTTCTATTACCTACTACATTGTGGAATTTGGATTTTCTATTGGTTGCAGACGCATAGTGTCTCCAAGAAATAAATTTATTTTCCCAATGGTACAATGGTACCATGATAGAGTTATATGTTTATGATTCTATTTTAGAAAAACAACGTCTAGTTATATGAAGATGTAGACTTACATGCGTGTTTAGTGGTCTTACCCATGAAATTGAGCCTATTCAAAATCATGCAGAAGATTACAGACTAGGTTATATATTATATATACATGTACATATGACTTCCGATGAAGTGTTTTTTAATGATGTAATAGATTGTGACAATAGTGATGATGAGGAGGGAGAAATGTAAGTTGGGGAAGAAGTTCCTAGAATTTCACTAGTATTATAATAGCCTTGACCCATAATAATGTATCCACTACATATTTTATATTGGTCAGAAGAAAGGAAACATGTGGCTGTATTCCACTACATTATTCCCAAACCCCAAACTGAGATTCCCTGAGTTGTACAAGATTGGATTATTGAGTTGAACAAAACAATATATGTTGGTTGTAATTATCTAAGCAATTATGCATTAAAAATCACACTAAAGAGATTTCAAACTGATAGGCACTATAGATATATTTTTCAGGTATCAGATAATAGTAAATATCTCTTACACTGTGAGATTTATGGGGATGATTTTAGATTTTCGTTTGAGGGTGATTCCCGATTTTTTATTTGGAGGGTTAAGAATATCAACGATTGAGGTAGCTCATTACTGTTTACCACCATGCCTAACACAAATTCATACCTCATTGGATGTAGAATTTGGGTCATTCATTATTTTCTAGATGAATAAAACAGTCCTTGATGTTCCAATATCCCTTGTACAAGATAGGATACAAAAAACATTCGGTTATATTATTTCTTATAATAAAGCATAGATGGTAAAATATAAGGTAATTGTGAAGGTCTATGGTGATTGGGATGACTCATATCTTGTGTAGGAATAGATTCTATCTATAATAAGGCACCATAACCATGTTTTCATCCATCATGATACAAATGAACATTTATCTCAAGATTACCGACGTGATCAATCTCATGTTCAATTTCATCTGTTGTTCTAGGTATTCAAACCCTGTATCATTACATTTTTTCAGGAAAAATTTCATTTATATGGGTGGAACATTTCAATATGGAAAATAAAAGGGGTGTTATAGATTGTGGTAATCAAATATGTCAATCTTTCACCTCTTCTGCATGGATTTTCATTGTGAAGAATGAAAAATACGAATCGTGGGGTCGGTTTTTCGTATGTAAGAAACCATTTCACACATATTCGTGGTGTCTATTTGATATCTAATAAACATATGATAATTAGTGATCCAATAAATGGAGAACTTAATTCATGGAGTCCCCCAAATGAAAATCATTGGTTCTGTATTAGACTCATTGCTAGTAATGTGCGGAAAACATTCCACAGTAAAACAATAAAGAAGGAAATTGTGAGGCTTGGTAAACATTATCTTTTTTAGTTTTTACTATTTCAATGTAAATATAAATTACATTTATATGAAATATAATCTCTTCTTTGTAGAATATGAGCTAAATCAATAGTGTTTTGAATAATGTTTCAAGAAAATTCACAAGGATAATCATGAAGTGTATGATTATATGATAAAAATTCAAAAATAAAAATAGACATTGATATATTCTAGGGAAAATATGTAAAGACATAGGACCACAAAAATTATAGAGAGCATCAATAGTGTCTTCACGGGGCTTCACAAGTTACCTATAACTTCCCTAGTTCAAGTGACATTATAATGTTTCCTGTTGTACATTGTTGATAGACACAAACTAGAATATGGGAAAATTTAGTAGAGGCTAAGGTATATGCGGAACATTAAATGAGAGATTTAAAGAACATTGAATAGATTTTGGTTATCATGTTTTCCTTTTTTGGTGAGATGTCCCTCGATTTGAATTTTAAGAGCATCTGGACCCCATAAAAATAGCATAAGTGAAAAAATGTTGGTCTTACAAGAAGCAATGAAATGTTAATGAGAAAACCATCCTGACTTATGGTTTCTATGCGCACATTCCATCACAACATGTGCCTATAGGAACATATCATATGAAGAATATATATATCTAGGGTATCAGATTTACACTATTTATAACTCTTATTCTACACCATGGATGCCTATTGGGGAGTTTTTTTATTTCCCAATGCATGATGGCCATCTGGTTGTGATACCTGACATCAACAGGTTCCATACCCATGGGAGACCAAAAGCTCACATGATGTGGAATGAAATTGATAGACTCAGGTACAAGGTCAGATTTTGTTACACACTATATGTAATAAAAAATGTTCATAACTGGAAAGGATTCCCTTACATTATTGGGTCATGTTCACTCTCTCAAAAATAATGATGTATTTTCTCCATTATTATATTCAAATATTGAATATAAATGGTGTCAACTTTTCTTTTTTACCTCGATTTTCCTAACATTTTGTGATTGGTATTTTTGTAATATTATATATGACAAAATAATCATATAATATATTATTTTATAAAAAATGTTATAAAATCAATGTATAATAATGATTATATGATCAACCATATTTTTCAATATTAGTTACATAATCAGATTCATGATTATGAATCATTTTTGACGTATTGAGTCATTTTTTACATATGTGTACTACTATCGTAGGTTATACAAATAGGGAAAGGTGATTTTTATAGTACACAACCAACATCAGTAGTCAATATATCTGATTTTGTAACACTAACTGAACATCAAGAGTAAATTTATTGGAAATGATCCCTAACACAGGAGGAACAGTGACAATGATAATGGTATGGAATGAGTTTCTGTCATCACTGTCGTTATTGTCACTGTTCCTCCAACATCGTGGTTCATTTCCGATGATTTCATTCTTTAAGATCAGTTAGTGTTGTAAAATTAGTTTTACTAACATCTATTGTTGGTTGGGTACTATACAAATCTTGTTTCTCATTTTGATGGCATACAATTTTTCATTTCTATTTGATTGTCATCACAAAATGTTAATTTGTGAATAATATTCTTCCTTTTGTATAATTTCGAATCTTCACCAAATACATTTACTATCAATTCAAAATAGTCCTTTCAGCGTGACATTAAATGGAATATGGAAACAAAATTGGATGCAACATTTACACATAATCAATCAATCCTTTGAAAAAAGATACAAAAAACATGTATGAAAATAATCATGAAACATACCATCATGTGGGATGTCATACATAAATTAAAAATAACTAAATTTTCTAATAAACAATTAAAAAAGTAAGACATAATGTTTATATATATAACTATTTAAAACCATATATTAAAAACAGCTTTTTTGGTAAAATTATATCTTAACAAAACATTAGTAATATTATTTGAAAAAAATAAATACATGCCACTTTATTTTGGTAAAAATTACTTCAAAAAACAATTCGAATAAACATGGAATTTATTACATTCCAAAAGACATAACATTCTTCTAACAATAACATTGTCTTTATAATTTATACTTATGACTCATTTCATTTGTTTTTATATAGATGGAGAATGCCATACAACTCACTGAGTAGTATATGCATGTTCCTCATGTCATGTTAGTCAGTGTTGAGGATGGACCGTTCAGGGTGCGTCGATCACAATGTTTTCATCACAAAGAGCCTCCATATTCCATTATACCATATTAGCATCATGTTTTCGTCTATAGCATATCATTTCAGATTTCACATTTTTCAACAATCACATTATAGCTACAATAATGGAGAGGTAGGAACCAGAGACACACACATTCCACATATATAAGGGAGAGATGACCATCACCCTCCAGGATGTGGCAGTACATCTCAGTCTGCATATTTAGGGGGATGCTCTTATTGGACCCACTCATTCATTTTGGCCTATCCTTGCTCAGTTATTGTTAGGGATAGACATTTTAGCAGATCATTAGGCTATAGATGGAGGGTTAATATCTATTTCTTGGTTTGAGATGCACTTTTAGAATTTACGTGATGAAACTGTCGACCGTACTGTCATATTTCATTCCCTTTCATACATATATTGGATAATTTGAGGGACCTTTTTTTCTAATCACTCATGATTTCATGTGAACATGATGTTTGTAGCCCTACTGGAGGACTTTGATCAGGTCGAGATGTATAACATTGGATCATGAGAGTGCTTCCACTCATTCCACCCACATCTTGTTGGTTTTCCACTATATGTCAAGGTTTTTCATGATACTCTGTGTGGATGCTATTATGATCACTCATCTTAATTGGATTCTAATAATACTAAGACTTATAGAATTTAATTTCTTATTATTTTTCACTACCTAAATTGTATTGTATAGCTGGTTTCAAATACATAATTTCCACAAGGTTCAGAGACCCCATTTCGAAGCATAATTGCTCATTTTGGATTGACTCTTAACCAACTATGTATGTATATAAAATCTATCATAGTAAAAAATGATAATAATAGAATCCATTTTGGTTTTTAGTAAGAATATATTTTGAGAAAGGTCACAAGACATTTCAAATTGAATAGATTAAATACGAAACTATACTGGACCTATTTCCACCATAATGCACTATTGGTCTAGAGGATTTTATGGCCATAGTTACCATCATTCACTTCCATATTATGTAGTGGAATCTTCATGATTGATCCATGCTCTTTTTTTGGTCCTTTCAGTTGTTTCCATTAACGCCAAAACAGAAAGAGAGGCTTCATGAAGTGAAGATGACAGGGAGGTAGGATGAGAAATGTCACCATATACATGCCAACATTATCAACTACTGGCATAGACGTGATGATTTTCATATACAGGGTGTACCAATGATGTGATTCTTTCTTGTGGTGCTAGTCAATTATAATCCATTGAAAAGAGTGATGTCTATATTGTACCTTACCTGACACGATAGAGAAATTCATGAAATTGAATGTTAATAAATTCCCATTATTTTTATTATTAAACTATTTTCTAATTCATTTTTAATCTCACTATAGGGATCTCACATTAGAATCTTGTTCTCGTGAGTGAAAAAAAGTATGAGTGGGTCAATATCCATGAGGTGGTCCATGTTGAAGTGATGGAGTTAATGTCCTCTTATAATGTGATTTCTGATAGCATCTTCATGAGTCCAGGCCAGAGTGTCGAGGTACTTACCCATAGGAACATCATGTAGAAACTACTGGTGCTAAGGATCTATGACGATGATGATATATATAGTGAAATTCTTTATTTGAGGGTTATCCAATTCTATAAGCAGAGGTCAAACCTCTAGTTGTCCAACCTCAGCTGATTGATGATGTTCCTAAGGTGGCATGGGATCCAACTTTCTTGAAATGATATCTTTAGTTCTCTCCAACATGGGGTCTAGATCAATCATTACCTAGGGATCCATATCCATCGCAGCCTTGGGGTCTAGATCCATCACAAGGTTGGTTCCCTACTGCGATGATGGTAGGTCCTTCTACATTAATATGAATCATGATATAAAAACTACTTTTTCCCTAGAAAAATGGACCAAACTAGTAAAGCACTATATTCTAATTTTATACGTATTTCCACCACATGTCATTAGTATATTTCAAGACAACATCATGAACAACCATTAGAGGATGATAATATACTAGTGCCTAGTTTTTGGGGGAAATATCACATATAGGTGGGATCTGAGGTACTGGTTCAGGAATAAACCAGTGGAGTTCAAGGAAGACCTATGATTCATTGGATTGTAAAATATTTGTGGGTTTCCCAATTCCTTATGTATTTCCACCAATGTATCATGATATTGTTGATGAATAAGTGGTTGAAGTAGAAATAAAACCTTCTATCTTCCCCATATAGATTTTGGGATCAGCTTGTTGTACCTTAACAACATCATAGGGATATTTATCATCATAATTATATACAGAAAATTATTCATAGAAGTGATTGTACATGGTGATATTTTGTGGACACCAATATCTATGAGGATGCTACTAGATTTAATAACTAGGAATCTAAGGCATCCCCCAATAGTTCATCCATATATCCCATTGAAGACATCGGTTAGTCCCATTATGAATGTATATGTGGTTCCAAGATAGAGAAAAAAAAATTAGTCCCTCGGGATTCAGAAATACTGGAAGCCAAGGGTTTATGATCTCATTCTTGAGCATGTCCAAGCTGAGAATTGGGGAATTAATGTGATAGAATGGATCTTAATAGTCAGGTTTTATTTATTTTTTATAGTGATTTTTAATTGATTGTTGTTTTAACTCAACGATATGCATAAAGTAGTGAAGTTGAAAACTAAATATATGGAACTATTATTGGTATCTAGGAACCATGTAAGCCATTCTATTATAGTACTGAAATGGTGAAATGATCAGTTATTTCCTTACATTTAATTTCCCCCACCAATGAACTTTTTTAGTCCCTTTAAACTATTATATATATTGGTCTCTATTCTTTTTGGAGGGTATGAGTTCTTATATTTTACCACATCACAAGGGTATTCATTTCATCCACCTCTACACTATATTTTTGTAGCC
The DNA here is from genome assembly GCA_963277665.1 of Viscum album. Taxonomy (NCBI): domain Eukaryota; kingdom Viridiplantae; phylum Streptophyta; class Magnoliopsida; order Santalales; family Viscaceae; genus Viscum; species Viscum album. The sequence goes on from OY728137.1 coordinate 1,938,501,871, forward strand.
TAGAGAAGCTATATAAATATAAAAACACTGACTATCATGACCATATCCCTAAAAATATTCATATTTCAAATGTTACTCACTCAAGATAGAGTTTCATCGATGGTCAGTAGGGAACTATTGAGAATTCATAGTTTTTTTATCCTTTTGTGGTTTCATATTGATTTTAGATATTTATGTAATCATGAATTTTATTCTTACACCTATAAAGTATCACCCAAAAGTTCCACCAAATCATGTTCTTTCCACCACAAGAATACATTGAGGTTCACTCAACATATAATTTTATAGTTCTACATCATTATTGCATCATTTTTACCCTCAAATAATTTAGTGAAAAACATGATGTTTGGAATGTTGATGCACCACTTCGTATTCAACAAGGGTACCAAAAAATATGGGTGTCAAATTCTCCATGGGTGGGAAAATGGTAATTGGAGGCTCAAATCAGCCTATTCAAGTATACCAAAGGCTATACGGTAGTAATGTGGTATTATATCAAATGGAATCCCAAATGAGAATATGGCCTCTTACTAGACTAGCTGGAACTACTATGTGTCTAATTTTTTCTCCTTTAACTCATTTAAGAGATTCATCTGGTTCCCATGCTTCAAGAACAGATTGTCCCTCATGGAAGAATGTGTTGGATAAAAGTAACTAATTTCAAGAAGCCATGTTAAGAATTTTCCGTAGATTTTGGATGTGATTAATATAATTACCCGAACTACTATGAATTTAATTTACATTATTCATTTAATTAAATCACTTCTTAATATAGAAAACTCATTCATTTATTATTTTATTATAACCAATTTAATTTAAATGAATATTAATTACCATTACCATTTATAATATATCTTTTCAATAGAAGACATGTATAAATATAGGGTTTTAATAAATCATTTTTCCACAGACAAAAGAAGTGATGGACTTAACAATTACGGTCGTAACATATGAAGCCCATTTATAAAATCATTATAGGGGGATATAATTTATGTTATTTACCCTATACCAAGGCCAAGATTTTATCCATCAACTTATTTATATGAGAAACCACTTATGGGAGTTATTCAATCTTATTGTGATCACAACCCAAACAATGTTCAACAAACATCCCCCATCAAATCCCCAACATGTTACACCAAAATCTTAGGGTTTATGATAATGTATTAAATGGATATGTATCAAGACTCTAGATAAATAAAAATGTATATTATTTTTCATATAATAATGAATATAATTTCATTCTCTTAAATTTACATTATAAATTATTTTCTCTTTTGATTCAATAAGCAGAAGTTGTATTTTTTATTGATATTGATATTAAACTAATTAATTAATATATTTTTGAAATAAATATTATTATAATAAAATATAATAACTTAAAAAAATTATTTCATATAAATTATCATATGATTTTTATGATGCCAATGTAATTTTTATAAGAGATAAAAAAAATCAAACGGTCAAAAACCTGTTGTTTTAAATAAATGTATGTTTTTTTATTTACAGTGAAAATTCAAATATTTTAAAAATTATTTATATAAATTGTATATTATTTTTGGAATCATCATATTAAAATTTTGTAATGGCATGTTTTTTATAATTTTCCGAGATAATCACATTTTCATGTGAAAATTATATACCGTATAAATAGGCTTTTCATTTATGACATAATTATGGATCAATAGTCATATACTAAATACTATAAAAGGTATAATAGTATAAATATATGTATTAAAATTTATATAATTCAATTTTATATTTATATTATTTATCCTTTATATCCTTAATTAATCCTTTAAGATGTCTAATATATTTTACAATTTTAAAATATTTTTTAGAAATTGTGACTCACATCCCCATATGTAAAAAAATAATATTGTTTTCATTGGACCATGTCTTTATAAAATAAATTAAACTACTCTCCTTTTCAGAAAACAATGTAAAAAACCATGGGATGGTTTTTGGTTATGAATATATTATTATGTAGAGTCCCAATGTAAAATAATAATGAAATCCCCATCTTGTCCAATATAAACCCACCCTATATATCATTTATATTCACTCAAACTCCTTGTATCTAGACCACATTTTTACATATAATCACTAGATTACTCCAAAGGCACCCCTAATCTTTCAATAAATTCCATCCATGCCATAACGGTCTCACACTCAAGTAAGGTTTCCCACCATCCTGTCCTTCATTTATATTCAAGCACCTTCATTGGAATTTTTTTTCATAATTTCTATTGTTTATAATATATTCTATTTATAAATATTATTTTAATATCATACTAATATTAATTTAATGATATATCATTTAACCTTTCTCATTTTCACATTTACCTAAGTCGTTAATAAGAAAAATAATTAAGGGAACTTCATCACCCACTGTCTTCTTTTATGAAGCTCTCCTTTTAATGTTATGAGTTTAAATTAATATTTGATTATATTAGATTATGTTATTACACATCCCTTAATATAGATTTTAATTATAAATTATTATATCCCATTTCACTCTCATTTATCCCTCCTACAAACCATTATAATGACCCATTACAATGAAGAAATTTTTGAACGGTTCTTTCCTTTCTCATCTTTCTTCAAGTTTCGCTATTATGTTACACCTTCTATTTCAAATTACCTATATTGGGAAATGTAATTATATATACCTATTGTTTTTCATATAATATATAAATGATCATATACTATTTTTGGTACTCATCCACCTATTTTATGAATTTCGGCATGATGTTGTTATGTTACCAAAATTGCACTATGATTTTCTATTCCAAAATAACCGGGTATTGGATACCGTAGCCATTATTATGTCAAGGTTTATCAACTTTATGCATATAAAAATATTTAATTGAGACTTATATTCTATATCATACATTTCGGGATCATGGAATAAATTACGATATTGAATGTGTCCATGTGATATGATCTAAGTAGAGCACTTAAATATAAGAATGAAATGATTATAAAGCGTGCACCATGATAGTGCTCCACTTCAATGGGTTATGGTTAGTATCATGATACATCATTTTGAGATTTTGGGTTTACCTAATTACATTATGTCACTTTGTAAATAGTGATTTCGTGGAGTCTTTATACTTGAATGAAGTTTATGATGCAGTGTCTTAAGTAGTTGACACACTTCCCATGTTTTGATTATAATGTTATATCATACATTATTATTCAGGTTCATTTTATTCTCCCTTTATATTCTTATTTAATAACAGGTATTTTCATCCTCATGTAATTCCCTTTTAATTCCCTTTATAGTATTTATAGATCATGTATTTCTTATTTATTTCATCAGGTTATCCCATTCAATGCTAAGTATGAAGGAACATTATGGTCATGTTAAGTAAGCATTCAATAAAAATGTTTCATTTCATGTTTTAACTTGTTATGTTATGTACCTAATTTCTCAAATAAACTAGAACTATCAATCTTATAGGTTTTTATATGTGCAATAAAACATTATTAATGTGTAATAATGATAAATATTTAATAATTAACATACATGACTGAAATTATTTAAAAATTTTCCTTACCATGCTCTTGGAAGAGTGGAATTGTCTACAGTTGAACCTTAATATTGTACCGATATGGAGGAATATTATAAGGGATGTCATATAACTACAAATAATTTTACTCATGTGACTTAATTTAATGGTTTATTTATTTGATAAGACATAATATATCACCAAGATAGAGTCCTAGGAAAAATGGTTGGTCGTTGATGACCCCAACATAGAATTTTTTTATTTTATTCATAGTATAATAATTAGAAAATAATAGTAAATAGATTAATGAGATCTTGGATTGAATGAACTAGATTTACAAAATTATGATGATGAGATAGGGGATACAAATGATGAGTAATTCAAGTCAAGTGTACTGAAGTAGGGAAGTTATCAAGACATGAATGAGGAGATCATTTGCAATGATGGCTCAAGTTATCTCACATAAAGTGAGGTAAATCTAAAGAATAATATTTCTCCCTCATTTATTTTATTTTGGGTAATAATACATTACATACAATGATATATTCATAATTTTTTAGGTTAAGAGGAGACAACCAAGGAATTTGTGGAGGATACCTATAAATCACTTCAACAATAACACAAGGAAGAGGAGAACAAATTAGTATGTAATAGTTTATCGATTACCTATATCTTCATATAATATATGGTGGAGTAGACCCTTAAATTAAAATGGTCATTTCATCTACTAATTAGATGAAACAAAAAGGGTAGTTTATAATTTGAATTGTTTTGTGTTGTAGAGGTGAACATTAAAATTATATTCTTTATTTACTCGATATTTATAAAGTCATAATTAGTATTATATGTGAACATTTTTGATATTTTCACAAGGCCAGTGAACTAATATATGAATATTCCTATAAAATACTAAATGGTAACTTCCTATCAAAAATGATTTTAAATGGTGAATCTACAATCTTACACTTCATTCTTCAACATACTCCCGGGTATGAAAGATGTTGAGGATGATATTTTTGAAGTAATGTTTCCTTTTACTAGAATTGATATAGAAAAGGTCGTCATAAAATGTATATTTTTTATTCCTACAATACTTTTTCATCATTTTTTTCAACATTGGATACACTATCATTGAAATTATATGAAAGTGTGTGCTGAGGGGGTGTCATTCAGGGGAATATTAGAAAAAAATACAAATGATCTCATATGCTTCCAAAATCAGACTATAAGTTGCTATAATATATTTAATGTTAGAGTAAAATGATAAAAAAATAGCGCTCAGGTCGTTAGATATTTGAAGAATCCATGTTATGGGGGTCCTTCAATTAAAGTGTTGTTATCCTCAACCCGGGAGGGGCACCATGTTTTGTTGAAGGATACAATAACGAAACTTTTCCAGCCATGGGATATGAAAAATTTAGTAGTTTTTAAATGATTTTTAGAGGATTATGATGATAATTAAAACATAACTATTGACATGTATCCCAACCCATCAATAACGATCCATGAGTTTGATATTACCACCTCGGTATTCATCGCATTCCAAAAAATTGTTCATACAAAAGAGGAAACTAAAAAAGTATAGTTTAAAAATTAAAAAAAAAATCATTTGGATATTATAAATTTCATTTCATTAGATGATTTAATAGATTGTATTATAATATATTTTGAACTAGGGGTATGGTGTTGTCAACTATCACCCACACCACACATTGTCTTGGAACATATTAGATGAACAGGTGCATCTTGAGTGGCAGAGGTGCACTTCCTCTAGAAAAAATTCACTTTATATGGGATTAATACCATTTAAAGTAAATTATTGATATAATTATTAATGCGAGTAGTATTTACATATATAATTGGAAAATTTATCCTCTTGGGAGGGGACCATTAAACACATAGATGATCTTTTGGTGACATCTTAAAAAATGTTTCCTCATGTATCATTCCAAATTGTTTCATGAGGATAGGAAAGATAGATTTAAAGTAAATAAGGAAAGGGTTCATCTTTATAGAGAGGGTGTATAGGTGGAGAATTTAAGGTTTTGATGAGATGATTAGTAAACTCAATAGTGATTAGATGAGCTCATGGATTCTCTCTCTAGGGAGGAAACATAATGGTTAATTTTATCTAATACTGGAGAGGCACGTATATGTGTATGACCATACTCTCATTATATATATTAAATAATATTTTAACCATTTTAATTTTATATATTATACTTTTTTATAGATATCATTATTACAACAAATAAATTTAAAAAATATCCCACAAATTTCATGATTTTTGTGTGAAATAATAGGCAAATAGAAGATTATTAAATTATGTGAGTGTGAAATACATAGATAGATGGTATGATAAATTAATATAGATTCATTCACAATTTGAAACCTATAATGTCTATGTAAATATATTCGTACTATTATAAGAGTCAAATTACCCTGTGAATGTGAAAGATAGATTTGGTGCAAGATCTAGTGTGTTAAAAAAAATTTCTATATATAATAACTATAGATAGAAGTAAATCATAAATAAATAGTTCAATATAGTTTAATGGAGGAGGAAAATAAGTTGCGGATAATGAAAAACCACATTCAAAACATGCCTCCCACTATCATACATATTATCAAGCCTCCTCAGTGATTTTTACCTTGAAATGGATGAATTCATTTGGATAATAGTTCCATTAACATGGGTTAGTTTATTAAAAGACTATTTAATTATATTATTGAGGGAATATTCCCATGATGAGAGTTACTTCATGTAGAGACCTGGATTTTTTCCTTGTAAAACCTTGGAATATTTCTATATATATTTTTCTGGAGCTTAGCATTGAGAAGGTGTGTGATTCTGAGGCATGGTGTGCCAACAATAAATTATAATTTTTTCATATTTTATACTATAAATGTGATGGAAATGGAATAACTCTCAAAATTCTACTCGGAATAAAAATCTAAGTTTGGGGTTGAGTATAAAACATGGCTTTTACCCTAGGCGGGGCTTAAATTTTTTCAACGTGGGGATATAATGAGAAAGTTCACCCATGGAAAAATTGTAAATGAAAAAATTAAACTAAATTGATTTATCTCAAATGTTGAATCATATAACGTTTTATCAGTGTCTCAGATTGGAAATAAGATACCTTCATTGATTTCATAATGAGGTGTTTTTCAATGCATGAAAAGTTTTGAGGGCATCTGTGTTTCAGATTCCTCACCGAGCAGGATACCAATAAATTAAGATTTAGGGAATTATAAATAGTGTTAGCCCTTAATTTTCATTCTATATCTAATAAACTCTCTCTCTCTATCACTCTATCAACGGATCATCCCCCATTCTTAATTTAATCGAGGAGAAATATTTGTTGAAACATCTATTGATCTAAGAAAGAGTGCAGTGTACGCATCAATAGCATTTAACAAGTCAATCAAGATTGAATTACATCACTTTTTCATATCCATGTGGGGTTATCTTTTAGAAATCCTCATTTTGTTATTTTTTTATTCTTTTTGGTTATCAATCATCGATGGTCACACTAACAAGGCCATTGATCCATGTTCAAAGACTTATATTTACCCAAAAATCCATCTGTTCTACATGGATATTCATTGTAATATTTTAGAATCCTTAACCAACCATTGGATCATCGATTAGAGGATAGCGCTATGAAGGTCTCATTATATGGATCACCAATATGTTCTAATATCTGAGATCAAGAAATCAGTAAAAGAGTTGGGGTTCCTGGAACAGACCCCCAGATCCCAGGTGTCGGTAGTGGCTAGTGACAGCAGGTCACGTGGTGGAAGAAGCTGTGGGAGCTTGCTTGATGGGTGCTCTAGTAGTGTGTAGTGAGGACAAGGGTGATTAGGTGGTGCAGCATGCATGAATTAGGATAGTGGAGCAGACTGTGGTAGGGTGTGAGTCGGTCAGCCGACAAGAAGGATGGTGTGATCAGGATAGAGTGGGGTGCTGGGCAGAGGAGCTGAGGATGGAGGGGGCTCTAAGAAGCTATAAGTGGGTTGTGGAAGTCATATATAATGACCCCAGGAAGTAGTTAATTCCAGAACATGATGAGAATTTCATTGACTGGGAATGAACACGAGGCCCTCAAGGCGGAGGCCAATGAGGTAGGCTGGTCAACCAGTGGGCCGATTAAATGGGTCATCTAGGCATGATGGGAAGGGTAGTGAAACTCGGACATGGGCCAATAGAATTTATTGGGATGGATGGAGAATGCCATCTCCTACAAAGTGGTCCAGCCAGAATGAGTTGGACCATTTCTAATCGGGCTATACGACTTTTAGTATTCATACCTTCTATTTCAGGAAGTTGATAGATTTAATGTATGTGGTCGCACATCCCTCTCATCGGTATGGATCTTTATAGAGTAGTTAGGATCATATATATCTTGGTCATAAAGTATGGTAGCATGATTCCACAACGTTTAATAATGAAAATATAATAATTATTATTCGGGGTTGTTTTAACAGACCTATCTTTTAAACGGGACATCTAATTGATTTGACGTCAGTAAAAACTAAAACTACTGTCTATGAATAATTTTCAATACTAATTTATATTTTTTAAACCAAATATAGTTGTTGGATTTTTAATTTCCTAGTTCAAATATGATGTGGTTAAATGAATATTTTTCCCCAAGTATCTGTTCTGAATGAACGAGTAGTGTTTCCCATGTGTTTTTTCATAATGATCGCAATATAACAATACATATAAATTGTTCGGGATCGAGGTTTTGGCCCCCTAATATGACTTTAGAGTTAAATGTGATGATATATATCCTTTTCATTGTATAATTTCTTTTGATGAATGAATAACGGATCTTGTACATTTTTCTTCAAGGATCTTAACAGTGTAATTCATTTGGAAAATCAAATCCCTTTCCTTGAAATCATTAATCGTGGAAACATGACAGGAATATTGGTGGGATATCCATCTACATTGATTGAAGAGAACCCTAATATTATATTATTATCCACTATTGAGAGAGTGGAGAAGATTAATGATGATATGTGGTCAAATGTTCTAGGGCCACCTGGGGAGACAAGTCAGTGAATTGTATTTTTTTCCCACTGGATCAATGAAACGTTTCATGAACTCATTGTCCTTCTTACTATATATTCCATTTAATCTTGGAGTTTAATGGAATTACTAGGGTACATGTTCAAAAATTACTACCATAGAATGGTTAGGTACACAGATATGTGATTAGGTTGGGTTACACATTACATGGTTCCCACACGCACCTTGTCCGACTTTACGATAACACACGATATGTTCCAGGTGTGACGCCTACGTGGGGTAGAATGTGATGATGGAAGAGGTATTATTTTTATAGGAGACATCCAATAAGGATGGACAGGGTGGTTCCAAACTACTATCCAAGAGGCGACATCCAGCATGGATGACCAGGGTGGTTCCTCGAAGATTTCATATAAGTAACTAACCAGCTTGGATGACCAGTGTAGTTTCTAAGTGCTTTCCAAGAGGTTACTATAGAGTAGAGATGTCCACTATGGTTCCTCAATGTTTTAAAAGAATTACAATATAAAAGGAATTACCAATGTAGTGCTTGGATATCTTCCAATGGTTCTTGGTAGTAGTCCCCAATAGTAGTTTTAGGATTTCCTCTTGCTGGGATGGGTAGTTGTCTCCGATGGCAGTTTTGATCTTAACTCAATGGGTGATAGGTAGTGGGTACCTTCTAAGATTCTTGAGAAAAATTACCCTCCTACAGGGGTAGGTAGTGGTTTCCCATCGACTACTAGGTGATGATCCCATTTGATTTACTAGAGAACATATACCCGATTATGAGTGGCTCTAACTACAAAATCATAACATAAATAGACATTATATTCCAATTAGGGAATACGTAATACATTAAAAAAGGCACCCAAAGTCCATATTTTTTTAGTGTCTTTGGAAACCTAAAACATAATCTTATAATGTGGTCAAAGTTATTCAAAATCACCCATAAATATAACCCCATTTTTTTCCTACCTAAAACCTTTCTTTATATCCCAGGGAAAAGAAACATAACAAAGGAAATATCAAATTCTCTGTATGGGTAAACACGGAGAACATAAAAAAACCATAAACATAATATTGTAAAAAAATGAACACTATGTTTAAATATCCAAATCTCTAGTCATGAAATAAATCTTAGTAGTACATAGAACATAAATCATAAAGAAACATTAACCATGGTAAAATTGAATTGGCATAGTACATTGAATTATGGAAAACAAATAACCACATAATATGATATCAATAGTAGTCAAGGAATTTCTTCCATTACCATCATTATTGACAAAGTCCATTACTGAACTAGGATTTCATTTAATTCCATCAATTTATAACTGAACCAGGTTTACTTTTCATTTCATCCATTTATTACTGAACTAGATTTACTTGTCATTACAGTAATTTCAATATCATGAGATATAAATCTTTACCCAATTTATTGTAGGGATATATAGGTCCCACCAATATCATAATGAAATGATTCTTAACGATTCATGAAAAACAAAAACCATTCTTCATACCATAACACCAGGAACAAAATAACGAGTTTCATATATTTCATTCCTTCATAATCCATATAAAAAAATTTATTTCATAAAAATAATTACATCATAAACCCAATCAAATATATATAATAATATAGATAAAAAATAAAATCTTATGTCATCTTATAAGAAATATATTTTTGATAAAAAAACTTGATCTTAGTTATTGAGGAACTATAAAGATTAGGGACATCAACTAGTAGGGATAATTTCTGAGAGGTTTCTTCAATTTGATAATCACTTCATCTTGATGATCCATATATATTTAATTATTCCTAGAATAATTTTCCATGATGGATAGTGGATGAAATATGGTCGTCACAACAAAAAAGATTCTATATAACATGTGTTATAAAACTTTCTTTCATTCATTGATGGTTGAGGTTGCTGGAGATGAAACAATGTTTTATTTCAATGGTCATTCTCATGACTCAGAGGATGTTGGATAGACATTTGGGGTATTTAAATTCCATGAGAAATTTTTCATTGATCATTTTATCAACATTGGACACAACCATTTCACCCTGGGTGAAAGACATTGTTATTGGTGCTTATTTGAATCCATAGTTGGAAACTAGAAGTAAAATTCAGTTTCTATAATCCTTAACATGAATATCCATCATCTCCTTGTAGTTCAACACAAAAACATAATCATGATTTTTACAAAATACATCCTATTTATATTTATCAATGATACACATGATTAAATAATTCATCAGTTAAATCATATATTCACTAGATCCAAAATTAACCACTATAAAGTCTTATGAATTTTTGGATTCTCCTACATCAATGAAAGCTGAATATTTATCCCAATCCTCCTAATTAAATGTATTATTATTAGAATAATTGGATTATAAATTTGGTATTAGAGACTATAGAATGGTATCATCCTCCACATTAGAATTGGAATCTTATAAGATTCACCAATGTTAATATTGATCATTAAAAACCATGGAAATAGAGGCTAAGGCTATAATTCCTTAAGTATTACCCACATTGGGTCCTTCATTGTTATCAAATATATGTTCCGTAGTCGACCTGATTGAGGTAGTACAATTATCTAGATTACACAGTGGAGATAATGATTTTTTAAAAAATCGTTGAAAATCTATAATACCACGTTAGTGGTCTTTACATGATTTGATGGTACCTTTCTTTTGTAGGATAATTAGGTGATCTGGGTGAACTCCTCTTTTATAGGCATAGTGAAAGTACTCACATGTATGGATTTATTTTTTATAAGTGGTGAATCAATGGAATGAAACTGATCTGTAGGTCATAAAAATGGTGTGTAGGGGTAAGTGTAAAGCAATTAAGAGCTATGAAACATTTGGGATATTCAAATTTCGGTAAATTCTTTCAACCCTTTGGAAATTGTAATAATAAAGGTATTGTAATTTACTTTATATAATGAGTGTCCCATTATAATGGAATAATTCCACTTGAAATTTGAGGGAGTGTTTGATCCATAATAGACTCAATGAGGGAGAAATGATATACAACATAATCCTGGTATTTAATAAACATTAAATTTATTTGAATCATTCAACATAACTTCTACTCCATCTTTTCATATCCCAATATTGTCATGTTAGATGAGGTTATACCTGGCTATATGTATCCATTTCTATAAATTATCCACGTTATGATAGTATATATCCTAAAGTAACTCTCAAGATAAATAGAAATATGTCTACACCTAAGAGAATTACTAATATTTAGAGTAACACCCTTTGATTTTACAAGTATTACTTTTTAATAAATTTTTAGTATTTGATATCTTTTTCTACTGACAACACCAATTTGAAATGAACAATGATATAATTTGATATTTAAATCATTTTCATTATATTATGGAGTATAAATAAAATTAAAAGCATTATAAAATATTTATATAAATTTTTTTCATAATTAAAATATATTGATAAATTCTTAATAAGTAAACATAAATTTTTTAATAAAACCATTTCATGCTAAAAAAAATATTTTTTTAAGAAATAACTTTTTAAAGTTCATATGAATTATTGTATTAAAAAATTATATACATTAGTAATTGAAATTTAATTTAATTTAATTAATTATTAAATTATGAATAATGATTCATACATTAGTTATTTAATGGTTATGGACGAAGAAAAAATCATTTTGGAGTAAAAATGTTATTTTCAGAAAACTAAATTAATAATTAAATTGCCTTTTTATTGTAATAAAATAAATAACACACTATTTTTAAATTATTATAATGAAATATTTATATTCTAAATTCAATAATATATTTTTACATTCATATAATAGTTTTTTTCTATGGTAAATAATAAAATTAAATCCTATTTTTTCATAAGAATACATTTATGATTTTTTATCTATTTTGATCATTTATTTAGAAGTTAATTTCTACCACTTATCTAAAATCAAAAAGATAAAAATATTTCTATATTTTTAATCAAAATTGAATAATTTTATAATGACTGCCCTCCAGTTTTTAACAAATAATTATAAACTGTGTTCCCAAAGTTATGTTTAAGGCAGGTTTACCGTGGGTGGTTTGACTAAGAGAGTAGGGGAAAATAAAACATAAAATTATATAAATAAAATTGGAAGAATATACTTATAAATTATCATGTAATTCCATTTATTTATTTCCAATTAGGTTATACATTTTATTTTATTTTGACTAATATTATTGAATATATTTTTTTGAATTTGACTAATATTATTGATATATTACTCAAGGATTATAAATAAAAGAGTATAACATTAAATTACAAAAAATATATTCAATAATATACAATCCGTTAAAAAAATGTCATAACTTAGTTCCATTCATTTTGAGCTTCTATTCACACCCTAAGAACATCCTATGAAATCTTAAGATGCAATCCAAATAAGGTACCTCAATAAAATCAATTCGACTACCCCTACATTTTCAATGTTTAAATATATTTATGTACCTTATAAATATTTTGTATCAATTTTAATTTATGTATAATAATTATACTATTATTTTATTATGAATATTGGACAAACATTTCCCCATCCTTTCCATAAAATAGGAAATTAAATTATCACCCATGTGTATATGTAGACAACCACCTCAGCAAAAAGATATGATTAATTTTCTATAACACCCCTACATTAATGGATTTAATGATGTATTTAAGAACTATATATGATATATATGATATTAAAATTATTATTTTTTATGGTAAAATATTTGTTATCATTCATTCGTACATTTTATTTGGAAATGAAAATAGTGTTCGTCAAAACATACATACTACTGTCAGTATGAATATATAATGATTATATTTATATGTAATATATATGATACTTTTATTATGATTAAATTTATATATACTATTGAACCATGATATTGATATGAGTACCATAACATCCAAATCAAAACATTCCAGAAATATGATATAGATATCACCTAGAAAAGTGATTTTAATGAAGAATTAATAATGAATGAGTTATAAAATTTTATATGATAATAATTTACATTAATATAAGTATCAATACGGTTTTAGAATATAATTATAATATAGTTTAATTTATTACATAAGAATTCGTATTTATAAAAAATAATATCAAAAATTAGGTAAGCGTTTTATATAGGAATCTCACTTTTTACAAATACTTTTTGTTTACAAATTTTAGATAATTAAATTTAGTGATATTTCTATAAAAAATATTTTTTTAATTATTATTTGATTATTTATAGGTATGAAAGTATTTAAATTAATTTCCATTTATCTTATTAATAAAATTATGAAAGTGTTTTTCTATGTAAAAAAATATTAGTTTGTCTATTCGTTCGTGAATATTATTATCCCATCTTATTATTTTGTTTAAAATATTTTAAAAAATTTATTACTATTATTCATTTATAGATTAAATTCCATTGACCCATTTTTTGAGTGTTTGTAATTTTTTGTGAAATTAATCGTCCTATCATTGTATGGTGGCACTAATTCTAACTAAATGTATAAATTTAAACATTATTTTAACATGTAATTAATGAATTTTTTTCCCATGGTCATGAATACTCACTCTATTGATGATTAAATTATTAATTTTTATTTTTTTATACAATATTTTATTTAAATATTTTAAAATTCATATATATCAAATATGTTATTTCCAAATTAATGGTGAATTTTCCTCAACAACTGATGTTTTGATTATTTAAAGGTATTATCTTTTATGAAAAAAATCCATTTTTATTACTTATTATTTACTAGAGATATGGACCTATAATACCATATTTATTCATTATCTAACTGTTTTGTGAATATGATTATACAATATTAATGAAGCTCATTTACTTTTCTATAGGTTTATAATTGATGAAATAAAAAATGTTTTAATGGTCTTCTGTCATAAATTTGAATGGGTTATGATTATGTGATAGTTGTGTCCATTGTACCCATCCATTAAACTGGGTAATGTCTAATTTTTATTAGATCTTATGGTATGTGGGAGGTCACCCCAATATCAAAATTCTGTACGCAAGAGGTAATCCAAAAACCGATATGGGTACATGGGTGGTTAACCCAAGACTAACATTTAATGAATTTCATATTTTGTAAATATTACATAATATTTATATGTTTTTTTATCGTCCCACACATTTATTTTACTATATATTATATTTTATTATTCTTTTTATATGATTTCATGGCTACTAGTCTCAAATTTTCAGTTATTTATTTCTTATTATTTTCCAAAACAGTAGTCATGATTATGATCTATGAGTTGTCACGTATTGTTTTCATATTTTATGGAAAAGAACTCATATAAATAATATCATGATATGGATTCATATAATCATTGATTGATATTTCATATTCTTGCCAATATTGATCTTATGATCTCACCCTTTTTTATGCTTTAGTTCCCCATGTTATATGGAATTTATTTATATTAATTTACAACATAGAAGTCTACTATGTGAGAATAAATAAGTTATATAAGTTGATGATATATCAAAAAATAGGATGATTATGTATATATTATTCAAATACACCATAAATTATGGTTCTATGAAATGTATTATTATGGTTTATATTAAATATTTATAAAACAAGATATAATATTCATATATGTATTTTTTGAGTTCCCAAAATTTCACACATATAAGGGGTTAGTTATTTTTAAATATTCGTATTATAATTCATTATATTAAACACTAATTATAAGTTTATATATTGGATAATATATTGAAGCATTAGTAATGTTCACATTTCGTGGTTTACCTGGAAAAAATATTATATTTTTAAACAAGAATGTGGATGCTGATTTGTTATAGATATACATAAGAGTAACAAGTCTAAAATATGTGGATTTAGTATTATCATGATCATAAAAAATTCAAAATGTGTAGGCCTAAGACAACAGAGCATGTTAGATATTCATAGGGGTTATTCATGTGTTTATTCACATATTCTATCTAAACAATTATAAAGGATTTAATTAGAAAATGAAAATGGATGAATAAGGATAATCCTAATTTTTTCATAGATTAAAAATAATATGTCATGATTTATATATCCTATGAATTATTTCTCATGATTTCATGACTATTATATTTGATTACCATTTCCCTCATTGTCCATTTTAGATTTATACAATTTTTTCAACGAGGAGGAATCATGTGAACAAAAATTATGGCAATCAATGAAATGATTCTCTTCACAAGAAACCAAATAAAGTGGGAACTATAATGTTAAACCATATTATTATTCACAACCAAATATCTCATTTTTTTAAGAAAAACAAAACATGGATGACTATATAGAAAGTCTTTATTGTAAAAAAGAGTTTAGTTGATTTTCAGTTGATGATGTACGTTAATGAATGATGATTCATCGTCTTACATGTTGAGAATGGTGGAATAAGTGCCTAATTAAATATATCAACGTAATGGGAAGTTGTTTTACACATCGAAAATAATGACATTAAAAAACTAATTAATGATAAAAATGTAACAGTTTGATGGAGGGAAGTAATGTCAATCCTAATGTTCCATTTATAAATCAATGTATTCTGTGTGGGAAGAATATGAATTATATGAGTCAATTCCATGATCAATGGGATAACTAATACATATAATAAGGGAATTTTATAGGGAAATAATTTATGTTGATCATGATGGTTATGGAATACATATCCTTTAATTTGGATTTTTTGAAGTCTTCTTAATTTTTATAAGAATATTCCTAATGAAAATATTAATTTCAATTATTTTCTAGCATTATATGTGATTCATATAATTGATAATATCTCTCTATATAAAACACATAAAAACACTTGAAATAAGGTTACCTACATTGATATTCTATATAAATCTATGATCATATATATGTGGGGGATGATTGTGAAACTATAATGGAAATTACGTCCGTTTTATGGGTTTTTATTTCTATTCATTAGGATTCTTTTTCAAAAATGGTTAGAGTGAAACTCATAAATGAATATGTTATTAGGGATTTAGAATATAATGATATATTGAATAATAAAGTTCCATGTATTCTCCTGAATTGTGACGTTTGATTTTCAATAGAACTAGTACATGGTGTTGTTAAAAACACTCCATATTTAGTGGACCTGGATGAATTGATGGAAATGGGGAAACAACTCTATTATAATCTTGATAATGGATTCATACAAACTATTTCATCACCTTGGAGATATTTTTTTGTTAAGATGAAAATGGGTTAATTGTTTTTGGAATTCATTATTTAGAACCAACAAATAAGAATATAAAACACAAGTATTTTGTAATACATATCAGTGACGTATTTGATAAACATTCTAGTGATCAATACAATTTCATGATTGTGATTTCATATAGATATCATCAATTATGGTTCATGAAGTGGGATATATCCATGAAAAACATTCCAATATGGTATGGTCATTATGAATATATAGTGATTCTATTTGGTCCTAGAAATGTCCCTACTATGTTCATGTGTTGATCAAATGTAGAATTTAGAGATCTCCATGATCAGTTTGAGGTAATCCTTATAAATTTTTTTCTTAAATGACCTAAGGATAATGAGAGATAATTATTATAATTTTCACATTATTATCAATAAATGTTTTCTCAAAAATATCTAATTAATCCAATCAATTATCCCTATAAGGGATCCCTATAACTTCGGATTGATGGATTTGATGATAATTTCAATGAGCTAATTAAAGGGTTGTTCAGTGCACCTACACTCACATTACCCTACTATGGAGAATACATTTTTATTTTTAATTATGCCTCAATAGAGGGACTATGGTGTTTTCTTATATAGAATTATATAGTGATATGTTTTCCATCCCATCAATTAATGATTTATAAGATGAATTAACAGACACATGACTTAGAGTTACCAGTCTTAATTTGTTTGCTGAATGTATGGAGGAATTATACTATCAGAGAATGGTGTGATATATATATATATAGATCATAAAATTCAATGAATATACTCACGAAGAAAGAATTTATTATAAAATAGATAAAATATTTTGGGTTGATAAATGATTATTCCTTATGATTACAATATAACTTTAAAAAGAGAGAATGGTGGATTATGATTTTATTCGAATGAATTTTGTTATATTATATATTATTAAGATCACAAAAGAACCAATAATCATGGATTTTAAATCGATGGACATTGAAAAATTAAAGGGGATAAATGTTATCTTGGTGAAATGAACTTCTAACAATATATCCTTTTCAATATTAAAGAGGACAAGGAGGTAGATGATGAGAAATTAATGTAGGTGAAAAAATTTCACTAGTTCAACCATGATTGTGATAGAATAAAAAAACTAAAATAAATAATTTATGTTTCCCTATAATGGCATAATTTATCGATTTCTTGAATGAATCTCAAAGCTCACAATTATCATTTCATCCCAAAATTATGAATTTTAATAGAGACTATAATGGGATTTATAGTTGTATATAATTATGTGAGATTTTGCAGATAATATATCTCAGTTTTTGGTAATACAAATAGTTAAGTACGAATTGAATAAGTCAATTGGGTAGTTTCAATAATAACCCATACTGGTGTAGAAATTGGAAGACATCACCATGAATTTCATTATATGACTCCCTAAGACATAAATTGGAATAACATTATCTGAGTTATTGTCTATCACCTTATAAAGTCAGAAAATTTCATAATTAGGAAAGAAGACTTATCTCTCTATCAAATTTCCCAGATATCCATTTTTATGGTTTTTAGGAGTATCACATTATATTATATATTATTTTGATCCAAGGATTAACATAAAATTATAAATAATCCATCAACATGTTCTTCATATGGAATCATGTTTTAGTATTATCTATCATCCTTAGAAATGTGATCACTCTAATAGAACCATTAAAACCCTCTTAGATTTGAAAATATCTTATTCTCAAAATTTAAATGATGTTATTGATCAATCACATCATCTTATAAAATTTTATTATAATAATAGCTTTCACTCAAGAATTAATATGGCTCCATATGAAGCGCTCTATTCAAAGAATGACAAAATGTTATAATTTAGAGTGAATATGGATATTGATGGATAATGGGAACGTAGATTTCTTAAAAAATATAAATAATATCATATCTATTTTCTAGAACATCAAAGAATCTCAGTGTAAAAAAATAGTTTTTCTAATATTCATCTGTGAGACATATAATTTATGTTTGGTGCGAAATTATTCCAAATAAATTCTCCAATGAAAATTGATATGAAATTTAGAATGAATTTAATGTTGATCCGTAGGTAAATTATCCCCTCTTGTATTCTCAATCGAGTGGGGATATCATATAATCATGGTAAACTTCAAACAAACCACTATTTAGTTCACAATCTGTTCAATGAATCTATTCTATGGAAGTACATACCTAAACCATCCCTGGTAAAGAACTTTGAGGATATAACACTAGAGGATGTAATTTTGATTAAACAAAAACCTATAAATACCATATATTTTAGAGATTATTTTCTATGGAAAAGATACTACATAGCTGAAAAATGTTATTTGGAGGAATTATAAATTGTAGGAAGCTACATGGGGTCCCAAGAGTGTGATAAATCAGAAGTAACATCATTTATTACATCAGAGTGTAAGAATATTAAGGGGGTATTCATTTTATGTTATGTATAATGTGAATTTATTCTATTTTATATTTATTACATTGAAATATATTTTATTGATTCGATATAATTATTTAAAAAACCTTTAATCACAAAATGAACCATGATACATTATTAAATTTGAAATTATTTATTGTGTTTACAAGTAATTATAGGATAAAAAAATTGTATATATATATATATATTCATTAATTAAATTGGGATAAATAATTCCAATGAAATATAGATAAATTGTTTATTAAAATCATTTCATCAATAAATTTCATATTTTTCTAAATAAAATATTTTTCTAATGTATGGAATATTTATATAGTAATATATAAGAAAAATTATTATGAATTATTAAAACAAAAAATTTATATTTTTTGAATAACCATTCATAAATTTCTATATTATTGGTAGAAATGGAGATAATAATATTAGATTGTATAAATATTTAACTTTTGGAAAAATCATTCTTTGTGCACAATGTGTTTTAATAATAATAAATTAAATAAATAAAAACTGATTAATAATGATAATTAAATATTTAGATTATATATTACATAATATTTTTATTAATTATATACTATTTTATACTTGGAAAAAAATTAATGTAAGTCCGATTTTATGCATAAAAATATTTTTTCTTAAAAAAGGATTTCATTATTTTTTTCAAACTATATTTAAAGATTCATTCAAAAAATTATTGAAATTTAATATTACGAAATTTACTATAATTTTTTAATCATCATTTATTTTTTTTAAATTTGGACACATTAATTTTTTTCATAATTAATATTTAAAATACTATAAAAAAAATATTATCATTGTTAGAGTTAAATGGGTTTTTCGTGGGATAAACCAATAGATAAGTGTAAAAATGCCACATATAATTTTCTAAATCTTATTGGTTGAAGATATTTACAACATATATTTTCATAAATTTTATTTATTTTTAATTTTTTTTCAACATCCACATGGAAGTAAATATGTAATATTTAAAACTATTATGTAATTCTATGTGTGTACCTCCCCTAAAATATAAAAGAAACCCTCTTCTCCTCCATTATTCAAAAACACCAATCCATCTATATCAAATATTACCTACCCCAAAAACTACCTACATAACATAAATTAATTTTGGATATCATTTGGAAACCCCAAATATAGTCCTATAATGGATTATTGTTTAAGACAATAGAGCTATCTCAAATAAGAGGTAATCACCTTTTGTGATTCATCAAAAGATTCTTTCTTCTTGTAAATCAATGAAATCCATTTTATCCATTATAAAAAAAATTTCTTAATTATAATAAATTTATTGATACTTTATTATGATTAATGTAAATCCATTTAACTCATCCATCCCCTAAAATGTTAAATGAATCTATCACTCAAGCATACATTTGGATAATCACCTACACATAGGAATGATATTCATTTTCCAGCAACGCCACAAATTTATTGATATAATAATGAATTAAATAATTATATAATATATTTATAAATTTTTTTGGATTATATATTTTTAAAATAGTTTTTTTATTTCAATATTTTAATTAAAAAATGTATATAGTGTTCATACCAACATAAAGCCCAAGGTCTCCATGAACAGACTAATTAATTTTTCCATGTCTAACTTTTATGGATAGTTCTAAATATTCATATAATGAATATATATGATATATTTATAATTATTATCATTTTAAAATGTTATAACCCTAAGAAATCCATACGAACAATAATATTCCAATTGATACATGCCTTAATATAATGGTGTTATGGCCTAGGAGAGAAACTTTTATAAATAAAACTATTATGAATATGTCATAGGATTATATAATTAGACTATATGTTTTATTATAAGTTTGAATATTATATATATATATATGTATGATATGTTTAAATTTATCATACAGTAGGTAAGATAACATACAAATAATGTGAAACATGAGGTAAGGGTTTATGTTACAATCTCACTTTTTACAGAGACTGTTTACGCTTAAATTTACAACAATGAAATTATATGATGTATCTCAAAAATACAATTATTATTTTATTCCCATATTTTTATTACATAAAATTATGTTTACTATTCGTTTTACTTTTTTATGGATATAAAAGTATGGAATAATGTTTTTAAGGATAACTAAAATTTGTTATTCGGTAGGGAATATTTTTAATCTATGTCCATATTTTATTTAAAATTGTTTTCAATTTTGAAAAAAATTTATGTAATTAAATTTTATTCATTTTTATATTTAAATTTCTCTTTATAATGTGTATTATTTTTATTTTATGAGTTATGTACTTTTTAATGATGATTTTCACATAATCATTGTTTTAACATATACCAATAGTAAATATTTTCCCACCATTATGGCTGATATTCTACTTGATTCATCCTTTATATGTATCCATAGTTCTATTCAATGAAATTTTTTTCCTTACTATTCTTAAAGATTTTATACTATTAATACAATACTTCAAAATGAAAGGGTATTTACCTCACAAAATAGTTCAGTGATATTTGAATGGGTTTTTAATCTTTGAAAACTTCGGTTACTATTACTTATGATCCATTAGGTATATGATCCAATGATACAATCAGTCTTCATTATATGGATGGTTTATTATTAACATGATGATTTTTTGATGATTTTTTTCATTTCAATGGGATAATATATAATGAAAATAATAATATTTTCATGATGTTGTCACACTAATTTTAGTGTATTATTATTTTGCTATGAGTGGGTCCATTATGTCAATCCAATGAATTTTTTATTGTTTAACATTTATGATAACAATGGTTATATGGGAAGTTATCCCATTTCTGAACTACGTCATGTGAGGGGCTATACTATATCTGAATCATGTTCAATAATTATTATCCCTAGAATACCATGTTATAAGTGTATTTATTAGCAGCCTTTAAATAATATATCTCTGATTATGAATATTCCGCACCATTTACGACACTATACATCACATGTTTTTATTCATATGAAATGATCTCATTGTTTATTATCTCTAATTATTCAATGACTTGTGATGATGATATTCTCAAACCTAATTTCATGATTATGATATATGATTTATTGGGTAATATTTAAAAATATTTGCTACTGTTCTTGTAGCCTTATACTCATTAAAGGCATACACATGGTCATTGATTGATATCTACTATGATCAAAAATATAGTCCATATGAGCTCACCATATAGTATATTTCCATTCCCCATCTTATGAAGAAGGATTTTATGTAAGGTATAACAAAGAAATGTAATATGTGTGAAGAAATTTTTTCAATATATTGAAGATATTTCACAAATAAAAAGATGATTATGTAGGTATTGTTCAATTAAAAAAAACTGTTTTGGTCCTAAATCATGTATTATAATGATATGTATTGACTAATTTTAAATATTTACTAAATATTCAGTAATGTAGTAGTTGGGTCACCTATTTTAGATGGATATTTTGTTAATTTTGATAATGGAACCTCATTTTATGTTGTGAAAGAGGTTATGACCATGTTTTTATCATTTGTGGATTCCCTTACAATACAGTATTCATCAACAAACACTTCAGTCTAAATCTTATGTGGACACATGAAAGCCTCAATGATGGATTTTATGAAAGAATTTTATAGGTGGATTATGTCAGGGATCAATATTTAGTATGGAATAATTATTAGGACTTCGAGCACATTATACTTTAAAGATTGGGGTATGTTCTTTCCCTCAAGATGATAGACCCTAAAATGATGGCTGGAGTGTCCAATTAACTTGGGATAAAGTGCCAAATATTTTTTTATGATTTCATAACAAGGTGATATTTCTTTTGTGGAGATTTTGATAGTTGTGGCTGAGTCAAATGATCTACCAAGAATGACAATTTTTGGAGGTGAATTGGATGATAGTTCCAGGAAGTTATCCACACCGATCCTTATGAAATGATTGTTTCTAGAAATAGAGAACACAAATAAAATCAATAGGAATAGATAATTTATCATTGTGAAATAGAAAAGTGTTTTGTCGATTTTCTCTATAGGTAGAATAAGATGTTATTGTAACTCAAAAACATGATTCATCCCTAAACTATAAATAGTTGTCTACGAACCAAATAAAATTGATGGAGGAATACACCTTTTATTCATTAGATGAATTTTACAAAATCATATGGTTCATAGAATATCCTAGCACTATTGGGGACATCATGTTCCAAATGGTGTGTATTAGAATTCATATAGTAATGGGTTTTGGATTCATTTTCACATCCATTATTGAAATTTACAATCCTTGGAGGACTCTGAAGATTATAGGACACTATAAGGATAGGGGCGAACAAAAGACATTGTTAGTTGATTTAGATGGTAACAATTGTCATCATGGGATTGACTGATTAAAATACTATAAATAATATAATTGAACATTTATCCTTCTTTTTATAAAAATTCAACCATTTTTCACTATCATTTTCTTTACTATCGATGAAGAAATTAATACTACAAGCATCAATGTGTCACCAAAATTCACTTCACCGTGACATACCATGTATTGTATCCAATATTTGAATATAATTCATTCCAGGATGGTGTGACCAAAATGTCTATGGTTTCAATAATATTTGGGGTGAATATAAAGGTTAGTTTCTTATAGATTTTTGACATACTAATACTTGTGTATGTTTCCTTCAAAATCATTGAACAAGAACCTAGAGACAAGGTCATACATTATGATGTTTACCATATGTTTCGACTATATGATAGGGATCGTGAGATCTTAGCCTTGATGAGGTTCCTAAGTGATATTATCTATCTGATATTACTCCTAATGAGACATATTATATAGGGGAATTATATATGAAGATTGGATAATGGTCCACAATTGTCAGGATGGATTTTTTTACACTAGAAGGCTTTTAGACTAGAGCAGGAAGAGATAATGGAAAAAATAAACGCCTACAATGATTCATATATTCTCAAAGACACTGAACAATCTTAAAAATTATCAGTGTATGATTGGGAACATCAATGATATTTGGGGCATGACCAATTTATCCAACAAGTTTTCCATGAAAATATGTAAAATCTATTAATTTGAAATAATTACTTCTAGAGAGTCTATCATTAAATTCCACTATGAAATTAATCTTGAGATTCATTTATTATTTAATATATTAAAATTGGAGAGGTTATAGGCTCTCATCCCATGAAATTTAGAGCAGAAATAGTTGGGGAACTATGATTGGAAAGTCACAGAACTTGTGATGGATCATGGTTCCACATAGTATTCTAGATTATAAAACTTCCTTATAAAGTATAAAAAATTTAGTAGACCTTTGATATCTATTATTTCATTAGGTATACCAATTAAATACCACAATAAAGGGAGAAGTGGGCTAGATAGGACCCAAGGACACATCCTCTACTTAAGGAGTACAAACCCATATTTAAAAAAAAATTAGTATAGGTGTATGATACACACATTCCATATACAACATCTTTTTTAGATGAGTCATTTCTTGTTTAATATCAACAACATTGAGGTGAATGGTACGAAAACTAAATATATCTTCATGGGTGTAAGAAAGTGTTTCCCACTAATTTTTTTAGCAAGATAGTGAAACAGAGTGTGCATTTCCCAGTAGTGGGATACCCAATCAATCAACAAGAGAAGAACCAATTAGAAATACTATTTTGTTATTCAAATTGGTAGATCGACCTTCTTTATCCATATATTTATAAAAAAACCACCCATATTATATATAGTAGATCACCTATGTATAATAAATTGATAAGGATCTGTTAGAATTCTAGATGGTATACCTGATTTCATGGAAACTCAAAACAATATCCCCAAAGGTGTTTAGCACTAATCTATTAATAACCCTCATTTGCTTAAAAAATTTATCATTTATGTAATCAAATTTCATTCGCTAATCTATCTTAAGAATATCAAAAGATTCTGTATATCCATTTAAATTTTCAAGATATTGATTGGTGCCCTAGACTGCCTCATTTGTAAATATACTCCCTATATCATATCTCTATTATTTGTAATAGACACTAGAGGGGATATTCATTTTTTACTATTACCCCTCTTGGGGTGGTCAAACCAATTTATACATATCACCACTAGTGTCATACTAATTTCCAATAAAGGTATTGATAATGACCACATTTATCCATGTTGTGGTCAATATTTGAGATACAATGACCTTAGGTATCTATAAAATTAATGAAATATATCAACATCATAATATGAGACATAATTATAAGGTTTTAAGATGAACTAGGAAATTGATCAATATATAGGTACATGCCCTATATAATAACGGAATAATCACAATTATAATTTAAATGTATTTCCATTAGAGGATCAGATATAATGAATTTCAATAATGGTGATGGGCTATCAATAGCATAGTAAGGTCAAAATTTGTTAACTATTAATCAATGGATTGAATGTGATCATATATTCTTAGGTAGATTAGATGATGGATTTGATGTTGGTTTATTTCTATATCTGGTTCATTTAGAGGATTATCACATTATATTCATATATTTGTTCTGAGATATGGAAGAACATTGTTCCTAGTGTCCAAATCATTACCTCTAACTGTTGACATTAGAGTATTTCATATAAACAGTCAGTATCATTCACATGATCAAGAGGATAGTGTTTCTATTGATTACATAAACACTCATAAAATAAATATAGGAGGCAAGATGAAGTTAAAATATAATGATCTATTTTTTTATAATTGGATGGTATTGGAATCAGACATTGAATCATGCTTGTGGAGTTTTCCAACTCATTCATAAAATGCATTGTCACCATGTACATGAAGGATATAAAGTATATGCCCTATAGTATATGAGGAAATTAATTAATCATCTTCAACATGACTGAATTAAATTCCTTATTTTAGGACGACATAACTAATCTTAATTCTTCCCCAAAATCCATTACATATTTGAAGTGACAGGGTGGTGACAGTGGTAGGGATGGCTAGATTAGAAGTCCATAAAAGGGTGATACAAACTTATCAATGTATATGTAGTTTAATATGGTTTTTAATCCCTAGAAGAGATTATATCCTTGAATTTATAATCATATTGGATGCATTTATACACCACCGACTAGTGTCTAAGAAAATAACATATCCAATGAATCATGATTTTTTTTGATTATTTAAGATCGGGGGTTACCTATGGTTCTTAATCCCACGATAACCATGGTACTGATGAGAGTGTTCCACGAGTGTGATAATTTCATGTAATTGGAATGGTCTTCCATTTTTTTATTGCTGTTTCCATTGGTATAAGGCCCCAGCCTTAAACCTTACATAATATTGAGTTATTACAAGATTACACATTGAGTATCTTCTCAGGTTTAGAGTTTTAGAGAATTAGATCATGAAACTTGGATTACATTCAATATTTAGACAAAGTGGTTACATGAAAGACAGTATTCATTCTTCCCATCAACGGAAACATATTTAAAATAAAACAAGTATTCTTTCTTAACACATCCTTGACACTATCATCACATCATGTACCTTTCCCTTGACCTGTGAAAAACATTTCAAAAACTTGGTATGAGCATAAAAATCTCAGTAAGGGATATAAAAATATGGAAAGGAATCATGAGTACATGTATACATAAGAATGAAATCATACTTTACCCATAAAACATACGCACTTTAACATACCTCATAAAATCATAGAAATCATATGACATAAAGGTAACTTGAGGCATTCATAACATTCTTACGTAGGGAGTAACCCTCTTGGTTACGTTTGGAATACCCATCACAGTATATTCCCTAAATTTTTTCGGAGAAACCTTAACGTTTCTCTCCTTCGTGTTACCCAATGCATTAGAGAGCTATATCGGGCTCACCCTCCCTTAGTTTATCACGGAACCACCCGTTTTCATAACAATTCCCAAGAACCATAACATAAATGTATCACATAAATCATGCATAAAGGAAACATAACATTTCCACATTTCAATCACAATATAACATTTTAGTATATTGAAATAATGAATCCATTCAAAAAAACCATTTCCAAAACCATTTAAAACATTTAATAAAGAGATTTTTGAATCAAAGTGTCCCATACCACCTTGAAGCTTAAAATTTTAAACCATTAATATCCATATAAATAAACCCTTAAAACCATTTTGAAAACATGTATATTAATAAGAACAAATAATTAAAACATTTAAAATGATATTTTGGTTAAAGGGGTTTTACCAAAATTAGAGACACTTGAATACAATAATTGAGGAATAATATTTAGTCAGAACTTTATAATATCATTAGAATAAATGGATTCATGATATAATACTCCAAATGAAAGTATATTCAACATATAAGAGTGAATTGGTGCATAACAACAATGAACCCTCAATAGAAATGTCAAATGTGATGAAATCCCTTATAAAATAATGTATCCTTAAATTAAAGACAAATCAATCTCAAAAATATGTGTGACAAATATAAATACACCCAATATAAGTGGATATTAAGTGTAAAACAATAAAAGGTCATTCACACATAATCAATGGATGACATATTCAATGACTACATGTTGAACCCAAAGAAATCGAAATTGGGTTAAAAAGTTCCCTTGACAGCCTAACAGCATCACATCAAAATGAGTTGATGAGAGATAAAAAGTGTATCTCACCACTTGGACATAAAATTTACATTAATAAGGATATATTAGAACATATACCAACATAACAATATGTAAATTAAAAGACCCAACAAAATAATTCTTTTAAAAAAAGGAGGGTGAAAGGTTCCCTTACCAAATTGGGTATCTTTCAAAACATACACCCCATGAAAGGAGGATAATAGATCATTGATGTAAATACTCATAAACGAAATTATACTACACAAAGACTAGAATAATGTGCAGTACATACACCACTCAATGAAATTTGTGGCAAATGTAGCATAAATCTCACAGGAATAAAAGTGAGATGAAAAATCCCTTACGAAAACTCAGCAGCCTAACGATGCCACATAAAACTTCCGAATATGGATTGATGAGATAAAATAGGGTATCTCATCACATTACAAAAAATTTACATCAATAGGAATATAAAATAACATCCCCCAACATTACAAAGTAGAGCTTAAAAGAAGTGACATAAAGGAGAGTACTTAAAAAAGGAAGAGAGAGGTTAGATCTCTTACGAAAGTTCGGTAGCTTAATGGTGCCACTCAAAACATCCAAAATGGATTGATGAGAGAGAATAGGGTCTCTCATCACATGAACATAAAAATTACAGTATGTTTAATATAAAATATCATCCCAATAACAAGAAAGATGAACATTAAAAGGAATGACATAAAAGTGTGCACTTAAAAAGAAAGAGAGGAGTAGGATCCCTTACCTCGGGTCTGACTTGACTCGATCGTTCTTTAATAACCTGAATAATAAACTTGAGTTAATTTCTAATTCCTTCAGAAACTTTTTCAAGTTCATTATTCCTTTTATATCACTTATTACCAGGTCATAAACATTTTCTAATAATTTAAGTTAATAATATTTGTTTTGCCGATATTTGGTTCTTAAGTCGAAAGTGGACTTCTTACAATTACATGTTGTTCGTGTGGCCAAATTTTTATTATATCCAGAATTTTATTCATGATGTAGATATCATATATGTCATATATATACATTACATGCATGAATTTATAACATTAAATAATCATTTAGAGGTAATAAATGAAATGCACCGTTCATGGAGACGGTAAGCCGTACGTACGCATGAATGCTACTTTCATTTCTATTTCGTATTTTATAGAATGGAATAATAATGATATAAAGGTATATTATAATTATAGTATAATATCATATATAATATCATTGTTCCATCCTTTATACGTCCCACATATGGTATTTAACGAATCAAATCACTTTGAGGGGGCGGTAGTCCGCACTTCCTTAAATGAAGATATCGTGTTTACCCATAATGGAAACCATAAAGGTATGCCCAAAATGAAAAAAAACAGAAGATTAAGGAAAAAATAAACATATTATATATCATATATAAAAATAGTGACATCATAATGGCCACCATTGAAGGTGTTAAATGAGTATTGAACAATCATCGTTTCAGGAGGCAGAATTTCGCCATCCACGGAAACCGTTTGTTCTTTAACCATTTTATGTAGTTGTATGAGAGTGTAGCTCGAACAAATATTATAACAACATCATATTATATTTAATATACTGTTGTTGTTAGAAAATAAGTAAATAAAAAGAGTTTAGGGGGTTGGAGAAGAAATATAAAACAAATGAACAAGAGAGAAAAAATTACCTTTAAAAGTGTAACTCCTTTTGATTTGAGCATAAAGGCTTCCTTTGAAAGGATTATGCCCAAAGAGAATCCTCTAGAATAAGGAGAGGGATGTGGAGAGAGTAATTTTGCAGGTTTTGGCCGAGTAAAAATCTTGAGGAGTGTGTGTAATGAGGTAGAGGTAGGGGCCTTTTATAAGAGGAGAGGAGGGTCACTTTTGGAAAGTAAAGAAATATTACTTTATTTGAAAATGTGTTTCGGTTTTAAAAGGTCCCACATTGATATAATTCGTGGATAAGGTGATAAGGGTTCTAAATCCACCCATCCAATATGTTTTGGAAAAGTTTAGTTCATATATTTTACATTATCTTTCCATTTTATTTAAATCGTCAAATAACGATGTCATCGCTGCATCATTATTATGTCATAAATAATTTAACTTATTTAATGTCTAAAAATTATAAAACAAATACTATGATGTAGGAAATCTTTTTAGCTTTCCAATTACTATTTATAATCAAAACTCTGACTTGTATAACCCCATTTAAAAATTGTTTTAGTAAAACATATCATGTTTGTGCCATTTTTTACATTAACATTAAATAAAAGGTATTTATGTCATTTTCCAACCAAAGTGGCTCCATGGGGTCCCCAAGTTGACCCATGGCTTTTATTGGTCGGCCATGACACAACCAATGAGGGTAGGACATGTGTAAAGCTCATATAATTTTATTAAAGCATTATTTTTACCTTAAACTACACTAATTACCACTAATCGCGATTAAAAACTTAATAAGTTACTATTCACCAAAAAATTATTTTTATCCCATTGAACCACATTTTACTTCTTAATGACAACCATGAATGTCTGATTTTTGAAATTCAAAACACAAAGATGGAAAAATTTCATTTAAATGGAATAATCGGTTTTTATATGTACCACTTAGTGGTTTCACTATTAATCAAAAATTGAAGTTTTTCAGAAAATTACCAAAAATTCACCCTAAGCTATATTTGATACTAAGAATTCAAAAATGAAGTCTATTTTAAAAAATTCAAAATATATAAGTCACATTAATTAATTTAATAAATAATTCCCACTTTCAGAGCAAATAGCGTGTTTTTATGAAACAATAAGTATCAAAAGATTGACACTGGTTTAAGTCTGATTTCAAAGTGAAATTAATTCCAACGACCACTATTGGATTTAATGGTAAAAATATATTCTAATTTTACTTTTAAACCAATTCAAAAGATAATCTAATCATATAAATAAATTAGATTAAAAAGAGGTTTGGAATTAAAATACATCATTTTACACTATTCATTAAAAAATGAACTTTATCGGAAAGATACCAAAAATTTACACAAAGTAAATTTTGATGTCCCGATTCTTAATAAGAGTTTTATTTGGTCCAAAAGAATGTTTATGAGTGAAAAAAACTATATTTAATGATGGTTCAACATCAAAAGGTGATAAGTGAACCTTTAGTGAAAACTAGGGCATATACGCCTAAAATTGAATTCTTTCCGTATTTTAAGCCTCTATCCTTTATTGGATAAATGAAAAAACATTTAAAAACATATATAATCATATTTTAGTTATTTATATCCATTCCCTCCATTACAATGGCTACATGTTAACTACCATTTAAAATAATAATATTTTATTATTAGAGTGCAACGTAAGATTCCCAAGAAACTCGTTGTTGCGTGTTGGGTACGCCATCGAGCATAGCAACCCTTTAATGTATTATTAATACTTTATTCACAAATATGGATAAATATGAAAATGTCATATTCTTTATTTACCCGGGGTGTTACATCCTTCCCCCCTTTTGGGAATTGCGTCCTCGCAATTTTTAAAATTGAGCTTGGAAACATCCTTGAACGTCCCACATCAGAACAAGAGTCGGTAAAACAACCACTTTAAAATAAAGAAAGATAAGCACAGAGGTCACCCGAGTTAACCCATACTAGGATTCCAAGTATGAAAATATGGATATGGAGGAAAAAACAAAGGGTCTGGTTCTGATGGAGAGTGATAGAAAACATGTTTAGGAGAAAGTTAACCACAAGAAAATCACAAACTTGTGATGGGTTAAACGGTATTCGATTCCCCAGTAGGAAAATTGAATAGGCCACATTTTTTCTTTATGTTACTTTTTATTGAGGAATTTATTCATAAGGAAACATAATCACATATCATGTTGACTTTCAACTTTTACTAGATTCCTTAATCAAACTCATATTTTTTCCAAAAGACGAGTATTTAGGGAGACTTGTTCACATTAAGAGTACTATAATCAACTTCTAGAGAATCACCTAATCCACAAAATAGAACTATATACTTCCCATGCCATTAGACTTTAACCAAAACCGAAACCAAAAAGTCTAGTACAAGATTAGATAATCCAAAAAAGGATAACCCATTATAAAAAGAAAATATATTCTTAATCTCCAAAATTTGTCCAACAAAACCCAAAGTTCAACGAGGACCATACGATAAACAATTTGTCCATAAAATTCTTCAAAGTAAACCAATATAATATTGAAACCCAAACATTTGAAGGATTTAGTCACATAGTATTCCAAGTTAAATCGTAACATTTATCTCCAAACAACATCAGTTGCTCCTAATGTCTCGTATCGAAAAGTAATTAACCTAATCACATATCCTCCATGATAGGTTAATAATTTTCATAAATAATCCAAAATCAACTTACTATTAATTCATAAAATCATATAACTAAAAAGAATCAGTCAAACTAACCAGGGACTTCACGTAGTCCAGTGGTAGGTGATAAATACCAGTCGCACCTTGGGTTGTGGGTTCGATTCCCGCAGCTTTGTCTGACGCGACGGGTTGTCACACGGTCTGCGGGTTGTCCTTTTTCCAAAACTATATAATTCTTAAATCATTCCCCAAAATGAGATAAAATCTTCAAAAATAATCATAACATATTTTAACCTCATGTTTATCTCATTCCTTTCATTTTCCATCATATCATATAGTAACCCATAATTACCTTAAAAGTAAGGATCATATAAAACCTAATGGTTACCTTTTTAATTATTACCTGAACTTCCACATCGATTGGTCATCTCATACATGATGAATTATAGAACATTCCAAGGTTCACATGGTTGATCATGACTCCTTTATAGTTGTTTTAGAACAACCTCAATTTTCCTCATTGAATCCCCCATTTTATCTAGTATCTTAATCAGAGAACCACCACAGTTTTCTTCAAACCTGTTGTCTCTTTGGTGCCTGCTAGATCCATCGATTTACTAAAACCAAAAAGGTCAGTGTGAGTATATCAACATAACCATCATGTACTAATGAGGAAGATAAAAACTAAGATATACTTACTCATTCACTTTATCTAAAACTAGGACTCTTTTTGAAATCCTAACCATTATGGTAATGTCACTTGTGCTTAGAGAATACCCTAACCTCTAAAGTTATCTAAACCGACCTTTGATACCAACTATAAGGCCCCATCCTTAAACCTTACATAATCTTGAGTTATTATAAGATTACACATTGAGGATCTTTTCGAGTTTAGAGTTTTAGAGAATTAGATCATGAAACTTGCATTACATTCCATATTTAGACAAAGTGGTTACATGAAAGACAGTATTCATTCTTCCCATCAACGGAAACATATTTAAAATAAAACATGGATTCTTTGTTGACACATCCTTGACACTGTCATCACATCATGCACCCTTCCCTTGACCTGTGAAAAACATTTCAAAAACTTGGTATGGGCATAAAAAGCTCAGTAAGGGATATAAGAATATGGAAAGGAATCATGAGTACATGTATACATAAGAATGAAATCATACTTTACCCATAAAACATAGCCACTTTAACATACCTCATAAAATCATAGAAATAATATGACATAAAGGTAACTTGAGGCATTCATAACATTCTTACGTAGGGAGTAACCCTCTTGGTTACGTTTGGAATACCCATCAAAGTATATTCCCTAAATTTCTTCGGAGAAACCTTAACGTTTCACTCCTTCGCGTTACCAAATGCATTAGAGAGCTATATCGGGCTCACCCACCCTTAGTTTATCACGGAACCACCCGTTTTCATAACAATGCCCAAGAACAATAACATAAATGTATCACATAAATCATGCATAAAGTAAACATAACATTTCCACATTTCAATCACAATATAACATTTTAGTATATTGAAATAATGAATCCATTCAAAAAGAAACAATTTCCAAAACCATTTAAAACATTTAACAAAGTGATTTTTGAATCAAAGTGTCCCATACCACCTTGAAGCTTAAAATTTTAAACCATTAATATCCATATAAATAAACCCTTAAAACCATTTTGAAAACATGGATATTAATAAGAACAAATAATTGAAACATTTAAAACGATATTTTGGTTAAAGGGGTTTTACCAAAATTAGAGACACTTGAATACAATAATTGAGGAATAAAATTTAGTAAGAAATTTATAATATCATTAGAATAAATAGATTCATGATATAATACTCCAAATTACAGTATATACAACATATAAGAGTGAATTGGTGCATAACAACAATGAACCCTCAATAGAAATGTCAAATGTGATGAAATCCCTTATAAAATAAGGTATCCTTAAATTAAGGACAAATCAATCTCAAAAATATGTGTGAAAAATATAAATACACCCAATATAAGTGGATATTAAGTGTAAAACAATAAAAGGTCATTCACACATATTCAATGGATGACATTGTCACGACCCGTCCTCGGGGCCCGTGCCGTGACTACCCCAAGCCCGCCTTCCATAGGCCAGGGGCTGGCGACTAGCACCAAGGCGTAAAATCCCAGTAAACAGGGAAGGCATTGCCTTTATAAGTAACAACCACACAGAGTCAGCAAGCGGAAAGTAAAGTGCAGAAAAGTAAAGGGGCCGGAAATACAAGCCCAACTGTAAAGTACAACTGAAAAGTAAAGTACAGCAACTGAAGAAAAGACGGCGGCCTCGTGTCGTCCACTGGCAATCCCACCTGAAGGGTGGGTACAGATAGCCTCCAAGCTCCTCGGGCCCCACGTCCGCTCTGAGCACGTCCCGCCCAGTGGTCCACCTCCAGGTACCGTCCTGCTCCACGCCCCAACCGCGATCAGCGCTGTCCGTCGTCTGCAACCAACACCACGAAGTGCGGGCATAGCCCGTGCAGGGGTGAGTACAACTACTCAGTAAGGACCCCGAGACCCCCGAAGGTCTCCCGAAATCCACAAAGGATATAGCACAAAAGAAAGATGCAATCACGAAGTAACATCTGACTCGACTTAGGTATATGCCCATACATATACCTAAGTCCCCAATTCTAGCTCTGCTCACGAGCTCAAGAACAACTCAATCCACAAAGGAAAGCAAGACTCAAATCCACAAGGAGAGTAAACAGTAA
Organism: Viscum album; assembly: GCA_963277665.1. Classification (NCBI taxonomy): domain Eukaryota; kingdom Viridiplantae; phylum Streptophyta; class Magnoliopsida; order Santalales; family Viscaceae; genus Viscum; species Viscum album. Next base: position 1,938,536,891 of record OY728137.1, read on the forward strand.
ATCCACAAAGGATAGTTCAACACAATCCACAAAGGAGAGTAACATAAGATTCAGCTCGACCAGGTATACTTTTTCAGATGACGTCAAAGACGATCACTGATCCGTCTAAGTCGTCGGACCCACGAAGGATCGATAGGTACTAACCCCCGCAAAAGACCCACACAGGATCGGGCTCACACAGAACCTGTAGGCAGTGGCTCACACAGAACCGGTAGGCAGTGGCTCACACAGAACCGGGCACTGATCCGCGTAGGATCGCTGAGTGCAGTAGTCAACGCAGTCCACTGAGGTCCCTGCACAGTCGTCGCTGCAGTCCACGAAGGATCTCTGCTCTGCCGTCGTCGCAGTCCACGGAGGATCTCTGCTCTGCCGTCGTCGCAGTCCACGGAGGATCTCTGCTCTGCCGTCGTCGCAGTCCACGGAGGATCTCTGCTCTGCCGTCGTCGCAGTCCACGGAGGATCTCTGCTCTGCCGTCGTCGCAGTCCACGGAGGATCTCTGCTCTGTCGTCGAGGTCACAGCCAGCGCTAGGGTTCCCGCACGTAGCGAGCTCGTTTAGGAGGGTCCGCTCCACGAGCCGAGGGGCTGATACATCAACTGACACGTAGTCCGAAGATGATGTATCCAAAAGTTCCGTATCGACAACAGGATCTCAACGCGACAGACGGCGCGTCAATCGGACGCCCGGTCTGAGAGTTATTGGCATTTTCGTCCCAGGGGCCCGGTTGGTTTTTAGGGAAAAACCAACCCGACCGTACTCCGCCTGTATCCGATCCTCAGGCGGAGTATGCCAAAAGTTCCGTCTCACTTAGAGAAAACTACCCCAGCTGACGGTACGTCGTTCAGACGCCCGTAGCCCAAGTTATGAGCGTTTCCGCTCCGAGGGCCCGGTTGGTTTCGTGTACGAACCAACCCGGCCGAACCCAAAGTCTTCCGAAACCTTGAGTATAATATACCGAAACGACCGTCTCGATCCAAGGATCGCGTAGCCGCTGACGGTTCGTCAATCGGAGGTCCCAGGCCCAAGATATGGGCGAAAGACCGAAGAGGGCCCGAAACGGGGGTACTGGGCCCGGGGCGACCCGGCCCGAACCCCCCCTGGGGTCGGCCGAACCGGGTCGGCCCGAACCGGGCCGACCCGAACCGGCCCGAACCGGGCTCGGCCGGGTCCGGTCCGGCCTGGGCGCGGCCCGGCCGACCGGACCGGCCGGCTCGGCCTCGGCCGAGCGGCCGAACTGCCGCCGCCGCGGGGTTGAACCCGCGGCTTGAGAGAAACCGCGGCCCCGCGGGGGGCCGCCTGTCACGCGGACGCGGCCGGGCCGCCGCGTCCGTCCCGGTTCCGCGCGGCCGCGGAACCGGCTGCCGCCGCCGCCGCGGCTTCAGCCGCGGCGGAAGATTTCCACGGCGGCGCGCCTGGCGCCGCCGCCTCCGGTCGCCGGCGCCGCCGCGCCGGCGACCCGCGCCGCCGCCTCCTTCCGCGGGCCGCCGGAGATGCTCCGGTGGCCCGATTGCTTTCCCGTCTGCGCCGATACTCCTCCCGGGGGACGATCTTCACTGCGGAGCCAACAAATTGCCCTTGCCGCACGGTTTGTCGACGTCCGCCAAATCCGCACAACAAAAATAGATCGGCGGAGGGTTGCCGGGTCTTGTTCGTTCGACCCGCACCCTCCGCGTTAGTCATAATCCACGGGAGGAACAATAAAACAATCAACAACAATTTTAAATGTTAAAATTGTTCGAAGATCAAGTTCTTTACTTTAAAAGAAATAAATCACGGGAAGGAAAATATTCCAATCAACCCTTACCTTGTCGTTGCCGAACGGGGGATCGTCGCGGGATTGCTCGTCGCGGAAGATGGAGATCGCCGCGTCGTCGCGGAATCGCTCGTCGCGTCGCCAATCTCCGGATCAAGATCAACGGATTTAATTAGTTTAAATCCGTTGATATTGAAATTAAAAAGGGAGAAGAAAAGATCCGATTCTCACCTTAGTTGCCGAACGAGGATCGGCCGCGGAAGAAGAGGCGTCGCCGAAGAACGTCGCGGGTAGATCTCGTCGACGTCGCAGATCTTGGTGTGCGTCGTCGAATTCCGGTCACCGGCGTTCTTCGCGTTCTTCGCGTTCTTCGCGTTCTTCGCGTTCTTCGCGTTCTTCGCGTTCTTCGCGTTCTTCGCGTTCTTCGCGGAGAGGGTGGAGGAACGAAGATTCTATCAAATCCTTTCCAAGGATTTTTGGGTTGGTCTTATTTTATAAACATGCCAACACACGAACCGGTTAAGAAACGATCCATCAATTCGTTGAATTAATTCAACGAAAGAAACGACCCATTTAATTCACGAAGAAACAGTCCATTTAATTCACGAAATAAACCGCCCAATTAAATGGTCTGTTAAGAATTAAAGAAAACGCGTCGGTTGACTTTTCAGTTACTTTGACGGGTTTTCGCGGGTGCGTTACTTAGCGAAAGAAACGGCGGGGCTCGTGCGGGTCCCACCGCACAAATATCCTACCAAGGGGGTAGGATATTTCTGGATAGTATCCTATCCAGTTCAACTCAGTTCAAGCCGCCTTTAAGTGACTTTAAGTGGCTTCCAAGCAGTTTAAGTGAAATAAAATAAAGTTGTCGCACAAACTTTATTTTTATTTCTGACTTAAAGCCGCAAAATCTAAAAACCACGTCTGAGCAAACGCAACTCCGGAAGAGGCGTTTCTAAGCAAATACCGGCGCTGTGATTTCATCGGTGCCCTCAGAATTTGATTCCGGGCACCGGTTCAAAAGATAGAAAAACCCGCTCGTCCGTTCACTGAACGTACCCGAGCCAAACTTCGGAAATTGATTCCGGGCACACCGGGCCTCGGAATCAGGTGCCGTCTGATGCTGCGCTCTTGTAAAATTCCAAAGAAAATTAAGAAAAAAAATTTCCTTGAAATTTGCGGGTCTTTACATTACTCCCACCTCAGGGCTTTACGTCCCCGTAAAGATACATCAAAAACTAGGGGAACAAATGGGGGTACTGAGCACGCATCTGAGCCTCCCGCTCCCAAGTGCTCTCCTGGAGGTTCCCGTGCTGCCATCTGACGCGCACAAGAGGAATCGACCGCCCACGTAGGACCCGCTCCTGTCGATCCTCGATCTCCACTGGAACCTCCGCAAAAGTCGCCCCATCGTCCACGTCCAGCTCCCCAAAGTCGATGATGTGCGTCGGGTCGTGCACGTATCTCCTCAGCTGAGACACGTGGAAGACGTCGTGCACCCGGTGCAACTGAGGTGGTAGAGCCAGGCGATAAGCCACCTCTCCTATCCTGCTGAGGACCTGGAAAGGCCCGATGAAGCGTGGAGACAACTTGCCGCCTCGGCCAAATCTCCGTAAACCACGTCGAGGTGAGACACGCAAAAAGACGTGGTCGCCATCCTCGAACTCTAGTGGCCTCCGCCTCCTGTCAGCATATGACTTCTGCCGGCTCTGAGCTGTCCTCATCCTCTCCTGGATGATCTGGACCTTCTCTGTCGTGGCTCGGACCATCTCTGGTCCCACGAGTGCTGACTCCCCAGGGTCTGTCCAGCACAACGGTGATCTGCAGGGCATGCCGTACAACGCCTCGTATGGTGCCATCCCGATGGTGGAGTGGTAGCTGTTGTTGTACGCGAACTCCACCAAGGGTAGGTGGTCCTCCAAGCTGCGACCAAAGTCGAGAACACATGCACGGAGCATGTCCTCGAGTGTCTGTATGGTCCTCTCCGTCTGACCATCCGTCTGAGGGTGGAAGGCTGTGCTCAGATGGAGCCGCGTCCCGAACGCCTCCTGCAACCCCTTCCAAAGCCGGGAAGTGAAACGAGCATCTCGATCGGAGACGATAGATGATGGCATACCGTGAAGCCGTACGATCTCCTGGACGTAAAGACGTCCCAAGCTCTCCACTGAGCCCTACTCTCTGATGGGTAAGAAGTGTGCCGACTTGGTGAGTCGGTCGACAATCACCCAAATGGAGTCGTGACCTCTGGAAGTGCGTGGAAGTCCAGTCACGAAGTCCATAGATATGCCATCCCACTTCCACTCCGGGACCTCCAAGGGCTGTACCAAGCCTGCTGGTACCTGATGCTCTGCCTTCACCTGCTGGCAGGTGAGGCATCGTGAAACGAACTCTGCCACAGCTTTCTTCATGCCCGGCCACCAGTGCTGTCGTCTGAGATCCTGGTACATCTTCGCCACTCCGGGATGTACCGCCAAGGGAGAAGTGTGAAACTCTCTCAGCACCTCCTCTCGTAGAGCGACTGGTACGAAGGTACGTCCTCTGAAAAGGATGTCGTGCTCTGCTCCAAGGGAGAAGCCATCAGGCGCCTGACCTGAGGATATCAGTGCACGCCGGGTCTCACAGTCAGCGTCCCCACGCTGAGCCTCTCTGACCCGCTGTAGAAGTGGAGGAGAGACTGTGAGAGACTGAAGAAAGGCTGCTCCGTCTCTATCCACGAAGGATATCTGCAAGGAGGCTAGCTGCTCTGTCGCCTCCTCAAGCAGCTGAATGCCCGTCCTCCTGCTGAGGGCATCGGCTACCACGTTCCCCTTCCCAGGAGTATAGACTATCTCAAAGTCATAGTCCTGGAGGAACTCAAGCCATCTCCGCTGTCTCAGGTTCAGGTCCTTCTGAGAGAAGATATACCTGAGACTCTGGTGGTCAGAAAAGACTGTGAAGCGCTCCCCCATCAGATAGTGCGCCAAGTCTTCAGAGCGAAGACCACTGCTGCTAACTCCAGGTCATGAGTGGCGTAGTTCTGCTCATGAGGCCTCAACTGACGTGATCCGTAGGCGATCACGGCCCGCTCCTGCATCAGGACGCACCCGAGTCCAGTCCCTGATGCATCGCACTAAACTACGTACCCAACTCCCTCCTCAGGCAACCTCAAGATAGGTGCGCTGGTCAATCTCTGTCTCAGCTCCTGGAAGCTCTGCTGACATCTGTCTGACCACACAAAGGGTTTCCCCTTCTTCGTCAAGGCTGAGAGTGGTGCCGCAACTCTGGAGAAGTCTGGCACGAATCTCCGATAGTATCCGGCTAGGCCCAAGAAGCTCCGCACCTCTGTCACGCTCCTGGGTGGCTCCCAAGCTAGCACTGCCTCGATCTTCGCGGGATCCACTGCAACTCCCGCCTCAGAGATGACGTGCCCCAAGAAATGGACCTCACGTAACCAGAACTGGCATTTTGAGAGCTTGCCATAAAGCTGGTGCTCTCGGAGTATGTCTAGCACAACTCGCAGGTGGTAGGCATGCTCCTCCTCAGTCGTCGAGTATATCAAAATGTCGTCAATGAAGACAACGACAAATCGGTCGAGGTATGGCTGGAAGATCCTGTTCATGAGGCTCATGAACACTGCTGGAGCATTGGTTACGCCGAACGGCATAACCAAGAACTCATAATGGCCATACCGACACCTGAAGGCCGTCTTTTGCACGTCCTCGTCTCGAACTCTGAGCTGATGATAGCCTGACCGGAGGTCTATCTTCGAGAACCACCGTGCTCCCTTGAGCTGATCGAAGAGGTCATCAATCCGTGGCAGCGGATACTTGTTCCTCACCGTCACCTGATTCAGGCGACGATAGTCGACACATAGTCGCAAGCTCCCGTCCGCCTTCTTGGCGAACAAAATCGGGGAAGCCCAGGGTGAAACACTGGGTCGGATAAACCCCTTGCTCTGCAAGTCCTCCAACTGTACCCGAAGCTCTCGAAGCTCGGCGGGGGCCATCCGATATGCTGGAGTAGATATCGGGGCTGTCCCGGGGTACAAGTCGATGTAAAAGTCTACCTCTCTACGAGGAGGTAGCCCTGGAACGTCGTCGGGAAAGACGTCCACGTACTGGTCCACCACTGCAGGAAAAGCCGGACTCCGCACGTCCACTGCTCCTAGGATGAGGCTAGCCAACTGATGAGAGATGGGCTGCACTCTCCTCCGCGGAAGTCCATCCTGTGCTGCAAAGGTTCCCTTCTCGCCGGTGAAGGTAAACCTGCTCCCGTCGGTGCGAACACATCGCACCTTGCGCCTAAAACAGTCGATCTGGGCATGAACCGTGGATAGCCAATCCATGCCCAAGATGACGTCGTAAGGCCTCGACGCCGCTACAAGGAGATCCCAGCCGAAGCTCTCGCCTCCTAGAGTAAGCTCACACTGCCGGCACCAGTGCGTAATCGTCGAGTCTGATCCCGTAGGAGTCTCTAGCGGTAAGGATCGAGCCAACGGCTCAGTCGGAATCTCCGAGCTCCGAACAAGGGCAGAGGCTATGAAAGAGTGACTCGCTCCTATGTCTATAAGTACTGCAGCAAGGGTGGAATAGACACAGATCGTACCTCGAATCATCTCTGGCATGTCGGGGTCGTAGGCCTCCACTGCCTGGAGCTGGGCCTGCCCCTGCCCACCAGCTCCCTGTGGTCGAGGTGGCCCTCCTGGTGGCGGTGGGGGTAGAGCCTGGAAGCGTCGCCCACCACCCGCTGCTCGGCCAGCTCCTCTGCCTCGTCCCTGCGGACCGCCACGGTCGACCCTCTGCCTCTGCCTGGGTGGCCCCTCCACCGTCTGCTGCTCCTCTGGTCGGCGAGTCGGGCAATCACGAGCCATGTGACCCTGCCCGCCGCAAGAGTAGCACAACCTGCCTCTCGAAAGGCTGGCACTCCGCTGTGTGCCTCGTACTGCTGAGCCGGTGTCCTGAGGCCGTCTGCGAGGGGGTCTGGTCTGCCTGGACCCGTGAGTCATCCGTCGGCTGCCTGCTGCCGATGACTCAGCTACCTGCCGCCCTGCGCTAGGTCTCGCTGCTGAAGAAGGCTCTGCCAGGAAGCTCTCGATCAGGAGGGCTCGCTTCAGCACTCCCGCCTGGGTCGGAATGCTGAGGGAGATCAGCGACGCCCGAATCTCCTGTCGCAAGCCCTGCTCGAAGGTCCGGGCCCGGAAGAAGGGGTCCCGTACCATGTCGGTCGAGTAGCGAGATAGGTCCGTGAACCTCGCCGCGTACTGAGCGACCGTCATGCTGCCCTGGCGCAGCTGGAGAAGCTCCTGGATGCGCACCGCTCGGAGGGTGGCCGGGACGAACTCAGAGCGGAAGAGGCTCTCGAAGTCCGCCCAGAGCAAGGATGCCTCATCGTGAACCTGGAGCATCAGGCTCCACCATCGTCCTGCTGCTGCCTGCAGGAGGCTCGCTGCGAGAATCACCATGAGATCCGCTGGTGTCCTCACTAGCCTAAAGATCCGTACCACCGCCTCTAGCTAGTCCTCAGCGGCCTGGGGGTCCGCCTCACCGCGAAACCTGGGCGGTCGCTGGCTCTGAAACTCATGCAGTGCCCTGAGGCGACGTGCATCGTCAGCGTCTGGTACTGGCAGCATCGGTGGCTCGGCGGGTAAAGCTACCGCCGGTGCCACTGCTGGCAAAGGGCCCTGCACCGAGGCCTCGTCGCTCGGTGGGCTGCCATCGCGCCCTACACTCGGAACCCTAGCTGGCAGTCGTCGCGGGGCCATCCTGAAAAGGAGAACAAGAGCACCACAGTCAGAACAGTATACCTGGTGAGCTGGCACAAGTAATCACAAGGAAAACTTGAGACTTTCATAAAGCAGATCAGTATACCCGGTGAGCTGACACAAGTAATCACAAAGAAAACTTGAAACACACACGCAATCAATGTTTTCATGCATTAAGTCGGAAATCAGGAGTCAGGGTCCTGGTGTACGGATACGTCGGCCGCCGCACCAACACTGGGCTCCCTGAACTGATAACCACACTCAATACACTAAACACTATTGCTTCACATAGAAAGAAAGGACGATCAGAGTCTGCGGTAGAACCGACCACCTCTGATACCAATTTGTCACGACCCGTCCTCGGGGCCCGTGCCGTGACTACCCCAAGCCCGCCTTCCATAGGCCAGGGGCTGGCGACTAGCACCAAGGCGTAAAATCCCAGTAAACAGGGAAGGCATTGCCTTTATAAGTAACAACCACACAGAGTCAGCAAGCGGAAAGTAAAGTGCAGAAAAGTAAAGGGGCCGGAAATACAAGCCCAACTGTAAAGTACAACTGAAAAGTAAAGTACAGCAACTGAAGAAAAGACGGCGGCCTCGTGTCGTCCACTGGCAATCCCACCTGAAGGGTGGGTACAGATAGCCTCCAAGCTCCTCGGGCCCCACGTCCGCTCTGAGCACGTCCCGCCCAGTGGTCCACCTCCAGGTACCGTCCTGCTCCACGCCCCAACCGCGATCAGCGCTGTCCGTCGTCTGCAACCAACACCACGAAGTGCGGGCATAGCCCGTGCAGGGGTGAGTACAACTACTCAGTAAGGACCCCGAGACCCCCGAAGGTCTCCCGAAATCCACAAAGGATATAGCACAAAAGAAAGATGCAATCACGAAGTAACATCTGACTCGACTTAGGTATATGCCCATACATATACCTAAGTCCCCAATTCTAGCTCTGCTCACGAGCTCAAGAACAACTCAATCCACAAAGGAAAGCAAGACTCAAATCCACAAGGAGAGTAAACAGTAAATCCACAAAGGATAGTTCAACACAATCCACAAAGGAGAGTAACATAAGATTCAGCTCGACCAGGTATACTTTTTCAGATGACGTCAAAGACGATCACTGATCCGTCTAAGTCGTCGGACCCGCGAAGGATCGATAGGTACTAACCCCCGCAAAAGACCCACACAGGATCGGGCTCACACAGAACCTGTAGGCAGTGGCTCACACAGAACCGGTAGGCAGTGGCTCACACAGAACCGGGCACTGATCCGCGTAGGATCGCTGAGTGCAGTAGTCAACGCAGTCCACTGAGGTCCCTGCACAGTCGTCGCTGCAGTCCATGAAGGATCTCTGCTCTGCCGTCGTCGCAGTCCACGGAGGATCTCTGCTCTGCCGTCGTCGCAGTCCACGGAGGATCTCTGCTCTGCCGTCGTCGCAGTCCACGGAGGATCTCTGCTCTGCCGTCGTCGCAGTCCACGGAGGATCTCTGCTCTGCCGTCGTCGCAGTCCACGGAGGATCTCTGCTCTGCCGTCGTCGCAGTCCACGGAGGATCTCTGCTCTGCCGTCGTCGCAGTCCACGGAGGATCTCTGCTCTGTCGTCGAGGTCACAGCCAGCGCTAGGGTTCCCGCACGTAGCGAGCTCGTTTAGGAGGGTCCGCTCCACGAGCCGAGGGGCTGATACATCAACTGACACGTAGTCCGAAGATGATGTATCCAAAAGTTCCGTATCGACAACAGGATCTCAACGCGACAGACGGCGCGTCAATCGGACGCCCGGTCTGAGAGTTATTGGCATTTTCGTCCCAGGGGCCCGGTTGGTTTTTAGGGAAAAACCAACCCGACCGTACTCCGCCTGTATCCGATCCTCGGGCGGAGTATGCCAAAAGTTCCGTCTCACTTAGAGAAAACTACCCCAGCTGACGGTACGTCGTTCGGACGCCCGTAGCCCAAGTTATGAGCGTTTCCGCTCCGAGGGCCCGGTTGGTTTCGTGTACGAACCAACCCGGCCGAACCCAAAGTCTTCCAAAACCTTGAGTATAATATACCGAAACGACCGTCTCGATCCAAGGATCGCGTAGCCGCTGACGGTTCGTCAATCGGAGGTCCCAGGCCCAAGATATGGGCGAAAGACCGAAGAGGGCCCGAAACGGGGGTACTGGGCCCGGGGCGACCCGGCCCGAACCCCCCCTGGGGTCGGCCGAACCGGGTCGGCCCGAACCGGGCCGACCCGAACCGGCCCGAACCGGGCTCGGCCGGGTCCGGTCCGGCCTGGGCGCGGCCCGGCCGACCGGACCGGCCGGCTCGGCCTCGGCCGAGCGGCCGAACTGCCGCCGCCGCGGGGTTGAACCCGCGGCTTGAGAGAAACCGCGGCCCCGCGGGGGGCCGCCTGTCACGCGGACGCGGCCGGGCCGCCGCGTCCGTCCCGGTTCCGCGCGGCCGCGGAACCGGCTGCCGCCGCCGCCGCGGCTTCAGCCGCGGCGGAAGATTTCCACGGCGGCGCGCCTGGCGCCGCCGCCTCCGGTCGCCGGCGCCGCCGCGCCGGCGACCCGCGCCGCCGCCTCCTTCCGCGGGCCGCCGGAGATGCTCCGGTGGCCCGATTTCTTTCCCGTCTGCGCCGATGCTCCTCCCGGGGGACGATCTTCACTGCGGAGCCAACAAATTGCCCTTGCCGCACGGTTTGTCGACGTCCGCCAAATCCGCACAACAAAAATAGATCGGCGGAGGGTTGCCGGGTCTTGTTCGTTCGACCCGCACCCTCCGCGTTAGTCATAATCCACGGGAGGAACAATAAAACAATCAACAACAATTTTAAATGTTAAAATTGTTCGAAGATCAAGTTCTTTACTTTAAAAGAAATAAATCACGGGAAGGAAAATATTCCAATCAACCCTTACCTTGTCGTTGCCGAACGGGAGATCGTCGCGGGATTGCTCGTCGCGGAAGATGGAGATCGCCGCGTCGTCGCGGAATCGCTCGTCGCGTCGCCAATCTCCGGATCAAGATCAACGGATTTAATTAGTTTAAATCCGTTGATATTGAAATTAAAAAGGGAGAAGAAAAGATCCGATTCTCACCTTAGTTGCCGAACGAGGATCGGCCGCGGAAGAAGAGGCGTCGCCGAAGAACGTCGCGGGTAGATCTCGTCGACGTCGCAGATCTTGGTGTGCGTCGTCGAATTCCGGTCACCGGCGTTCTTCGCGTTCTTCACGTTCTTCGCGTTCTTCGCGTTCTTCGCGTTCTTCGCGGAGAGGGTGGAGGAACGAAGATTCTATCAAATCCTTTCCAAGGATTTTTGGGTTGGTCTTATTTTATAAACATGCCAACACACGAACCGGTTAAGAAACGATCCATCAATTCGTTGAATTAATTCAACGAAAGAAACGGCCCATTTAATTCACGAAGAAACAGTCCATTTAATTCACGAAATAAACCGCCCAATTAAATGGTCTGTTAAGAATTAAAGAAAACGCGTCGGTTGACTTTTCAGTTACTTTGACGGGTTTTCGCGGGTGCGTTACTTAGCGAAAGAAACGGCGGGGCTCGTGCGGGTCCCACCGCACAAATATCCTACCAAGGGGGTAGGATATTTCTGGATAGTATCCTATCCAGTTCAACTCAGTTCAAGCCGCCTTTAATTGACTTTAAGTGGCTTCCAAGCAGTTTAAGTGAAATAAAATAAAGTTGTCGCACAAACTTTATTTTTATTTCTGACTTAAAGCCGCAAAATCTAAAAACCACGTCTGAGCAAACGCAACTCCGGAAGAGGCGTTTCTAAGAAAATACCGGCGCTGCGATTTCATCGGTGCCCTCAGAATTTGATTCCGGGCACCGGTTCAAAAGATAGAAAAACCCGCTCGTCCGTTCACTGAACGTACCCGAGCCAAACTTCGGAAATTGATTCCGGGCACACCGGGCCTCGGAATCAGGTGCCGTCTGAAGCTGCGCTCTTGTAAAATTCCAAAGAAAATTAAGAAAAAAATTTCCTTGAAATTTGCGGGTCTTTACAGACATATTCAATGACTACATGTTGAACCCAAAGAAATCGAAATTGGGTTAAAAAGTTCCCTTGACAGCCTACCGGTATCACATCAAAATGAGTTGATGAGAGATAAAAAGTGTATCTCCCCACTTGGACATAAAATTTACATTATTAAGGATATATTAGAACATATACCAACATAACAATATGTAAATAAAAATACCCAACAAAAGAAGTCTTTTAAAAAAAGGAGGGTGAAAGGTTCCCTTACCGACTTGGGTATCTTTCAAAACATACACCCCATGAAAGAAGGACAATAGATCATTGATGTAAATACTCATAAACGAAAGTATATTACACAAAGAGTAGAATAATGGTCAGTAAATACACCACTCAATGGAATTTGTGGCAAATTTAGCATAAATCTCACGGGAATAAAAGTGAGATGAAAAATCCCTTACGAAAACTCGGCAGCCTAACGGCGCCACATACAACTTCCAAATATGGATTGATGAGATCAAATAGGTTATCTCATCACATTAAATTAAAATTTAGAGCAAGAGGAATATAAAATAACATCCCCCAACATTACAAAGAGGAGATTAAAAGAAGTGACATAAAGGAGAGTACTTAAGAAAGGAAGAGAGAGGTTAGATCTCTTACAAAAGTTCGGCAGCCTAACGGTGCCACTCAAATCATCTAATATGGATTGATGAGAGAGAATATGGTCTCTCATCACATGAACATAAAAATTACAGTAAGTGTAATATAAAAGATCATCCCAATAACATGAAAGATGAGCTTTAAAAGGAATGACATAAAAGTGTGCACTTAAAAAGAAAGAGAGGAGTAGGATCCCTTACCTCGGGTCTGACTTGACTCGATCGTTCATTAATCTCCTGAATAATAAACTTGAGTTGATTTATATTTCCTTAATAACCTTTTTCAAGTTCATTATTCCTTTTATATCACTTATTACCATGTCATAAACATTTTGTAATCATTTAAGTTAATAATATTTGTTTTGCCGATATTTGGTTCTTAAGTCGAAAGTGAACTTCTTATAATTACATGTTGTTCGTGTGGCCAAATTTTTATTATATCCAAAATTTTATTCATGATTTAGATATCATATATGTCATATATATCCAGTACATTCATGCATTTATAACATTACATAATCATTTAGAGGTATGAAATGAAATGCACCGTTCATGGAGACGGTAAGCCGTACGTACGCATGAACGCTAATTTCATTTCTATTTCGTATTTTATAGAATGGAATAATAATGATATAAAGGTATATTATAATTCTAGTATAATATCATATATAATATCATAGTTCCATCATTTATACGTCCCACATATGGTATTTAACGAATCAAATCACTTTGAAGGGGCGGTAGTCTGCACTTCCTTAAATGAAGATATCATGTTTACCCATAATGGAAACCATAAAGGTATGCCCAAAATGAAAAAAAACAGAATATTAAGGAAAAAATAAACATATTATATATCATATATAAAAACAGTTACATCATAATGGACACCTTTGATAGTGTTAAACGAGTATTGAACAATCATCGTTTCGGGAGGCAGAATTTCGCCATCCACGGAAACCGTTTGTTCTTTAATCATTTGATGTAGTTGTGTGAGAGTGTAGCTCGAAAAAATCTTATACCAAAATCCTAGTATATTGAAGATACTGGTTTTGTTAGAAAATAAGTAAATAAAAAGAGTTTAGGGGGTTGGAGAAGCAAAATAAAACAAATGAACAAGAGAGAAAGAATTACCTTTAAAAGTGTAACTCCTTTTGATTTGAGCCTAAAGGCTTCCTTTGAAAGGATTATGCCCAAAGGGAATCCTCTAGGATGAGGAGAGGGATGTGGAGAGAGTAATTGGGTAGGGTTTGGCCGAGAAAAAGGCTTGAGGAGTGTGTGTAATGAGGTAGAGGTAGGGGCCTTTTATAAGAGGAGAGGAGAGTCACTTTTGGAAAGTAAAGAAATATTACTTTATTTGAAAATGTGTTTCGGTTTTAAAAGGTCCCACATTGATATAATTCGTGGATAAGGTGATAAGGGTTCGAAATCAACCCATCCAATAAGTTTTGTAAATGTTTATTTCATATATTTTACATTATCATTCCATTTTATTTAAATCGTCAAATAATGATGTCATCACTGCATCATTATTATGTCATAAATAATTTAATATATTTAATGTCTAAAAATTATAAAACAAATACTATGATGTAGGAAATCTTTTTAAATTTCTAATGAATATTTATAATCAAAAATCTGACTTGTATAACCCCATTTAAAAATTGTTTTAGTAAAACATATCATGTTTGTGCCATTTTTTACGTTAACATTAAATAAAAGGTATTTATGTCATTTTCCAACCAAAGTGGCTCCATGGGGTCCCCAAGTTGACCCATGTCTTGTATTGGTCGGCCATGACACAACCAATGAGGGTAGGACATGTGTCAAGCTCATCTCATTTTATTAAAGCAATATTTTTACCTTAAACTACACTAATTACCACTAATCGCGATTAAAAACTTAATAAGTTACTATTCAACAAAAAATTATTTTTATCCCATTGAACCACATTTTACTTCTTAATGACAACCATGAATGTCGGATTTTTGAAATTCAAAACAAAAAGATGGAAAAATTTCATTTAAATGGAAAAATCAGTTTTTATAAGTACCACTTAGTGGTTTCACTATTCATCAAAAATTGAAGTTTTTCAGAAAATTACCAAAAATTCACCCTAAGCTATATTTGATATTACAAATTCAAAAATGAAGTCTATTTTAAAAAATTCAAAATATATAAGTCATATTAATTAATTTAATAAATAATTCCCACTGTCAGAGCAAATAGTGTGTTTTTATGAAACAATAAGTATCAAAAGATTGACACTGGTTTATGTTTGATTTCAAAGTGAAATTAATTCCAACGACCACTATTGGATTTAATGGTAAAAATATATTATAATTTCACTTTAAAACCAATTAAAAATATAATATAATTATATAAATAAGTTAGATTAAAAAGAGGTTTTGAATTAAAATACATCATTTTACACTATTCATTAAAAAAATGAACTTTATCGGAAAGATACCAAAAATTTACACAAAGTAAATTTTGATGTCTCGATTCTTAATAAGAGTTTTATTTGGTCCAAAAGAATGTTTAAGATTGAACAAAACTATATTTAATGATGGTTCAACATCAAAAGGTGATAAGTGAACCTTTAGTGAAAACTAGGGCATATACGCCTAAAATTGAATTCTTTCCGTATTTTAAGCCTCTATCCTTTATTGGATAAATGTAAAAACATTTAAAAACATTTATAATCATATTTTAGTTATTTCTATCCATTCCCGCCATTACAACGGCTACATGTTAACTACCATTTAAAATAATATTATTTTATTATTAGAGTGCAACGTAAGATTCCCAAGAAACTTGTTGTTGCGTGTTGGGTACGCCATCGAGCATAGCAAACCTTTAATGTATTATTAATACTTTATTCAAAAATATGGATAAATATGAAAATGTCATATTCTTTATTTACCTGGGGTGTTACAATTGGAATGAACTATATTGTTTGGATATCCCCTCTTCTATAGGGAGGACATTCATGGTAGTGAACATATTAAGCAAGATAATAACCTCAATATTATTTTGTAAAATTAGTGTAGGTCCATATTATCATATATTTTCATTATTAGAAAGACATATAGGACAACTGGTTATTGGGAAATTGGTTTTTAATTTGATCCTAACATGTCTAGAGAGCGGTTAGTGTCTTCAGCATAGATCATAGAAAATGTATGCCCACATTGTTGTAAAAATTATACGGTATTTTAAAATTTTGGAATGGGAAATGAAAGTAATATTAGTGGTTTTATATTAGGTAGTGTTTTTGGTATACCCTCCATAATGGTCTCTATAAATTTGGTTCCGGTCTTATGAAATATGAAGAAAACATTATTCTTTATCTACTAGTGGGGCATCATTACATTTGTTTTCATATTTTAGGTGGTGGGAGCCCACTTTTGTGACACTCAAGTTGTAGTGTGGTATCCATAGCTTAAAATTCCAACAACTTCTCAACATAGAGTAAATTACTCTTAATTTTCTCTAGGATAAGACTCTTAAAATAGTTATATGTGGTAATGGATGGTTTTCCTCTAATTTTCTCCCTTTGAAATAAGATATTGTTGTGGAACGTGGTCTTCTAAGTAATCACAATATATCTTCTATGTCGAGACAATTTATTCATACTAAAAATTGTGGATGAGGGTATTTTCAACCTTCCTATGGATTATTTATGTTGGGGGGATGGGTGTAGGGATAATTGGAGTCATTGGAGAGGTATTTTTCCCTAATTTAGAATTTCTATGTGGGATATCCCCAATGTAGGATCTATATGCCCTCATGCATGTTTTTTGTGGCCATAAAAGCTTTCTATGCCTGGGATATAATAATAAATAAATAAAAAATATTTTAATTCAACCCTGAGTACATATGTAATTATAATAATAATTCACATGACAATTTTTAGTTGTATCTCTCGGAGTGGTGGCCAATATTAATCATTTATCCTCTATTTAAGAAGAAAATATTTATATCCAGTTCACCATTTTTTTTATAATTATTCCCACCAATATAAATTCTGAAGTTAAATCTATATCATTCTAACATCCATAATCCTCCCAATCCCACATTTCATTTTTCTAATTGTGGGATCCCTTTACCTCCAATGGTGATAGTCTCTATTTTTTCATAATGGGTTTATGGGAAACCATACATTCTTTACATATATTTTCAAATAGATTTCATTTATTTATCTTGGTGTCACTAATAGATTTATGTTGTTCTCATCCATCATATACCCAATTCTATATTTCATTAAACAACAGTCAATGACATCGCTTGGACATCTCTGAGTATGTTGGTAATCACTTGTTATCATCCTTAGGATGGATCACTGGGGAATCCTATATTAATCATGCATTTTATAATAGGTTGAGGACATTAAATTTTTTTCACATCAACTGAGTAAAATTATAATCATCACCTAAGGCATACTAGGATAATTACTTAAGGAAGCCCTAGATATTCAATCGAGTTTAATGATGATCTTAACATTAAGTATGATGTGGTCATCACAAAATGAAACAACATATTATCCCCTATTTTTTCCTAAATCTCTACCAAATGAATCTTGTGATCCTCACATATGTTATAAACCATAAGCTCACTATATATGAGATGAATAGTGATACATAAACACATCACATGATATTCTTATTCCCATATCATCATGCATGTCATGTTAGTCACATCTGGTATAATTTTAATATCGAAACATATTTAGATGGAGAAGCGGTCCCATGATTATCATAAAGACATATGTTTCTCTTGACATAAATCTACCTAGGAACCTCATGCATGGATTTTTTTGATACATTAGGGGTCCCAATTATTCCCCACATTAAATAGATGCACAACAATTTGGACCCTATTAGGGATATTACAATATTCACTCATCATAGATCATATATTCATAAGGATAAAGGCTTGTGGGGATACTAACCATATAACCTCATTATGTATTGGTCATAAAATAAGTTAACATAGTTTAGGTACATTGATTGTTAAAAGTTAATCGGTGATTCATAAAGTTTAATTTCTATTGTGGGGACACATCTTATACATGATCATTATGAACTTGGAGAAACAGATAATATATTTTTATAGAAATGACCATGTCAAGGAGAATTTATATTTTAACAATTAATGGTTTGTTTTAATCAATAATGGTAATAAATATTCAAGGGTACTAAATCATTTGATGGAGAATTCATTTTAGGGTTGTCTAGATTGGACCTCAAAGTGGAATTCCATGTATCCAACAAGAAAACAATAATTAAAACCAATCTAGTTGGGGGTGAAACATTAATGGTCATAGAGAAGAATTGATCCATGAATTTTAACATCATTCCATGAGGAAGATATTGTTTCGAAAAGAGTAATAACAAGGGATATAATGGGGATTATTATTTTGGGTTTCAATAATTATGGATGATTATCTCCTCCTATACAAATTGGTAATCCATTTCTCATAATAGGGGGATCTTTAGTTTTTCAGACATGACATCTTATTTTTGTCAAAGAAGGTAATCTTTAATTATAATCTATATCACTAATGACATTTTTTCTATTTAATGTTATTAATTTAGTACATTTGATACAATTTTCCTTCATATTTTTAGAATGTTTTAAATTGTGTAATATTATTAATTGAGAGCATCTATTATAGTTTAAAATATTAACTATTAGATGTTCAAGATGTGAAAAGAGTAACATCGAGGGCTTGTGTAGGGATTTCATTTTAGTATTACGAAGATAAGAAATTGACAATTTGGATGATGATATAAATTTAACATAATGATTCCATAAATGATTGATACCACTAGTACAATTCCATTGTTCGAGTGATTTATTAGGAGTGTTTGAGTGGGGAATATGTACATATTTCATTCAAAACTATGTATTCTGAGAAGATGATGGTGAAGTGATTATTCTTGGGGAAGAAAAATATAATTTATTTCATATATATTTCATAGTGTATCAGTCCTAAGTATTAGGTTACATTATACTAATAGTGAATATGTGATTTTAAAAGTATGTTCAGATCAAGTCGATGTATGGGACATTGAAAATAGTCCCTTACACACCAATTTTTGGTTGAAGGAAGTATAAAAAAGTGTCCATATTATTTAGTTCACATAAATTTAGCATTTTTTAGATTCATATTGTTATAAAATCCTTGAAAAATAGTACAGAAATTCTACAAGAATGGATATGTATGGGGTTTTGTGCATGTTTTGGGTTCCATGAAACATTTATTTGAACAAAGAACATTCCACTTAAATGAAATATGATCACCATTGATCAAATTTTCATAAAAGTATCTCAAAATTATGCACAAATATATAAATAAATATTTGAGGGTACTCTCGAATATTTCTCACATACTAGAATCGGTGGGTGTTAATCCATATTTGAATTCATGGATGACAGATATTTGTGTGATGAGATTTAATAACTTGAATTTATAATTATCTATAACAACAAATAATAAATCATGATATATTTTTTTTCATTTTATCTTTTACAAGGTGTTGAATCAAAAAATATCCAACGCTCTATCATATATAGTCTTTTAAATCTTTACAATACATGCATCAAAGAAATCCTTGTTGTGGAAAATTTTGGAAATAATATATTGAAGAGGGAATGATTTCTCTTGGTGTATTGAAATTGTTAGGAAGAATTTATCATAGAAACTTGGGTCTTTTTATTCTAAAGTATACCAAATGTTTAACACAACCCTTTTAGGTTTCGTGGTTTTTTTATTATTTCAATAATTAATTCTAATGATAATTTTCTCTCTCAATCGGTCTTGTGCACACTTCTCAATGCCATTAACTCATATTTCTATTTCCAATATGTATAGAATGTGATAAAATTTTATCTTTGAAATTGTGTATGAGTTATTTCTTGATTAATTATTATTTTTCAAAAATTAATTCAAACATTGTGTATACATTCCTTTTTAAATTATACCAATACGTGTTATGTAATTTCTATTTGTGGAAATTCATATAAAATGTCATATATCGAGGAACAATATTACATCCCTTATAAAGAACTAAACGTATTTAATTCCCTCATGAATCCCATTTCATTTTTTATATTATAAACCATTTTTTATATAAATTTTTTTCAACAGTGAATCCAAAATACATTGCTTCAAAAGAACCTATATTGAGAATGAGAACAATAACCATGTAAGAATATATATTCTTTACTTAAAACATCCACTACCCTCTCTTACCCACTCTATTTAAATATCACCATCAACATTAAAGATGTTTTATTAAGATAACTATTTTTCTATTAAATCTATTAAACATCATATTTTTATTTTTATTTAATTGTAAATTTGTAGAAAATGTTATTTCATGTTCATTCAACCACCTATACGAATGATGTTACACAAACATCATCATTTTTTGTAGAGACTGTGAAACTATTTACCTATATCTAGTGTCTAATTTATTGCATTGTAATATGATATGAGGAATTTTATCCTGATGGCCCGAGTTTAGTAGACTTGGTAAACTGCATACATTCATGATTCCAATATTACATTTTAATATAAAAAGTAAAACAACATTTTTCATGAATATAATTATTCACTCTACCATATTATTTCAATAATTTTATATGAAACTCCATATATTCCATGGAAATGAAACAAAATAATTGTGAGATAAAAATCTAAATAAGGTACAAGTTCAATATACACTATTATAAATCAGTAATGAATAAACAATATGGAAAGGTATGTAACTGAAAAAAAATTACATCTAATTAATTAACTAAGAAAGAAGTTTATATAGATATAATATCTATGTGAAAATTTACATTATAATAATCAATATGGAATGATAAATAACTAAAACACTTTAAATTTCTTTAACAAATTTACTATCAAATCTAGATAATGAATAATCAATGTAGAATGTAAAATAAATTATCACACATGACAATTAATTAATAATAATATAATAAAAATCATCCAGAGATAATATCATTATGACAATATCATGATTAATAATTACTAAATTAATAATGAATAAAATTATTTATTATTTGACCACATAATCTTAGTAATCATGGTACCTCTACTTCCAGGACCTTTCCCAAGATGGTTTAAACTTCTGGAAAAAACTCTTTTAATTCCATCTTACTTATTCACTTATTAAGACTAATAATGCATTAAGGGTTTATATAAAATTAGGGCCCACCTATCAATATATGTCCAAAGTATTCTTCATATATAATATAATATATTTTATTCAAGATTCAATATACCATAACATTATATATCTATATTGATTAATGGATATAGATATGTCAATAAATCCCAAATCAATCAAATAATTTTCATATTAAAATACCCTATGTATTGGTGAGATATAGTTTAGGGAATAATCATATACATGATAAATAATAATATTTTTAAGATGAATTTAATAACCAATGGTGATTATAAATTTAATATTTTGGAGGGAATTTAATTATTACAAAAAATAAATAATGAAGTGAATTTAAATATTATCTATAGTCAAAATAATAATAAATAGTCCAATATTACAAAAAAGATTGTATAAATAAAACATATTACTATTTTAATATGTGAAAATGGGCCATTATCATTGATAAATGAAACTACCAAAAAAATATCATTAAAATTTTCTTTATGAAATTATACTTTTCAATTTGAATATCACGTTTGAAATCATAAAACATTTTGAAAATACTTTTTGATGAAAATTAATACTAGAAACAAATAATGTAAAAAATAATATGAAAACAATTTTCTTTAAAAATTTCTTTTAATTCTCTTTGAATAAACATAAAAAAATTATATTCATGATGGCATTCAATTCCATACATGCTTTACAAGTGAGGGGTAACATTTTTTTTGTACTATAAAAGGTCATAAAAGAGTCTATTTCAGAAAATGACAAGAATATTACATTCAAAGAAATTTTTTAAAATTAAAATTGGGTAATAAAATCTTTAATAAATAATTACAAAGTGGTTAAAAGCATTTTTTGAAATAGTTTTTGATGATATAGTTTTGGAAGAAAACAGATCTCTGACCAAATAGTGAATAGAATTCAAAGATTATTAAAAATATTATTAAAATTATTTTAAGTTCCAAAGATCATGAAATGTTAAATTTATATTAAAATTTTATGAATAAATAGGGTATAATAAAAATAATTTTTTTATTTATACAATGATCAAATAATTTCCTTCCACAGAATATGAAGAAAGAACAATCTTGATTAGAATACTAATTTAAAATAATCTCTACCAGTGAACTTATAATTGAATTGAGAATAAATCAATGAATATGTTATGTGTATTTACAATAAATGCACATAATAATGTTGAAATATGATATAATATAATAAAAATTAATTTCAAACATATTTATTTAATATCAATGATGACAAAGAAGTACTATAACCCAATGAAAATAAATTTAGTTATAAAGTTATTTACAACATATTAACATTTAATTCAAATCCCCGTTGATTAAATAATTAAAATTGAAACATAACATAGCATTAATAATTATTTAATAATGATATTTTATGTCTAATGGTCATTATATATTCCATTTAAAAAAATTAGGTTCATAAAATTATTATATGTATCAATGAAGGGAAATTGAGATGATGTACCTTACCTCAAGCTTCCTTTTTGATAAACATGATTTGAAATCCTATATAATGGATATAAAAGGGGTATTAACTTATAAAATAAGCATATTAATATTTTTAATATCATATTTGGCTATTTTATAAAATAATATCACTCTTTCCTTAATAATAATTTCTTATTTCGAATGTTTTGGGTGTTAATTGTCTTGTTTTCCCATCCATGTTTCGTCTTGAATGATATTTTTATTGAACGTATTATATAGATTCATAATATAAATAATAATAATAATGAAATAATTAATATTTTTATAGGTAAATTATAATTTTAAAAATAATCATGAAATATGGTTTTGAGGAATGAAGTATGTCACGATCATGGAGAAGGTCGGTCGTACTAATGCATGACTAACCTTTCCATTATTATATAATGACTACAACAATAATATAATTAATATTTTATCTTTAATATATAATAATAAAAATATAATTTAATTTCCATAAATATAATTATATATATCAACCATGGGGTGAGGTTATGAGAAGAGATTCACCACTCTTCAGGAAGGCGATAGTCCATACGTACATGAATGATCATATTTATGTGAGTGAAAAGGTAAGATAAAAAATGTTATAATATATTTTAATAGTGATAAATATTTAATGTATATTTTAACTATGTCATTTATATCACATTTTTTTTTATATTTTTCCTTATTTCCTTTCATGAAATGAATTAGTTAAAAATGAATCCCAATTCTTCATTAGGCGGTAGAGTGTCGTACAGAAGACTGATATTATCATATCTTCTATTTAATTTAAATTAGAAAAATACCTATGATATAATTAATATGTTCATATATTTATTTCATAAATATCATATAAATATATATACACCTTATAAAAATCACCATGCATAAGATTTAGAGGTGGTATGGAAAAATCAAATAACATCAATTCACGAGGAGGTAGTCTTCTGTACACACGAATAATCATTTCATAACCCAATAGATGGATGTGGATATGTCTATAAGTCATTAACATATTCTAAAAAATTATAATTATATAAATGATAATACTCTAATTCAATTATCTTTTTTTAATAATAAATTAGTGGTTTACAAGAAGAAATAAAATAAAAACCCCCATTGAAGAACATAACATCATATCTGGGTAACCACCTTAGGTTTACATAAAAATCCATAATATGATGGATTTATTTCCAAACTAAGGATTATATGATTATAGAATTTATGTTGGGAAGTAATTTTTGTAGTTATTTTCTAAAAAAATACTTTATGGTGTGAAGAAGATAATATGGGGTGGAATTTAACAAGTAAGTTTAATGGAACATTTGTAATTAATTTGAAAAGATTCAATCATACAAACATATTATCTTGCCACAAGTATACAAAATGGAACATTGTCTAACCTATATGATATAAGGTCAAAATATGTCCATAAAATGGGTGTTTTAATTTATTTTAGTTCATTTTATCCTTTATATTCTTATTTTAATCCCGTAATAAATCCATTTTAACTTAACCATGTTAATTAATTTCTTCCATGGTAATTATTTTTTAATAATTTCACTATTCATTTTTCTAAAAATTTATTTTTAAATTATTTTTAATTATATATTATTCTTATTGAAAATATGGAATCCATTTTTTGAATTTCAATTCATAGATGTAAAGGAAGATAGTTTAAAATTAATCCCACAGACGCGATGAGGAATTGTTTTTTATAGAGAAAATGTCCAAAATTTTACAATTTTTTAATAAAAAAATAAAAAAATAAATATTTATAATTACATAAATTGGATTATTTTTTATATATGTGAAATAATTATTCATTTAAGCAAATTATAAAAAAAATATTGATAAATATTATAAATAAAAAGGTAGTTTTGGAATGAAATTCATTATGATTTACTATTAATCAAAAATATATATATATCCAAAAAAACCCAAAAAATTAAAATTAAGATAATCATGATGTTATTAATTCATAATTGATGTAAATTTTATCAAATAATTTTTTGAAAATTGTTAAAATTAATTTTAATTTATTTTTACAAGGTGAGGACATTCCGTTTATTAGAAAAATACAGTATTTGATAAACATTTCTATTACATTAAAATTATATATATTTTATGTATAATCAATATATAAACATAATTTTCATGATTTAGATATAAATATTCATATGTTTTAATATAATTTCTATATTATACGGTTATACTATTTTTCAATTCATTTAGACTAGGGTTGTATGTTCCGTAAGCCATCAAATGAATGAATTTTAAAGAAATATATGTTGGTTATTTGTGATCTGTGTTGTGTGTATCATATTATATCAAATAAAATTTTCTTATTTTATAATTTCAGGGTGTTCTATTCTCCCTTACTTAAATAATTATTCCGCAAAATTTGTAATTGGTCTTGGTAATAAATGGATTCATATTTGAAATTTTTCTAAACAAATCCAACATTAAAAAAAGAGTTAATAAAATATAGACATAATATGAGTTGAATGGGGTTATAAATTTCATAATAAATAAATAATAAATAGTTTTCTATGTGTGATAACATGGGTGGTAAATGTAGGTTTGAACATGGGAGAAAATTCAAAATAATTATTGTGAGTGATATAGTTCATTGATCATAAGAAATTAATTGGTAAACTGAATGTTATGTTCCTGAAAACCCTAAATATACAATGATTTAAAATATTATCTAAATTATCAGATAAGAATGTAATTTGATAATGATTTTATATCTTGACCCTTTTCTTAATGTTTCAAAATTTGGGTATATTAGTTGAATATAAGTAAATATACTAACTTGATATGTTTATATTTCATAAGAACAATTTCATCCTTTGTTTGTGCTTCAATCACTTTCAAGTTCATTTCTTATTTCAAGAAATCGCTATCAAAAAATGATTTTTTTTATTCTTGATGGAATAAAAACCACTTTGAACAGATATTAAGATACATAAAAGAGGGAAATTTTCTTAATCTAAATATTTTCCAAAACTAATATGATTATCATAATTTATCCAATGTAATAAATTAATCTCTAAAAAAAATTAACATAACTGGTTTATAGATAATATATGTTTTCAAAATCATGTAACTAAAAAAATTCTTTATTAACTATGACATCTCACAAAAAAGCGGGAGGAGATAAACCCTTATTATTCTTTGGTTATGGGTTCTAGATCTGAATAATTTTCCAATAAGATGGCTTTTAACCTAGAATGCATTTTATTCATTTTAAAAAATAATTCATATAATTACTTTAATTTTCCTCGAAATTGATGTACATAATTTAAATAAAATTATTCATTAAATATCCATTTTACTATGTATTTCAATACATCATTTATAGTAAATAATTTTAATTCTATTTTAAGGTCATTACAAAGTAATTAATGATCATATTATCCCCTAATGTTATCAATACATTGAATGTTTTGTCTATAAAATGTAATGGAATTATTTATCAAATAATATTTCCCCTAAAAAATAGTGATTCCAAAATTTTCAACAAAAATATCATTAATCATGGTATAATACGATGAAATTAAAAAAAAATTGGTTTAAGAGTTTTTACTTATCATAAATATTATACTCATAAAACCATGATGGTACAAATAAATCCTATGTAAATGAATACAAATATGATTTTCAAACCTTAAAAAATTCTTAGATGAAGCATAATTTTTATAACAAAAATTCCATTGGAAAAAAAATTTAATTTAATTTTTGAATCCTAATCCATAAATACTTCATCCATATTATTTTAATAAAGTATATTCCATGGTTTAGGAGTTGACATTTAAAAGAGGGAATTGTCATATATAATGCATATATTCTCCAAATATTATACAATGGACAATAAGTTTATATGTATGACGTGATTTTTTTCACTACATTATACTCTATATTTTTCATAGGAATTTTGTTACTTTATGTCCATATTTTTATAACATAAATCATTTTTACTATTCTATTGAGTCTCTTTTTTTCAAATCAAGACACTTTTGGTTTAACTTAGGGCATTCATTTTCCTCATCTATTCTGGTAATTATAAATGGTTTGAATGACAAATGTGAATTATTCAAATAATATCCCATAGTACTGTCAAAAATTGTGCACAATAAGACCCATTATCATGCTCTAGTTTATGATCATGTCAATCCCATGATATTTTTTAGTTGTTCTCTTTGATACATGTTCCCCATAACCTAATAAATTTTTATTATCTATAAATATATGTATTTCTAGAAAATTATAGAAAATATACTAAGTAGAAAACTCTTATCATTTTCTTTTATAAATATCCTCTATGACATTCATATGGTTATCTATTTTTTACTAAAAGTATTTTACATTGTTTTTACCAAATATCCTGTAAGAAAAAACTGTTTTGACCAACATCATAGTATCTTATAGTTGATTTTTAAATTATTATATTGGAATAAAAATACATAGACCACATCTCAGAGGAACGAAATTTTTAGTAGTCATGGTAAACTATATACATAAATGATTTTTATATTACATTAGAATACAAAAATTACAACCTAATTTAATTATAATATCATTATTATCTCTTGAATATTATTTAATGTCATTCATTATATAGTTAATGGATTCATAATAAAGGAAAAAAGGGTGTGCTCAAATTGTTAGTAAGGTTTACGTATAGAAGAAGATATCATGAATCAATAAATAAAAACCAACATGTCATTTAAATAATTTCTGTGACATTCCGTGTAATCAATAAACTGGGAACAACGGGCATATATAGATAATAAAAATGCGAAAATATCCTAGATAAGAAAAAATATGGAAAGATAAACAACTGAAAACAAATTCCAATTAATAAATAAACTGACTATCATTATTGGACAAGGCATAATAAATTGGATAATGTAAATAATTGAAAACAAATACCATTTAATCAGTAAAATTATAATCAAATGCATCTAGAGATTATATGATTGTGAAAATATCATGGATAACAAAAATGGAATTATTTATGGAGAAAATTATTAATTATTAAATTCTATGATATCAGGAATCATGATTCTTCTACCACCAATACATTTTACCATATATTATAAACTACATATAAAACATGTTTAGTGATAGATTATGTATTCACTTAATGTGGAAACTACTACATCAAGGGGATATATAATATTGATCCCCACTCATCACAACAAGTCTAATTAATTCCTTAAATATCTAATAATTTATTTCATTCATCAATCTATATGTCGATACATTAAATATCTATATTGAGTATAAGATATTTGTTTATCAATATTTTTATAGTCAATTAGAGAAACATTAAAGAAAAAATCTGTATACATAAATGATATATGATTTATGAAATAAGAATATACAAGATAAATAATATGGATATTGGTGAAATATTTAATTTTTAATGATCATAGAAATGTGAATATTGTAAAGGAGAATTAAATTACTTCAAAAATGAAACTAGGAAAAAAATTAATATTATACTTTGTGAAAATAATTATAAACAATCAAGAGGAAGAATAAGAATTGTTTTAATAAAATATATCCCCAGAAAAGTATATGTAAAATAAAGTATTCTTTTAATTTAAGAATAGAAAAACATTAAAAATATCATTAAAAACCATTTTCAGTAAAATATCTTTTCTATATTGAAAATAAGTATTTAAAACGTAAAAACATTAAAACCAATTTTAATTTAAAATAACTATTAAAAACTGAAAATTTTATAATTACTAGAAAAAAATTTTTTAAAACAAACCTATTAAAATTTAAGATTATTATTATATAAAATAAAACTCAATATGGAATGTAATTTTGTACATGATGTAACTGATTAAAAGAACAATCCTTTCTCACTGCAAAATGGTTACAAAAGTAACTTGTTAGGAAAAAGGAAAGAATATTCCTATCAAATGAAATAAGAAAAATTAAAAATGGGTAGTAATTTGTTTAATAAAACATTTAGTAGTTGTACCAAATAATTTTGACTAATTTTAGAAAGCCAGGTTTAGGAAGAAAATGTTTTCCCATCCAAAGAGAAAAATGAAGTCGATTTCCCTAAAAAGGTTTTCAATTAGTTTATGTACCCATGAGTAAAAATGATTCTATTAGTTATTTATATCGTGAATAACATGGGGATATTGAAATGGATGGGGTTCATAGATTCATGGTTCAAAAATTATAGAATATTTTTTTATTAAAATGAGAGTGTGAAATAAACCATTATATTGATCATTTAATTTAAGAGAGAATAAATCAATGAATATTTTAGAGCCTAGATGGATCATGGAGTACACTAAAAGGTTTTAAATCCATGTAACCCACTAGTTAATTAATTTCAATTTCTTTTATTTATGCCCTCTTTTTCATGAACCTGAACCTCAGTTAAGAGGAATGGATCTATTGTGAGGTACCCAAAATCATAATGTAGATAACCATAGTGACAGCAAAACCCATCCACTTTTACATGGTCACGTGCTAAGAAATACCCAATTCCATGATCTTATAAGGGGTTTTTCATATATTTTATTATCACTATAACTTGTAGTGACGAAATTTTTCTTCAAAAGGCGTTCAATTTGAGATAGTTCAATCCACACCTGGTAATTGATTGATGTAATTATTTATACTAGCACGACCAATATTTATTGGTCTTTTTATATTATAACCACAAGTTGTCTAGTGATATTGAAAGTTGATCCATTGTAATATGATTCATTAACCTTATTTCACAAGCTTTGTAGATAAAATATGATTTATTATCATTAAGAACATCCACAATTCCTTTCTTCATACTTCTCTTAAAATTTTTGTGTTCATGTGATTACCATGCTAAGGAAATTAAAATATTTTGGATATTATTATATTAGAAAAAATATATATGATGATCTCAAAAGGATATTCAAATAGTGTGTCTATACATTATCTAATCACCTACACACACATATTTATACACAATGAATAATGAGGTCTATGGGGTTTCATTAATTTCATGATAAAATTCCATAAATTAAAATCATCAATTAAATTTGTTAATAATTTAAAAACATTTAATTTACTTCTTCAAACAATAATACATGATGCATTTTATGTATTATATTTCTCAAATTAAATACCCCATAAACAATGGGAATTATTTTATTCATTTTTAAATTCCACATTGAATATGGGTATTATTTATATCATTGAAATACCAAAATTGTATGGGTAAGAATTATTATTTCTCTACTAATGCAAATCATATATAATATGAGCGGTGAACTGCATCTCATTTAAATGAATACTATACATGGGTGTCCACTTCTTCTCACTCAACATTGATAGAACCATGGTTCATCAACCACACATGTATTGTAAAAGCACATTCTACTCCATCCTTCAAAATTAATGATGGTAACAAGGATCATGTTTCCTCACATACGCAGATTACCATATTTGTTTTGTTTTTCATTTAAAATACCTTATATGATTGGGTAACCTATTTTTCTCCCATGGGAAACAATATTTGCGTCTTATATGCATGAATGAATATATGCATGAGAATAATTTAGAAAACTGGAATGATTTGGGTATCTATTTTCCGGGATAGTAGACATTTTGGAACAAAAATGGATCCAAGTGGCATCCTGATTTTCTGTCAAGAGTGTTGGGTTTCTCATTATTATCCTTTCATTCTATGTGTGTATGTTTAACTACATGAATTTTTTATTTTACATGTTTATATATATCATATTTTATTCAATACAATTAATAGGTATCATTAGAGAATCCTTATATACAGGGTTCTCTATTAATTCATGGTAATGAATTTAAAACATGTGAAATGGATTCATCAAAGTCACAAGGATCATTGGAGTTGAATTCATCCACATTAATTTCATGTGTGGCCCTGGTTTGATTCATGTATTCTATACTATGATGTCTACTACTCATCAGAAATGGTTAAATCATATGAGAAAAAGCCATAAAACAAAGTTGGAGGAAGATTATCCTTATTACTGTATTAGATGGATGTGATTGGCCTCATAATGTTGTTTTTTTCATGATTACATATTAATGAAGGAATAATAGTTCATGTATATCATATATCTCACATAAAATTATATATCGACTAGGAAAATATTTTATTAATCAACTGATCCCATTAATTCGATAGAAATATCGATCAGCTGTTGGAATTACATCATGTTGGCTCTGCCTACTGTAGTTCCACCCCACAGAGTGGCACCACCACCACTACTCCCAAGTGACCTTTTTGGGAACATTCTCCTCTGATGGCCTTATACATGGTCCCTCTTCTCCTTCCACCCATTGTCTTCTTTATGTTTCTCTTATTGGAGATGTTGACTTCGGCACACATGAAGCCTTGGTTGAGTGCATAATAATTTCTTGTGGCATGAAAATATTTTATAATGATGATGAAAACAAATACCTATAATTATTAAAAGTACATTAAATATTAAAAATCCCATATCATCTTAAGAAAATATCAAACCATAACTTATCACTCTTAAATCATCATGAAAATTATATAAGAACATGGTCATCATTATTATAAAATATATATTTCCATTTTTTCATGGACTTGTAAATTTCATTTTCACATCATAATGATATTCATTTCATGGCCTTACACTTTTATTATATGATATTATATTTCAGAAAACATTTATTTGACATTTATATATCACTTTAGTTATCGTTAGATTTTAAGAATTCATATGTTATTGGACTGACAAAAAAATGAAAAATAGGCACCATAATTAACAAAATGATTATTTGTATCAGCTGTACATCCACATTAAACACGTGTTTGTAAATAATAATATAATAATATTCATTTAAAACGTAATCATGTAATATCAGATATTACAATGAAGTAATATTACCCAATTAAAAGAAATTGAGTTATATAGTTCTTTACCACATGGTAACTCTTAAGTAAAATACATGTGGGTAAAAAAAGAAAAATTGAACATAAAAATACCATAAATAATTAATGATTCAATATATTTCACATAAAATAGTTTTTATATGGACCATATTAATGAAACCATGTGCCTCATAATACAACATACCTTAATTTAGGGAAATTGAGACAAAATCACTTACCACATGCTTCCATTTGGTTTCACATCAACAAAACACCTTTATAATGGTATAAAATATGTTAATAACTTATAAAAACAAATAAAAATGTTTATAATATCATATATTATCCTTTTATAACATCATAACCCCCATTCGTTAATAATCATCCATTATTGTTCTTATTTTGGGTGTTAATTTCCCTGATTTCTCATTCATGTTTCCTTTTAAAAAATTTGATTCTTGAACATATTTTAGAGTTATATAATTTTAATGATAATAATCATGTCATTATTTTCATATTTATGGATAAATTAATCTTTAAATACAATGAATGAAGTTGGTTTTATGAAATGATTCATGTTACAATCATAGAGACAGTAGGTTGTATATATCATAGAGTAACCTTTCCATTTTTCAATGATCATTATTAAAATATGGTAAAAAATAATTTAAATTTCTCTAATGATTATAATATAATTTTATTTTGGTAAATATATTTATATATATATCTTCCATTTTAGTTAGTGAATAATATAGAGTCACATCGCTTTGTGGAGGTGGTGGTCTAGGCGTACATAAATGTTATTATCATTATTAAGTTAGTGAAATGGTAAGAAGGATAAAAATATTATATTTTATAAAATAAATCTATTTCAATAATATAATAATTATTTAATTTATATCACATGTATTTATTAAAATTATTCTTATTACATTTCAATTAATGTGATAGCGAAAAAAGAATAAAAACGCTTTGTGTGGATGTAGTCCACTGTATACATGAGAGAAGTTATTGTATCTCATACGCAATAGAGAATATAAAGGTATATATGATATAATTATCTTTAGGTATAATTATTGTGAATATAACAAATATATACTTAATATGTATTATCTTACCGAACCGTGATATGAGGTAATGGAAAAACCAATGTCATCCACTCGTGAGGATGTATTTTTCACATACATAAATGATTATTTCTTAACCCATTTGATGGTGGTGGATTGGGTTGTAGTTTAGTACATTATTATAACAACATATAACTATAAATAATATACCTTTTCTATTATATAATCATGGTTTGATAATAATTTGTGTTTTTTTGGGAAGAAATAAAAAAACACATGTTGGAGAATGTTACCTCTTCTTTAGGTAACCCCAATAGGTTGTCACATATATCCTTCCAAGGATGGATTTCTAAATAAAATAAATATTATATGATGAGGTTAGTAATATTGATAATTAATTTGGATAGTCAATATAAAAATAAATTATGGTTGAACCTATGATGAAGATATGATAAGGGGTAACCTTTCATAAGTGACGTGACTCACACATTTAATTTTTTGAAAACATTCAATCATACTCATTTTTTATCAGTAAAGAAACGTCCAAAATGTTCCATTATCAAACCTATAATCTATATGGTATAATTACTTCCATTAAGTGGTTATTATAAAAGCATATAGTTCATTTTAAACCCATATATAATATTAGTTCAACCCTCCAGTAAATCTTTGTTTACCTTAACAATGGTAATTAATTTTTATTGGTTTCACTATCACTTATGTTAAAAAAAATTATGTTGATCATATTAGAAAATAAAAAAATATATATAAAAAATATTTAATATAATTTGGAAAATTAAACTATCATAACTAGAAATTTTTTATTTAAAATCAGTCTCATCATTGTGGTGTAAAAAAGCTTTTAAGGAGAAAATTTCCAAATGTTGTAAAATTTCTCAAAATAAAAATTCAATATAAAAATTATTAACATAATTTATATTGGATTATTTGATATATTATTAGAATAATTTGTATTTCAATTAAATTTAAAAAATAATTGAATCGGAAAAATATTTAAAATGAAAATGAATTTTAAAATTAATATTGACTATGTTTCATAATTCATCGAGAAATGAAATATTTCAAAAAAATACCAAAAAAATCATCTAAGATAATTTGAAATATTTTATTTTTCTGTTTTTTGATCCAAATTTTGCTCCCCCATGGAGTGATTTTATATTTTATTAATCAATGTAGATTTTTATTTTTTAGTAATATTATCATTATTAACATTTGAATTAGGTCAATATGATAAACTACTAACTACTCCCAATGATTGATGGAATATTCAACCAATTTAATGTAATTTATGAGTTTTGAATGGTTGATTTATAGTTTCTATCTCCTAATATGAGAGTTATTGTACATGATATTAAAATTATTATCCTTGACTGTAGTTCGTGAAATATTTCAATCATTATTATACCTTTCAATGAAAGGAATACTCTCGTTATTTTCATTTGACTGGTGAAATATATGTTTTTTATGTAATGGTATTATTTTATGGTTGTGTTCATTGAGTATATTTTCATATATTTAGGATCAAAGGATGTTCATAAGTAGTACCTATTGTTTTCTATGAATCCATTTAATGTCTTCATCAATAATGTTCTAACTTTCCCAACCCTTGATACATACACATTAGCTGGTCAATGGTTATCATAAATGGTGTCCTTGATCCTCACAAGAATGAATGTATTTCTAGGGAAGAAAAAAATAAATGAGTGTAAACCTAAATAGAAGCTGAAAACCAACCTTAATGTCTATCATTATCACTCTATATGTTTTGGAAAAATTTATATATTGATTAAATAGTTACACATAAATATAATAAAACAAGATATAAGAACAATCAAACCATCGTAATCTCGAAAAAATATTAGTTTAATTAAATAAATAACATAATAATGAAACCCAATATAAGTTATAAACAAAAAAATGTAAATTACGAATGAAAAAAATAAAAAGCATACTGATCCATCATTTTTGAAAAAAGTAAGATGAAGACAACTTTTATAAATGTTTTATGTGAACATCTACACATACTACCTACCATAAATACAAACCTAATCCAATGATATTTTTTGATTCCATGATGGACATATATAGAGAACTAAATAATTAGTCATGTAACAAAATTTCTATTATGTATCCTCCCCATACCACATGAAAAAAATTAAGAATAAATCTGTTTTATAGAACATTGAAATATGGTAGAAAATTAATTGTTTCTTTTTAATTATAACTATGTCACATGAATAAATTGCATTAACATTTTCCCCTAATATAATCCATTTATATGTTAAATTAATTCCTATATTAAAATAATTTTATTAAATATTGTCACATTCATGTAATGGAACATTTTATAAAAACTATTACCTTAAAAAAAGTTGGAACAATGAAATATATGACCCAAAATATTTTTTTAATAGAATCTATAGATATATATATATTAACATTTCATACATATAAATAAGAACTCATATAATAACAATGAGATGAATTCAACAAAAAAAATAGTATAATAACATAAAATTATTATCATAAAAACAGAATAGATACCAATGTTGTATGACTTTTGGATCCCCTGAGAAAATATATTATTAAATAAAAATATATTCTAACATACCAATTCTTGATGTGATCCAATTTCCCTAAAACTCAGTATCAACCTACCTTGCATAATCGAGGGGGAAAATATCCAATGTTTGGAAAACACTTACCTGGGGCCACTACCATGGCAATGTCATACACTATTGCATCATGCGAACCCGAATATCAATCTAAGATACTATTGGTATCCATGACATGAACAAAGGTGATAAATCAACAGATCACGTGATGAAAATATATTTTTAATAAATAATTATAAAATAACACCCTCACATATGGACACTAATTATTGAAATAGCCCAATATTTATTCAATAATATATATATGCATGTGAATATGAATATATATAATACAGACTAAAGTTGGAAAATATTTATCAATTTTCCCAAAAAACAAAATATTTTATTAATCAAGGAAGCATTTATATTAAGAAACTATATTTTAATGTTCGAATCAATACATTTTAAGAAAATTTTATTGAAAAATCAATTTAAAACCCATGCACATCCTTTATTATGATGTTAAAATGTTTTGAATCATTATTTGTAATAAAAATTTCTATTTTTGAATACAATTAATCTGAAACACCCATCCTAAAATTAAATCGATCAGTTTTTTAGCCTTGTTATAGGAAAAGAGTTATGAATCCTAAAAATTGATAAATAGTCGTTTGAGTCCAACGTAAAACATTTTAGATTGGAACAAATAAGTGAACACAATTAATAAAAGAATATTGTATATTAATATTGGATATAAAAAATAAGGTAATCAAGGTTATGTGTATAAATATTCATACATTGTGAAAACTTACATAAATCATCAATTTGAATATCAAAGCGTATAATCCACAACTAGGTGGAAATCACGACCCTTTATGTCCATATTAAATCCTAAATTGATGGAATCCCCATTCAAAATTGTAGTAACAGCCTATCAAAGGTTGTATTTAACATATTACGGAATCAAATGTTTATGAAAATAAGTGAGGATCTGAGAGGAGAATATTAATATGAATTTACCCTATATAAGAATCATAAAAGCATAGAAAAATAAAATAATTTCATTGATATGGGAAAAAATAAGGGGAGGAATGTGACACCATGAGATTTTATAAGATATATTCCTTTTAATTTCATTCATATCTTCTGTTTTACGCTACACCAAGATTATCTTGTGCTATATGCAACAACGTATTTGCATGCAGTATACGCAACAATATTCTTGGATCGTGTTACACACAATTTCATGTTCATTTGATAGAAGTTATTCTACGCAACCTTGACTGTGTGTGTATATATATATTAAGTGTATAAATGAAATATGGTTGAATTCTGTTATACACAACAAAAAAGGAGTCTTTCACTACACGCAACCCTGACTTGGCTTGCATTACACGCAATCGCGACCTTTGTCAATAGCGTGTGTTGTACGCAATACCGGGTTTCACTAAACAATGATATATGGTAATAATATTATTATGAAATAGCCGTTATGAATAGTATTTACTAAATTTTGAATTTTATAACAATATTATTCATCATACACATTTTCTAGAACATGGTATGGGAATAAAATAAATTTTTTGCGTAAAATAAGATTTTTTCAAAAAAATGCAGTTTTGCTACCTTTTGATGGAATACCCACCTTAAATCTAGTTTTTGACATGTTTATAAGTTCAATTTGATGAAATAAAAATCTACTTTGGAATCAGGATATAAAAATTTACTTTGGATAAATTTTTCATATTATTCTGAAAACATTCATATTTTATTGAATAATAAAAAGGCGCTATATTTTTATTAAAAACAATCTTTTCATCGCCATAATTTATATTGTTAAATTAAAATATTGAATGGTTTTAAATTATAAATAGAAAATATTTTTACCATTTAATATAATGTATGTCTTTACCATTAATTTTACATTGAATTCACAGGTAAAAACATTTCAATCATTGGCAATGTTTTAACTTTTTAAACCGATTTTCTTAACAACAGGATTAATTTTAAATTAATTACTACAAATTATATGTTTTGAAATTTTAAAAATTAATTCCTTATTTAGATTCAGTGGTTCCAAATTATGTTAATCAGTTACTTTTTTTATATTATGAATAGTAACTACTGTAATTTTTATTTACTGCAGTTAAACGTAAATCAGGTAATTAAGGGAAATCATAAGATTGTAAAATTACCAAAATACTTTCCAAAAATCTATTAGATGAATAATAGTCGACCCATATAATATAATGGTCGGAATAATCTCATTTCTTGGACCTTTGACCATGAAAATGATATAATTATTATTAAAACCAAATACTGTGACAAATGTCACTCTCTTAAATCATATAAGTATAATAATTTTAATTTAGTGAAAAACTTAATGAAACATCGGGAATGAATAGTATCCAGAAAGATAATGAAAATATATACAACATTTAAATTTATTTAGAATTTTTAGGGATTAAATAATTATCATTAAAGGTGACATAATAGTGATGTTGAAATTATTTTAATGATTGAAATATTAAATATACAGTTTTAAAAATATTAAAACAAATATTATATAAATTATTTAATGTGATTAACTAATTTTATAGATAAATATGACATGTTTTAAATCTATTAAAGAATTTAGTTTGAACATATATTCTATGTGGAATTTATTTAAATTCAAATAAATGAATTGTGTCAAAATTGACACAATTTGTATTTTATAAAAATAACATAATACAAAATTGTTTAAAAATCACAAAAATATTTAAAAATTATAAATAAAAATTAATATGGACTAAAATGTCATAAATTATCCAATTATGGACAATTATAAACACATAAATAGTTATTTATAACAATTTAAAATTTAGAATCTTATTACCACAAATAAAGTTAAATAGATTAAATAAGGATAAATCAAGTTGATAATGTTTATAATAAATTCCCAACTTGTATAAATTTTATTTTTTGATGCTATTAGAATCCTATATCATCTAATATTAGAATATAATTCATTTTTATGTTTTTTAAGTGTGTTTTAATTTAAAATAAATTAATATTTCTTATGTTTCCTAAGGTTCCCCTCTCCTCCCTTATAAAAATGGAACCCCTTCCCTCTTCTATTCACACCCATTCGAGCCTTGAAGTTTGGCCAACCCCTACCAATTCCTCTTCTCAACCTCTCTAGTTATATCATAGATGTTATCGCCTTCACATAATACTAACTCTAGTGCCCTAAGTGGAAGTTTAAAGGAGGTACGTCGAGGAAGAGGTAATCTCTTCTACCGACTCTTTCAAGTTTCTTTCTTCTTATACTTCTTATTGTTTTGTTGATTAATTATAAAGTAATAAAATTAGTATTAAATATATACTTCTATTTTCTTATAAATAATAAAAAACCCTATTTCACCTTCTATCCATCCTATGGAAAACAAAATCATCGCGCATGTGTACGTACTGAATACAGTATCCACACTGTGGTGTAATCTGTTTTCCACCACAACCTTACTTGGATGGGTATAATGGTGTAAATAATAACTATATATGATTTTTATAACATCATATTGTTTCTAGGATATTATATCATCCACTCATTTTCCATTCAATAAATATGGGAAAGATATCATTGCTTGTGTGTACGTGCGGATTACCGTCTCCACGACACGATGAGATTCACTTTCCATGTTTACAATTCAAGAATCATTATAATGTAAATATAATGAATAATAATGATATATATGAAATAATAATGATACTGGATTTATGTATATGTTTTCTACTTATATCCATTCAATTTAATAAGGAAACAAAAATAGTGTAAATGTGTACGTGTGGTATACCGTCTCCATGAATGGTGCATTTCGTTCCATTTATCCATCTATTATATATATTTATATACCAAATATATATTTTATATAAATCATTTTTTATGTTTTGGAAGTATGTAATCATGATCTATGTAATCATATGAACAATTCCAAGTGAAAACACATATGACTAATGAAATTATTTTACCCAAAAAGATGCATTAACATGGGATTGATAGATAAACGAGTAATATAAGGTCGTAAGTGAATCATATATGATATCATAAATATTATTATGGTTCTGTTACAAGTTAATAATATGTTTAAACACAATGTACAGTAGTCTTGGACACATACAGAAGAAATTGGACATAAGGTAAGGGATAACTTTTCCAATCTCATTTTTTTCCAAGATTGTTTATTCGTATCTATTTACTAGGGTTATATTTATCATCCATGTACAATTTTTCTAAAAATGTTTTCAT
This sequence comes from Viscum album, assembly GCA_963277665.1. Lineage (NCBI taxonomy): Eukaryota > Viridiplantae > Streptophyta > Magnoliopsida > Santalales > Viscaceae > Viscum > Viscum album. Next base: position 1,938,575,589 of record OY728137.1, read on the forward strand.
GTATGTTTATTGTCCTTTTAACAAATTTTGACTTTTACCCAATGGTATGGAATGAATCTTTCTTTTGTTTACACTATGAGGTACTTTTTGACTTTTTTGGCAAAAATACGAGGAGAATGTTTTTTTATCTTATATGGCATGAACAGATTTTTACGGTTTGATAATGCCTTATTTTAATAAATCATACTATACAAGATTTCATGAATATTTTCAACAAAATCCTTTTATTTTAAAATTTCATGGAATTTTTTGAAAAGAAATTGATTTTTAAGAAGAAATGATATTTTCTCCAAGAATTAATTTCAACTGTTTTATCAAAACCATTTTGAATCTAAGATGAAATTATTTCATATGCGTATGTTTCATGTATATTGTCTCTATGATGGTTTAACTTTTCATCAGATGAAATTATATCCATTTGTTTTATATGGATTATTTTATGATGGGATGATGTTTATGAAACCCATTTTATTCTTTGGGTTATCATTAATGATTTATGTTTATGTTGTGGCACAAGTAAGAATGATTTCATTATGAGAAGGGTGGGACATATATATAACACCAATTCAATGTGTAATGATTTATATCTCATGAGATAAAAATGGCTGGAATGGAATGTTAATCTGATTCAGTGATATAGGACTGGAATGGGGAGTGAACTCGATTCAGAAAGGGACTCTGTCAACTAAGATGGTCTTGGAAGAAATGCCTTGGCTACTATGGTAATCATAAAATGTTCTTAATGGCTTCCACAATTAGATGTTTTATTTCCATGCTATTTTATCATGATTAATGTTCCTTTATGATCTATGCCTTATGTACTGCAATGTTTTATGACATTTCTCAAGATTTTGATGTTTAAACATTATGCTCATGTTTATAAGTTCAAATTTAAATGTGTTGTTTAATTTTATTCATGCTTATCCTTACTAAGATTTTGAGCTCACCCTTTATATGTTTTATTTTCCCCAGGATATAAAGAATGTTTTTAGGTAAGAAAAAAAGGAAAGATGTTTATGGATGATGTTGAAGATCTTTCACCATGATTGGATGATTATATTCCGAGTTTCCAAAGAAACTAAACTATTACAATCCTTTGGTGTCTGTTTTTGTTATGTATTATATATTCTGTGAAAGTAATGTAATGTCCATGTATGTCATGCTTTGGGTCTCTACAGTTGGTATTAGAGGAAAGGATTAGTCAACCTTTGGAAACTAGGATGCAAAAACTATAGTGAGATCCCTAGAGATATTTCTAAGGTATGTCTGGGGATGTCCCTATGGTAATGTATAACTATAGGTTATAGTCCTAGGATTATGGTAATGATCATAGACATAAACCTCAGATGTTAGATATTGAAGGTACTCCACCTCTATTATATTGTTTTCCTAGCATGTTTTTTGCGTCTAACACTATTCTTTTTGGGTTTAGGATGATGGATGGAACCCGAAGGAACTGTGTTGATCAATGTAATGGGAAATGAAATTATTGTTCTCCTGAAAAAACCAATGTTATTTGAGATGGAGTACAAAATCACATTGATATTCCTACCCAAGCTATGAATCATTTTGGATATCCAAATGAGAAGATAAAGGATCAATATTCTATTTAGTCTTTCAGGATGCAACGTCCACCTACTTTCAGTGGGTCTTCTGATCCACTTTTTGTTGAACAATAGATCAGTAAAATTGAAAGGATATTTTCCATACTTCACCATTCAGAACATGAAAAAGTCATTTTTGATGTTTACCATTTAGAAGGTGAAGCAGACTAGTGGTGGACTCCAATTAATAATACAAGGCCCTAAGATTAAATTGATTCCTTAGAATGGGACAAGTTCAAGAATTTGTTTTTCAATAAGTACATCCCTTGTATTCCTCAAACAATGATGGAAAAGAAGTTCGTCGAGATTAAGAAAAATGATCATGAATCTGTTGGCATATACGGGGCAAATTTTACATGTCATGCAATGTATGCATCTGGATTTATCATTCGACCATAAAAAAGTTGATTGATTCTTTAGTGTCTTAAAACCAAGTCTTTGAAGGGAATTATCTATAAAAGACTTTAGTAGCTATGAAAAATTTTTTTGTTGTGCTATCAAGGTAGAACTGGAAGTCCGTGTTACATATCCATCTCATGGTTTTTACAAAAAATGAAAGATGTAGTTTAAGGAAAAATATTAGAACAATGGTGAAAAGAAGATGAATGATTCTTTATTCTCAAATTGTGGAAAGAAGAATGGTGGAGATTGCCTAAAAGGTACTAGAAAATGTTTTAAGTGTGGAAAAGAAGGTCATTGAGTAATTGAGTGTCGAAGTAATGGGAAAAAGGTATCTAATGATGTGAAAAGATAAAAGACTACAGAGAACACTCCACCAACACTTCAATGCTTCATGTGCAAGGAAATGAGGAATTATACTAATCAATGCCCTAATCCAAGGGTTAATTATGATCGACGTGAGCAACCTCTTAAGGAAAAGGATAAATGGAAGTCAAATACAATCACTATTTGTGATGTTGAGTATGAAAAAGATGTGGTGGAATGAATATGTGTTTATGTAACGGGATTCTGAGATAATGTTGTGTAATATCATTTAAAGTATCGTGGAATATTGGAATATCAATGTATTGGATCATTGTGGTTTTTAATAATTTAATGGTACTGGTAACCATGAAAAGTGATTGAAATTTTTTTGGAAAGAAAATTTAATTCACATAATGAAGGGATAAGGAGAAAATCATATGTGTGATAGTATTCATGTGCTCATAACTAATATAAAGACAAATTTATATCATGGTTTGTATATATAGAAATTTTCAGATTTTGGTATGGGGAAAGAGTTAACTTTTTACAACATTCTTGTTTTCGCAAAGGTTCAATGGGTATTCATTTTTCAATAGAATACATGATGAAGGTATTCACATGATTGGAATGTGACCAAAAAGATATATTTTATGATATATGGGGGATAAATGATGGTATTCACATACTTGTTATGTAACCATTCAAGTGATAGTTTTCTTTATACTATGATATTGGACATATGTATTTAGGATAAGCCTAAATATTGGAATGGATTATGTTGGACATAAAATATTATTGTTTAAGGATAGAAATTTTTTTCGATATTATTTTTTAATTGTTATAATAGTGTAGTTTTAGAAAAAGGACAACCCGTAGGACGGGCGACAACCCATCGCGTCGGACAATGATGTGGGAATCAAACCCACAATCGAAGTGCGACATGCCTTTATCACATACCATTCCCCTACATGAAGACCCTGGTTATTATAAAATAGTTTTATTTTATTAACTGCTATGATAGATGAAGTATAAGTCCATTTTTGGATCCATATACGATTAATCTCACCATAAGATGGGATTATGACTTTTTCTAACCTTATTTTTGAGATATATGGAATGACCTATCATTATATCACATGATCTGCTAAAACTTCGCGAAGGAAAAATTCAACCTCATTTCTGTAAGAGATGAAGTGGAAATTTTTCGAGGCACGAGCAATGTTGAGATTGCACCAAAATCAAGTAAGTATTTATTTTAATTCCAAAATTCTTCAACATTTGGTAAATGATCTTGAAAGCCAAAAATGTTTTATTAGTACCCTCATATCCGATGAATCAGATGGTACCTTAGATCATCAAAAATTTATGGCTTTTATTGTTGGATTTTTCATAGACATGTTCTCTACCACTCCATCAGAACATGATGGTTAGATTTTTCTTCCATATCCATATTTTAACCTATGTTCTCTTATGTGGAAACCCAGTGATGAGTTACTTTGGGTAATCGTTACGTTTCATACTTTATTTTTTAAATTTATGTTTTAGTATTCTTTTTTACGATGTGGGTTTCTATGAATAGTAAACGATTTATAACCCCGACAAATTTTGATGGCGAAATTCATTTTAAGGGGGGTAGAATGTTACACCCTAATATTTTATAAGATATATTATTTATAATTTCTTTAATATATTTTTTTGTAAGCTGCACCATGATTATATTGTTCTATATGAAACACTGTATTGGCTTGTAGTATACGCAACACTATTCTTGGATCGTGTGGCACACAATTTCATGTTAATTTGATAGAAGTTATTCTATGCAACATTGAGTGTGTATATAAATATATATATATAATTTATAAATGATATATGGTTTGATTCTATTATACGCAACAACAAAGGAGTCTTTCACTACACACAACCATGACTTGGCTTGCATTACCCACAATCACGACCTTCCTCGATAGCGTGTGTTGAACGCAATATCGGGTTTCACTAAACAATGATATATGGTTATAAAATCATTATGAACTATACTTTATGAATATTATTAACTAAATTTTTATTTTACAACATTATTATTCATCTTACATATTTTCTAGAACATGGTATGAGAATAAAATAAATGTTTTGGGTAAAATACGTATTTTTCAAAAAAAATGCAGTTTTGATACCTTTTGATAGCGCGCCCACATTAAATCTAGTTTTTGACATGTTTATAATTCAATATGGCCAAATAATATTCTTATTTTGAATCAGGACATAAAAATTTACTTTGGATAAATTTTTAATATTACTCTGATAACTTTCATATTTTAGTGAATAGTAAAAACAATATATATTTTAATTAAAAACAGTTTTTTTCATCGCAATAATTTAATGGTCAAATTATAATATTGAATGGTTTTAATGTATAAATAGAATATATTTTTACCATTTAATATAATTTATTTTATTACCATTAATTTTACATTGAATTCATAGGTAAAAACATTTCAATGGCAATGTTTTAACTTTTAAAACCTGTTTTCATAACAACAGGAATAATTTTAAACTAATTACTGCAAAATCTGTGTTTTTAATTTTTAAAAATAGATTCCATATTTGTATTTTGTGGGTCCAAATTATGTTAATAGGTTACTTTTATTTTTTTATGAATAGTATCTTTGGTAATTTTTATTTACTATAGTTAAAGGTAAATCAAGTAATTAAGGGTAAAAATAATATTGTAAAATTATCCAAACACTTTACAAAAAACTATTGGATGAATTAAAGTAGACCCATATCACCTAAGGGTCGTAATAAACTAATTTCATGGTATTTTGACCATGAAAATGATATAAATATTATTAAAACCAAAGAAAGCGACAATATGTCACTATCTTAAATCTTATAAGTATAATAATTTTACTTTAGTGATAAACTTCATGAAACATAAAACATGAATAGTCTCATGAAAGAAAATAAAATTATCTATATAATGTAAATTTATTTTTAATTTTTAGGGATTAAATAATTATCCTTAAAGGTGACACAATAGTGATGTCGAAATTATTTTATTTATTGAAATATAAAATAAATGGTTTCAAAAATATTAAAATAAATCTTATATGAACTATTTAATGTGCTTAAATAATTTTATATGTAAATATGACATGTTATGAATCTATTAAAAATTTTAGTTCTAACATATCTCTTGTATGGATTTTATTTAAATTCAAATAAATGAATATTGTCAAAATTGACACAATTGTTAGTTTATAAAAATAACATAATATAAAATTGTTGAAAAATCTCAAAATTATTTAAAAATTATAAATTAAAATTTCTATGGTCGAAACTGTCATAAATTATTCAATTATGGTCAATTCACAACACATAATTAATTATTTATAACTACTTAAAATTTAGAATCTTATTACCACAAATAACGTTAAATAGATTAAATAAGGATAAATCAAGTTGATAATGGTTAAAATAAATTCCCAACTTGTCTAAATTTTATTTTTTGATGATATTAAAACCCTATCTCATCTATTTTTAGAATATGAGTCGTTTTGGTGGGTTTTAAGTGGTTTGACATTATTATAAAATAATATTTCTACTGTTTCCAAAGGTGCCCCTCTCCTACCTTATAAAAAGGGAACCCCTCCCATATTCTCTTCACACCCTTTTGATCCATGAAGCATGGACATCCCCCTCCAATTCCTCTTCTAAACCTCCCTAGTTATATCATAGAGTTTCTGGTCTTCTCAAAAAAAAACTCTAGAGCCCTAAGAAGAAGTTTAAAGGAGGAGCGTCGAGGAAGAGGTAATCTCTTCTACCATCTCTTTCATGTTTCATTATTATTATACTTCTTCTTATTTAGTTGTTTAATTATAAACTTATAACATAATTATTAAATATATAATGATATGTTATTATTAATATGAAACAACCCTATTTCACCTTATTTCCATCCTAAGGAAAACAAAATCACCGCGCGTGCATACGTATGAAATGCCATCTCCACGTCATGGTGTAATCTATTTTCCACCACCACCTTACATGGATGGGTATAATGGTGTAAAGAATTACTATATATTATTATTATAACATCATAGTGATTCTACGATATTAAATCATCTGCTCCAATTCCATTCAATAAATATGGGAACGATATCATCGCTCGTGCATAAGTACGGATTACCGTCTCCACGATGCGATGAGATTTATTTTCCATTTTAACAATTCAAGAATTATTATAAAGTAAATATAATGAATAATATTGAGATATATGAAATAATAATGATACTATATTTATGTATATGTTATTTACTTACATCCATTTAATTTAATAAGGAAATGAAAAAATCGTTCATGCGTGCGTACGGTCTACCATCTCCATGAACAGTGTATTTCATTACATTTATCGATCTATTATATATATTTATATTCTAAATAAATATTATATATATATAATTTTTTACATTTTGGAATTATGTTTTTAATTTAAATGAAATCATAAGAATAATTATATGTCAAAACACATAAGAGAAATGAAATGATTTTACCAAAAAAGATGCATTAACATGGGTTTAACAAATGAAAGGATAATATAAAGTCGTAAGTGAATCATATATGATATCATAAATATTATTATGGTTCTGTTACTAGTTAATAATATGTTTAAACACACTTTACAGGAGTCTCAGACACATACAATAGAAATTGGTATAAGGTAAAGGATAACTTTTCCAATCTCATTTTTATCCGTGATTGTTTATTCATGAGTATTTAATGGGGTTATATCTATCATCCATGTCCATGTATTATAAAAAAATCATGTATGTTTGATTTCCTTTTATCCATTGGGACTTTTACCCCATGGTATGGAAGGAATCTTTATTTTGTTTACACTACGAGGTACTTTTTGACTTTTCTGGAAAAAGTACGAGGAGAATGTTTTTTTAACGTATAAGGCATGAACAGATTTTTACAGTTTCATAACGCCATATTTTCATGAAGCTAACTCTACAAGATATCATGACTATTTTCATCAAAATACATTTCTTTTAAAATTTCAAGGCATTTTGTGAAAATAATATGATGTTGAAGAAGAAAAGATATTTCCTCAAGAATTCATTTCAAGTGTTTTATCAAAACTATTTTCCATCTAAGATGACATTATTTCACATGTGTATGTATCATGTATAATGTCTTTATGATTTATGTGGTTTTACTTTTCTTATGATGAAATAATATCAATTTTTTATAAGGATTATGTTATGATGGGATGATGTTTATGAAACCCATTTTATTCTTTGGGTTATGATGAATGATTTATGTTTATGTTGTGGCACACGTTAGAATGATTTCATTATGAGATGGGCGGGACCTATATCTGACTCTAATGCATTGGGTAAATATTATATCTCCTGGGATAGACATGTCTGGAATGAAAAGTTAATCTGGTTTAGTGATATAGGACTTGAGCGACGAGTGAACTCCATTTTCAAATGGACTTTTTACACTATGATGGTGTTGGCAGCAATGCCTTCGCTACTATGGAAGTCATACAATGTGCTTAATGGTTTCCACAACTACAAGTTTTATTCCCATGCTATTTTATCATTATTAATGTTCCTTTATGATCTATGCCTTATGTGCTGCAATGTTTTATGTCATTTCTCATGATTTTGATGTTTAAAAATTATGTTCATGTTTTTAAGTTCAAATGTATATGGTTTGCTTTATTTTTTATATGCTTACCCTTACTGAGCATTTGAGCTCATCCTTTATATGTTTTATTTTCCATAGGATATAAAGAAAGGGTTTAGGTAATAAAAAAGGAAATATCTTTATGGAAGGTGTTGATGATCAATCACAAAGAATGGAAGATTATATTCTGAGCTTCCAAAGGCAATAAACTATTACGGACCTTTAGTGTCTGTTTTAGTTATTTATTAGATATTCTGAAAAAGTAATATAATTCCCATGTACGTCAAGCTTTCGGTCTCTACAAGGAAACTTCAATATGAGTTAGGGGATGAATATATGTAAAAGGCTTCTCTATAAGTCATAATTAGAATAGGAAAAAATTGTAAAATTACTATTTTAATAAAACATATGGACCAGGTTGTAACCCATGATCAACTTATTTTGGGGTTATGTGCTTCACCATAAGAAACCACTCAACTAATTATTTCTGTGGACAATGCCTCCACTAATTACAATATTAAACACATATAAAGAGAAACTACTAGACTACATGAATGGTATGTAATTTCACATTCTTTAGTAGTGGTTCAACATTGTAGTAAAAATTGAATCCCAATAAAAATGTCAAAAAATGATGAAAATCAGACATTTACATAAAAATGGAAATTAAATAAATTAATAATCATTTTTTGGGATATAATAATTCTACCAACCATAACACATTATACATTTTTAAATTCATAGTAGAAATGGAAAATCAATTATTAGATACTGGGTGATAGAGTTTACACTATCTACTCAAATATGAAAACATTAAATCACTATTAAATCTAACAAGATAATGTCTAAAACTTATAAAAAAATGAATTCTATTAAAACAATTCATCCATAAAACCCAAGAAACATTGAAATCCATAAAAAATATAATATAATTTGACACCAATAAAATTACCGGGCATTCAACATAGACCCAGACACGTAAAATTAATAAAGAATCACAAATAAATCCATATTAAATTCATTAAAATATATAAAATTTAATAAATTAGTATCCCTTCAAATGGAAGCTTTAGGGGGAGGGGCATGATCTTTCGGATGGGGTTTCAGTACCCAAGAGGCATTATTTCCTCCCTAGCATTGATGTCACTCCAATGGCCCCGGGAGTCTGTAATGGTCATCCAGTCATCCCGGTTTCTTCTAAGGAATTCTCTGAAGCATCTTCACTTCTTTCCATAGCCCTGGTCGCATCGTTCGCTCGTCGTAGGCCTCCAGTTGAGGTGTTCGATAGGTGCGTGAATCATTAATGGTGTTTAGGTCATCATGTGGTCATTGGGCTCCTTGGGCTGTGCCAATTTCTTATTTGCCTCGCTGATGAAGTTAACTTGGCTCTGGCCTAGTCTCGTGCAAGACGATCCATTAGAGGGATTCTGTTTCATCTACATCATTGGATATTTAATTTTCATATGAATTGTAATTTTTCATCTTCGGAAATCGGGATACAGCTTCCAGGGTTACTACTGCCCTTTCAGAATCAAGCTCTCCTTCAATCAATAGGTAATTCCTTGGACCGTTTTCTTTGTGCGGATTGGAAAAATGATTCTATGGTGCGCCCGATCATTGAACGCATCTGTGTTGAAATGGATCTCTCCTGAACTCCTCCCAAGAAGTATTGTATCACGATTAAGGAGAAATACAGGTACGTGCAATGTATTTTCTATGAATCATGGTCGTCGTTCTGTTCCTTCTGCCACAGATAGTTCCATTGTTTTGATGACTGTCACAAAACGTATTTGGCGGTTTTGGTTGACACTTCATCAGCGGATAAGGATGAATCAGATCAGGTTGAGGGAGATGGAGCCAGTCCTGTCGATGGAATTGAACCTGCTGTGTGAAAACAGGGGTCACGGGAGACGTCTTTGGATACCCTTGATCATGTTGAGGCACCTCAGGGTGTTAAAGAGCAAGGGCCTTCTAGTCAACATGGGGTGGGATGCCCCATCTTTCTAATTCTTCTGCGGTGGATCCTACTGGCTCGGGGAGGGCGAGGCCTGTAGGCCCAGTCTTGAATGATTCATCAACGGTCTCAAGACCTCAGGTGGAGGAAGTGTTTGATCATCTTAGGATGGATTTGGGTGGATTCCGGGCAGCGAGTAGTATGGGAAAAGAGAGTTAGGGCCATTTGGATGGGGCTTGGTGAGGAATTTTCTCTCTACAGGTGATCCTTCCAGTCTTGAGGCCACCTTTGGCTCAATCAGGGGCTGGGAGTATCAAAATCCTCATCCTCAATACATGGACATGGGTTTTGATCAATCCGCAACTCGGGAGGAGATATGGGAAGAGGAAGCAGTGGTTATGGTAAAGGAAATGGTCATTGGGGTGGCGTTGGAACTGGGTAGCGACCCACTTCAACTGCATGGAAATGTCTTGGAGGTTCCGTTCCAGACCAGTTTTGGAGAAGCAGGGGGTTTAGGCCATGGAAATCTACCAGGGGGTGCAGACTCTTCAACTCGGACCCCAGTCGTCTTGAAAAACAGGTTTGAAGGACTTGATGAGGTAGAATCAAGAGATGAACCATATTTTCTGGTTGAAGAAGGTAAATCCAGCAGGAAGAACCTCAATGGCTATAATTTGCAAGGTCATATCATCGGGCATGATTACCCAGAGTGTGCTAACAGAGGTAGGGAGGAAGAAGTCATTGAGGTCAGTAGGGGTTTTTTTTGAAGTGGAGCCCAGTTCGAGGAGAAACATGAGTAATAGGAAGAGGAGGGGTAGGAAGGACTAATCCTCCATGCCTCCCCTATGAAGACTTAGTCAACAAAGAAGTTAATGGATGAGAAGTTGGAAAACGAGTTCAAGTGTCACCTAAAACCACCTGGTCAGCCTGAACTATCCTTGGATTTGATTTTGAGTTCGGACGATGTGGTGACAGAGCAGGTGTTATTTCTCAATGCCTCGGAAGAGGATGCAACCAAGATGATGGGTCGGAAACTCGAAGTGGATCTTAATGAAGAGCAATATATTTGGGTTGACAAATAGGACACAATCCTGGTTGGGGGCTTCAATAAGGTGATGATCAGGCTCGAGGAGTACATTCAGGTCTGGAATAAAAGGACTTCTTCTTTTGAAGACCTGATATGTGTAGATCCACATTCTTAGGTATCTAACATATCCTGGACGTTGTTTAGGGATACAGACTTTGGCAGAATTCAATTGGTTTTCAAAGATTCTACTTACTCCTTTTCTAACTAATTTTTGGTTGCGCTATCACCCTTATTGTATGTGGAAATGTTTGAGGGTCAGATCGGATCATATGGGCTAGAGCACGCTGTTATTTCCTCTACAGTTCATTTGGGATATGGTTGAATAAGAGGGAAGGATTTCCATTGGGAGGGACCATGCTTGCATGGGATCGCTGAGTGGTCCTTCATTGGAGTTGGCGGTTGCTTCTTATGCCTGGAAGAGGCTGTTTCTGGTTTTCTGTTTGGGGTTGTTTGGTGTTTTTTGAACTTTATGGTTTCCCATTTTTTCCTCAAAAGTGTCTTTCTTAATACAAAATTAATTTTCAGTAGGTTTGTAACCCAATATATTTTATAATTACTATAAAAAACAGATTCAATGAAAATTATAAATCGTGATAAAATAGATGATGAATTAAAAAAACTAAAAAAGGATTGAAATTCTATATATGATCAATAAAATGGGTTCCCATATAACAAATACGACAATCAATAAACATTATGTACTCCGAATGAACAATAAGTAATCATTTAGAATTAATACATTAATGAACTATAGAAAACTAAAATGAAAATATCCTAAAAACAATATATGAATATATTATTCGACAATTATTAACAAAATGTATTAATTATATTGTAAGGAAAATTGATAAAAATTAATACCTCAAATAACTACTACATCGGTTGAAGGATCAAACTATGGATCCTAAAATATGTTATATCTTGGTCAAATCCTTTTATAGGTGGACAATATATATATTTATAATAACTGACCCATATGGGAAAAATATGGTTGTTTTTAGAGCTTGTTTAGAATCTTGATTCATTTGACCCAGTTTACCAAAGTAATGAAAAATATGTGTCTTAGTCCAAGAAGAAGTTCATGTAAAAAATCATTATAATCTATTCATGCCACAACCCATTGGATTATATAAGGAATGCTTCAAGAATCATTTATAAATATTTTATTTAATGGAATAATAAATAAAAGATGTATTTATTACATAAATAACTCTCTATATTATTTCTTAAATTAGTATATCTGACTATAATACCATTATATAGGATGATAATCCATACTCATAAAATAAAAAAAGTTAATTTGGTTAAATATCTATTATAAAGAACAAAGAATTAAAGAAATGATCCAAATAAAAATCAATAAATATGGGAACTATGTCAATGAAATTAAATAATTAATTAACAACTAATTGATAATCGTTCTTTAGGAAATACATTTCTATTTACCAACATAATACAAAGTGGAATAAATAGCTCAAACGACTACATATTTTTCCAATATCACACAACCTGTATTTTGTTTCCTTTGAATCTTAACTTCCACTAAATGAAGGAGTATTTTAATGATATAAAACTATAAAATAATATGTAGGCCAATGAATGTATGAATTAAAATTTAGATAATCACATAAATCCTCTCATTGAGAATCCACAATAACTTAATTTGGTGTATTCTAAAAAATAGGAAAATTAAAGTAAATTAATACAATAAAAATGATCCAATTAATTAACAAAATAACAACATACTAATTTTTTTTAAAACAATTCCCAATATATTTAGGTTAATGACATACATAACTATTATAAAATAACTTTCATAAAAACAGTCTTAATTAATCAAAATTATTTACCAAACATAACTGATGAATTACCCAAAAAGTAGTCAGTTTTCCTTTTATGATTCTAATAAAAACAAATCAAAGTATTTTTTAAATAACTATTTCAATAAAACATGAATTTTTAAAGGAAAACCCATCCCTAATGTATTTAGATAATGATTATGTTTTCTATGGAATTAAAAAATTCACTATTAGAAACATTTTTCTATTTCACAAAGACATCATTGATTTCATTTGACATGTTACCAAAACATAAAATCCATTTCTATCCTATAAGTAATCCCCCTATATTAAAATTAAAAATAGAACACTTATTTTTCTTAAATCCATATTTTTATGGTAAACATTTGATTAGTCAGTCCAATTAATATGTATTCTTTATTAGTCTTGCACCTCTCTCTATCATGGTTGTTTAGTGATCACAAACACTCATAATTGTCTCTATAAATTTTATTTGAGAGTAGATTATTATAAATTTTTAACATAAATTGATGGAATGTTTAGGATAATGGGTAATCAAAATAAAGTATTTTATTATATTTTTTGTTTATCAAAATTTCCCATGACTGGTTTTGAATCCTATTTTGGAGTCTAGAAGAACCTTTTGAGACCATTGAAGGAATTAGAGGTTCCAAATTTAAATTTTGGTTACTATAGGTATCACTAGATTGATAATGGAATGATATAGAACCTCCACTACTAAAACATTATACAATCTAGATAGTGGGAGAAGATAGTTAGCAATAGTTTGTATAAACACCAATGGATCACAATTGGGGTTATTGATTAATCGATAGTGTAGATATAGGTTATCCTTGGTAGCATTTAATGATAGTGAAATTTCTTTTATTTCACTCACTCTCTTATTCAATGCACTTAATGAAATTAAAAATATTACACGACTTCTTGGTAATTATTAATATAAGATCAATGAGGCTTGTAATATTCGATTTCCTTGTGAAGAAACTCTCTACTCAAATCAAAATGAAAAATGGATAGCCTTCTCCATGACCTTCCCTCAAAGTCACGTGATTATTTTTTTCCATAAAAAGAATATCTTATTATTCTTTACATATACATAACTATCTATATCTCAAAATTATATACATTATACAAGAGTGATAGTATAAAATGTTGGGAATGGATTTAATTGAATTAAATTATCTCTTCTCATCCTACCTCATATATTTTTTCTTGTGGGTTTTTTACAAACAAGGAACAATTGTTTCTAAGGTATCTATTAAAACAAATTCAGGTTTTTTATTGAGTATTGAATAATAACAATTGAAATTTTTTTCATGTATTTATATTAAACCCAATGGAACTTCTTTATAATACATATCTTTGTTTTTGTTTTGTGGAGACTTGGTATCACCCTGTGTGCTATTACTGAAATCCTTATATGATTTTTTATATATCTTATTTACATTATCAGTTCCCATAATTCAATATAGTTACACATAAATTCATAAAATTTACATGTTTGTTTCTATAAATAATCCTAATTTAATTTAATTTTAATATTCTCCAAATTTATCAGTTATTTGATAATTTATATCATCACCTACATTTATTTATCACTTCCAAATAAATTTATTTTATAGTTCATGTTTTAACTTATCAGTTTATTTTTGAAAAAATAAACCCTACCACTCTCTTCAATGTTTTACTTAGATTAATAATGATCATCAAGATGGATCTTATTATTGTTCTAAAAATCATAGTTTTCAAAAAAAAAATCTCAATTGTTTTTTATTAAAATAAAATCCAATTTTAGATGATCCCGAAAATAGTATTGTTAACATGGAATCTTATTTCTAAGATCCTATGTTGATGGAAGTTATTATTCATATTATCAAAATCCCAATACAACCATTTTTAATAGAATTCAATATTTTTTTCTATAAAATTGATATGAAATAATATATACATACTAAATTACCAAAAAATAAATGGACACCCTTTTATATTACTAATTTTGATATTAATGGAATGCCATGAATTCTAATTAATATGGACATGACTGAAATTAAATATCTAATGTTTCTATCTATAAAATTGAAAATGAAATAAAAAATTATTATAATACAGACATGATGGATGTAATATGTATACATACAATAGATTGTATATGTCTCATAATGATTTTTAATGTATTTAAATGAACACATATGAATCCATTACAAATATTTTTAATCACCTCGCATACATTTTAAATTGTAGAATGTGTCTTAGTGATGATTTATCTACATAAACAATAATGAAAACAGTATATGTGTTTTACCATGTTCATGGGATCTGAATGTGATAATTATCCAAGAAGAAAAAATGTATATAAAATGGTGGATGAGGAACTCATCAGATAGATCATTAAATATTATATCTCCATGAAACACCGTGAAGTTAAAGAAGGAATTGAACCCATGTAGAATTATTAGAACCTAGGTTTTAATGCAATGAAAAATGATAAATCATCTAGAAGTGGCAGAGATGATAAAATTGAAAACAAACTACATATCAATATTTTTTGAAATATTTTAATTTCAAAAAAATCATTTTGATGTTCCAAAAAGAAATATCAAAATGTAACAAAAGATGTGACATTATATGAATCGAAAAGGGGAATACTATAGTGGAATGTATAATATACAATCTGTGGTTGAGATAAAATAATAAATTTATATTAAATTTTCAACTTCTACTGATATGTCTTCTCTAATAGAATCACCACCTCAATGTATAATGGAAAAATCAAGAATTTTAATGGGCATTAATATCCTATTTATCACTCTCTTTGGTAATCCCTTCATAGTGATGATATTAATTTTCAATAACCATATGTAAAAGGTCATTGAATACCCTCATGATCATATCAAAAATTAATTTCATGAACGTTATTATTTACACATAAATCTCAAAAAAATGGTGTAAAATATTAAAAAAATTATATTCAATTTTAAAAAACATGATTAATTTTTAAAATTTAAAAATAAACTATATTTTTAATACTTCAAATATTAAATAAATGATCAGAAAAATACCATTCCAAATTCACATAATGTAATAAAAATATAAACATAAACCTTGGTTATGAATATATTAAAAGGAAAAAATAGTTGTTTTGGTTTTTCAAATAATGTAATATCTCAAAAAATAGAAATATTGTGAAAGGGCTTTCTCAAAATAATATTTTAAATTATTATAAAAAATATAGGACTTTAATTTAAAATTGTAATTTTAATCTAGCTAAATTTGGCATATCCAAATCAATACATATTTCATCTAGCATAAAATATAATATAAAACATGTTTTTAATGCCAAATATTTATTATATAATTTTAGTGGACCTGAAGGTTTTTCTCCATACATTATTTTTTTCACTCACACTAATATACATAAAATATATCTACCAAAGGTTCATTAATTTAAATTCATAGAGTAAAAAACCACTATGAATAATTTATATACATTATGTTGGGTTAAAAAAAATTTTTTCTTCGACAATTGATCTAATTAATAGACTCTTTCGATATTTAGCTCATTTTTTAGGCTCTAATTAAGGGGGTTCTTAGGCCTTTCCTTTTTGAAGAAACTTCAATGTAAACCATTACTTGTGTGGTTAGATGTATCTCAATATTTAAATATTTCTTGAATATATATTCTAAGATCACTCCGCTCCATATCGCTCATCTATTATTTCTTTATTGAAAGTGGAGAAGTGGTTTTTAAAATCATTTTACTTTTTTTTAATTATTTCACTCAAATTTTATTTCAAAATTAATTTCCATTCTTATTTAAAAATACATTCTTATCTCTTTGAAAATTTACATTTCGTTCCTTTTTCAAAATTTACTTTTTCTTACTAATTTTAAATTTATTTTTCAAAAATACATTAAAATGTTTTGATTCACTCTAATATTTTACATTTGTAATTAATATTATGTGAACTCAATACTATATTTTCATTTTTTTTAAATGTTGTGTTTTTTTAAACATATATTCGTATTTTATTGATTTTAAAATAATATTTTGTCCCGAAAATAATTTTTAAAAAATATATTAAATATATATCCAATAAGATGAAAATATTAAATATTTTCTTTCCCCTTCAATTTTACTTTTTTTATAAACAAGAATTTTGAATTATTTATTCAGTTATTAAGGCATTTTGGGTGAAAAGGGGAAATAAGTTAATATATATTTGGGTGATTTGTTTTGTTGTTTTCTGGAATATGTTGTTTTAGGTTTTGGTAATTATGAATAATATCTTATCTCAGGATCATATTGAATATCTATTTATATGTTTAGCTTGTTTTATTTTACAATATCTCTAGGGAATGATTAATTTCTTATTATATGAATTTCACAAATTAACTTGATACATATACATATCATGAATTAACTTTAATATATATATATATATATTTAAATGTTGGTTTTTTAATATCATAATGGGTGAAATTAATATTCCACTATCTAACTATCATGATGCTTTACTGATAAAAAACAATAACCATGGTTACATTCAATTTCATTTATGTGAGTTTTAGAGAAAAATTTTCTTATCAAGTGATAGAATCATGGGGATCTGGAGTTATCTAATTAACGAGTCTATGTATATTCAAAAGTATTAATTAATTTTATATTCATGTTTTTAATTCATGTAAATTGGATAGAATAACATTTGATTTATTTCAAAGGAAGTGGAGGTGACAATTTTTTATGCTAGTTGTAGCAGACAACTCCACCTAGATGATGGAATGAGGTAAAACCTCATGAACAATTGTATGCTCACAGACTTGTGAGTGGAGTGTAATTGTTCACCTGTTCAGAGTAAATAGTAAGATTTAGTTTCTATCATTACCACATACTACCCGCATGATGCTAATAGATATCCGATGAAATTGATACAATGGCTCTAGGGAATCATTTAATGATGTTCAAATTTCATTTATTTTTCATAATTTAAATTTATATGAACAATAAAAATTATAATGTATTCTTGATCCTCTTAGAGGCTATATATAGATGATCAATGAGGCTAGTAATATACAATAGTTAGTGTGAAAAATCTATACTATAATCAGCGTACCATATCACTAGCATTTTGGAATCTCTTATCTCAATGTGACTACCTTTATTTCCCCATCTAAAAATATCTGACCAACATATATTTCTATCACTATTTCATAAAATTGTATCAAACATTTTTCAGAGATAAATGAACAAATTTTTAATGTATATGAATCAGGTGAATCATCTATTCTAATCCAACCTCTTACCTTTGGTTCTTAGGTTTCTCTGAAAATAAATTTAATTTTGGCTCTTTTATCTATTTTAAAACCATAAAAATTTTGTTTTTTGGGTCTCTTTTAAAATTTAGGGAATTTTGGATCTTGTTTTTATGTTAAAACCAAGAGAGGTTATTTATATGAAATACCATTCTAATTAAGAGGTGGATTCAAATGGTCACCTCTTGTGAAACATAAAAACCCCTAATCAAAATGTCGTATCTCACTTATTTACATTATCACCTCACATTATTGAAAATCAGTACTTATAGTTGAATTAATTTAAATTGATCATCTCTATTGTTAATCTATTTTTTTCTCGTTAATAGGTATCATATTTATCAATTATTGGTAAATCAATTTCAATACATTAATTTCATTATTAGTTCAAAATAACTTCATTTTAAAATATATTTTTTCATATAAAGTTGGAAATTTTGGAAAAGAGAATTCACCCCCCACTAACTCAAAATATCCTCCAAACAAATAATTATAAATTTATATAACTCCACAGAATAAGAAATAACCATAAATGAAATAACATATTCTGAGAAATAGGTTGTGAATAATTATTTAAAAAGGGATTGTGTGTTTTCATGGGTTCATTGAATAGATTTTTAGACCATGAAAACCCATGAAACAACCACCTGAACATTAAAAAAACAATTCACATGGGTTCCACATAGTTCTACAATCCTTGTTAGAATACCCTATTTCTCTAGAAGGATTCTAATTTCTGGTCAATAGCAAATATACCCTCAAAAAACCCATAAAACATGAGTAAAATTCAAAATCAATAAATATAGATAAAATTATTCAAATAATAATTAATAAAACAACTTAATATCCACAAATCACCAAAAATTATCCCATGTAAACTCAATGAACTTTATATTAAAAACAATGGATATATTCTCCCCACACCAAACTCTAAAGTTTCAAAATTCCCATATTAAAATAAACCTCACATTGTATCAAATAATAGGTCTCAAATATAGTTTCTATTTAGAACACATATGGCCAACCACATATCTGGACACCAAATCTAGTCCAGGGAAACACCCAATGGGTATTTGCAAATACCATGTGATAGAAAATTGTTCGAGACACGAACCATTAAAAAATGTTTTATTTCACTTGGAAAATTATAATAGAAGTGGCACATTTACAAGAATCCTGACAGGAAAATGCTTTAAATTAGAGAAGCATATACAAATAAAATTAATAGTTTTGTAAATAAAATATAGAAAATGTTTCATAAGTATAATATATATCTTAATTAGTATGATGAAAATAATAAATTAAATCAGATAACCCACAAAAAAATCCAAAAATAAGGTACAAACTAGTCAGTGATAATTAAACTGAGAATAAAATTTCATAGTCTCTTGAATCTTCCATTATATAAACACAAAAAAACAATTCTCCACCCACTTATCACTTTATACCTAGAAATCATACAGACTTACCACCTCCAAAAAACCTAAAATATCATCCATAAAACCACAACATATATTAATAACTAGTACATAACATTATATATATAATTCTAGGAAACAATTACATGGGGTAATCCTCCCCAAAACAAATGCATAACTACTAAAAATAAACCTTTTTATTTCTAATTTTATATATGATATAATAGTAAGAATTTTAATTTATTTTTTTAACAAAATAAAACAATTACATTAGATATTTTCTTCATGATAATCCATTACACCATTACAATATAATCATCTTTAAACTTTTTTATAAAAATATGGCACATAGAATCAATTGAAATGATTTTAAAACCCAATATTTGAAACTATCCTATTTGGATGAATAAAGAAAATAACCCAATAAAAAATAAAATTTTAAATTGAAATGATTATAACTATAGTGTAATATTTTATTTATTTTACAATAATAAAACCCATGAAAATAATCAGATGATCTTAATTAAAATAAAAAAGGTGGATGACTATAAACTGAAAATCATAAAAATTGAACAATATCAAACATTATGGGATTCCAGGAGCCAAGTATGTAATTTTGGGGATCTAAATGAGTCTAATATCAACTATAATATCAATGGGGAGTGACTAATAACCATGTATGAGGATATACCATTCATGATAATAGGAAAGTAAATATAAATAATGAAATGATATACCTTCAATAAAATTGAGTTTTGTACACAAAAGTTAACACTACGTCGTCATTGAACTCAATCTCATAGATTTGAGAGATATTAAAAATTGGAAGACAAAGTACATACATCATCCAGAGGAATCTATGGGATTATATATATCTTTCTTTATAGAAGACGCATATTTCTTTCTTCTATGGCCTTCTAGAGCCTTGATCAATATACAGAAAAGATAATGGAGATCTATGAGATATATGGAGAATTATCTTTTCTTAGGAATATGAATTCACACTCAAAACCATCATGTGTATGTAGGGTTTATAAAGGACATCATGAAAAAAATTGGAGATGTATGGATTAAATTTTTAATAAAATTCTTGTATAAATACAATGGTTGGTTCATTAATCATGCAGATTTACTCCTGTTAGGTTTCATATAAATATTAAGTGATTTTATTTAATGATTGCGTATGTGGGTTAAATAAAAAGTGACTAAAACCAATATTTATTTTGAATATCACATATTTCATAATTTAGTATTCACATATGTTCATTAAAATCATAATTTTTTATAATGTATATATATATATTATATGTATTTAGGAAATTTATTCATCAATTCACCACTTTCAAAATTGATTAATATATGTTGTGAGAGTTTAAATTAAAATATATCATAAAAATACAATTTTGAAACGATATCAAAAACCCATTTGGATATTTTCCAAATTAATTTTTCGAAACTATCATTTACTTCATCGTGTATCAAATAATTTTCAGTACCATGTGAATTCTATTTAAATAAAATTTATTATCTTTAAAACACATTTTTGAGAAGCTCGCATAGTCAAACTCCATAACCATTCTGTGAACGACAACGGGTGACCATACGAGACATTATAGTGTTGATAAAAAGTACAAATATATTGATCCATAAATATAGTAAGAGGAAATTCACATGAAATATACCAATAATACACCATATAGAAAGGAATCTAACATGATCTCCATCAATAACATGTTTTTTGTTCTTATGTCCACCAATATAGATCATAAGAAAACAATTATTATTTTTCCGAATGTCAATTACATATAGTGACCTGGGGACATAGAACATGTCAATCTCAGATATACAACTCCTTTATTCTTGACTATATATATGTAGAGTAATCTTATCCATAAATACATCAGATTTCATTCTGTATTTTTGATAAGAACATCATTTGATCCTTACCCATATTTATATATAATATTTCTGTGATTTCATTGAATCCAGTAATATATCACAATAAATGGAATATATGTCACACTCATCATACATGAGGTTCTATTCCATCATGGTTAATCTACAACTGATTACATGATCAGTAACATAACAACCAACCCTCGTATTTTATACATTAATTTATAGACATTCATTTTATAAGGAAAATATATATGAATATTACAATGATTGGTATCTAACCATCCTTAAGTAGTGGGGACAAAAATATGATCCATTAAACCTTATTATACTATATACATATTTATGATGGCCCTTATGGTATACATAGTTAGTCATATGATGCACACAGATAGACATATTTTTTATTTTCTTCCTCAGGAGAATATTATTAATTTAAATACAATAATTATACTAATAGGAACCTTAAATATTATTTATAACCATTAACACTCCAAGATAAATATTGTCCATGGAAAACCTTATGTCATTCATTGGGTGTTCAATAGTCATTTCACTTCATAATATATTTATCGATATATAATTTTATGTATCCAATTTGAAATAATGATAAAATATAGGTTTTTATTAATATGGTTAAATATAATATTCCTAAACACATAAATAGTTTTTAAAAAAACCATCATTAAAACCAATTCTTCTAATAAAATTTGATAGATTTATATATTAACCATATTTTAGTTACAGTCATTGGGGTTTTTTTAACATTACATCATATGAAATTCCAATCACATATCTATGTGACCATATGATAATAACCTTCGACTAAAAACAATATTGAGAAGCATGAATGATGTAAGAATGTTTTAATAATAGTGAAACCAAGAAATAATATTCATAACTAATCATCTTCTTAAACATATTTATATATATTAACATTAAAACATCAAATGTTACAATTTTAACTATAGTTTTATAATTATAACATTTTTTATCGTCTTAAAAATAATCTTTGGAACACTATTATGTCAAAAAAATCCTTGAAAGATTTAAACTATATATATTATTATAAACTATTTTATCCATCCTATTTTAGAGTGTACGATTAACATTAAATTTACATTGGTATAATTCATTATTTGATAACTGTTGACTTTTTTATGTGTAAACCCAATCTGACTAGCCTCATATAAATTAAATTATATTTATAATATATCTCTATGATACACAAAACCATTTGTGTTATAAAATTAAATTTATTTAAATTAAGAAGGAGTAATAATAAAAACAATATTATATATGAAATTCTTTGTGATTGGATTTTATAAATTTAAATAGAATACATTATAAAGGTATGAATTTGTTATCACATACCATTAAAAATTAATTTCTATAAAATTCAAAAATATCCATGAAATATTTTATGGTTTCAAAAAACATTTGGTTTATTATGTATAGTCCAATCATATTGACTTATTAAACATCATTTCAAATAATAATAGATTACACTGAACGTGATTGGTTCCTTGGGGAAACATTATTTTACTTTCCAACCAGGATTTCTTCATATAGTCTGAAATTTTACATATATTAATATCGATACAATATATTAGATCACAAAAATTAGATTCATAGTTTATTTTTATATTCCAAAAAACATTTGTAATTTTTAGTAAATGATTACTCGACTAAATAATATTTTTTTTAATTATACATAGGTGAAAAAATGATAAATTCCATAAAATGGAAAAGAAAATTGTAGCCTCTATTAAAATATTATTATATAATTAAACAAATCATAAATAATTTGTACAAAAAACCATCATCTAATTTCATTGATAAAACTATTATTTATAATCTATTCTCAAGTGATAAATGAGTTAGAAATATATATCATACAACATGATTATCCAAGATTGATATATCCCAATTATCAATACAGAAAATATTTTTCTCCACTACGTGAAAGAATCCAAGAAACACTAGGCTTCAAATATTAATCATGTTATGATCATTCTATATTTTTACAATACTTGTAAATCCTACAATATATTCCATATATCTGTCATAATAATGAAATTGATTTCCATGACTAATAAATTTCTTTGGAAACCCGTACTATCATTGAGTCTTAAATATATTCATTAAAATTGAATATTTTTACACATAATCAATATTATTGAGTATACGTGACTAAAATATTTTGTACCCAATCATACTGAGTGAATATTATGATAAATTTGATCATTAATCTAATTCCTTTGAAATTTTAAATTTTTTAATATATGCTTCCAAAAAAATATAGATTCACCTATTAACCAATTTAAACACTTAGTTACAATAAAAGGAACACGTCTAACAAATTTATTTTCATTAATAAATTTTCATTGTAACGCCCCGACCCCAATTACCCAGAATCGGTGTATTAATATGTATCATTGGCATTATCACAGAAGATCATGACTCAATAGATCGATTAGTTTAGTAGACTTAGAAGTACTAGATACAATCATAAGGTTTGCATTAAATCATTAAATGATATAATAAACCAACATTGTTTCCATAGAAAACACTGATATCCCATATATTATCCCTACAGATATTTCATAATATACTTTTTCGCATCCTAGGAAAAATAAAACATAGACATGGGTGCGATCAGATGCTCAGTAAGGATAACGATATAGCAGAAACATTCATTAATAAGAATAAACATTTAAGAAAATGTATGAGACAAAAAAATCCTTTTAAATATAAACTTCACCATAATATGGTAATGATAAAATCAAAATAACTCTATTTACATGCTCACAATGATATTCTACTAGTTGAATAATCACATGCAATATCAATAGTCACTTTCATAATGATGGAATGCATAATACCAGACCTTCAAAACCACATAGTAAAGGCCTTGTGTCAAGAATACAAATAATATTTTGTCAAGGACTTATACCAAGATACTAGTTTCTCTCATTATATCTATAGATGAATCAAAGAGCTATAGCGGGCTCCACCCATCACATACTAAGTCCAATACATTCCTCTTATGAAAATGTTTATACATAACATAAACATTCATATTAAAACTATTATACGAAATGACAATACATTATCCATCAATCATTAATGGGGTAAAAATAACACATCTACAGTCAAACATATCACAAATACAATATGGATGTTTTATATCATAATAAATCAACTTCATATAAACATAAATCCATCAAAGGATGGTGACATAGATGAAATCAAAACTTTTTTTGAGAAATATCTTTTTATATATTTAAATCATATAATAAACCATTTAATTAGAAAATATATTTATAAGATTGAAAGGGATGCTTCGACGATGTTAAAACAGAGGAAAATAGATGCACCATCCATATAAGATAAAAAACCTTCATAAATTAATTTTGGCGAAAATTTCATAAAGCACCTTGTTTGGAAAATGACAGAAAGATTCCATTATAAAAATCATATAAATGTCAAACAAGGTTATAAATGACTTTATACGATAGTCTATATAATAGTAAATTTTTTTTGAAATATATTTTTAAGAAACAAGGATGTGGATGATAAAGAGGCCCCAGTATATAATAACAAATAAACAACCTCAAATAAAGAAGAGATTTTGAAATTAACCCTTACCTTTTAATTCTACTTTATTGAGGGAAGGTTAACCTTCTGTATAATAGTGAAATAAATGTTATTAAATTATTCAAGAATCATATACATTAATAACATATCATATCTGATCTTTTAACAATTCTTTGTTATTAATATCTTAGTATTATCGTTGTTTCGGGTGTTAACAGATTCATTTTACTTTATATTCTTTGTTCTGTGAGCCATATTTGTTTTGGATGGGATGTATATTATTCATTTACAGAATTATATAAAGTCTTTAAACATTACTTTTAATCATCAAACGAATATTATTCTAGAATGGATAATACGGGGAATGAATCTTATCGCGTTTGTGGAGACAGTAATCTATACGTATGCACGAGCGACAATATCATTCTTTTGATACTAAAATAATATATAATTGGATGTTATATAATATATAAAGAATAATTATCATTCTATAATTATTATATATATCAATTACACATCATTATTATACCCATCCAAATAATAATGTATTGAATAACAATTACACCATGACGTGGACACGGCAAGCGGTACGTACGCACGTATAGTGACATGTCATTCAAAGGATGAATAGAATGTTGAATATGGTTGTGACATATTTATAATAACATCATACTATATATAATATACTAGAGTTATTGTTTTATAATGGAAAAAACAATGAAATAGGAAGTGTAAGAAGAAAGGAACATGAAAGAGGAGCTGAAATATATACCTCTTCGTCGGGTTCTTCCTTTGGATTTGATCAAATGGGATCCTTAAGATGGATTTTTGACTAAATTAACACCTCAAGGATTAAGAGAGGATAGTTGAGAGGGTATTTAGGTAGGGTTTGGATGAGCCAAATGGTTTTGATGGTGTGAATTAGAGAGAAGGGGGAGTGCCCTATTATAAGAGGGGTGAGGGGCACCATAGGAAAAGCTTGAAAATATTATTTTATAATAAAATCATTGTCAATTTATAATGGCTCCATAATAAATTATTTAAAGTATAATATAGGGATGGGTCTAAAACCACTCAATAAATAGGTTTTAGATATGTTTGGGTCAATATATTAAATTTATCTTTTCAATTTATCTCTTATTTAAATAGTTTGACATTTAAAATGTCTCTTTGTATTTATATATTTTATGGTTAATAAACATACTATATACATCAAATAAAATTCCAAGTTGTTCATCAATGTTACACATATCATTATATAAGTCTTTTGGAAGAACATTAGATTTTTAGGAATAGAATATCAATTAATAATATAATATCTGTTTTAAAAACACTTTTATGTCCATTTTGACACTATTTGTTATTTTGTTATTTCTAAATTCATAACAGTATTATAATTTCGAAAAAAAAATTCATCTATCTAGCCATATCATGTCATATTAAACTAGAAAAATAGTGGAATTCATGAAAAGTCTCAAATTAAATTTATCTGGTTAGTTATAATATTAGTTATTTTAATATTTAATTAATTAGGTAATTACTACATCATCATCGAGTCAAAAATAATATAAATTATTTAATTTATAAATAATAGAAATAATATTCATTTATTTAGGAAATATTTTTAGCTTTATAATAAATATTTATATTATAATTTATCTTATGTGTAACCCTATATGAAAAATGGTTTAGTTATTAAACAATGATTTTAACACTTTTAACTCTTCTTTGAATTTAATAATAATAAATGTCCTAATCTTATCCAAGTGGACCTAAAGGATCATATTTTTTTTTCTAAAGTTGTTTTTGGTCTAATTATTATTATTCAATAGAATTATTACATGTTTTAGGGTAATAATAATATCATTTTTACACTTAATTACCCTATTTACTTTAAACCGTGGTAAATCATAGTAAAAATGTTACTATTCACCAAAAAAAGTCATCTTATTGAACAAACATTTTCTTAATAGTATCATCCATGTCTCTCGGATATTTTAAATTCAAAACACATAAGCAATAAAATTATGTTTTATGTAAATTTTCAAATACTCATACGAGGTGTGTAAAAGACGGTAAAATGTTCAATAAAATTCTATATATCTAAAATTATTATATACGGACTCCAATAAATTATATTGAACATATATAGATATTATATATCCATTTTGACCTAAAATAAATTTTAAAAAAATAAATTATTATTTAAATAAAAATTCGGTTTTAAACTATAACTGAATGTTTTTCACTGTTAATCAAAATTTGAAATTTTTCAGAAAAATACCAAAAATAAACCCTAGGATAATTTCAATATTACGGAGCCAAAAATGAAGACTATTTTGAAAGATAAAATTTTTAAAATTTTTAAAAGTGGGTATTACTATTCATAATGGCTCATTTTATTGGTTGTGGTGTGCTAGAACTCGATGTTGCAGACAACACACGCTATTGTATTATTCAAAGAGAAGTATACCATGGAAGCGTGGGGTGTTATATTCTCCTCTCGTCCATTTAATTATGTCTTCAAAATTTCAAGAATATTACTGCATAAAAAGTCTACGGTGGTTCTTCATCATAAGTTCCTCAGGTTCCCACGTTGCCTCTTCAAATTTATGGTTTCTCCATAGATCACTTACCAGACGAGTAGTCCGGTTTATCATCACTTGTTCCCTTGAATCAGGAATCTTGAAAGGCTCTTCACAATAAGATAGATTGTGTTCTAGTTCTAATTCCTCATAGGCGAGTACATGCATTGGGTCAGTCATGTATTTTCCTAGCAGTGATATGTAGAATACATCATGATCTTTAGAGAGACATGCTGGCATTCCCAAATGGTAAGCTATATCCCAAATTCGTTCATGAATTTTGAAAGGTCCGATGTACTTGGGACTCAATTTAACATTCTTTATGAAATGTATAACAGCCTTCCATATAGATACCTTCAAAAAAACATGTTATCCTATCTAAAATTCCAAATCCTTCCTTTAGTTATCAGAATATCTCTTCTTCCGACGTTGAGATGCTTTGATGTGGGTTTGAGTTACCTTCACCTTTTCCATCATTTTCCCAACAAGTTCTAGGACTTAGAGTTTTCTTTCACCAACATCATCCCATAAAGTTGGAGTGTGACATCTCTTTCCATATAACGCATCATATGGTGCTATCTGAATACTTAAATGGAACCTATTGTTATTGTTATTTTCTACCAGAGGTAAATATAGATGCCACATACCTTTGAAGGCAAGTGAGAAAGGTCTCAACAAGTCATCTACGGTTTGAATAGTCTTTTCTGATTATCCATCAGTTTGGGGGTGGTAGGTAGTGCTCAAACGAAGTTTAGTATCATGGTATATTTGAATTCATTTCTAGAATATTGAGGAAAATTGGGATCATGATTATAAACAATCGATTATGGTACTCCATGAAGTCTTAAAATGTCATTAATATATTGTCTTGCTAAACGTTCAAGTGGTTATTCTTCCCTTATAGCAAGAAACTGTGCTTATTGGTAAGACTATCAACAATGACCCATATTGCATCGTTCCATTTAGGAGTCTTTGGTAGCCCCATGATAATGTTCATCTTGATATCATCCCATTTCTAATCAGTTATGGGATGAGGTTTCATGACTCCACCAGGATGTTGCCTTCTAGATTTCACATGTTGAAAAACCATACACCTTGACACAAAATCAGCAATCTCCCTCTTCATGTTGTCCCACAAATTTTTTTCATCAAACCTCTATACATTTTGGTGTTCCCAGGGTGTATAGGTAAATTGGAGCTATGAACATCATCCAACAGTTATATTTTTAGATCAGGTATATCGGGAACTCAAATTCTCTTCCCAAATTTCAAAATTCCATCATCACATACAAATTAACTCAATCTCCCATCATTCACAGCTTTAATATTCTTTTGAAACTCCTCATCATCAACCTATGAAATTTTCATTCATTTATTGAAAAGATTGTTTGGAAACCATTTGAAAAAGAATTAATGTTTCACCATCAATGGTTATTCCCATGTCTATATTTACTAGATCCATGATAATCGGATCCCTTTCAACTCTCATCTTGTTCAATACTCCTTTATCGTTTGTTCTCAAAACATTTCCACCTTATTTGCCTTCCCCAGGTGGTAGTGTATCGTGCAATAATAATCATTTATTATTTCGAGCCATCTCCTTTGCCTCATGTTGAGTTATTTCTCTGAGAAATTATACTTCAAACACTTGTGATCGGTATATATCTCACATTTTTCACCATAGATATAGTGTCTCCAAATAATCTAAAAAAAGATTTCAGTTTCTAACTCAAGATCATGAGTAGGATAGTTTTTCTCATGAATTTTTAGTTGTCGTGATGCATAGGAAATAACTTTATAATTCTTTATAAGGACACAACCAAGTCCTTTCATTGAAGCGTCACTATAAATAACAAAACCATCATTTCCAAAAAGTAATTTTAATATAGGACAATTCAATAATCTTCTCTTCAGTTCTTCAAAAAATTATTCACACTCTTTTGTCCAATCAATTTAACCCCTTTACATGTGATCATGGTTAATGGGTTTTCCAATCAGGAAAAATTCTGGACGAAATATCGATAATAAGCTGCTAAACCAATAAAACTGCGTACCTCAGTTATACTCATCAGTGCTTTATATTCTAGGAATGCTCTTGTCTTAGAAGGATAAACATATATTTCATCCTTAGAGACAATATGGCCAAGAAAATAAATTTCATGAATCCAAAATTCACACTTGCTAAACATCACATATATTCTGTGTCTTATAAGAGACCTCAGGATAATTCGGAAGTGATTTTCAGGATCTTCGTGGCTTTTGGAGTATATTAAGATCTCATCAACAAATACCACAACAAAGTCATAAATATATTCCTAGAAAAAACTATTCATTAGATCCATGAAGACAGAGGGTGCATTTTTCAATAAAAAAGGCATTACTATAAACTCCTAATGCCCATACCTGGTTCGAAATGTTGTTTTTGTAATGTCTTCCTTCTTCACACACAATTGATGATATCTATATCAATGGTCAATATTTGAAAAGTATTGAGCTCCAAGAAGTTGGTCAAAAAATCATCAATGTGGGGTAGAGGATACTTGTTCTTTATTTCTATGGCATTGATCTCGTTGTTTCCAATGTACAACCCAATAAATACATCATTCTTCTTAACAAAATTCACTGGGCTCCCCATTGAGAAAAACTAGGGTGAATAAATCCATTAGTACTCAATTTCTCAAGTTGTTTATTTATTTCTATTAATTCCACAGTGGAAATTCTATAAGGGGACTTTGATATGGGCCTTGAACTCGGAATTAAATCAGTGGAGAACAACATTTCTCATTCTGGAGGATGTTCAGGTAAATATTATAGTAACAGATCAACTTATTCATTCACAATAGGTACATACTCTATTATATCATTCCTTTCCTCACCCAAAATTACTTCATTCTCTTCCTCCCCAATAATTAAAATTAGTGGATATACTAGGGGTGGTTCTAGATAAGAATTAGGTGGTGACATTTCTACACTAAAGATAAGGTACTCCATATCATCAAAAAAAATTGTAACCTCCTACTTCTTACAATAAATTTTTGAATCATGGTGTCAAATCCAATCCATACTGAGAATTATATCAAATTTAATCATGTGTATGATGATGAGATCCACAGATAAAGAATATTTATATTCACTAATGGGGATTGAATCAAAAAAAATTGGTGAAATGATACATACCTTAGGAGTTTTGACTAGAAAATCCCTTGTTAAATCAAATTAAATATATCTAATTTTCAAAGAAAACTGGGAAGATGTGGAAAAAATATGATGATCCAGTATCAAATAAAGAATTTTCTAAACATGATAAAACCATTAAATTACCTGTCACTACTTCTTTCAGAGCTTCAACCTCAGTAGTAGTGATAATGAATGCATGGCCTTGATCCCTTGGAATTTTCTAAGGTATGTTGCCCCGACGCTTAGGACATTCATTGGAATAATTCCCCCATTCCCTACAATTTTTTCATTCGACATCGACAACCTCTTTCTTCCCCTTGCAATCACGAGCTTGGTGGCCTTTTTCACCGCACATGTAACAGACTCACATTCCCTTTAGGCATGTTTCAAGGTTTTTCATCCCACATTTATTTCAAGATGGACATTCAACTTTTCCCTTTTCCCCCTATTTCCATTTCCAGAGTGTTCAGCAGATCTCTTCTTCTCTATCTTTTCTTTGATGTTGTGAGACATAGAGAATTCTTTTTCTCTCTTGATTGCATATAGTACAATATTTTTGTACGAAGAGAATGATTGTGAGACTAATGCTAGATGACGAAATGGATTTATACCATCAATGAAAATATCAATCTTACTTCTTGGGTTACATATATAATCAATAGCATGCATCTCTATCCTTGTAGAGTTAGCATCATACTTTGCGACATTCTCATCCTTCTTTTTCCTCAGACTCAGAAATTGTCTTTCCATATCCGCTTGATGGCCATGAAGAAATTTTTTATCTAAAAAAAAATTCTTTTAACGGCCTCCATTCCATATTATTTAGTTCATCATCTTCCTTTGTATTTTGAATCAATGACCACCATTGATCAGCATATCCAGTGAGATGGTAAACTGCCATGACCACTTTTTACCTTTTTCTACTCCCCATGGAATGGAATATTTTCTCAAATTAATTTACACATTTCTCAGCTAGTAGTAGATTTGTAACCCCATTGAATGATTGTGTTTTCTTCCTCATTAAATGATCTAAAATTGATCCTCCACATTGTGGATCAGGGTGCTGAATACAGGTAAGGTTATTATTCATAAACTGAGTGAGTTGTCCTAGTATAGTGATAAGCTGATTAGAACCAGTTGTATCACCAGATCCTCTATAATTATCTTTAGTATGATAAAATTAAATACATGGAGTGAATGCATTGATACAGTTTCCATTCATTCCACTATCCTCCATTTATAAACAATGGCATAAACTAGGTTCGTTTATGAATCGCATTACATAAATCCAATCTTGTAAAAATATTATATTAAATTTAACAGTTTATGGATATAATCCACAAACAGAAAAATGTTTTCTTTAATGAATTATATACTAATAAACCCTTCATAATGGTTTATAATTAATATGAGAATTATCCGAAGAATATCCCCTAGAAGTAAAGTACCCACGAGTGCAGCAAGGCCCATTGTCATACACCAGTTCCCATTCGAGT
The DNA here is from genome assembly GCA_963277665.1 of Viscum album. NCBI lineage: Eukaryota > Viridiplantae > Streptophyta > Magnoliopsida > Santalales > Viscaceae > Viscum > Viscum album. The sequence continues at coordinate 1,938,607,941 of OY728137.1, forward strand.
CTAGCTCAAAGTAGTATCTTTTCGTTCTACCCCTAGGTACATCTATGCCAGAGCTGCCTCTATCTGGTCGTATCCAGATAAAGATATATTTCTTGGAAAACTCACAAAAAATCTACAATACCAAAATTCGAGGAAGTTCTTCTATACTAATCTTCCATGTCTATCTTAGGGCTATATTCTCTTATCAGACATTATCTAAGTCTAGTTTCCAATGTTTGTACTAACTCCCCCTCTGATACCAACTTTAATGCCCTGACACCAGTTACCTAGAGTTGGTTCATTATTAGGTATAATTGGCATGATCACAAAAGATCAAGTCTCGAATGATCGATTAGTTTATTAGCCTCGGACGTACTAGATACATTCATATGGTTTACATTACAAAATAAAATGGAAATCTACAATAACATTGTTTCCATAGAAAACACTGAGATCCTATATACTATACCTATAGGTCAGTCATAATATACTTCTTCACATCCTGGGAAAAATAAAACATAGAAAGGGGTGAGCTCAGATGCTCGGTAAAGATACCAATATAATGCAAACTTTTATAAATACGCATGATCATTTAAGGAAATGTATAATAATAAAACAAAACCCTTTTAAACATTAACATTAGCATAATATTTCAATGTTAAAATAAAAATAATTCCATTTACTTACTCAGATGGATATTCTATTAGTCGAATAATCACATGAAATATCTTTAGCCACTTTCATAATGATGGAATGCATAATGCCAGACTTTCATAACGACATAGTCAAGGCCTTGTGCCAAGACTACAAAAAAGATTTTGTCAAGGCCTTATGCTAATACACTAGTCTGTCTCATGAGACATACCGATTAATCATGGAGCTATATTAGGCTCCAACCCTCACATACAAAGTCCAATGAATTTCTCATATGAAAAGGTTTAAACATAACATAAAAATTATTATTAAAACTAGCATACAAAATGTAAATACATTATACATAAACCATGAATGGTGTAAAAATAACACATCCACAGTAAAAGAAATCACAAATACAATATGGAATAATTTTATCAGAATAAATCATCTTCATATAAGATTAAAATCCTTCGATGGACGTTGACATAGATGAAATCAAAACCTTTTTCTAGAGAAATATGTCTTTTTATTTTGATATCATTTAAGAAATCATTTATATTGAAAATATTATTATAAACTTGTATGAGAGGCTTTGATGATGTAATAATGGCTGAAAATAGCCACACCCACCATATAAGTTAAAAAACATTCTTACCATAGTTTTTTCGAAAAGGTCATAAAGTACCTTGTTTGGAAAACGATGGAAAGATTATTTTATAAACATCTTATAAAAGTAAAAAAAGTGTATACATGATATTAACACATAGTCAATAAAATTGTATGAATTTTTTGAAATGCATTTTTAAGATAAATGGAAGTGGATGATTAAGAGGTCCCAGTAGATAATTACGTATAAACAACCTCAGATAATGAAGAGATTGTGAAATTAACCCTTACCTTGTACTTTTCCTTCGTCGAGGGTTGGTTAACCTTCTGTATAATGGTGAAATAATTTTTAATAAATTATACAAGAATCAAATAAATTAATATGATACTATATATGATCTTTTAAAATTTCTTTTTTAATAATAACTTATTATTATCGTTGTTTCGTTTGTTAACTGAATTGTTTTCATTTATATTCATTGTTATGTGAGTCATATTTGATATGGATGGGATGTTACATATTAATATCTATAATTATATCAATTATTGAAACATTATTTTTAATCATTAAATCAAAATTATTCTTGAATGGATACAATGGGGAATGAATCTCATCGCATTCGTGAAGAAGGTAATCTGTATGTACGCACGAGCGACAATATCATTCTTTTGATATTAAAATAATTTATAATTGGTTGGTATATAATATATATATATTCATTATAATGCTATATTTGTTATATATATCAATAACACATAATTATTATACCCATCCAAATAGTATTGTATTGAATAACAATTACACCACGACGTGGAGACGGTAAGCCATACATACGCACGTATGGTGACATGTCATTCAAAGGATGGACTGAATAATGAATATGGTAGTACCTTATTTATAATAAAATCACATTATATATAATATAAAAGAGTTATTATTTTATAATGGAAACAAAAAATAAAGATAATGTGGAAGAAGAATGGAACTTAAAAAAGGATATGAAATATTTACCTCTTCTTCAAGTTTTTCCTTTTCATTTTATAATAATGGCTCCACAGGTTGGCTTTCTGACTAAAGTAAGGCCTCCAGGAGTAATGGTGGACATTTGATAGGGTATTTGGGTAGGTTTTTACAGAACCAAATTGATTTGATGGTGTGAATCATAGAGAAGGGGCGCCCTTTATTAAAGGGGTGAGGGGAAAATTAGGAAAAGATAGAAATATTATTTTATAATAAAATCATATTCAATTTCTAATGGATCCAAAATTAATTTTTTTATGGATAAGGTGGGGATGTGTTGAAAAACATCCAAACAATAGGTTTTACACAGTTTTGGGTCACTATATTTACATTAGTTTTTAGATTTAACTTTTTGATAATTAGTTTGAAATTTACCATGTCTCCTTGTTTTTTTATATTATATTGTTAATAAACTTACTATATACTTTCAAGTGAACCCCAAGTGGTTAATTAATGACACAACTATAATTATATAAGTCTTTGGTCAGATCGTTATTTTTTTAGAATAGATTATCAATTAATAATAGAATATTTGTTTTAAAAACTCTTTTATGCCAATTTTTACAGTCTTTGGTATTCTATTTATTCTAAATTCATTACTGCATTATTACATCAAATAAAATTCATCTAACCAAAACTAACCTGTCATAATAGCCTAGAAAATTTTTGGAATTCATAAAAAGTATAAAATTAAATTTATTTGGATATTTATAATATCAATTATTTTAATATTTCATTAATTAGGTAATTACTGCATCATCATTGTGTCATAAATAAATTAAATTATTTAATGTATAAAAAATATAAATAAGATACCATTATGTAGAAAATTAATTTAGATTATGATTAATATTAATAGTCGAATTTATCTTATGTGTAACCCTATATTAAGAATAGTTAGTTATTAAACATTGAATTTAACACTTTTAACTCTTCTTTGAGTTAAATAATAATAAAGGTCCTACTCTAATCCAAGTGGACCTAAAGGATCATATTTTATTCATATGGTTTTTTTTCGGTCGAATTATACATAGCCAACAGAATTAGAACATTTTTTAGGGTATTAATAATATCATTTTTACCCTTAATTACCCTATTTACTTTTAACCATGGTAAATAAATGTAAAAAGTTACTATTCACCAAAAATTATTTTCATCTTACTAAACCACATTTTACTTACTAATATCAAATGTGTCACTCGGATTTTTGAAATTACACTCACATCAGCGGTAAAATTCTTTTTTCCAAATACTCCTAAGAGATGGGTAAAAGATGGTAAAAAGATCCATAAAATTTTTATATTTCTAAAATTATTATAAACTAACTCTAATAAATTATATTCAACTTATATAAGTATTATGTATCTATTTTGACCAAAAATAAATTTAAATAATATAAATAATTATTTTCATAAAAATTTTGTTTTAAAACTATAAATTAGTGTTTTTCAATATTCATAAAAATTTGAATGTTTTCAGAAAAAAACTAAAAATTCACCCTAGGATAATTATGATATTCCAAATTTAAAAATGAAGTCCATTTTGAATGAAAAAATTTCAAAAATTTCAAAAAGTTGTTATTACTATTCATAACTGCTAGTTTGATTGGTTGTGGTGTGTTAGAACTCGAAGTTGTGTACAACACATGCTTTTATATTATTCAAAAGTGAGTGTACCATGGAATATTTGGTTGTTACAGTCATAAATAAAATATCTAACTTAAGGAATCTTCTTAAGTTACCTCTATTATGAGTAACTTACTTTAAGAGTATCCTTTCTTGTATTGATAAAAATGTGTATCCAGATGATAATGATGATATGATCTACAACAAATTATTTTATTAGATTATTATAATTTCTAATCAATTTAATATTTATATTTCATTAATTGATTGACATCAAAATGATAACCCATTAAAATGAACATTGTATCCATTAGTGATCTGAGATCCATATATCACTAATAAATTGGTATACTATGGAATTAATCTCATCAATTAATTATTTTGGTTGGGATTAATCCCAACCATAATAAGTTTAAACCTTGGATATCTAAGTAGAAAATACTATTTACTATCCATCATACATATAAAATCATCCTAATTTCATTGTAAACCTTCCTAAGGGTTTATATAATGTGTTAAAAAAATGTACAAATTTATTAACAAATGAAAAACTAAGAGAACCATATTATGGAAGAACCTAACCAAGGATGAACCATGGGAACCCTACTATTGCAGAACCCACCTGGTAGAATGATCGAGGGATTAACATGTGATGATTTGGATGTAATAAAAAAATAAATATTTTAAGGGAATTTTATCTCACCATATTATCTAATGTTATTCACACTATATATGAATTCATCTAGTAATTTAGTTTATAATCTTATTTCCTCCACTATTTTTTTATTAAACCATATTTCTGTGTAATTTTTTAGAGAATCCACATGTTTGTTGTACTATAACACATTTATAATACATGTATATTCAAATATAACATAATTAATCATATGAATATGCTACATGAACACGTAATATATAGGTGTAAATTTATATTTGATTGAAAGTCATCAAATGATTAATCCCACAATGATTGTAGAAAACCACATTCACCAACCTAGACGCAACATAAAGCTCATGGTGGGTCGGTAGCCTGACCCCATGTCCCTCTATCAAAGAATAATTTACTAAATAAAGAACCAAATTCATCGTAACTATAACACATAATATGGAAATAAATCATGAACCATATTTTAGATAACAACTTCACGTGAAAACATAGTTCAAGGTAGATTAAAATCCAAATTCATTATAGAGTCATTCCAAACAAGTAATTAAAAATTCTATACTAGAGGCATATAATCATTTTAAATTAAAGCATATAGAATATTATGATTTCTTAAAAAAATTCTAAAAATAAATACCTCATGTAATAACATTTTAAATAAATTAGTAATTCAGATTTTTAGACATGAGATAAACAATTTTGTATAATCCAAAAATAAAATTTAATTATAAAACATTTTATAATATTCATAATTAACATTATAAACATTTCATTATTAAGAATATAAAAAATTGTATGTTCATTCTAGTATGATATCATTCAGATTTATCATTATATCATTTATCAATTTTAAATATTTAATAATTTGTGATTTATAAAAAATTTGTAATTCAATTTATATTATAAAAAGTATTACCTAATCTAAATAAAATTTACATAATAACAATTTAATCCATGATCATATCAATAATAAAAAAAGATTATGTGGCATAAATATTTTCCAAATGTGATCCCTTTTATTTTGAACAAATAAATGAAATGAATTACGATTAAATAAAAATTTATATTTTAAATTTTTTTTATTAGATATATTTGATAATTTATATCATTTTATAAATTATCCCATCTGATTTATAAATAAATATTTTTCTTTCTACAATATAATTTATGATATATAATTTTCTGAAAATTTATTTCAAGTATTAACATTTCTTATTTGGGAATATGTTTCCGAATCATTAAATAATTATAAAAAATTATAATTATTTAATTTTCAAACCATTTTTAAACCACAAAATCCCAAAATAAATATTATAAATTTTTATGAACATTTTATAAGTCATTAAAACTTTTATTTTTAATAAATGTTTTATTTACCCTCACATATAGTAACTATATTGCTTCTGGGTACCCTCATATTATGCTTGCACAGATAGACTACGTAGGGTAAATATGCTTCCCCTTGAAGTAGGGCATACCACAAAAGAGTTCTAATATCTTACCATTTTGTGAATTCCTTCACATAATTGTACGCCCTAGGGTACCATTAGGTATTCCTATGAAAAACCATTACATTTATGTAGCCTATCGCTTTAGGGGAAGTGTCTGGTTACCTTTACATAACAGTTTTAAAAATAACATAACAATTATGCATAAAATATTTACTATTAAATGTTAATTTAAAATCATTAAATAAATTTATGTGTAGGGGAAGTCAATATAACTACATTATGTAACACTTTTACACAAAATATTTTTGAAATTGTTACAAAATAAAATACCTTTACAAAAATCCATCAAAAAAGGTAGTGTTGATTATCCCTTCTTGCATATCAGAAATACGTTGGATTCTCATACATGTATCAGCTATTCATGTCACATCCATGACATATATTAAAGGTAACGTTCATTTAAATTCCATTCATGCTTTGTATTTGGGGTTTTAGAAGATTTTTTGGGGCAAAGGACAAGTTTTCATGATTTGGTCCAAACTGTGAGCCCATTTACAGATTTGACAACAAACTTTATTTCATTTATAAATATTTCATATTATTAATATTTTCACCCATTCATGTTCCTAAATGGCCTCCAAGGACCTATTTACAAAACCATTTCAATCTGGAACCTTTACGAATCCATAATATTGGTGGATTTGGGGTATTATTTTAGGAATTTTTCCAGCCTGATATCCCATTTCATGTTTTAGTAAAAATTGTTTAATTAATAACTCATTAGATTTTATTTATTTTTTAGTGATTTCAAGACTCAAACAATACCAATGAACCTAGATATGTTCCCATTATCCTTCAACACTTTTTGGAGATCTTATTCATCGTGATGTAATACATAACATCATAGGTTGTCTCAAATCATCCACATTTGAAGTGATAACTTATTTACTTCACAACACTTTCAAATATAACACTTTTCTCCCATTTTAGTTCTCACATAACCTTCCCAGACTTATTAAAACCACATCTGAATTTTTTTTATGTTTTAAAATTCAGGTAATAGTGTATTTGGGTATATTTCTTCAAGATCCCTAAGTAAGTTGGTCTCTTCATTCTTACTCCCAATTTCGTAGGGGTTTTTTATATTGTCTAGGGTTTATTCTAATTCTAAATGTTTTTTATAATTTAAATAGGGTGGGGTTTCTATCCTAGGGTTTAACCATGGGTTTTATTGGTCTATTCTTCTTGTTTAATGCTTGATCAAGGTCCCTCTTGGTGTGGCAGTGGTGCGATTTGATTTTTGCACAAAGAATCAACGATTTTCATTAATTTGGTAGGAAATTCATTATTTAGGAAATTTTTTTATCTTAGCATGATGTATTTATCATAATTTAAGGTTTATCAAATTTCATTATATTTTCAAAAATTAGTTTCACTGTTGGTTGTATTGCAAATTCATTTTAAATGCCAATTTTATGTGAAATTGGGTGTTTTCCATAGAATTTTTTTTGGATTATTGGGGATGCCCTATAAATACTTAATTTATTTCATATAACTGAAATAGGGATTAAAATAATTTCTTTAATGTTAATACCTTTTTTTTAATGCATAAATGGTTTTTAATGGTACTTGTGGAACATGAGAACTTTAAGTGCCATGTTTGGGTGTAAATGGAGGTTTTAAAATGTTACCCTTTCTTGTATGACATGGGGATGCCCTAAATTTCTTTTGATAGTTTCATTGAAATTAATTGGGATTCATTTTCTATTTTTATATCTTACATGTGTGATCATAGTGTACAATGTGTGGTTTTCAAGGTCTTTTGGATGCAAAACAATGTGGGATTTTGAGAAATTGTTTTGTTTAAAAATCAATGTGTTTTGTTGGGTGTTTTAAGAGACATAAAATGTGCATTGAAACTGTACTGAATTTATGTGACAATTAGTGGTGTTTTATATGAAAATGAGTTAATGTATCATACTTAAATTGTTTTGTCACAATGGGGGAAGCCCAGGTACCTAGTTGGGGCGGATATGTACAAGTATGGCCTGTGGACGGGATGGGGTTTGTCCCTGTTTCGCATATAATTTAGATAAATAAAACTCTAACTAAACTATATGGTTGATTATTGGGGTCCACTATGTAATTTTTATGTTACCTACTAGTGGATAATGCACGGGAACAGATTTTTCTTTTGGTCCTTTACACTGAGGTACGAGGTACATGGGGCCCGAGACTATCAAGTTCCTTGGCTTGTTCCCGATATTGATATGAATTGAATTTGTTATATATGATATTTTATTTTGGTGTTTCTAGTATAATATTATTGTATCTAAAATGAATATTTATATTTGTTGATATTCTGAATGTTTTAGCTTGAAACATGTTTTCAATTGAATGTTTCATTTCTTGGAATTTGACGCCACTTTTCATTACATATCAAAACTGCTTGCTTTTTCACATTGTATTGCATGAAATTCGGGATCCTTGGGTTGTATCCTACTAGAATTAGTCTCAAAACCTAGTTAAAACCCATGGGCGTAACTAGACATTAATATTCATGAATCGAGTAAGGGAAAAACTTTTGGTGGTGGCAGTTCATAGTGTTATTTCCCATCCTCGTGGAGGAGTTTTGGAGACAGATTGTGGGTGGTAACCCCATGTCGGGTGGAGTCTTTGGGGTAGTTTTGATGTTTTTTCATTATGTGTTTGGAACATTTGTAATTCATTTGATCTTATGTATTCAGTTTAGGATTTTTTTTATAAACCATGCTTGTAGGAATTTTTCAGATTTAGTATTCCAAATGTTTTTGATGTATTTTGTATATATATTCATGTAAATAGTTCCAAAACCAAGATAAATAATACCCAGGATCTTGTGAAAACTAGTGGGAATAGGGAATGCCCTTCGGGAATTTCCACAGGCCTAGTTTGGTTCTATTATTGGTGGTGACTATATTCAGTTCGTGAAAAATGGTATCAGATGATGTTAATGTTTTTGGATTACATTGCTATTTTGGGATGTGTCAGGATTGATAGTATATAGGATTTTGGGGCTTATGTTTTAGGTCTCTGGAAGATTTTCTAGCATGAACCTTTCATGGAATACATTGAGTCACCCTGGGACATTGGAATTCTCTAATTTTCTTCACTTCCAGGTGAGACGTGTGGGATGCAGACCACACGTGGACATCAGATGGGGGTGGAGTAGTTGTTTTGTTTATTACATTAATGTTTTTATATTATTTATATTCGATTTATTTGATTAAAAATTTTAATAATTGTGGTATTTATTAATGTATTTCTACTGTAGCATTTTTTAGAAACATGCCTCCCCGGAAAGCTCCCATGTGCCCACGGGAGGAAGCCAGAGAGAGTTCTCCCACACCTAAAAATCAAAGGCTAGTCAAGGCTGTGTTCTGTGATTTCCGAGCATTGTAATAGGGACCATATCCTACTCCTAATCCTATTAGGGTAGAATAGATGAGTCCTAGAAATGATAAAGCATTGGGGTTTCTGAAAAACAAGACTTCTACCTTCTGAGGCGGCTCAAAACCTATGAAACAAGGCAATGGCTGGAAAATATCGAGCATATGTTTGAGTTCCTGGAAACTCCTGAGGTGCTCAGAGTGATGTTTGACTCATTTCTGTTGGAGGGTCCCATCTGTTTGTGGTGGGAGTCAGTGCTTCAAACTAGGAAGAATGAGTAAATGCACTGGGGAGATTTCAAGGCCATCTTCAATGAATAGTACTTCCCAGAGGTCTTTGCATAAACCAGGTATCGTGAGTTTATTTAAATTGTTCAGGGGAATCATTCGGTGATACAGTATGCCCAATGTTTTTATTTATTGGTTTATTATACCCCTGAAATCATCTTGAATGAACAATTAATGGCCCAAAGGTTTGAGAAAGGCTTGCGAGCAGAGATATACTCTCTGGTGTTCTTGCTTAAGCTCATGACATATGTTGAGGTCATTGACTGAGTGTGCATGGTGGAGGTCGATAGTAAAGGTAGGGATGATTTCTATGGACCTGTATCAGTAGTGGGCAGTGGCATATCTTTTGAAAATAAAAGGAATTGGGAGGTTCAGGTGAACTTGGGAGGTGGTAGTTCATGCCACTCTTCCAGGAAGATTTTGTCTACTGCTTCTGATGCATGATCGGTCATGTATCACTAGTGTGAGATAATGGGTCTCATTCAACCACCATTCAAATTTCATCTGAAGCCTTGTTACCAGTGTGTAGGTTTGGGGCATTTGCAGAGGTTCTGTGGGGTGGCACGTCAACTTCTGATTGGGCCCCAGGTCAGTGGCTTCAAGAGGAGTACGCACACAGTCTAGGCTATCAAGGACTCAGGGATATAAATTTAGAGGCTGTGTTGGTAGGGTTGTGTCATCTTCTGGGCATAGGTTGTTCATGTCACATCCATATACTAGTTGTCTTCCTTAGGAAGAGGCCAAAAATGTCCATGTAGTGGATCAAGCACCCAAAGGATTAAATGCAGGTCCGTCGACAGTTCGAGGTACTGTTCTAATTGCATCTTCTATAAATGCAGCTATTTAGTATATTAGGTCCTATATTTAAATCTTTTCTACCTATTTTGTAGACATGTGAAGTTTTACAACTATGGTGATGTCTTTTGTGAAGGAGTTGGTGACAGAGCATGTAAGGAAGAAGAAGCAGGGCCTCAGGTGCACCTCGTGTGCGCTTTCCGTGTAAGGGGTTGAGATTTTATGGGTTATCTTGGTTCTAGATATGGATCTATTTGACATAATTCTTTTAATGGATGGGATAGTACACTTCTAGGTGCACAATGATTTCTATAGGTGGTGAGTGAGTTTCACGATAACTGATGGGAGTTGTCAGGTTTTTCGAGGGGAATGGGATCCTCAGTCGAGTCATACAGGACCTCCACTACCAATGTTTGTATGTATTAACATCCAATTATTTTTACTCATGCTATATGATGATGGTATTTCCCTTTAAGGTTCACTACCTCATGTATTGGATTATGTTCTGGATGTATTCTTGGATGATTTCTCAGGTTTTCCACAAGAGTGGGATGTGGAGTTTTAAATTGATCTGGCACTGGGAACACTACTGATATCTCTTCCCTCTTATCACATGGCCACTAACGAGCTGAGGTAATTAATGATACCACTGGATGACTTATAATCCCAAGGATTCATTCTCCTGAGTATCTCTCTTTTGGCCGCTCTTGTGTTGTTCGTGAAAAAGGCCGACAGATCCCTTTCGTAGTGCATTGACTACCGGAAGATGAATAAGGTAACAATTATGAACAAATACACCTTTCCCAGAATAGATTATTTTTTCAATACTTTGAAAGAAGAAAAGTGTTTCTCAAAAATATACATGTGTTTGGTCTATCATCAGCTCAAGTTGAAGGAGTCAAATACCCTAAATATAGCCTTCCGAAGAAGGTACGACCACAATGAGTATTTGGTCATACCCTTCAAATAGACCAATGTCGCAGCGGTCTTTACGGCCCTCATGAACATGGTGTTCCATCATTATCCCGATTACTTCGTTGTGGTGTTAGTGGATGAAATTATTTTATACTGTGGCTCTGATTAGGAACATGAACATCACCTGAAGATCATCTTTTGAACTTTGCAGGATCACCGCCTCTATTAAATGTTGTCAAAGTGCTCTTTCTGGATCAGGTAAGTGAGCTTTCTGGGTCATGTGATCTCTTAGCAGGGGGTTTCAGTGGACCCCAAGAAGATTAGTGCGGTTATGTCACAGGGGGAGCCAATGAATGTGTTCGAACTCAAGATATTCATTTTCCTCAAAGGTTATTATAGGTGAATCATTCGTAATTTCTCTCAGCATGCTTCACCGATGATCGTGCTCACCCAGAAAGGGGTGATGATTGTATGGGACCTATAATGTTAGGCATCATTAGAGGAGATGAAGAGGCGGTTGAATATCTCCCCCCATAATGATTTGGACAGAGGATGGAAAGGGGTATACAGTATATTGTGATGCTTCATGTGTGGGTCTTTGGTGCATTATTATGTAGGATGATCACATGGTGGCGTATGGAACTTTCCAACATCAACCACACAAAAAGTACCACCTGACCCAGGGCTTGGATTTGGCAGTGGTGATGCATTCATTGAATAAATGGAATCACTAATTCTTTGGGGAGAAGATTATGGTCTACTCTGATAACAAATGTTTGGCATATATCTTCTCACAGAAGTACCTCATCTTAAGGCAGCGTCATTGTATCGAGTAATAAAATGGGTTCAACTTTTACATTGCTTATTCCCTATGGAAGGGTAATGTGGTGGCTGATGCTTTGAGCAGAATAGTTCCAGTGCAGGATTTGAGGAAGTCCAGTGACAAGTGGACATGGATGGCGCTCTATTCTCAGATGCATGTAGAGACTAGGGAGCACAGTGGTGGTGTGTTCTATGTGAGCATCCGGTTGACTCCTTCTATGTTGGAGTAAATTCAGAAGGAACAGCCTAGTGTTGAGCTTTGTTAGATGTCGGAGAAGTTTTTTCATTGTGGGGAGACATCCTCTGATTGGTTGTCATCTCCCGAGGGCATCTTGTGCTTCTAGGGCTGCTTAGTAGTGTCGTTATCTCTACAGAAGGTGGTAATGGATGATAGCCTCCAGTCTCAGCGGGCTGTCCAGTTGGGTACCACCACCAAGATATATTATGATGTCTTTTGGTAGTTCTGGTAGCCTGGTTTGAGACGAGACATAGTGGACATTGTGCCAAACTGCTACACATGTCAGCAGGTGAATTCATATCATAAAAGGCTCTCCTATTTTCTTCAGCCATTACCCAGACCTACCATGAAGTGGTATAACGTTTCCATGGATATCATTATTTTCTTGCCTCATACACCTCGGTGTATGAAATCTATTTGTGTGTTGATTGATCATTTTACCAATTCTGCTCACTTTATTCCGACCAAAGATACAACTATAGTAGATGAGTTAGGCCATTTTTATCGTCAGGATGCGTTGACATTCCATGGTTTTCAATCTGCAGTAGTCTCAGATAGAGACCCCTATTTCACTTCTCAGTTCTGGGAAGGCCTTCAGAAAGCCTTGTGGTCTCAGATTATGATGAGTGCAGCATACCATCCTCAGTCGCATGGTTGGAAAGAGTGGTCAAATTAGATTTTGTAGAACATGCTAGATGCATGTGTCATGGACTTTGGAGGTTCCAAGTATAGCCATTTGGGGTTAGATTATTTTTCATATAATAATAGTTTCTAATCCTCAATTCAAATGGATTTTTTAAGGCGCTCTATGGTCAGTTTTGTCTGTCCCCCCTATGTTGGGATGAATAGGCGAGACCTCACTGCTAGGGTCGGGTCTTGTGTAGGAGACAACTAAGAATGTCAAATTGATCAGACATCGTTTTTTTGATAGCATAGAGTCACCATAAATCATATGTTAACCAGAGCAATTGAGACCTGAAGTTTTCTATGGGTGACAAGGTATTCTTGAAAGTGGGCCCTCGTCTGGGCCAACGTCGATTGGGGATGCATGGGAAGATGACACCACAGTATGTCGGGACCTTTGAGATCACTGAGCATATTGGCAAGGTGTAATAATGATTTTCTTTACCTTCTCAGTTGGCATCCATTCATGATGTCTTACAGGTCTCCCAATTGAAGATGTACAGCCTAGATCTGTCACATGTGTTGAGTTAGAAAAAACTAGAGATAGAGCCTAACTTGTCTATTGTTGAGGAGTCAGTGAAAATAGTGGACTCCCAAGAGAAGCATCTTTGAGGGAAGTCCATTATTTGGGTCCGGGTTAGTTTTCAGCATGGGAGTGATACACATGATACATGAGAGGATACGACATGGCTCGATCCAGAGTACCCGTTCTGGTTTTCCAATCAAGCTTCAGGTTGACTTACTAGGGTGGAAAGTAATTCATAGTGGAGATAATTTTCACACAAATAAATTATATCAATGTTAAATTTAATTTAATTTCCATTCATTCTTTGTTTTGGGGGAATCCCAAGATTTTTTGGTGGAAAGGGGGAGTTTTCATGATTGGGCCCATACCATGAGCCCATTTCCAGATTTAAAAAGATTTTTTTATTCTATTACTATTTCGTTTTTTTTTATATTTTTAACCCAACCCAATTTATATATGGCCTCCCCAGAACTATTAAAACCAACATCTAAATTTAGACCATTTAGGATTCATAATAATGGAGGATTTGGGTTTTAATTTATGAAATTGGGCTAGCCCGAAATCCCATTTCAAGATTTTAATATTTATTTTAATTAAAAACATATTATATTTTATGTCTTTCTCTGTAATTCAATGTTTCACCCAATCCTAATGAACCTGGCCATTTTTCCATTATCCTCCCACCCTTTTGGAGCTTTAATTCGTCATGATTTAGTACAGAACATCCTCGAGAGTTTCAAATCGTCTAGATTTGAACAGGTAACTTCTTTCCTTTATCCATATTTAAATTTTTACCTTTTCTCACCCATTTTAGTTCTCACATGACCATCGCAGACTTATTGGAACATCATTTTAATTTTAGGCTATTTTGAAATTCAGCTGCTGGTGTATTTTGGGATATTTCTTCTAGATCATTTAAGTAAGTTGTTCTCCTTCATTCTTCCTCTAATTTGATAAGGGTTTTATTATATTTTGGTTTGGGTTTATTCCAATTATTCTTGATTTTTATAATTTCCATAAGGTAGGGTTTCAGACCTAGTGTTTATCCTTGGGTTTTCTTGGTCTATTCTGGTGGTTTTAGGCTCGATCCAAGTCCCTCTTGGTGCGGTGGTGGAATTATTTTAGTTTCTCACAATGAATCAAGGGTTTTTGTTAATTTTGTAGGTGATTCCATGTTTATTCAATGATTTTGTATTATAATGTTGTATTTATAAAATATTTAGGTTTATATCATTTCATTATTTATGCAATAAATTAGTTTTAGTGGTGGTTGAATTGAAGATTAATTTTAAATGCAAATTCTTGGTGAAATTGGGGTTTTTGTAGAAATGTTTTATTGGTTTGTTAGGGGATTACCTATATATACATAATTGATTTAATTTACCTGAAAAATGTCTTATAATAATGTTTCTAATGCAAATCTCATTTGGTTTTTGCAGCGAAAATGGGTTTTAATGGTTTTTGTGGAACATGTGAACTTTCATTTCCATGTTTGAGTGTAAATGGATGTTTTACAATGTTATAATTTCTTAGTTCAAATGGGGATGCCCTAAAATTGATTTTTGGGTTTCATTAAAATTTATTGGGATGTAGTTTCTTTTTTGGTAACTTACAAGTGTGGACAAAGTGAATAATGTGGGGGTTTTAGGGAGTTTTGGTTGCAAAACAAAGTAGGGTTTTGAGAAATTGTTTCATTTAAAAATCAAAGTGTTTTGTTGTGCGTATTTAGTTATTTATAATATTTTTTGAAACTATACTGATTTTATGTCGAAATTGGTGGTGTTTTATATCAAAATATGTTTAGTTAGATTGGGAAATTGTTTGAGTACAATAGGGGAAGCCCATGTACCTGGGTGGGGCAGAAATGTATTAGTACGACTACTGGACCAGATGGGTTTTGTCTGTGATTCACATAGAATTTGGATAAAAAAACTATAACTAAACAATATGTGTGATTATTGGGGACATCTATGTTATGATTATGTTACCTACTAGTTTAACGGGCATGAGAATGGATTTTACTATGGTTACATTACACAGAGGTACGAGGGACATTATGCCCAAGATTATCTAGTGCCTAGGGGTGTTCTTGATTTTTTTGGTCATTGGATTTCTGTTATTTGACATTTTATTTTGGTTTGTTTGGAAGTATATTATAGTATCTAACATGACCATTTAAATTTGTTAACATGAGTATTGTTTTAGCGTGAAAACTATTTTCAATTTAAAGTTTCATTTCTTGGAATTTGTCACCACTTTTCATTGCACATAAAAACTACATTATTTTTTCACATTGTATTGCATGAACATTGGAATCATTGGGTGGTATCCTATTGGGATTAGGAACACACACTACATACACCCTTGGGTGTATATAGACTTTATTATTCATGAACCATGTAAAGGAAAGACTTAGGATGATGGTGGTTCATGGTGTCAGTTCCATTCCTATTGGAGGAGTTTTGGAGATGGCTTGTGGGTGATGACCCCTTGTCCTATTGAGTCCTTGGGTCTATTTTTCTGCTATTTCATTGTGTCTTTGGACCTTTTTTCTTTCATCTGAAACTATGTATTCAGTTCTGGATTTTTATATAACATTTTTTGGTATGAATTTTTTGGATTCAGTTTACCAAATTATTTTTATATTTTAGGTATACATATTCGGGTAAATAATTCACAAACCAAGATAAATGATACCTAGTAACTTGTGCTAGCCCATGGGGATACGGAATGCCCTTCGGGCCTTTCCACGGGCCGGGTTTGGTTCTAGTGTTGGTGGCTACGAGATTTGGTTTGAGATAGTGTACGAGAAAGACCTATGTTTCCTTAATGATTGCAATCTATGTAAGGATAAAACATTTACTAGATTTAAAAAAAAAACCTTAAAAAAGAGAATATATTTTTTGTTTATATATTCATTTCCATAAAATATTTTATTTATCCAAATCATGAACTAGATTTATTACAATTAATTTTTTTAATGAGTATAGTAACAATTAACATATCCAACAATAAGTTATTAAAATCATTGTTTGATGATATCCCATATAAAATTATATGATGATTTTAATAAAATATAGAAATCAAATTTCAACTATATAAATTAGTACCATAAACTAAAGAAACCAATACATCCTCATTGGCCAATATCACATATGTTTGAGAGAGACCTCTATGTGATAGAATAAATACAAAAAATGAGTGGTGGTATCCAGGGGAGGTTATGAATCTCACATCTCATTAGAGGGATCCATCCTTATACCATTACATCCTAGAGTATCAAGTGTTATATTAGAATATAAAAGTGTAATATGGGTTTTTTGGAGTTTTTTTGAGACGGATAATCTAAATCCACATAAAAATTCACCATAATGAAGTGATATTTATATAGAATATGAGGAAACAACTCGATGGAGTATGAAATAAGTCATGCATTGAAATGTATGTATAATTTACATCGCTGGTTTGTATATCCTATGAATTTACTCCAACTACATTTCATAAAAATATGAAATGATTTAGTTTAATGATTGCATAGGTTGTTGAAACACATTATGATAAATATTTATCATTTGGTTTCAATTACATATTGAATAATATATTAAATCCTTATGTGCATGAAAATCATAGTTTTCATGATATATATAATGATTTAGTGATTATATGCATTGGTAATGTAGAGAAAAAGTAAAACATAATCTATTATATTTTAGAAGCAAGTGATCTAATCACCCTAACACATGTTATAATTTCAAATGGCCTAATCTAATAGAAAACACAACTATAAAGGGATTAACTACACATGGGCCAACAGAAGAGAAATGTTACACATGAGTGGAACATAAGAACCAATATATCCCATATAGCTATTATAATTCACTAATGTAACAAAACAGAGGTGTTCTATAATAATGATATAGGATGAATATATATATTTAATAAACAATAGTCAAATCACAATGTCCCACTAGAATAAATTTCATAGAATTAACCCATTTCTTAATAATTAAATATGATATATTTAGATAAAATAGATCCCTTAGATGATACATTTTCATATATTTATTTACAAAATGGGGAATATTTCAAGGACTAAATAACATTGAGACATTTTTTTTTATAGTGATACAATAAGTCCTATAGAACATACATTTAAAAAATATTATGAAATATATCTTTTATAGATGAATCAATCCAACATTTATATATATATATATATATTAAATAACCAATGAATGTACAACATGATTAATGGAAGCCATACACAAAATTAATTGTTCTATTATAGCCACTAATATCGTTTTTTATTCTCAAAAAACCAATATTGTAAATGAATTTACTTAAAAATAGATATATTGAAAATGATTAAAACAGTAGATGTGCATGGTCATATTAAAATAGTTTTGAACTCTAAAAATGAAAATGGATTTTTTAAAGAAAATAGAAAACTAGTAAGAAACAATATTTAATTGAAAAATTCACTAACCACATTAAATTATGTCATAGGATAATTTAATCTTAAAATTAAATAAGTGATTATTATGGGTTATATGTTTAATTATTCATCTAGGGATCATATATAGAGACCCAGTCCTTTCACACATATTATTACATGATTTATAAACTTAAATATCCAATATTTACAACACAAGGATCAATATTCATATTTTCTTTGTAATAATAGGTTCTCAATAAACTAATTGATTCAAAAACAACGAAATCATTATTTAAATCTCGATAGTGTTATCTTAAAATAAATTTAATATCCTAAATATCCATAGGATAACCTAGGAAATATATGAATGAAATTGGTGAGTTAAAATCACATTACAGGGAATTTACAAGATAAGGAACCATAACTTCAGAGCCCAATGTATTACATGATTTAAAAAAAGTGATGGATCCTGTGTAATCTCATTAGAGTATAATATAAATAAAATGTGATCAAAAGATCATATCATCTAAAATAATTTAAAAGAAACTTGAAACATGAAATATTTATATGTTTAGGGTAACTACAAAGATAGGATCACCTGAAGCACATTGTCCCATAATAGATTACGTTAACTACCAAATCCCATACACGAAATCTCACAAGAATAAATTATTACACAATTCTGTGGATGAATATATAAATATAATCCAACCGATCACATTAATTTCATGTACACACCTATTTTTTCCACAAATTGACATCAAGCAATATTCATAAACATAATAATTACTCATGAAAATCAATATGTTGCATAATTTTGTCTCATAACATGATATAAATAAATTTTTATAATGTACACTAATGAGAGTTGAAAATAAGGCATGTATTATCCCATCAAAGGTTGAAAGAGTCTACAATGTATATATGTGAGATTTTTTATATAATATTTATAATAAATCTAATACATCAATGGTTGTTATTTTTTAGGAATAAAGATACTATGAAATGATTGAAAACAATATAGAATAAAGTAACCACTCCACTATGAAAGTAACATTTCAAATGGCAATTTTTTTTAAATGTTTGTTGATATAATGTAACATAAAAATATGATTTGAAACATATAAAGTATTCTTGAAAATAATAAATGTTCTTGATTTAGGGAAATATTATTTTTTACACAAAAGTTAAAATTAATACTCCTCCAAATATTTTTGTAAAAGTTTAAAATAAACTTCTTTGGTAAATGACAGGTAGATTCCATAATAGATTGTTTTAAAAAATCAAACAAGGATAAATATTAATTTTATCAATCGTAGGGGAATATTAATTTTTTTTAAAAATATCATTAAAAAGTAATAATTTTGTAGAAATGTGTTTTCGACTGAAGAGATTAATGTTGTTTATTTTCATAAAAACATTTTAATAATAATTTTATTTACCAAATAGAGTGAAATTGAACTATTAAATTGTTATTTAATGATTAACTATATGATAATTAAATTGAAGTTTTTTGTTATATAATGATGAACTAATTTATATCAATGGAAATTCATGCATAAAAAATCATGATTAAAATGAAACTTAACTATTAACCCTTACTATCTTGGTAAAGTTCGATTCATATATTAAAATAAATGAATTAAAAAAATTATAACAAATATTTATAATAATGTATGACGGGGTCTTGATATTATATGACAAAGTGTATTATATAAACCATTAAAAATAAATCGTGTTTGTAGATGAACATCTGTCTCAGGGAAAGATGTTTTGAGATGAAAACCTATACAAAAATTATATCATTGAGATGAGAGTATATAAATTGGATGTATAAGTGTAAAAAATTAATATCCACATAAGTATAGTATTAACTATAACATAAATCAATACAATTTTCATTCACAAATAATGGTTTCATAATTTAATCAATTTAGTATATGTTTAACCTAATGATTGTAAAATGTGTATAAGAACCCCTTACATCATTATTTCAATTAGTTGATCAATTTTTATCCTTCTTTAGCATGGTTTAAATAAAATAACATATATTATAACCCTATTAATAATTAATATATTATATATAATGCTTTTATAAAATCTTATAACCCTTTTGTTAATAGTATTCCATTATCACTATTGATTCTTTTATTAATTTCCGTGTTTTATCTAGAATGTTATATTGTGAAAGTTGTAGATCCTTTTGGATGACTTCCAAATGAGAAATGACAGTTTTAGGATTAAATAAATACCTATGTCATTGGTGTTATTTTTTCTTCAAAGAAAAAAATGGGGAACCATATACATATAGAGATTGTACAGGTGGGTTAGCTAGTTTTTGTAAACCCTAAGAGGCCACAAAATAATATTAATCTATGATTTTTACACAACTAGATCATGTTCTCTACTGGTCAGATAATGATCACAAGAATCCCCTTAGGTTAGTCTTTATGATTGTACAATGCCCCTCCGGAAATCCCTCATGTTTTTATATAGGTGTCCAGAAAAGTGTGGATGATCATATTAAGGATACCATACTAGTTTCTCTAATGATACAACATTTCAACTAAGAGTCACATATGAATCAACCAAATACACATATAATATAATGCTGAATGGGGAGGAGGTTTCATGCAATCAATTGTATGCTGATTTTCACATGAAGGGATTATATGACACACCAGATCTGTTCAATGATAATAAGATATACCCAGTGGCTTGGAATTATTTCCCCTGAATGTGTTTAGGTATTTTCCCATCATCATGTAAAGTCCATTGGACAAATCAATCCAATAATTTGATGCACATATTTATCTACATACATTTTGAGTTACAATCCATGACAATTATCTCACATCGTGGTAGAATCTATCACTAATCTTGTGAAAACCCACGTAATTTTAGAGTGACTACAACAGAAATGGTTTAATGCCACAATGAGATCAAGTATTTATCATTATATTTCCTGAATTAAACTAATTATAAAAGTAAGGATAAACCAAGGAATAAAATAAAAAAAGGAGATAGCCTAATGTGATGAAAACATTGCACTATTTTTTCATGAGAATGGGATATATGTCTTTTGTGATCAGCTCACCACTCATGTTAAATTCTTTTAACATGAGATTATACTGTCATAAAGGCCTCAAAAAATCCAACATGATCCCATAGAAGTTGTGACATCCCAAAATTATAATGTATAACGTTGTATTCAGTGGTGTGTATAACATAGGACACCAAGTGTAAAAAGGGAATATAATAACCTGATACTTTACACTGTATTGACTGTCTTAAATAAATAAAATATATTTTATATAATTTAATGCATGAAACATTTTGTTATCTTGAATTTATTTCAATATATACCCTTCTAGATAGCATTTGTTACAGGCAATAGTGGATGTCTCCGACGGCTTACATTACACACAAAACTGCATTTTTTCGAACAAGAATAAATTATTTGCTCGAATGGCCTGATGGCCTTATTTTTTTATTTTATTGTGGATAATCACCCTTTTAAGGGTTGAAGGGGAACCCGTACATGACCCGTAGGCCCAAGGAATAAGGCCCGACAAACTCACAATACATGGCTTGAAGGCCCGGAGGCATACCATGCCCAATACACTACCTGTAGGCCCAGCCCACTTGAACTGTCCCTTCCCAGCTTTCTGTGACATTGATCAGCTAGCTCCCTACCATGCATTGTGGATCGGTTAGCATTTTCCCATACAAAGATTCACGACGCCTGGTATCGATGGTAGCTTTCATACTCTCACATCCAATTTTAGTTTTATATGGCTTTTTTCATGTTCTCTCATGTATTGTTGAATCACATTTGATGTTCGTGAAAAAAATGAAAAACTGAGGATGGTCCAATTTAAGGTTGTTTGTAGTTGAAGGATTTATATATTTTGATCCCTTCATTAACTTTTTGTTATTATAAACCTCTCAAGGATGGATCTGGGGATGATGATTCATAGAGGCTTTGAGATTAGTTGTTCTGTGGAAAATATTATTCAAGGAACTCTATGATATATTTTCCCTATTTTATTAGCTTTTGGTTTCTTCGAAATTAAAGATGTCATCATTTAGATATGATATCCTATCTGATCACTTTTATGACCTATTTTTTCACTACAAATCTCTATTTAAAATCTAAAGTAGTGAATTTATTAATGTTTTGGGAAGTGCAGTTTAATGGTGGTTAGTGTTCCAGGAGCTCACCCCTTCAACGATGTGTTCACATTCATCATATAATCCTTCATGGATACCATTCTGGTTTGTTAGTTTTGAATAGAATTTTCCTCATAAATTTGGTGAAGTTTTTTGGGTTATTTGTATAGATGATTTAGCTATCAATTCTTGTTGCAATGGTTAATTTATTTCATATTTTTTGGTGGAGCCCCCCCAGTGATGGTTCGTTCTAGTTTCATGGTTGTTTGACATTTTTGTGGTGGAATGTTTTGGTTTTTTTAGTGGTGATGATGAAAAATGGTAAATGGATCTTCTGTATTGTTTTTTTCGACTTGTATTGAAATTAATGTGTTGAATATTGGATGGAAATATAAGGGAGTGATGGAAATGGTTGGCAGGTGATGCGATTTCAGATGATGGGTGTCTCTCAGGTCGACGTCTCCTTGGGCACTAGTTAATCATGTGTTTTTGAATTTGGAATTTAAAACATGGATCACTATGAATTTGATTACTACATTGAGTATGGTTACATGTCTCTATTTAATTTTCCATTTTAAAAATCAAAAAAATAATATTCTGAATGGGGATGAAAACATGGAAAAATTTGTTATAAAAAGAATTTTTTGAAAATTTTCCAAAAGTTTTATTACTTAATATTCAGAATTAATTAAAACTATTTAATGAATTCAATTAAATATAATTGTTATATATTAATTTAAATAGATTTTAAATTTATCAATTAGGTTCGATATGCATAAGATAAGAACACACAATATTTTAAACATAAAAAACTATATGTTTATACACGAAATTTTATAGCCCTTTAATAGAGACCCAAATTTTAATATGAATTTTGAAACAGTAATTTAATATTTCAAATTAAACTCCATATTTTATGGTGAAATATAATAATTAGGATATGTTGTACTATTTATATTTTTCTAAAACATTTTATTTTTTAATAAATTGTTAAAATAATGGTTTTTTGTTGAAAAACTAATTTTCAGCTAATTAATTTATAAGGTTAAATTATAATTTTAAAATGTTTTAAATAAAAATTAGATCATATTATTATAAACTTATACAATTTTTGTCATTTTAATAAATTTCAATTTTATATTTATTATAAAAACATAGCAAACATTCATACATTTATACATTAAAACCCCACATTATCATCCCTTGGGTGGGATGACTTTCAAATTATTTTTTTATAATGCTATTATTTGAATTTGGAAAAACTGACTCCATATTTTTAATTATTTTATTATAAAATGTATACTTATTATAATTTTGTTTATAAAAATGATAAGTGAAATTGATTAAAATTAATTATAATTAATAAAGAAAAATTAAGCATAATGATGTACAATATCATTAAATTAAGTGAGAAAATTAAATATCCACTTGCCCAACAAAAAATTTATATCCATACATTAGACATTAACATTAAAAAAAATTTTCCTTATTTTTAAAGACTTTTTGGGTTATAATTAGGGTACACCTAACATCTCATAAAAATACCATGTTAGTCATTTTCCTTCCTTATTTGATGCCACCACCTCACTTATTCCTCTTACCTCTAAAACCACATATTTTTCACCACGATATTCCCATATAGAATTGAATAATACTTTGAATCTACCATGAATCTTTAATTTTGTTCTAAATCCTTCCATGTAATCCATTTGTTACAAACCAATAGTTGTTTCTTGACTGAGATGTAACGTCTTCTCTCAATCTTTTTAATTGTATTTTCATTCTCTCACACCTCGTCTCTTGTTATTATATGATTTTAAAACAACACCAGTATCCTTAATATACTCTTATTTTTTATGTTAAGTATCAACCTATACATATCCACATTTCCATTTAATGGGTAACAAGCATATTATTTCTGTGTATGGAGAAATACTGTCTCATGAAACTATGATTGTTTATTTTTCCTTTACAAACATTCATGATGTGTAATTATGATTAAAACTATGTTTATATATGATATATATGATATTTATTATGTATTTATACTTTCTAATATATTTATTAAAAGTATAATTAATAAATCTTATTTTGCGTTAATTTGATAATGTTGTTTGAGGAAATTTGGCTTATGCCCCCATCTAAGCTATGTGATTCATTCACATGATACATAGAATATATGAAGGAGGATTATAATTAAATGAATGAGGTATAAAAAATAAATTCTATAAATTAAATAATTACATTTATGTAAATATATATATATATATATATCATTTTCTTTATTACCATTTCACATACTTAAAATGTTATAGCGTTATTCGTGGACGTGTGGACTACTGCCTCCTCAACACTATGTGATTAATTTTTCATCACAAGAATTCTATATATAAGTATATATTATTAAAGAATATGGTTTTTATAATATAATTATTATTATATGATGATATTGTGTCACTTACCTTCTTTCTATAACGATCATTCAAAAAGAAGAATGTTACCTTGGCGTTTGTACAACCTACCATATCCATATTTGTAATGTTGATTAATTTTTCCAAAACATATGTAATGATTTCATTTGAAACTATAATTCATGTATAAATAATAATAAAATTCATTCTATTTCTATGATATTAGTTTCATTACAATGAATCTTTAGGTGTTATATAATTACCCCTTTGACCATAGTTGACCTACTAATGTTGTTTTCGACATATAAACTGAATTTGCTCTAAACACCCGATGTAAACATAAAATTTTAAGTATTTGTATAAAACATAATAAATAGTGAAATATAAATAATGATAAACATTAAAATGGTTCAAAATAAATTAAATAATTAAAAATATATTATTACACAGAAAGTCAAATGATGTTAACACGAAATCAAACTGATGGTATTGGATTTTCATCTCACTTTTTTCTTCTATGAGATAAATGTCATGTTCAACAATTACTTATTTTGGGTGATTTACATACTACCAATTTTTATATATTATATCATTAATTACATTATATTTATGATATTTATAACTTTAATTTAATATCGTTCATTCATGAGGATAATGATTTGAAATGTTTCAATAATTTATGGGACACATTGTAATGTTTAAAGATTATTTTAATCATCAATAACATTAATTATATTTAAATGGTATTTCCCTTTGAGGAAATTATATAAAAAAAATTCAATAAAATCATTAATTTTATTTAATCTGGTTATTCATGATCATTTTTATGTATTTGTACGATTTTACAACTCTATGATACTCAAAAATTATTAGAAAATCTTTTTAAAAAATACAATCTTTATTTATATCATCTATTGGAGAACATGTTTTCTTCTAAAACAATTCTATATTAAAATTTTTTCAATAATTATTTTAAAATCATTCATAAAGACATTTTTACCCTTTGAGACTTTTCATAATTTTTTCAAAGGAATCACCATTTCACTTTTCCAACCAGGAATTTTTCTAACCTTTTTAACCTGAAAATATAATGTTTTGGTTACATTTTATGACATGTATAGATTTACATGTTTTCATTCCTAAAAATAATCATTATAATGATTAAATGATTAATTTTAATGAATTTTTTTACAAAATTTATTATCAAATAAATTGTTTCTGAAATGGTATTTCAAAAAAATAGAATATTTTACTCAATAATTTTTCTTAAAAGATCTTATATAGTTTAACTATTCATCAATGATAACAACACATTATTTTTACTCAAATTGGGATATATTGTATTGATGATAAATTTATTATTCTACTAGAGTATATATGACTAATTTGATAAACTATAGTATTCAATTTAAATTCCCAATTCTCTAGTCCCATAGACAAATAAAATCAATTAAGATCATTGAACATTGAATTTCCCCTAATTTATCTAATTAATTGGTTATGGATATTGATATTTACTAAATAGTATAACACTTTACATATGATGTATATTTTTAATTTGGTTTGAATATTTAGGTAAATATTCAAAAATATATATTGTTTATTTGATACAGATATTTTTTAAAGTGCATTTTTTATTATTTAAATAGATTTATTCGATATGAAGCATGCTTTGGACATGAAACTATTTGTAGAACATGGAATTTATATATCTCCTTCATGCAAATATAAGTTCTAATGAGAGAAAATATTTTTGAAAATTAAATAGGTTTCAATCTACATTTCTAAACTGTCTATAGGGTGGATCTTTACATTATAGGTTTTCATGTTCCCAAGGTATGAGGACCAATAAATAAGAATTGATTCCGTTTTGATTCATTATTTATTATCCATGATGTTAAGTCAAAAGTCTTCTTTTGGCTTTTACATCATGTTTTGGAAATCACAAATATATTCTATATCATGTTTTGGAAATCTAAAATGTATTCTATCATATGTTTGTAAATAACAAATTGTCTTTTATCATGTTTATCGTATCGTACGATGTTGATCGTACTGACCAAAACGTATCGTACTGACTCTGTCAAACGTATCGTACTGACTCTGTCAAACGTATCGTACTGACTCTGTCAAACGTATCGTACTGACTCTGTCAAACGTATCGTACTGACTCTGTCAAACGTATCGTACTGACTCTGTCAAACGTATCGTACTGACTCTGTCAATCGTATCGTACTGACTGTTATTCAGATGATCATTATTTGTTTTGGTACTTTGTCAAAAACTCTCTCTGCATATGAATCGTACTCATGTTTTACATTTCTATATATCTCTTATCCTAACAAAACGATGTCGTTGAGTTAGTTATATACTAATCAAAACGATGTCGTGCTTTCTGTTTCAATATGACCGTTGGAGGCAATATGACCGTTGGAACCCGAGGCCTATAAATAGGAGGTCATTTGAAGCTGAGAAAACACTGATGAACGAAGAGAACGACTGTGAACTACGAAGATTCTAGAGAGAGACACTGTGACTTATCTCATCAGACTTGTGCGTCCGATCATCGTATCGAGGGCTTTCAAGTAATTGAAAGACAGAGGTGCCGATTACCTGCAAAATCGAGGGCTGCCGGGGATAGGCAGACAGACGTGCCGATCATCGTATCGAGGGCTGCCGGGGATAGGCAGACAGACGTGCCGATAATCGTATCGAGGGCTCACCAAGGTGTTGGTGAGACAGACCTTTTATCCTAGGTGAAAGGATAACCCTTCTCTTTGGGTTAAAAGAATTGTATTACTTTTACATTTCTGCTGTTGTATTAGAAAGGGATTTGTATTGTTTCCTTTCTTCTTACATATTCAATTGTAATTGTTTCAATTACAATCATTCTATTACATTTTGTATTGATTGGTTCTATACGCTTTAAGGTAGAATCATTTACATTTGTATTACTCTGATTATTGTGTTCACCTTGAATACAATTGTTTTGCTTTACAATAGTATTACAATACATCATACCTCTTACATTCAATACAATTGTGGGTGTTTGTATTTGTATTAGTTTAAGTTCATTTAAACTAATCTCTTTGTTACTAAAACTCAAAGGTTTTTAAACCTACAATTCACCCCCCCTCTTGTATTGTTCCATCTAATAGACTTTTATATCGACTATTCGATCCAACAATTTTTATCAGAGGAGGTTTTCCACTGATTTGTTTTACTAGCTTTATTTCTTATTACTTTCTTAAATACTTACTACACTAACGTGTGGAGTGGAAAAGTTGTTTTTGTTATATTAGATGGCAGGAATGAATTTCGGATCAATAGATAATCTGAATCCTTCTAGACCACCAATTTTTGATGGGAATGATTATGAGTATTGGAGAGATCGTATGAAGACTTTCGTCATCAATACTGGTGTAGACAATTTTATTATGCTTACTGGGGGTTATAAAATTCCTGACAAAGAAGTTAGTACTTTCACCAATCAAGAGAAGCAAGAATATCAACTGAATTATAAGGTACGCAATACTTTATTATGCTCTATGACCAGGAATATATATAGTCAGATATCTTCATGTGAAGCAGCCAACTGTATTTGGAAGAAATTAGAAGTCACTCATTTTGGTACATCCAAGGTTATAGAAACAAGGAGAGCAATGCTTCGAGCAGAGTATCATGGATTTGTTTTTCCTTATGGAGAGCCAGTATGTAAACTGCAACAAAGGTTTATGACAATTGTCAACAGCTTACAATCTATGGGAGAAAAAGGTCTTGATGATGAAGCTCTTGTTGACAAAATTATAGATATTATGCCAAATGAATGGGAGTCAAAAAGAACAGCCATTGATGAAAATAGAAAAGTTTCCCAGATTACTCTTGATGAACTCTTTGGAACTCTTATACAGCACGAGACAAGAATGAAAAGAGATGCTGATTTCAATAAGAAGAAAAATGGGAATGGAAGTGTAGCTTTTGCATCTAAAGCTAAAACACCTGAAAGGGTTACAAGGTCTAAATCCAAGAAAGTTGTATCTGATTCAAGTGATTGTAATCTTTCGGATAATGAGTTAGCTAATCTTGCTCGAAGGATGAACAAGATTGTGGGAAAGAATGATTTTCAATATAGATTCAAAAAGAAAGACAGGAAAGATAGGAAAGATTCAGAGGTAACTTGTTATGAATGCAAGAAAGCAGGACATATAAGGCCTGATTGTCCTTTACTGAAGAGGAAAGATAGAAAAGAGAAACACTCTGAAAGAAACAAGAAAAGGTTTTATAAGACAAAGAAAGTCTTGAAAGAAAATGATACATGGAGTGCTAGTGGTAGTGATTCCTCATATGATTCTTCAGAATATGAGACGTCGGGACAAAGGAATATTGGACTTCTAGCCAGACTACCAATTGAAGATCATTGTCTCATGGCTAAGGTACATAATGATGAAGCTGTTACAAATGTCTCTTTAAATGCAAATTATGTTGATAATAAATATTATGAATCTTCAAATGATGAACCCTCATCATCAGAAGATGATACTTTACCTTCTTTTGAAGAAGTCTCTAGATTTGCTAAATTACTTGAAAATGAAAATTCTAAACTCAAAAAGAGATTTGAAAAAGCGAATTCTAGAATTTCTATTTTAACTAAAGAAGTATCAGATCTTTCTAAAGATCTTGATGGGAAAACTTCTGATTTTGAAAGTATTTTGAAAACCCTTGAGAAAGTCAAATCTGAAAAAGATAAACTTTCTAAGGATCTTGAAACTGCTATTTCAAAGAAAATCTTTTTAGAGTCTAACTCTAGTTCTAATTCAAATGTTTTAGAAAACAAGAATTTGGTTTTAAAACTAAAGTCAGAGATTTCATCCTTGAAAAAGTGTTTGTCAAACTTTACTCATGGAAAAGAAAACTTTGATAGGATGTATTCTCAAATAAGACCTTTGAGAAATCGTTCTGGTCTTGGTTATACTTATTCCAAATCTGTTTTTAGTAATAACTATTTTGTTCCTCAAAAAACCATTTTCTGTTCCAAGTGTCAATGTGGTGGACATTGGAGAAGAGATTGTTCTCTTAACAAAACTCAATCCTTAGGATTTCATAAAGCTCATTTTGCAAAACAAATGTGGATTCCTAAAATTCTTTTATCTAACCCTTCTGGATCCAAACAAGTTTGGATTCCGAAAATCTAATTGTTTCTTTTTCAGGAAAACGAGAAGTGTATCAATAATAACATTTGGTACATGGATAGTGGTTGCTCTCGACATATGACTGGAAACAAAGATTTCTTTGAAAAGGTTATCAAAACAAAAGGTGGAAAAGTTACCTTCGGAGATAATGCTCAAGGAAAGATTGTTGGTATAGGTAATATCGTTTTTCTTGGAAAAGTTCTTATTTCAAATGTTTTATTTGTAAAAGGTCTTAGGCACAATCTTATCAGCATAAGTCAATTATGTGATGAAGGTTACCTTGTGAATTATAGAAATGATAAGTGTCTAGTTCACAATTCCAAGGATGAATTCATTCTATCTGCCCATAGGCAAGATAATGTTTACACTATTAACTTAGAAGACCTTAGGAACCAAAACTTACCTTGTTTAAGTGTAATAGAAGACCAATCGTGGCTATGGCATAGGAGATTAGGACACTGTAATTTGAGAAACCTAAGAAAACTCTCAAAGAAAGGACTTGTAAAAGGGCTACCGGATCTTAGATATGATTCTTCAAAAGTCTGTGATCCTTGTCAATTTGGCAAGCAACATAAAACTAGCTTTAAACCAATTAATGAAGTTTCAACTTCTAATGCATTACAGCTTGTGCATATGGATCTGTTTGGTCCTTCACAATCTGGAAGCATTGGAGGCAAATACTATGTATTTGTTTTAGTTGATGACTTTACTAGATTTACATGGGTCTACTTTCTCACAAAGAAATCTGAAGCCTTTTCCTATTTCAAAACTTTTAGATCCCAAGTTAAAAATGAGAAAAACCTACCATTGATAACTATTCATAGTGATCATGGTGGTGAATTTCAAAACTCAGATTTTGAAACTTTTTGTAGTAAGAAAGGTATTACTCACAATTTCTCAGCACCAAGAACTCCTCAGCAAAATGGTGTTGTTGAAAGAAGAAATCGTATTCTTCAGGAAATGACTCGAACCATGTTGAGTGAATACTCAATTGCTAAGCACTTTTGGGCTGAAGCTGTAAGTACTGCCTGTTATACTATAAATCGTGTTTTAACTAGACCATTTCTTAATAAAACTCCTTACGAGTTATGGACTGGCCGAAAACCTAAAGTTTCTTACTTCAAAGTTTTTGGATGCAAAGTATTCATTTTGAATACAAAAGATAATTTGCACAAATTTGCACCAAAATCTGATGAAGGAATCTTTCTAGGCTATTCCACAACCTCTAAGGCTTATAGAGTTTTCAATAAAAACACTTGTACTGTTGAAGAAACAGTACATTTAAAATTTGATGAAACTAACCCTTTTGTTTTCAACCAACCCAATCCTACATCCTCGGATGTGTTTTCTAAAGATGTTTATCAACCTTTGTTTGAAGAACATTCTGATAAGGAAAATGTTCAAGAAAGTGTTCCTGAAACATTTACCACAGAAGATTTTCTACCAAATGTTGATGAACAGGTTTTACAAAACCAAAATCAATTGTTTCTTAGGAATCATCCCAGTGACAATATCATTGGTGATATAAATCAACCTGTAAGGACCAGAAATTCCTTAAGAAACGAAATAGAACATCTTGCTTTTCTTTCCCAATTTGAACCTAAAAGTCCAAGTGAGGCCTTAGGTGATGATGATTGGATCAAAGCAATGCAGGATGAACTAAATGAATTTGAAAGGAATCAAGTCTGGACTTTAGTTGAAAGACCTAAAGAAACAACTGTAATTGGTGTAAAATGGGTTTTCAGAAACAAGTGTGATGAAAATGGAATCATTGTAAGAAATAAAGCAAGACTTGTTGCTAAAGGCTATAATCAACAAGAGGGAATAGACTATGAAGAAACAAATGCTCCTGTAGCTAGACTTGAATCTATTCGCATTCTATTAGCCTTCGCAGCATATTTCAATTTCAAACTATTTCAAATGGATGTCAAATGTGCTTTTTTAAATGGTTTTGTTCAAGAAGAAGTTTTTGTTGAACAACCTCCTGGTTTTCAAGACCCAAAACATCCTGATCATGTTTTTAAACTTACCAAGGCTCTATATGGTCTTAAACAAGCCCCTAGAGCATGGTATGATAGACTTACAGGATTTCTTTTACAAAACAATTATAGAAAAGGTACAGCTGATCCAACTCTTTTTATCAAAATGGAAAACAAAAATGTTTTGGTTGTCCAAATTTATGTTGATGACATCATATTTGGATCAACTCAGAAATCTTTAACCGATTCTTTTGCAAATTTAATGAAATCTGAGTTTGAAATGAGTATGATGGGTGAGTTAACTTTCTTTCTAGGTTTTCAAATATCTCAAAAACCAGAAGGAACTTATATATCTCAACATAAGTATGTTAAAGACTTACTCAAAAAGTATGGATTTGACAAAACTAAAAGTATTAGCACCCCAATTGGTACCTCAAATACTCTTGATCTTGATGAAACTGGGAAACCATTAGATCAAACAATTTTTAGAGGTATGATAGGGAGTTTGCTATACTTAACAGCTAGTCGACCCAACTTGATGTTTTATGTATGCTTATGTGCAAGATATCAATCTAATCCAAAAGAGTCTCACTTAAAAGCCGTAAAGAGAATCTTTCGGTATTTAAAAGACACTATGGATTTAGGACTTTTCTACTCTTCTGGAAATGATTTTGTTTTAAAAAGTTTTTCAGATGCTGACTTTGGTGGTTGTAGAATGGATAGAAAAAGTACATCTGGAACATGTCATTTCTTAGGAGATTCTTTGATTTCTTGGTCTTGCAAGAAACAACACTCAGTAGCACTCTCCACTGCTGAAGCTGAATATGTAGCAGCTGGAAGTTGCTGTGCTCAAGTATTGTGGATGCAGCACACACTCACTGACTATGGTTTGAGTTTCTCCAAAACACAAATTCTGTGTGATAATACAAGTGCCATAGCTCTTAGTAAAAACCCAGCACATCACTCTCGTGCAAAACACATAGATGTTAGGAATCACTTTCTTAGGGATCACACACAAAAAGGAGATATTGTTTTACAATTCATCGGAACGCAAGAACAACTTGCTGATATTTTTACAAAACCTTTACCTTCCGATAGATTTGAATTTATAAAACAGAAGCTAGGAATGATTACATTAAAATAATCATTCATATCTACTTCCTGTTTTACATCTCTCCTAATAGTAAGAAACTCCTCGTAGAAAGGGGGAGGACATTTCTTTATGTCTTTATGTTTCTGATCTTTAAATCTTTACTCTCTTTATATATGTTTCTTTCTGTTTATCGTATTGACCATTTCAGTTTTTCTGTTTATCGTATTGAAATTCTTTTCCATCGTACCATTCAATAGTTTTTGAATCGACCGATGATGGTATTGAAATTCTTTTCCATCGTACCATTCAATAGTTTTTGAATCGACCGATGATGGTATTGAAATTCTTTTCCATCGTACCATTCAATAGTTTTTGAATCGACCGATGATGGTATTGAAATTCTTTTCCATCGTATCATTCGATTTTTTTTGTATCGACCAATGATAGTATTGAGATTGTTTTCCATCGTACTGTCGGTTAATGGTAACAATTTTTATTCCATCGTACGGTCCGATCATAGTAATGACTTTGTTTTCCATCGGCATCATGTTTTTTCCCCTTCTTACGATTGTGTTTACTTTTGATTCATACCAAAACCAGCAATCACCTTATGTTCTCCGACAGGTTTCTTTTCATTTTTTTTATTTTCTTTGTTTTAATCCTAACCATTGATCTGGTATTATCTAATCTTGACCGTAGAATTTCAACGGTCATCTCTTTTTTTTTTGCCTATAAATACCCCTCTCCCCTCCCCAAACCCACATTGATTGTCCAGGATTTGAGGCGAAGCTCTGCTCCCCCAGCTATAAACCATCGTACGATCTTCTCAATCGACATCATCTTTATGTCTCAATCCTCTGCCAACACTCCCGCTGAAATGTCTTCAAAGACCTTTACTGAGAAAGACTTTCACAGAGAAAGGTTAGTTTCACGAGAATTTTTCGATACGTACGATTCTACAATCAAGAGGATTATTTTGTTTCAAGGATGGGAACATCTCTGTGTGGAAAAGCCTGATATTCAAGATCCAGTTCTTTTTGATGAAGTTTGTCAGTTTTACAAAACTGTTTCTTTCGACAAAGATATGACTATAAACTTCGCTGTGTACGATAGAAAGTTATCTATGTCTGTGAAACAAGCGGCACACTTTCTGAATGT
Organism: Viscum album; assembly: GCA_963277665.1. NCBI lineage: Eukaryota > Viridiplantae > Streptophyta > Magnoliopsida > Santalales > Viscaceae > Viscum > Viscum album. Next base: position 1,938,642,057 of record OY728137.1, read on the forward strand.
TTCTATAGAAGGGGATTCATTCTGTCCATCTCACAAACTACCAGAGGAAGTTGGTACGTTCAATAGAGAAAGTGCTGAAAAATCTTTGTTTGTTGTTAATGAGGGAAAGAGGAAAGTTTATCATCTTTCACCGGACAATCGGTTTGTCACTTTATGGATGAAAGGTTTTCTTGTCCCAAGGAAAGGGGATAGAGAAACTCTTAATGTTTCTGATGTCTTTATGCTCGATTATCTTGTGAATATGAGGAAAGTAAATCTCATGGGATATATCTTTGAAACCATCAAGAATGTCAAGAAATGAGGGATTAAATCCCAGATAATAATGTATCCAGCCATCCTTACGAAATTCATTCTTGAGAGTATGAAGTTTTGTAACATTCCTTTAAAAGGAGAACCTATGGATTTGTGGCCGTCTTTGATTAATAAGAGTACGATGAAAAAGCTGAATGTTTGTTTTGATTCAAATTCAAAACTTTTTGTCAGAGATGTAGAAGCTGATTTGCCTGAAAATCAATCGGCACCTATGCCAGCCAAGGACAATCAATCCGCCGGTGTTACTCGAAAGTCTGATCCGCAGACTAGTTCAAAGCCAAAGAAGAAGCCGAGGTACAGTAAAGAAGTTGTAGCCAAATGGAGAAAGGACAAGGAACAGAGAAAAGAGGGTGATCCGAAGTTTGGACTTGACCCTGCTGAAGCCTTTGCAGAAAGGATAAGGGTAGAATAAACACTTCAAGCTGAAAAGAAAAAGAAGACTCTTTTGAAAAGAAAGGCTCAGGACTTTGATATTTCTAAAGTCTTGAAAGCAGTCGAAGATGCTAGTGCTCAACTAACCGTGGAAGTGCATCAAGAGCCCATCGTACAGAGTCTGCCAGAGAAAGAAAAAGGAAAACAAGTGATAGAAGAAGTAGAAGAAGAAGATTTTCTGTTAGAATTTCTTCAAAGTTCAAAGAAAAGTAGAGAGGAATCGCTTCAAAAGCTAAGCGAAGGTGTTCAACAAACTCCTCATGCCGATCAGGAAAGATCTCCGGACAGGATGTCATCTCGAGAAAAGAAAGATGCTCAATCTTCTCAGTCTGATAAAGTAGTTGTCATTAGTGACAAAGTGGAAGATGAAAGAAAGCAGAAAGAAAAAGCAAAAGGGAAACAGCCAGTTGTTGATTCAAGCAGATCGTATGAACTAGCATCGTATGATGAAGATACTGATTCAGAGCATACAATCTCTCTCAAGAAGAGTGATTACATTGTTCATGTTTTGAGAAGAATGGAGAAAACTGTTCCTTATTTCCCGAGGCTGGAAGGGAAGATTGATTTCATTACTGAAAATCAAAGGAAAAAGTTTGGCTCTGTAAAAGAATTGAGGAAGAAAGTTTTGTCTGTAGAAGCCGATCTGAAAGTTCTTTCAGAAAGCTCAGTTGCTCATAAGAAGGCATGTAATAAGATGACTAAGTGGTCGTACAAAACAGAGAGCTCAATCAATGTTCATGAGGTTTCTATTGAAGATATAAGGAGGTTATCAAATGAGCTAGCAATTGCTTTCAACAAGCTTGATAAAGAAACGATTGAAAGGCTGAACCTTTTGTCTTCTCAAAGAACCGATGTTCCTTCAGTGAAAGACTTGCAAGATAGGATGAATGCTTTCCAATCTGAATTCTCGAAGGTTTCGTCTTTCAAAGATGAAATGGTTTTACTGAAGAATCAAAATTCTGAGTTATCCAAGGATAACAAGACTCTGCAAAACAGAATTGATACTCTTGAAGAAGTAATCAGAGTACAGGAGGAGACTATCAGAAATCAAGATCATATTTTTGCGGATCAACAGGAGCTTCTCAAAACTCAGGGTGAATCAATTTCTGAAGACAAGAAGGAGATCAAGAAGATGAAAGCTGTGCTTCATGAGCTTATAAAGAAAGAGAAGGAAAGAGAAAACAAATGATTGTTGTATTTGTTTCTTTTGGAACTCGTTTGTTTTGTAATAACTCTTATAATCCTTTCTCTTTTATCCATTGTCTTGTATTACTTCACTAACTCTTTCAGTCAATTCGAGATTACTCCTTTCTTTTTGTAAATCACAAAGGGGGAGAATATTTACAAAGCAAAGATTGTTTTACAAAGGGGGAGAATGCATTTCAATGCTCTTAAAGGAAAATCTATGAATACAATCCTTAGGAAAGTCAATACCTAAGGGGGAGTTAGTTGTATTCAATTTCTTATTCAGAAGAGTTTTAAATAACTTAGGGGGAGATAAGTATTTCTTGTTTCATTTACTTTGTGTGTTTGTGCTTTCCAAAAAGGGGGAGATTGTTAAGTCAAAAGTCTTCTTTTGGCTTTTACATCATGTTTTGGAAATCACAAATATATTCTATATCATGTTTTGGAAATCTAAAATGTATTCTATCATATGTTTGTAAATAACAAATTGTCTTTTATCATGTTTATCGTATCGTACGATGTTGATCGTACTGACCAAAACGTATCGTACTGACTCTGTCAAACGTATCGTACTGACTCTGTCAAACGTATCGTACTGACTCTGTCAAACGTATCGTACTGACTCTGTCAAACGTATCGTACTGACTCTGTCAAACGTATCGTACTGACTCTGTCAAATGTATCGTACTGACTCTGTCAATCGTATCGTACTGACTGCTATTCAGATGATCATTATTTGTTTTGGTACTTTGTCAAAAACTCTCTCTGCATATGAATCGTACTCATGTTTTACATTTCTATATATCTCTTATCCTAACAAAACGATGTCGTTGAGTTAGTTATATACTAATCAAAACGATGTCGTGCTTTCTGTTTCAATATGACCGTTGGAGGCAATATGACCGTTGGAACCCGAGGCCTATAAATAGGAGGTCATTTGAAGCTGAGAAAACACTGATGAACGAAGAGAACGACTGTGAACTACGAAGATTCTAGAGAGAGACACTGTGACTTCTCTCATCAGCCTTGTGCGTCCGATCATCGTATCGAGGGCTTTCAAGTAATTGAAAGACAGAGGTGCTGATTACCTGCAAAATCGAGGGCTGCCGGGGATAGGCAGACAGACGTGCCGATCATCGTATCGAGGGCTGCCGGGGATAGGCAGACAGACGTGTCGATAATCGTATCGAGGGCTCACCAAGGTGTTGGTGAGACAGACCTTTTATCCTAGGTGAAAGGATAACCCTTCTCTTTGGGTTAAAAGAATTGTATTACTTTTACATTTCCGATGTTGTATTAGAAAGGGATTTGTATTGTTTCCTTTCTTCTTACATATTCAATTGTAATTGTTTCAATTACAATCATTCTATTACATTTTGTATTGATTGGTTCTATACGCTTTAAGGTAGAATCATTTACATTTGTATTACTCTGATTATTGTGTTCACCTTGAATACAATTGTTTTGCTTTACAATAGTATTACAATACATCATACCTCTTACATTCAATACAATTGTGGGTGTTTGTATTTGTATTAGTTTAAGTTCATTTAAACTAATCTCTTTGTTACTAAAACTCAAAGGTTTTTAAACCTACAATTCACCCCCCCCCCTCTTGTATTGTTCCATCTAATAGACTTTTATATCGACTATTCGATCCAACACATGATACATTAAAATGATAAAATCTATAGATAGATATCGTTATAAATTAATTGAAAATTTGGAATGTGTTTGTAGTTTTTTTACGTTCCATATTAATTTTTCATTATATAGCTATTTGAATTTCATGTGTATCTATTTAGTAACCTTCCATATTTATTTTTCCTTACATAGTTACTTGAATGTAATGTGTTTCAAGTTATCAGCAGTCCATATTTTTTTACACACTCTCAGTTAGTTTATTTGTTACATATAATGAGTGTTCTCATATTTACATTAAAATATTTACTTTTGTCATTGATTATTTATTTATTCCTTTATACATGGCCCATACTGAGAATACGATATCACCCTGTTATTTTCCTTTTCCTATGAATCCATAAAGAATACTAAGAAAAACTTTTAGACATATATTAGATGGGATAAAGTTTTCATAGAATTAATATATTTATAAAGTAGAATAAATATGTTTCAATTAGTATATGAATTTTTAATACAATATTTATGTCTGTATCTGGTTTAACAAGGATAATGAACTTAGTCTTTTGGGATTTTATTCCATGTATTAACACCAATATAATTGATTGCAATAATGGTAACTGGGCCTTGTAGGGTTGGGCCAATATAGTAGGTATCATATTACATTTTGTAGCAACCTTGGGAACCAGATTTAGGAAAACATAACTTAGAGAACATAGCCCTATGAAAGTATATGAAGATAATGATAGAATAACATTCAATAAATTCTGTTAAGGTTGAGATTTTGTGGTCTTCCTAGCAATACATCCCAGACAAAATACATCAAGTTGACATGGTTTTCGAACATATGTACCTAGGAGTTTTAACTCGGATAATGTGTTTCAAACATAACATGATGTTACCCCATACACGACAACAGGATTTATTACACACATGGTTCTACACTCCTATGGGACATGATTAGGATTACTCAAATTTTTTATAAATAACTATAAAAGATTAAAATAATGAATAATATAGGCTACAAAAATATTTGTAATTAAATACAACGTGTCAGTATTTAAAAATATTATAAATGATATTATGGGTAACCATTAAACCAAGGATGGACCTATATGAAAAATTAATGGATGAAGTATTAATGTACTGAGGTAGAATGGAAAACCATTGTTATGAGGCTATCCGGTGATTAAACTTATTTCAAGGATGTCCATAATTTTTATTTTGGAAATAATATTAATTCAGTTTTAGAAGAGTGAAACATGTAGGTTGGGTGAAAAACAGTAAAATCATGAATGTATAGGGGTCTTGAGCTGTAATACCCCATGATATCATAGCACATAATACTCTATCTTACATTACACGCAACACCAAGTTCAAGCGAACCACGACTAACCAAACTATCTATTAAAGAGGATATGAATAGTATTAACCAAATTTTTTACTCTATATAATCCTTATATTTTTAGAATCCATATTATGATTTTCTTTGACATAATGAAAAAACAAATTCACATTTTTCAGATAAATGATGTATTTTAAAAAAAAAGCAATTTTACCACCATTAAATGGAGAACCATTTTTAAATCCAATATTTTAAACATTTATATATTCAATTTAACAAAATAACCTTTTTAATTATAATTAGGACATAATAATTGAGGTTAAATAAATATTTGGTGTTTTTCTGATAACATTCAAATTTGGGTGAATAGTGAAAAATACTATGTTTTAACTGAAAACAACTTTTTTAATAAAAATAATTTTTATTGTTAAATTAATGATTTTAATGGTTTGGAAGTATAAATAGATTTAATTTTTACCATTTAATCAAATGATATTCAGTGTAAATAATTCCACTTTTAAATTGAACATAAACAAGTATCAATATTTTGTTATTTATTATTTCTTAAAAACAAGCTTTTTGGTTTTGATATTGGGATTTATTTTAAATTAATAAATGAAACCTCTATGTTATTAATTTGGTAATATAGACTTTATTTTTGATTTCAGGATATAAAAATTAGCTTAGGGTGAATTTTTTGTGTTTTTCTGAAAACCTTCAATTTTTGATGAATAGTGAAAAACAATTAGTTATTGTTTAAAACCGACCGTTTTATTTAAATCTGTTTAGGTAAAAATTGATACATATTACCTATATAAGTTCAATATAATTCATTGCTGTCATTTTATAATAATATTAGATATATAAACATTTTATTGAACTTTTACAGCATTTTACCCCCCTCGTAGGAGAATTTTCCAATTTGCATAAAAATTAATTTTACCACCTCTATGAGTTGAATTTAAGAAATATGAGAGACAAAGTTAGACATAAAACATAAATTTTAGTTCTATAATATTGTTATAATTTTTGGCAAATAGTAACATTTGTCTTTTATTTACTGCAGTTAAAGGTAAATAGGGTAATTCCAGGTGAAAATAATATTATAATAATACAAAATTACCTTAACACTTATACTAACCATATTGAGTGATCCATGGTCGACCATGGGCGTCCTTGGGTCGTTTTGAGACCCCATAGAGAAACTCTTGAATGATAATGACACTTTATTTTAATTAACTTAAAGTAAAGGCACAAATAACATAAACAAATATCTTTTCGTAAATCAATTTTATTACATGGGGTTATATAAGTCATATATTTGACTAAAAATATACATTGTAAAGATAAAATATATTTCCTATATATTGAAATTTTATTTATATTTTTTAGACATTAAATAATGTAATTTATTTATGACACAATGATGATACAGTATTTACCTAATTAATTAAATATTAAAATAATTGATATTATAAATAACCAAATAAATGTAATTTGAGAATTTTGATGAATTAAACTAATTATGTAGGTTAATAGGACATATTAGGTTTGGTTGGATTAATTTTGTTTGATGTAATAATTCTGTTATGAATTCAGAAAAAATACCAAATAGTGTCGAAATTGACATAATATAGTTTTTAAAACAAATATTATATTATTAATTGATATTATATTCCTAAAAATCAAATATTCGGTAACAAGACTTATATAATGATAGTTTTATCATTAATGAACCTCTTGGGGTTCACCTGGAATTATATAGTAGGTTTATTAACCATATAATATAAAAGTAAAAAGAGACATGGTAAATGTCAAAATATTTAACTAAGAGTTAAATCTAAAAGATATAGTTAATATAGTTACCCAAACAAGTCTAAAACCTATTGGTTGAGTAGTATTATACCCATACCCACTTTAGTCTTTAAAAAATTCATTTTGGAGCCATTTGAAACCTAAAATGATTTTATTATAAAATAATATTTCTTTCTTTTCCTAAGATGCCCCTCACCCCTCTAATAAAAGGGCACTCCCCCATCCCTCATATTCCCACATTCAAAGCCATTTTTTCGGGCAACGTATATCGACCCTCCATTTTCATACATCACTATTACATAATTTAAAAGATTAACACCATTATTATATTACACATATAGGATCCAATGGTTTATTGTCTTGGGAGAACTTGGACCGTACAGAACAATTACAACATCAAGCATACTTTTTTTTAATTTCTTCTTCTCTAGATTCTTATTGGCACTTGTCCTGTCCATAGTCCATGTAGACACCTGAGGATATACATAAAATGGGTGAGATAAAATCCCAGTTAGAGTATATATTAGATGAATATATCATGGGGTGAGCATAATCATGATATAGGTAAAATATCATGAACATGAGAGAAGCATAAATAAATGTATTGAAATCTAGCAATGCATAAAAATGAAACATCATGACTTAGTGGATAACTGCCAAACATAATTGCGAACCAATATAGCATCATTTCCATGAATAATTTCACATTTACTCTAGAGAGTCATCACTTTACCCAATGCATTAGAGCGCTGTATAATTATGGGCGCACTCATCACATTCAAACATTCATATTACACTATATAATTCCAGGTGTACCCATCACATCATAATATTATAATTTTTATTAATGCAGAATATAAAATATATAAATAATGAACATAACTAAACCATGGTAAATAATGGGTTTTGTCTTATAAGAATACATTCTTAAGATTCCGGTTCCCAAAAGTAAGAGGGAACAACATACTTGATACACGAACCATCAATCATGAATGAGATGTAAAAGATGAATTCTTAAAAGAATATTACTTTTAGAAAACATTCAGTTTGACATAAACATCATTAGAAAACATGTATATCCATAAATGGTTTGATAATGACGAAAAAATGATTTATAAGAAGTGAGTATACCAAATTGAAGTGAAAGAGGGAGAACCCAAAAAAGAAAATTAGGTTCGAGATTTTTCCTTACCTTGTATCTGAATGCTTCCTTCAATTTAGTGTCATGTATAATAAAATTATATTCATTAATTAGAAATAATGAACCTTTTGTACATTAATATTTTTCATTATGGTTTCAACAAGTTCTTTTACGTGCCTTTGGATGAGTTATAGAGTTTAAAACATTATTCGGGAATGTTTGTTTTTATGGTTTTCTTGAGTGGTTCACTTGTATTCTTAAATTGAAGTTCATATAGAACATGGGTAAACATCTAGAACTGATATTACATGTTATTGATGAAATTACAGGATATTTAATGATCTTATAATGAATTATATTATATCCATGGGGATGAATCATTAGTAAAGAATTAAATGATGATTTTTGGGGTTAATTTGGACGGTTTTTTGATCACAATGAACTTATTTTAATTTATCACTTAGAAATATGGCCATAACTTAGTTCCAGAACAATAAATAGGGGATAATACATATAAATTATTGTGGTTCAACCATAAAAATGGTTTCCTGAGAAGATATGAAAATAGAAATTGATGAAGAAATCATGTCGTTTGAAGGTGATAAATTAACACCTCACGAACAACATTCTCTTTAATAAAATAAAAGGAAGAGGGATAAGGTGTTGGGTGATATAATATCACATTAGCATCATAAAATTATAGTTAATATATAACACTGGTGTTACAGTACCATTTGGATGATTATGGGTGTGGAGAGATCAATAAATGAACTTCAACATGAAAGAAAAATAATGGAGAAGAGGGAGAGAAATTACCTCTTAAATTCTCCTCTTGAGATCCTCCTTAAGAAAGCTAGGATTGGTATTTTGATGAGACCAAAAGCTCTTTCAAGTTGGATAGGGGATAGGGAAGATGTTTAGGAAGAGTTTAGATAAGTCTTGGAGCTTGAGAGGTGTGACAAAATGAGGGTATGAAGGGTGGTATTTATAGTGGAGGGTATAGGGGTTTCCTTAATATAAAATTCATTAGTTTATTAATTTCCCTAATGATAAGGAATAGTGAGTTTTGAATGATGAAGAATAGTAATTTTATCATTTTATCTGGAAACAAGTGGGCTTACATCAGAAGAACATCAAACATGACTCTATAATTAGCTTATTTATCATATTTTTGTAAATTACGGTATTTCACTATTCATAAAAAAAATCAAGTATTTCGGAAAAATCAAATAAATTTACCCCAACCATTTTTCTATGAGTAGAATCAAAAAATTAAGTCGATTTTTCAAAAAATTTATTCTAAATATTATTAATTTTTCATTTAATTAAAATCATAATTTACATAAAAAACCGTTTTTAAAAGTTAAAACTGAATTTATAGTGCTTTCATTAATTACATAGGTTCTTATAAAATTTTCTAAAAACTAAAATAAATAGTTACAATAATTTATTAACTCATTTTAGTAATATAGTTTTTCTTTTAAATTATTTATGTAATTATAATTAATTAGTTATGACTTACAAAATACCAAACCATTTAATAAGGTCAAATTGTCACTTTCTAAGATGTCTAAATTTTATTTAATTATTCATGGTTAAGGTTATCTTATGTTGGATGATTTAATATTAATAAGGGTCACAATACAATTCATAAGGGTATGTTACTATTCTGAAGGCTTCGTCACTATTCACCTAAAATTATTTTTGCTTCATTAGACGCCAAAAATCATCTTGAACGCATCCTTGTATATTGGATTTTCAAAATTCGAAACACAAAAGTGACAAAATTATGTTCAAAGGTCACTTAGCACTTAATAGTTCATTATTTTGTGTTTTCATTTGATTTTATGACATATTTATTTGAAGGGGATTTACATTGAAAAACTTTGGGTCGTTACATTCTTCCCCCCTTAAAAAATTTGGACCCAGAAATTTCACATTACACAAACAGGTGAGGGTGTTTATCCTTCATTTTCTCTTCAGGTTCCCAAGTTACTTTCACAAACTTATGGTTCCTCCACAACACTTTGACAAGATCGATTGTCTTGTTGCATAGAACATTATCCCTTCGATCCAGAATCATTACCGAGTTCTCCTTATAGGAGAGAACATCATCCAACTGCACCACCACTGAGTTTAGTACACGTGAGGGGTCTGGTATATACTTTCTCAGTAGTGTTACATGAAACACCTCTTGAACATGAGCCATATTCGGTGTAAATGCAATATAATAGGCCACAACTCCTATGGGGTCAAGGATCTCAAAAAGGGACAATATACCATGGGCTTAGCTTCTCTATCTCTCTGAATTGCATGACTCTCTTCCATGGAGATATTTGAAGGAAGAATTTATCTCCAACGACGAACTCCAAGTCCCTTATATGGTTGTTATCATAGCTCTTTTTCCAACTTTAAGAATCTTTGATGTGTTTCTAGATGACCTGAACCTTCTCTATCATCTCTTGAACAAGATCGGGTCCATGTAGCTTTTTTTCTCTAACTTCATTCCAATAGGTTGGAGTTATACATCGCATCCCATAAAGAGCTTCATTAAAATCCATCTGAATACTCGAGTGGAAGCTATTTTTCTATGATAACTCAACCAATGGGAGATGTTGATACCACCCACCTTTGAATTCAAGAGATCAAGATGTTAGCATATCTTCAAGCATCTGAATAGTCCTTTCAGATTGGCCATCAGTTTGGGGGTTATAGGCAGTACTGAAATTTAATTTAGTACTCAACACATATTGAAGGGTCCTCTAGAATTTTGATGTGATCCTTGGATCATGATTAGAGACAATTGGGAGTGTACCACCATGCGGTCTCACAACATCTTTCACATATATCTTTTCAAGTTGTTCAAGCGAATATATTCCCGAATAGCGATAAAATAAGTAGTCATGGTGAGTCGGACAACCACAACCCATATTTCATTATTTTCCATTGACTTCTTCAAGAGACCCGTGACAAAGTCCATAGTATCATTTTCCCATTTCCACATGGGTATAGGAAATGGATGCATCATACCTTTGGACTTTTTTCTCTCAACTTTAACTTGCTGACATACGATGCACCATGATATATATTCTGTAATCTCCTTCTTCATGTTATATCAACATAAGTGTTCTCGGATATCATAGTACATTTTGGTACTCCTAGGATGGATATAGAATGATGAACTATGTTCATTTTTCAATAGATCCTTCTTTATCCCGGGTGATGATGGCACACAAAGCCGCGTTCCAAATTGAATCACGCCATCATCACCGATATGGAACTCCTTCATCTTCCCTTCCTTTACAGCATTCACCCTCTTTTGCATCTCCAAATCTACCATATGTGCTTCCTTAATCTTCCCCGGAATATATGGTTGTGCAATCATTTGGGAAAGGTAGGATGTATCCCCTGCCCTTATGATTTCCAAATCCATCCTTTGCATATCATAGAAGATATAGTCTTTCTCAATCCATAACATGGATAGAGTAGCGGGTTCTTTTCAGCATAGAGCATCATCTACCTTGTTCGCTTATTCAGGATGGTAGTGAATAGAGCTATCGTAATCCTTGATTATCTCTAACCATGTCCTTTGATTCATGTGGAGCTCCTTTTGTGCGAATATATACATCAGGATCTTTTGGTCGGTGTATATGTCACACTTCTCGCCATAAATGTAGTGCAGCCAGATTTTCAAGGAAAAAATCACGGCTACCCACTCTAGATCATGCGTCAGGTAGTTAGGCTCATTGATCTTCAACTGTAGTGAGACGTATGCTATCACATTTTTATTTTTCATGAGTACACAATCCAAGCCTTTCATTGAAGCATCCCTTTATATCACAAAACATTCTCCACTTTTCAGTATTGTGAGTACATGTGCAGTGACTATCCATTTCTTTAGAACCTTGATGCTTCCCTCACATTATGCTATCCGGACATAATTTACCCCTTTTTTTGTTAACATAGTGAGCGGGGTTGACAATCAAGAGAAGTTTCTCACAAAACATCGATTATACGGAGTTAATCCAAGAAAACTATGGGTTTTTGTGACACTAGAGGGACTGGACCATTCCTCAATCACCTTTGTCTTTGAAGGATCCACATAAATTCCTTCACATTTGATCACATGTCCCAATAATGTGACTTGTTTCATCCAAAAGTATCACTTGTTGAACTTGGCATAAAAATTCTCCTTTCTCAAAGTCGCCAAGACAAGTCTTAGATGTTCTTCATGTTATTCCATGCTTTTGGAGTAGATTACAATATCATCAATAAAAACTACCACAAATTTGTAGAGGTAATGTATAAAGTCTCTATTCATCAAATCCATGAAGATTGTAGGGGCATTAGTATGTCCTAAGGGCATCACCAGAAACTCATAGTTCCCATACCTTGTTTGGAACGAAATCTTCTGAATATCTTATTTTTTCACCTTTACCTGATGATATCCAGAATGAAGATCCTCCTTTGAGAAGTATTGATTACCTCTTAACTGATTGAACATGTCATCAATCCTTGGAAGACGATACTTTTTTATTATGGTGATCTTATTGAGTTTTCGATAATCGATACACAGCCGCATTGTACCATCCTTCATCTTCGCAAAGAGAACTGGTTCACCCCAAGGTGATGCACTAGGGCGTATGAACCCTTTGTCAATATGATCATTCATATTCTTCTTTAAATCCTCCAGTTCGATAGGATCCATTCTATAGGGACACATTGAGATAGGATTAGCTCCGGGTATGAGTTAAATTTAGAACTCTACCTCACGATCCGAGGGAATTACGGGTAGTTCTTCGGGAAATACATCACCGTATTCCCTCATGATGACAATTTCCTCAAGGATGGAACTTTCCTTTGACTCAACCATTTGGGTGAGGTATGCTTCATCATATGGAATCAATACCCACACCATTGAATGATTTGTAAAAGGAGATTCATGATCTTCCTTTCATTTGTAGAGGATAATGGGATGGTTCGGAATATTAAAATATATTTCTTTTTTTTTTGAAATTTGATATGTGCTCTATATAATGAGATCCAATACATTCTCATTATAGCATTGAATTCCACCAGGGTATGAATTACAAGATTTTCCAAAACATTCTTCCCACATACGCCAACAGGAGAAGAGTCAAACACTTGGGTTACAATGATTTAACCACATTGTGTCTTTACAGATATCTCTACTTCAGGGTTTCGGGGCTTCGATTCTATAGTTCTAGGAAACTTCCAAGATATAAAGGAATGCGTAGAACCAGAATCAAATAAAAACATTTTACATTATTGAGTGTATAGGAAGTGTACCTTGTACGACATCATTATCATGCTCCACCTCCGCAGTAGTGATGGAATAAGGCTTCCCTTGTTCCTTTGTCTTCAGTGGCTGCTGACACTGATTTCCCTCGAGAACTCAATGATTAGTGAACTGGTTTTCATGGTACCCTATCTCCCTAAAGTTGTATCATTGAACAATTGAGTGGTTCTCTCCTTTAATTGGCTACATTCTCCCTCCTTTTTGTGTCTTTTTGACACTCTTGAGCCAGGTGTCCTTCTTTCCCAATCATTATTAATTTCTCTGTCCTTTTGAAGAAGTTTACATGGTGCAACTTCATACATTTTTTGGCATGTGGGTCGTTGATTTTTCTTCCCATCGTTGTCATTAGATCCACCATCTTGAAACTCCATATTTCTTTTCTTATCACCATAACCATGGGATCATTCTCCAAACTCCATCTTCACTTTGAAAGCACACCGAACAACTTCTTACTAACTTTAAATGTCTCAAATTGTGAGAGCCTTTTGAAGGTGTGGTTTTAATCCACTAAATAATCTATAAATTTTTCTATCATTGTTGATAAAAAAACCTGAAGCATACCTTTCAAGCCTTGTGAAATTTGCTTCATAGGTTGTGACAGATTCTCCTTCTTTTTTCTTTAGCTCTATGAATTCTCTCTCCATCTTCGTGTGAAGAGTTCGTGGGAAATACATATTAAGAAACATTATCTTAATGTCTTCCTATTCCATTTATTCAATTTTCTCCCTTGGATTGGTGTTCTTAATCGATTCCCACCATTGATCAGCTTATCCATCTATACAATAAATGGCTAGGGTCATCTTCCCCCTCTCAGAACATTGATGAACAGAAAATATCCTCTCCCTGGAGTTGACCCACTATTCTACAACTAGTGGATCAGAATATCTACTAAATGTTGGTGGTTGTTTCCACATAATACATTCGATAGCACATTGCTCCCTCTATGGTGAAGGAGGAAGTTCCCCATTTTTATGGTTATTTTTCATAACCTGAGATAATTGGGTAAGAATCTCCATGAATATTTGAGCTCCACCTCCAAAATCATTGGGGATGCCGTTTGGATCGTCGTTGCATTGGCCCTTGAATGAGTTGTTGGCCTGATTTCTCCTGGTTCCCACCATTTTCTATGATAAAAAAGGTTAGAACAAAACATAGGTAAACAAGTCATGAATAAAATATTAATTTTAAAAATTTATACCAAACACATTACATATGGTATCCCTATGTAAATATTCTTGTGTGAATATTTTTACATAGTCTCATGCTATAGGTTTTCCCTAGGGTTCACTAATCCTAATTACCTAATTAACTAATCCTTTCCTCTGATACCAACTATAGTGACCCTGACTTTTCTTACATTACTATTACATCATTTTAAATATAAAAAAAATAATAGAATTACACATAGAGGTTCCAAAGGATTAGTGTCATGGGAAAAGTAGGACCGTACATAACAATTACAACATCAAGCACAAATATTTATTTAATTTATTCTTCTCTAGCTTCTTATTAGAACTTTTCCTCTCTATAGTACATGTAGCCACTTGAGGATATACATAAAAAGGGGTGAGGTAAAAGCCCAGTAAGAAGATAGATAAGAAGAATATAGCATGCGGTGAGCATAATCATGACATAGGTAAAAGATGATGAACATGATAGTATCATAAATAAAACACTAGAAATGTGGAAATGCATAAAAATGATACATCATTTCTAAGTGGTTATCTACAACACATACTTTTGAACTAGGATAGAATATTTTTCACATGACATTTCACATTTACTCATGAGATTCATCACATTATCCAATGCATTGGAGCGCTGTATAATTTTGGGCGCACCCGTCACATTTAAACATTCATATTGCACAATATAATTTCGGCTGCACCCGTGACCTCATAATATTATCATTATCATGCAAGCCGCATAGAACATATATCAATAATGAACACAACCCACCCATGTTAAGGAATCATTTTCATCTCATAAGAATACATTCATAAGCTTTGGGTTCCCAAAATAAAGAGGGAACAATATACTTGATACAAGAACCATCAATCATGAATGAGAGGTAACTGTTGAGTTCCTAAAAGAAGAGTTCTTTTGGAAAAATATAGGTTTGACATAAACATAATTAGAAAAAAAATTTATCCATAAATTTTAAGATAATGATGAAAAAATGATTTATAAGAAGTGACTATACAAAATTTTAGTGAAAGAGGTAGAACCCGAAGAATGAAAATTTGGTTCAAGATTTTTCCCCTCGCTTGAATCCGAATGCATCCCTACCTTTAATGCCTTTTATAGTGAAATTATATTCAATAATTAGAAATAAATAACCTTTTTAGATTAATATGGTTCTTTATGGTTTCATTGATTGATTTTATGTTCCTTTGGGTGAGTTATAGAGTATAAAAACATTATTCAGGAATGTTTGTTTTTATGATTTTCTTGAGTGGTTCACTTGTATTCTTAAATTGATGTTGGGGTAGAACAAGGGAAAACATCCAAAACTGATATTACATGTTATTAATGATATAACAAGATATTTGATATTCTTATAATGAATTATATTATATCCTGTTGATGAATCATTAGATAAGAATTAAATGACGAGTGTTTGGGTTTATTTGGGAGGTTTTTGGATCACAAAGAAATTGTATTAATTTATCACATAGAAAATGGCCATAAGTTAGTTCCAGAAATTTAAATTGTAAATAATACATATAACATATTCTTCTTTATCCATAAAAATTGTTTCGTGACCCGGTCTGAAGGTATAAATGGATGATGAAATCTTGTCTTTCATGAAGGTGATAAATTAACACCTCAAGAACAACGTTCTCTTTAATAAAATAAAAAGCAGAGGGAAAGGGGGTTGGATAATATAATATCCCATTAGCATCATAACAGTATATTAAATGTATAAAAATGGAGTTACAAAACCATTTGGATGAATACGGGTGTGGAGAGATCATGAAATGAACTTGAACATTAATGAAAAATAAAGGAGAAGAGGGAGATAAATTACCTCTTTAATCCTCCACTAGAGATCCTCCTTAAGGTAGCGAAGCATGGCCTTTTGATGAGACCAGAAGCTCTCAGATGTGGGAGAGGGGCTAGGGAAGATGTTTGGATAGAGTTTAGGGAAGGATTGGATTATGAGAGGTTTGAAGAAATGAGGGTGTGAAGGGTGGTATATATAGTGGAGGGGAGAGGGGTTTCCTTAATATAAAATTCATTAGTTTATTAATTTCCCCTAAGACAAGGAATTTTGAGTCTTAAATGACCATGAATAGTAAAATTATCATGTGATCCTGAACCAAGTGGGATTACCTAACCAGAACATCCCAAATGACTCTATAATTAGCTTATTAAGCTAATTTTTGTAAATTATGGTATATCACTATTCATAAAAAAATTCTCGTACATTAGAAAAATCCAAAAAAATACCCCAACCATTTTTCAACGTGAAGAAACCAAAAATGATGTCCATTATTCGAAAATAACTTTCTAAATTTATTAATTTGATATTTAATTAAAATCATAATTTACTTAAAAAACTTTTTTTACAAGATAAAACTAATTTGATAGTGCTTTCAAATTTCACATAGGGTCTTATAAAATTATCTAAAAAATATAAGACATTGTTTCGATAATTTATTAACATATTTCAGGAAAATATATTTTCTTTTAAACTAATTAATTATTTATAACTAATTATTTATGACTTACAAAATAACAAAACGTTTACTAATGTCAAATTGTCACTTTCTAAGATGTCTAAATTTTATTTAATTATTCAAGGGTCGGGTTACTCTTATGTTGGATGATTTACTATTCATAAGGGTCATAATACTATTCATAAGGTTCATAATACTATTCATAAGGGTATGTTAATATTCATTAGGCTACATTACTATTCACAAAAAAATTATTTTTGTTTCAATAGACTCCAAAAATAACCTTGCACATGATCGTGTATATCAGATTTTCAAAATTCAAAACAAAGAAGTGAAAAAAAATATGTTTAAAGGTCACTTAGCACTTAGTAGTTAATTATTTTGTGTTTTCATGTGATTTTATGACTTAAATATAAGAAGGGAATTTCCATTAAAAAAAATTCTGTTGTTACACAACGCTTACCCAAATACCATCTCAGCTGTCCTCCCTTCACCATAGAGGCCTTCCTTTAGTCAGAAAGAAATCCTAAGGATCACTTTTGATCAAATCATAAAAAATAACTCGAAGAAAAGGTAAATATATCATCACCTCTTTCAAGATATTTTCTTCTTCCACATCCTATTTCATTATTATTTCCATTCTAAAATAATAACATCAGTATCATTTATATACATTGATGTTATTATAAATATGTTGCAACCATATTCATTATTCTATCCATCCTTTGAATAACATGTCACCATACATCTGTACGTACAACTTACCATCTCCACATCATGGTGTAATTGTTATTAAATATATTATTATTTGGATGGGTATAATAATGATGAATATTTGCTGTAAATAATAAATATAACATGATAATGTTTCTGTATATATGATATACAATGAAATTATATATTATTTTAATATCAAAATAATGATATTGTCGCTCATGCGTAAGTACAGGTTACCATCTCCACGAACGTGATGAGATTCATTCCCCATCGTATCCATTCAAGACTACTTTTCATTAGAAGATTAAATATAATTTTTAAAGAGATAATATCATATTGAATATGAAAATGATACATCCTATCCATAACAAACATTACATATGAAAAAAAGCATATAAAGTAAAACGAATCAGTTAACACCTGAAACAATGATAATACTATGATATTATTTAGAATGAAATGTTAAAAGATAATATATGAAATGATTTTAATGTATATGATTCTTTTATTATTTAATAACAATTATTTCACCATTATAAGGGTGTTTAACCTACCATCGTCCCAGGAAAAGTACAACATAAGGGTTAATTTCAGAATCTCTTTATTATCCGGGGTTCTTTTTACGTAAGTATCTACTGGGACCTCTTTATCATCCAAATCCATGTTTCATGAAAGTGTTCTCAAAGGAATTTTATTAATTTACTATTTTAATAAAACATCATTTTAAATGTTTTAAATATTTATTCTTCTAAATCATTCTCATTAATGTCCATGATTTGAAAATGGTTTTTAAGGATTTACCTTTATGGACATGAATGTTTTAAAAATGTTAATTCATTTCAAAAGATTAAAAGTGGTATGAGAATCATTGACTCCAAAATGTATTTAAATGTATTCCTTTATACTTTATGTTACTTTTAAATGTTTTCACGAAAACGGATATATCATTAAAAGAGTTTTACAAATCATTTTCAACAATGTCAACATCCTTTGAAGGATTTTGAACTTATTTGAAGTTTATTTATCATGATACAAATCTTCCCTGTAGTATTGAATGTTTTGTGATATGTTTGAATGTGGATGTGTTATTTTTATACCATTCATGGTTTATGGTTAAAGTACTGACAATTTTTATGCTAGTTTTAATATGAATGTTTCTGTTATGTTTCAAAATTTTTTATGAGGAATGTATTTGACTTAGTAAGTGATGGGTGGAGCCCACTATTGCTCCTAGATGTATCAGTTGGTCTCATGAGACAATTATACGTGGAATTGGTCATGTCCTTTCCCAATTAGATATATAGTTTTGGACGAGGCCTTAATAATTTTTAGATGTCTTGGCCAAGGCCTTGAAAAAATCATTCAGAATGTCTGGTATTATAAATTCCCTCATTATGAAAATAATATTGATGGTTCATGTGGTTATTCGACTAGTATATTACCCATGACTATGCTTTATTATGTAATTATTTACTCATCTCATATTTGTTCCATAAAGTGTTCATTTTTATTATTTTTAAAGGTGTATGTTTTGAATTATTCAATATGATTATTTTTTATGTTATCTTCCACTAAATTATTTACCCTTACTGAGCATCTGATCTCACCCCTTTATTATGTTTTATCTTCCCAGGATCCCAAGAAGTCTTATATGTTTGAGATGAAGGGTCAAGCTAAGGTAACAATGGTATTTTGAATGGTTTTTTTGGTTGTATGTTAGAAAGAGTAATGTAATGTTCATATATGTAATATATTTTCCAAGACTGCTAAACTGATCGGTCTTTCGGGACATGATTCCTTGTAATCATGCCAATGTTATTTAATAATGAACTAACTCTTGGTAACTGGGGTAGGGGCGTTACATGAACCCATTACTGAAGGAAGAAATTTCTTTCTCTTCGACCACTAATGAAGGAAATGTTTGCATAAATATTTCATTGTTTTTAGTTAATAAATATGATGAAGAAATATTAATGATAAACCAGTAGTAATTATTTTTTGTTTATAGATTAATAAATTAACCATACTATTTTTTAAAGATAGATAAAGACAAATAGTCATACTTTTCACACTTTTATGGGCCTTAATATCCTTTAAAAATTTATTTTAATTATTAACACATCAATATTTTTTAAAATGAATAGGAAAATAGATATAATAATATCCAATCAATGAAATTCTATTTATATTAATATATAATGAGTATATAAATTAAATGTTAATGGATTTTTCAGTATTAGGAATATATTATTCAAATAATTTATCCTAATACGTAAATTTTCTTGAACCAATGGACTTCTAAATCATTTTAGATTTATGTCTTTGAGGGCCTTAATATTCTATTGATAACTCACTTCATTGTGATTGATGACCTCAGTCACTCCCTATAAATATTTAAACTTTTCTTCTTTTTACGTATAATCACTTGTAAGAACCCGGGTTTTGCTATGAAAGACTTTGGAATATTCTTGATGATATTCCAGAGCAGCGCCTTCAGACGGCGAGCGATTCTGAGCCCCGGAGTGGCAGGAATTAAATTTTCAGTGCGTTCACACTGGAAATACTAAATAAATGAGGTAACTCCTAAACGGAGTTCCAGATCAGGGATACGAGTGTACGGATGAGTCCGGAATGGGGTGTTTACCCTAGGAGCGACATAAAACTTGTCGGCGCGGGATTTTTGGACCCCTCGCCCGCTTCTGGAACGTTAAACGGATTAATTAATTAATAAATTAATTCCTTTAATGGTGAAATACTAGTATCTCTTAAACAGTGGCTCCGATTGGAAAACTGAGGGCACCGTTGAGTTCGGAGCGTGCCTTTTACTCTAGGAGGGGTATAAGTTTCGCGGGCGCAGGCTGTTTGTGAAAAATGGCCCAAGGGGCGTTTTCGTAATTTGGCGGCCTCGGGCGCTGAGTTTTGTAACTTTTGAACGGTGTCTCGCAATAAAATTCCTAGACCTCTGTTGTGCTCAGAGCATGATTCGTAGCCTAGGAGAGGCTAAATCCCGACCCCGTCGGGAGTTCAGGTTCGGGGTCGTCGGGCGGGCGTTTAAGTGTTTTGTACGTAAACACCCCCCTTCTTATTCTTCCCCTTCTCCCTCAAACCCTCTTCCCCCTACTTCACCTCCAGCGACGCGAGCTCCGGTGAGGCGACCCCGGAGAGGTGGCTCTGGCGATACCATGGCGCACGGCGGATCGCGCGGGAAGCACCGGGCGAAGCCCAACGAGGTAGGGTTATGTTTTTGAGTTTCATTCCCGAACCCCCCCCCCCTTTGAACCCCGATTTTAGCGTTGGTCTGTTGATTTCTCTCTGAGAAAATTCCATGGCCGCATTGTACACAATTTTCTCTTCCCGACGCTTATTTCAGATTTGAAATCGGAGGTCGGAGGTATCCACAATCGCTCGCCAATGTTTGGGGGAAATTCGGGTTTTCTAGGTGTTTTCGGTGGGTTCCGGTGGCGGTATGGGTTTCGACCGGTGGTCCGGCGGGCTTCGACGGTGGCGGCTGGCGGCGGATTCATCCCCGGGCAAGTAGGCGGCGGCGTAGAGAGCAGGCGGCAGCGCGGCGCTTCGGTCGGGTGAGCGGCCAGCGGACGGCGGCGGTCGGTTGGTCCAGGGCGGCGCCGGCGTAGCACAAAGATGGAAGGGGGTCGCGGGGCGCGCGACCCCGCATACGGCGCGACCGCGACCCGCACATCGCGGGTCGCTGTGGGGAAATAACCGGCCGCGAGGCGGCCGCACGGCTGAAGCAGCTTCGGCCACCTGGCCGCGGCGGGGTGAACCGAACCCGCGGCTAAGCCACGGGCCGGCTTTGAGGATCGGGCTGGTCCGGCCCAAGGGGCTTTGCCCTCAGCCTTCGGACGCCCGTATTTCGGGCTACGGGCGTCCGTTTTGCGCGCCGTCTGCGGAATCACGGAGCTTGCGTCAAGACGGAGTTTTTGAGATGGTTTTGGGAATTTTTAATTCCCGAAACGAGGGGGGGCCGCTAAGGCGCGACGCGTCCTTAAGTGGACGAGCGTTTTTCCGAGATTCTTGAATTGGACGGCGCGGATGCGTCCGACATCCGATTTAAGCACTGTCAGTGGCGTTGTGACTCTGGCACTGAGGAGGAGGTTTTGAGGGTGGTTCCGGGCATTGAAGCTGGTGTTGAGGCGCGGGCCCCGCGGCCCGTCTTTTGAGCTGCGTGCAGCTAGTAGCAACTTTTTCCTCGGACGTCCGTTCGGGGCTTGCAAGCAGTCAATGTTGGGTGTTTTTCCGAGGGCAACGCGTTGGCGCTGTCTGGCCGCTGTAATTTCGCACGATGATGCGGGCCCCGCGAGGGCCGTCTGGGCGTCGACGGTGAATTTCCATCTTTATCACCGGGCGACCGTTTTGGTCAAGTTAATAGTCTATCTTGTGTACTTTTTCGAGAGGATCGCAACGGTGCGATCCGTTCGTTGAGTTTCGGGACCGGCATGCGAGTCCCACATGGCGCCGCTCGTGTGCGGTGTGTCGGGACGCATCTTTTTCTCCGGATACCCGTTCTACTCCAGAGAGTAGTGCTTTCGATGTATTTTTCCGAGAGCATCGCGATGGCGCAGTCCACCCGACCTCTTTTGGAGATGTGGTGTGGGCCCCAGCCGACCGGGCTACGGTGAATAGTTCCTTTTTCACCGGTTGACCGTTTCAGGCGAGTGAGTAGTCTAACTCGCGTGTTTTTTCGCAAGGATTACAACGGTGTGATCTGTTTGGATGTACGGATCCTCTTACATGATCCTATTAAATGTGAAAGCACGGAAGGTGCTCAAGTGGTGGTTCGCCCTACTTTTCTTGTAGCGGACCTTTGGCGAGTGATCGTGTGCACTCCCGTGGGAGTGATGTAAATGCTTTAAGTGATGTGGTTGGTCGTGCCCGGGCCTTTGAGTTTGAGATGTTACATCACGCCTTCACGTTGACGTTGGGTGTCGTGTGCACGATAGCCCTTAGGCCAGAGATGAGGTATACTCTGGGATTATATGAGAGTGCTCGGGGGTACGTGTGGTTTGTACCTGAGGATGGTCGTGCGCTCAGTTGGGGTTGACTTGGGGCCACACGTCGTGTGGGCCCCACGTGCGTGTCGTGTTCTGCTTGGCGTACTTGGACCTCTCGCGGCGTAGAGGGTCCCTTTGTGCTCTTTTGTTTGGCTAGCAGGGTGGAGTTTATTTCCCCTGGCTCTGTGATCGTTGGTTTGACCAGCAGGGTTGAGTGGTCTCCCCCTGGTTTCGTCCTTGATGGATTGGCCAGCAGTGGTGCTAGCCACCTAGTTCTGGGACAGGCGATGAACCCCTCTGGGTGAGTTGTGCTGGAGTTGGGTGGTTGCACGATACCCACTCCGCATTTGGTTGGCCAGTGTTGTACCCTTCAGTGGATGTGGCCAGAGAAGTTTTGAGTTTTACCCTCCAGCGGGGCTGGGCTGTGGGTTACTCATCGGTTTCTAGGGTCTACCCTCCAGCAGAGACTGGGCAGTGGGTCACCCGACACTTTCAGGGTCTACCCTCCAGCAAATAATGGGCAGTGGGTCACCCAACACTTAGGGTCTACCCTCCAGCAGAGACTGGGTAGTGGGTCACCCGACGACCTCTTAGGGCCTACCCTCCAGAAGGGCTGGGCAGTGGGTCGCCCGTCATCTAGTTCCAGGTCTACCCTCCAGCAAGGCTGGGCAGTGGGTCGCCTGTCGACTTATTCTAGGTCTACCCTCCAGCGGGGCTGGGCAGTGGGTCGCCTGATGATGTAATTTGGTTTACCCTCCAGCAGGGCTGGGCAGTGGGTTGCCTGACAATGTATTATGGTTTACCATCTAGTAGGGCTGGGCAGTGGGTCACCCTATATTTTGTTATGAATTACCCTCCAGTGGGGCTGGGCAGTGGGACACCTGTTGGCATTCCATACTCAGTCCTCTGGTCTAGGCTAGTCTATGGCTTACCTCCGTGATTATCGGAGCGGGACCCTTGGTTGTACAGGTCGGTGATGGAACGATTTTGGCTTTGAAGAGACCTCTCGAATGCAGGGCAGTGATGAGGTGTGGTTTGACTTTCCCTAGAACTCTCAAGTTCGAGGGGCGCTTTCTCCACTGAGACGCGTTCTTGTGATGCGATCTAAAACCGTGCGGGCGAGTCAGTGCCGCCCAAAGCGGATAGTATCGAAATGCGGTGATTGAGCCCTTTGCTTGCGGTTCGGGGCAGACATGCGGGATGCTGGGCATCAATGGAGTTTCTTCTAAGACTGTTTGCGACACCTTTCTTGGGCTGAGCTATGGGATAGAGATCCCCTTACGAGTTTGTTCGGGCTTCTTGGAAGAGTATAAATATATGTATATACCTTGTTTATGGTACCCACTTCTTGGGTTTGGTTACTCTCCTTCCAGGAAAGGCGAAGACGCGTGGGGTATGCCACGTGCTTTCCGTGTCTAGCTTCTCGTGGTTGGACGAGTCTACTCTCCTGCTATAGGCAGTGAAGACTCGACGGGAAGTTCATCTTCTCACCGTTTCCAGCTCCTTGTACATGGATGAGTCTACTTCCTTTCTTTTGTTGGGTTGATCTGGACTCTTACTGCACTTTCAGTTGTACTCCTCTACTTTTCTGTTCGCTCTACCGCTCACCCTTCGGTACTTCCTTTGTTGCTCCCTCGAGCCTTCGGTGTATCCTACTGAGTATTTTTATACTCACCCCTGCTTGGGCTTTTCCCGCACTTGGTGTGCCCTTGAAGATGACGGACAGGTGGAGCGTGACTTCGGTGGAGCATAGGAGCTTGGGATCTTGGATCGCGTGTGGTGGCCGTGGTCGGGTTCCAGGTGGGAGACCCGTCATCTTTTCCTTTTTGTTTACCTATTGCCGGGTTGTGGCACCTTTTTGGTTGGGTGCGTGTTTTTCCCCTTTTTCCTTTTCAGCACTTTACTTTGTACTTGTAGTGGTCGATGAACTCTGTAGTTTATTTATATCAGTTGTTCTTTTTACTCTGCTTGTCTTTTCTTTTAATCTGCACTTTTTCATTGAGTTTGCTGTGTGTGCGTGTGTACAGGTTCTTAGGCAAAGGCCTCCCCGAGTTGTTGTGCCTTCGGCACTGGTTGTCAGCCCCTGGCCTATGGAGGCAGGCTTGGGGTAGTTGCAGCTCGAGCCCGGGTAGGGTCGGGTCGTGACAAAGTGGTATCAAAGGTGGTTTGTTCCTTGGGATGTTGTGCAGACATCCCTAAAAGAGGAATTGGTTGGGATATAGGGAAACAGTGTTAACGTGTCTCGAGAGCGGCTCTCAGGCCAAGGAGTCCAGTGATGGTGCGGCGGCTGACGTATTCATTCACCATGACCTTGATAACCCCCTTGTCGACTCGGCATGCTGAGACACTTGTTGCAGGGAAATTTGTTTGTGCATCACATAGGACTGAGTCTTGACTTTCCTTCTTGAGTCAGCTCCCCAACGTTGTTGTTGTGGTATATACATATATGCTCATCTGACCGTGGCACTCCTTGATAATATTCAGGATATCTCCGTGAGGATAGCCAGCCAGGATACCAGCTTTGGGTGCATGATGACGACCCTATGAGCTACGAGGCCACAGTCCAGGACCCATCGTGTGAGCCCTTTCTCCGGGTGGACTGGTGGAAGCACCCCCACCTGTTGAGCAGTAGACAGTTTCAATAGAGCAGGCTGAGAGTGAGAACAGGTTGAGAGCGCTCGGTGAGTTCCAGCGGTAGAGACCGCTGAGGTTCAGTGGTGAGCCAGACCCTCACGCAGTAGAGGCTTGGCTCAAGACAGTGGTTTGCCTTTTCAGGCTTGTGTAGACGCCGACAGATCAGAGAGCGGCTTTGGCAGCCAGCCTTTTTCCGTGGATCGGCTCGGCGTTGGTGGATTCTGGAGACTCAGTTTCTTAACGAGTCGTCATTTTCATTGGACGAATTTCAGTTGTTCCTCCATGAGGAGTTTTTCCCCTCCTGATTGTGCTCTGTTCGGATTCTAGAGCTCCTGCAGTTTCAGCAGGAAGTGATGACGGTGGCTGAGTACGCAGCTAGTTTTGCAGACCGTGCATGCTTTTACCCGGACTTGGTCCATGACGACAACCTCCGAGCGCGGAAGTTTGAGCAGGGTCTCCGCCGAGAGATTCATGCTATCATAATACCCTTGGGAATTTCCACAAACGCCAGGGTGCTAGAGCAGGAGCTGGTGACAGAGGGCTTCCTATCATGTTTTTCGTTTGGTAGTGGCAGTGGGCGCGATGGAGCCGGGACATCTGCCATAGCTAGCAGGCACCGGAGGACAGGACCTCGATGCCAGTGGCCTTCCAACTTCCGATTTCAGAGACGTGGTCATATACCACTGTGGCGAAAAGGAACAGGGCCTCAGCCGAGGATGACCTTCCGTTAGTGGATCCCAGGCCATGGTCGTACACCACAGTGGCGCCGGAGGGCACCAAAGCAGCCCAGAGAGCGCAGGTGCTATGCTTGTGACGGGCAAGGTAACTTGGCAAGAGACTGCCCGACCTGAGTTGCTGAGAGCTCCGGGAAGACAGCAGGCACACCACCACGGAAGAGGCAGCGCCGTGCTCGGAGTAGCACCCAGAGAGGTGGTGCTAGCAGAGGGGATGGAGGAGCTGGTGGTGGGGGACGATTTTACGAGATCTCCCCATCACCACTAGGCGGTCCACGTCAGGCTCTGGGATCTCACGGTTGGGACCACGGGCAGCCACGAGCTTTAGATGTCTACGATCCTGCAGAGCATGGGATGGTGAGAGGTACCACTTGCGACTCTTCTACTTTTTGTAGTAGAATTGATAGGCTCTTCGTGTGAAGGACTTTTCTCCCTGCTCCTTGTTGGAGGTGTTACCAGGGTGACACAGGGAGTCGGGTGTAACCCTGTGATGGTAATGGAAAAATTCGTGAGACCTTTTCCTTTAGTCGATGGTGTTGACTCCTTCGCCTTTTGAGTGTGTAAGAGAGCATCGACTGTGGAATCTTGCGTGACCAGATATCCTTGGTTGTTTCACCATATGGATATTCTGAAGGAGGGAATCGTCGGGCCTTGTTTTAGGTGCAGGCGCTGATTCCAGTCGCTGTGTGCGACGTAGAGGTTTGACCGGGGAGGTGAGCTACCACCGAGGGCCTTCGGGCCGTTTGAGACCATGCAAAGGGATGACGAGGTACCCTACCACCTTGCCCTAGCCCCAAAGTCTGGAGTGGGTTCACGACGTCAGCAAGGGCCGACCTCATGTGAACAGATTAATCCTTTGGTCTGTGTGCGTGGCACAGAGCTGTGCGTAGGTTCTTCTGGGTATGAGGAAGCCAGGTGTGGGCTTAGTACTATGTGTTGCTCCCTAGTTTTTCTTTTTGAGGATGAAAAGCATGAATAAGGGAATGATGTAAGAACCCGAGTTTTGCTACGAAAGACTTTGAAATATTATTGATGATATTCCAGAGCAGCGCCTTCAGACGGCGAGTGATTCCGAGCCCCGGAGTGGCATGAATTAAATTTTCAGTGCGTTCACACTGGAAATGCTAAATAAATGAGGTAACTCCTAAACGGAGTTCCGGATCAGGGATCCAAGTGTACATATGAGTCTGTAATGGGGTTATTACCCTAGGAGTGACATAAAACTTGTCGGCACGGGATTTTTGGACCCCTCGCCCGCTTCTGGAACGTTAAACGGATTAATTAATTAATAAATTAATACCTTTAATGGCGAAATACTAGTATCTCTTAAATGGTGGCTTGGATTGGAAAACTGAGGGCACCGTTGAGTTCGGAGTGTGCCGTTTACCCTAGGAGGGGTATAAGTTTAGCGGGTGCATGCCGTTTATGAAAAATGGCCCCAGGGGCGTTTTCGTAATTTGGCGGTGTCGGGCGCTGAGTTTAGTAACTTTTGAACGGGGTCGCGGAATAAAATTCTGAGACCGCCGTTGCACTCAAAGAGTGATTCATAGCCTAGGAGAGGCTAAATCCCAACCCCGTCGGGAGTTCGGGTTCGGGGCTGTCGGGCGGGCGTTTAAGTGTTTTGTACTTAAACACCCCCCTTCTTCTTCTTCCCCTTCTCCCTAAAACCCTCTTACCCCTCCTTCACCTCCGGCGAGGCGAGCTCCGGCGAGGCCTCCCCGGCGAGGTGGCTCCGGCGAGACCATGGCGCGCGGCGGATCGCGTGGGAAGCGCCGGGCGAAGCCCAACGAGGTAGATTTATGTTTTTGAGTTTCATTCCCGAACCCCCCTTTGAACCCCAATTTTAGCATTGGTTTGTTGATTTCTCTTCGAGAAAATTCCATGGCCGCATTGTACACAATTTTCTCTTCCCGAAGCTTGTTTCAGATTTGAAATCACAGCTCGGAGGTATTCGCAATCGCTCGCCGAAGTTTGCGGAAAATTTGGGTTTTCCGGGTGTTTCTGGCGGGTTCCGACGGCGGAAGGGGTTTCGGCCGGTGGTCCGGCGGGCTTCGACGGTGGCGGCTGGCGGCGGATTCTGCCCTGGGAAAGCAGGTGGCGGCGCGGCGCTTCGGTCGGGCGAGCGGCCAGCGGACGGCGGCGGTCGGCTGGTCCCGGGCGGCGCCGGCGTAGCGCAGAGAGGGAAGGGGGTCGCGGGGCGCGCGACCCCGCGTACAACGCGACCGCGACCCGCACATCGCGGGTCGCTATGGGGAAAGAACCGGCCGCGAGGCGGCCGCGAGGCTGAAGCAGCTGTGGCCAGCAGGCCGCGGCGGGGTGAACCGGACCCGCGGCTAATCCGCGGGCCGGCTGTGCGGACCGGTCGGTCTGTGGCGGTCCGGCCCAAGGGGCTTTGCCCTCAGCCTTCGGACGCCCGTATTTCGGGCTACGGGAGGCCGTTTTGCGCACCCTCTGTGGCAGTGCGGAGCTTGCGTCAAGACCGAGGTTTTGAGATTGTTTCGGGAATATTTAATTCCTGAAACGAGGGGGGGCCACTGAGGCGCGACGCGTCCTTAAGTGGACGAGCGTTTTTCCGAGATTCATGAATTGGACGGCGCGGACGCGTCCGACATCCGATTTAAGCGCCGTCAGCGGCGTTGTGACTCTGGCACTGAGGCGGAGGTTTCCAGAGAGGTTCCGGGCATTGAAGATGGAGTGGAGGCGCGGGCCCTGCGGCCCGTCTTTTGAGCTGCGTGCAGCTAGTAGCGACTTTTTCCTCGGACGTCCGTTCGAAGCGTGCGAGTAGTCGATGTTGGTTGTTTTTCCGAGGGCAGCGCGTTGGCGCTGTCTAGCCTTTGTAATTCCGCACGATGGTGTGGGCCCCGCGAGGGCCGTCTGGGTGTCGACGGTGAATTTCCATCTTTATCACCGGGCGACTTTTTTGGACAAGTGAATAGTCCATCTTGTGTACTTTTTCGAGAGGATCGCAACGGTGCGATCCGTTCGTTGAGTTTCGGGACCGACATCCATGTCCCACGTGGCGCCGCTCGTGTGCGGTGTGCCGGGACACATCTTTTTCTCCGGATACCCGTTCTACTCAAGCGAGTAGTGATTTCGACGTGTTTTTCCGAGAGCATCGCGATGGTGCAGTCCTCCCGACCTCTTTCGGAGATGTGGTGTGGGCCCCACCCGACCGGGCTACGGTGAATAGTGCATTTTTCACTGGTTGACCGTTTCAGGCGAGTGAGTAGTCTAACTCGCGTGTTTTTCCGCAAGGATTACAACGGTATGATCCGTTTGGCTGTACGGAGCCTCTTACGCGATCCTATTGAATGTGAAAGCACGGAAGGTGCTCTAGTGGTGTTTCGCCCTACTTTGCTTGTAGCGGACCTTTGGCGAGTGATCGCGTGCACCCCCGTGTGAGTGATGTAAATTCTTGAAGTGATGTGGTTGGTCGTGCCCGGGCCTTTGAGTTGGAGATGTTACATCACGCCTTTGAGTTGACGTTGGGTGTCGTGTGCATGATAGCCCTTGGGCCAGAGATGAGGTATACTCCGGGAGTATACGAGAGCGCTCGGGGGTATGTGTGGTTTGTACCTGATGATGGTTGTGTGCTCAGTTTGGGTTGACTTGGGGCCACACGTCGTGTGGGCCCCACGTGCGTGTCATGTTCTGCTTGGCGTACTTGGACCTCTCGCGGCGTAGAGGGTCCCTTTGTGCTCTTTTGTTTGTCTAGAAGGGTGGAGTTTGTTTCCCCTGGCTCTGTGCTCGTTGGTTTGACCAGCAGGGTTGAGTGGTCTCCCCCTGGTTTCGTCCTTGATGGATTGGCCGGTAGCGGTGCTAGCCACCCAGTGCTGGGACAGGCGCTGAACCCCTCAGGGTGAGTTGTGCTGGAGTTGGGTGGTTGGACGATACCCACTCCGGGTTTGGCTGGCCAGTGTTGTACCCTTCAGTGGATGTGGCCAGAGATGTTCTGAGTTTTACACTCCAGCGGGGCTGGGCAGTGGGTTACTCATCGGTTTCTAGGGTCTACCTTCCAGCAGAGACTGGGCAGTGGGTCACCCGACACTTTCAGGGTCTACCCTCCAGCACAGACTGGGCAGTGGGTCACCCAACACTTAGGGTCTACCCTCCAGCAGAGACTGGGCAGTGGGTCACCCGACGACCTCTTAGGGCGTACCCTCCAGCAGGGCTGGGCAGTGGGTCACCCGTCGTCTAGTTCCAGGTCTACCTTCCTGCAAGGCTGGGCAGTGGGTCGCCTGTCGACTTATTCTAGGTCTACCCTCCAGCGGGGTTGGGCAGTGGGTCGCCTGATGATGTAATTTGTTTTATCCTCCATCAGGGCTGGGCAGTGGGTCGTCTGATGATGTGTTAGGGTTTACCCTCCAGCAGGGCTGGGAAGTGGGTCACCCGATATCTGATTATGGTTTACCCTCCAGCGGGGCTGGGCAGTGGGTTGCCTGGCAATGTATTATGGTTTACCCTCCAGCAGGGCTGGGCAGTGGGTCACCATATATTTGGTTATGAATTACCCTCTAGTGGGGCTGGGAAGTGGAACACCTGTTGGCATTCTAGGATCAGTCCTCTCGACTAGGCTAGTCTGTGGCTTACCTCCGTGATTACCGGAGCGAGACCGTTGGTTGTACGGGTTGGTGATGGAACGACTTTGGCTTTGAGGAGACCTCTCGACTGCAGGGCAGTGATGAGGTGTGGTTTGACTTTCCCTAGAACTCTCATGTTCGAGGGGCTCTTTCCCCACCGAGACGCGTTCTTGTGATGCGATCTAAAACCGTGCGGGCGAGTCAGTGCCGCCCAAAGAGGATAGTATCGAAGTGCGGTGATTGAGCCCTTGGCTTGCGGTTCGGGGAAGACATGCGGGATGCTGTGCATCGATGGAGTTTCTTCTGGAACTGTTGGCGACACCTTTAATGGGCTGAGCTATGGGATAGAGATCCCCTTACGAGTTTGTTCGGGCTTCTTGGTAGAGAATAAGGATATGTATATACCTTGTTTCTGGTACCCACTTCTTGGGTTTGGTTACTCTCCTTCCAGGTGAGGTGAAGACGCGCGAGGTATGCCACGTGCTTTCCGTGTCTAACTTCTCGTGGTTGGACGAGTCTACTCTCCTGCTATAGGCAGCGAAGACTCGACGGGAATTTCATATTCTCACCGTTTCCAGCTCCTTGTTCCTGGACGAGTCTACTTCCTTTCTTTTGTTGGGTTGAGCTGGACTCTTACTGCACTTTCAGTTGTACTCATCTACATTTCTATTCGCTCTACCTCTCACCCTTCAGTACTTCCTTTGTTGCTCCCTCGAGCCTTCGGTGTATCCTACTGATTATTTTTATACTCACCCCCGCTTGGTCTTTGCCCGCACTTGGTATGCCCTTGCAGACGACGGATAGGTGGAGTGTGACTTTGGTGGAGCGTAGGATATTGGGAGCTTGGACCGCGTGCGGTGGTCGTGGCCGGGTTCCAGGTGGGAGACCCGTCATCTTTTCCTTTTTTTACCTGTTGTCGGGTTGTGGCACCTTTTTGGTTGGGCGCGTGTTTTACCCCTTTTTCCTTTTCAGCACTTTACTTTGTACTTGTAGTGGTCGATGCACTCTGTGGTTTATTTATAGCAGTTGTTCTTTTTTATTCTGCTTGTCTTTTCTTTTACTATGCACTTTTTCATTGAGTTTGCTACGTGTGCGT
The DNA here is from genome assembly GCA_963277665.1 of Viscum album. Classification (NCBI taxonomy): domain Eukaryota; kingdom Viridiplantae; phylum Streptophyta; class Magnoliopsida; order Santalales; family Viscaceae; genus Viscum; species Viscum album. The sequence goes on from OY728137.1 coordinate 1,938,673,704, forward strand.
GTGTACAGGTGCTTAGGAAAAGGACTCCCTGAGTTGTTGTGCCTTCGGCACTGGTCGACAGCCCCTGGCCTATGGAGGCGGGCTTGGGGTAGTTGCGTCTCGAGCCCGGGTAGGGTCGGGTCGTGACAAAGTTGTATCAAAGGTGGTTCGTTCCTTGGGACGTTGTGCAGACGTCCCTAAAAGAGGAATTGGTTGGGATATAGGGAAACAGTGTTAACATGTCTCGAGAGCGGCTCTCAGGCCAGGGAGTCCAGTGATGGTGCGGTGGCTGACGTATCCATTCACTAGGACCTTGATAACCCGCTTGTTGACTCGGCATGCTGAGACACTTGTTTCAGGGAAATTTGTTTGTGCATCACATAGGACTGAGTCTTGACTGTCCTTCTTGAGTCAGCTCCTCATCGTTGTTGTTGTGGTATATACATATATGCTCATCTGATCGCGGCACTCCTTGATAATATTCGGTATGTCTCCGCGAGGACAGCCATCCAGGATACCAGCTTTGAGTGCGTGAAGATGACCCTATGAGCTACGAGGCCATAGTCTAGGACCCATGTGTGAGCCCTTTCTCTGGGTGGACTGGTGGCAGCACCCCCACCTGTTGAGAAGTAGACAGTTTCAGCAGAGCAGGCTGAGCGTGAGCGCAAGTTGAGCGCGCTCCGTGAGTTCCAGCGGTAGAGACCGCTGAGGTTTAGTGGTGAGCCAGACCCTCAGGCAGTAGAGGCTTGGCTCGAGGCAGTGGTTCACCTTTTCAGGCTTGTGTAGACACCGTCAGATCAGAGAGCGGCTTTGGCAGCCAGCCTTTTTCCATGGATCGGCTCGGCGTTGGTGGAGTCTGGAGACTCAGTTTCTTGACAAGTCATCATTTTCATTGGACGACTTTCAGTTGTTGCTCCGTGAGGAGTTTTTCCCCTCCTGCTTGTGCTCCATTCGGATTTAGGAGCTCCTGCAGTTTCAGCTGGAAGGGATGACGGTGGCCGAGTACGTAGCAAGTTTTGCAGACCGTGCACGCTTTTACCCGGACTTGGTCTATGACGACAACCCCCGAGCGCGGAAGTTTGAGCAGGGTCTCCGCCGAGAGATTCGTGCTGTCATAATACCCTTGGGCATTTCCACATATTCCGGGGTGCTAGAGCAAGCGCTGGTGACAGAGGGATTCCTGTCATGTTTTTCGGTTGGTAGTGGTAGTGGGCGCGATGGAGCTAGGACGTCTGCCGTAGCTAGAAGGCGCCGGAGGATAGGACCTCGATGCAAGTGGCCTTCCCACTGCCGGTTTTGGAGACGTGGTCTTATACCACTGTGGAGAAAAGGCACAGGGCCTCAGCCGAGGATACCCTTCCGTGAGTGGATCCCAGGCCATGGTCGTACACCACAGTGGCGCCGGAGGGCACCAGAGAAGCCCAGAGAGCGCCGATGCTATGCTTGTGATGGGCGAGGTCACTTGGCACGAGACTGCCCGACCTGAGTTGCTGAGAGCTCCGGGCATACAACAGGCACACCACCACGGCAGAGGCAGCGCCGTGCTCGGAGTAGTACCTAGAGAGGTGGTGCTAGTAGAGGAGCGGGAGGAGCTGGTGGTGGGGGACGACTTTACGAGATCTCCCCATCACCAATAGGCGGTCCACATCAGGCTCCGGGAGCTGACGGTTGGGACCACGTGCAGCCGTGAGCTTTGGATGTCTACGATCCTGCAGAGCATGGGATGGTGAGAGGTACCCCTTGCGACTCTTCTACTTTTTGCAGTAGAATTGATAGGCTCTGCATGTGAAGGACTTTTCTCCCTACTCCTTGTTTGAGGTGTTACCAGGGTAACACAGGGCGTCGGGTGTAACCCTGTGATTGTAAGGGAAAAAGGCGTGAGACCTTTTCCTTTAGTCGATGGTGTTGAATCCTTCACCTTTTGAGTGTGTAAGGGATCATCGACTATGGAATTTTGCGTGACCAGATATCCTTGGGTGTTTCACCATATGAATATTCTAAAGGAGGGAATCGTCGGGCCTTGTTTCAGGTGCGGGCGGTGATTCCAGTCGCGGCGTGCGACGTAGAGGTTTGACTGGGGAGGTGAGCTACCCCCGAGGGAATTCGGGCCATTTGAGACCGTTCAAAGGGATGACGAGGTACCCTATTGCCTTGCCCTAGCCCCAAAGTCTGGAGTGGGTGCACGACGTCAGCAAGGGCCGACCTCGCGTGAACAGATTAATCCTTTGGTCTGTGTGCGTGGCATAGAGTTGTGCGTGGGTTCTTCTGGGTATGAGGAAGCCAGGTGTGGGATTAGTACTATGTGTTGCTGCCTAGTTTTGCTTTTCGAGGACGAAAAGCATGAAGGAGGGAATGATGTAAGAACTCGGGTTTTTCTAAGAATGAATTTGGAATATTCTTGATGATATTCCAGAGCAGCGCCTTCAGACGGCGAGCGATTCCGAGCCCCGGAGTGGCAGGAATTAAATTTTCAGTGCGTTCACACTGGAAATGCTAAATAAATGAGGTAACTCCTAAACGGAGTTCCGGATCAGGGATCCGAGTGTACGGATGATTCCGGAATGGGGTGTTTACCCTAGGAACGACATTAAACTTGTCGGCGCAGGATTTTTGGACCCCTCGCCCGCTTCTGGAACGTTAAACGGATTAATTAATTAATAAATTAATTCATTTAATGGCGAAATACTAGTATCTCTTAAACGGTGGTTTGGATTGAAAACCGAGGGCACCTTTGAGTTGGTAGCGTGTCATTTACCCTAGGAGGGGTATAAGTTTCGCGGGCGCATGCCGTTTGTGAAAAATGGCCCCAGGGGCGTTTTCGTAATTTGGCGGCCTCGGGCGCTGAGTTTAGTAACTTTTGAACGGGGTCTCAAAATAAAATTCCGAGACCGACGTTGCGCTCAGAGCGTGATTCTTAGCCTAGGAGAGGCTAAATCCCGACCCCGTCGGGAGTTCGGGTTCGGGGTCGTCGGGCGGGCGTTTAAGTGTTTTGTACTTAAACACCCACCCTTCTTCTTCTTCCCCTTCTCCCTCAAACCCTCATCCCCCTCTTTCACCTCTGGCGAGGCGAGCTCTGGCGAGGCGACCTCGGCGAGGTGGCTCCGGCGAGACCATGGCGCGCGGCGGATCGCGCTGGAAGCGCCGGGCGAAGCCCAACGAGGTAGAGTTATGTTTTTTAGTTTCATTCCCAAACCCCCCTTTGAACCCCGATTTTAGCATTGGTCTGTTGATTTCTCTTCGATAAAATTACATGGACGTGTTGTACACAATTTTCTCTTCCTGACGCTTGTTTTGGATTTGAAATCGGAGATCAGAGGTATCCGCAATCGCTCGCTGAAGTTTGCGGTAAATTCAGGTTTTCTGGGTGTTTCTGGCGGGTTCCGGCGACTGGAGGGGTTTCGGCCGGTCGTCCGGCGGGCTTCGACGATGGCGTCTGGTGGCGGATTCAGCCCTGGGCAAGCAGGCGGCGGCGCGGTGAGCAGGCGGCAGCGCGGCGCTTCGGTCGGGCGAGCGGCCAGCGGACGGCGGCGACCGGCTGGTCCCGGGCGGCGCAGGCGTAGCGCAAAGAGGGAACGGGGTCACGGGGCGCGCGACCCCGCGTACGGCGCGACCGCGACCCGCACATCGCAGGTCGCTGTGGGGAAGGAACCGGCCGCGAGGCGACCGGTCGGCTGAAGCAGCCGCGACCAGCTGGCCGCGGCGGGGTGAACCGGACCCGGGGCTATGCCGCGGGCCGGCTGTGTGGACCGGCCGGTCCGGGCCGGTCCGGCCCAAGGGGCTTTCCCCTCAGCCTTCGGACGCCCGTATTTCGGGCTACGGGAGTCCGTTTTGCGCGTCGTCTGCGGCAGTGCGGAGCTTGCGTCAAGACAGAGGTTTTGAGATGGTTTCAGGAATTTTTAATTCCCAAAACGAGGGGGCCCGCTGAGGCGCGACGCGTCCTTAAGTGGACGAGCATTTTTCTGAGATTCTTGAATTGGACGGCGCGGACGCGTCCGACATCCGATTTAAGCGCTGTCAGCGGCGTTGTGACTCTGGCACTGAAGCAGAGGTTTCCGGGGCGGTTCCGGGCGTTGATGCCGGAGTTGAGGCGTGGGCCCCGCAGCCCGTCTTTTGAGCTGCGTGCAGCTAGTAGTGACTTTTTCCTCGGACGTCCGTTCGGGGCATGCGAGCAGTCGATGTTGGGTGTTTTTCCGAGGGCAACGCGTTGGCGCTATCTGGCCGCTGTAATTCCGCACGATGGTGCGGGCCCCGCGAGGGCCGTCTGGGCGTCGACGGTGATTTTCCATCTTTATCACCGGGCGACCGTTTTGGACAAGTGAATAGTCCATCTTGTGTACTTTTTCGAGAGGATCGCAACGGTTCGATCCGTTCGTTGAGTTTCGGGACCGACATGCGGGTCCCACATGGTGCCGCTCGTGTGCGGTGTGCCGGGACGCATCTTTTTCTCCGGATACCCATTCTACTCCAGCGAGTAGTGCTTTCGACGTGTTTTTCTGAGAGCATCGCGATGGCGCAGTCCGCCCGACCTCAATCTGAGATGTGGTGTGGGCCCCACCCGACCGGGCTATGGTGAATAGTACCTTTTTCACCGGTTGACCGTTTCAGGCGAGTGAGTAGTCTAACTCGCCTGTTTTTCCACAAGGATTACAACGGTGTGATCCGTTTGGCTGTACGGAGCCTCTTACGTGATCCAATTAAATGTGAAAGCACGGAAGGTGCTCTAGTGGTGTTTGTCCCTACTTTGCTTGTAGCAGACCTTTGGCGAGTGATCGCGTGAACTCCCGTGTGAGTGATGTAAATGCTTGAAGTGATGTGGTTGGTCGTGCCCAGGCCTTTGAGTTGGAGATGTTACATCACGCCTTCGCGTTGACGTTGGGTGTCGTGTGCATGATAGCCCTTGGGCCGGAGATGATGTATACTCCGGGAGTATACGAGAGCGCTCGGGGGTACGTGGGGTTTGTACCTGAGGATGGTCGTGCTCTCAGTTGGGGTTGACTTGGGGCCACACGTCATGTGGGCCCCACATGCGTGCCGTGTTCTACTTGGCGTACTTGGACCTCTCGTGGCGTAGAGGGTCCCTTTGTGCTCTATTTTTTGGCTAGCCGAGTGGAGTTTATTTCCCATGGCTCTATGATCGTTGGTTTGACCAGCAGGGTTGAGTGGTCTCCCCTTGGTTTCGTCCTTAATGGATTGGCTGGTAGCGGTGCTAGCCACCCAGTGCTGGGATAGGCGCTGAACCCCTTAGGGTGAGTTGTGCTGGAGTTGGGTGGTTGCACGATACCCACTCTGCGTTTTCTTGGCCAGTGTTGTACCCTTCAGTGGATGTGGCCAGAGAAGTTCTGAGTTTTACCCTCCAACAGGGCTGGGCAGTGGGTTACTCATCGGTTTCTAGGTTCTACCCTCCAGCAGAGACTGTGCAGTGGGTCACCCGACACTTTCAGGGTCTACCCTCCAGCAGAGACTGGGCAGTGGGTTACCCAACACTTAGGGTCTACCCTCCAGCAGAGACTGGGCAGTGGGTCACCCGACGACCTCTTAGGGCCTACCCTCCAACAGGGTTGGGCAGTGGGTCGCCTGTCGTCTAGTTCCAGGTCTACCCTCCAGCAAGGCTGGGTAGTGGGTCGCCTGTCGACTTATCCTAGGTCTACCCTCCAGCGGGGCTGGGCAGTGGGTTGCCTGATGATGTAATTTGGTTTACCCTCCAGCAGGGCTGGGCAGTGGGTCGCCTGATGATGTGTTAGGGTTTACCCTCCAGCAGGGCTAGGCAGTGGGTCACCTGATATCTGATTATGGTTTACCCTCCAGCGGGGCTGGGCAGTGGGTTTCCTGACAACGTATTATGGTTTACCCTCCAACAGGGATGGGCAGTGGGTCACCCGATATTTGGTTATGAATTACCCTCCAGCGGGGCTGGGCAGTGGGACACCTGTTGGCATTCCAGACTCAGTCCTCTCGACTAGGCTATTCTGGGGCTTTCCTCCGTGATTACCGGAGCGGGACCCTTGGTTGTACAGGTCAGTGATGGAACGACTTTGGCTTTGAGGAGACCTCTCGACTGCAGGGCAGTGATGAGATGTGGTTTGACTTTCCCTAGAACTCTCAAGTTCGAGGGGCGCTTTCCCCACCAAGACGCGTTCTTGTGACGCGATCTAAAACCGTGCGGGCGAGTCAGTGCCACCCAAAGAGGATAGTATCGAAGTGCGGTGATTGAGCCCTTGGCTTGTGGTTCGGGGCAGACATGCGGGATGCTGGGCATCGATGGAGTTTCTTCTGGGACTGTTGGCGACACATTTCTTTGGCTGAGCTACGGGATAGAGATCCCCTTACGAGTTTTTTCGGGCTTCTTGGAAGATCATAAGGATATGTATATACCTTTTTTCTGGTACCCACTTCTTGGGTTTGGTTACTCTCCTTCCAGGCGAGGCGAAGACGCGCGGGGTATGCCACGTGCTTTCCGTGTCTAGCTTCTCGAGGTTGGACGAGTCTACTCTCCTGCTATAGGCAGCGAAGACTCGACGGGAAGATCACCTTCTCACCGTTTTCAGCTCCTTGTGCCTGGACGAGTCTATTTCCTTTCTTTTGTTGGGTTTAGCTGGACTCTTACTGCAATTTCCGCTGTACTCCTCTACTTTTCTGTTCGCTCTACCGCTCACCCTTTTGTACTTCCTTTGTTGCTCCCTCGAGCCTTCGGGTATCCTACTGAGTATTTTTATACTCACCCCTTCTTGGGCCTTGCCCGCACTTGGTGTGCCCTTGCAAACGACGGACAGGTGGAGCGTGACTTCGGTGGAGCGTAGGAGCATGGGAGCTTGGACCGCGTGCGGTGGTCGTGGCCGGGTTCCAGGTGGGAGACCCGTCAGCTTTTCCTTTTTGTTTACTTGTTGCCGGGTTGTGGAACCTTTTTGGTTGGGTGCGTTTTTTGCCCCTTTTTCCTTTTCAGCACTTTACTTTGTACTTGTAGTGGTTGATGCACTCTGTGGTTTATTTATAGCAGTTGTTCTTTTTACTCTGTTTGTCTTTTCTTTTACTCTGCACTTTTGCATTGAGTTTTCTGCGTCTACGTGTGTACAGGTGCTTAGGCAAAGGCCTCCCCGAGTTGTTGTGCCTTCGGCGCTGGTCGCCAGCCCCTGGCCTATGGAGGCGGGCTTGGGGTAGTTGCGGCTCGAGCCCGGGTAGGGTCGGGTCGTGACATCACTTTCCACAAGAGAACTCTTATTTGAAACCTGGTTATTTGTTATTATGTGAGACCATTGTACATCCCATTCTCTCTTTTTTAGATAATGTTTTATGAACCCTTCTCACGATGTGCAATTTCAACATTTGAATCATCAAAAAATATATTAAAAATATTTCTTTTTTGATTGAGTGTCCATTATTTAATTAATGTGGGGAGAATTTAAAACCCCAAAAATATATAGTATAATATTGTATTTAATGGAGTATATTAAACACAACACCATGTGTAAAAAGGGAATATAATAACTTGATATATTTAAATATATAGACTATATTTAATAAATATTATATTTTATGTAGCTTTTAATCCACGTAAAAATGAATTAGTTTTCATTAAATGAAAGAGGAAACATCATCTATAGCCTTTATTACACACAAGAGACACCCTCTTCAATGGATTCTATTAGATGGACAATCGAGTTTTACAAAACAACAATATATTATTAAAATAATATAATTTGATATAATATGATATAACAAAGATTTTATGTTAGTGGTTTTGAATTTTATAATCCAAATTATGAAAATTTTTGTTTTATGTAAATATAATATTAATTCATTAGTTAAAAATTATTTTGAAATGGAAATGATAACCAATTCGATATAAAACGAAGTATTTTATTATTGATCCAAATGATTTTTCTATTAATAAACTTAAAATTTTTCAATTTTTCTATGATTTTAATGAACTATATATTTTATATATTAAATTAAATATTTTTAATATTCATCCATCATATGAGATATGAAAAAGAGAGGAAAAAACACTATTTAACTCATAAAAACATATATTTTTATAAAGACAATTTTACCTCATATTAATGGTGAAGAAAATTTTAAATGTGAATTTTTAATTTTTCATTATTTAATATTTCAAAACAAACATCATATTTTAAAAATTCAATAATAATTTTTTATGTTTAATGTTTTATATTTTTCTGAAATATTTTATTTTTAATGGAATAGTTAAAATAGTAAATTTTAGTTCAAAATTATTTTTATCAAATTTATATAAGTGGTAAATTTATTTTTTAAATTTTTTAAATTTTTTATTTGATCATTTTTTATTTATTAATATATTTTATTTCATTTAAATTATTACCCATTCACACACATAAAAAAGTTCTAACGTTATCCGGGGGTGTGTGGACTACCACCTACCCCTAAAGATGTGATTACTTTGTCGTCAAAATAATTCTATAAATAAGAATATTATATTAAATAATATGTTATTTATTATATAATTATAATTATGAAATGATATTATGTTACTTACCTTGTTTCCATAACAATAATTGAAAAATTAGAGCACTGCTCAGGTGTACATACAACCTACATTCTCCATGGGTGTAATGTTTATTCATTTTCCATAACCATATGTAATTAATGATTTTAAAATTATAATTTATTTATAAATATGATAATTATTTCATTATTATTATCAACTTGATATTGTATAATGACCACTTTGACCATAGTTGAACTACTAATGTTCTTTTCGAAAAAAATAATTTTGTCTATTCAACCAACATAAACATAATTGTTTATGTAGTTCTAGTCCAAATAATAAAAATATAAACAAATTTAATGATAAAAATGAATAAATTTATGAATAAATTAAATAATAAATATATTATTATTATAATTGAAATTAAAGGATGTTCTCCTTAATGGAAACTCAATGTAAGGGAATTTTATCTCTCTTTTATCTTCTGTGAGATAAATGTCATGTTCTCTATTTAAATTTTTTTGGTGTACCTAATTCCCATTTTGATATATTATATGATTAATTATTTTATCTACATGGTATTTAAACCAATCATTTAATATCATTTAGTCATGAGGTTTATGGTTTAAATTGTTTCAAAGTGGTATGGGACACATTGGAATGTTTTAACATTATTTTTCTAAACGATAACAATAATGTTATTTAAATCTTACTTACATTCATATGAATCATATTTCCATTATTCATTTAATATTTTCATTTTCATTCATATGGTTTTAATGACCATTTTCAAGTATTAGTACCATTTTTTCACTCATTATTACTCATATTTTTAGAATTTTTTAAAAAAACACAACATTATTTACCTCTTTAGTGAGAAAAACTAGTTTGTTCTAAAAACATTGTTTTATTAAAATATTTTAAAAAATAATTGTAAAATGATTTGAAATGAAATTATTAACCTTTTTCCTTTTAAAAATGTTTTCATTGGAATATTCTTATACCTTTCTGAATAAGGAATTTTTCTATCCTCTTTACTATAAAAAGGAATGTTCTTTTTTACCTTTTACGTCATGTAAGGATTTAATTATGGTCATTCCTACAAATAATACTTTGCATGATTTAAAGAAAAGTGTTTAACAAAAATATTTTAATAATTATTCTCAAATAAATGATTTCTTAAAATAAAAAGTTATTTTCTTCATGAATGTTTATAAAATATCATTTTAAATTATTTATATTCATCAATCAAAAAAACCAATTATTTTTATAGTAAATGGAATATGTTATATTGATACCATCCATATTCTACACCTAAATTATTTATTATTCATTTGACCATGGATAGTATTCACATTCACTTTCTTTATTCATTTGTTAGTCCCCTTGAATTATTCAATCTCCTAGGATCATTAAACATTTAATTTCCCCTAAATGATACCTTTCATTTTTCATGGATAATACAATTCCTTTAACTAAATACCTCTTTACATACAATGTCTACTTTAACATTTGATTGATTATTTGGGGAAATATTGATAAATTAATATTTTTTTTATCTGATACATATATATGTTTAGGCATAAAGAGTATTAATCAAATAAAAATACGTGATATGAAGAATAATTAATACCTGAAATGATGGGTGGATACTAGACTTTCAAAAGAACCGCAATGCATCTATAGTTTCCAATTAGAAAAATAAGTTCTTCAAAATAAATGTGTATCTATATGTAGTTTTAATCTATCTGTAGAATGGCTTAGAATACTATAGGTTTACATGTGCCATATACATGACATACAATAATTAACATCACCATAATTTGTTTTCAATTTTTGATTCTCCATGTTATTTTCACATGAAAGAATCTATAGATGAATTTCATTCTTTATATATTGATTAAATGGATGTTTTTCATATTCTCACCATCATGTATTTATTTTTATCTAATATTTTAATTTCAATGGAAATTGTTTCCCTTTGTTAGCATTCCATATTGATTTCTCCTTAACTAGTTATTTGAATGGCATGTGTTTCACGTTATTACCATTCTATATTGTTTATGAACTTCCATTTAGTTTATTCATTACTCAACATGTTCATTCATATATTTACCATTCTACATTGACTATTATAAATGATTAATTATTTCTTTAACTACATTTTACCCATACTGGTAATTTAATCTCACCCGTACTATATTTCCGTCCCTAGGAAACCAAGATGTGAACTATGAAAAATATGTAGCGATTTACTAGATATATTAGAGTAATTATCAATATTATTTAATTATAAAGAAGAAAAAATATATATTGTAATTAGTGTATTAATTTATAATACAAGACCCATGTATATATCTGGTTTACCATTACTAATAAACTCTCTATCCATTGATATTTGATTCCTTGTAATCATGCCAATGTAACTGATAGAAGACCCTAGAGCTATCCTTCTAGGGTTGGGTCACTACAAGAGGCCTCTCCCAAGCCAACATGATATCATGAAGGACCCAAAAAATGTCTACCTTCATCCTGAGAATGTTTATTTAATATGTATATTGGTCTCAAGATGAATCTCATAATTCTATACTTGATCTTGGAAAATCTCATTAACATGTAGACATGGTTATGTGAAACGCCTCTGACATGTGAACATGATCTTTTGAGAGGCCACTAACAAGAAAACATGATATCTTTAATGGCCTTTTACAAGGATGTTTGATCTTTCAAAAAGACTCATACATGTCTCCCTTGATTATATGAAATCCTCTACAATAGGTGTCATGTTACCATGATGAAACATAGACATGTCATCCACACATTTTGAAATCTCTTTGACATGACGAAATGGTTGTTTGAAATCCATTTGAAAAGGCTATGTTTCCAGTTATTATGGTGATGATGGAGTGTTCCCATGGTCATTTTTCATCATGCGACTCCAGGATGACCCCAGATGGTTCACGTGATGAGAATGATGAAACCCCACCACTAACACAGTACTATATCTATGATACACATTTCGTGAAAGGAGGAATAGATTTAAGGTGGTGAGGCTTATAAATTTATCCCTATTAGATAAAAAATTGGGAATAGAAGAAAAGCATTCCCACTAGAGCACAAAAGAAAGACATGACTTATCATAGAAGAAATCCAAGTAACCTCAGTTTTCTTCCACTGGGTAAAACACATGGATTGACTTAAGGGGTTTTTCTAACTGATATAATATTCTCATGATCTACCTACAGATGTGGTGAAGGAATTTAGGGTTTTCAACTATTTTATTAAAATTAGATTTCTCTTGTTAACTTGGTTTCACAAAACCTAAAAAAGCTATTGACTAAAAAAATTAATACATATATGTAAAAAAGTTCCAACAATATGGAATATTTATGTGAACATTGGTTTTTATTTTCTTGAAAATTCATCACACACATCACAAAACATATCCATATCATGTTATGGATTTTCAGTATGATAACCATGATCATCTAACACCCATAAATGTGTCTAAGATGATCACATCAATTGCTACAGACATGTTAACCGTGTCACATGATGATCATAAAACATATCATCCAACTAATGTGATGTACTCTATACATAACAATCATATCATGCAATAGACTTTGAACCTTACCAAATTGATCACATTAGACCCTTATATGTGTCTGAGATGATCACATGAAGTCATCTATACATGATATATATATTCTATCATGTACCACTTCCATATATGCTCCACTCATTCAATGATCCTTGGACATGTTAGTCTTTTCAAGCGGGGACCCTGGGATAATCCAATTGAGTCATTCGCTACCCCTAAAACATGTCCACTTGACATCCTAAAACATGTCAGCAGACAACTAGGATATGTCATGAAGACATCCCTGATATATAGAGAATGTCAGATTGAAACCACAAGATATGATAGCCTTGAACAAAAGATATATATGGACATGCATACAATTGAACAATGAGAACTATGATTCTGGTCGAAAAAGGATACTTATGATTCCTTCATAACGCCAGATCTCTAATTTTTCATCCACATAAGAATATAAAAAATATAATGTAGGTGTGAACCACAAAACTTAAAAAAGATTATTCTTCAAAAACCACTTAATAACTTGTCTATCCAACACAAATACATCAACTCTTGATCCATATAATAGGGACAGATACAACTATGGAAAGTACGTACTTATAACATAAAATTGGACATTGATAATTTAATGGTTATTGTTCCAACAAAACTATAAATCCCAGATTCTCACCATATTTCAAAGGAATTGGAAGTGTCGCTAATAAAATCCCTCCAGAGCCCACAAGATATTGAGATAAAGTCATTCTAGATGATATTTATCAAGTGGATATAATTCTATTATATGTCCATTACACCATTTCATTCATACAACAAGATTCAGAAGAAGTTATCCATGCACATATAAGACCTATTTATGTGTTTAGAAACCCCTATAATGTCAATAAATGAAAGGATCTGGTTTACAAGGGTACTTGAATCAACCTCATCCTAAATTAGACCCTCTTATGTTTGATATATAGTGAAGGAAACATGTCTATGGCCTATGTGACCATTCAAGGGTTTAATAAATTGAGAAATGTCATGTTAGGAAGATTAAGATCATGATTATATTTGTGGACCTCACTTATAAGATTGAATTCATGGTTATCCAACAACACACAGAATATAATTTCCTTATAGGAGGACCTTTTTTATATATCCATATAATGATTCCTTCAAAATTTTATAAATGATTGAAATACCTATCAAAGTTACGTTTATAAAACATTATGGTGATGGTGTCCCTTTTGAGTCTTGTGAATCCATGTATGATGAGGATTATTTCTATAAAATGATGTTAAATAAAAAATGATAATGGTATTCTAGTTACATCCCAAAATGGCTTGGGGAAATCCCCCATGAATCCCTATAATATGCCCGATATAGATTATGTACTACAAATAATCCTACTTTAGGTAGTAGTCTTAATCACATATTCCTTAGATCAGCCTAAACATAGTGGAAATACAAAGGAAAACTATAATCATAATAATATCTTTACTATGACTCTGTCAGTTTACGATGTTAATTTCTCTTCCCATAGACTCGATAGTGATAGGGATGTCCCTATATTACACCCTATTTCTGAAAATTCTTCCATGAACTCAGAGATGGAAAACAATAAAAGGATATCCTCAGGAATTACCATCGAACATTTGAGAAATGTTTCTCCCCCAAAATCGATGAGCTTAGGAATGTAAAATTGGGAATTAAAGAAGACCCATGATTTACATTGATAATACCCCTCACAAGATATGTATATTTAATTTATAAGATAGAATAACTTGATGTTCATTTGGAATTATATAGAAATTCCTAGCATGGACATTGATGTGGCTATTCACCACCTCAGATTAACAAATGAAAATTGAGGCTTCTTGATAGAGTCTAAGAGGATGTATCCCTCTCATTCTTATAATGTAGAAATGGAAGTTGATAAATTGATCAAAGAAACTTTTTTATTTGTAGTGTAGTACCAAAAATTTCTCTGAAACATCGTTCATCTCATGAAAATTTATTAGATGATCATGGTATACATCTATTTCAAATACATTAATAGACACTTATTGAAATATTATTTCCAATTTCCAATTAAAAAATTTCTAATAAAAGAAACTACTAGTTTCCAATAAATTTCCCTCATAAACGGATATTATGGATATAATAAAATTTAAATGGACATTGAAAATGAGAATTCAATGTCTTTCATAGAACCTAATGGGATATTTTTATATATAGTCATTATATTTATATTATTGAACACTATAACTACATACAAACGTACCATGTATAATAAATTTTAGCCCTTATTGAAAAAATTGTATAATTTTATGTTGATGACCTTGTAGACAGATCTCCACATTGATGTGATCACCTCTTGGACCGTCAAATAATCTTAATAAAGATGCGACAACATCATTTTGATGATAAATCTATTAAGGATCTCATTCAGGGAAATTCTTGGCAAATAATATGGATTTTTGACAAAATAAAATGGTATTGAAGGTGTACTAGAAAAGGGTAGTTCAATCTATGAAATGTCACCAACTCGAAATATCTTGTAACTAAGGCGAATCTAAGGAAAACATGATTTCATTCAGTTTTTCAAAGATAACCGAGCCAAAAAATAACTCTTATTAACTAAGCCAATGAAGAAGGGATTCACTTACAAATGGTATTATTACGATCAATAATACTTTGATAATCTCAATTAGTGTTTGTGGCACCCACTACTCTATATTAAATTGGTAAAAGGAGCACCACATATCCTATATGAGGATTCCATGGAACGATCACTATGTCCTCACATTAAACCCAAAAATAATGTTGGGATAAGAAAAAACCATATATTTCCTCATTCAGGTGATGATAGGTTTCGAGACCTAATATTATGCTATTGAGAAGAACTCTTGCACAGACATCATTGCAGTAAAAATATAAGAGATTACTTAATGAATTAATATTTCCACAAGGTCTCATGTAATTTATTTCTCAAGAAAATGCTTGGCTCCTATATGATGACTATTTCTTTGGACCAATGTGATGTTATTCTAAAACACTAAGAAATCCTATCTATTTCCTTGAATAAATGTAAATAGAAGTCCCTAGTTTATTTCATTGAATCACTTCCCAAGAAATAAAGAACACTAGTGGACAAAAAAATTCTAGATGGAGAAGTTTTCTATATACAAACAATGGAGATGTGTTTTGATGGTTTTTCCTGAAGTCCTATTGGATTGAGGACAGAACCCCAAAATATCGACCAGGTTGGTGTAGGGATTTTATATTTTTACTTGAGAAATTAATGTTTTCTATATTACTTCTAACTCATTAATGGAAGAACTAATAATGATGATGAATATCAATACCCCATTGTTTTCATAGAACTAACCTTGCTGTAGTATATATCCAACCCAGAAATCAATGGTGATTTTGAGGTAGTGAACAAACAAATAAATATTGAATATACCATCATGAATTAAGAATTAAACCATCTAATCGGTACATCATTGGATTAATGGGAAAATTCCATTTTGAACCAACATTGTATCATGTACCCATATCAAAAAGTGCTCATGTATATGCACTAGGCAATCCAACTATAGTCTTGGACAAACTCAATCAGGTTGATGTGGATTTTAGTATCACACCACAAACTGGTCTCATAAATTATAATATATGATATAGAGGATATAAAATAGGTCAACACTACCATATAGTGTAATGACATGTTACGAAACCCTGTAAGGATGAATCCCATATTTTATTGTCTCTAAAATTGGACCCTCCCATTAGAGAAAGGAAAATGGGTCATAATATATGCTGAGTATTAATATTAAACCTTAAAAGTGATATTATAAGTAAATATTCCTCTATAAATAATACTTTTATGGAATCCTTCTCAGATGCATAATAGAATGGGTGATTACCACTATATTCAAAAAAGTACTTGTGGTATCCTGTGGTGATCATTAGTCTAGGAGAAGACTCTCCCATAAAATTAGAAGTCATGGTTACTACTAGATAACCATATACAATACTATGTGAGATTCCCCAAAAATTCAATGCATTCCAGATTAATGAAAACATCATCCATCAATCCACAATGATTCTACATGAAGCTTAATACTCGTGACCTTTTTCATATAAGGGATGGATGTTGTGTGAACATAAACCCCATCCACGGCAAACTAGTTTATGTAAAATATTACTTCTAAAAACATATTTTCTAACATGAATAATTTAATAAACTTGAAGGAATTGGGATGGAAAATATCATTAATGTTTTAAATTATAATATCATCACTATATTTGGAGTCCCTCATACGAAAATGAAAAAACGCACCGACTTCTATTCTAATAAATTAAACAAATCATGTTAGGAGTAAAAAAATTGAATCTAATTATTCATCCCCATATCACAAAAACGAAAATAGAGAGATAGAGGCCCTAAATAAGACTCTATCAAGCATACTATATGAAATTTTAGAAAAGATCAAATGTCATGATTATACAATCACCTCTATGATTTATAGCTATATTGTACCACCACAATCATGAGAACACAAGATACGCCATAATAATTGTTGTCTAGACCTAAGTTGGTGTTTCCAATAGAATTCTAGTTTCCCTCTATTATTAATGCTATCTATATAGAAAAGTCAAATGATGATAAATCAAAAAAGAGCCTGGAAGAGTTGGAATGACCTGATGAGAAAATGTTGGGTAAATAACACTACATCAATGTTCATTAGATTCTAATCACATGTTCCTTTAATAAATAGGTTCTCTTTATCTAATTCATATGAGGGTATCTGAAATTTTTTATCACAACCTCAATGATACTAGGAAAGAAACCTATAAAACATGAACTGAAATGGAATGGGCCTTATTTAGTCTATAAGGTATGTTACAATGGATCATATTTATTAATCACCATAGATTGTGAGTGTAATACACCACATAACAATTAAATATTTCTCAAGAAATATTTTATATGATTAAAAATATATGATCATGGTCGTATGATCTAATAATAAAACACAGCATTCAACCTTATCGCTTGATCTTATAGTTCATAGAGATGTATTTGTCACATGATCTTAAAAAAACATGATCTATATCATCCTGGTGAGAAGACATTAAAATCTAAAATAAATTCATCCAAAATGAAATTAAAATATAGTCTTACCTATTGTAACTTGTATAGGATGCCCTGGGAATCCATCTTAGAAATCCCCTTGTCATTAACCTAGGATGCATCTATTGATATGATTTGACGATCATTTGGAGAATGTTTATGGGGCTTCATGAATTTTTGATCACATTAGGTAACCTCCATCCTTACTTAATGATGTTAAGCTTAATGGTTAAGGTCTATCCAATTTGATGTTAAAATTATCCAAAACTATATATGTATTTATAATCATTCGAATGGGATACATATACAGTACAATATCCACCAATTCATACCTTCCAGTACATGTTAAAAATTTACATATCCTTTCATTCAATCAACATGGTGTGGTGAAATAATCCTTTTCCATTTATTATTTCTCTCACAATTCCTAGGTTATATTGGATTCTGAATTTCAGTATAGTATTCCTTGCAGGATAGAGACATATCAGTCCATGTCATTGTTAGCATGATCATGGATAAAAAAATATATAATGCACACCAAATGTCTTTACAAAAAAGTGTTACAAATCATTGATTTATTCTCTTTTATGGTGTACAAATTCACATTACTAAAGCCCTCATCAAAGAGTACCACTATCATTATATTTTTTCATCTACCACACCTCGATTAAAGGACAATGTGTGGCTTGATACCCACTATAATATGATATGTAGTGATATATATATCTCTTTGCCTAGGTACAACTATTATATAAATAGAAAAAATGACCCCTCTACATATAGTTTGGCCCGAAATTGATGGTTTTCTATTAATAAACAATGTGTAAAATGATTAATTCTATCAAATGGCAAAAATTTGTGCATGGATATCCAATCATAGGAGTAAATTCAATATAAATTGATAAAATTTTTACATTTCATCTGGATCAGACCTTCATTGTGACTTTTCTATCCTAGTACTACATTTGGATTGATTCCTATTGGTTTAGGATATATAGAGATACATTAATCTGAAAGCCTAGGTTTAATATCAACATCAACATAGATATTCCCCAACGTCGTATATTTTTATTTCTTCCATTATAGGATACATAGTGATTCTAGGAAATGAAATCTAGGGTTTAGCTGCAACAATAGTTGAAACAACACCGCTCTACATATTGGGTGATCTTATGTGGACAATTTCCATTTAGGAATAGCATAGAGGATGATTCTTATTACTATAGGATTTGTTTTCATATATAGAATTTTAATCTAATGGCTAGAAAAAATATAATAATATTCATCATACCTATGAATATTTCAGACATGTTGAAGGAATATTCACAAGAGAACATAGTATGTCTTCATTCTTGTTAATATTGGATACATTCTAATGCATGATTCCCTTATTCTAGGACCTTATATTGGTTTCCAACACTCCAAAACGTGACCAATTAATATGAGACATATCTATGTTTAGAGATATATTTTATGGAGCTTATTCTAGCATGATTTATATACATAAAAATTGTAATGTGAGAAGCAGATATGACTAGCACTAACAATTAAATATACCTTTATTTAAAAGTATTTGAGTCATGAAGACTAGTATTACATATTCACTTATTAGATCTATATATGAATTAATTTCACAAGATATAAATCTGTGTAAGAAGGGATCCATCATAATGATACCCATCAATAACACAACCCATGTTTGAAAGGTGTTTATCAGAAATAAATGCAGTTGAAAAGGTATAAATATACCTATGGATTTCATTCAAATTTAAATGTCATTTCCAACATTCTTACCTCTTGATGATAAACTACATGGAAACATCCTAATTGCATGATAATAAACTATATGATTTATATGTCCCCACTAAATAATAAAAATGTGTTAAAACTATCACCAATATTCATTCCTTATCAAAGGACCACAAGATCATGACCCTTTTGAACTGGATTACGGGGTACATCCATCATATTTTAAGAAGAATCAACCATAAACCATATATCATGTATTGAGTGCCTCAGGTCTCCTAAAACCTTTCTTTTCCTATAAAAAATATATAATGTTACTTAACTTAACCATTCCTGAGGTGTATCAGGATTAAGTCTTTAGAACTAAAATCCGATGGCAACATGGCCTCACATATATGAAATTTTAATACATTTAATCCCTAACATAATTTTAGTTTATGTTTTCACCTTGGAGTGATTCATGATCATTTTAGGCATGAGTTTACCATACCATTCCTCGTAACTAAAGAATCATGGTATATGATTTACAACATTTTCATGTCCCACACAAAATTAATTTGATGCATTCATGTTCAATGGATTAATGATTTGGATATTTTGTAAAATTATCCTCATACTTGTTCAATGTACATCTTGACATTAAAATGTTTGAAATTTGGTCAACAATGTACGACTATAATTTTTTTTCCTTTTATGGTCCAAATCAGCAGGCACTAAAAATGCATGAGAATGAGACAAAAAATTTTCATTATGAAAACACAAAAAGGTAGGACTTAGAAAAAATCAATTCAAATATTTCAAAACACATTGTCTTTAGATTTTATAAACATTATATAATGAAAATAATCCACTCATAATGTTTATAGGTCCCACATAGTGGACTCGGTAAAAGACCATAGATTATCACTGGAACCCCCACATTAAGGAAAATTATAGTTTAATGATTTTTCAAATCATCTTCCGATGATTATATGTTCACTAAGAGGTGATTAAACATTGTGGGTGATCAAATCTTTCTTTAAAATTACATTTTCATAAAAACACCTTCAGGTCTCCGACGTAGGATCTGATGTAACCAATTCCGACAGTTGGTATCCTTCTCATTGAAAACCATGGACCTTTGGCTCCCCTAGTCTCGATTATTCCATGTAAAGAACTATAAATAAGGACTGGCTAATACAAAATTACCTCCCTAGTATTTTTTGTAGATTTTTTCTATACCAAATATCTTCTTCTTAGAGGATATTGGGTCCTACATAGGCTTAACTAAAATTTAGGATTTATTGTCCTGACGACATAAAATATGGGCTTTCACCTAAAAAAATATATGGTCTGTACCCACTGATTTTCTCCTCTGGTTAAATGATAAATTAAAAAAAAATATTGATTACAAGCACAATAATTATATCTCTCATCCATGTTTGACATCCTCCATGTTATGTGGCTATGTATTTTACTCTTTCACAAAAAATAATTAGATATTTCAATCACGATCCTTTTGGAGATCCATAAAAAGTAACTCTAAAACACATGAATTAAGGTCTAACCTTCCAAACCAGAATCGAAATAGGCCTAGTGTTCCATAACCCTTCTATGATAGCTCTATTATCTATACTACACACCATTAAACAGCCATTATTTTCTTAAAAAATATTTCATCAACATTGGAATTGAGTGTTTCAAAAGAAAAAAAGTTTTATCAATGACATTTTTTTTTATTATAATTATTTAATGTAGTATAAAACACATAAATATCCTAGATATCCTAATAAAAATATTTTTCTCATAAATTAAGATAGAATAGAGTCGTATTCCTAAAAATTAAGGAACCCATTCCAATGTAATATTAATATTCCATTTGGAATAGTAATGTGACAGTTATGAATAGTAATGTGACCATTATGAATATTAATCCGTCCAATATAATAGAAATTTTAACTCTAGAAGTATAAGTAAAATTTAACAATCATATAAATGAAAATATGATTTAATTATATTGTAGTATATGCAAAAAACATGTTTTAAAAAAAATAAATTGTGAGTAGATATATTTATTATAAATAAATGTTTATCTAAAATTTATAATAATAATAATGATTTAAAATAGTATTTATTTTTATAAAATAGGTAAATAAATTTATATTTTTGTCTTATGATTATAACATGCTTTTATAAGACATTTACAAATTTATCATTGGCATAAAATTAGTTATAATTTTAAAATCAGTAATTTTTGAATAAATGTTGATTTTAATTAATTATTTAATTTATAGTTTTTGAGAAATTATTTCCTTAAAATTGAATTATTCTTTCAATCAGCATGTTAGAAATGTTTTGGGAGGGTTTCTGAGTTTTTTGTAATATATTTTAATATTTGGTAATTGTGAAATATGATAATTTATGGAATTTAAAAAACACCATATTTATTGAGTAATAGATGATTTATCTATTATTTAAGCACATACTACTAAAAAATACATATTAATTTATGTTATTTAGTCTGGGGAATCAAAAATATTCATATTCCTAATCCAAAATAATATACTAATGACTAAAATAATAAAAAACAACATCTCTTTTCCCCTATAAATACCACCACTCACCAAATATTCTCCTCACACCGTCTAAGCCTTGAAGAATGTACAATTTTTTTCAAATTTATACTTCCAATTACATACCCCTTGATGATACATGGGCCTTAACAGAATACCAGGACTAATTTCCCTGAGGATATTCTGAAGGAGAATAATTCAAGAGGTAAAATCCTCTTTATTTTTCTTTTAATTTATTTTCTATTTCTATTCTTTTTTAATTCTCTCTTCAACTTCCCACATCCAACTGGCATGATTATTCCAGTATATTATATATAATAAAATTATGATATTATAATGGAATAATGCATCATAAAACCTTTTCTTCTCTATATTTAATTCTAAAAATGAGAACATTATCCATGAGGTTTTCATTTATCGCCTTCGTGGCGGTTAATTTTTCATATTCCATTACCACTTAAACAGATGGTTATAAAATGATTATTATGTTTGAAATATATATTAAAATATAATTTATATCTTTTTTATGTTCATGAAGTAACATATAAACATAATATTAAATAATAATAAAAAATGAGTTTCAGTGATAAAAAAACCAAAATTAACCTAAACAATTATCCTTAACATTTTTACTAATGAATAATAACCATATACAGAAACATAATAATTAATAATACCAATTAAACTTATGAAATCTAACTAATTACATACAATTTATATTCTGGAGAATTATTTTTATCTTACACGGTCTTATATAATTGTACTAATGTGAACCTATCATGAAAACAATGAAATGAAAACTCTCAGAATGATAGAATTAAACTATATAACTCATCATATTATTCATAAAAGAATATAAAAAAATTATAATAAAAAAATAAAAGTACATGAATTTTTTGATTATTTAATTATTTATTCTAATTTCATTATCTTAGATATTAAAGTTAATATTGCATTTAGACATAAGGGAAGGGAATTATTAAACACAATTTACTTTCTTTGGTTTATTCCTCTTTCAGGCCAAAGTTTTGTGTGGATGTTATTTAATATTCATCAAATATAATTATTTTTTTACTTTAATAATTTTATATGATATTCATTTATTCATTTTGATTTTATGGAAAAAATAATGATTTTTAAAAAAATAGTTATTCTTTATTAAAAACACATCTTTCACTTCTCTTAAGATTGTTTTTTTTTTCACTAAATATTAATGATTATTATATGATGTATGGTACTAAATTTTTATTAATATATCCCCAATGATTATTAATGAATGAAATCCATTTGATACCCATTATTTTCCATGGGTAATTATGTGGATTTTATTTATATAAATTTTATGTGGCATGATTGATTATGTAAATTTTATGATGTCATGGGTGATACTAAAATTGAATATCACTCCATTGCATTGGGTAGTATGATATATCTCATGAGATAATGTGAAATATGTTTTAACACAAATATATATTTCTTTATAATT
The DNA here is from genome assembly GCA_963277665.1 of Viscum album. NCBI lineage: Eukaryota > Viridiplantae > Streptophyta > Magnoliopsida > Santalales > Viscaceae > Viscum > Viscum album. The sequence continues at coordinate 1,938,696,654 of OY728137.1, forward strand.
GTCATGTTGTTATGATTTTTCACATATTTATTGTGTGAACATGATGCTAGGTTTGTTCACAGCTACGAGTGTTATTTGACCACTAGGACATGAAGTTACATTTTTATGAATTCCCACTTTACCGGACCCTATAAAATGATTAATATCATCATTATAATGACGTTTCCATACTTTTTTATAATGATTTTGATTTTTGGAACCCATGTTATATTGACTCATGTTCTTATTTATCCTCTTATTGGTATTTTAACTCAACCATTTCATTAATGTATATCCTCAGGTGATTTCTTACATTAAAGAGAAGATGAGGGACAATTAGAATATAGAGAAGAAGTATTTAAATAATTTGATTATTTTATCATTAATGGATCATTAATAATAAAAAATATTTTATATAAAAATAATTTAAATATGTATTATTAGAGGTGGGTGGAGAATTTGATTGATTATGACATTGAGGTACTCTATAAAATATGGAAATGCAATTTGGAATACAGTGAAAAATATATGAAGTATTAAGGAGATTATTATTAGTATACTGAGTTTCATAGTGGATAATTGAAGAGTTTTAATCAATGAATACTTATATATAAAAAGATAGTCATGGGGACTACCTATATATTATTATAGATAATTTTTACCTGAAAAAAGTGGTGAAATATTATATATGAGATTTTGTAATGATATTTAAGATTTATTATATTATCTATGGTGACACTCTAATGGTATGGTTAGCGTATGATAAATATTGAGTGTTGTTTCAATGGAGGTCCTTTCTTTAATTGAAAATTTCAGTGAAAATTCACATTTTGTTTCTAATCTCACCACCAGTAGTTCATTATATCACCCAAACCAAAACCTATTGGTTTTTTAATAGACAACACCCAACCTCATATATACCTCCTTGTATATAAGAAGATTCCTACTAGTGTTGATGGACATGAAGGACATTGAGGAGTGATTATTTTTTTGGAATTGGTAGTCATCAGAGTACACAATGTAAGAAATAAAAAATAAAAATCAATAGGCAAGGAATGAATAAAACATCATAGTAAAAACATACACATAAGTATAAAACCATGAAATAATAGTATGGGATGTTATTTAGACAACACAAAGTTAATAAAATTCCTTCCCATAGGTGGTGGATAAATATTTGAGAAAAAAGAAAATATGTGATAAATAAATATAAATACAATCCTAAAGCCTATAAAGTTACCCAATTTACCTCTTGTTAATACTTCTTAATGGACCACATCTGAGCCCTTTCACTTCATTAGATCCCTGGTCTTGAAATCAACATTCATAGGAATATTATCATGTAGTGGGTGATTATAAAACCAAGTAAGACACAATAAATGGATCCTTAACAAAAATTCATATGATATAAAATTTAATTTCAAGAATATTAATAGTTTGATAATAAGAAAAATGTATACCACACAATAACAACATATATGTAATTTCCTTAGAGATTGGATCTACTATATTAGCCTCGTAAAAGATGAAATTTTATCTAGTCACCTGAAACAACTCCATTGATGGGATATTTTTGAAACATGTAAAATACAACACCATTGAAGATATAACACATGTACATGGTAAAAAATAATCAAACACATCCCCTTAATAGGGATCATCTATATTGTTGAACTTGTATACTCAAATACAAAAGACAGATGAACATAAATGAAATACAAAGATAAATGATGATAAATCAACTTCACATCATATTAATAAACTGTCATAGACATCATAAATAAACATGATAGAAAACATTAAACATAGTTATCTTGGGGCTACACATGCACACATCATCATATCAATCATAAAAAATTTGTATCACTGGTCTACAAAGATACTCCTAAAAACCATAATAAATACCTGGATTAATATGTGATAATAATAAGGACCACCTAACATAGGTGAAACAACATTTAAAAGAAAAGGTTCAATATTTAGTCCCAAATAAACCACTCAAAATACATGAACTATTATATTTATTCATGTATAAGGTTTTCAATATCTTTTTGGAATAGAATACAACCATAAAATGTTAGAAAAAATCACATGTACTTGGGCCAAGGAAATTGTGAGAGAATTAATATATATCAACATAGAACTCATCGGATTGGAAACATGGTGTCAAAAAAATGTTTGGGAATTAAAGGGTTTGAGTTGAGATGAATAAGGGAGAGCATAAAATTGATTGAAGAGAGATCCTTAGGTTATTGGTGTCAAGGTATTTCTATAAATATGATAAAAAATAAAGGGTTCATGGTTCAAAAAATTATAATAAAACATGCTACCCTTAATGTTCCCCAACCAAAATACAAGCATATTGGTGGACACTATTGATAGGCCTGTGGCTTCTAGGATCATCTATAACTACCCTTTTATCCCGGTTGTCACCTGGATGAATCCCCCCAACTATCTGGTGGCATATATTTTCATATATAAGAACCTGTTAACAATTCTTGATGGCTGGAAGAGATAATGTATATTTTGAAGATATAAAAATGTCCCTTGTCTTCTCCCTTTTCAACTATATATTTATAACACCTCTACCCAACCTAAAAACACATCAGAACATATTCAAAATAATATGATCAAGGAAAAACATAATATACAGAAAATTGAGAGTGTCACAATTCTTACCCTCTTATGTCTACTAATCATAGATAAGTAACTCAAGATATTCTATCAAATAAATATGCAACTATGCCTGCAAGCCTATCTCCCAATCCCATGTCTCCTCCTGAATCCAAACATTCTACCATTAAATCCATAAATTTAACATTATTCCCTAAAAAAAATCAATTATTTCATTCAATAAAAATAATGGTTTGATTCATAAAATATACAACTGGTTCATGATCAACCTCCACACATTAGATTTCTTGCCCAACATTGGGATCGTACCTACAACGTTGAGACACATAGAACAAATTATGAATACATTGGTACAATGGATGAAGATCCAAATCATAGTCCACATCCAAGATACAATAGATATTCTTAAGTGGCTCAATGTTCCATGGTTCTAATTTACCATGATGCCTCAAACACATATTCCCCAAATAATGGTAGACTCGCAAAAATACATAGTCCCCATTGAAAAATCCATAGTTTATATCATTTTCTACTCTAACAATAAACATATTTTATGGAACAATCACACCCACTCTAAGGCCTCATTTACTAAACCAGAATCAAAAACTGAATATTCATCTATATAATGTGAGTAAAATAGTGATCTAAATTCCCATTCATAGATATCCTAAATTAGTTCCATCAGAATCAATGACTATAAACTATTTTTATAAGATAACTCCAATATCAAAAAGTTATCATCTCAATATCATCAAAAATTCAAAACATGTTCTTAATGTATATACTCTAATATTTAGATCATTATATGTTATATCCCATCAATCATAGTATGAAATGACACACTCTATGTCAATAGAGACCTAATCAACTTCTATATGGATTTTAAAAAAAATGATGTAAACCAAACATCTCAATCAAAAACCACTCTCAATGTTGTTTCATACAGTAGTACAATTTACTCAATATAGTGCCTACCTAGGACATCCACTGGGCTTATCTCTCTGATCAATAATAAATGATCGAACATGGATTATTTATCCAACTCAACCCATATGGTACAATGAACACTCTGGGTTTTGCAACATCCTGTCCTGAAGTCCTCCATCACCTTATCCCACACTTATATATTAATTAGAAGTGGATGGACCAACTCATTAGGACATTGATTCTCAAACATGAACCTTTCAAAAATTATATAATGTTAGAAAATGTCTATAAAGAGTCTTCTAATTTCATGCCATTATAATTTTCATATGATACCATGATACATTTTTCTGGTTCTCAGATGATATGCCCATCATGAAGATAAAAAATATTTTATAATATCTTACCTCCTAGAAGTAGGAACTATTATTATTCCATGTATCAAGTGAAATCATACCATTCCAATGTCTATCCTAGAATAGAATCATTTCCCACAAACCATTGGTTCATCATGATAAAATATTGGTGAGAGTTCTGACTAGACATTACATATTTCTCCAATGAGGACACGATTAACAAAGGTACACAATAATCTTATACTATCTTTAGGTACACCTACCATATAGTCTATTATCTAATCCATTATCCTTCACCTTACTTGTAATGACCACATTTCAAATTTTTACATCATCTTATAAAGAGATACTACAACAAAATTCCAATTCCATGTAGTATACATGATAATAAATTCAAATGTTTACAAATATTATACCCAATGACTCTAATGTAAATTTAGGTATGAAGGGTATAATATATAACATATAATATTGTGGTCCATCCATACAATATATCTCCCACTGAATAGGCAGTATCACCAATATCTCTATTCCTAAACAATAGTTATAGACACAATATCAAGTGAAGTATTATTCCACTCATGGGTTCAGAAATGATAATATCAATAAGATACTACCTTATCATTATATATAAAAATAACTCTAACTAAAACACCATATCTATCTCTATAATTGATATAACCAGATCCAAGACCCATAATAATCACAATCAGAGTCAACATCAATCAACTAATTAGCCTAATTACGTCTTCTTAAAACTTCTCTATCCATTAATACATGACTCCATTTTTAATAATTATGATCATAGGCACTACTAGGAAGGAAAATAATTTAATTCATATATCATTATAAACTACTAAAATAAGAAATATCTAAATCTCAAGCATGTTACAAGGTCCATATGAATATGTTACCACATATACATTCAATGAATAAATAGATATTAAATCATTAAAAACCACTTGCCTCATAAATTGCGCCTATGGGACCAAAAATGGAAACATAGATAACATGGAATAAAACCCATTTTCTTGATAAATAGAGAATATCAACTAATATTTATTGACATTTCAATCCACTATTATGTAATATATTCAGATTTTATCAATGAACATAATTGTGACAGATTCGAAGTATGCATAAAATATTCTCATTCATGAGATCCATAAGCACTATTGGAGAATTGGTCAATTGATCATGAATAACAAGATACTCATATATTGATTAACTCTTCTTAAATACTATCTTTGGTATGTATTAATCTTCTAAAAAGGATGATTTTAGATTAAAGTAGAACAATATTTGAACACTACTAGGCTCCCATTAGTTGGCTGAAGAAGTCATAAATCCATTGCAATGGGTACATATTTGTCACAATTATATAGTTCAACAACATGTATTCCACATAAATCCAAATACTACCATCCTCCTTATTACTGAAAAAATTGAAAAATAAAAATGGATTGTTCTCATTCTGATGAATCACATGGCATCACGATTTTCAGGTTTTACCTTGAGGAAATTATATTAAGTAAGATCCATGTGATATGTATGATTATATATAGTTCATGAACCGTTATGTGATTGATCCCAAAATATACTCCTCTATATAGAGGTTTAAATAATAAATCTTTTTGGAATGGTGTCTCTTAACTATCCAACCATTTTAGGAATAGTTGAGGGAGTCACAAACTAATCCATTGCATATATCATGACAACCAACAATATGGAAAAGGATTTTATATTGATAGGGTCTTGATCAAATAAAAATTATATGATGTCTCATTCACTATTCAACATGAAATTATTCGCATTAAGTGTTCTAAAGGAACTCATGTCCCAAAAAATTGTTGCGTGAATAGTAGGGGGTAAAAAAATTCACATCAAAGAGCACATTGAAGCCTGAATTCTGCAAAATTATATATCTTTAGTCATGATCAACTCTCGAAATCACCATTGGACACTCTAAATAAATGTGAAGATGATTAAATTTCTTTCCCAATGGTATATCAATAGATAAAAAATCTTAAAATAACTTGACCAAAAAGATTATCCGAACAAACACTATAGGAGATTATAATAAATAGGATGTTCATGTATTATGTAAATAAATAAATTGTGTATAAAAAACTGAATCATTCTTCAATCTATTAAAATTTCTCCTGAAACTTCATTTAGAGCCAGCTTAGCCTCAGAAACCATAACACTACCCACTTCATGAGACCCCAAAGGAGTATAAGTCATGTAATTAATGACTTCTACAAGGTCATTACACATTCCTATGGTCTTCTACCTATAACATGTCTAGAATTTTCTATATTCATCCATGAATCCTTGCAAAAAACCACTACATATGACCACATTTTACACACTTGTAAAAAATCATTCGATAAAAAATAAAATACATGAGTTAGTTTCACTTATATCAAAAGTTATAAAACCTATCATATTCATCTCCATCTTTGGGGGACAGTGAACCTCTCCTCATCTATGACTGCCAACCACCACAATTCCATCATTCCTTTGACATCCATTAATTTCCTAGAATAATAAACTATGAATATCTTGGAGGAATAACTTGTTAATATTATAGTAGTTGTAATAATAAATTCATATCTATCCTCATTGACACACTTAATTATGATTAAATATGTATAAATCACTGTAATAAATTTTTTCATATCAAATCCGTTAATAAATTATTTCATCTATGGATGAAGGTTTCTCTTGGTCATCTATGATTTCTATTCCTCATTCATAGCTAAAATATGAGAATAGAGAATTAACATAATTAATAACATTGAATAAGTAAAGAATGAAACCATACCATGCTAATTATCCTTGAGCTCTTGATCATTTTTTGAATTCAATACATTTGGGATGAAATACTTAACGAAGAGGTCACTAACGGTCACCCACATTAGCACAACATGTCTCCCATACTAATGAATAATTTCCCAAATACATCCAAATATTTCCAGAATAATAATGTTCATAAGAATTTACCTTTGATCCTTCGGGTTCTCCAATAGATCCAAGACCTTATCAATGATTCAAATGTAGTATTTTGCATCCTGGGGACCCCAAATTCACTTGAAGGATGAGGAATGATGGTGCTAGAAATCACGAGAAAATTCAACCATCATGAGCCCAAACCTATGGGCTCCTCTCCCATGGAAATTTAGTATCCAGATGAGTGTCAATTTGATCAGTTCTTTAGCATGAAATTCTAGATCCACTATCAGTGCATTCTCAAAGTAATCTTCCTACATAATAGGTTGTTCAATAGGGACATTCTTCCATGTTGATAAATAATGATTAGATTACCTAACTATATTTATAAAACATATACATGAAGGATATTATAAAATCTTATACACAATTTTATAGAAATCCAATAGATAATATGTGATGACATATAATTGATAATTGCAGTATAAATGGGGTTACAAACATGTTCATCCAATGTGGATACCATAAAGAAAAAGTCATAACACCTTAAACAATACCCTTGTCCCCATGCAACACTCTAGTAACATTAAATTAGTATTAGATATATATAGAGTAAATAATAGAATAATAAAACACCATTACAATAATTCTTGAAACAAATTACAAAAGGCACATTTCAGAAATTTGATATGAATTTTAATTATTTACAATCTATTTACTGCATGAAGAATGCATATGGAATGTGATCCTAAATACCATAACATGATGCATGAACACAAACCAAATACTAAAAAACTACTAACCAACAACATTTAAATCATTCAAGTAGAAATAAAATCAAGGAAACATCAATCAACAATAGTATCAATTCCCACATAAATTTGAAAATCGTTTCCCACTATAAAATATAGGATATGCCCAAACAATGTTTCCATTACTATGTCCAAAAATTTTCTACTCATTTATACTATATCATAAATTAATTCAAGTAAAAAATCATGTTACTAAACCTAATCTCTATGAATATTTTTTCATGATTGAAGCTCCTCGGTCCATGAACCTAGTCATCTAACCACTTGGGTATCCTATAGTACCTTTTTATCCTTCATAGAACATGACAAGATGTTATCCACTATAGAATTAAATAAAACATATTTCTATCCTCATAAACCCAAAAAAAGATCTCTCAGTGTGTGTTTTTCACACTAACATGCCTCATAGGAATCATACAAGGAGTTCACCTATCTTGATACAATTCCATAACAATCCTCAATTAACAATGTTGTTTTTATTAGGAAGGATCCCAAAAAAAATGTTTCACCTTGTTGACATGGGTATTAAAATTTATTATTTTAAGGATTTATTTTCCAATGGTGTTTCACTATCCACCCATTAAATACAAAATTTCCTTGTTTTAGACACCACACATCAAACCATGGTTGTTCCACTTCCCTTCTATTCGGGTATTAGATCTAAAACAATATTGAAATACCCAAAAACAAATAAATTTGTCTTATTTGGGAGCCATATAACATCATGTTAACATTCCCATTAGAAAAAGGATGCTGACTAGTGGTGAGGAATAAGAGAGTAATATTTGGGAGAATATTCCCTCATCATCATTAATCAAAAAAATATACAATTGATGTGATAAAAAATAAAATAAAATGTGTATTAAAAAACATCATAGTATAAGAATAACCATAAAAATTAAACCATCCAAAAATACTATGACAAGTCAGACACATAATCATGAAAAAATATATGTAACCCCACCTATGATGGATCAATATGAAAGATAAGTGAAGCAATGTAAAAATTGAAAAATTCATTTAAGCATGAAACTCATCTATGGAGATTTGAAAATTCCCTCAAATCCTTCACAACATCTTGCCATTGGATCTTTAACTTTTACTGTATCCATGGTAATATTATCTATAGGCTCTTTGATATTCCCTTGTAGGGTGTGAGTATAAATCCTAGTTGGAAAGTATCATTGGAACCATAACATGAAGGAATATGATATAATTTGCATGACCTGAAAATAAAAAAATGTACAGAAGAAGTAAATATATAGCATAAGAATAAAATAAAACATCCATAGAGGTTGGAAATACCTACTTCAGTTTTATGCCGGATGGAATGTCATCCAACCACCAAACACATAACCGATCATGGGAAAGTCAAAAAAACGTGTCTGACACAACCACCTTGAAGTGATATACCATACACATCTCGAAAAATCATCTGAAATATCTACCAAGGAAGAAAGTCCAGATGGATCAAACAGACTTCTCATCTTCATAAGATAGTATAGGAACATGTGAAATATAAACATACAAGATAATAGATCAATATCATGATTTAACAGAAATGTTTCATGGGAATTGTATAAATCTACATGTGGGTGAACATTAAGAATATTCCACTCTAGGAGAAACACATGAATATCTCCTGTTATCAAACAACAATCAATGGTCCCATGGGGATACACACACATTCCAAATATTCATCACAAATACCTGTAAAAACATGAAATAATGATAAGGAACACATACCTCAGGTTAATGATATTTCAATCATGAGGTCCATTTAATGATTCCAATTTCAACACTTGAAATAATATAATTATTCACATTCCACTAAGAATAGTATTCTAGGAACAATATTGATGATAATACACACTAAAAAGATGAAAAATATCACACTTACATATGAATATTCACTACCAACAATAGTCCAAATCCAAATGATTCATAGATGATAAATCTTTTAAGTTAGGTTCTTACTTTATCAATAACCAAAGATTACCTTATTATATGACATCAAATCCCTTAGGTTTGACAAATTTATTAAGAATATAATTACTTAACTAAGGAAAACAGGATAAAATATATCTAGATCATGATAGAACTCAACAAATAGGAAATATGGGGTCAAACCAATGTGTTGTAATTGAAGGGAGGGAGCAATTTGAGAGGATAGTGGAATAAATGACTATTAGGGGGGTTTTATATTTTGAGGGTTATGTGAGGCTTGAGAGGATGATCAATATAAGATAGTGTCCTTGTTCTAAAAAATGATAAAACCCACTACCTGTACAGGTAACCAACCGGAATCCCTGGTTATCTGATTTCCTCCATCAGTTGGATGGTGGAAAAAATAGATGCATATTAGACACTAAAGATTCCAACGACTAGATAGTGGTCATGATTCAAGCTATACCATCATCCTGTAGCCTTTCCCCTTAAATATGTTTTCTCTCTAAAACCTCTAACCCACCTCAAAATACATAATAACCTATAAAAAAAGTTATGAACATAAAGAATAATAAATATAATAAATTGAATTAGTAACATTACTCTTAGTATATAGAAGATGAATCATGAACTATGTGTTGTTTTATAACAACATAATGTGAATTGGTATTTAACTATGTTAATCCCATAATAATTTACTATATATATTTCCTTTAAATAAATAAAATGTGTTTTATTTTTTTTCAAAAACATTACTGAATGAAATTATGATGAAACATATAAGATATATATTATTAAGAAAATTTTTGAATAATCAAAATTCATGGAAATAGAAATATTGAAATCAATTAGAAATTTAAAAAGTTTAATGATTGGGAACACTTAAACTTTTAATAAGAAATTTTTAAAAAATAAAAATCTTCTTTAGATTTTGTATTTTCATATAAAATATAATTTCATAAACTTATGAATTTGGTTGTTTTGAAATGAACATAATTTTTAAATTTGTCTTGGAAAATTATGTTAGGGTTATTTATCAATGTTTTTCATATATATATATATATATATATATGATTTTTTGGTGAAATGTTATGAAATTATTTTTTTCGTAATACCATCACTTAAACGAAATTTTCATATATGTGATTTAAATAAAAGTTTTTCTAATAATTTTTCCAAAATAAATTAAATTTATATGAAAGAATATATCATTTTAAAATACTATATTGATTTTATAAAAACCATGTTAAATGTTTTTATAATTAAGTAATATATTTAATAGATAAATTTTTTAAACTTATATTAAATAACAGTTATCATTAATTATATAAATTTAATCAATAATAATTCATTTTATAAATTTTTATTATAAATTTAATATTACATAATATGGTAAATTAAATTTTAGAGAAAAAATTGGGATTAATATGATTATTGTTAGTGACAATGATAATGATGAATGAGTAATTCTCAAATATTAGTTTTATTGGTTTTGATTAAATTTTATATAATTAATATAATATATATTTATGTGTGTGTTATAATTACTATTATAACATTATTAATTATATAAAACAATATAATATCACTCAATTAATTTTTAATAAATGTTAAAAAATGATAAAAACAAATAACGGGGGAATGTTTTTCCATAAATATGCTTATATAAATGATAAATTATAAATTTACAGGGTACATTTCAATTATTTATTAAGTGAAAATGATTACATGGATATTATATTTTTGTATATAAAATTAGAATTTGGAAATATGGGTGACCTTAAATTGTTAATAAAATTGAAATTACAATGGAGAACATTAATTAGATAGGTAAAAACTAAAATGGTAAAATGTTACAAAATATTGAAAAAAAGAAAAAAATATTGTTAAAAGCAATTTTCTGTAATGAAATGGGAATTTCATACATATATATTAATTCTTCATAGATAAATAGTTAATGCATTTTAGAAATACATTCATGAAGATCAAAATGAATTAGCATCTTTGGGGACTAGTTTCATAATATTCTTATTTCACAAATGATATGACTTCCCTCCTATAACTATCATACCATTTAGAAATTTTTATATAAAAACACTATAACAACATTTCATTATGAAATTAGGTATATAAACCTAAGAAATGTTGAGCTCAATTTACTATGTACGTGTAAACATTGTAGATTTTAATCAATCATCATATGAAAGAATTGGATAAGAATAATTGTATGAGATTATAAATAAAACATAAAATGTTCAAACCCAATCTATCATAGATCCTATGAAGGATCCATGTATATAAAATTATCTTTTCGAAATAAAATATCCATAAGAGTGAAAAATAACTTAAAAATCATAACTATAAGTAAATTAAAGCTAAGTGTGGCACCATGACATGTATAAAAAAATTAATATATAGAAGTTAACAGTGAATACAATAAATTCATAACAGATCAAACATCAAAACCTATTTCCCATTTCATAATAGACAAATAATAATCACCTACTTTTCTTATAGGACCAAGACCATTGTCCTATTTCCCAAAGAAATCAATCAAATCATCTTGTTTCCCATGAATATTTAATGTGATATAAATAATTACCCAATACATTGGAGATAGATATAGGTCCCACCCATTAGAAAATCCGTAAATTTTTGGGAAACAATTTCATAAAACATTCATCATTTAATAATAAATAAAAAACGGAATGGGATTCACAAATATATAATCATTGAATATCTCATGTAAAAGAAATGGGTTTCATTAATATTTCATTAATTCATCATATAGTTACCCATGTAAAAGGAATGGGTTTCATAAGCATAATTTCATAATATTACTAAACATAAACCATAAAATGAAATAATTATGATGGTACCAATGGATAATACCCCCAATAAAATATAAGCAATACATAAGGTTTTTGTTATTGATTAATATAAATTCTATAAGATATTATTAAGACCATTTTGAGGAAAATAACTTTTCAATTTTGATATCTATTCTATAAAATTAAAAAAAATTAAAAAATATTAAGGGAATTTTATTATTTGAAATGAACCTAGAATAATATTAGTTTAATATTCAAAAAAATAGTTAGGATGGTGGAAAATTTATTTCATGTCGTACACATTCAAAAAAAATTCATTTACCATTTCAGAAAAAATTATAATATGTCACGTTTGGGAAACGAAATAAATATTTATTTATGAAAATAGTGAGAATTGAAAAATGGGTTTTAAGGTCATTAAAAATCATTCGGAAATGGAAAATCATTCATTAAAACATTTTTTTGAATGCATGGACTTGGAATAAAATGGATTTTTTACCGAAGAGATTAATAGATTTGGGTTTTTAATTAAAATATTCATTTGGAATAATGATTTAAAAAATTCAGGAAAATAAAAGGAAAATAATATTTCCCTAAAATAACTATATGATAATAAAATTAATTATTTGATAAATATATATCATAATATTGTATTATCTAACGTTTAATCAAAAAAATCCTGATAAACAATGAGATAAAAACAAAAAAAACATTTACCAGATTATTATATTTTGAATCTCAAGCCCACTGAAAGATATTTTTTTGGATATGTGTCTTGAATAATATCATGAGGATAATCATAAAATTATCTTTTGGGCAATATATACACCACACTAAAAAACATGTGTTGTATTAGGGATGGGTCCCAGAGAAAAAAAGTATTATTAATATCCATTACCTTATGTTTCAACATCCATCGTACTTGTTAGAATATCCTATATAATAAATATATGTTTATTATAAATATATTATATAACCATATTCAAAATTTATAATTCTATATATGATCTAATTATCAGCTTTTATTGCCCAATTGTTAATAATTTTTTCATAAAATCATCTTTCAAGAAATAAGTATTTTTTATCATGTGTGTTTTGGTTGGGTATTTATTGGATTTTTATATTTATAAGAGTTATATAATATATTGAATTATGAATTCCATAAAAATATAAATAATATTAATTTTATATGTATTTAGATTAATCCATTATTTTAAAAAATAGAAACTGAATAACCCCTTCTATAGAGACAGTACATCGTATGTTTGCCTAAACAACGATTCCATTTTATCAATGGATGAAAATAAAAAAAATATTTTCATTATAGAATCCTTTTTATATCATATATATCTATGATTTTCACAAAACATATACTTATTACCTTCCATTTAAAGAGTATGTGAAGAGTAAATCATATCCTTTTTTAGGAAATGGTATTCTTTATACACAAGTGGCATTGTTATATTAACAATGAATTGAATGTATGAAGTTATAAGTGATATTATAAATATTTAAGTATAATAATGTGGTAGATATACATTTTATATGTTAAATAAATTTTTATATACATCTATGGTTGGTGGTTATGTAAAATGTATTATATCGGTTCGTGAGGCGTAGTCTGCAATACGTATGATCAGTGGTTCTATCTTCCATTCGATGAAAGAGGATGTGAATATATGTCATTACAATAAGATAATAAAATATTAATATATGTGGGATTTTTTTATTATGTAATGAAAATATTTATATTTAATTGATAAGGAATAAGAAATAAAATAGAAACAGTCTGTTGAGAGTGATATGTCTTCCTCATATAACCTCCATAGGTTTTCACAAAAATCCTCCCTAGGTTGGACTCAAGTTCAATCTAATGGAACCTAGGATGTCATTAGAGAAGTAATAAAAGTATTTTGTTAATAATGGTTGAACAAATAGATTATATATATATGTGAATTTGTAAAGGGTATGAGGTTCTCTTTTACAAGTCTGGGAGAGGACACACATTAAGTGTTTGAAAATAATCATATTTATTGATGTATTAGACATTAAAAATGATCCAAAATTTTTAATTTTATAACCTCATATGAGATGTGATCTAACTATGGACATAAAATGTGGTTTTTACAGGTATATTGATAATTTCTACGTCATAACGTTACTCTTTATAACCTGGTAAACCCATTTTTACAACACCTGATATAATTAATTTTCCATTTTTCTCTATTCATTTTGAAAAAAAAATTAATTTTAACTTATTATATAATAGTTATTACTCTGAATCAAAATATTGAATCTCTTTTCCTAAATTCCATTTATAGTAGCATTGAAATTTTATAGAAAATTAATCCCATAGAATAGATAAAAAAGTGGATCTCCAAAGAAAACATTTTCAATGAATAAAATGTTTTAATATAATATTTCAATATTATATTTATTAAAATAACCTAAATGAGATTAATAATAATATAATTATAATAATTTTACATTCAGTATTCAAAAAACATTTCCCATTTTTAATGATTTAAATGTATTTTTTGATTTTAATAAAAATTAGTATTTATAATATTCAATAAAAAATTAATATTTTCAGAAAACTCTAAATAAATCCTAAAAGATAATTTGATATTTATTTTGAAAATTTGATATTATTTTTCTCATATAAATATAATATTTTCTTTTTATTTTATTGGTTCAAAAAATAATTAGAAACAATTTTTTGGATATGTATTTTTGAAGAATATAAATACTTTACCAAAAACAAAATAATATTTTTTAAAAATATTTTAATTATCTAAACCCATTATAAATAATTTTTAAAGTGTGATTATTACTATTTATACTAGTGAATTTAATTTTTATGATATAAAAATTTGTAATAATAATTATATTATTTAATGTTTTGTTAAAAAAATTCATTCAGGTATCAAAATATATCGATGAAATTAAAATTATTCCATCCAAAGTTAATAATATATTAGAGTGTTACATCCCCCCTCCATAAAAATAATTTTTACATATGAATTAATCTCCTTAATAAACATGAATGTTACTTCTTCTAACTTATCATAAAATGGAGATCCCACACAGCTTCTTTAAATTGGTGGTTTCTCCACATAACTATTACTATGAAAGTTAACATGTTTCATATCTCATTCTCTCTATGATCTAGAATGTACACCGGTTAATCCTCATAAGAATTATAATTCTATAGTGGTATGAACACTATTTTCAAAACATGTTATGGATTATGACTGTTCTTCATAAGGATTGATACATAGAACACATAGTGAACCTAAGAGAGGTTCTGTGTAATCACCAATTGATAATCTAGGTTAACTTTATGACCAATAATAAAAAGCGGTTGATATATGTTGGTATTAGTTTAACATTATTTCCAAATATCCTTAAAATATTCAATTTAGATATTCTTAGAACAAAATTTTTCACCAATATAAAATTCGAGATCAGACTAGGGATTTTTAGCACAACTTTTCTTTAATATTTTTGAATCCCTTATGGGTTGTCAAATAGTTATAACCATATATAACTCTTATTTATCTATAAAATGTAATAATAGTCTTACTTTTACAATTCCATCCTAGTTTTTTGGTTTTATACACATATTCTAATAGACAGGTTCGTAAGGAGAAATCTGAATGCTTGAGTGAATACAATTATTGTAATGGCCCAAACCTCTCCGGTCCATTCCATTGTGAAAACATGCTGCTAGAGGTGTTCTGGGAAGTCAAGGTGACTTGAAGGTGCGTTTTTGTGGACTTTTAAGGAAAGCTAAAGGGTAAAAGCTTTCGCACGGTTGTTGCACAGTTTTCCTAAACCATGCGGCCAAACCGTGCAATGCTAGTCTTGAGGACAGTGTCTAATGCATGGTTAGCGCACAATTTTCCTAACCGTGCAGACTAACTGTTCGAGGAGGGGTTGTTGAGGCTGAAGCTAACGCACGGTTAGCACACGGTTTGTTAAACCGTGTGAACTAACCGTGCATGCACTTAAAGTTAGATCCTAAAATTGTAGATCTAACTCATTTTTCCTTTAATCACCTAGTTTAATCCCCTAAGCATCCATAACTCGGGACTACCATTCCTTTGAGGTGGAAGAACCTCCCCCAAGCATTTTGGACGTGATCCGGAGGCTTCTCTTCGCGAATCGAAGCTGGTTTCTCAAGGTAAGTGATCCTTTTTGTTTGGTTTCATAGATCTACCGAGATCTACTCATACTTTTCTCTCAGGATCTTATATGTACACCCTTTATGGGTAGATCTAAGTGTGTGGATCTTGTTTGTGATGAGTTTTGGTCTTTGTTGAGTTAGGAGAAGAGATCTAGGGAGGATCCTTGGTGAATCAGCCTGGTCTTCTTGGGCATTATTCAATCATTGTGGTTTCCGTCAAAACCGATGAGGTAGGGGATTCGTGGCTTCTCTAACTGTTTATGTGAAATCGTAGAGTTAGCATGATTTATCCCTTTGTATCACAATAAAATTGACCTATTTAAATACTTGAACTGGATTAAAAGAATAGGTTTGATCGCTTGTTGTCGCTTTGTATCGTGATGATGGTTTGCCTCATGTTTGGCTAGATAGAGTGATATATATGCTTGCTTTGATCAGTGTTTAGTTCTTGATGGAAATTGATAAAGAACATAAAGCTAGATTTAATTGATAATAAATTGGCTAAATAAAAAGTGGCATGTAACTGAATCTGGTCGTTTCCTTTTTTGTAGTTTTTTTAATCTGATGTTAATCAAATTGGCATAAAAACCAAGTTAAATTTTTTGTGATAGCTTACTAATTAGGTTTCCCGGAATTGAAACCTATGAATTGAATCTTTTAATTCAAGAGGGATTAAAGAACTGGTTGGTTGATAAAAAATAACGTCTGATAGGGTTCTTAGTTACCCTCTTGTTTGTAAGGCCGAGTGCCTTATGCTTTAGAGCCATGAGTGCTCATATGTATGAAGGCTGTATTCCCTGTTAAAGGTCCAAGTGCCCATTTGATATGATGTTTGATTTCCTGCTGCTTGTGTTGTGATGTTACCCAGGAGGGGTGTTGTGATATGTGGAGGCATAGAGGCCTTGTGGTTGTGGCAGCAGATGATGCCTAGAGTGGCGAGATGCATCAGTTTATGCATGTGGGTGTCAGGGAGGACAAAAGTGATGATGGAATGAGATGGATGTGTTTGTTGGATGCTTGATGACTTTGATTGAATGTTTATCTGCTTTACTATTCCCCACTGCTCAAGGAAGCTGGTCCTGCTTACCCTCCTTCCGAAGGAGGCGATGACACATGGTGTATGCCACGTGCTTTCTGTGTTTAGCCACTCGAGGTAGGATGGGTATACGGTCATACTATAGGCAGCAAAGACTCTATGGGTAGAAAATCTACTCACCGTGTTGAGCCCCTTGTGTTTAGTATCATAGGATGCGTTTATAGAATTCCTGGGAATATGAGAATGTAATTTTCTGTAATGAACGATTGATTAACTGTTGATAATCCACTTGGATGGAGATGCTCGAATTTAAAGGTGATGTGGAATCATTAAAGGAGCAGTTGTTTTTGAATGTGATTCTAATGAAGTTTAATGTGGTTGTGTTCATGGTTAATTAATGTGTAAAGAATTAATAAACATAACATTGAACTAATGAAAAACAGAATGAAGTAACCTAATTAAGTTCTTTAATTGGTTGTGTTCTTATAGGATACATAGTCTTAGAAATAGTCGCCCAGAGTCCGAGAGACGTTATCTGCAGTTGTGACTATGACTAGGTTATGCGCTTATTGTGGTTGTGAGCTATATATATTCTATACTTTTGGTGTTTTTATACGCTTATCCACCCTGTTAGTAAGGGAAATTGCCACCCCTGGGATTCTGATCCCCGGGGGTTGTTTTCGCCAACATTCTGATGGGATGGTGAATGGAAGACTACCCCCTTTGACCCCGCTCTCTTCTCTTGGTAGATACTAGTTTCATTGGGCACAGCGGGTAGTTATCCCCATATATGTGTGTATAGGGATGTAATGGATTTTGGTTGTACACACACATATATTATGGATATAGTATCCTATGGACTAATATAGGTGTAACGTGTATAGGCTGTGATGGCTTGAGGATATTTACTTGGTGTATGGGTTGTAATGGCTTGAGGTATAATACCCGACGTATGATACACGTTATGCGAGCTGTGGTGGCTCCCGGAAACTACCTGGTTACTTTTGGTTGTGAGTATGGTGTGGAGCTTCGCACAGGTGTCTGCGGGAAAGCCTTTGTTGTGCACGGGGTGCAGATTGTGGAGCTTATCCCAGGTAAATACGGGCAAGCCTTTGGAGAGACATGAACAGGATGCAAGTCATTGGGTAAAAGTGGAAAAGTAGTGTGGAAGTAGAAGAAGGGTTTCCCTTGATATACTTTTCTATTATATATATTCTTGTATGTGTTACATGGTGAGCGTAGCCATGGTGAGGATGGGAACATAGTATACCTGCTTAGGGGATGAGATAGTTTCACTGGAGTTCACTATCATCTAGGATGCGTTATTTACATTTGAATGAGAGGATTAGGGGAGGATTCTACTGAGTATACTGTTATACACACCCTACACATATATAAACTATTTTTTCAGGTCACTTGGAGAAGGTTGGAGATTAATCTAGTTACTACTAGCTTGTGGTTGGATTACTTGTTCGGGCTTGCAGTCACTTCCGTTTTACTTTCTTTTGGGTACATGTAGTAATTTTTGTTTTCAGTTGTAGTACTTTGGCATGGCATCTCATATATGTACATGGGATTCTATTATATTTCAGTTCTGAGTTGGAGTTGGTCGGTATCTATCTTATCTCTCTCTTCCGCATGTGTTCTCTAAGAGGTTAATGCCTCCAATTTTGTGTGTTACTATACCCTCGGTGCTAGTCTCCAACCCGCGACCTACTGGAGGCGGGACTCGGGGGGTCCTTATCTCCTTTCTCACACTGCTGGCCTAGGAGGGGTACACTTTGTGGGGAGGGGGCTGTGACAGAGTGGTATCAGAGGTCTGGTTGAGGGATAGATGGAGTTTGGAGTTAGGCACATGTAAGGTTTCATGGGTTGGTAGGGCAATAGTGTCATTCATGATTAGAAAGTGCAGTAAACACATGAAAACTGCTAAGACATAGGCGTTTAGGGCCCCTTATGATCTGATGTATGGACTATTAAGTGTACAATGGCTACTAAACAAGGTGATACTGGTTAAAGGGTTGAGACCTAGGAAAGAATCATGCATCATCATTCTTTGTGCCTATGTTTGAATGGGTAGACCTTGGGATTGGTTAACCTAACATTAATAAGAGAAAATAATTAATTAATTAATGTTGAGACTTCCAGATTCCAAGCTTAGGAGCTCTAAGTGTTTTTTATTTTGCAGGTATGGCTCCAGGTCGACTTCCTCATCAGGTTTTCATAGTAGATGTCCATCAGGATGTTCCAAAAGGTCCCAGAAGGGTAGAGGTTGACAAAGAAGACACTTGGAGGAAGATACTCTGAGAGTTTCAACACCAAAGTCTGCAGAAGTACGAGGGCTCTGTTTCAGATACAATCACGGAAGACTTGTTCGAGGAGGTCGAGATAGTCTTCAGTTCGATCTGTGCTTGGACGGAGCACTGATTGCCTTTAGCTCTGATGATTCTATGTAGAGGAGTGAGGCAGTGGTGGTTGTTGTTCCTCAGTGATCAAGAGGAGTCAACGATCTCATGGAAGGAGTTCGAAGATAAGTTTAGAGTCATGTTCCTTTCCTCAACAGTGAAGGAGTCCAGTCGCCGGGATCTCCTTAACCTCTGAAAAGGGATATCCTGTGTTCGGGAGTTTGGAATCTATTTCAGGAACCTTTTACGATATGATTCGGACCTGTTACTAGATGAGGAGGCCAGGCCAAGACATTTCAAAGAGGATTTGCTACTAGAGATCCAGTGCCAGGTCACCCCATTTATACTGAAGACATATCTCGAGGTGTTGGCGAGGTTAGAGGTTGTTGAGAGGACTTTGGCCAGGACCGAATCATCACGAGAGGGGAATCAACATGACTCCTCCCGAAGCAGAGCTGCGGTCCAGGGTTCCCGGTTTTCCGGGAAGAAGAGTTTTCGTTCAGCCGGGTGTAGGTTCCATCCCTTCACATCTCGTTCCTCCGAAGGCAGAAACTCTCAGGCATATTCCAAGGGATCAGGTGCTTCTTTTTCTTGTGGTGGTTGTGGTAATCATTAGCGGGAGTGCTCGGCCTTTCGGAGCAGTCATCGTGCACCAGGCACTACACTCCAGGTTCCTCCATTGAGGAAGTTTCTGTCAAGGCAGCAACAGCCAATTGCACTAGATTTAGATCACCATAGGGGAGATGGGGCAAGTAGAGGATAGCCCCATGATTCTCCTTTTCCTCAGAGAGCAGAGTGCGACTGGGGTGGTGGTCGTCATCAAGGTTAGAGAGGTTGTGGAGGAGGTCGTGGTCAGCTTCATTCTCTAGTGTTTCCAGCTCCGGGTGAGCCAGACGTCGTTCGAGGTTCCCTTTGCTTGTTTTCTATCATGTTTTATGCCTTGTTTTATTCTAGAGAGACACAATCCTTCATATCACCTACCCTTTTCCATGATTTGGGACTTGAGGTGGAGAGGCTTCTAGTGCCCATGGCGTTGACTACGCCAGATGGAGGTCAAGATGAATTTTTTGAAGTAGGTAGAGATTGTGATCTAGTGTTGGGGAAACACCACTTTTGGGGTGATTTCCCATATTTATAGATACAACCATATGATTTCAACCTTGTCATGGATTGGTTGCATTCGATGAAGGCTATCGTTGATTTCATCAGGAGGAAGTTCGTCTTCATTGGAGAATATGGAGAGCAAGTGGTGTTTTTTGGTGAGCGAGATCCATGGATGGGTCATAGGCGTGTTCCATCTTCATCGTCCATGCTTGCTGAGATGGTGTTGATTTCTTCAGAGGTTCGGCAGTTGGCATTTCCTAGGGTCATAGAGGAGTACCCTGATGTCTTTCCAATTGAGGTTGTAGCATTACCCCATCGACAAGAGATCGAGTATGGGATCGAGCTATAGCCAGGAGCATCTCCTATCTCTATGTATTCATATAGGATAAGACCTTTTGAGTTAGTAGAGCTGCGTATAAATCTTGATGGTTTGTTTTAGTGCGGTTTTGTTCAGCCAAGTGTGTCCCCATGGGGTGCTCCAGTTCTATTCCTGAAGAAGGCTAACGACAGTTTGCGGTTGTGTGTCGATTATCGTCGCTTGCACAAAGTGACAATAATGAACTTCTATTCTCTTCTGTGGATTGATGATTTATTCGATCAACTGAAGGGTGAAAGCTAGTTCTCAAAGATCGACATACGATCAGGATTTAATCAGATGAATGTGAAGGATGAGGATATACCGAATACTTCTTTCTATTGTCATCATGGGCATTATGAGTTCATTGTAATGTAATTCGGTGTACAAAATGCTACAACTGTGTTCATGGGATTATTTAATTCTGTGTTGCGTGAGTTACTAGAAAAGTTCATGGTATTATTCATTGATTACATCCTTCTGTACTCCACATTTGAAGAGGAGAATGTAGAGAATCTATGATTCTTTTTAGGAGTTCATCGTCAACATCATCTATTCAGGAAGTTGTCGATGTGTGAGTTTTGGGCTTGAGAAGTATGTTTCTTGGGGCATGTTCTATCCCAACAGGGAGTAGCTATGGATCCTTCAAAGATAGAAGCAGTTGTATCTTGGGCAGCCCCCAAGACAATTTCAGATGTACAATGTTTCCTTTGTCTCGCAGGCTACTACATGAGGTTCGTAGACAATTTATCCCGAGTTGCAACTCCTCTGATAGTTTTGACTAGGAATGATCAGGATTTCATATGGACTGATCGGTTCCAGGTAGAATTAGAGTATCTAAATGAGAAGATATTAAGTGCTCCAGTCCTTTGTCTTCCACTTGAAGGAGTTCATTTTGATATCTTCTGAGATTCTTCACATCTGGGGTTAGGTTGTGTTCTTATGCAACATTGGTCAGACATTTCATACGGGTCTCGGCAGTTGCATCCCCATGAACAAAACTATGCCTCCAATGATCTTGAGTTGGCAGTTGGGGTGCTTGCTCTGGTGTTTTGGAGACATTACCTAATAGGTGAGCATTTTGTGGCTTTCACCGATCATAAGAGTTTGTAGTCTGTTTTCTCCCAGCGTGACTTGAACATACGACAGTGTCGGTGGATGGAGTTCTTGCAGAAATATTACTTTGAAATATCATATACACTTGGAAAAGGTAATGTTGTAGCTGATGCACTGAGCCGAAAGTCACGTAGTGATGCTGTGTGTGAATCCGGTGATTTATGGAGAGTAATGCAAGAACTGTTAGCATTGCATCTTGATATGGGAGATTTCGGAGGTAGAGGCTTCCTTTTTCAGATGACGGTGCAGTCATCCCTGATGCAGAAAGTAGAAGAGTCCCAGTTGGTGGATCATGAGGTGGTGGTCTGGATAGACCGAGTTGTTTGATGTGAGGCCCCTGATGGTTGGTCTGAGGATGAACAACACAGAGTGTTTTATCATGGGAGTCCTTTTGTTCTCTTGGCGATGCGAGAGATGGTTCTCATCGAGTTCCATAGATCGCCCTTAGCGGTACATCCTGGTGTGACAAAGATGTACCGATCCTTGAAAAGTCAGTTTTGGTGGCCTAAGGTAAAGCATGGGGTTGTGGGGTTTGTGTATCAATGTTTAGTCTGGCATAAGGAGAAGGTCGAACACCGTGTTCCTGGTGGCCTTCTCCAACCATTAGATATTCCTCAGTTGAAGTGGGAGGACATCTCAATGGAATTTGTTATTGGTCTACCTTGAGCTCCGGGAGGACATGCTGCAATTTGGGTGGTAGTGGATCGTTTAA
This sequence comes from Viscum album, assembly GCA_963277665.1. Lineage (NCBI taxonomy): Eukaryota > Viridiplantae > Streptophyta > Magnoliopsida > Santalales > Viscaceae > Viscum > Viscum album. The sequence goes on from OY728137.1 coordinate 1,938,720,006, forward strand.
TGAAATTAGCCCACTTTATAGCAATAAATGATTTAAGCTCAGTGGCTGTTTTTTCAAGGAAGTATCTAGATGAGGTAGTAAGACTTCATGAAGTCCCAAGGATGACCATTTCTGATCGATATCCTCGTTTTACATCCAGGGTGTGGAGAGGTCTCCAACATGCTTTCGGTTCTCAGTTATGCCTTAACACTGCTTTTCATCCTCAAACGGATGGTCAGATGGAGCGAACCATCCAGACTCTTGAATTCATGTTGCGCTCTTGTGTTCTTGATTTTGGAGGATCATGTATGAGGAACATACCCTTGGTGGAGTTTGCCTATAATAATAGTTTCTACTCCACCATCGTTATGGCGCCGTTTGAAGCCTCGTATGGCCGGCCTTGACGTTCTCCATTGGGCTGGACTGGGGTCGGAGATTCAGCAATTCATAGACCGGAACTAGTGTAGAATATAACAGAGATGGTTAAGGTGATTCTTGGGAGGATGAAGGCAGTGCATGATCGTCAGAAATCCTATGCCGATCAATGAAGGAGACCCATAGAGTTTAATGTTAGGGATCATGTGTTTCTGAAGGTGATCCCTGTCATGGGAAGCAATGGTTTGGCCATGGGAGTAAGATTTCTTCCAACTTTGTTGGAACTTTCGAGCTGTTAGATCGTGTTGGAGTTGTGGCATATCGAGTAGAACTTCCCCCCTCACATGATTCAGATAAAAAATGTTTTCCATGCATCACAGCTACGTCGTTATCTTCATGACGAATTCCACATCATCGATTGGGGGGAGATCGATGTTGATTATGATGCCACCTTTGAGGAGCGACCTGTGGAGATCCAAGACCGCAAGGAGAAGGTGTTGCGTGGGTGTTCCATCCCCTTAGTTAATGTCTTTTGGCGACACGGTGGCATGGAGGAGAGTACATGGGAACGTGAGTCACAGATATGTGCTCAGTACCCAGGGTTGTTTAATGTTTACTCTTTCATGTAATTATCATTCCTTATGTGGTTATGAATCCTTCATGTTTCTGAGATGGCACCCTTTCTAGATTTGGTGTCATTCTCTCTTTTGAGAGGTATCTCAGTGGGTGGTTTGTTTAGACCATGTATCATTTTTTCTTTAGGTTTGTTTTGGATTCTCGAGGATGAGAATGTTTTGAGAGGTATTTGATGTATAGGCCAGGACCTCTCTGGTCTATTCCTTTGTGAAAATGTGGCGCTACTGGTGTTTCAAGAAGTCATGGTGACTTGGGGGGTCCATCTAGGTGGAATTTTAATGAAAGCTAAATGGTAACAACTTCCGCATGGTTGGCGCACGGTTTTCCTAAACCGTGTGGCCAAACCATGCAACACTAGTCATGAGGGCAGTGGCTAACGCATGGTTGGCGCAAGGTTTTCCTAACTGTATAGACTATCCGTGTGAGGAGGGGTTGTTGAGGTGGACGCTAACGCATGGTTGGAGCACAGTTTGTTAAACAGTATCAACTAACCATGCGAGAACATAATGTTAGATCCTAAAATTGGGGATCTAACTCTTTATGCCTTTAATTACCTCGTTTAAGCCCCTATGCGGCAATAACTCGGGATTACCCTTCCTTGGAGGTGGAATAACCTCTTCCAAGCATTTTGGAGGCAATCCGGAGTTTCTCTTCGCAAATCGAAGCTGGTTTCTCAAGGTATGTGATCCTTTTTGTTTGGTTTCATAGATCTACCAAGATCTACTCCTCCCTTTCTCTTGGGATCTTTGATCTACACCCGTTATGGGTAGATCTATGTGTGTGGTTGTAGTTTGTGTTGAGTTTTGGTCTTGGTTATGTTATGAGAAGAGATCTAGGGAGGATCCTTGGTGAATCAGCCCTGTCTTCTTGGGCGTTCTTTAACCGTTGTGGTTTCCGTCAAAACCGTTGATGTAGGGGATTCGTGGATTCTCTAATAGTTTATCTACAATCGTAGAGTTAGGATGATTTATCCCTTTGGATCACAATGAAATTGACCTAATTAAATACATGAACCAGATTAAAATAATTGGTTTGATCACTTGTTGTTGCTTTGTACCGTGATTACGGTTTGCCTCATGTTTTACTAGATAGAGTGATATCTATGTTTTCTTTGATCAGTTGTTAGTTCTTGATGGAAATTGATAATGAAATTAAAGTAGTAATTAATTGATAATAAATTGGCTAAAGATAAAGAGGCATGTAAATGAATCTGATTGTTGTCATTGTTGTAGTTGTTCTAATTGGATGTTAATCAAATTGTCATAGTACGCATGTTAAATCTTTTGTGATAGCTTACTGATTAGGATTCCCGGAATTGGAACCTATGAATTTAATATGATAATTCAAGAGGGATTAAAGAACTGGTTTGTTGATAAAAGATAATGCCTGATAGGGTTCTTAGTTTCCCTCTTTTTCGTAAGGCTGAGTGCCTCGTGATTTAGAGCCATGATTGCTCATTATGTATGAAGGCCGGATGCCCTGTTAAAGGGCTAAGAGACTATTTGATGGGATGTTTGATTTCCTGCTACTTGTTCTGTGATATTACCCTATAGGGGTGTTGTGATATGTGGAGGCAGGCAGGCCTTGTGGTTGTGGTAGTGGATGATGCCTAGAGTGGTGAGATGCATCAGTTTATGCATGTGGGTGTCATGGAGGACACAAGTGATGATGGAATGGGATGGATCTGTTTGTTGGATTCTTGGTGAATTTGATTGAATTTTTATCTTATTTACTTTTCCCCACTGCTCAAGGCAGTTGGACTTGCATAACCTCCATCTGAAGAAGGTGATGACATGCAGGTTATGCCACGTGATTTCTGTGTTTAGCCTCTAGAGGGAGGATGGGTTTATTCTCTTGATATAGGCATCAAAGACCCAATGAATAGTACATCTACTAACCGTGTTGATCCCCTTGTGTTTAGTAGCATAGGTTTCATTTGATGAATTCCTGAAAATTTGGAAAAGTATTTTTATGTAATGAATGATTGATTAAAAGTTGATAATCCATGGGGGTGGAGATGCTGGAATTTAAAGGTGATGTTGAATCATTACAGGAACAATTGTTTTTTAATGTGATTCTAAAGAAGTTTAATGTGGTTGTGGTCATGGTTAATTAATGTTCAAAGCATTAATTAACATAAAGTGGAACTGATGAAAAATGGAATGAAGTAACCAAATGAATTTCTTTAATTGGTTGTGTTCTTACAGGATACCTAGTCTTAGAAACAGAAGCCTGGAGTCCGAGAGACGTTAGTTGCAGTTGAGACTAAGACTAGGTTATACCCATTGTGTGTTTGTGAGTTATATATATTCTATAATTATTGTGTTTCTATATGCTACTCCACTCTGTCAGTAAGGGAAACTGGCACCCCAGGGATTCGGCATCCTGGGAGGGTGTTTTCCCCAACATTCCGATGGGAGGGTGAATGGCTGACTACCCCCTTTGACACCACTCTCTTCTCTTGGTAGATATTAGTGACATTGGGAACAACAGTTAGTTTTCCTAAATATATGTGTGTAGAGGGATTTAATGGATTGTGGTTATTCACACACACATATTCTTGATATAGTATCCCATGGACTACTATATGTGTAACATGTATAGGTTGTGATGGCTGGAGGATCCTTACTCGGTGTATGGGATGTAATGGCTTGAGAAATAATACCCGACGTATGATACACATTATGCGAGATGTGGTGTCTCCTGGAAACTACCTAGTTACATTTGGTTGTGAGGATGGTGTGGAGATTCTCCCAGGTGTATGCGGGGAATCCTTTTGTGGTGCACGTGGTGCAGATTATGGAGCATAGCCCAGGTATATACGGGAAAGCCTTTGGAGAGAGATGCACAAGACGTATGTCGTTGGGGAAAAGCGGAAAACTAGAGGGGAAGTAGTAGCAGGGGTACCCTTGATATCCTTTTATATATGATATATTCTTTTAGGTGTTACTTGGTGGGAGTAGCCATGGGGAGGTTGGGAACATAATATACCTATTTAGGGGACGTGTTAGTTTCACTATTGTTCACTGTGCTTTAGCATGATTTCTTTACTTTTGCACAAGAGTCTTTGGGGAGTATTTTACTAAGTATACTATTATACTCCCCCTACGCATATATAAATTGTTTTTCAGGTCACTTGGAGCAGGTTGGAGATCAAGCTGGTTACTACTAGCTTGTGGTTGGAGGAGCTTTGCAGGCTTGCGGTCGCTGCCGTTTTACTTTCTTTTGGGTACTTGTAGTTTTTCCTTACATTTTAGTAATTTTGCATGTAATTTTATATGTGTACATGATATTATTTTATATTTCAGTTCTGAGTTGGAGTTTGTTGGTATCTATCTTATCTCTCTCTTCCGCATGTGTTCTCTTAGAGGGTATTGACTATCATTTTGTGTGTTTCTATACCCTCGGTGCTAGTCGCCAAACCGGGGCCTATTGGAGGTCTGGGGTCATTATCTCCCTTCTCACATTTCCGGCCCCATAGGGGCACACTTTGTGGGGAGGGGTTCATGACAATTATTATAAGAAAACTATACTACAGGAAGGTGATGATCCCAACCACATTAAGAATAAATAGAAAAAATATCTCAACATATCCTCTAGGTATTAAATTTTTCTCTCATACTAACTATATATATATATGAAATATATGTTGTTATAATACATTAATATGTATTCAATGTTTAAAGAAAATATATCCTGAGCATCATCGAAAACCGTGGATCCTGATTAGATAAAATTGAATGTGTTGCGACATGAAAAATTATAGCTTAATTAATGTAAATTCTATTATGCTTTTACAGGGTTAATGAATCATTAATATAAATGATGTTTGATATCTTTTTAATGAGATTGAATATAACACTAAAACATTATTCCCATAACATTTTATTGGAGTCCAATGAATAAAGAATTGTGTTTTTTTTCATTCTAGTATGGATAATTGTTGAAATATCCCCTTGTTATTTGGTCTCATTTCTATAACATTCTATCCTACCAAGACGTAAGATATATAATATTTGATATCTATATTCTTTTCATCCAACCAGAAATATTATTTCAAATCCCTAAACATATTTATACTTATAGGATGAATAGATATATAAGAACTTAAAGCCTCTTATAACAAATAGTTCATCAAATCGGGTATGGATGGACCACATAAAAAGTTATTAATCATTGTCATTCTATAAAAATCAATTTAAAACATAGGAAAATTTATCTTCATTTTATATATATATATACATCTTCCACATGAACATCATTAGTCATCACATTTATTGTTTTTTGAACAGTCATTTTAGAATATTATAATTTCCCAATTTCTTCAATATTTATATATCCATACTTTTGAAATTCATACATTTTTTCTCTCTAGTGATACTTGTAAATCCTAGACCCTAGTTACTCAGAGTCTATTCATTATTACATAAAATTGTCATCATCATATGTGATCATGTCTTGAATAATAGATTAGCTTTTGTTTGAGTAAACAGATTAGTTTAGTAGCCTTGGATGTACTAGATACATACATAAGTTTTAGATTACATCAGGAAATAAAAAACTACAACATTTTGTCCCCTTTGAACACCCTCATATCCTTTGTCTTATCCCTATTGGTTAATCATAATATAATTCTTCAAATCTTGGAAAAAAGAAAAAATAATAAGGGGGTGACCTCAGATGCTCAGTAAGGATAAAAATATAGCTAAAGCAATCATAAATAAGCATAAACATTTAAGTCAATGTATATGACTATAAAGAGCCATTTAAACATAATAATCAGCATAAAATTTCAATGATAAATCCAATAATTCAATTTACATATTCACATGGATATTATACTAGTCTACTAATCACATTTAATATCAATAGATAATTTTATAATTATGGAATGCCTAATATTGGACATCAAATCCACAAATTCAAGGCCTCGTGCCAAGACTACAAAAATGATTTTTTCAATCCCTTCTGCCAATACAACAGTTTTACCGGTGAGACCTAACGAAACAACGAGGATCTATAGTGGGATCCACCCATCACTTACTAAGTACAATGCATTCCTTGTATGAAAATGTTGAACCAAAACATAAATATTTGTATTAAAAATAGCATAAGAAATGTTAAAACTTTAACCATAAACCATGAATGGTATAATTATAAAACATCTATATTAATACATATCAAAAAATATTCAATATAAAATGGAAGATTGTATCATAATAAATCAACTTTAAACAACTGTAACATCCATCAAAGTATGTTGACATAGAGGAAATCAAGACTATTTGAGAGAAATATATCTTTCTATTTTGAAATCATTTAAAAGACACATAATTATAAATTAAAACATTTGTTTTGAATATATTATTATAAGATTATAATGGATTATTAGAAGGTTTTTTAATTTATGAAAATAGCCATACCCAATTTTTAAGTTAACAAAACATTCTTACCTTAATTTGTTGAAAAATATCATAATGTACATTGTTTGGGAAACGATGGAATGATTCCATTATAAAATTTTTATAAAAATCAAAACAAGGGTATAAATAAATTTAACCCATATACTAGGAAATATAAAAAATGTTTTGAAATAAATTTTTAAGAAACACAGTTCTAGATGATAATGATGTCATGGTAGATACTTTTATAAAAACAACATTGGATAATAATGAGATTGTAAAATTAACCATTACCATGTACTTTCCTTTGGAAGAGGGTACATTTAACCTCATGTATAATAAATATAGTATGTTATTAAATTATACCAGAAAATTTTTCATATTTATGATATAATACATGATTCATTTATGGTGGTTATACTACCCATTTAATAATAATTTCTATGTTAAAATAATAGTTCTAGTTACAATTGCTTTCCTTATCAGGCTTGTATTAACATGTTATTCTTGATTATATCACTTATATGATGATATAAATACTTCTAAAATATAAAACCTGATTTATATAATATATATATTCAGAATATAAATATGTAAAATTGATTGATATATGAAATTGAAACATCGTTTACGGAGATAGTACTCCCTATGTACGCATGATCATTTTTTCTGTTCTCTTATAATATAGTATTGAAGTAAGAAAGAGACATATAATTATCTACAAAAATATGTATTATTTCATTAGAAATATTATTTTATAGATATCGTACTTAATTAATATATATATATTTATAAAAATTCCTGAATGGTGATCGTTGAAAATGAATCTCATCGCGTCGTGGAGACGGTAAGTCATACGTAATCACAAGCGACAATATCATTCTATTTATAGTAATATATTATGTAATTGGATGATATCTTATATATAAAGAATCATTAAAATGTTATATTTATTATTTACATCAATTATTGTCATTATTATACCTATCCAAATAAGGAAATGGTGAATAACAAACCTCATCACGACGTGGAGACGGTATGTCATACATATGCACGTATGGTGATTTAGTCATTCATAGGATTGATATAATAATGAATATTTTTTTAAAATATTTATAATAACATAAATGTAAGTATAATGTACTAGAATTATTATTTTTGGTATGGAAATAACAAATAAAGATGAAGTGGAAGAATAAAAGAACATTGAAAGAGGTGATGAAATTATTTCCTCTTCAACAGGTGCTTCCTTTTGATTTAATGAAAAGGGATCCATTGGTTTTATTTCTGATAAAATTATTCTAGGATGAAGTTAGGGTGGTTTGGAGGATATTGGATCTGGGTTTGGCCAAGAAAAATGGCTTTGGTGGTGTTATTTTGAGAGAAGGGGAAGTACCCTTTTATAAGAGAGGTGACAATCACTTCAAGAAAACATGAAATATTATATTATTATAAAATAATTTTTGGTTAATAATAGCACCAAAATAATTTATTTCAAGGATAAGGTAAGGTTGGGTCTAAATCATCATGTGAAAAAATATTGCGAGCATAAGTCATCATATTATCCTTATCTTTTAGATTTAACTCTTAGTAATATATTTTAACTGTTACAATTTCATCATGTATTTTTATATTATATGTATAATAAACATAATATAAAATTCAAAACGATCCCTAAGTGATCCTTAATGAAATATATATTGTTAAATAAGACCTTTGTCAAAAACATATATTTTAAAGAATATTATATCATTTAATAATATAGTATTTTTTTTTAAAACTAATTTATGTCATTTTTGACACTATTAAGTATTTAATTTTTGTGAAAGTCAAAAAAATATCTTACTTCAAAAAAAAAATTAATTAAATATTAACATGTCATATTATACTATAAAATTAGTGGAATGCATCATAAATATCGATTTACATTTATTTTGATATTTATAATATCAATTATTTTATTCTATCATTAATAAGTAAATTACTTCATAATTGTTGTGTCATAAATAAATTTAACTATATAATGCATAAAAATTATAAATACAATACCATGATGTAGGAAATATTTATATCTTTCTAATTAATACATATAGTATAAATTTCTTATGCATGACCCTTTAATAAAAATGTTTTATTTATTGAAATATGATTTTAATAAAGTGTTAAAATAATATTTTAATAAAAGTGTTAAAATATTTTTTAATAAAGTATGCACCATGATTTTATCAAGTTTATGTAAAATGCCATTCTTTTAAGACTTTTATATTTCCTTATTATTGAAAAATTACTCAGAATTAGAAATTCATCATCGAAAATTAATGGTTCAAAATAGAAAATACAATTATGGGATACCCAAATTAGATATAGGGTGGATAAAATTTAGTCTTAAAAAGATAGTAAGGGAAATGAAAATTTCACCACCAAATTTGGCTTTCCAATAAGATAACATTGGTGGAAATTATAGACAGATAATTTGATGGAAAAAATTAATATTTATAGGGAGTGATTGAGGTAATTAATCACAAACAAGTGAACAATAAATGTAAAATTAAGGGCCTCAAAGCCATTATTCTATGTTGATTTAAAATATCATCGGTTCAAAAAACAGAAGGTTTTAGGATAACACATTTTTTGTTTTTGAAATCCTTTCCCTAATGTTTAAGAATTAATTTTTTCATAGAATAAGACAAAAATAATACATGATAAGTAAATTTCCATCCATTAACTAATTTTTCTCACAACTCATCTTTCTATCCAAAAGATAATAGAACTAAAAAATATTCTATTAAACCTAATTGTATAGTGTTTAAAAAATGAATTTATAATTCATCTATTACACCATTTTAAAAAATACATTATACAAACCAGGACATCATGTAGGCTAGTGGTATGTGATATACTATTGTTTCCCATCAGTTTCGAGTTCAGGTCTCGAAGCCTTGCCGGCTGCGACAAGTTTTCGCCCAATCTTTCGGTTTTTCTTTTTTATAATAATACACAATTAATATAATGAAAATATTAAATCTTAAACAATATTATCAAATATCAAACATAATGCATTCTAACCTTTCGACTTATCCATAATAATTTTTTCCAAACTCACAGTCCAAAGTTTAAAAGGAAGGTCATGTAACATAAATGTGAATACCTTCAGCCCATATTATCTTAAAACATAGTAATAAACTAAATAACAAAAAAACCATATTTAATACATTCATTATTATTCATTCCTTATGTAAAAAATAGAATACTAGATATACACCTTAAATTAAAAAATGTTGAAAACTCCCAATAATGATAGTTTGATCCACTTTTTAAACATACCATTAATCAGATCCAAGGGTGTCGATAATAACCAATTTAGTTTATCCAAATTAGTTATCTTGGTATGAGGACCAAATTATGGTTTATTATTCCTCAAGGATGTATTTTCTAAAACATTGAACCTACTATTGAGTCACTTTTCTTAGTACCATACAATCTCAAATCCTTAATGAAATCATACAACTGTACAATCCTTATTTATTTATATAATTAACATAACTGGTACATCAATGATTCAACACTAAAATGACATAATTCATTAATACAGAAGAAAAAATACATTAATTATTCCACATTTACCGTAGTGGTAGCTTATGCTTAACATTTATCACTTTGATTCTTCTGAGAAATATTTCTTTGACACTTTGGACATTTGTTTTCATATTTTCCAATTTCACTATAGTTGAAATACTGAATATTAGTCCTTTATTTGTTCCCATTGCAATATTTTTGTTGATGAACCATTTCTCCACACATATTTTAAACACCCATTCCTTTCTAGAACTTCCCAGGGAGATTATTTCCATAGTTGTCACATATAAGAAAATCATTCATTCCCTTCGCCCCTTTATCCATCCTTCTCTCTGACACCATCTTCTTTTATAGATTCCCTTTGATGAAATAACACTTAGATAATTATTTACTTATCTTATTATCATATAATAATATTTCCTCAATTGATGAGAATACATGGGAGGCTATTTTTCTTCAAAATTAACTCCAAATACCATGAAAGATAGGATCCTTCGTACTGTTTCGAACATGTGGATTGTTTGAGTTCTCATTCCTTCTACAGGGTTCCACTTATAAATGAAGAAATAAACTCAGTTAGATAACATCATATTTTATAATCTAATAACTATAAAAAATCTTACATTATTTAAAATTTTCACTCATCTATTCTCATAATCAATGAAATATTTTCTTTGCTTACATGATTACTCATAAATCCGTCATAATGGTTGGTAAATAAAATGTGAATTGTCTTAAACATATCCCTTGGGATTTCAATACCAAGAGTTCACCAAGGCCCATTGTCGCATTCCATGATACACCGGGTTAATCCTAAAACACGATGTTAGTGTTTTGAATCCTAGGTACATATGTTCCAGAGCCACCTCTACCAATTTTTATTCAGACAGGGATGTATTTTCTTGGAAAACCCACATTATATTTACACTACCAAATTTTTAAGATGTTCTTCTATACAAACCCTCAAAGACTATCGTAGGGTAATGTTATATAATCAGATATTATCTTAATCTATTTCCCAAGGTTTGTAATAAGCATCCTTTGATACCAACAGTAAATCCCCGACCCTAGTTACCTAGAGAAGGTGAATTGTTAAATAACATTTCAATGATCACATGTTATCATGTCTCAAATGGCCGATTAGTTTAGTAGTCTTGGAAATACTAGATACATACATATGTTATACATTTCATCAGGAAACAAAAAAACAACAACATTATCTCCCCTTCGAACACACTCATAACCATTTCCATATCCCTACTATTTAATCATAACATACTTCTTCACATCCTAGAAAAAAAGTAAACATAAGAAAGGGGTGAGCACAGATGATAAGTAAGGATAACAATATAGCGGAAGCTATCATAATTAAGCATAAACATTTAAGGAAATGCATAAGACTAAAACATAATCTATTTAAAGTTAATCTTCAGCATAATATGTCAAATATAAAAATAATAATTCAATTTCCATACTCTCAGGGATATTACAGTAGTCGAATAATCACAAGTAATATCAATAGCTAATTTCATAATGATGGAACACATAATGTCGGACGTCATAACCACATAGTCAAGGCCTCGTGCCATGACTACAAATAAGGTTTTTTCAAGGCCTTGTGCCAAAAAACTAGTTTGTCTCTTTAGAACATCTGATGAAATTAGTAGCTATATGGGGATCCACTCATCACATACAATGTCCAATTCATAACTCTTACGAATAGATTAAAACATAACCTAAACATTCGAATTAAAACTATAATTTTAATTTTTAATACTTTAACCATAAACAATGAATGGTATAAATATAAAAAATATATAGTAAAACATATCAAAAAATGTTCAATACAATATAGAAAACTGTGTAATAATAAATCATCTTCAAACAAGTGTAAAATCCATCAATAGATGTTGACATAGATGAAATCAAAACTATTTGAGAGAAATATATCTATCGATTTTGAAACCATTTAAAAGACACATAATTATAAAAGCAATATTTTATTATTTAAATATTCATATTATATTATAAGGGAAGCATTGAAGGTTTTATAATTGCAGAAAACAGTTGCACCAACCATTTATGTTAAAAAAATTCTTATATTAATTTGTCGAAAAAGTTCATAAAGTACCTTGTTTGGAAAATGACAGAAAACACCCTTTCAAAACATTTTATAAAAAATCAAACTAGGGTATTAATGATATTAAACCATATTTTGAAATGTAATAAATATGTTTTGAAATACATTTTTACGAAACATGGATAAGGATGATAAAGATTTCTCAGTAGATACTTTCATAAAAACAACCTCAGATAATAAAGAGAATATAAAATTAACCCTTTCCATGAACGTTTCATTTGTCGAGGGTACGTATAACCTTATGAATAATGAAAATTGTATGCTATTATATTATACCAGAACCATATTCATACTTATGATATCATACATGATTCATTTATGGTTTCATACTACCAATTTAATAATAATTTATATGTTAAAATAAAAGATCGGGAAATAATTGAATTTTTTATCATGCATATTATAACTAGTTATTATTGATAGAATCACATATATCCTGATTTATAGACGTCAATAATATGAAACATAATTTATATAAGAAATAAATTATGAATATAAATATTTATAATAGATAGATATATGATATGAGAAAACTTTTCATGGAGCGGGTAGTCTCTACGTACGAATAAACGTTGTTTATGTTCTCTTATCATATAAGATGGATGTAATTAAAAGAAATATATTTATCTAGATAAATATATATAATTAAAGTAGAAATATTATTTTGTAAAAATCATACATAATAAATATATATATTTTTATAAAAATTCCTTATTGGTGATTGTTGAAGATGAATCTCATCGCGTCGAGGAGACGGTAAGCCGTACATACGCCCGAGCGACAATATCATTCTATTGATGTTTAAATAGTATTTAATTGGATGGTATATTATATATATATATATAATAATTAACATGTTATATTTATTATTTACATCAATTATACTCATTATTATACCCATCCAAATAATGAATTGTTGAATAACAAACATCACCACGACGTGGCGACGGTAAGCCCTACAGACACACAAATGGTTACTTAGTCATTTATATGATGCATAGAATAATTAATATGGTTGTAAAATATTTATCATAATATCATATTATTTTTAAGGTAAAAAATTTATTTTTTCTATATGGATAAAACAATGAAATATGAAGTGGAAGAAGAAACAAACTTCGAAAGAGGTGATAAAATAATTACATCTTCTTCGGGTTCTTCATTTTCACTTGATCAAAAGGGCCCCATAGGATACATTTATGATAAAATTAAGGCCCCTAGATTTATTTGAGGGAATTTGGGAGGATATTGTAGTTGGGGTTGGCCATGCCAAATGGCATTGGAGGTGTGATTTTGAGTGAAGCGGAAGTACCCTTTTATAAGAGAGGTGATGGTCATTTCGGAAAATCATGAAATTTTATTTTGTTAAAAAATAATTTCTTTTTTTTATTGATCATAAAAGATTTATTTTTAGGGTATGGTGGGTTTGGGTCTAAATCCTCTCATCTAATAGGTTTTATACAGGTTTAGGTTACCATATTAACCATATCTTTTAGATTTGACTCTTATTTAAATAGTATAGCTTTTACATTTTCTTCCTCTATTTTAATATTACATGGTCCATATACATAGTTTTAAAAGAAATAAAAACCTCAACCAGATATTTAATGATATAAAATCATTTTATAAGAAAATTTTACAATCCATAAAAGTATAGGAATATTATATCATTTAATAATATAATATTTGTTTTAAAAACTAATTTATGTCAATTTTGACACTATTTAGTATATGGTTTTTTTGAAATTAAAAATAACATGATTATTTCTAAAAAAGTACATTAAATAAATCCAAACATGTCATATTAACCTTTAAAATAAGTGTAACGCATCAAAATTTGTAATTTAGATTTATTTTTATATTTATAATTTCAGTTATTTTAATCTTTCGTTAATAAGTTAATTACTACATTATCATTTTGTAAAATATATATTTAACTATATAATGCCAAACGATTATAAATAAACTACCATGATGTAGGAAAATCTTTAATCTTTTTTATGAGTATTTGTAGTTGAATGTATCTTATATAGGACCCTATATTAAAAATGATTTAGTTATTAAAATTTGGATTTACACATTTAACTCTTCTTTAAGTAAAATAATAATAAATGTCGTAATCTAATGAAATTGGATAAAAAATGATAATATTTTATTTATAAGGTTTATTTTGGTTGAAATAAACTTATCCAATATAATTAAGAATGTGTTAAGGTAATTATAATATCATTTTTACATTTAATTTCCCGGTTTACTTTTAACCGTGGTATATAAAATTCAAAAGTTACTATTCAGAAAAAATAATATTTATCTGATTAAACCACATTTTAATTACTGATATCAAATGTGTCTCTCGAATATTAGAAATTTAATTCATGGATGGGGTAAAATTATGATTTATTCAAATTTGCAAAGGTTCCTAGAAGGTGGATAAAAGAAGTCCATAATTTCAATAAAATTTCATATATCTAATCTTATTATAAAATGACTCCAATGAATTACATTAGACTAATATAAGTAATATGTATCTATTTTTAATTTAAAATAATTTAAATAAATTATTATTATTATTTAAATATAATTTGGTTTTAAACAATAACGTAGTGTTTTTCACTAGCCATCAAAAATTAAATGTTTTGAGAAAGATACCAAAAAATCAACCTAAGCTAATTTTGATATTCTGATTTCAAAATTGAAGTATATTTTGACAAATTAATAACATATATGTTTCCAAATATAATTTAAACTTGTTTCCCATTGTCAAAACTAGAAAGCGGTTTTTTAAGAACTAAAAACCATCAAAACATTGATATGTGTTTATGTCCAATATAAATGTCAAGTAACATATAATGAACTAAATTATATTAAATGATAAAAATATAATATAATTATACTTTTAAAACACTCAAATGTGTAATTTAATAATATAAATTATTTTAATATAAAAAATTGTTTTCAATTAAAATTGAGTATTTTTCACTAATCATCAAAATTATATTGTTATCAATGAAGTACTAAAAATTTATCCAACCTAAATTATAATGTCCTTTTACTAAATAATAATTTTATTTCAATCAATGAAATATATAATAGTGTCAAATATTGGATTTAAAATGGTTTGTTCATTAAAATGATTAAAACAACATTTTTTTAAAATACCTCTTTTATCTAAAAAATTGAATTTGTCCTTATATTTTATATAAGAAACACAAAAGATGAATTTTAATATTTTATAGGATATATATAAAATAAAAAACTAGGTTAATACTATTCATATCCTTTTTTTTTAAATAGTTAATTTGGTATGTTGTGGTTCTCTCAAACTCGGTGTTGCATATAGCGCAAGCTATTGATTTATTTTAAATAGATAATTTACTATGAATTATTGGGGTGTTAAAATCTTGATCATGGATATGATGGAATGATCCTTTTGAATCAAAAAAATTCCCCCATGACCATTTTCACATAGTTGAAATGTTTTGAGTATTCATAATATTTAATCATATATAACAATATTCTATAAAACGTGTTTAAATCCTTCCATGCGAATATATTCCATAAACATTTATGATCACTATATATATATATCAAATATAACATTATATGTATAATGACTCCATATATTTAATGAAAAAATTTTCATAACTAACTTCAAATCATGGGATGGGTAATTTTTCTAATGAATGTTAAAATTATGAGAGGTATATGCAAACACCAAATCATTTTTCAGGATAACATGGAATAATACCATCATGGATTTATCACAATATATTAAAACCCTTCTTCAATTTAGGTAAATGTACGAATAGGTTTTTCACTAATCTATTATTAAGTTCCATGAAATATTCCCCACATTCTTCCATCCCATCTTGTTTAGATACCATCCAATTTAATTTTCTGAGTTCATTAGTTAGTCATGAGAATTTCTCCACAAACAATCAATAATATCTAGGAAAACAATGAAAACATAAAATCATAGTATCCACTGTTGGTCTAGGATAATGTTTAATAGCCTCCACAAATGATTGATGCACCAATATACCGTGTCTTCATATTATATAACCAAAAATGAAACCTTTTGTATCCAAAATTCATACTTTTAGAATTTTACATAAACATTCCCCCTCTATAGGTTCTTCAACACAATTCTCCATTGTTCTTTGTGATCTTCCGTTACCATAGATTATATAATAATATCATCCGTAAAAACTACGAAAAACATATCAACGTAATATCTAAAGGTTGTATTCATTTAATCTATAAAGATATATGTGGTATTAATTAGACCAAATTACATCAATATATTTTTATATTGAATATAAATTTTACAAAATATTGTCTTCAATATATTCTCTGTGACCTTAAAATATTATTATCAAGAACAAATTATGGTTATAGATTAGTATTGATCTTTATAAAGCTTGTCAAATAAATCATCAATATTGGGTATATGATATATTTCCTTGATTGTGTTCATGATCAGTTCTAAATAATAAATGTAGTGTCACATTGTTACATCTTTATTCTTAAAAAAATAATAGGTTCACCCTATGGTGAGATACTTGGAAAAATAAATCCCATGTAAATATTATCATTGTGTATCTTCTTCAGTTCAAGAAACTCAATAATTTTCATTCTATTGGGTGTATTTCATGTAGGTTTAGAATTATCTTGGTGTTTTATTGAGGAAACTCCTTCATAATTAGATGTATGACTGGGGTAACTCTTTTTGAATATATTTTACAAAAATCCTACACAATTTATATATAATGAGTATTCAATTTCTACCCAAAAATATAATATAAAATCAATTTTCAATGGGAATCGAGACCGATATAATGAAGGTGCAATCCTTTAGAAGGTCATATCTGTTATCACACTGATAAGAAATCATATGTTTTTTTGGACTATCAATCATGAATTCCCTTCCATGGATACCGATGTTGAATATATGTAGACAAATCTACCCCATTCATAAGTTAACATAAAATTTATCCCGTTCGAGAATAATGATGTTTGAATGAATAAAATTCCCAAAAACATTAATCATTGATGAATAATGGGATTGAGATGTGATCATTATACCATTATGGGCTTTAACTATAAATCCAATATTAAATCAGTGGGTATATTAATTATCTTTCCAAAAATAAATTCCATCATATAAGATAATTTTTATATCTATGATTAAATAAGATACATTAATATTTGAGTATACCTTTGACCACCCCGACATTATGTTCCTTCTTCAATACATTCCAAAAATCAATATTTATAGCACAACCATCAAGTATCATTCTTAAAATTAATAAATCAAGGAAAGTTGTTCATAGGATTTCTATATCATAAAATATTAATTTAAATCAATTAACTCATAAGCATAACCGAGTACGTTGATGGTATTCATATATTCAAATACATCCCAATATATAATTATGTATTTTTGAATTTCTCATAACATATCACTTAAGAATGTGGACCCCATAGTGCAATAAGGCCCATATTTGTGCACTAGGTGATGATCATGTCCATATATATGTGACCAACTCAGAATAATGACTACTAGGTAAAACTATCCCTGATCGGAATAAACTTTTAGTATCCTGACACAGATTTAATTTATTAGAATCCACTCACTCAATCCTTTACAAAAAATCCATGACATATTCTTTTAAATTTGTTTATCTAAATAATTATCCTTATACATATTCCTTAATATAACCCTTGAGATCACACTAATTATTTATCATACTAGTCTTTTATGTTTAATCTTATCATTTATTCTTATATCAACAATAACAACCCAATATATTAAAAAATATATATCATATAGTAGAAGATTAATACTCAATACCATTCCAAAATACATTCTTGAGGACTATAAGGGTTTAGTTTATTTGTATACTAGTTACAAAATCCACTTATTTTAGGAATAATATTAAAAATTATCAAAAAATGTCATCCTATTTTGTAATTTTCATAGATATACCCAACTTAAAACCTTTTTCATAACATTTGGAAACAAAACATAACAAAGGTTTATATTATATGATCAGTAAGAGTAAACAGTGAAGATATCAATCTACGATCATATGAATGCATAATATAATAATAACTATGTGATATTATAAATATAACATAAAATGGTAATAACCAATAAATCATGTATCATAAGCATGATCAATGGAATAACACAATATAGTTTCAAAATATAGGAACCATAAGAGTGATAAATAATAATAAAAAAATCATGAACCATAAGTTAGAGTCATATAAGTGTGTAATAGTCAGAATTATAGAAACCATGTCATATGCCCTATTCAATAACTTTGGACATAAAATCATAACATATCTATCCCCAAAATATGTTTCTAATTTCATAATTTATTTGGAATCATCACCTATTTCCCATAGTGGATCAAACACATTAGTCTATTCCCCATATAGGATTCATCATGTCATCATGCATCACATCATTATATCATGATATATAAAACTTTTTCCAAATAATTAGAGAGAGATATAGGTACCAACGACAACTTAATACCTAAATTTTTTTGAAATATTTCATAAAACCATCATCATTTATTATATCATTAAAAAATAAATGGCCTTTATAAACATTTCATCATAACATAACCCATGATACAGAAACAGGTTTCATATATATTTCATCAATTCATCATATAAAAACTTGTGGACAATTAATGGGTTTAATAAAGATAATTTCATTATAATAGTAAACAAAAATCCTAAGAAAATATAATATGGATTGATCCATTGGATCATATCTCATGTAAAATATATGAAAAGAAAAAAGATGTTTTTCTTGATCCAAATAAATTTTATAAAATATAATTGTGAATTTATTTACAAAAATATAATTTATATTTTTCAATAAATTGAAAAAATTCCAAAAAAATATAAAAGTATGGATAACAAATTATTTTAAATTTATATTGAGAACATTTATTTCAAGATTCATCAAATTGAGTGGCCATTGTGGTGGAAAATTCCATTTAGTCCGTTCACATTAAAGCAATGATTCCATTCACATTTTCAGTCAAGAGTATAATTTACCTTGTTCATGAAATGATAGAATATTTTTTTAAAACAATTTAAATGTAATAAATAGGTAAAAAATTAACTCAACAACAATTTAAATGATTTAATTATTTCATTACAATAAAATTTAAAATTCATGTAAATTTATGGAAGGTCATTTTTTACTAAAGAGAGAAATAAATATTGTTTTTCCTTCAAAACATTATTTTGGAATATTTTATTCATATAGGGAGGAAAATGGATTTAAATCAAGTATTTTCATAAAAAAAACTAGAGGATGAGATAATATATGTTATTATCATGTGATAGATCTTAATATTTTAGTAGTATAAACATAATCATATAGACTGTCTTTAAAATTTTTTGTTATATCATAAAACTGTTGACCACTTTAATATATTTTGAATTTAAATCCATGTGAAATATTGAAAATTATATGAATATTTATACAATATTATTCATGTGAATATTAATTAAAGACATTCATAAGTATTATATACACCACATTAATGAAACACATTGTGTATAAGGCATGCATCAAATGGAAATAAAAGTGTGACAAAAATACCTTATATTAAGTCTCAACTTCCATATTACATGTTAGAATTTTAGGTATAATAAACATAAGTTATATATATATATATATATTTTATGTAGCCATCAACATATGTATAATTCTATATATTATTTACTTATGAACTTTTATTTTCTATATATTAATAACTGCTTGTTCAAATCACGTTTTGGAAATAAGGGCCTCATTTTTCATGTATGTTTTCGTATAGTATTTTTTCTCCTATTAATAGGATCAATGTTTAATAATATATATCATCAATAAAATGGTATAAATATAATATAAATTTATTACATTTCTATGTATGGTTATTAATTAATTTTATAGATATGCAATGAATTATATTGTTCCTAGAGACGGTTGGTCATACGTACACATGAACGTCACTTCCATTTTCTTTATGAATGGAGATAGATAAATATAAATAATATATTATGTATCCAAATACATTTTATGTCATATATATCACAGATTATCATGACTCCTAATCTTATTATATTCATTTTATTTATTATTTGATGAAAAATCACATTTTTTCATGAGGAGGTAGTCAACCGTACACATGATCGATGTTATAGTATTACAAAGAAAAGATAATTAAAAACATATATATGATATTATAATTAAATAAGTATAAATATTTCCTAAATTTCATATAACCATGTTAAATCCTTAATTATTTATTTTCTTGAGTGGTGGTGATGGAAAATAAATCACATTTTTAATGAGGCTGTATTCCTCCATACACTCATTCTATGGTTTAGATTCGAATTTGATGGAAGATAAGGTTAATATAATTTATGAAAATAAAAAATTGCATCTAAATATATTTTATATTTTGATTTTATTATATTTGGATAATTTAGCAATATTTATTTGAGTTTTAATAAGAAATAAAATAGAAATTCATGGTTGGGAACAATACATATTCTTTAGATAACCTTGTTATGTTTACACAAAAATAATTCTTAAGTTGAAGTCTAGATAAAATATAGGAATCTAAAATGTTATGAGGGATGCAGGGAAAATTATTTTCCTAGTTATTGTCTGAACAAAGAGGGTCTAAAAGGGTGAATAGTATAAGTGAGAGGGTAAACATTATAAGTGGTTGATAGGTCCCACTTGAATCACTTAAAATAGATAATGTTAACCTACATTTTAAACATTCCATAATACTTCCAAATGGATAATTATCAAACTATATATGAAATAAGTATTAAATATATCAATATAATGGGATTTTGACATGTTTTTAGGTCATTTTACCCCTTATCTTTTTCTCTTAACCAACATGTAAACAAACATTAACTGTAAGAACATTTTTTAATTTTTACACATGTTAATATACATTTTGATGAAAAAGTTTTCTTAACTTAATAAATAATATTAATTATTCTGAATAAAAATATTTAATCGATATTCAAAATCAAATTTATATATGTTTTAAAATTTTATTTTATATTAATCCGAAGATGTTGTAAAAGGCGGTTTTTGAAATAAAAAAATTCATATGTTTAGCGTGTTATAAAATTAAAATTGAATATTAAATTGATTAAAATAAAATAAATTTATTTAATAAATAAAATTAAACTAAATTTACTTTCTATCAAAATTTATCAATATGTAAATTTTATATATTCTAAAGGAAAATGTAAATTTTCATATAAATTAGTATTTTATTGTTTTAATGAAATAATTAACCTTTCATGAAATCCTAAATAAAACTCCCTAAGAAAATATTGACATGTTGATTAATTTTTTATAATTTATTCAAAAAAAATCATAAATGTTTAAGAAGTTAATTTTTTTCGATCAAATAAATCAATAATTTTTTTTTTCTAAAAAAAGTATTTTCAAATCAAATAATGACTTTACAAAAAATCAAGTTCTTATTTATAAAAAAATTTATTTATCTAAATCCTTGGTGTATTATTTTCTAAATCTGATTATATTTATTAATACCACATAATTTATGAACTAGTTTATATTTTTCAATAATAATAAAAATAATATATCACAATTTATTTGAACTCACTATTACATGTTAGAGTAGCATTCAATGAAATCAATTATTTTTCTTTTCTTATAAAATATCATGATAATATAGATTATAATAATTTTTGAGTCATTCTAAACCATATATAACCCCGAAATTAATTATTCCACTATTTTATAGTGATTTACCCTTGAATAGTTACATTCCATCATTTAAAAAATAATGTGTATTTTAAACACTCCCACATCCTTCACTTATAAAAGGAGATCACTCCCACCACATTTATCCACTTTGTATAAAACATTAAATATACCTAATATATACCATATTTTGAAACCATATTTATCTCATTGTATTATAAAAATTCACTATAAAAAAATAAAAATCTAATGGTCCTTAATATTTTACTAAATGAATAACATCCAAAGGGAGAGGTAATTTTGTAAATTGTTTTCTTTTAATTTTATTTCTCTCTACCCCTATTAGTCCAATTATATATATATATATATATATATATGAAATTTTGATAAAATAATTCTAAATTAATATATTATATTGTATAATTCCAACATTATATAATTTTTCAATATTCCTTCAAGACCATTTAAATAATAAAGGCTTTGTCGTGCCTACGTGCAGACTACAACCACCAGGAATAACATGTTTTATTTATCATAAATACAATACACGTCATTACAAAAAGTGGTATAAAATGAAAAAATTTAATATATATAACATTATTATGTAAATGAAATGAAAAATTACTTTATTTTTATCTTCTCGGTAATTCGTTGATAAATGATTGATTAGTCCATGTGTACATGTCTACAAGGTAGTTGGGGTGCAAGATGAGTGCTTAACACACCCCATAATTCTTCACCAAACCCGAGATAAAATCATTATAGAATAGTTTTTTTATATTATTATAGAATTAATATATAAGTACAATAATATTATCATACAATTTGATATTGATATACTCTCTGTAACACCCTGAGATTTTATGAGAAATATTTTTTTAATTTAATTAATGTCTTGTGTTTTACGCTACACCAAAAGGAGATTTCACAACATGCATCCCTGACATGGCTTGCATTACACACAATAAAGACCTTCCTCGATAGCGTGTGTAGTACGCAATACCGAGTTTCACTAAATGAGATATTATTATAATATTATTATGATATACCCGTTATGAATAGTAATACCCACATTTTGAAATTTTATAAATTTTATCTTCAAAATGGACTTCATTTTTGGATTCGGAATATCAAAATTGGCTTATGGTGAAATTTTGGTACTTTTCGGATAACTTTCATATCCTGATGAATAGTGAAAATTACTAAATTTTAATAAAAAACAACTTTTTTAATCGAAATAATTAATAGTGATAAATTATTAATTTGAGTGGTTTTAAAGTATATTTAGAAGATATTTTTACCATTTAATACAATGTATGTCATTGGATGTAATTTCACATTTAAACCAGACATAAACAAGTGTCAATCTTTTGATAGTTATTATCTCTTAAAAACACGCTATTTGTTTTGATGACGAGAATTAATTTTTAAATGAATTAATGAAACTGATATGTTTTTAATTTGGTAAAGTAGACATCATTTTTTAATTCATAATATCAAATATATATTAGGCCTAGTTTTTGGTATTTTTCTGGAAACTTTCATTTTTTTGATGAATAGTGAAACCACTAAGTGGTAGTTAAAAAACTGAAATTTTTATAAAACATAATTTTACCATTTCTGTGACTGGAATTTAGAAAATTTGAGAGACACGGTTAATATCAAGGACTAAAATGTGGTTCAATGAGATGAAAATATTTTTGGTGAATAGTATCCTTTACTTTTATTTACCATGGTTAAAAGTAAATAGGATAATTAAGGGTAAAAATGATATTATTATTACCCTAACACATGTCCTAATTCTATTGGATAAGTTTAATTCGTCCAAAAACAACGTTAGGAATAAAATATGACCATTTAGACCAACATGGATTAGATTTGGACATTTAATATTAATTTATTTAAAGAAGGGTTAAATTAGTTAAAATCAATGTTTAATAATTAAATCATTTTTAATATAGGGTTATACATAAGATAAATTCGAAAATAAATATTCATTAGAAAGATAAAAAATATTTCCTACATAATTGTATTTTATTTATAATTTTTAGACATTATATAATATAATTTATTTATGAAACAATGATAATGTAGTAATTATCTAATTAATAAAATATTGACATAATTGATGTTATAAATACCCAAATAAATTTAATTTGAGACTTTTTATGAATTTAACTAATTTTCTAGGTTAATACGACATGTTATTTGTGATTTAATTAACTTTTTTAGAACTAATCACTCTGGTAAGATTGTCACAAAAATCAATTACCAAATATGTCAAAATTGACATAAAATAGTTGTTAAAATAAATATTATATTAGTAATTGGTATTTTATTTCTAAAAATATAAGGTTCATCCAAATGACTTAGATAAGGTTTTATATATTAATAATAAACAACTTGGGGTTATTTTGTATTGTTATAGTAAGTTTATTAACCTTATAGTTTAAAAAAACCAGAAGACACGGTAAAAGTAAAATTATTTAACTTAAGGTTAAATATACGTGATAAGGTAAAAATAGAAACATAAACTTGTCTAAATTCTATTTTATCAGAGGATTTCGACCCATACCCACATTAGCTTCTAAATAAATCAATTTTGAGCTATTAAAAACTGAATATGACTTTGTAATAAAATAATTTTTTTAGTTTTTCCAAAGGTGCCCCTCTCCTCCCTTATAAAAGGGATCCTCCTCCCTCTCTTCCTCACACCACTTTGATCCTTTAATCTCGTCAAAACCCTGTCCAATTCTCTTCTACACTTCCATATAAACATCCTAGTGGTTCTGGTCTTCTTCAAAGACCAATTTTAGTTCCCTAAGAGGAGGTCTCAAAGAGGCACTTCAAAGAAAAGGTAATGTCCGTTACCGATTCTCTCAACTTTATTTCTTCTTCCACTTCTTCTTATTTAGTTGTTTCATTATGAAGTAATAACATCAGTATAACTAATATACTGATATGTTATTATAAGTATGAAACAACCCAATTTCACCATCTATCCATCCTACGGAAAACGAAATCACCGTGCGTGCGTACGTACGGAATTCCGTCTCCATGCCGTGGTGTAATATGTTTTCGACCACCACATTACATGGATGGGTATAACGTTGTAAATAAATAACTATATATTATTATTTCAAAGTGATATTGATTCTGAAATATTATACATACACTTCAATGCAATTTCACGATCATGGGAATGATATCATCGCTCATGCGTACGTACGGACTACTGTCTCCACGACGTGACGAGATTCATTCTCCATGTTAACCATTCATGAATGATTATAATGTATATAAAATAAGTAATAATGAAATATATGACATAATAATTATACTTGATTTATGTGTATATATATTTATGTCATCTACTTAATTCAATAAGGAAACAAAAACAGCGTTAATGCGTATGTACGACCTACCGTCTCCATGAACGGTGTATTTGATTCCTTTTGCTGATCTATAATATATATGTATATAATGAATATATATTATATATAAATCATGTTTTAAATTCTGGAATTTTTTAAATCGGGATATATGTAATAATATCAAGAACGACAAGTCGAAACACATACGATAAATGAAATGATTTTACCCAAAATACCCTTTAACATGGAATTTTCAAAAGAATGGGTAATATAAAGTCATAAGTGAACCATATATGATAACATAACAATGAATATGATTATGTAATAAGTCATTGACATTATTTTAATCATTATACAAGAGGTTCGAATACATACGAAGAATATCGGACATAAGGTAAGGGATAATTGTGCAAATCTCATTTTTATCCGAGATTGCTTATTCGTAAGTATTTACTGGGGTTATTGCTATCATCCATGTCCATGTTTTATAAAAGTGTACTCATGTATGTTTAATGTCATTTTTACCCATTTTGAATTTTACCCCATGGTATGGAAGGAATCATTCTTTTATTTACCCTACAATGTACTTTTTGACTTTTCCAACAAAAGTACGAGAACAATATTTTTTTAACGTATACGGAATGAAAGGATTTTTACGGTTTTATAAAACCTTATTTTCATGATGCTTCCTCCAAAAGATTTCATGACTATTTTTAATAGTTTTTTTTTCTTTTAAAATTGCATGACATTTTGTTAAAAGAGATTGATTTTGAAAAATAAAGGATATTTTCCTCAAGAATTCATTTCAAGTGTTTTATCAAAACCATTTTTCATCTATGATGACATTATTTCATATGTGTATATTTCAAGTATCATGTATCTATGATATACATGGTTTCAATTTTCTTATTATGAAATGATATCCATTTATTTTATATGGATTATTTGATGATGGGATGATGTTTATGAAACCCATTTTATTTATTGGGTTATTATGTATGGTGTATGTTTATTTTGTGGCACAAGTAAGAATGATTTAATTATGAGATGGGTGGAACCTATATCTCCCTCTAATTCATTGGGTTAAAATTTATATCTCATGAGATAGACATGGCTGGAATGGTATGTTAATCCGGTTCAGTATTATAGTACTGGAATGAGGAGTGAACTAAATTCAGAAAGGGACTTTGTCCACTAAGATGGTCTTGGTAGAAATGTCTTGTCTAGTATGGAAATAATTACATGTTCTTAATGGATGCCCCAATTACATGTTTTATTCCCATGCTATGTTATCATGATTTATGTTCCATTATGATCTTTGCCTTATGTACTTCCATGTTTTAAGTCGTTTCTCAAGATTTTGATGTTTAAACATTATGTTCATGTTTCTAAGTTCGAATTTATATGGTATGTTTTATTTTATCCATGATTACCCTTACTGAGAATTTGAACTCACTATTTTTATGTTTTATTTTCCCCCAGGATTAAAAGAAAGGTTTTAGGTAATGAAACATAAAGTGGGAGATCTTTATGGGAGATGTTGAAGATCTTTCACCACGATTAGAAGATTATGATCCATGTTTCCAAAGACACTAAACTATTACAATACTTGTGTGTCTATTTTTGTTATGTATTAAGTATTACATATAAGTAATGTATTTTCCATGTACGTCATAATTTAGGTCTCTACATTTGGTATCAGAGGAAAGGTTTAGTCAACCTTCGGAAACTAGGATGGGAGAACTTTACTGAGATCCCTAAAGATATTTCTATGTTATTTCTATGGATTTCCCTAAGGATAAGTATAAGTATAGGTTATAGTCCAAGAATTATGGTAACGATATTAGATTAAACCTAAGATGATATATATTGAAGTTACTCCCCCTTTTTTATGATTTTTGCCTCTCACACTATTCTTTTTGGGTTTTAGAAAATGGTTGTAAACAAGATAATTCACGATAATAGTGGATATGATGGACAACGGAATGATATTATTCATGAGAAACCAAATCAAATGGGATTTGGAAGTCCAAACATCATTATTATGCCAAATCAGAAATCTCATAATATGACCAATAAACTCAAATTTGGTAAGTTTCCTGACTCGGCTAATAAGAGAAAGATGGATTTTTATGATGATCATAGATGAAAGAAATTTAAATTTCACCTATGTAAATCATGGGGGAGGATGCATCAAGGAGAATGTTTCAACGGGACTGGAAGATGCTTTGGGTGTGCAAAAGAAGGACATAAATCTAGTAAGTGAAAAGGAAATGGTTCGGTTAACACCATGGATGAGGATAATGGTATTGCTACGACATCAGCAATGGTTAAATGTTTTAAATGTGTAATGTACGGGCATTATGTAAACCAATGACCTAAGGGAAAGTCTCATGAAGAGAATCAGTACGGTCGTATGGGTAGTATTTATGTTGTTGATGATGAAGAGACTACAAATGATATGTTATATGAAAGAATTGTTGAAGCTCGGTCAATGGTTTAATGAGGTAGTGGAATGATTACATGTTTATCAAGTGTAATGGTTTATAAGTAATCTTATAATA
The DNA here is from genome assembly GCA_963277665.1 of Viscum album. Lineage (NCBI taxonomy): Eukaryota > Viridiplantae > Streptophyta > Magnoliopsida > Santalales > Viscaceae > Viscum > Viscum album. The sequence goes on from OY728137.1 coordinate 1,938,747,827, forward strand.
CTATGGAATAAAGGGTCATTTAAGGATTGATACACTGTGGTCTTTCCTTATGTTTTGAAAGTGTATGACGAATGGTACCAGTAACCATGAAAGGTTATTCATATATTTTTATAAATTAGATAACATGTGCATAATGAAGGGATAAGGACAAAATTAAATGTTTGATAGTATTCATGAGCTCATGAATGATATAAGGAGAAGGTTAAATCATGGTTTGAGTATATAAGTCCATTTTAAGAACTATATATGATTAATCTCACTATAGATCGACTTATGTATTTTCAATAACTTTTGCTAACATTTTTTTTGAGATAGTTGGAATGACTCGTCATTCTATCACATGATCTGATAACACTTCACAAATAAAAAATTAAACTTCATTTCATTAAGTGATGAAGTGAAAATTTTTCAGGGAACAAACAATAGTGATATTGTACCGAAATAAAGTATGTAATTATTGTAATTCAAATTCTTCAACTTTAGGGAAATGATCTTGAAAACCAAAAATGTTGTTCTAGTTCCCTTATATTCGATGAATCAGATTACACCCTAGATCATCACAAATTTATGGCTTTGTGATTGTTGGCTTTTTCATAGCCATGTTCTCTACAACTCTCCATCAGAACATGATGGTTAGATTTTTCCTCCATATCCATATTTTCACCTATGTTCTCCTACGTGAAAACCCAGTGATGAGTTAATTTGGGTAACTGTTACGTTTCATAATTTAGTTTTTAAAGACAAGTTCTGGTATTTCTTTTTTACGATGTGGGTTTCTATTAAAGAATATTTCTAGTAGTAAACCATTTATATCTTTGACTAATTTCGAGGGAGAAATTCTTTTTAAGGGGGGTAGAATGTAACACCCCGAGATTTTATGAAAAATATTCCTTTTAATTTCATTAATGTCTTCTGTTGTACGCTACACCAAAAGGATCTTACAAAAAATGCATCCCTGACTTGGCTTTAATTACACACAACAAAGACCTACCTCGATAGTGTGTGTAGTACGCAATACCGAGTTTCACTAAACGAGATATTATTATAATATTATTATGAACTAGCCGTTATGAATAGTAATACCCACTTTTTGAAATTTTATAAATTTTATCTTACAAAATGTACTTCATTTTTGATTCGGAATATCAAAATTAGCTTAGGGTGAAATTTTGGTACTTTTCGGATAGCATTCATATTCTGATGAATAGTGAAAATTACTAAATTTTAATTAAAAACATCTTTTTTAATAGAAATAATTAATAGTGATAAATTATTAATTTGAGTGGTTTAAAATTATATTTAGAATATATTTTTACCATTTAATACAATAAAGGTCATTGGATGTAATTTCACATTTATACCAGACACAAAGAAGTGTAAATATTTTGATAGTTATTATCTTTTAAAAACACGCTATTTGTTTTGATGATGTGAATTAATTTCTAAATTAATTACTGTAACTGATATGTTTTTAATTTGGTAAAATAGGCATCATTTTTTAATTCATAATATCAAATATAGCTTAGGCCAAATTTTTGATATTTTTCTGGAAACTTTCATTTTTTTGATGAATAGTGAAACCACTAGGTGGTAGTTAAAAAACTGAATTTTTCATAAAACATAATTTTACCACTTCTGTGAGTGGAATTTCGAAAATCCGAGAGACACGGTTAATATAAAGGACTAAAATGTTTTTCAATGAGATGAAAATATTTTTTGGCGAATAATAACTTTTTACTTTTATTTACAACGGTTAAAAGTAAATAGGATAAATAAAGGTAAAAATGATATTATTATTAACCTAACACATGTCCTAATTCTTTTGAATAAGTGTAATTCGACCAAAAAAAACCATAGGAATAAAATATGACCATTTATGCCATCTTGGATTAGATTAGGACATTTAATATTAATTTATTTAAATAAGGATTAAAATAATAAAAATCAAAGATTAATAAGTAAACCATTTTTAATATAGGGTTATTCAAAATATAAATACGACTATAAATTTTAGAAATCTAAAAATATTTCCTATATAATGGTATTTTATTTATAATTTTTAGACATTAAATAATTTAATATATTTATGACACAAAGACGATGTAGTAATTATCTTATTAATGAAATATTGACATAATTGATGTTATAAATACCCAAATAAATGTAATATGAGACTTTTATGAATTTCAATAATTATCTAGGTTAACATGACATGTTATTTTTTATTTAATTAACTTTGTTCGAACTAATCATTCTGTTATGATTTTCACAAAAATCAATTACCAAATACTGTCAAAATTGACATAAAATAGTTTTTAAAACAAATATTATATTATTAATTGTTATTTTATTCCTAAAAAACTAAGGTTAGGCCAAATGACTTAGATAAGGTTTTATATATTAATAATAAACAACTTGGGGTTTTTTTGGCTTATTATAGTATTTTTATTAACATTATAGTGTTAGAAAACAAGAAGACACGGTAAAAGTAATATTATTTAACTTAAGGTTAAATCTAATTAATAAGGTCAAAATTGAAACCTAAATTTGTCTAAATTCTATTGAATGAGAGGATTTATACCCATACCCACATTATATTCTAAATAAATCAATTTTGAGCTATTAAAAAACGAATATAACTTTATAATAAAATAATATTTTTAGTTTTTCCAATGGTGCCCCTCTCCTCCCTTATAAAAGGGCACCTCCTCCATCTCTTCCTCACACCACTTTGAGCCTTAAATCACGTCAAACCCTGGACAAATTATCTTCTCCACAACCATAGAAACATCTTAGAGTTTCTGGTCTTCTTCAAATACCAAATTTAGTGCCCTAAGAGGAGGTCTCAAAGAGGCGCTTCAAATAAGAGGTAATGTCCGTTACCGATTTTTTCAACTTTATTTCTTCTTCCACTTCTTCTTCTTTAGTTGTTTCATTATGAAGTAATAACATAAGTATAACTCATATACTGATATGTTATTATATGTATGAAACAACCCTATTTCACCATATATCCATCCTACGGAAAACGAAATCACCGCACGTACGTACATACGGAATACCGTCTCCACGCCGTGGTGTAATCTATTTTCAACCACCACATTACTTGGATGGGTATAATGGTGTAAATAAATAACTATATATGATTATTTAAAAGTGATATTGATTATGAAATATTATAAATACACTTCAATGCAATTCCATGAACATGGGATTGATATCATCGCTCATGCGTACGTACGGACTACCGTCTCCACGACGCGGTGAGATTCATTCTCCATGTTAACCATTCATGAATGATTATAAAGTATATACAATAAGTAATCATGAAATATATGACATATTAATTATACTGGATTTATGTGTATATATATTAATGTCATCTACTTAATTCAATATGGAAACAGAAACAGCGTTCATGCGTACGTACGACCTACCGTCTCCCTGAACGGTGTATTTCATTCCTTTTATCTATCTATAATATATATGTATATGATGAATATATATTATATATAAATAATTTTTTACATTATGGAATTATGTAAATCGGGATATAAGTAATAATATCAAGAAAAAAAAGTCGAAACACATACAATAAATGAAACGTTTTTACCCGAAACACTCTTTAACATGGAATTTACAAAATAACGGGTAATATAAAGTCATAAGTGAACCATATATGATATCATAACAATGAATATTATTCTGTAATAAGTAAATGACATTATATAAATCATTATATAAGAGGTTCGGATACATAAGAAGCATATCAGACATAAGGTAAGGGATAATTGTTCAACTCTCATTTTTATCCGAGATTGCTTATTCTTAAGTATTTAGTGGGGTTATTTCTATCATCCATGTCCATGTTTTATAAAAGTTTATTCATGTATGTTTAAAGTAATTCTACCCATTTTTACTTTTACCCCATGTTATGGAAAGAATCATTCTTTCATTTACCCTATAAGGTACTTTTTGACTTTTCCAACAAAAGTTCGAGAAGAATGTTTTTTAACGTATACGAAATAAAAGGATTTTTATGGTTTTATAAAGGCTTATTTTCATGAAGCTTCCTCCAAAAGATTTCATGACTATTTTCAAAAAAAAAAATACTTTTCTTTTAAAATTGCATGACATTTTGTGAAAGGAGAATAATTTTGAAGAAGAAAAAAAATTTCCTCAAGAATTCATTTCAAGTGTTTTATCAAACCCATATTCATCTAAGATGACATTATTTCATATGTTTATGTTTCAAGTATCATGTCTCTATAATTTACATGGTTTCACTTTTCTTATTATGAAATGATATCCATTTCTTTTATATGGATTATTTGATGATGGAATGATGTTTATGAAACCCATTTTATTTATTGGGTTATTATGAATGATGTATGTTTATTTGGTGGCACAAGTAAGAATGATTTAATTATGAGTTGGGTGGGACCTATATCTCCCTCAAATAAATTGTGTAATGATTTATATCTCATGAGATAGACATGGCTAGAATGGTAAGTTAATCCAGTTCAGTATTGCAGGACTAGAACGAGGAGTGAACTCGATTCAGAAGGGGACTTTTTCCACTAAGATGGTCTTGGTAGAAATGTCTTGGTTTCTATAGAAATCATTAAATGTGCTTAATGGATTCCACAATTACATGTTTTATTCCCATGCTATGTTATCATGATTTATGTTCCTTTATGATCTAGGCCTCATATACTTCCATGTTTTAAGCCGTTGGTCAAGATTTTGATGTTTAAACATTATGTTCATGTTTTTAAGTTCAAATGTATATGGTATGTTTTATTTAATCCATGCTTAAGCTTAATGAGTATTTTAGCTCACCCTTTTTATGTTTTATTTTACCCCAGGATTAAAAGAAAGGTTTTAGGTAAGGAAACAAAAAGTGGAATATTTTTATGGGAGATGTTGAAGATCTCTCACCACGATTAGAAGATTATGATCCATGTTTCCAAAGACACTAAAAAATTACGATCCTTTTGTTTCTATTTTTGTTATGTATTAAGTATTCAACAATAGTTATGTATTGTCCATGTACGTCATGATTTAGGTATCTACACTCTATCAGTATCACTATTCACTAAAACTAGGAATTCTTTCCAATGAAATAGGATTTTGAGCTAACGGGCCTTCAATCCAACAATGAAAGGATGATGGGTAATAATTTTTTGGAATACATGTATCATATTATTCCTATAAGTATTGTACTAAAACTTAAATTTTTCATATTTCTTGAGTGAATGAGAAGAAAAAAGTAAATGTTCGGGACATATGATCATTTGGACATCCAGGTTTCATCATAGAGTAGTTATCACACCCAAATTAATTTCCCAAGACAAGAGAGAATGTGATGAGTGACCACATACTTGATAAAAAGACTATAATATATAGTGAATTATATATAAGATAATTAAAAGTGGTTTCATTGGATAAGTGATTTGTGCAAAGGTCATCATGTCATTTAATGGCCCTTCTTTACTAGGTCAACATGCTTTGTGATGGAATTGGGCCACTTGGATTTTATGACATATATATTTTTCCGAAAAATATAATTAAAAGAGTATATTCTAGTGAAATGGAAATCTAAGGACCCAAATCCATTTATATCTATATATGTTGACAACCACCACTATAAAACAATCCAATTTGTTTCATATCATTATTTAGCATGGATAACATTATACATTTATCTAATGAACCAAAAAGATATTTAATACACTATTAATATAATGGAGATATGATATTGGACACTCTATTAGATATATAATTATTTAATGGTCATAGAATTTATTATTTCCCAAAATGAACCTATCAAGGAATCTTTCTTAATTTTGGAGTACATTGGAAGACATGTAAATAGTATAATTATTATTTAAAAGAAAAAATAAAATATATAGACATCTATAATTAACAAGATTTTGATTATATTTTACAACACATTTTACAAAGGCCAATATATAGAGGTATCTTCAAAGAAATTGATCAAATGAACAGAAGTAATAGACATAATAAAAAATATATAACAAATTTTTGAAAAAAATAAAAAAACATAAATATTTCAATGAAATATATATGGAAAATATTAGTTATAATTTATTTAATAAAATAAATCTTTTATTCATGATGTTAGAAGAATCATAAAATGAATCAGGTAATAAGGAAAGGGATCTGCATACCAAACATTGTTAATTTTGTGTCATTAGTTCTCTTTGTTTATATCCATTTTCCAAAAATTTATCTCTTGTAATTATCCCGTGGTTGGTATAATGTTACGTATATAAATTTATATGATGTTTTCATTGAAAATAGTTATTTTTAATTATATGTGTTTTTATTCTCCTTTATGATTTTTTCTTTTAAATAATCTTGATTAAATGGAACATCTCAATTTCTTATTTTTGGTATTTTACTATATCAATTAATTTTTTTGTAAAAGTTAACATATTTTCCATCCTTCCGATTTTATAAAAAAACCATATTGGGTTTTCAGATATTTAAATGGATATATTAATACTAAACCTTCATCATAATATAAATTAATTATTTAATAATGTATCACCTTGGTGGATCATAATTATTCTAACTTCTCCAAAAAGTTTCATGAATTTTCTTACATTGGAATTTGGTGTTTGATAAATTTGATACATCTTAAAATATGAATATCTAAAATAATTTAATTCTTTCCTCTCTTTTTAATCCTAATGTATTGATAATCATTAATTCATTATGATGAAACCCACTTCATTTTTGTGGGTTTTATCATTCTAATGTTTTTGTATGATTTTATTTCCTCTTGTGGAACACATATTCATGTACATGTTATGAATTTGGAGGGTTGAACCTCATAATAGTCCAATTCATTAGGTAATGTTTTTACCTAATAATATATCATGTATATGGAATGAGAATTTCCACTAATCCCACTATGTTATGTTTTCATTGTGATTATTCATGACTTTGGTTCATGGGGGTCAGCCTAAAACACTACATTACATTGGCTATGTAGTGATTTATGATATATTGTTATGATTTTTTTTATTATTTTCACAACATTATGATTCTATGAATATATGAAAACATTCCATTTTTATATGATTGATTTCCTATACAATATGATCATGTAATCATATATGTTTATTCATTTTATATTACATTTTCTTATATAATGACTTCTATAACGATTTAATTTTTCCAAGTTCCTTTAATAAGATATTTCTCCCATTATCATGTTTTATTATATTCTTATTATAGAAACCATAGTGTAATATTTATTAGTTTTCCCTTACTAATAATTGGGTCAGTTACCTTCCTTTTGTTTACATTACCTCGTTCTTAGGATGATTTAATCTTATGATAAGTTTATAAGGGAGCCATGGGTGGTACAATTTTATAGAAATGTTCACATGTATTATAGAATATGTTGTTTTTGATAATGTTGCTTAAAAATGATAAACATTTAGTTCTTGGTATTGTGTAGTCATTATGAGGTGAAAACATTAAATAAATAATATATATGTATGTTTATCTTTTAAAACCTCTATCTCTATCAAATCCAGGGATTAATAAAAGGGGTTTTAGCATTGGTCGTGAGAGTGTGGGTCTGGGGCACCATAGTTATTATCAGAGAATGTTTGAATTACATTTTTCAATACATAATTTATTTATTGGTATTACAGTGGAATAATTTTATTAAAAAACATATTAAAATTCTTATGTTATGGATAACATATTTGAATATTGGTAATGTTTTGGGTTTTTAATTTTCTTAAAAATTATTTCAATTCATAGAAACTACAAGTTGGATTTTGTTGTGGGAAAAATTCAGATAGGGATAATCACTGTTAAAATAATGGGTTTAGAATCTAATCAATAATCACTAGGTTTATTATGAGTGTTCCTATGTTTTCACACATGGCTAAAAATTCTTAGTAGCTTTTATTTCATAAATCACATGCTCATAGTAAACAATTATAAAGGATTTTATCACAATTTTTTGGTATGTTAGAGAACCAAAATAGAAATATAACCATAGTAAATCTATTTAATATTAAAATACTTATTGGTTTATCCTTTTATATCATAGTAAAACCGACAGTTTCCTTGGTTCAAGTGAATGTGTCCTTATAGAGGACATATTAGTTTTGTGTTTTCATCTACAAATAATTATTTACACTAATTTTATTGAATATTAAAATACCATTATTGGTTCCTGTAATTTTTTAGAAATATGATTAAGAAAATAATGTAGTGAATGGTCTATCCCTAGAAACAGATATATTACAAAAATGATGGGTATGTGGTACATTTGTAAGATGTTGGAAAAATCATGGTACATGAATATTATAAGGGAAAAGATAAGTCTCCAAATGTACAAGACTATGATGTTTATCTCATTGTATATAATGTTTCTTCAGTTTCATATCAATCTACTAGAATCTATCATTTCAAAAAAATAATAAAAATTTAGAGAATGTAATATTTTTAAGGTGTTGGAATGTAATGACCAAAAATATTTTTCTTATATATTTATGTTATTTAATTCTAATTTTAGAGATAGATAGATTAAAACACAAAATAAGAAATGTGTTTAAAAATATTATACTAATTATATTAAATAAATTTATGAATAATAAAACCAATAGTAATAAAAAAATTTGTAATCAATTTCAAATTCATAGAAATAATTTTTAGAAAAACATATAGTTTTAAAATTTCTTTTTTCAAAAACAAAATTTTCCTTATATATTTTATTCTCATTTAAAATATAAATATTTAAACTATGAATAAGATTTTGTTTTTGAATTAAAAAAATTAGGAATTGAGGTTTTCAATATTATCTTAGATAGAATTATTTATATTTCTCTAAAATAATTTAATTTTTAGGTGTGTAGAAATAAATTAATCTTGTTTTGTAATACCATAACTTTTATAAAATTAAAATTATTTATTAATTGATTAATTTTTGTAATAAATATTATACAATAATTGATATTTATAATTTAATAGTAATCATTTAAAAATAATAAGTCAAATTTAAAAACCCCATGTTTAGATTTTTTGGTATACAAGTCTCTGGTTACAATATAATGATGTTCTTATTTACTTAAATTAATAATTAGTTTCCATAAAATTTAGAAATTTAATATAATTTGTTTGATCCATATTTTCATAATAGTGATTATCTTAAATTTTATTTTTTGTAATAATATTATTAGCACCGTGATTAAAATTAATGACTTTGATAACAATGATAGTGTTATTTTCAAATAATGCTATTATTAATTCATTAAAATGTGTGGTTTAATATATTCAAAATAACTATTTTATATAATTTGATTTATATGTTTTTAAAAAAAATATACAAATATACTATATATCATTTAATTGGTTATTAATGGTATATAACGATTATATTATTTAATAACCAGAACAACATTTTTCTACAGAACCGTTTTTATATATATTAATTATTTTAATTTAAAAATATAATTTATATGTTTTTCATATTTTATAATCTTATATGTATATAATATTTTAGTTAATAATATAATTTATTTATTATATATAACATTAAATTTTTAATAATAAATAATTTACATTGGTAAAAACATGTTACCCAGGTAAAAATCCAAAATGATAAAATGTAAAAATCTAGTGGTAATTAGATTTTATAATGATTAAAACATTATTTAAAAAGAATTTTAGAGATATTATTAATATTTTATAACCCCAAACATCATTATTGATCACATTTAGATCCATTTACTCATAAATAGTGTTTTTACAACATTGAAAAAATGGATATTTTCAAAAACACCATTTTTTTCCATGAATAGTAATTCACTTCTACTTCACTTCTCTATAAACTCTAAAAAAATATAACTATCAATGTTCTACATTAGTATCTACTAATATATCTCCCCATTTCATATAATCCATGTTCTTTCCAAAATACTATGTAGAGTATCCTTAAGGTTTTACCCAAGCGGGAACATCCATAGGGAGAGGTATTTTTATCAATCAAGCTCTCTGAAATAATGTCTTATTCTACCACCCAAACCTATTTTTTCCCAAAAAAATGTTTACATAAATATTAACAATTATCATTAATTATAGTATGCTAAATTTATATCCATTTTATATATTCCTCTGAAACCATTAAAAAATTTTAGGCTTCATCATGTGTACGTGCAGACTATCGCCTCTATGAATGAGGAATTGAATAATTTAGATACTCATTACATGATATGTTCAAAAGTGTAATTCAATTTCATGATATAATTTTTTTGTCCTTACTTTTTTTTGTATTATTTTTAATATTATATGGATTAATTTTCAAAATAGGTGGTGAGACAATGTGTGATTCTTGAGGCTAAGTGTGCCTTGAAAAAATGATTGAAATATATTAAAATATTGAATAGAACATGCCCATAGGTTTCCTAAAAAAGATGAATAAATTATAAATGGGTCCCTAGATCAAAAATATGAGGGAACCATTGTGTTTAGATTAGTATATTTACCCTAGGCGAAGCATAGAGTTGTCTGGTGTGGGTCTTCCATGAAAACTAGTTCTCAGACTTTTTAATGAATAGAATAAATTGAAGATTTATTTTATTTATTTATTTTTCATTGACATAGTGACACATCAATGATTTATTTTAAATAATTCTTGAGATAGGGATGCATGGTTAATCTTATAACCAGGTAATTCCCATGAGGCTCTAAAAACAAACCCTGGTGAATTTCCTTGATGGTGAACGATGATGGATCCTTGGATTAATGTTCGACTGATGTTGTTCATAACAGATCTCTCCAATAGCGATGACGTGACATATGATCATATTCAGCGATAGATCTAAATAAAATATAGGGTGTGTTTTTTTTTGTTTCATTATCGATATTTGGATTCAATGACCAACATAGACCAATCAATGAATAGTTTGATCTACGGATCGATCGTTCTAGTGGGAGAGGCATTAATTGCAGGGATTTTATCGGGGTTTATTGATTGAAAAATTGATTTCTGTTTCGTGATCATTTTTTTGGGAGTGGATCGATTCCAAAACAAAATTAGGACAAGGTCCATTCCATGGTTTCTTAAGTTTTCCTTTTCTCCCCAATTATTAATAATGATTTTCATTCTTTAGATGATTCAAGAGTAGATGAAAGGGTTCCGATTTTGGAGCTGATTGAAGGACTAAAACATACTGATCGATGTTGTGATGGTGAGAAGCCCCTGTATTTTTAGTTTCAAGGTGAATACACTATTATACTGAGATCTGAAGGAATAGGTGATGCATGTGGAAGGATGAGACAGTTTCTGTAAAATTGCGATGAACACGATATGTAACCCAAGGTTACATAGAGTGTGGCCCCCACTATGTGGCAGCCAGGGTTTCAAGATTTAGTTAAGTGCCACACAGTGTGTGACCAAATGACATGATGTATAGGCCCTTTTTTGTCACTCAGCGCGTATATAGAATGATACACAGAGACATGGTAAAGTACAATTGTTTCCAAAATAGTTTGTACCTCCCCCCCACATTTCTCACACTAGATCGGATATAGGGGTTACCCCATTTACCATTATACGGGTAGGGATACATGGTTTGACAACATGTACTGTAACATGGCCAGAGTACACGAGTGGACCTTTTATGGTAGGACAAATCATGTGGACATTTGACACGGTGTTTACCCATCTTTTACTAGTGTTTTTTTAAATGACTTAGGCCATTGTACAAGGGTAGTACCTGTGGTAAAGGAACATAGCACATGGGCATACTACACACCATTTATCCCATTCTATATATCCTAAATCTATTTTACACTATATATTAAAAAGTTATGGATAGGATTTGTTCCCATGATTTTTTCCTTGAAGGGTGGTGGGTATTGATTCCTACACATAAGAGTATGATCCCTTCAATAGGACATCTAGGATGTAGTTTTAAGAATCCACATTGAGAGGCCCATAGCAGGATCCTTTATTCATTCTTCATTCCCTATGATGATTTCTTAGTATTTATGTGACCAACTTCACTAGGTGTGGATCCTCTACTTAAAAAGTTAAACTAGATGGAGTTGTTTGTATCACCCCATGGACCTAAGTGTGATAGTTATATGTGGTATCATATTCACTCCAGTACTGTTAGTGTATCTCTATCATGGTGGTTCTCAACGAATAGTACAACTCAGATAGACTTCATTAGTGTTATTGAACTTCGGTGTGTGTTCTCCCTGATAAGTGCTCAAGTATTCATCAGACGGAATCCCTAGTGTTGGTATGTGGTAGTTGTGACATTACTCTAGACAACGTGTCTTGGTTATAGTATATCTGTATAAACTTATTATATATTCCATTGACTTATACATGTGGAAACTTGACTGTATCATTTCTTTGTGTATTGTTTTGTGATTTTGGGGTGTCCTGTTGAGTATTGTTGTACTCACCCATGCATGGGCCTCGCCCGTACATTTCTTTTCATTGAAACATGCGAATCATTTTTACAGAATCCGATGAAGACTAGGATCATATTGAACATTGTGTGTTTAGATAGGATGAGTTGTCTTCCTATGGAAACATACACTAGTACCAGGACATTTTTTTCTGTTTAGAATTTTTCTTTACAAACAATATTGGTGGGCTGGTATTTTTGACTAGTTGTTTCACAACACTTTGCATTCCTGTCATACACTGGTTGGGATATAATGGTACGCATGAACTTGGATCATAGTGTTTTTAAAATTTATTTATTTTATGGTCTTGGATATGTGTGTGTGAGTACATATACCAAGGGAAATCTCCCCATTTGTGTAATATGCCTACTTGGTTCTAGTCACCATTACCTGGCCTATTGGAGGCAATCATCAGGAGTCATGGCATGGGTTCCACTAAGACAGGTCCTGACAGAGTCGTATCAGAGGTCACTAGTTCTACATTAGGATTATGAGTATGTGATATTGTTTAAGCAAAACACTTTTACGTGTTTTGTGTTCAGATATCAGACCAGGGAGTCCAATTTTTGTATAGTAGCTAACATATCTATACACCTAGACTCTAATTACCTATTTTTTAACTCATTATAAGAGAAAATTAGATTCATGGAAAATAATGGAAAATTCATGATATATTAATGATTTTTGGTTCCATATCATTCTTGAGTTAGCTCTCTAGATATAGTCATTGACCATGGTACATCTTGTTTTCATACTAGAGTACCCAGAGATGTTTACCATCTTGAATTCAGTAGCTCGATCACCAGGTTGAACCCATTAGTGATGTGGGTTAAATAAAAGGATCAGTTCCCCTGACATTCCCCTCATGTAGTACAATATCCATACCACCACCAATGGAGTATCACGTGTTACCTACATTACTAGTAGATGTGGAGCATAGGCTGAGAGTACATTATGAGTTTCGGAGACAAACACCCCTTTGGATCATGGAGAGCCTTACCCTCGAGTGACTGAGGACTAATGTGAAGTGGTGACCCATGTTTTTCATCTTTTTAGGACACAAGATGATATGATGGTAATCCTAGCAGCAAGCCTTCTACCTAGGATGGTATGGTGATAGTGGAGTTTGGCTATCAAGTCTCACAGAGAAGAGACTATTTCATAAACAGAGTTACTACGTCTCTACAAAAAGGAGTTCTCACCAGTTATGAAAATTGTTGTGAATATACAAGAGGTTCATTCACCCCAACTATGTTGCATGACAGTTCATGATTTTTCATCGAGGTTCACCAACCATTCCATTTAGTCGGTGGATATGGTTAGAGATCAATACATTTGGTCTCGAACCATCATATGAGGTTTGTTTAGATACATTCAATACAGGGTTGTCCTTACATGAATTTTAACATATATATGGGTTCATGAGTGATTTTTGATGGTGAAAATATTCTTCCATGATAAGGTACAATTGGTAGTAGTCAATAGTGGGTGAGTAGGTGCTGAAACCATGGTAGTAGGGAACTGAACTTAGTCTCAGTGATCTAGATAAGGGTGATACATTAAGAGGAGATCCCAAGACATGTGAACAGCAGTGTAGGGGATACAAGGTGGGTCCAGTAAACCTAGGGAGTGGCAGTGCAATTCGTGGGATGGTAGGGGACATATCACTCAAGATTTCCAACCCTATGTGATGCTAACATGGAATAATTTGATGGACCACTTATTTAGAGACCACGAAAAGATCAAGAAGATCTATTGGGTGGCATAAATGGAAGAGGATTTGGGTGAGTAGTAGGAGGTGATCAACATTTTGACATGCTACCACCACCGCCAGGAGGGCCACATCAGTTTCAGTAAGTTGGAGCACATGGGATGGGATACCTACATGTGGATGAAGAATATGAACCTAGGGATATGGGAATGATTGGATGTAAGATATATGGATTTTCTAATTTTTCTATTATAAAAATAGACATAGGTGTTAGTCATTCCTTTTTAATGACATATCTTGTAAGAAACCTAATGATTCTAGTTAAATCATTGACATGGCCATTATTCTAGGAGATACCAACTAGATAAGACTTTGTTATAACACATCAATATAGATATTTTGAATTGACCCTTAGATGTGATAGTTTCAGTTGGAACCTCTTTGTGGTATTGTTGAGGCCTTGAGATTTCATTCTTTCTATGGATTGGTTATCCCTAGTCCATACCCAGGGGATGGGTGAATTGTGTCTGAAGGGATGGAAAAAGGGTTGTCTTTAACAGTTAAAAGGGATCCATGGAAGCACCCGATGGACTCATGAATATGATGGTGGCATGTCCCTCAGTGCAACATATGTTATGAGATTCCAGTTTCAATTGGTGGTGAACGAGTTCAAGGTAGTATTTAATGAATATGTTCATGGAATACCTCCCATTTGGGAGATAGACTTTTGAATTTATTTGAATCTCGGGATGGAACCAATATCTACACCATCATAAATGATTTCTTCGGTAGTGCTCTGCAAGCTGATGGTGCATTTAGAGTGATTAAAGATAAAGGGATTCCAGAGACCTAGTGTTTTACCCTAGGTAGCTCTAGGTTTGTTTTCCCAAAGGAATATATGAGTTTTAGGTTGTTTGTGGACTATCGACACTTGAATTAGGTGACCACGAAGAAAAATTATCAACTACCAAAAATTGATGACCTCTTTGATTATTTGGGAGGGTAATGATGGTTTTTGATGGTTTAACTTCATTCAGGATATCAACAACTATGTGTATGAGAAATTATATAGAGAAGATGACATTCATATGTCTTTGTAGTTACTATGAGTACTTCGTTATTCCATTTGGAATTATGAATTCCATAAAAGTGTTCATGTAAATCATGAACTGGATCTTTTAAACTTATTTAGATCGGTTCGTGGTAGTCTTTAATGATGATATCATTGTTTAATCGACATTTGAGGAGGCGAATGCAAGGCACATATGGATGGTTATAGATACACTTTGTGAAAACTATATTTATGGAAACTATCGATGTGTGATTTTTGGATTCAGGTGCTCCACTTCCTGGGAAATGTTATCTTAGTAGATGGAGTGGTTGTAGACCTGTCCATGGTTGATGTAGTGTGAGAAGGGGTTCCACCTAGGAGCGAGATAGTTTTTCTAGTCTTCCTTGGGATAAGAGGCTATTAGTGGAGATTCATAAATGATTTTTCTGGGATATTAGACCATATGTTTGGTGAGACTCAAATGGGGTAGCCTTTCATATAGATAGATATGTGCTAGATGTCTTTTCATAAGGTGTGCAAGAGTATGAGGTGTGCTTCGATCATGTGATTTTTGGAGGATATATTTGAGTACTTAGTGTTCTAAGATGCATCGTGGAATAGTCATGGGTGTGTCCTATATAAGGGAATGTTGTGACATCCAATGGGTCGCACCCGTTAGGACCACGTCAAATGAACTATGTGCCCATGATATTGAGTTAGTAGTAGGATTATTTGCGTAGAATATGTGGAGACTCTACAGAATGGCCGAGTTGTTTATCATCTACCCTGATTAGAATAGTCTGAATTGTAAATGCTCTGAGTAGGATCTAATCATTAGATAGAGGTTATATATAGGGTTATCCAAGAATATGAATTTAATATTTTCTGTACTTCTAGAAAGGGGGAAGTGGTGGAAAATTTTATTAGAAATATTTCCAGTTCAGAGTTGCTAAAAGTCGAATCAGATCAGGTGGCCTCATTGTAGTTATCCTAAATTGATAGAGATATATTGTCTTACTGATAGTCTATGGATGTTTCTCCTCAACTCTGATAGGTAATTATGGAGGAACCACATGGGAATAATGACTATGAGAAACTACGTGATTATATATCCATAGGTCATTCTCACGATAGATATTCGTAAGGTGGGGAGTACATTTTCCTTTTCAGAGGAAATAAACAAGTTCCAATGGAATTGTGGGAGGACATTCTAAGGAATTCTCATACATACCATATAGCGGTACATATATATGTGTAAAATACGTACCAGGACCTCCAATGTCAGTTTGGTGTCCATGAATGAATACTGGAGTTGTAGTGTTTGTATCTCGATGCCTTAATTATTAGCATCCTATGGTTGGGCACCAGGTTCTGGTAGGATTAGACTAACCCCTTGAGGTGCTAAAATTGATGTTTGATGGGATATTGATGGACTTTAGGGTGATATTACCACTAATTTCTATGGAACACGATTCTAATTTGGGTGATTGTTGACCAACACACCAAGTAGTACCACTTCCTAGATATTTGAGAGCATTGATCAGTTGAGAGATTAGGACACCTCTAGTTTCAAGAGATAGTTCTACTATATGGAGTTTCATCAATGATTGTAATATATCATGATGTTTTTTTCATCTCAGATGTGGAATGGAATGTATGAGGTGTTTGGGACAAACCTACACAGGAGCACAGGATTTCACCCCCTGAAAAATGGAGCGGACTATTCATGTTCTACAGGGCATGCAATGAGATTGCATGTTGGAATTTTTCCATATTTGGGAGGATCGACCACCTCTCTTGGAGTTTAAAAACAAAAAAAAAGATACCATTACACCATTTTTATGAAACCATTAGACACCTCGAATGGGATAGACTATTTGTCACCACATTCCTATACTGACCATGGAATGTCAACACTCATCGGACTAGAATTAGTGAAAGATACCACAGTGAATGTGGATATCAACCAAGAGTAGATTAAGACCACATATATTTATTAAAAAGTCTTATTATGACAGGAAGTGGAGTCCTTTGGAGTTCAAGGAAAGAGACCATGTGTTTTTTTGGGTTTCATCGAGATGACTGTTTTAGATATTTGGTCGGGGAGTCCAGTTATTTTCGAGGCTTATCATCCCGTTTTAGATAAAACAATGATCTAGAAAGGTGGAATATCCCATAGATATACCCCTATAGTTATATCGAGTACATGATGTATTCCTCCAATCATAGATGATGAGGTACATTCATGATCCATCGCACATTCTCCACTAGGGAGAGATAGAAATTGATGACGGAGGGAAATTTCTGAGTATCTAGTGGAGACTAACAATCATAAGGAGAGGATTATTCATGGTTGAGTAATTCCATCAGTAATCTCAACTTTTTTGTAGCCTTTGTTTTCGATTTTCAGGGAAAAAACTCCACCAAGGTGGGTAGAATGCTATGTCCCAGATTTTACTATGTAATATTTTGAATCATATATAGATTAATTTTGAGACCAAGTGCTGAGATGGTGTTCCATTCTGAGACTCCTTATTACTGGAATAACTGTTTTTAATATATTAAAATATTTAATACTGTGCATACATTTTTCTTGAAAAATTGGAATACATTCTAAAAGTTTTCCCCTATCATAAACCTGAGGGAAACATTGTCTTCAGAGTAGTAGCATTACCCTTGGCGAGGCCTAACATCGGTCGATGTGTGCCAGATGTGAAAATTAGTTTTCAGGAGTTTTAATGAAGAATATAAATTGTAGATTTATTTTATTTCATTATATTTCATCATCATAATGACGCAAAAATGGTTTATATTAATTAATACAAGATATAGGGATCTACAGTAATGCTCATACCCCTAAAATTCCCTAGAGGCTCTGGAGAGAAACCCTAGATAAATCTATTAGTGGAAAAATGATGAAATAAACTTGGAAAATAGAGCAACAAACACAGTTATTGATGGATCTTTTCAATGGTGATGATGTAATAAAAAATATTCCTCATCGAGCGATCCAAATAAAATTATACGACAAGTTTTTATGGGATTATTTACCTAATTTAAGATTTTATAATAAACACGGACCCACCAACAAACTGGTTGATCCAGGAACCGATCATTCTCGAGGGATTAGCGTTAATTGTAAGGTTTTATCAGGGTTTATTGATTGAGAATTTATTTTTATTTCATTATCATTCTTATGGGAATAGATCATGGCCGTAATTAAAAAATAATAAGAATCATTTTATGGACAGTTCATTATGACTTTTGTCTCTATATATTCTTTTCTTTCTTTGATCTTCATGGGCTTTTAATGAAAACACATCACACCTTTGATTCATGTCAGAAGAATATGAAATTCATGATTATACATCGTTATGACCAAGAAGATGTACGACGGTGATGGCGGGGGACAATTCAAAGGGATTTTAGAATACATTTTCTTTAGACAATACATGAGAGGATAAGAATAGTCAGATCTCATGGAGGATTGAATTCCCAAAACTCACTGATTCAGTGTTGGAATGGTGATATGACATTAGATATGTATTTTCATGATTAACTATGCATTGGAATGAGCTATGGAGGATCATAAAAGGCATGTGGAAAGAGACTATTTTTATGAAATTCTAGATGAAAACAGCGTATTACCTTGGCCTACATGGTGTGTTGATCCCACTGAATAGAAGCTAGTTTTTTATGATTTAGATAAATTTCACACTGTGTGTTACCCTATATGTCACGACCCATCCTCGGGGCCCATGCCGTGACTACCCCAAACCCGCCTCCCATAGGCCAGGGGCTGGAGACTAGCACCAAGGCGTAAATCCCAACAAAAAGGGGGAGGGATTGCCTTTATAAAGTAAACAAACACCACAGAGTAAGCGAGTAGAAGTAAACACTAAGTAAAACTGGGTACACAAGTAAGTGCGGAAAGTAAATGGGCCAGAATAAAAACGCAAACTGAAAGTAAAGTACAACTGGAAAGAAAGTGCAACAACTAAAAGTGAAGCAGCAACGTCGAGCCGTCCAGTGGAAGTCCCACCTGAAGGGAGGGTACAGATAGCCATCTCAGCTCCTCGGGTCCAGTCGTCCGCTCTGTGTACGTCCCACCCAATGGTCCACCTCCAAGTACCGACTGCCCCACTAGCCTCTACCATGATCAGCGCTATTCATCGTCTGCCTCCAATACAAAGTAGTGCGGGCATAGCCCGTGCAGGGGTGAGTATACGCTACTCAGTAGGGACCCCGAGACCCCCGAAGGTCTCCCAAAATCCACAAAGGATAATCCAAAATGGAAAGATAAAATCATGAATTAACAACCCACACTACATTGGTATATGCCCATACATATACCTAAGTCATCAATTCCCCTTCGGCTCCAACATCTGAGCCCATGTTCGATCACGTCCACAAAGGAGTACAACCCAATCCACACAGAAAAACACAACTCATTCCACATAGGAATGCTAGTCAATCATATCGAATATATTGATTAAAGTAAATACTCGGCTCACACATCTATACTTCTTCGATGAAAGAGATGATTAGATATAGCCACCGATTCATCTAAGCTAGGACCCACGTAGGATACTAAACCAGCCAAGCTGCCGAACCCACATAAGATTTCAGTGCTGTCTTTATTGCCATCGAACCCATGGAGGATTTTAGTACGGTCTTCATCACTGTCAAACCAACATAGGATTTTAGTGCAGTCTTCATCGCCATCGAACCCACATAGGATTTCAGTACGGTCATCATCACTGCCGAACGCACATAGGATTTCAGTGCTGTCTTCATCACCGTTGAACCCACATAGGATTTCAGTACGGTCTTCATCACTACCGAACCCACATAGGATTTCAGTGCATTCTTCATCACCGTCGAACCCACACTAGATTTCAATACGGTCTTCATCACTACCAAACCCACATAGGATTTCAGTGCAGTCTTCATCACCGTCGAACCCACATTGGATTTCTGTATGGTCTGCATCGCTGCCAAACCGACAGAGGATTTCAGTGCGGTATTCATCACTACCGAACCCACATAGGATTTCAGTGCAGTCTTCATCACCATCGAACCCACATAGGATTTCAGTACATTCTTCATCACTGCCAAACCCACATAGGATTTCAGTGCAGTCTTCATCACAGTCGCAGCCAGCTCTAGGGTTCCCGCACACAACATGCTCGATTCTGGGAGGGTCCACTCCACGAGCCAAGGGGTCGATACATCAACTGACATGTATCTCGGAGATAATTTTTCTCAAAGTTTCATCTCGACAAGAGGAACTCAACGTGATAGACGATGCGTCAATAGGACGCCCGGTCTGAGAGTTATTGGCCTTTTCATTCCCGGGGTCCGGTTGGTTTTTAAGTCAAAACCAACCCGACCGAACTCCATCTGCGTCCAAACCTCGAGCGGGGTAATCCAAAAGGTCCTTCCCACTAAGAGGAATCCAACAAAGTCTACGACATGTCAATCGGACGTCCGGAACTCATGTTATAAGCATTTCTACTCCGAGGGCCCGGTTGGTTTTGTGTTCGAACCAAACCGGCCATACCAAAAGTTCTACGAAACATTGAGTGTAATATACAGAAATGACCGTCTCTATCCAAGGATAGCATCACAACTGAAAGTGTGTCGATTGGAGGTTTGTATCCCATGATACGAGAGTTTGAAAAAAACTGTCATAAAATAGGGGGGTTTGGGCCCGGACCGACCTGGCCCAAGTCCGCCCCCCCCCCCCCCCCCCGGGTCGGCCCGAACTGGGTCGACCCGAACCGGGTCTGGGCTCGGCCTATTAGGGTGTGTCCTGGCCCACCGGAGCAGCCCGGACCGGCCTGGGTGGACTGGCCCATTGTGGTAGGTCTGGCCCGGGGCGGCTCAGCGCTGTCCGAGCAGGGTCAGCACGATGTTCGCCGAGCGGACGCGCAAGGGGCAGGCTGCCCCCTCGATTGAAGTTGCCGCCCCCGCTTGGGGGCCTCTCCTTGCCAGCAACACGACGTGGGATGCTACGTCTCCCACAGATCCCGCGCGGCCATAGGATCCTTTCATCCTGCTTCCGTCGCGGCTTCAGCCACGACAGATTCTGCTGGCGGTGCGCCGGGCGCCGCCGCCTCCGAGTGGTCGGCCAGTGCCGGACGCGGCCGCGCCTGCGCGGCGCGCTGGCAGGGCCTTCCACGGACCATCAAATGCACTCTGATGGTCCCGTTTTCCCGCCGTCTGCGCCTGCGGCTCTCCCGGGATTCGTAGATTACTGCGAAGGGTTCAAAACGCCTTTGCAGCCCGCTTCGTCGTTTCCCGTCGATCCGAACACCATGAATAGAGAATCGGTGGGTTCAGACTGTTCGTTGGTCCGCTCCCACCACATTAGTGGTACAAATTTCGTTCAATAATTTAAACACATGTTGAGGTTTTAATCCACATAAAAATAAATTTATCCAAATTCCCTACCTCAAGGTGCCGTTGAACTAAGGTTCATCGCGGAAAAGAACGTTGTGGAAGAATGTTTCGTAAGCATCATAGGCGTCACGGAGAAGAGGATCTTCGGGATCGTGGAACACGACGTCATGTCGTCGATCTCCGAGGATTCGGCGTTCTTCATTGTCCTTCGTCGGAGGTCGGCGTTCTTCGTCGGCGACGATGCGTTCTTCATGTTCTTCAAGGAAGAAGAACGTTCTTCAAGACTTAGAGGTTTTCCTCTTCAAATCCTTCTCGCACAACGAAACAACATAATAAAATAAGGCTTTGCCTTACTTTATTTCTCATGAAAACTGTTTTTGAAATTCAAAATCACTTCATGATTTAATTATCGAGCGTTGAACAATTAATGAGGCATTTAATAATTCAATTAAACGGGATAGTTGACTTGGAATTTAAGAGGGGGGTGTGGGTGAGTTACCATATTAAATGCATGTGGGAGTTAAAAAGGAAATAAAGGGGTGGGGTTCTTGTGGGACCCACTTCACTAATATCCTTCCTAGGGTAGTTAAGAACTAGTGGGTCCCACCACAACCTCCAAGCATAGGTTTAAGCTACCTTAAATAAAAATAAAATTGGTTGCACATATTTTTTTTTATTCTATAGTTATCCCAATTAAATAATAACCTCACCCAAGCAAACACAACTCCAAAAAAGGTGTTCTTAAGCAATTACCGGTGCTGCGATTCCATCGGTGCCCTCAGAATTTGATTTTGAGCACTGGTTCAAAATTTAGGAAAACTTGCTCGTTCGTTCACTAAACGTACCTGTCCTAAACTTCAGAAATTGATTCCGGGAACACCAGGCCTCGGAATCTGGTGCCGTCAGAAACTACGTTCTTGTAAAATCCCAAAGAAAATTAATTAAAAATTTCCTTGAATTTTATAGGTTTTACATTACTCCCACCTCAAATATTTACGTCCCCATAAAGATACATCATAAACTTGGGGAACATATGTGGGTACTGTGCATACATCTGAGCCTCTCACTCCCATGTGCTCTTTTGGAGGTTCTCGTGCTGCCATCTGATGCACATTAGAGGTATTGACCATTTACGTAGGACCTTCTCCTGTCGATCCTCGATCTCCACTGAGACCTCCAAAAAAGTCGACCCATCATCAATGTCCAGCTCCCCATCGTTGATGATATGCACCGGGTCGTGGACGTATCTCCTCAGCTAAGATATGTGGAAAACGTCGTGCACCTGGTGCAACTTAGGTGGTAGAGCTAGGCGATAAGACACCTCTCATATCCTGCTGAGGACCTGGAACGGTCCGATGAAGCACAGAGATAACTTTCCACCTCGGCCAAATATCTATAATCCACGTCGATGTGATACCCACAAGAAAATGTGGCCGCCCACCTCGAACTCTAGTGGCCTTCGCCTCCTGTCAGCATAAGAATTCTTCCAACTCGAAGCTATCCTCATCCGCTCCTGGATGACTTGGACCTTCTCTATCATGGCCTAGACCATCACTGGTCCCACAAGTGCTGACTCCCCAGGGTCTGCCCAGCACAGAGGTGATATGAAAGGTCGGTCATACAATGCCTCGTATAGTGTCATCCCGATGGTGGAGTGGTAGATGTTGTTGTACGCGAACTCCACCAAGGGTAGATGGTCCTCCCAGCTGTGACCAAAGTCAAGGATACATGCACGGAGCATGTACCCGAGAGTCTGAATAGTCCTCTCTTTCTGACCATCCGTCTGAGGGTGAAAGGCGGTGCTCAGACGTAGCTGCATCCCGAATGCCTCCTACTACCCCTTCCAAAGCCAAGAAGTAAAGTGAGAATCTCGATCGGAGATGATAGATAATGGAACACCATGAAGCTGTACAATCTCATGAACGTAGAGACGTCCCAAGATCTCTACTTAGCCCTGCTCTTTGATGGGTAAGAAGTGGGCCGACATGGTGAGTCGGTCGAAAATCACCCAAATAGAGTCGTGACCTCTGGATATACGTGGAAGTCCAGTCACGAAATCTGTAGATATCCCGTCCCACATCCACTCCGGGACCTCCAAGGGCTGCACCAAGCTTTCTCGTACCAGCTGCTCTGCCTTCACTTACTGGCAGTTGAGACATCAAGAAACGAAACCTACCACAGCCTTCTTCATACCCGGCCACCAGTGATATCGTCTGAGATCCTGGTACATCTTCACCACTCCTGGATGTACCACTAAATGGGAAGTGTGAAACTCTCTCAGCACCTCCTCCTGTAAGGCAGCCGGAATCATGGTACATCCTATGAAAAGGAAGAAATGCTCACCTCCTACAGAGAATCCATCAGGTGAATGTCCTGAGGATATCTGCGCATGCCGCGTGTCACAGTCAGTGTCCGTGTCTCACAGTCAGTGTCCCAACACAGTGTGTCTCTGACCCGCTACATTAGTAAAGGAGTTACTATGAGTGACTGAAGAATGGCCGCTTCATCTATATCCACAAAGGATATCTGCAAAGTGACTAGCTGCTTTGTTGCCTCCCTGAGTAGCTGAATGCACGTCCTCCTACTGAGATCATTGACTACTACATTCCTTTTTCCAGGATTATAGACTCTATCAAAGTCATAATCCTGGAGGAACTCGAGCCATCTCCACTATCTCAGATTCAAGTCCTTCTACTAGAAGATGTACCTGAGACTCTGGTGGTCAGAGTAGACTGTAAAGTGCTCTCCCATCAGATAGTGTCGCCACATCTTCAGAGCGAAGACCACTGCTACTAACTCCAGGTCATGGGTAGTGTAGTTATTCTCATGCTGCCTCAACTGATGTGATCCATAAGAGATCAGGACCTGCTACTTCATCAGGACACATCTGTGTCTGGTCCCTGATGCATCGCAGTAGACTACGTACCCTTCTCCCTCCTTCGTTAGTCTCAAGATAGGTGTGCTGGTCAAACTCTGTCTTAGCTTCTGGAAGCTCTGATGACATCTCTCTGACCACATGAAGGGTTTCCCCTTCTTCGTCAAAGATGAGAGTGGTGCCACAACTTTGGAAAAGTCTGGCACAAATCTCCGGTAGTACCCAGCTTGTCCCAAAAAACTCCGCACCTCCGTCATGATCTTTGGTGGCTCCCAAGCTAGTACTATCTCAATATTCACAGGATCCACCGCAATGCCCACCTCAAAGATGACGTGTCCAAAGAATAAGAACTCACATAACCAAAACTGACACTTCGAGAGCTTACCATAATGCTGGTGCTCTCGGATTGTGTCCAGTACAACCCGCAAGTGGTAGGCATACTCCTCCTCAGTGGTCGAGTAAATCAATATGTCGTCAATGAAGACCACAAAAAATAGATCGAGGTATGGCTGAATGATCCTATTCATGAGACTCATGAAAACATCTAGAGAATTGGTTACGCCGAAAGGCATAACCATGAAATCATAGTGGCCATACTGACATCTGAAGGCGTTCTTCTGGACGTCAACATTTTGAAATCTGAGCTGATGATAGCCTGATCTAATGTATATCTTTCAGAACCACCGTGATCCCTTGAGTTGATCGAAGGTGTCGTCAATCCTCAGTAGCAGATACATGTTCCTCACATTCACCTAGTTCAGGCGATGATAGTCGACACATAGTCGCAAGCTCCCGTCCGCCTTCTTGGCGAACAATATCGGGGAAGCCTAGGGTGAAGCACTGGGTCAGATGAATCCCATGCCCTGCAAGTCCTCCAACTATACCCGTAGATCCCAAAGCTCAAAGGGGGCCATCCGATATGATGGAGTGGATATCGGGGTTGTCCAAAGGTACATGTAAATATAAAATTCTACCTCTCTATGAAAAGGTAGTCCTGGAACGTCGTAAGTGGAAAACACCTGCATACTGATCCACCACTACAGGAAAACTCGGACTCTGCATGTCAACTGCTCCTAGGATGATGCTAGCCAACTGATGAGTGATGGGATGTCCTCTCCTCTGCGTGAGTCCATCCTATGCTTCAAAGGCTCCCTTCTCTCTGATGGAGGTCAACCTGCTCCCATTGGTGCGAACACACCGCACCTTGCACCTAATATAGTTGATCTGAGCATGGACTGTGGATAATCAATCAATGCCCAAGATGACATTGTAAGGCCTCGGCGCCTCTACAAGAAGATCCTAGCCGAAGCACTCACCTCCTAGAGTAGGCTCAGACTACCGGCACCAGTGCGTAATCATCGAGTCTGCTCCCGTAGGAGTCTCTAGCCGTAAAGATCCAGCCAACGGCTCCGTCAGAATCGTCTCTGGCGCGTCGTGGTCGTAGGCCTCCGCTGCCTGAATCTGAGCCTGTCACTGCCCGCCAGCTTTCTATGGTCGGCGTGGACCTCCTGGTGGTGGTGGCGGTAAAGCCTCAAAACGTCTCCCACCACCTACTTCTCGGCCATCTCCCTTGCCTCGTTAGCCTGCTCTCAGCGGACCACCATAGTCAACCCTCTGCCTCTGCCTGGGTGTCCCCTCAACCGTCTTCTTCTCCTCTGCACGGTGGGTCGGGCAGTCACGATCCATGTGGCCCTGACCGCCACATGCGTAGCATGACCTGCTCCTCGGAAGGCTGGCTCTGCACCATGTGCCTCGTGCCTCTGAGCTAGTGTCCTAAGGTCGTCTGCCAGATGATCCGGTCGCCTAGACCCCTGTGACATCCGTCGACTTCCAGCTACAGACGACTCTGCTACGTGCCGCCCTGTGGAAGGTCTCGCTGCTGGCGTTGGCTCGGCAAGAAATCTCTCTATGAGAAGAGCTCGCTCCAGTACTCTTGTCTGTGTCGGAATGCTGAGGGATATCATCGATGCCCTGATCTCATGCCTCAGTCCCTACTTGAAGGTTTGAGCCCTGATGAATGGGTCATGTACCATGTCCGTCGAATAGCCTGAGAGATCAGTAAATCTCACCGAGTACTGGGCGACCGTCATGTTGCCCTGCCACAGTTGTAGAAGCTCCTGGATGCGCACCGCACTGAGGTTGGCTGAGACGAACTTCGAAAAAAAGAGGCTCTCAAAGTCTTTCCAGATAAGAGATGTCTCGTCGTGCACCTAGAGCATCAAGATCCACCATCTGCCTATTGCCTCATGCAGGAGGCTCGCTGCAAGGATCACCATTAGGTCCTCTAGTGTCCCCATTAACCTAAAAACTCGAACTATAGCCTCCATCCAATCCATTGTTGCTTGAGGGTCCGTCTCCCTGTGGAACCTGGGCGGTCTCTAATGCTGAAACTCATGAAGTTCACTAAGGTGACGTGCACTATCAGCGGTTGGGGCTAGTATCATCGGTGGCTCGGCGGGTAGAGGTACCGTCGGTGCCTCCGCTGTTAAAGGGCCCTACACCGAGGCCTTGTCGCTTGGTGGGCTCGAGTCTCTCACAACACTCGACACACTAGGTGGCTGCCGTCGTGGTGCCATCCTGAAAAAAATAGGTGCGCCACGATCAAAACAGTATACCTGGTGAGCTGACACAAATTAATCACAATGAAAACTTTTGAAACACACATGCAAACAATGTTTTCGTGCATTGAGTCGGAAATCAGAAGTCAGGGTCCTGGTGTACGGATACGTCGGCCGCCGCACCAACACTGGACTCCCTGGAATGATAACCACACTCAATACCCTTAACACTATTTCTTCACATATAAGAAAGATCAGAGTCTTGTGTTCTGCGGTAGAACGAAACTCCTCTAATACCAATTTGTCACGACCCGTCCTCGGGGCCCATGTCGTGACTACTCTAACCCGCCTCCCATAGGTCAGGGGATGGCGACTAGCACCAAGTAATAAATCCCAACAAAAAGGTGAACGCATTGCCATTATAAAGTAAACAAACACCATAGAGTAAGCCAACAGAAGTAAACACTAAGTAAAACTGTGTACAAAAGTAAGTGCAGAAAGTAAATAGGCCATAATAACAACCCAAACTGTAAGTAAAGTACAAATGGAAAGAATGTACAACAACTGAAAGTGATGAAGAAACATCGAGCCGTCCACTGGAAGTCCCACCTGAAGGGTGGGTACAGATAGCCACCTAAGCTCCTCAGGTCTAGTCGTCCGCTCTGTGTACGTCCCGCCCAGTGGTCCACGTCCAAGTATCAACTGCCCCACTCACCTCTACCACGATCAGCATTGTCCATCGTCTGCATCCAACCCAAAGTAGTGTGGGCATAGCCTGTGCAGGGGTGAGAATACACTACTCAGTAGGGGCCCCGAGACCCCTGAAGGTCTCCCAGAATCCACAAAGGAAAGATACAATCACGAAGTAACAACCCACACTAGTTAGGTATATTCCCATACATATACCTAAGTCATCAATTCCCGTTCAGCTCCAACATCCGATCCCAAGTTTGATCACGTTCATATAGGAGTACAAACCAATCCACACAAGATTACACAACTCATTACACATAGGAAAGAAAGTCAATCGTATCGATGATATTGATTGAAGTCAAGACTCATCTCACACAGGTATACTTCTTCAGTGAAAGAGATGATCAGGTATAGCCACTGATTCATCAAATCTGGGTCCCACGTAGGATACTAAACCTCCCAAGTTGTCGAACCCACATAGGATTTTAGTACAGTATTCATTGCCGTCGAACCCACGGAGGATTTCTGTACGTTCTTCATCACTGCCGAACCCACATAGGATTTCAGTGCAGTATTAATCTCCATCGATCACACATAGGATTTCAGTATGGTCTTCATCACTGCCGAACCCACATAGCATTTCAGTGCAGTCTTCATTACCGTCGAACCCACATAGGATTTTAGTACGGTCTTCATCACTGCCGAACCCACATAGGATTTCAGTACAGTCTTTATCACCTTCGAACCCACATAGGATTTCAGTACGATCTTCATCACTGTCGAACCCACATAGTATTTTAGTGTAGTCTTCATCACCGTCAAACCCACATAGAATTTCAGTATGGTCTTCATCACTTCTGAACCCACATAGGATTTCAGCGTGGTCTTTGTCATTGCCAAACCCAAATAGGGTTGTAGTGCAGTCTTCCTCACCATCGAACCCACATAGGATTTCAGAATGGTCTTCATCACTACCAAACCCACATAGGATTCCAGTGTAGTCATCATCACAGTCGCTGCCAGCTCTAGGGTTCCCGCACGCAGAATGATCAATTCAGGGAGGGTCCGCTCCACAAGGCAAGGGGTCGATACATCAACTGACACGTAGTCCGGAGTTTATGTATCTCAAAGTTCTCTCTCGACAAGAGGAACTCAACGTGACAGACAGCGAGTCAATCAGACGCCCGGTATGAGAGTTATTGGCCTTTTAGTTCTAGGGGCTGGGTTGGTTTTTAAGTTAAAACCAACCCGACAACACTCCAACAGTGTCCAAACCTCGATTGAAGTAAGCCAAAAGGTCTGTCTCACTAAGAGGAATCCAAAAAAGCTGATGAAACATCAATCAGACGTCCGGAACTCAAGTTATAAGCATTTCCACTCCGAGGGCCCAGTTGGTTTTGTGTTCGAACCAACTCGGCCGTACCCAATGTTCTCCGAAAACATGGGTGTATAATACTGAAATGACCGTCTCAATACAAGGATCACATCACAACTGACGGTGCGTCGATCGTTGGTCCTTATCCCATGATACGGGTGTTTGAATAGAAATGTTCGAAAAATATGGGGTTTTGGGCCTGGACTGACCCGGCCCAAGACCCCCCCTGGGTCGGCCCGGACCAGGTCCGGGCCCAACCCATTAAGGCGCGGCCTGGCCTGGGGCGGCTGGTCCGGCCCGGGGCGGCTCGGCGCTGGCTGAGCAGATGTGCAAGGGGTCGGATGCCCCCTTGATTGAAGTCGCGGCCCCGCGCGGGGCCGCTCCTTGCCACTGACCCGGCGTTGGCCGTCGCGTCTCCCACGGGTCCCGTGCGGCCGTGGGATCCATTCATCTCGCTGCCGTCGCAGCTTCAGCCACGGAGGATCCTGTCGGCGGCGCCTTCCGCGGACCACTAGACACGCTCCGATTGTCCCTTTTTCCCGCCATCTACACCTGCGTCTCTCCCGGGTTCCATAGATTACTGCGAAGGATTAAAAATTCCTTTGAGGCCCACATCATTGTTGCCCATCGATCTGCACACCAAAAACAAAGAATCGGTGGGTTCAGACTTGTTCGTTGGTCTGCACGCACCGCATTAGTGGTTCAAAGGTCTTTCAATAATTTAAACACATGTCGAGGATTTAATCCACATAAAAATAAATTAAACCAAATTCCCTACCTCAAGGTGTCGTTGAACGAAGGTTCGTCGAGGAAAAGAATGTCATGAAAGAAAGTTACGTAAGCATCGTCGGCGTCACGAAGAAGAGGATCGTCGGAGTCGTGGTACATGGCATCACGTCGTCGATCTCCGAGGATTCGGCATTCTTCGTCGGAGGCCGGCATTCTTCATCGGTGATGGTGCGTTCTTCGTGTTCTTCAAGGAGGAAGAACGTTCTTCAAGACTTAGAGCTTGTCCTCTTCAAATCCATATCGCACAACATAACAACATAATAAAATATGGCTTTGATTATTTTATTTCTCATTCCAACTATTTTTGAAATTCAAAATCAATTCACGATTTAATTATCGAGCGTTGACCAATTAATGAGTCGTTTAATAATTCAATTAAACGCGAGAGTTGACTTGGAATTTAAGAGGGGGTGTGGGTGAGTTACCATATTAAATGCATGTGGGAGGTAAAAAGGATGTAAAGGGTTGGGGCTCTTGTGGGTGTTACTTCACTAAAATCCTTACTAGGGTAGTAAGGAACTAGTGGGTCCCACCCCAACCTCCATGCATAGGAATAAGGTACCTTAAATAAAAATAAAATTGGTTGAAAAAATTTTATTTTTTATTCTTTAGTTAACCCAATTAAATAATAACCTCACCCGAGAAAACGCAACTCCAGAAAAGGTGTTCTCAAGCAATTACTGGCGCTGCGATTCCATCGGTGCCCTCAGAATTCGATTCCAAGCACTGGTTCAAAAGTTAGGAAAACCTGCTCGTTCGTTCACTGAACGTACCCGAGCTATACTTCGGAAATTGATTCTGGGCACACCAGGCCTCGGAATTAGGTTCCGTCAGAAACTGTGTTCTTGTAAGATCCCAAAGAAAATTAAAAATAATCCTTGAATTTTAAGGGTCTTTACACTATGACATGGAAGGTATGACCTTCCTGGAGACTCGATGTGTATCTCGAGAGATACAAAAATGTGGGGTGGAGTATACGGGTTGCTTACATGGAATGTACAACCCCCCCCCACTAAAACACACCTCTTTTCCAAGACCTGATATAGAGGTTAACCATTGTACTGGTACATTTAAAGGAAGACAGGGGTTGACACTTTGTACTTTCTCATCACTAGAGTACAAAGGTGGAACCTAAATGGATCAATAATGATGTGGACCCTATACAAGGAGTATACCCTTACTGTACATGAAATCTTCTAAATGAGAAGGGACATTTCACATGGTCAGTAAATAGGGTAAAAGAACACGATGTGGGACCCTACTACACGATGTGTATCCCTTTCATCATAGCTTGAATCTCTTTTCCACTATATCATGGAGAAATGTTTTTTAGTTTTTTTCCCTTGATCATTTCCCTGAAGGTTAGTGGGTATCATTTCTTACTCATAGATGTGTGATCCCTTCAAAAAGACTTTTTGGATAGAGTTGTAGGAATCCCCTCCAAGATGATGGAAGCTGGATCCTCTATTCATTCTTTGTTCACTTGGTAGAGTCCTTAGTATTGACGTGACCAATTTCACCAAGAATGGATCCTCCGCATAGATGGATAATCAAAATGTAGTTTTTTTGATCACCACATAGCCCTGTATGAGATCTGCATCTATGATATTGTTTTATATTCACATATATCAGTGTATATCTACCATAGTGATTATCAATTAATAGTACTTCTCAAATAGACATCAACAGCTCTATTAGACTCAAGAGTGGGTTCTCCCAGATTAATGCCTCATGGAATCTTCCGACTCAATCCCAAGTGTTCGTATGTGGTAGTTCTAAATTACCACTAGACTACATGTCTTGATTTGAGTACATCGGGTATTATTTTTATATATCCTTTAGATATATAATTTTGTACAACTGATTGTATCAAACCATTGTCTACAACATTTTTATTTTAGGGATTAGTACATAGTATTAGTATACACAACCCTACATGGGATTTTCTTGAACATGTCATTTCTTGTGTAGAAGAGTGACCTTTTAAAAGATTCCTAGGTGGACCAGGATCAGATAGAGATTTTTGAGTTCAGAAAAACCAAGGTGTGTTCCTATGGCAGCATACAACTGTCCCAATAACATTGTTTATAGGTTGGACATAGTTGTTTACATAATCAATTTGTGGGCTTGTATTCTGGTTTGGTTTTCATTACTACACGTTACATTCATATCCTACATTGGTTTTGATAAAGTAGTATACATGAATTTGGGACTTAGTGGTTTTTAAATTTCTTTATTTTTTGGGCCTAGAGATGTGTGTTTATTGTGTGTGTACAGGTACATATAAAATGCCTCCAATTTTTTGGATATGCATACTCATTGGTTATCACCGTCCCCAGGCCGATTGGAGGTGATCTTATTGAGTAACATTGTGGGACCCACTGGGTTAGGATGTGACAATAATATTTATAAAATAATTAATATAATTAAATTATAAAATATTAAATTTTATACCTCCCACCCACTCATTGAAAAAATGAGAGCATCATCCATGTGTATGTGTGGACCACCGCCATCATGGAACAACAGAAATCACATTCCATTACAACCTAACATGAATATATTTTAAAATGTATTTAATATATAAAAATTATATTTATAGAACAATTCAAGTATTTAAAATATAATTTTGGATATTATATAATGGATATTAATAATAACATGTCATATTAAATTTAACCACCGTAAATGAACATATCAATAACCTTTCTTTATTCTTATCAATTTTGGGAACATTATGAAAAATTATTATTTTTTAAATTGAATAAGAAAATACATAAAAATATAGAATTTGGGATATAATGAAGAAATTTTTAAATATATATTACTACATTCAATATAACAATGATGGTTCAGAGAAATTGACATAACAACCTCAAGTAATAGATATGAAAAAATATAGATAATAAATACACAATCTACTTTAAAAATAAACTATAAATAGAATATATATTTATCATATTATTATGAAAAAGATAATAAATATAATTTTACTATTTAGGATATTATACATACACCCCAAACAAATAAGACTTGGGTTATGGGATCTCCTAAAGAACACAATTAAATTTTTGGTTAAAATTATATTATTTTTCCCTTTTCATATATATTAATAACATGAAATTCATAAATATTATATATATATAACTTCCATACATATATAAATAGTTTACATAACCATTATTATTTTGGGATAATAAATGTTCAACGTTCCCTTTATGATTAACTCTTTAATGTAACCCCAATTTAAAGGAACATCCAAAACACATATTTAATGATAAACACCATCTCCCGACACATTAAGTTCCCATTGGATATTTTTTTAGTATTACTTAGACATTATTTCTCATTATTTTTAATACATTGGAACTCAATATTCAAAGAATATTATTTTCAAATACTATTTTACGAAAAAATTTATTTACATATTATATTAGGAATCATTGTGATATAGATTTTATTTATTTATTATGTAATTAATACAAAACCCAAATCCCAATAATGTGTTTCATCATGATTATGATTTATTTAGAGTATATTTTCCTATTTTGGAACACATATTCATGTACATGTTGTGAATGTGAAGGGACACACTTGATAAAATTCCACAAAATATTGTAATTTTTCCACCTCATTAGACTCAAGGTGTTGTACAAATGGGGTTTGTCTAATAATACCTTATTATGTTGTCTTTGGGTGATCATTGTCTATGATGAATTTTTGGTTATCCAATTAACACTATTATGGGTTTTATTGGTGATAATCCTTAACTATGGTGCCCAATCAGTTATTTTATACACAATATATTTTGTATTCGTAGTTTTGAACCATTTGTTATTATTATGATGTCATTATTTATTTTTATAACACATATTTATTATTCCATGAAATTTTGATTTCATTATCTTATCCCATTCTTACTTTTTTATCGCACACAATTATTCCATTATACATGTTTTTCTTTTGAGAATACATGTTCCTCAATTATAAATTTTTTACAACACTTATTTTTCATTGATCTCTTAATAATGCATTTAACCTTTTATCATTTTTATTTATGATTATAATCATTCACTTAGTGAAATGATTATTTGTTTTCTCATATAAGAATTTAAGCACATTAATTTATTATTCTTCTATTCATTAGGATGTGATGCTAATTTTAACATATATAAAGAATAGAATTTTGTCTAGTGAGGATTAATTAGGGTAAATTTTACATGTTTTATAGAATAATTTGATTATATAGATATCCCTATATAAAACATAATATATTATTGAAAATTATAGATATATATATATATATATATCTTGTGAAATCACATTTTTAATCAAATATAATGACTATTGAAAGTGATTTTAACACCGGATCTGGGACTGTGGGTTTAGGGTGCCTTAGTTGGGTTTATGTCTTTGTTTATGTTTTTTTCATGTGAAGAAAAATCTTTATATTATTATTTGTATATAGTCATCGTCAGCTGTCCCTTGGTGGAAGTAAGATGAAATTTTTAGGGATTTAATTTAAAAAAATTATCTGATCAAACTATTACTCTTATTCAATATGGGCCCTTGTGGATCAGGATATGAAATTATATAATTTCATTGAATTAAATTGACATGTTTTGTAAATGATTTAGAGACACTATATGTGGAAGAAGTTGTGAGGAACCATATGTTTTTGGGGAAAATCATATTTGGTTAACATTTTTTCTCTATAATATGGATGTGTAAGATCTTATTGCTTGATTTTGGCTCATAGTATGTTTCATGAAGTCTTTTAATCATAAAATTTTATGGTAACTCAATGTAATAATAAAAATATTAAATAAATATTATAATATTATTTATATATATTTCATATTTACAAGAAAAGAATTTGGACTCGAATATTATTCCATTAATAATTCCATATACTAATCTATCCGTATTGATTATTTAGGAATTATATGTGTATCCATGTAGATCATTATTGTGAATGATTGTAGTTGGACAGATAGAAATTCATATATTACATTTATTATTGAGTGTGAAAAGGAGGTTCTATGTGATTTTTGAGAATATTAATGGTGTTAAATAAAGTCATAAGTATTTAATTTGTTATTGGATGCGGATTAAGGAGTATAATTTTAATAAAATATATCACCTAAATGTTGGTGGTAGATTTTCATCCATAGCAGTAATAAATTTTCATGGATTGTTAAACCTTTAAAGTTGATGGATAATATTAGTGAGGTGGAATATAAGATAGTTCTTACACCATTTATGGATCAAAATTATAATTCCTTTAATATATCATAGCTCTAATTAAATCATCCCGATGGAATATATTTCATTGTTTCAAGTGAGATGGATTTTTGGAAGGATGTGGAAGTCATGGATCATGTATTAGAGATTCCAAATTATATGGAAAATATTATCTAATAGTATATCATTCCATTAGTAAATGTCATTAATATAAATAGTGGATTAGTGTATTTTACATTGGACTATGAGTAGTATGTGCTAGATTAGCATATAGAGTTGTTTTCAACATCATATTACATTGATTATGTAATTGATTTATGTCCGTATAAATGAATTTTTTATCATTTTCATATTGAATGTTTTTTGTGATGATGGTATTTATTTTAGAGAGAAATATTGCAATGTGTTCGGATTAAATTTTTATTTTTTATTTTTTTAGGTGTTTTTTTGATTCATTTGGATGTCAATCCTTGTATTTTTTTCTAATATAGTTGCCCAAATTTCTCTCAGTCTTATAATTTTTGTTTTTTGAGGTTTTAAAAATACACATATTTATATGCATTCATTAAATTATTTGTTGAAAAATGTGAAAATTTTCTTTTTAAGATTTTGAGAAATTATATTGTCTAGGAGTTAGTATTCATGGTTAGAGACTTGATGTGGGGAAATCAATATTTAGGAAAAATTGAAAGCATTATTTAGTACATTGGAATGGGTAAGAAAGAGATATAGATTCAAATGATAAGACCTTATAGGTATATCATGTTCTCAGTTACTCTAGTAAAAGTACCCAGTGTTGGATGATTTCTACCAAATGGGACCCTATTATGTTTTTTCTTTTTTAGTAAAATAATAATATTAATTACAATTTTAATAAAATGAGGATGATATCCAATTCATCTCCAATAATATCACATGACTCCCCCACCCATTATATCAATTACCTTTATCATATTGTTTTTTATCCCTTACTTGTAATAAAAATATCATTATGTACCTAACATTGGATCACTTGTTATAAGAATGAATGTAGTCTTCGATATAGTCAATTATTTTCTTCAAGTAGTAGTGTTCCCTAGTGGAAAGATAGGATTTAACGTCGATTTAATAATGTTGAATTTTTATTATCAGATGCCAATAGTATGTTCAGGAACGTATTTGCATTGGTTATCAGCAAATCCAACGCCAAAACATATTTCGTGATGATTTTTAGTGTAAGTTTTTGTTAAAACAGAAACGAAAAAAAATTACGTCTGTTTTTGGAAAAACATATGACAAAATCAAAAAAAAACTTTTGGCTTCGGTTTTAGAGAAACCTGACACCATATAAATAATTTTACGCATCCGTTTTCTGAAAAACCGATGCCAAAATCAAAACAACCGAAGACATTCTGCATCAGTTTTTACCAAAACTAACGCTGGGATGTTTTTTTTATTTTTCAGCATCGGTTGTTGTAAAAACAGTGCCGAAAGTCTTTTAAAAAAAGTAAAGATTGTGAAACCCTCATTTTTATTGGATCTATGATATTGAAACCTACAACGGCGCTATTGACTCACGGTGACTTGGAAGCCATATTTGTGACCCTCAACGACCATTCTTAACGTCTTTCTTCAATTTTCACGTTTTACGGTTTTCATTCACCATTATCCACCCTTGATCTATCTTCTATATTTTATTTATTCTTTTGTAACCCTATTTTGCGTTATTTTTAATTATGTTTTGATTTTAGTTTTTTGTTATCGTTAATTTTCGTTTGTATTATCATGGTTGGTGAAGATATTGTAGTGTTTGTTTTTCCAAGTCATTGTACAGACAATGATTGGATTTATGATCTCCATTTGGGTTAGACTTCAAATTATAATGGTTTTATTGTTTTTCTAGATAAATTATTTATCATTTACTTTTTTTATTGATTTACTTCAATTATTAAATTATATTTTATTTTAAATGTGTTGGGACATGATTCAATATTTTGTCCACAAACATTCTCAAACATCTTATCAACAATTTGAATTTCCATACATTCACTCCAAATTAATACACCTAACACATGTGAAAACTCTTATCAAACACTCATACCCACCCCCACCTCATTTTCCAATCTGAAATAGATGTGCCTCTGCAGTCTATGAAAATCATAAGCATGTTAGTATCTTAAATGACACTATCAATGCATCGTAAATGTGTTTCATATCTGATGTTTTCTGTCTAATCATCAATTGTTTTAATTAAATGTGTTTTTGTTTGCAATTTATCGTATTTCTATTTAAATGATTATATGATTTATTATATTCACCAATTATATTGTGATTTCAGGTATTTAATGGATCGTAATTGGATTCATTTAGAAATAACCAATATTGAATATGAAGAAGGAGTTAATGATTTTATTAAATTTTATAAATTCCATCTTCAAAACATTGATTTGATTTTCTTTCCATGTGTGAAGTGTGTGCATATGAGAAAGTTAGAATCTAATGAAATAAAGGATCCTCTCAATTGTTATGTTTTTAGCCTTAATTATACATGTTGGATTGGGCATGGTGAATGAACTGAATATTCAACATCGTCTTTTTTTATTTATTATGGGTATATGTATGTTATAGTATTTTATTAAATGATAAGTTATCTTTCACTATTGCTGTATATTGTGTTTTATAGGGGTTTTGATATTTTTAGAAGCATATTATTTTGATTTTTTTTAAAAAAAATTAATTTTCGCCGTCGGTTATTTTAAAAACTGACATAGAATTTTATTAAAAAAATTGGGGTTTGGGCGTGAGTTTTATCTAAAACCGGTGTTGAAATCCCATCAAAATTGACCTTTATCGTCGATTTTACAAAAAAAAAACGATGTTGAAAATACAATTTCGACTGGGTTTTGGCATCGGTTTTTTAAAAAACCGACACTAAAACCAATCAAAAAATAATTTTTGGCGTCGGTTTTCTAATAACCAGCAGCGAAAATAATATTTTTTATGTCACCTTTATAGATGACAGTTATGAACTGATGCAAAAACAAACCGATGTTAAATTGTGTTTTTTCACAAGTTGTTATTTGGTAGATATCCCTAATATAATTTCGACGATGTAGATTCAGTAAAATACATTAATTGCATCAAATTCTTCATAATATCATAAATTAGTAAAAACATACTTAGCTGATCTTGGTGGATCTTAAAATTTCTATTTGATTAAAGGTGTTTCTTTTGATATATTATATATAATCACATAAATTATTCATACATGAATCAATCATAATCTGAATTTTTATCATTTTCTGTACACATATATGATAATTATGTTAAATTCTATGAGTAGTCAACCACACAATATCCTTTTATACAGTGGTCACTATTGGCCATGTTCTTGTGATAATGTCAGATATACATTATAGTTGAAATCCACTAATGTGTTACCTGAGTAAAATTATATTGACATATAGAATGTTAGTTTCAAAAAAATATCCATAGAAAATGAGATGTTTTATTAAATCATACGATTGATAAGGTTAGTTTCATGAGGACTCCAAGAATTTTAAAGGTAACCCACTATTCCCTTTGACATGTACATGGGGATAGTGACCACTATTAAAATACATTGAATTTTTAAGGGGATAATAAAATGTGTGAAATATAATGACGTGTTTGGTATGTGATGATGACCCTAGTGTTAATTCGAAACAGAATCATACAGTATTCCTAACATGGGTATGAATTTTCATAATTTATTAGTGTTGATGTGGATATACCATTGAGGGTTATGATCTATGGTGAGGATGAAATAGGGAAATGTTCTTAATAAAATATGAGTAACCTGTCTATATAGTATTTTTATAGGTATGGTTATGTATTGAGATGATATATAAATAAGCATGGTTTAAATATGGTCAACCATTCGTTTAATATATATGTTTAATTGATGAAGGATAAATATGCCTTAAGGTTGAGATTGGTATAGAAATGGTCCCATCGAATATAATTATCCCTCATATTATCATGAAATATAAAATAGATAGAGGGAGGCCTTCAATAAGACTCTATCAAACATTCCTTAAATTTTTATACAAAATGAAAAAAAATCTGTGTAACAACCCAAGATTTCATAGTATGTTATCTCTTTAATGTAATTTAATAGCTTCTGTTACATGAAAAACCGAGTTTTTGCTAACCAAGACATTCCAAAATAGTTGTTCAAAAAGATTTTATGAATAGTATTAACTACATTTTTAATACTTTATATAATTTTAACATCCATGTTATGTGTTTGGTAGACAAAACCTAAGAACAAATTCAATTTTCAGATAAAATATTTATTTTTCAAAAAATGAAAATTTACCACCTTTTAATGGTAAACCCTTTTTAAATCCAATATTTGACACTTTTATTTATTCAATATGACCAAAAAACTTATTTTTATAACAACTACATAAAAATTTTGTTTGGATAATTTTTTGTTGTTTTTCTGATAACTTTCATATTTTGATGAATAGTTTTAATTTCTAAATTTTAATTAAAAACAAAATTTTTAATGAAAATAATTTATAGTGTTGAAATATAGAATTGAATGGTTTGGATGTATAATTAGATTATATTTTAATCATTTAATCCAATGATTGTCATTAAAATTAATTTTACATTTAAATTAAACATAAACACATATCAATCTTTTGATAGATTTTACTTCTCAAAAATCCACTTTATGGTTTTCAAAATTGGAATCAACATTAAATTAATTAATGTAACTTAAAAGTTTTGAATTTTTTAAAATAGAAATCATTTTTGATAATGGAATATCAAAATTATCTTAGGGTTTATTTTTTGCATTTTTCTAGAAACATTCCAATTTTGATGAATAGTAAAAAAACTGCGTTATTTATTATAACCGGATTTTATTTAAATAATTGTAAATTTTATTGAAATAAATTTTAAAGAAAAAATATATACACAATTATTATATTAGTTAAATTTAATTAATTAGATTCATTTTATAATAAGATAAAATCTATAAATGTTTACTGATTTTTTAAAGTCTTTTCCCACCTTCTAGGCACATTTTAAAATTTGCATAAAATGTAATTTCTCCACTTCTGTGAATTAAATTTAAAAAACCTGAGAGACACAGTTGACATTAGTAAGTAAAATGTGTTTTGATAAGATGATTTTTGAGTGAATAGTTACATTTTAATTTTATTTAGCACGGTTAAAAGTAAATATGGAAATTAATGGTAAATTTAATATTACAATTACCCAAATAAATGTCCTAATTTTATTAGATATGTGTATTTCGACCAAAATCTGTCTTAGGAAAAAAAGAAGATCATTTTGATCTGTTTGGGTTAGATTAGAATATTTGTAATATTTTATTTAAAGAATAGTTAAAAGAGTTAAATTAAATGTTTAATAACTAAACCATTTTTTATATAGGGGTTCTATTAAGATTAATTCCACTATAAATATTAATTATAAATCTATAAATATTTCACACATCATAGTATTTTATTTATAACTTTTAAACATTAAATAATTAAATTTATTTATGACACAATGATGATGTTGTAATTACGTTATTAATGAATAATTAAATTAATTGATATTATAAATATAAAAATATGTATAAATTAAGTCTTTTGACAATATCCACGAATTTTCAAGGTGAATTTGACATGTTAGGGTTGATTTAATATTTTTTTTCAATTTTAACAACTTTATTTGAATTCCACAAAAACTAAATATCAAATAGAATCAAAATTCACATAAATGAGTTTTTTAAACAAATACTATATTAACAAATTATGTAAGAATCCCAGAAATATAAGGCTCGTCCAAAAGACATATATGATGATATATATTTCATTAATGTTCCAATTTTGGTTCGTTTGGCATTGTATGTTATGTTTATTAACAATGTAATATAAAAATACAAGAAGTAATGGTAAGAGTTAAACTATATAACTAAGAGTTAAATATA
Organism: Viscum album; assembly: GCA_963277665.1. NCBI lineage: Eukaryota > Viridiplantae > Streptophyta > Magnoliopsida > Santalales > Viscaceae > Viscum > Viscum album. The sequence goes on from OY728137.1 coordinate 1,938,788,976, forward strand.
AAAGGTAAAGTTAATATGGTGACCTAAAATTATCTAAAACCTATTTGTTGAGGTTTTTTCCACCCATAACCATCGTATCCTTGAAATAAATTCATTTTTATAAATTATAAATTGAAAAAAAATTTATAATAAAACAATATTACAATCTTTTCCTAAAGTGACCATCACATCTATTATAATAGGGTACTTCCCCTTCTCTAAAATTCACTCCTAAAAATCAATTTGGCCTGGAAAACCCCTTCTCAAATATCCTCCCAACTACCCCCAATTCAGCATAGTGTAATTAATTTGTTCAAAATCCAACCTAAGGAGTACTTTTGAACAAATCAAAAGGATGAACCTGAAGAAGAGGTAATTACATCATCCCCACTTTCCATGTTCTTTGCTTCTTCCACTTCCTCTTTAATTTTTGTTTCCATTATAAATGAATAATTCTAGTACCTTCTAAATACTATGATATAATAATAGATATATGTTACAACCATATTCATTATTATATATATCCTATGAATGACAATGTCACCATACGTGCATACGTACGACTTACCGTATCCACATCATGGTGTAGTTCGTTATTCTCCACTTCATTTTTTGGATGTTTGTAATAATGAGTATAATTTATGTAAATAACAATTATATCATGTGAATGATTATTTATAAAGAAGATACCATCAAATTAGAAATTATTTCTCCATCAATATAATGATATCATTGCTTGTCCATACGTATGTCTTACCGTCTCCTTGATGCAATGAGATTCACGTTCACCATTCAATGATGCTTATATATATATATATTTTTAATAATTATGTAATATATTACATTACAATGATAATTTAAATATATACATATATTCATATATCTCATTCACTTACTTTTGTTCAATACGATATGAAAATTGAAACGATGTCTATGCTTACGTACAACCTACCGTCTCCATAAACAGTGTTTTCTATTTCATATATAAATATATTATACATTTTAATATTCTAAATATATATGACACATAAATGATGTTTTGTATTTTGGAATCAATTAAATCAAGATATAAGTTATATGATCATGAATAACATGTTAAAACGTATTTGATAAAGAAATCAATTATTACCAGAAATGTTATTTTAACATAAAAATTCTTATTAAATGTGTATTATAAAACCATAAATTAATCATGTATGATATCATAAATATGAATATGGTTCTGTTATAATTTAATAACATACCATGGTCCTTTTATAGGAGGTTAAACATAACCTCGACCAAAGGAATGTACAAGGTTAGGGTTAATTCCTCAATCTCATTATTATCTGATATTATTTATGTGTAAGTATTTATTGAGACATTTTTTCATCCATGTACATGTTTCATAAAAATGATTTCAAAATGAATATTTTACCGTTTTTTTAGAAGGGTCTCTTTATCATAATCATCATTTTAAATTTTTTAATGGTTTATTTTTAAAATATTTTTAATAAATGACTATGTTTTAAAAATGATTTTATGTATTTATTTATGTTGACATGATGGGTTTAAAATATTATTTCCATTGAAAATTATCAAAGTGGTATGGGGTACATTGATTCAAAAGTTTATTTTAAATTAACTCCTTTATAAATGCATGAATATTAAATTATTTCACAAAAGGGATATTTCTCTCGAAGATTTTTACATATCATTTTCAAATTTGTCAACATCCTTTAATAGATATTATTCTTGATCAAGGTTGATTTATTATAATAAAATCTTACATATTGTATTGAATGGGTTATGGTATGTATGACTGTGAATGTGAAATTTTTATATCATTCATGGTTTATTAATAAAGTATTTACTTTTCGTATGGTATTTTTAATAGGAATGTTTATCTTTTGTTTCAACATTTTAATATGAGGAATGCATTGGTAAAAGTAAGTGGCGTGTGGAACCCACTATATCTCCTTGATTCATTGGGAGGTCTGATGAGACAAACTTGTGTATTGGCATAATGTCTTGAAAAAAATATTTGTATTCTCGGCACGAGGCCCTAACTATGGGGTTATTATGTCCAACATATTGAATTCCGTTGTTATGAGATTAGTTTTTACATGTTATTATTCGACTAATAGAATATCCATGTCCATGTTTATATGTTAATGTATGATTTATTTTTGTCATATTATGTTCATGTTTCAGTTTAAAATGACATTTTTTTATTACACATCTCTCTTTAAAAGTTTATACCTTCTGCTAAATTATTTACCCTTACTGATCATCTGAGCTCACCCATTTCTTATGTTTTATTATCATAGGATTCCATGAAGTGTATTGGGATTGATATGTAGGGTTATGGAAGGGGAATAATGGAGTTCTCAAAGGATTATTTATGATGTTTTTTTATGTTTGAATGTGTATTGTAACTTTAATGTATGTAATCAATTTTACAGTACTACTAAACTATTAGGTCCTTCGGGATATGCTTCTTTGTAATCAATCCAATGTATTAAAATTGTGCAACAAATCTGGGATTTTGGGGTCAGGGAATTACAGTTGGTATCAGAGAATGTTCAGAAACAATATTGGAAATAGAATTAAATAAACTCTGATTAGGAAACAATTCCCTAAGATAGACATTAAGGTATAGTATAGAAGAACTTATTAGAATTTTGCTGATGTAGATATTTTGTGACTTTTCATGAAATACATCATAGTCTGGAAATGATCAAGTAGAGGTGGGTGTTGAACATATGTACCTAGGTAAAAAACAAAAAAAAACACTGGTTTGAGCTAAACTCGATTGACAACTAGTGCATGACAATGGGCCTCACTACACTCTTTGTTACAACACTCTCAGGGGATATGCTTAGGATAATTCACATTTTCTTTACAAATCATTATGAATGATTTTTGAGTAAATATGTTAGAAAATAATCCATTTTTATGATAATGAGACTAGATATTTAATTATTGATGATAATTTTTCTAGTTTTTGGATTATACATTATGATATAATCTACCCAAGGGTATTCGGTCATTTATCAATGGATCCCAGAAGAAGGAATGAGAACTTCAACAATATGAATGATCCAAAGAGTAAGAAAGATCATATATTTCATGGTCTTAAGCCAACATTTAGAATGGAAGTATAAATTAAACAATTAAATAAAATATCTTTGTATGAAACACTATTTATAATAGAATATCAGTGTGTGGAACACTATTTATAATCATCCTATAGAAATTAAACAATTAAATAAATGTAATGGAAATAAAGACTTGGGATTTAAATCATATAACACTACCACAAAATTTATGACAAATTCTCAACATCAAATATCCATAATTCGTGCGAAATGACCCCAATCATGATTAAGAATGAGATTTTGATCCAATTCCAAGATCCAATATTTTAAAAAATCAAATCCCTAAAAACTTCTAGATCCTTCATGAATGGAGGAAATAATTTTTTAAGGATGGGAGTAGAACTAGAATGGGATAAAAATCTAGTTGGGATGGAAATCACATACTAGGACAGATGAATATATTTAATATGGGCGTTGAATCATGAAGAATGGAGGTCATGATCCATAGGTATTCATATGGGAGCAGAATAAACTTATAGTTATAGGTTATGTTTTTTTATTCATTTGGTTTCTAATAATAGGGGCTCTAATATTATTAAAACCACCTTTTGTGTTAATTAAAAATTTAATCACGGTTTCCTTGGAAGGGGTGCATATTTTTCCAAACCAAGTGCCCTAACTATGTCACTGTTCTATAGGGGTGAAAAATTTTCTCCCTAAGGTATGTATGGTTGGACAAACTCCATCCATTAAAATCCCATATTTTTTTTGTTCACATAGTTTCCTAGGCTGGGACAAATGGTTTGAGAAAAATATCACCAATCATGCACTTTCTCTCATCCTAAAAAATTTCCCAATTTTCTCAAAAACTCAACGTAAAATATCCCAAACAAATGTTACTCCAAATAGAAAAATAGTGTACATGAAAACATTCATGTGTCTTGTATATAAAAATTTGAGTTCGTACAATATCACTACCATATAATAGATCATCATCCAGTTATACTCCCAATTATATCGATGATCCCGAGTCAAAATGATTGGTATACAATGCTTTCACATCATATTCTCTTTACAATGCTTCCTCCTATAAACACCCATGTTTTTGCAATACAAAAACTATCATGAAAGTATTTCCTAGAAATGTTCTCACTATTATACAAAACATGTATCAGATGCATCTTCAAAGTCATAAGTATCTCAAGATCAACATCATTCACATAGATCACATGTGAAGGGTTTTGGGGATACCACCAAAGTTGTGACACATGAAAATTGTCATGCATAACACTAAAACTCTTTGGATGATCCAACCAGTATGATGTCATCCTGATTCCCTCCACAGAATCAAACAGTCCAAAAAAACATTGGAGTCAAAACCAATCTATGTATCCTATGGTGTCAAAATTTAGGTGACACCAAAAGGAATACATGGTCAAACTATGAAAATTCTAGGGGGTATTGATTCATATTAGAATACAACTTATGTCTACTATAATCCATATCTATACACTTCTGAATTATCTTAACCTACTTTGATATCTCATAATTGATACATGGTCTTAATAGTTATGACTCACTCACCTCTATACATGATAAAGTTCATCAGAAAAACCAACCATAAATTTCATTATGTAGTGTCATTAAATTAATTTTATAATAAATATTGTTATAGGATAACTCTATTGATTCTAGGTTCTTCTCCCATGATCTCCCAATGTCAAGGACAAATGTGTATGTCATTTCCTGAAGAAAATGAATAATATGATTTCCCTTATGATCTATCTGGGGGTGAAATGTCATAAGCAACCTAACCTGTGTACCAAGCCCCTTATATAAGCCCTCCCAGAAGTATAGAGTAATGTGCATGTCATTGTCTAAAAAATAGTCTTTAGCACTCATTGTAGAAATAATATCTCTAGAACATAAAAATATCCCAAAAGATTCCCATAGAAAGTCGATCATACCATAAAAAAATGTCTTAACTTTGACTGACAGTACACAACAATCCAAATAGCCTTATTATTCTATGTATTTCATAGGATACCCACCATGAAATACATATTCACTACATACCACATCCACTCAAGAATGGGAAATATATTTATTAAACCACTAGGTCATTGATGCTCATCCTTCAACTATTGAAAAGAGTATAATTTTTTCATGAACCTTTATATCTCCTTCATCGTGACCAACCACCAAAACAACCATGGCCTGTATTGTTATATTTTTTTCACAACTAGATGCACAAAGTATTTTGAGGCATGAAATTCATAAATATACTCCTATTGTATTCTCATGGGAACAACAACCATATTACAAAAATAGATGATTTCATCCTCATATGTGCTCCAATATGATGGTCTCTCCCACCATAATTGATTTCCTTATAGGTAAAAAAATTCCAGATCCTCATATTGAAAAACACGGATCTGCCTCAAGAGTGGAGACTCTAGTAAAAATAATACATCAGTTATCTTCTCTTAACTATCCCAAACCATAACCTGAATCTATGTAAGTTAATTCATCATCTTCCAATTAACACTTGACTCCTGGACTACCTTAGTCGGAATTTAACTTCTTAATGCATAATCAACAATGTTCCCTTTCTTGGGATTTAATTCTATATTGAAATTAATTTAATTCATTTAATCATAAAATATCCACTATCGTAGATTCAAATATCATTGAAAAATATATACATTGAGTATTTGGATCAGTATAAACAATTTTTTTTATCCCAGTAGATAGTTTTTCCATCACTTCAATGCATAAAACATTGTATAGATCTCGAATTTGTTCATAGGGTAGTTCCATTCATGTGGCCTCAACTTCAGAGATCCATACACCCCAAATATTTCTACCTTCATCAACACTACTCGGATCCAAATTTCAGATACATAAAAAATATTGTATACTTCTCACCTAACATAAGGAGGATCAAGATATGTGATAAAGTTGAACACTTCATCAAGTCCATGGAGGTGCTATCAAATATTTCATCCATTAGAACTTAATCGATTTAATGTACATCTTGAAAGAAGTGATTGAAAATAAGAAATTTCTAGGAAGGACATCTAATAATATTCATCAAATCTTAAAAATCGATGGATATGGAAGACATTATTTGGATATCAAATGTAAAATCTGTATGAATCCTTTTTGGGACCACATGAGTACCTTCTATTGAGATTATTTGAGATAATAATTGTACATGATCAATAAAAAACTGACACATATATATCATGGTGTATAGAAAATCCTTTCTTAGTGAACTCAAGATGATATAATGATGTTGGGGATAAATGTGATGATTCTTGGTGTACACCAAGATATCTTCCATAAACACTACCACAATGTGATCTAATTATGGATGAAAGATTCTATTAATTAAGTTACTATACATAGAAGAATAATTCATAAACCTAAATGACTTCACAACGAACTCATATAGGCCATACCATCATCAAAAAGAAGTCATCCATATATCCTAATTTCAGATGCTCAATTGATGATACAATAATCTTTATAAAATATTTTTTAAAACACAGGATCACATAAACTTTCCAAATGGAAAATCGATATGTGGAATATGATATCAATTCATCATTGTTATAATATTTGACATCAAGTAATATAAACATAATTTTAAGGTCACATCAGCAATCATTGTAATCAAGATAGTAGAACCCCTAGGCAGCATAATCAGATAAATAATTATCTTGACCCAACTCCTCTGGATGAGTCTTGTCCTCCTAAATCTCTATTGGTTCAATTCTGTATAGTGGAATAGAAACTAGATCAACCTTTAGTATGTTATCAATTACAAAATCCATGTCTTCATCATGTATAGTTTCTATGAAGTCATCAGGAAAGACACTCTGGATCTTATCCACTATAGTTCAAAAGAGAAAAATGATTTACACTCATTTCATTATGCAACAGGTTAACAAAATAGCTGGTGATCTCCCCCGAATGCTAAGAACTAGCATTGTACACCCTGCCTGGATATCCCACTGTTCATAGTGAATATATTTTTCACCCATATGAGATGTAAAATTTACTCTCCTTTGATAACAATAGATATGGGGTCAGTGTGATACTAACCAGCCCATACCCCAAATAATTTCAATGCCTCGCATTTCAAGGATGCAAAGACCCCATAGAAAAAGACACTCCACGAACATGAGAGAAGACTCCTTTCACAAATATATATCTCAGGACTCCACTCTAAATAATGTATCAGTTTTCAACATCCCACTCACACACTCCACCACCATGCTCAAAACATTCAAAATATGTATAGAAAAGGATGTATTATAATCACCAATTTCAAAAAAAGAGCAATATAATATGGAGACTACAGGAATATTTCATCTCATGGTTGATGGTCCTGCCTCTCTATCAACCTGTGTAGGGTGAACTGTACATAACTATCCAACCCCACTTCCCAATGATACATTTAGTCTACCTAAATTTCACCTCTCAGCTGATAGGGGTGCGCTTTACCTAGGGAACCACATCCACTGGCTCTATTTCCATGACTATCATAACTCAAGATACATTTATAATATGGTGTATTAGATTCCCCTCCCACACTATGGTTATAACTACCTCCTCCATCACTACCTTTCTGTCATGGTTTTAGGAAAAACATTTGTTGATGTATCATCCTGTCGCAAGTTCATCACTCTACTGGTGGTCCGAGAGAATGCCTTCAATAATATCATTTCCGACCATAGTTGTGATAGAAGATCATGGTGGGATCCTAAGTAACTAATACTCCCCTATATAGAGTCCATGTAGTGATGCTTCATTCTCTCAAAAGTAATACCTCTTTATTGTACATACGAAACCATTTTTCTTTCACTGGAAGCCTCCTTTAGGTTACCTCAAGTATGAGATCATGATCCCCCACCTCATGAATTTTATTTAACCAAAAGATGTTAATATGGAACATAATTTCACATTTAATCATGTCTTAGATATGCATTGTCACAATTTCCATATCTATAACAAATTATGGAAAAAAGTGCTTATGTTTTGTAAAGAAGCCAACATTTTCCATCAAGAACATACAACCCGGATTCAACCTCATGAACTCAGCTACTCCCTCATAAATCAAAATCATCAGATAAAAGTTCTATAGTAATATCTCAAAAAATTTATTCAAAGCCCTTTTGTCCGCCTACACTATTTTGGCCTATACATCCCACCAGAGCTTTTCTGATCCTTACAACATATATGAAGACAACATAACCCTATTATATACAGGGGTCTCTTAATAGTAAATTATTGTATAGATCGACTCTTTCCAGAACTCTTCCTCCTCAATTCCACACTCTCTTGTAAATGTTGAAGGGGGATTCAATTGAAAATCTCTCTTCGGATCATATATTATTTTCACAACCCCTCCCTAGGAGTTTTTTCATGAATTGAATGAACCTAAAAATCTTCTCTCAGAACGTCTCTTCATCTTCCTCACATGGCACTATAGGTTCCTAGAGTTCTACTACTAGAGGACTATATGCATCCATCTCCTCCTATCACATCTCAATAAGCTTTGTAATAGAGGTATATCTTTATAATTCAAAACACACATCTCCAAAAACATTACAAACCATTAACACATTTATTTATGACAGATATCACAATAAGTCATAAACATCCTTTTCCCCAAACATCACCACAAATCAAAATTGAGCCTCTATCACTATCCATAACCATTATACATATAGGTCCTCGTTAATGAATAGAAACACATTCTCATATTCATGTTTCGCATTATAAACACATTAATTCACATTAATGAAATTTATCTTTCAATTTCAATTAATATTAGGAACCATTTTCATCAAAATTTACATAGGAAAAGAAAAAAGTTCTCAATTTCCACCACATACCCAAAACACATTTTTCCATGGATTCCTAAAACGATGCATGTGAAAAACTAATCCTGATTTCCTTGAAATAATCATGCATACTCAATTCCCATGTCATTTTAGGCCATTAGTCAAATTTCAGAAAAAGAAATTAGAAACACATTTCAAATCACACAACAAGCACACCACTTGAGGATAAATAAAATCCTACTATAATAACACACATTAATAACAACAATCCCACCCTGGGTATGTGGATTTTTCCCATTATGTGTTTTAGCTACTCCCACTCATGATCTCATAGCCTTTTTCTGACTTATAATTTTCTCTATTAAAAATTTACCAAATAGTAAGAAATATTAATAAAGTAAGAAAAGAAAACTGATTTGATTCCACTTTGTAATGTCCTGGACCGAGTTCCATACACCATTTTATCGAGATAGTTCGTTATGTGACCTCAATAAAACCTACCTAGAAGAACTAGGTAGTGGACTAGAAGAAAGGGTCAATATATATCATGAGGAATCTATAGCCTCTTTATCAAAAAATCAAAATCAAAAAAATAAATAATAATATCCAAAAGAATAAATAATAACCAGAATAGTACCAATATCACATGATGAACAAAACAGTAAATACAATATGAATATATATATAGTTGATGTGTAATTCCAAAAACTATCATGTTTCAATATGAAAAACCCAAAAATATATAAATGCACTGATGAAAATCGGGTCCCAAACAACATCTGGTTCCCTAATCCATGAATCATCCCAACTAAGATATCTAGCCCGTGTCCATTTACCTTATCCTATCTTGAAATAATGAAATCTATTCGAGTGCCGGTAAGGCATCCCTGTTAGGGTGTGAGTACAACTTATTCGGCACACACCAACATTGTCTAACACAATATCAAATCAAAATTATATATTCAGTTGTATAAAAAATATTTTAATAAATAATAGAGTGGAAATTTATTCAATAACTATTTATTTAAACACATAACCCCATGGGTTCTCAAGGATGAATATACTCTTATTACATGCTTTGTCCAATGCTAATTATGCAATATTTCTAATGGATATCATATATCTAATTATCTTAATTACCATTCACCATCTCAATTCATGTCTGAAACTCATTATTACTATTCAACATCTCAATTCATGTATAAATTCTATTCTTACAATTCAACATTTCAATACATATCTGAATTCCATTATAACCATTCATCATCTCAATTCATGTTTCTATGTAGTTGTTACCATTCCTCATCTAAATAAATATTTGAATTCAATTGTTACCATTCACTGTCACTATTCATATCTAAATTCCATTATTATGAGTCATTATCAAAATACATATTTGAATTCCATTTCTAAAATTATTTTTTCTAATTCTTATCTAAATTAAAATTTTTACATTCATCATCACAAATATCACAATAAAAAAATTCCACCTGAAATTTTTTTTCACAATAATTAATTCAAAACTAATTAATAAAATTCAACAATTTCATATACACCTAATTATAATAATTAATTGACAAATTAATTAATCCCTTAAATTCCATTAGTTAATTAAAAAATTAATTAATCACATAAATTCCTATAATTTATTAAATAATTAATTTATCTCAGATCAACCAAATTCATATTCACAACCATCACCTTTAATTAATTAAATAATTAATCAATCTAATTCAACAATACAAATATCCCCATAATTAATTCAATAATTTATTTTTTTAGATTAAATAATCCCTCTAACCCCATAATTAATTTAACAATTAATAAGTCCAATTCTATCAATTCAATATCACCAATTTCAAATTCCCTTAAACAAATAATTTACTAAATTTATTATGTCCATAAAAAAAAACTAAATTTATAATCATCCAAAAGAAATTATATAATTAAATAAATTTAATTTATATGGGGAAATTGGAATTTGATTTATAGAACACCAACCTCAAGGTCAATAATGAACACTCTCCAATGGATATAACCAATTTGGATTTAATTACCCCAATCATGATGAAGGATGATATCTTGATTCAGTTCCAAGAGCTATGATTTAAACAAATTATATCTAATAATACATAGACCTAGATCCATCAAAAATGGAGGAAATAATTTTATTATATATGGGTGATGAATGGGAAAGAGAATAGAATCTAACCGGGATAAGAATAACTTACCGAGAGTGGTGAAAATATTCAATCTGAGCTTCAAATCATGGAGAACGAAGGTTGGTAGGACTATAAATTCATCTATCAGCCTCAAAAAACGAGTGTAATCAGTTATTTATAATTTGGGGCTGATTTTGGGTTAATGTTCTTGTTCATTTTTTAAAATAAAATAAATTAAAAATTCAGGCATGGTTTCCTATATATGGGCACAATATTTTCTATCTCGTGTGGCTCAATCACATAGCTCTTCTACGGGGTGCATTGTTTTTTCTATTGGGGCACAAAATTTGAAAAATCATGTGAGATCCATGAGTATCACCTCTATTTGGGTTCACAAAACATTCCTGTCCAGGTTTCATTTTTTTTGCAAAAATTATACGCTAATTGTGTACTACCTCCCTCCCATCCAAATTTCTCAATTTCCCCCCAAAAAATCCACAACAAATAACCAAATAAAATTACAATAAACATAAAAATGAATACAAATATATCCCATGAATTATTCAGAAAAAAATCCATTTTCTACACTGATATGCCTCGATCTAGAGAAATATATGATAGAGAAGGTTCGAACCATTCAACATCATATGAAACCAACTAACTATTTTCAGAAAACATATAATAAAATTTAGGGATGAGTCCGAGATACTTAGGTAATATATATGTTATTCTATTAAATATTATCGTGGAAGAAATTCATGTGGATTGGGATGAATGTAGAGTTATGTCCTAAATACATGTACCCCTTTGATATTTTTGTCAAACCAGTGTTGTAGACTATTTTATAGAACTACAACCAGATATACCCTGAAATACTTGATATGTTACATGTATCCCTCTAGAGAAATTACATGCTTTATCCCTTAAAGGTACTAAATCTTCAGGTGGTATAATGGGAAAATGATCATTCATATAAGGATAGTATGTGGATATCTAATTTCAAAGCGGATAAATATCTATGAAAAAAGAAAACATATGTTGTAAATTTAATGTTGTTGAATGAAAAGAATAAATAAGAAACATGGGAACTTATAAATTAAATTAAATAGAAGTACCGCCATCATTTTTAGGGTATTAAATGAAATTTTATGGGAAATTTTATTAAAGGGGGAATAATTTAATGGAATATAAATTTATAAATGTATTTTCCCTTGTGAATTAATATATTTTCCACATAGTATTATAGAACACATTCACAACAAAAAGAAAATAATAAAACATATTCTTATAAAGTATATCCTTATATGATCATTTAACATTACCACTATTTTTAATATATTCTGTATAATGTAATAGTTTTCATTTGTATGTATTATGGTTTAGGATTAGATATATTCAGGGATAATGGAAGAAGTTGGGGTCATACCCTATAGGATAATTAATTTTAAAATAGAAAGAATCCAGTAATTTTGAAATCTCTTTGATTCACCATTAAAAATACCATGTTGATATTCCTGAATTAAGACCTTAGTTGAATATGTTATATGAGAATTTTAGGATTATAGAAGTAACAACCAATTCAATGTTTTCTAAAACACCCAATGATTTTACTTCTACCAGATAGAATAACAATATAGAATGTGCTAGTGCAATAAGAGGTTATGTATCTTGATCTTACTACTAAAAAAGAGTTCATTTTATTATTATAAATCAAATCAGGGTTACACCGATAGTAATTTTTATTTAAAAATTTTATGAACATATGATTAATGTGTTTAATGATTTTCGGATATAATGAAAACAAAATAGTGTGTTTTGAAAAAATATATGAATAAAATTTAAAAAATACATTTCCAAAAATTAATAATTTGACACAAAATTATTTCATTGAGTAGACTTGTAAAATTAATTTTTTTTTAAACAAGTGATATTATATTTTTTATGAGGTATCATATAATATTTAAATGGGTTATAAATTAATTCTTCATAACTAATGATTTATATTGAAATATGAAATTTCACATATAGAGAAATTTATTTTGGTAAAAAATCATCTTTAAAAACCACACATGAATATTATCCGATGGTAAAATTATCAAATTCTCTTGAGAAAATAAAATTTTAAAGTAATATATAAATCTGTTATAAATAAAAAAATGTTTTTGATGTCATAATGACATAAAAGATAGGAAATTAATGAAATATTTGGGTCCCTAGAAATAGTATTATTATTTATAATCAGTTAATTTAATATGGTTTGATTATATATTCAAACTAATAATAACTCTTCCAAAACCTAATATACAATTTAATGGTTTTTACAACAGTTCCAAATGAAATGAAATCCCTTCCACCCCAAATATTTTATTAATTAAATTATTTTAGGCCACTAGATCTTACAATAGTATAATGAAATCCACTTTTAAAATATCATTAGAAATGTAATGGGAAGCATAGATTTTTTCGTTTTTATATTTACATGATTACCAAGGTTTATGTTACGAAATTTATAAATAATTATCCAAATTTATAATTAAATTCAAATTTTTTCAACTATTACTCTTCACTCTAATCCTCTGTATCATGAATTTCATTTTTTTTATCTCAAATATTCTCTCGTAATGAGTTTCTACATTTCTAACGAGCACATCACATGTTTTATAATGCAATAACTCTTCGTAAGTAGATATCTCCCTACTATTATAAATTAAATCACATTTATTGTAATGAGACATTGATTATCAATTGATTATATTTTTTTTTGTGTTTACAAATTATTCATTGTAATTAAAATTATTCTCTAATAATTAAGGTAGAATTTACCCTATCACTAATCCTTTCTATAAACATTTATGTATTATAATTATGGTAGAAAAAAATTATCTCTTGAATTTTCCATGCCCTAACATTTGTTTTATGAGTATGGAATCCCATTTTAATTCATTGGTATTCACTTAGATATAACTATACTTAATTTATTGGGTAATTCCATTTATTAAACCCTAATTTCTTAATCATGTTATTAAAATGAAATAATAATTTCTTATTTTATATTATTGATGATATACACACAATAATAGACATGTGAAGTGTTCTTCTCTAAATTAACTATAATACATTAGGTATTTCTTTCATCTTATTAAATACCATCTATAGGGAATGTGTGTAATCCTCTAAAACAATATTACGTTTCATTAGTATAGATCTCGGACCTATTCTTGTGATTTTGTCTTTTATGATGTTTCTAAATTCAGTTATACCAATGTACTATGATATATTCTTTTACATACCATCCATCCGTGATGTTAAAATTCTTTTCTATCATAATTAGATAAAATATATCATATATTTATATGTTTAAACTGATTGATCTCACAATAGAATTTATGGATTATCTTTTTCTTATGTATATCCCAAGTTTATCATATATTAGTTTTGTATCTCAAAAGAATCTAATATCAAATTTTGTATATCATAATTATTGATCAATTTGAATTATTTTTATGTTGATTATTTATGTATTAAATTTTACAAATACTCTAAGACATTAAATTTTTAGGATTGTATAGTATGTGAATTTATTTTAAAAATTCATGCAATTGAATGTATTATAAATATGGGATTTTTTTTATTAATGATATTTTAATACCATTCTAAATATAATATAATATTAGTTTGTTATGTTTTGGTAATTCTATAATGAATGATATATTTAAGGGAATAAATGTATTTTTATATGGTAATGTCATACATGTAAGGATCTTCATCCATTTATGTTTGTGCGATATGAGATACCAATATATGTATGACTGATAAATGATACATGTCAAGGTCTCAATGACATTGTGGAATTTTTTTGCATATGCTTAATGTTCTCTCAACAGAAACCTGAAAAAATAATTAGAAAAATTCCTTTATAATTTTATACTGATTATATATTCATATATCTATTTAATATATGGGGTAAAATATAGAATAAATATTTTAAAAAATTGATGGAAAAAATGATTATTCTTTTATATGATACAATGATTGAAATCTCATGATGTTAATTATCAGTGATTCTAGATGAGATGAATTTGATGGTGGATAATTAATATAAAATAAATACTAGTTGTTGATTGAAATTATTCTTGATGTGTGGCCTCATATATGTGATGATAGCCATATTCTGTATTATACATAATGATAGTAAAATTATAACTGGAATTATGTGTTGGAAATTTCACATTATTTTCAAATGAATATTAAAAAAGATATTAAGTTTCAAAAATTAAAATAAAATGAGGACCATAACATAATAGAACTCATAATGATCATTTTATTTTCTAAAAGGTCATACAATGAGAACTATTCAATACTTATGATCATGGAAGTTCGACAAAATCATATATGGAATGATAATACACAATAAATATGTAGTCAAGGTTGTGGTGACTAAGTATTGAAGATATTTTCTTCATGTTGATGAAGGAGGATAAATTATTCAATCATTCGATCAAGGATATTATTGGAGAGAGTTATGTTCCACAATAGAATGAGGATCAATGGAAACTAAAATTAATACCTTAATGATGATATATAGATATAATTCATTTTATATTTTAGGGGCTATAAAAAAGAAAATGTCCAATATTATTCAAATAATTCAAGAAAGAACTAAAATATCATTAGAATAAAATCGATTAATAATGTGTGTCTCTGTATTTGAGAATAATGTAGAAGAATTATACATTATATCTGAGATTTTAATAGTTTCAAAGGGCACAAATATTTTAGAAAAAAATTAAAACAATACAGTATATGTATATTAAAAAGATGAAAAAATGTTAGTGAGTATTCAACTATAATCATTTCAAAATTTTCATGTTAAAATAATTAAATAAATATGATAATTTATGCTTCACCCAGTGAAGTGTTGAAGTATATAAGAAATGTAACGTGATAGAAATAGTTATCCATGTGGTATGATTTTATATACTCACTTAATAATAATAAGACATAATGAATTTATAACTATTTCATCCCTATATGATGAGTAAGAAGTAATAAAGGATGTGAAATTGAATGTGCTTCATTAGACTATACTCAACTCAAGTAAACGATAAATCCAACCTATATTTTGTTGTTTTAATAGTATGAGTAAAATTCAGACATCTCACTCGGTACTTCCATCTAGTAAGAAGGGAATTTGTATAGGCTTGAAGGTAATTGATAAAGCACATGTGATCATTCTTCATGGAATTGAGAGTCCAATTTCTTGTACGAAGGGATAGGAAACCCATAAATTCATTATTGATTATCATTTCCAAGATATCACATCCATGTTAAAACCCTTTCAAATTCATTCTATGATAATAACAAAGAAATTATTTATATTAGATAACAACCACATTGTTCAGGGTATATATTCATTATAAGAGACTAGAACCATGTAAACAAACCCTAGAATTATCTTATGTTATTTTATTTTCTATTTCTATATACCAACCAAATGAGTGATATAGAGATAATTATTTTCTCAATGATTTATTAATGTGGTGAAAAGTTATAAAAGGTAAAAATGGTGAAAATTTATAACAACACATGTTCACCCGATGCATAATTTTGGAAACAACCCTATATTATCCTTATAACATTTTGTGTGGATATGGTGTTTGATATTTTTCATCAGTGATCAGGATGGTTGAATAACATGTCTGCATGTCCAAAATGGGAGAATAAACTATTTCTAGAGGTAGTTACACTTATATGTTACTATGTTTTTATTTCCCAATATGACGTTTATATCAATTTTTGATGTATGTGGAGTCTAAATATCAGCTTCATGTCATTAAATGGGTTATCTGGGGTAGTTTTTAAGCCAACTAAGACATCTTCATGTTTATTTTAGGTGATTTTATCTTCTCTATTTTGTATTAACTAGGAAAAATGTGGTGGGTATCAGACAAATTGAATATATAGGTTCTTCTATAATGAACTGTGAATAGTAAAACAGTGAAAAATAATCAATATTATTTATTTAATAATGAATAGGATATATGTTTTTAATTAGTGTTATTATTTGATTGATATTGAATGTAGTGTCTTGATAAAAATTAATTAAAATAGCTTCAAATATTAGTCTTATAAAAAAAATTATCAACTAGGTAATAGCCATGGTTTCCTACTAAAATATATTTTAGACCTATATTCTAAAAACGGACTGGTAAAATATGTATATATATAAATTTTTGTGAGTCTCATATTTAGAGTTAGATTGATCACATAATAATTTATTACCAAGTCTCATTAGAATTGTTTGACATTGAGAATTCAAAATATGTTTAGGGGATGTGAGTAAATTTGTATTTATTATACCCTATTAATTGGATGATAATTTTTCCACTATAAACTATACAATAAACAATAGTTATTAATTTTATTAAGGAAGAACATTATAATAAAAACAGAAATATATTAAAATAGAACTAAATTAATCATAGATAAAGAATTCATGTAAACCCATTAATAAAATTAATTTCCTAGACCTATATCACTCATAAGTTATCAAAACCAGTCAGTTATAAGTCCTCAAGAAAGCCTCCCTATAATCCAAAGGATATCGACTATCAGTGAGGGTCCATGGGGGTATAGTGGGGAGACTATACCATCATGATTAGAGTATCTTAGATATGATAATAAATGAATAAATTGATGAAACATAATAATAATAAAATATTATAATAAAAATATATTAATATACAAATGAATTATAAATGCCACAATAAGAATAAAAAATAAAAGGAAAAGTATGTCATGATGCTAAAAAATAAAACATATATACATTGAAAAAGTAATCCAATAAAATACATGTATAAAAAAAAGAAAAAACTAAATTTATATCCATGAATAATGAGCCAAGGCTCATTCCTTTGATCCCAAGCTCTTGTGTCACGCGTCAAACAAGATTCCAGAATTGATTTTTTACTTTGTCCATACAAGTTTCCATGAATTATTTATATGTACCAATTGGTGTCCTAAAAATGGTATGATATATACATACTAGAACACCTCCAATAGTTTCTATAAAAAATGCATCCTCAATATAAATTCAATAGTTATGTAAATGAATGATAGGTAGAGAATTAATATAAATGAAAGATATAAACATGCCGATAAACATGACTGTAACTATGAGTAGGATAATAATTAAGAATACTTGTAAATTAAAGTCTTGTGTGAATATAAATAGTTAATATGGACTCCTTTGTTTATTAAAAAGTATCAAACCTAAGTGGTATAATTCATAAGTCTATATACTAAGGAGACTTCCTCGATTCAAAGGAACTCAGAACTGTATCAGACCTACATAGTATATTAACCTATGTCTCATGTACATGTAATCCTAATACATATGATATATATGTGTATACAATGTTCATAAGTTTAATACCTCAACCCCCATAATTATGTCATATCGTTGTAACGATCGGTTCCATACCATAGTAATTATCAGTTCCATACCATTGATTAACATCCAATATATTACAAAATAACCAAAATAAAATAGGTAATATAAGAAATCGATTTCTATATTAGTATCCATGCCTAGGGTTAATCTCCCTGAAAATTACAACATCCATATTTTAACTATTTTTGGCTCATATAATTTTTTAATCCCTCCAAAAATAGTTTGAGAACTCACACACCCCAATAGGTTTTTTACCTTATGTATATGGGAGAAACCAACTATGAGGTGATTTGATTTGAGGCTGAAAACCCTAATCCATGTCACTGTCCTACATAGGCCTAACAATTATGTTTAAAAAAAATAATTTAAGAAATTGTTGAAATTTTAGAGATATATATAAAATATTTTGGGTGTATCACAATGATAGTAATTTAATATTAAATAAACATAAGGAAAGGAATACACCACCTACCTTATTGTGGTAGAGGATAACTATTCCAATATCATCTTTTAATTCAAAACTGAATGAGAGAAAATTAAGAAATAGATTATGTCACTATGAATAGGGGAAAATAACCGATATAAATATCAAACAAAATATATTTTTAGAATATAAGTGAAGAGTGAAACATATCAAATATCGTACTTAGAGAAATCCATCGTGAAAGAATAATAATTAATCAAATGTCCAAAAGAGAAGGGAGATTAACTCTTGTATTAGGTTTGGAAGTATCTCTCCGATGTGTGAGGAGTTTTTCATGGAATATAATTGAAATGAGGGTTATAATTGAAAATAATGGATTGAAAACCCATTAATTAACCCTTTTCAAAAGTGGTTTCATGGTTATTCTATATTGATGGAAAAAATATGTGTGAACTATGTGTAATGCACTATCCATATGCACCCCGGGAATGAGCTCAATTCATAGATAAAAAACCATGAAACCCCCCTAAGAATTTAAAATCAGACCTATAGTATTTTTATTACCATATTAACTAGGATGCATAATTAGAAAAACGATATTGGACTCTTAATTATAATGGAGAACCATTCACTATTAACTTAAAATGCATAGATTGTGTGGAATAGTTTTAACTAACATTATGACCCACCTATTCCTTACAAAACACGGGACCCTAAGAGAAAACTAGGTTTAGAAACCCCTGATACCACAATACCATCAATAGAAATTAATATGAAAAAAATAAAAATAAAAATTTTAAAATAAAATGTTCCATACCATGGTGAAAAATCAAGGATTTTCATCCTCCCCATATATGGAAACACTTCCTTGAGTTTCCCTTCTGTTTGTCAAAAAAAATCGAGAAATTTTTAGGAAACTATGTAAGTAATTCAAACTCACTATCACATTTCATGATATACATGTAAATTTATCCATAACACATGTAATAAAATAACTAAATTTCAATGTAGTTCCATCATGATCTTGTCCATGATGTGAATTGGGTACTCCACGAATAAAGAATCACCCTCCAATTTCAAATAATCATTTTGAAAAACATGATAAGGATCTATGTAGTTGCACTACAGATAATAAATTTGAAAGAAATTTTATAACGATCTATATCTATGATTAAATGATAATCGATAATAAATTTTTTGGACCCCCTCCCAAAACCTCTATCATTTCTAACAAAATGTGGTGATTGCATAAGTTTCCAACTAAATCGTAGGTTCATTATTTTGGTCAAAACATGAAATAATACCAGATCCTATACCTCTAACTCATTTCATTTTCTAGAAATGGACTAAATATTATATCTACCTATACTAGGCCATATCCATTCACATCATGATCAACAGAACCAACAATAAATTATACTGAATGAGGTATGATTCAAGTAGCACTACCTCCCTTACCAATAACTAGAATATATGTGGTATACCTAGCCAACCATAGAGTGCCTTATAAGAATCCATATGAATCATAACATGAAATATCTTAATTTTAGAAAATTTATAATCATGTATATGTTTCTCATATGAATTTCAAAATATCAAGGATGCATTCTATAATCATGTCCTATAACCCCTGTATTTGGTTCCTAAACATCCTACAGGACTGAGGGTGTAATGTTGTACTCAACATTACATGTGTCCCAAACAAACACTACAATTCTTTCTATAAATGTGAATTAAAATGTGTCTCTATACAGTACAATAGATTTTGCTACTCCATAATGTCATATTGTCTCTAGGACATATATCCATTCAAGATCATCCACCAAAAGTCTACTTAATAGATAAAACATGATTTTATTTTTTTAATCAATCGATGATCACCCATACTGCATACTTATATCAAGGGACCTATCTAATCCATTAAAAACACACATGGTGATTCCATCCATTTTCCTCATAAGAAAAATAATAGGATGTTGAAGACCATCTAGTTTCTATTTGTGCACCATTACCTAATCAAAGGTGGGGAACCTAGTAACAAATTTATCAAATCTTTATTTTCATACCTATCACTGAATTTGGTGAGGTAGATAACGATACATATTTGTAAGCTCGGAGTGTACCCCCAAATTATAGGGATTAATCTCTCTCATAATGTCCTCCAGGATATCTGTAGGAAACTAGATACTTCCATTTATGTGAAAAATGTCATACACGTCCATGAAAAATCCCTGTGGTGGGTACTTTCTTGAAACTATATCAATTTGTATGAGGACCATAATATCCAAATATTTCATATTCATCACTTTCCCTAATGTGGAATAGGTCACTCATAAATCTATAAGGAAAGGACGTGCATGATGTTGTTGTACCTCTATGTGAATATCAGTAGACAAGGTCATCTAGTTCTACTCACTACTAGCCTCTTCATCTATATGTATCTAATTTCTCATACTCAAAACATCAACTAGTATGTTTTCATTAGTAGGAACATAGGAAAGATAAATGATTAAGGACTATAGGTATTCTACCCACTTTCTCCTCTGGAGGATCAATTCCAAATATGTACAAATATTTTTGAGGCATTTTTGGTCTGATTTAAACAAAAAATTCCCTCCAAGTAAATTATACATCTAAAAACTAAAAGAATGAACCACAACGTCTAGCTCAATATTTTATACCAAATAATTCCTCTCATGTTGATGCTCATAATGAGACATGTATGACATTAAAAAATATTCATTCATCAGATTATCTCTTAACCCAATACATTATGCATCATAATAATCATTATACCCACTGTTGAGCTATAGATAAATAAGAATAAATGATTACGATAATCTCACTTTTATCTTTGGAAATGTGGTATCATATTTTTAAGACCATATGAACTTCAACCTCTTCTTAGTCAATAATGTCATATGTTATTCTAAACATGAAAATTCCTTAATTAAATATGTATAATATCCATCAATCCCCTGGAAAATCCATATATCAAAAAAGTTATTAGGATGCTCCAAGAGGAACATGAAACTCAACATCTCATGCTTAAAAGATACTCCCATCTCTAAAATAATTTGACCCATAAATTGAACGATGTCAACACAAATGTGTAATTTTATAATCTTATAATACATATAATGTTCTATTCATGTATTCACCAAGAATTTAAGATATTTATAATGGCCATGTCGATTAAGAGAATAAAATAAGATTAAAATCATGAAAATTACCCAAAAAGAATCCATAAATTTTAGGGAATCATGATTCATGAAATACATGAAATCATATGTCATGTTCGCTAAACTATACAAAAAAACCAAATAATCATAATGACTATTCCTAATATAGAATGATGTATTTGTTTTATATTACAATCTGTCATGTACCTTATAATAGAATGGAATGAAATAATTCTTTGAGAAAACATGATCTCCATAGAGTTGGTTGATGTTGTAATCTATAAAAGGTTGTGGGTACTATTTCTTTACAGTAAGCCAGTTCAATTTATGGTAATCAAAAAATAGCATGAAGGTCTTGTATTCCTTATTTGGATAACAACATAGGTGAACCCCAAGGAGAAGAAATGGTTGATAAAAACCATAGTTTCCATGTACTCTTTCTATATAATGACCTCTTGCAACTTGGTAGCATCCATCCTATAAGGAGGAATGGACAATAATGAAACTCCTAGAAATAGCCCAATAGTAATATCATCCCCACTTAGGAGGAAATCTAGAAAATTCTTCCATTAAGACATCCATGAATTAACCTAATATAGTATGTGAATCACCCATACAAGTTCTGTACACATATATATAATTGTGTGAATGTGGGGTTTTTACATTGCACTACCCGCAATTCTCTGGTCCATGTCAACATCCATAGACATCTCATTCACCATTGTGAATAAAACTATCACCCTATAATGAGGTGAAGGACATCCTTCGATGATGAGATTAACAAAATCAGGCTAATAAAATTACAAGTCAAACTAGAGAATGAATTAAAATCTTATCATCTTGAGGAAAAAAGACCCATAAGAACCAATAGAGGCCTACCTCAAGGGTCTATTAATTTCATAGGATTTCACTCTTTAATCATACCCCAATGAAGTGTCATGTGTAACCAAACCATGTAAATTTAGAATTTATAGGCCAATAATTGCAAAAAAATACATTGATATAACGGATTTTGATTCACATGTATGAAATAAAAATGATTCCAAGGTCGATGCTAATAAAATCACACCTCAAACTATAGAAGACTTAAGACTATATTCCATTGATACATGTTGTAATTCATAAATCTAGAATGATCCATATCAGTGGTATACAACTTGAAAAATCATGGAAGGCCCACTCTGTTGGTGTTATACTACTGAAATCTGGAATGCATAGATATGACTACTCCGTCCCCATGATCCACATGTTTCACTCAAGATCTATGAGAGAAATAGAGCTACTGATCCCTCTCCAATAACATGGGTCAGTAGAAATCCACTATCGATGGCCATTAGAGTATAAATTATGAAAAGAAATTATAAATGGACCATCATATCATAGGATCAACACTAAACCATGGATATATCACATGGTGGTTTCATATTCACTTTCATTACATACTAAAGTTGGACTACAAAACTTTTTCTACTTGTACTTGGCCTAGCACTACCTTCACGGGTGGTCTTCAAGTGAAGAATCCTACTAGCATATGCTGCACCACAAGTTCAAGAAACTATTACACAATAATATATACCTAAAAATAACATTAAGTTATTTATTTTAAATAATTTCCTTATTTATAATTTCAATCATGGTAGTCAACTAAATGGTATCCACCCGAGATCAAATTGGATTTTCGATCCCAACATAAGTGTGGCTTGTTCTGGATAACTAGTTAGTAGTAATGATCGGTGCAAATAATAGTATCATTTTGATGTGTGTTTTTCAATTAATCATAGACATAGTTTCCTGGTATAGGTGCATAAAATCCCTCTCTTAGTTAGCCCAAAAATTCTAAGGGAAAAATCAGTCATATAATCTAGATTGTAAGTCACTCAAAATCATTTCTTGAAGAAGATATTCCTTGTTCGGGATGACCCACCCGCATTTGGCGGATTCATGAATCATATATGTCATAATCTTTAACCTAATTTTTATAGGCCTCTATAATTGATCAAAGATTGATAAAATAGTCTCAATACATAACTCAAGAGCTCGATGATGCCATATCCCAAGAGTTTAGGAGGATACTTTTGATTAAAATTCCATGTCAACACCTATATAGAAGAAGTATGTTGTAGTGCTCCCTCAATTGTTTTAATATGGTATAGGGAACCCTCTCAATACTAGGAATGATTTTAAATATTAGGAATAATATGAGGTTCCACATGTGGAACAACTAAAAGGTTGAACTGTTGGTTGAGGTCCCAAGAACTCTGAAGCATGGTCTTCAACTCCCTCATAGTGCATGACTCAAGGACCATATGGACGAATAGCTCTACAAATTTCAAACACATGCCTCTGATAAAATTTGGTAAAAATATAATGTTGATATATTGATAGGATATGTACACACCTACCAATATGTATGTCAAACACCTATTCCTTTTTCTAAATCCAAGTCTAAAAAATGTACTAGTATATGAATAATTACTATAGAAACATCCTACCACACACTAATAAGGTCATATATTGTTCTTGCTATCTATTTTGGAATGGGGTCCTAGTATATGGAGTCTAAATTAATTTTTATAGAAGAAATAAAACATTATGTTTTCATTAGAACCCCGATTTAACAATAATAATAATTGATTTTTTGATTTATAAATAACTACATTAATATTATAGACCAATTAAATGAAGTATCGTTCCAAATGTATTGAAGTACTTCTTTAATCGATTGATATTGTTATTTCATGAAACAACATCAAAACCCATACATACAATAACATGATGTAATCATTAATATAATATTATTTTATTAGTTGAATCATTATTGCTAATTTATACATGGACATACACTCCATATATTACAAATGAAATTCATGTACACATATTAAACTAATTTTTCATTCTATTTAATATCAGTTACACAACTCAAACATGTGATAAATGGTTAGTCAAGGTTTCATAATCATGGTATATATGAGAACATTATTTAGATTGATTATGAAAAAATGATAAACCATTATTTTGTCCCCTTTAACCTGTATAAAGGCTTTTTCATGAAAAATATATCACTCAGGTCATATACAACAAGTATCATGCATTCCGAAAATTGAACCTAAATGAAATATCATATATTTTACATTTTAAATCTCTAATGTTCCTTTAATGATGCGTGTTCAAAAAATCCTCACCATAATGGTAAAAGGTTAATATAAACCAGTAATATCAATAACCAACACCACTTCTCTTGTGCATAACCCAATAGTAAAATTTGTGCAACTGTATCTAGAATTACCTAGAACATCATGTCCAATACAATGAAATTAATATATTCCCCATTCATGGTTAAGCTGCTACAAAAAATGGGCTCATTACAAAATTATGAAATATCTTAGTATGTTTTATACAAAAAAAACAAATTGGAATAAGGGGAAAAATATATAATACTAATTTGTAATATCCTAAACTCATCCCCACACATATAATTAAACCTGTTTGGTTAAAATGCCTTAACAGATCCTCTCCACGTGTTAGAGGCTACCGACAAGTAGCGATATTATATGTTGGTATAGTGGGCAGACTATAATGTCAAGATCATAGTAACACAGTGGTGACAATAATTGAATAAATATAGGAAGATTAATAATAATATAATAGTGGAATAAAAATACATATAAACCAGAATGAATATTTTAGGTAATGAGGAGAATAAAAAAAATAATGATTATATCATGATGAAAATAATAGGCATGCATGGTTGTGGGATTCTATTAAATTACATGTATAATAAAAATACAAAATAATGAAAAGGGTATATCCTTGAATCAAGAGAATATGCTCGGTCCTATTCTCCTAATATCCCATGATTTGTGTTAATGAGGAATAAATTATTGTGTTCTATCTCTTGTCTCTACCACCATCCAGGAGTTATATCCTGGTGTAAATCAATGTCCTGAACAAGGTATGAAATTTATTAAATTGGCCAACAAAAATGATGTATATAAAAAATCTATCTAATGAATAAAAACTACATCCATGTCTATATATGATAATTATTGATCTAATATGAATTAAAAATATAATGATGTCCATAAATAGTGTTATAACATTGATTATTATAGATATTATGAATATTAGTGGATAATGGTACATTGTAAAAGTAACTACCACCTCTGGTACAAACTGCATATGAAAAAAGTAACATACCAACAAGGGTTAGGTCCCAATGTTGTAGACCAAGGAGAACTCATAATATTTGAGGAATATGGAATTGTATAAAACCTACATGGGACAGGAACCCAGGTCCAATGTCCAGGGTGTCCTAATATTTTATGATATATGTGCATACAAAGGTCATAGTTGTAATACATCAATCCCCCTCATCGGCGCTATGCTATAATAATGAACATTTCTATACTATAATAATGATCAGTTCAACACAATTTTTCAACACTCATTCCAAAAGGAAATAACAAAAATCCAATAGGTAAAATAATAAAACTAGGGATATGTTATTGTCCATTACATTGGTCAATCACTCTTGGCATTAAAATATCCTTATTTTCACCATTGATTTATAGAATTAATTTATTTATCCCCCCAAAACTAGGAGGAAGGATCACACACCGAGATGGGTGGTTACTAGGTTAAGAAGATGGAAGAATCTACCTCAAAGGTGGTTTAGGTTGAAGTTGAAAACATTCATATATGTCATGGTGCTATATATGCATCACATTTAAGGGTCAATCAATTAATTTCGAGACATTGACTTATTTTATGAAAAATTTATAGAACCTGCAAAATTTGGTACTATAGATATAATTTAATAAATGATAAAGAAATTGGTAAAATGTATAGAACCCCAACGGTTTGGTTGTAGAGGACAACATGTTGAGTATCATCTACTGATTCAGAGTGAAATGAGAGAAAATAAAGAAATAGAAAAATTACCTAAGTATATGAAAAAAGATCCTATATATAGAAAACATAATGGATGGTGAGAGAAAAATAGAGAAGAAGGCATCATATGTGAGCTCCTACCAAGACTAATCCATCATGGTAGATACATCTTGATTTGTAGGTCAGATGTAGAAGGGAGATCAAGTATTAGAATAGAAAATGAAGGATCCCTCTTATTGGTGAGGTTCTATATATTGAGGAATATTATAATAGAGGGCCTGAATTAAAAATAAATATGGAAAAAGTGAAAATTCACCACTCAAAAAATGAGCCACATAGTTATGATTTATGTTTGTCCAAGTATAATGGAAACTGTGAGAAAAGAACTATTCAATAGAACCCTTCACATGGGTGAGGTGAACAGTTAGACTAACTATTGGTAGTCGATGAAAAAGACGTCTAAGACAAGTCCTTCAGCATTTTCATAGATGTATATCCAAGGCTTCATGATTAGGAAAAATCATGCATACCTTTGAAGTGCACTAGACCACCCCAGATAGTTTAATCAAGTCATGGAGACTTGGTGGCATAGTTTAACCTAACTTTGGGGTCCAATAATTTACTCTAAAGACTCATTACCCTAGGCTCTGAGAAAAAACTGGTCACCTTCTAAACCTCCACACACTCATATGGCATTCATATTTGGAAAACAACACAAAATTTAACATGAATTTAAAAGGATTGATACATTAGATTAAAATACTTGTGTTATCGTAAATGAAAATAACACCAAGTTGAAATTATAATAAACATAAAATTATATGATGAACATTCAAAAATGATAATTACTAGAAATATATGACACATTAGAAATAAAATTATCATCCTGATAAAATTAGTGACATAATGTGATGACTGTTCATGAGGAACTATTTATGTTTATAGTTTGGAAAAAAATATAATAGTTATATACATGGTTATTAGATATATGGTTATTAAGAATATATGGGTATTGGGATTTTATATTAATTATATATATATCATCCAATGATATAAGAAGGATAATCCAGATGAATTATAACATTTATGAAAATAATATTTTTAGATATTTAAATATTAATGTTATAATATAGTCATTGATATGGTGACATCAAAAAGATATCTTCACATTATGAATTTTATATTTAAATAAATATATTATGTAAATTTATAGTATAATACTTCAATATCAGGAATATTTATCCTAGAATAGGATATAGGTAGCATGATTACGTTCTTTTCTAGACCAACCACATGAAAAACACAAACATATACATATTGAGTATAATCATTAATGGGATAAATTCAAGTTTGCTTAAATTATTACAGGATCCATGATATTTGAATAACCACCCATCTATAGTACTATATAATATCTAATCCTTATTGATTATGGGAACATCATAAACGTTTTTGTAGATATTATTTTGATATAATCATGTAATTGTAATTATTGTAATGATATTTCTGAAAAAATATATGTATTTTCATTATTAATATTATTAAGGTATTTTTATACCATATCATTCATATTAAATATATTTATTTTCATAATTAAATTAAATGAATTTATAAAATTACAAGAATTATTTCTGATAAATTCAGTGACAAATTCAGTTAATTATTATTTTAATAATAACTATAAAATTAGAATAAAATCAATTCTTATTAAGATGATATATTTTCAAATGAATTATTTTATATCTAATTATTAGTTTTCTAATAAATTAAATGGTTCAATTATTTAATATGTTATTATTTTTTTAATAATAAAGCATAATTATTAATTAAGTGAAATGACATAGGAATGAAATCATTTATTGATCAGAAATTTATTTTTTTAAAAATTGTTTCTTAGGTGTTATGTACTTTAATTAAGATGTTAATTTTTATAACAATTCGATATTTAATTTGTTAAAAAAGATTCCGAAATTGAAATTAGTATGGTAAAATTATGTATAGATTGAAATTATAATTTTTTTAAAATAGTAAAATATAGTAATAAAATTCTGAAATGTAGTGAAATATGGAATATGTGACATGATATATATATATATATATATGTGGGGGGGGGGTGAATGTATTTTTAAAGTTTACGATGTCAGTGATATTGGAATAGTGTTTTCAAAAAAGATTTTACTGAAAAAGTATTTACTGTATTGGGGAATTATGGGTTTAGTAGAGCACTTGATATAATAGAAATAGTAAAATATCTAACAATTAATTCCAGGAGTTTCCACTCCCAACTAAAATAAATATAGACATCATCCTATGATATCAAACAACACTATTAAACCATTTTCATCATGAATAAATAAAAATAATATCTCTCTAATTATCATATTCCATGTTGGGTAGCTTCTCATTATTATAATGAATCATTATTCCTACATTTCCAAAATAATATTTGTGATATGTTTCAACCTTTCATAAATATGCTTTATTACCCTTAATCATTATCACTATTATCTTCATCCACCAATTAATCATTATTATTTTTCATATATTAAAATATAAATATAATGATTAGAACTTTTATAAATGTGTAATTATATAAATAAAATAAAATTTTCTTACATGTTCTATCGTATTAACACATTCTTGTTTCGTTTAGTTTAACCACTTATAGGACAAATGTTGTAACCCGTCCATTATGAGAGATTAATAAACAATAAATACTAGTAATATATGATAATAATATTTAACATTATATATGATTCATAATTATATAATTGAAATATGAATAAATATATTTATCATTAAATTCAATTACTTTTTTGAATTCATTATTCACCAAAAATTGTATTTTCTAATTGTACCTGTTCAAAAAGCAATATAACAAGAATGAAATATTAATCGAACACAATAAGTGGGTAATATGAAATTAGAAATTATTTTTATTGATTTTAATAATGATAATTTAGGTTCTATTAAAAAATAATAGTAATCCAAATTTTAATAAACAAGTTTTTATAGGGTGTTCATCCAATCAAGAATTAGAGGTTGGGTTTTATTCAACTTACTCTCTTATCCTTCAGTTGTAATCTTAATTATTAAAATTTTTCATTATGAATTTCATGTTTCTTAACAATTATCTATCTAAAATTTAATTTCATTATTTTTCAAAAAGGAAAAATATATTATGATATCTATATCATGTTATTTAATTAATTTTTTACTTTACAAGAACAGCATGTTTGTTATGTATAAATTTGATGTTTTATATTGGCTATTCAGCTTCCATATTCAAGTTATTTCATATAAAAATGATTTAAATTTTAAATATGAAGGAAAGATAAATTTTGAATTTTTTAAATATATTTTTTTATTCCTATTTAAAATTATTTATTTTTAACTTTTATATATATGGGTTATTTTAAAACATCTAAAATTATTAAAAACCATATCGTTTTATATTTCTATAAAATTATGATTATAAAAAATAATAATTTTGAATTGAATTACTAAATTTTTTTTCTGTTATTTGGACATATAGGTTTAAAATGAATTTTTAGTTTGATTTTTGAAACATTTTAAAAAAAAATTGAACGTTATATTTACTTATTTTTCAATAATTTTAACAAATCATATAGAAAGAATTTTTTTTTAATTTTTTATCAATATTTTTAATCTCTACCACTAGAAGATCCATCCAATATATGATTATATTCCATGTAATAGCCTATAAATTCTTAGAATATATTCTTCTTTTGGGTTTTATAATTTTTTATATCATTCAATCCTGTTCTGGGTTACATATTTTGTGATATGCAGTAATAATGTTATATAATACAATTTAGATTTCATGGGGTTTATTCAATATATGATTTACATTTTTGTCACACATCACTCATATGTATTGTATTTTTTGTATAACAAGTGTACCAAGAAATATATATCAATACCATTCATTATTTAATTGCTTTTACATTGTTAATTTATTGTGGGATAAAAATAGTTCTACTTGATCCACTTCGGGAGTGGTTATTGATTCCTTTTCTATTATGCTATATGGTGTGGTTAGTGTTTCTTTATGTTATTTGTTATGAATTTCATGGATTAAAACTTTGAATAATGTTATTATTTTTTATGGTTATACATTTTTCCACATTCAAATATTCTATCTCTATGGAAAATGATTATTCTTTTGATTTCAAATTCTTATTCCATTGTATATGTTACGATTATAGGATGGTCCCATTATTTTTCATTGTAATAATTAATTAAGGAATATTTTGTAAATTTTTTAATTTTTATATAGTTGGTTTTGATTAAATTGTAATTTTAATATTATGTATTCTTCAAATTATCCATTATGATTTTAATAAAAGGATAGAATCTGTTGGAACGAGATAAAAGTATGGATTATAGACAATAGATATATTTTCTATGTGACTAATCAATTCTGATAATATATGTAATGAATTTAGTCATAGAAATTATTCCCTATGTTATTATAAATATACTCAAAAACATAATTCTCTATAATGTATCGATGAAGCAGAAAATCTCTAGCATTAATTCATGAGACAATGACCACCATCCTATAGGTTATTATATGATCCATTAATTTTTGATGAATGAATATGAACAATATAAACTATATTTTTCATTCATCAATGATCATGGAATAAAATGGTAATCATATTTACTAATTATTAGTAAGGTGAGGTTGATAATTATTATACATTAACATTGAACATGAGTAAAAATAAAAACATGACTCCATGAAATGAAAACATTTATAGGAAATATTATTCATGAGGTATTTTCATTAAAAACATCACATCAAAATGGAGAAAAAATTCTATGATATTATAAAAAATATTGATAAATTAATTGGTTTGAATAAATATTATCATATAAGATCCACATTATATGTCCCTAAATTTATTATAAATATCAAAAATAATTGAATTTTTTTTATTAAAATCTTAATACAGAATGTTTGAAGATATTAAAAAAGACTGATTTTTGTAGCTATATTGAAATGGTTCAATGTGAACATATTGGGGAGAATAAAATTTTAGACTCCAATAATAGTCCAGGATTTATTTATTGGAAATGATAAATGGATTTTTCCTGAAAATAATTGCGAAATGATTATTTATCAAGTCAAATGTGAAAATTATAAGTAGAGGCATCCAAATAATTGTTTTAAACGAGAAAGATTGTGTTTTGTTTATGGATGAGTAATTTATTAGGTATATAATTTCCAATTAAATATTTATAGGATGAGTAACACAATAAATAAAATAAATTCTCAATGAATATGCAAATTAAACATTACAGTTTCAAATATTTGATTTTACGGAATTATGATAATTAATGAACTACACCATTAGATAACAAATATATGAAACACCATTGTTATCCATCACTAGTGGATAATGGAAGGGATTATTTAATTACAATTTCTAAATTAACTCCTTATAAAAATGTGATAAATATTTTGATCATTATTATTGAATGAAAATTAAATTTTTTAGTTGATATCATTATCCACATTACATTATAAGATTAATATTTAATAAGAATAATGAATCACTACTTCAAATAATGAATACTAACATATTTATTGAGACACTTGATGGTGATATTATTGAATGTAATGTACATTACTCCTCTCTAGATATTGTTTGAGAAAAAATAATTCTATAAAATATATTTTTATACCAATTTTAATGATATATATGATATTTACAATGTAACTAATAAATTAATATAGATTTGAATAAATATTTAGGGTTAAAAAATATCATTTAACAAGCTACATGATTATAGAATTAAATATCATTACTTGTCTAATGATGAAATTAATTTATTCATTAATTTATTGATATGGTTTATGTTACCCACAATTAAAGGATACTTCCCTTAAATTTCTTGGAAATATCCCATTTATGAATATATTCAAATTATTGAGTAATATTTCAATTCAATTCCAAATGATTTTCTTGTTATTCTCTGTGATTGTGATGTTGATTTCTTAGTTTATCTTTTACCTAGTTCTTTGTATATATAGAAATGTTTGTAGAGAATGGTCCCCAATGAGATAGTGATATTGAAGTCGAATCTATATGATAATTTTATTGAAATTGAATTATACACTAAAATTATTTCCCATGGGAAACACCTATTTTCATTTCCATGGATAATGTTTTTTCAATTTTTTTATTAAATGATTATCATTAGATTAATTAGATATTGAATTAGAATTGATATCAAATAAAACATATTGATAAAATTAAAGATAAAAACAAGGGGAATCAACACATATTATTAGTGGATAATCAATCTAGATATAATCTATAATTAGTGACAATGAATGATAGTCCAATCAAAAATATTCACATAATCTATGATTAGTATGAATTCATAATTATACCATTTATACATAGAATTTCCCTTCATATTTTCCACAATTTGACAAATATAGTTTATAAATAATTATTATGTATTTTTGGGGTTGCCTTTCTTAATGAAATACTCATCAATAATGAGAATAATCAGAAATATTGAAATACATTCGAGATTTAAATAAATAAGATATAAAAGACAAAATTGGATGATAAATAAAAAAAGTATGAATTTTTATTAAAAAATGAATCCTTTTTGGGAAATGTAATTATATGTCAGTGTATATCTATGGATACATCCATGATAATGGTAAGTAAAAAAATAATAAGCCATAATCCTTAATATTGATCTCTAGATCTCATATATTAGATGGTTATTATTGATTATTAGTGCAATATTTTCCAAAATTAGAAGCTTTTGTAACCATGTTGATATAAAGGGAGTAAATTTATACTAGAAGAAATAATGTGAAGATTAATTCAAGGATCATAATAAGGGGTTGTTAAATATAATTCAATGCATGCTACCGTATAATAGAGAATAGACTGTGATTTATAATGATATATCAAATTATATTTTGAGATGTGTCAGTGTGGAAAATAAAATGGAAATATAATATGCCCTAAGTCAATTAAACATCAATGAAGAAAATTAACTGAAACATTTTCTTCATTGTTTAGTGGCTATATTAATATTAGATATAAAATGGAGTAAACTATATTTGAGATATCTGTTATATATAAAATGAAAAAAAGTTATTAATATAAATACAAAAATATAATTAGTTGAAATTTATCTAAAAGTTATGGATAGATTTGATACTGGAATATGATATCAGAATAAATTACTATCAGAGGATGGGAATTTGTTTTTCATAATTTGGTTAGGATAAGTCATGATTCTTCAAATATAATAATTTTTTAAAGAGAACCAATATTCGTGGATCTATACATTATGTACATGGAAATCATAAGGGATTTTATGATATATTATATACTATAAATAGTCACTCATCCATATATCAATGTGATTAAAAATTCATTACTGGATTATATGGATCTATAGAATAATTTGGGAAATTTATTGAAATTTGACAATTCCAATGATAGAGATATCAGATTTGGCACCCTGATATATGTCCCCTGAATACCATAACAAATGAATGTTATATTGGTTGATGCATTACACACCAATATTGGGGTATAGAAAATAGTAACTATAATCAATAGATACGTGTATATATTATACATACCATTTTGGGGAATGGACCACCAATCATCCAAAATATATATCATCTAATTAATTTACTGAAATCGAATAAATTACCAAAACACCCATGACATAATCTTTCACACTAGACATTCATTTTATAAAAATAAAAAATAAATATTGCACCTTTCTCAATTCAGTATTTTTTCCTCACACAAAATCTAGTGAACAAAAACACATAAAACAATTCAAGTGATATATAAAAATGGGTAAATCAAAATTAAGTTTTAATGGAACAGACATTATCCCTACATCCATTAGGGAACACTATTCCCATACTCATAAAATGGAAATTAAAAATGTATATATTTAAAATAGGTAAATAATACTTATATTATATTAATATTTCATCCAAATCATTCTATATGTTAAATATTTGTCCCACACCACCGATATATTGTGTGTCATCCAATATTACATTTCATGTACTTTTTTTGTTTATCTAACCATTCAATTATGGTGACAACCAATAACCTATATAAATCTATACCTAATTGCTTATATTCATTATATAATATAATGTCTCCCAATACATAACATCATTGAAAAAAATATGCATTACCTTTTTTGGTAATCAATGAGTAAAATTCATATATAGATCCATTAATATATATATATACATTATCATATATCTAGATAACTTCTAATACCTTGAAAACGTCAAAATTGAAACATGGAACAAAAGATAATATCATTTGGTCAAGTTTCCCTCAATGGTGATTTTATCTATAACAATATTATCCTCAATGTAATGTTAAAATTAAATTTTTCTGATTTCAATCATCAGAATGGAACATTAAAAAACAATATCATTCCTAAATATCATTAATATAAATAATTATTCAAATAATATCAAAAAGCATTAAAAAAGATTGTAGAAAACCTTCAACTTATAGAGAAGAGAATATATTGTTCTTTTTTCATTGACAATAGTCTCACTATGTATTGTGATTCCTCATAAGTTTATGCGATAATTATTTGGGGAACTTGTTAAATTTATTTTTATTTCTGGACATATTTTTTAGCTGAAGTACATGGTCCATCACTATATAACAAATGAATTGTTATTTTAAGTTTCTTTAATAAATTAATTTCACTTTGGCATTAACTGTATATATATATATATATCTTCATGGATTCTTTTGGGATCATCTAATAAATTGAAAAAACATATAAATTATTTACCAACTTCAATCAATCCATAATGAAATTTAATCAATGAGATGTGATTGATATTACAATGTTAATGGAAAGTTAGAATCATTTTATTTTTAATTGTATCACTTTTGGTGTCTTATCTATAATGAACTTCTATAGAATCACTCATAAATTATAAGGCTAATATTATTGTGGATTGATTCTATTGTGATGAAGCATATCTTCAATATAAAATCGTTTTATATGGAATATCAAGAATCACACCTCTTCAAATTTTGAAAACATCCAGTGTAAATATTACATGTTATCCTACAAATACTGGTGCTCCATATATCCATTTTAAGAAGAATCATTGCATCTCATCATTAAGGGGTATTGAGCATTCATTATAGTGAAAATAATTACAAATTTCAATGGTATGTTTTAACAATGGTATTTTTTTAATTTACTTTGTAAATGGTTCTAGGGGTGGATAAACAGTCCTCTTAAAAAATGAATCTATGTTTAATCATAGAAATTTGGGGCAAGATAACCTTAGAAGAAAGGAACAATGTCATAAGTGAAGGAAACATTTTATCATGACTTATGATGAAATATAAATCTATGTGTCTCCTTTTTTTTGAAATTAAAATAAAACAATATTATAAATTTTCTTATATTGGTATCATAATAAAACATGAAAATTAAAACAATTTTTGAGTTAAAATTCCCCCACATAGTATATGGGCTAGATAGAAATTTCTTATTACAATCATAATGCATAGTATTTATGGGTG
The DNA here is from genome assembly GCA_963277665.1 of Viscum album. Taxonomy (NCBI): domain Eukaryota; kingdom Viridiplantae; phylum Streptophyta; class Magnoliopsida; order Santalales; family Viscaceae; genus Viscum; species Viscum album. Next base: position 1,938,825,603 of record OY728137.1, read on the forward strand.
AGGTACCCAATGATTAATGAGATGATCTAGTATCATTAGCCATAATAGTAGTTTAGTTATTTTAGAATGCAGTTACTTTTAGATAAAATGTAAATCCATTATAGTTGAAGAACATTTTATTCTAAGGTGGAATGGGTTTGGAAATATCATAGCATTATCTTGACAATACTGTAAGTAGAGATGACCATTGTCTTCAACTCCTTTAATGGGAATCTCCTAACCCCATGGTTTTTTTATCATATTAGGAGATGAATAATAATTATGAATAATAATACGGAAATTTTTAAACATGGATGGATGGTAAAAAAGTAATATACAACATTAATCTGAACTTTTTCCAATATGAAACTGTTATAATTTAATCTATCATTGATTTTAATTCCTGTGACTATAAGAGTATTTATAGTGGGAAGTCCCTAAGTATTAACACCATTAGACCAAAATAATCCCCTATAATATTCAATTTTATCTGCTTCTAATTAAAATATATTATTTTATAGTTAAAGATAATACAACAACTAGTTTCTACTATTACATATAGCTAACTATCCTTCCAGTCTAGGTGAAAAAATACCTATTTTTCACTTATAGGGGTCAAAATCCCACATGATGTTAGAAACAACATAACCATATAATGGATATTATTTGAAAAATCAAATTTATATGACATAACAACCTTTTAGGTTTTGAATTATTCAAATTTAAACATATTAATGTTTCTCCTTATAAATTTACATAAAATAATTGTAGAGTCCAACTAAAAATTTAATATCGGGGTGAGTATTTAACATGGCTTACCTCATGCTTCCATGAATTAAATGTAATTTATCATTCTCCATAAACGTTATCCCATATTTAATTTTTTGTTCTTTCTCTACAAACTATTTGATGTGTATATCTAATACATTTGAGAGTGTCTTACATCAAAAGTATTTAATCCTTTCAATAATGATTTAGATTTTTTATTTATGTGACAAAAATATAGTCAATTCCCTGGTTTCTCAATCAATATTTATCCTTAATATTTTCATAGTATGATGAAGATATTTAATCTCTAATATTTAAAATAAATTATACTTTATTTTAAATATACTATAAGTTTATATACCATCTATAATCATGTATTACTAATATAGTAAAAGGATAATGAAACACCAATCATCTAACACCTTTGGTTTATAGTACTTATCTATGATTTATGTAGTGAAATCATCCCATTCCATGAATGAATAAAAATTCTAGTTTCATTATTATGAAAATTTCTTTAAAACATAAATGAGTATTTTCATATGAGACAACATGTATTTGTCCCAATAATCCTTAAATCCCACTATATTCATTATGAAAGTTGATTCTGACATCTCATAATAAATAAAGGGTGTCCTCACAGTCCTATAATCTATGTTAGTATTATTAGTAGAAATAATGTTCAATGCTGTATGGAAGGTATTTTTCATAACTATTGGTGAGAAGATTTTTGAGAATTCATGATCATACACCTATTGAAATCCATTCACCACCAAATACACATTGGAACAACTTTTAGGCATTCCCCGCCACCCAAATATAATTGTAACCCCCTCTAATTCTATAGTGATAAATCACTAGACAAAACTTAGTCAAATACCATCTTCCAATATAATCTAATGATGAAATTCCCCATTTCATTACTTACTCCTATATTAAAAATTTACAAGTATTCATTTCATCGTCTAGGATTTAATGTTCTCCCACAAATGGTAGAATTGATAAAGTTTTTTTCATATATAAATCCCTATAAAAAATTATATCATGTAAATTACAAAAATTTTCACTTTGGATAAACATATTTCAATACTACTAATTCTGATGTTATATCCCAATATGGACATGATATTTCATTATATATTATCCTTTTTTAATATTATGTTAATTGCATCTTTCACATTAAAATAAAAAATAAAATGAAAATCCATTATATAGTTTTTTTATTAAATATAGAAAATAAATCATAAATATTGAATTACATGTTATGAATATGAATAATAAAATTATTTTATATGTGTAAAATTAAAATAATTATTACATTTTATATTAATTAAATATAACATGTATTGAAAAAACAAAACCAAAAAAATTATTCTTATAAAATATATTTATCTAAAATTAATGTTGTATCTAAAGAAAAAACATATTACTATTAATTAATACTAAAATATATTGATAATGTGAATAATATAGTACAAATACATTAATTATCAAAAGATATTAAATATTAATAATTAATAGTTAACATTCTAAAAAGCTATTTTATAATTTGAAAATGTTTCCTAGTATATATTGTGATTTTTATTAATAAAATAATTAGAAAAAGTCTATCAATTTCATATGTATAATATAAATATTTATGGATTAAGAATAATAATATTATCTAAATTTCAATTGTTCTTATTCTTCTAAGAAAATTGTTTTTTAGTTGAATAGTGTAAAAATAATATATTTACAAATAAAATTAATTTGTCACATTATATGATTGAAATTATGATTTATAAGTTTATGATAACTTTTTATAATTTCAATTATATATTTTATACAAGAATGTAAATTTTTATAAGTTATGTTTTAAAATTAATATCCCTTGTTTTAAATTTTAAATTTTTTTATACTATTTAAAAAAATAAATACATTATATATTTAGTATTTTAAAATTAATTTTTATCACATTATAATTTTAATTAAAAATGTATTACAAATTTTGAGTCATTTTTAGAAAATTATATAATATGGACCATTTTATTATTAGTCATTATGACTGATTTACCATCGTAAAAAATTTGTTGCAATGGTGAAAGTTAGAATCGTAATTGTGTGTAACCTTAGATTTAATGGATCTATCATGTTTGAAACATATTAATATAATAATGTTGCAGTTGTGAATCCAAATTATCTCTTATAAAATATATTATTAATCAATTTTGGTGCAACATTTATATATATTAACTTCCCACCATTGAATGGATTTTTATATTCGCAAAAATGATTCTCAATTGTAATTATAAAAAGAGAACTTATATCCATACTTCCCATCACACAAAAACCACATAATTTCTCACAAATATATGACTAACCATATCCTACCCACTCATACACAAATTAATATGTATATTTTTTTCACAAAATATAATTTTATAAATGATTAATTAACTTTATAAAGAAAAATCTCTGAGAAGTGAGGTATACATTCCTCACCTCTCTCTCCCTCTTCTCTATTTATATATATATATAAATATTATTTTGCCTCAAATTTAATTTCACCATATTAAAATTAAAACCCAAATATCATTACTATAATTTTATGTGAATATAATTATGTTAAAATAATTATCCACAATCCCCATTTCCATTAGTAAAATGAAAACCCAAATCATATGTTTTGCAGACTATCACATCCATGACACAACATTCTTCATTATCCTTCACCGCCTTAATTAGATGACCTTGATAGAAAATGTAATATATAATTATAATATTTAAAATATATTTTATATTGTAAAATTATAATCCATATTATTTATCTTCTTTATTCTATTGAAAACAAAATAATCATCCATACATACTTTTGGACTATCACCTACATTGGGTAAGTGATCTATGTTTTTCATCTCTTAAACTCATTATATATTTTTTCATGATAAAGGGTTATGTGGATAAATATGATGATAATAATATATTTCATATTTTTAATAATAAATTATAGAAACTATCAATAATATTATCAATTGGTGATTATCATAACATCATTCGTTTAAAACAACCATATTAAGAGTAAATTCATTAATTAAAATTATGTAATTTTTCATATTCATTACCTTATATTTTAATTCATTTTTATTTATTTTTTATCATATAAAAATAATATATTATAGAATTATTCAACTTTAGTATTGATATCACAACAAAATCATCTCATTATCATCAATAATCGTCATATGTTAATGTTTGGAATGATTTGACCACATATTTGAACAATCTTATGAATTTATATCATATATGATTATAAGAAAATAATTATTTGAAAAATATTATATAAATATTTTAATAATTATTTTTTACAATATTTCGAAAAATATTCATAAATATATAACTCACTAATTATGAAAACACCCATTTTAAGTTAAAAATCACCGTAAAATGTTCACTGTTGATTTTATTTAATTGGAGAAAAAAATAATCATGAAAAAATTATATAATTTTTGTTAATAATTATAAGTAATGATTTATAGTAACTATAAATATCCTCGAATGATGAACTTGGGAAATTAATGAATAACCACACATCTATTATTATACTTGTTCAAAATGATCATGATTACCCACAATCAACTTTGAAAATAATTCATTACTAAATAATATAATCAAAGAGAATAATTAAAATTGATTTTTTTAAATGGTTATATATAGGAAAAAGGTTCCTAAATTTGTTACTAATATGTTTATGTTATTTATATATGATCATATTGTGCATTAGACTAAACATGGAATAAGGGTAAGGGTTTGATTATCTCAAATTTCAATCCCTTAATAAGTGCTTAAGCTATACACAATGATTCGTTTTAAATGGAGTATATGATTCCCTATTGTCTTATTATATCATGATCCTATTATATGTTATGACATTAAATGTTAAATTTTATTCTGTAACACTCATGGGGTGTTGATTCAAATATTAAAAGGGTTTTAAGGGGTTTATGTGACCCAAATATCTTTCATAGGTCATACTCAATCTTCTTTTACTATTATGTTCTTGATTATTCTATGAAAACCTATGATGATTTTATTTCATATATATTCATTTTTTACAGGGAAATAATAATTCAAATCAAATATTTCTTCTTTTCTAATTCAATTTTATAGGGTAAAATAATTTTTCTGACAATAATTCTAATTTCTTTGATGTATTTTTCTTCCGTATACACATTCTCCTTTCCCACCAATGTTCATAATAAACTAATGAAAACAAAATTTATTAGTGATCGTTATATAACCCTAACATAATTTTCTATTAATGGTTTTGTTATACAATTAATTACGTGAGTTTTTAATAAAGGGATTTTTTAACTTTTAAAAGGATTTTCCATTACATGATTTTATATAATTCTCTTCTACATGAAATTTTTACATATGTTATAATAAGATAAAATTTTTTGAGTTTTTTTTAGGATTATATTTAAAGTTGTTTTTTATTTGATTTGTTTTAAAATATATTTTATAAAATCTTCTTATCATCTTAAATAATGTTTTTTGGATGGTGTCTTGATAATCATATCATTTTTTAGATGATAATTTTTTAAATATATTTTTGTAATTTATATACTATTTTCAATGAATTATTATTAAATTTAGTTGTGTTTCATATTTCAACATTTATTGTAATCTATTTGGTGATCAATTTGGTCAATATTTTTTTTCATTTAAAATGATATAATTCATGAAGTTATTTGATACCGTTTATATTCTTTGTGAAACACATTTTTTCTGTGTTCTTTATGACAAATGATTGATTTCTATTTGGATGTTTAAGAAAACCATTATTTTTTTATATATTTTCTATAGTATAATTATTACTTATTTTAAATAAACCTCATATGTATAAATTATGTAGCACAAGGTCCTATATTACTGTTTAATACATCAATTATTGTATAAAATTAGGTGAGAAAATGTAATGTTGAGTGAATATGATGTGGGATATTTTGTTCGAAAGATTGTTGTATGAATAATATGTAGAAGTCCTTGTTCAAGATTTTTCTATTTGAATTATATGTGAGACTCTTTTTTCTAAATTTAGTTTTTCATAATGAGATGAGGGAATCTTTGATCAAATTTTCTTCAATGAATGTTATAAACTTTTTTTAAAATATTTTTTATGCTTATGGTTTTCCAAAATTTTCAATTTGTTTATCATATATACATAATTTTTCATATGTATTTCATTTCCATAAAAATATTTGTTTTTATCAGTATGAATTATTTTTATTGATCTATGTATTTTTCTATCATGATCGTATGTTTTATGATTGATAAGATTTCATTATCCACAAAATAACATTTATGTTTCCTGGAATTCATGTAAAGATATTATGATTTATAAATATCATTTATGGTATCATATTTCACTAATGTTTAGATTTATTATAATCAAATGATATATTATATTTCATTAATATTCATACTTATTATTTATGTTATCCTTTTGCTTTATAGGTGAAAACCTTATAATATTATTTTTCCAAACTGAGTATCTAAATTCACATTTTTATTTTGTTTCCAATACCTATGTATTGAAAGTCATTGTATCATTTGAAATATCCCAAATGGATATAGATTATATTTATTTTGGTTTTAAAATATAAAATTTTCTAAAATAATTTTATTATATAGCTAATATTGAAGACACTAAACCTTTTCGAAATTAGGTTTCATTACTATTTACAAGATATATTATTTGAATCACGATTTTAATATATTATATATGTCACTATTATCCTTGTTTACTATATTTTGTATCAGAGAATTGTTTAGTTATTTTTTATATTTTATTAGTTATCTTTGGAGTTAGGGTTATAAATCTTTGGTGACAACCCAATTGATGGGTCTACCTAAATTATAATGTCCTATAATATTGGAATTGTATTGAGTAGATGGATTTCCTTATATATACATACTTATCTAGATACTACATGTTGATGAAGTCTCATGCTCAAATGCACATATAGGAATTAACCATGAATTTCTGTTGTTGGGTATTAACTCAATCATAACATAGTTCCTGAAAAAGAGCCTTAACTATGTCCCTTGTATGATAAACTCAGGGGATAAACTTTGGAAGATTAATCTACTTTAAGAAAAACTATAAAATTTTTCTTTCAATGTACATTTGGTTATTAGTTTGAGAAGTGTACAATAAACTAAATAAAAGTAAGACAGGTAAAACAAATTTTTATTTAGGTAAAACTAAAGGAACTATAGGCCAACATGATTATAAAAAATAATTTGATTCTTTATGGTTGAAATTACTTCAATTTTTATGATAAATAACATATATTATTAATTTTTCTTCACTCATTTTAAAACATTTATTTTAGAAATATAATTAACTAGAAAGAAAACTTTGTATTTGGTAAAACACATTGATATCCTCATCGAACAAACCATCATAATGTTATATTGAATGAGAAAACTTATGATTACTTCAAAACAACTATTATGAAATATTATTAATAATGTAAACATACTTAAAGTGTAAAATTAAATAGAGGATAAAAAATATATTTTTATTACATATAATGTGATGAAGATTATTATTTAATGTAATTTTAAATTTTTAATTTAAAAAGATTAGGAATATTTAAGATTATAAATAAAGAGTCATCAAAAGATAAATAATATTATATTATCAAAGGTAAATTATCGTTACATTATCAAATGATAAATGAATCGAAATATAAAAGCATTATTAAAATAATATTTTAGAGGATAATTGTGAAAAATTATCAAAAGAAAAAAATATTGAATTATTAATAGATAAGTTGTAATAATTTATCAAAATTAAAAAATTATAATTTCATCAGATTACCAGAGTATAATTTAATAAAAATTTAAAATAAAAAATATAAGAGAATATTAATTGATAATTACATAGAATTATCAGGTATAATTAATGACAATTTAATAAAAGATAATTATAAAAGTGTAATTTAAGAAAAAGTATAAAAATATACCTATAAAAGGATAATTAGGCCATACATTTCAAAAGATAATTATATTTTATAATTTATTTTAAATTATCAAGAGATAATTATAAACGGTTAATTTATAAGAAATTATTAGAAAGTAATTTATAGTAAATTGTCAACACGTTATTCTAAAAGAATAATTTATGAGAAATTACCAATAATTAATTATAAAAGGATATTTGGTGATAAATTATCAAAGGATAATTATGAAACCATAATTTTTATGTAATTATCATATGATAATAATAAAAAGATAATTTATAATAAATTAATAGAGATAATTAAAAAATGATAATTTATGATAAATTATCAAGGGATAATTATCAATCTATAAATTATGAGAAATTATATATAGAGAATTATTAGTATGTATAATATTATGAGTTCATGTGCAGGCCTAGAACGATAATTCAGAAATTATCTAAGATAGTGATATTATAATCACATGAAATATTTTATATCTTTTAGAAATCAAATAACAAGTTCTGGTTTTGGTTTTTAAATCCCTTTCCAAACCTCAACCCTTAACATGTGGATATTTATGACAGTAATTCCTTGAAAATATGTTCTTGACTATTGGGGATTATACTCAAACTATGAAACCATATAGGGTGGTTTTTCCTTGCCTTTAATATCGACTATTTTAATGGAGAATGTTCAATATCATTATGGTATTTGTTACACATATTGCCTTAATATGATTTATGTGTTGACAGATTTGATGACCTTTCTATATTATGATTGCATGTGGGTTTGTATATATCCATGAGATCATTATGTGGCCCTTTATCAATTTATATATTGTATCATATTATTCATTTTCAATTTTTATCACATGTATTGTTGTGCTACCAAACATATCATGATATGTTATGTGTGTGCATCCCATGATATGATATAATTAAATTCCATGTGATTTATGTGATGGAATTATTCAATGATGTTGTATCACTCACATTTTGATGTATATGATAATGTTCTATTTTACATTATGTGTTCAATGGTTGTAATCATGCTATCAATTTTTAGGTCTTCCTTTGGAGGATTCATATATGGACATGTGACAGGTGGTCGGCATGTTATGATTACCCCTTGTTGGCTGCATTCACGGTTAGTGGAGACGATGAAGGAACAATAAGAATACTATTTAACCTGAAATCTACTTGATTCTATGTGGATTCCAATTATGTTTCCTTCACGTGATGCCTTGTGGATTCCTTGTGTTACCTAATTCTTTCTGGATTCTGGGAAGGTTATAGATACTCAATGGCTTTGTCATTTTGAGTATTACATGATGACTTGTGAATTCAAGGAATTTTTTTCACTTTAAGCCTTATGGATTTCAAGTGACCCTCCAACATCGTTGTTTATGGTTTTGGATACTTATCGTCATATTGTATAATTTTTTCATGTAGTTGAACCAACTACAACCAAGGTTTTATGGCGGCTTGGTTCGCACATTACTGTTTGGTTTTTGATAGTGTGTTTGTGTTCTTATTACATATTTATTTTTATTATTGTATATAGTTGTATGATTAAGAACATCAGGATAATGAGGAATTTATTGTATACTACCAAGTCTTGTACACACTCCCTGCTATGGAATTTTAGTGCGGTTGTAGATTTCATGAGGGTTTCACCAAACGATAAGGCCAATGTGGTAGATTGCAGAGATGAGGGGTGTATAGGTGGCATTGGAAAATGACATACACCATTTGGACTTAAAATTTATCACTTGTTTTTTACCTACGTTATTTACCCTAGATAGAATTTCTAATATTAGGGAAAACTATTATTTATTATTCATGGACATCATATTTACCTTTCCACTTTATTACCCAGATTATTTGTTATATTGGCTACTATTGATATTTGATCCTATGACATTATACCTTTGGTGTAGTCTACCTAATATAGGACTCAAACTATCACTACTGTTTGGAATCCTCTTATATACGGGGAGGCACAAATTAGGTCAGTTAACCCTCTAGACCGGACTTGATGGTTCGGTTTAGGATGTTACAGTCCACCTAAACGTAAATTTATCTTGTGTGACTAAAATAATTTTCATATTCACCTATAATATTCAATAAATAAAATAAATACAAATTACACACTCTAGAAAAAATTATATAATTGGGATCAAGATATTTAACAATGAAGCCCCCTCAATCTAAATGTTTAGTGTAAAACCCAACATCAGGGTTAAGCATATTTAGAGAATAAAGATATATATTGGATATTGTAAGGTTTGTATCTATATATACATTATAAAAAAATTTAATAATTAAATATACCTTTTTCTAAAGTCATAGTTCAGTAATAATTTAAATTTATGGGATTCAATTAATGTAATGGGGGAGAATGTAACTAACAAATATTTCACTATATAGTTTCCATGAATAAATAATTTTTAAATAAAATTTTTCACATGAAAACCCAAACTAAAACAAAAGACATTGATATATATATATATATATATATAATATTAAATATATCAATTAAAACTTATCCCATAGATGTGATTATGAATATGAGTTAACAAAATATGAAATAAGTTTATAATAAAAATAACAACTAATTTTAATATTAATTAAATAACATTAATATGGATAAAACATCAAATAAAATAAAATTAGGCATAAAAATATATCATTCAAAAAAGTCTGATTTATTTCATGAAAATAAATATATTATGATGAAATTAATAAATAATATTTTAATAATATGAGTAATAGGATGCCACTAAATTAATTATAAAATGAATGTAAAAAATAATATACAATAGTAATCATCTTAAAAAATTATTTTCCAATATGATCATGTGTTCCGTAATATGTTGGAATTTTATATAAATATTGAATTATAAAATTAATTTAATTTTGTTTCAAATATTGAAAATATTTTTTGGTTAAATAATTATAAAAGTTTCTTCAGAAATATTGTTGGAGATGTTTCTGAAATAATTGAATTGTAGGGGATTAAGGAAAAAACCTATTTTTACAAATAGCATATCCATATTATATTATTTTAATATAATTACGAAAATATAAACATTGGAATCATATTTACAATAAAAAATATGTATTTTATAGGATAATTTAAAATTTTTAAAATTTAATTTGTTAATTACAAAACCATATTTGACATCTTAAATATAAATTTATATTTTTCTAGAATATTATTTTTAATATACTACACATTTAGTATTCTAAAATTATCTTGTATCACTATAGAAATATGAATTAAATAAATTTTAAATAAAATATTAATTCATTAGGTCTATATTTTATAATAAGGGGCAATTTATTTTCTGACATAAAGGATTACTTACCTAGGTAAAAATCAATTAAGCATGATGAAAAAAAATTGATAAAAGTTTGTTACTATATCGGTATGGGACCTTACAAGTTTAAAAGATTTTTCTATTTGAAATATGGACATGTGGAACGACTTTATATACTATCCACTACTATATTTATCATTTTATGGACCAATTTACATTAGATTAACTTCCAATTATAGAAAAATCATGGGTAATAAAATAAAATGCAACTCATTTTCCCCTATTAAAGAGGCACATCACTTATAACTTCCCCATATAGAAAAAATAAATATTCATGCCCCTTAATATACCATAAACTATAATATATACTCTTAGAGTTATTAATAAGTTTTTATTATTCTAAAAACTCCATCTCTCAAGGTTATAATTCCCTTCGAAAAGGTGATAATCGAAGAGGTGAGTTATATGATCTTATCCTCTCATTATGTTTTCTATTTAATTAACTATTTTTATTATTTCAAAAATTTAATTTCAACATATTAAATTAATAAAATATGTATAATTTTTTGAAAGGAATTTCATTATAATAATGAAAAAATCAAAAAACACACTCCACCTTTCTATTAAGAAAAATGGAATGGTTAATAATCTGTTGTGCGGACATCTGCCACCACAACACAACATTTTTCATTTTCGATCACAACGTTATAACAGTAAATCTAATGGTGAATTAAATATATAATTATCATATTAGTGATATATTTTATATTATTATATAATAAACCACATTTCTCATTTTACCAATTCTTTTGAAATTTAAATCTCAACTCATGGGTAGTTGTGGACTATCACCTCCATGGGAGTTCTAATTTAAAATTTTCATCTCCCCACCACCTAACATGGATGGTGATGAGATATTTTTTCAAGGATAAATTTTATGATTATAAAATAATTAATATTTTTGTTTTAATTTATTGGACCTATTAATTATATGACTGAATAAATGATTATCCTAAATTCAATCATTTAAAAAAAGAATCCTAGGATGAAAATCATTAATTCATATTATGTAAAATTTTAAAATACATTATATATTTGTATAAATAACTTATATTTATATATATAAAACTAATAAACAATAAATTATATATTTTTTTCGAATTTTGTAATTTTATTTTATCTAAATCAACTTTTTTTCATCAATAATCATGATTTGTTCATATTTGGGGCTATTTTACCACCTACGTAAAAAATATAAGAATATAAAATAATGTATAACTATAAAAATATAATTATTTGTATAATATGATATAAATATATAAATAATAGTTTTTAGGTTTTCTGATAGATACCAAAATATTTAACACACTAGTTTTGAAGTTTACCATCATATTGAAAAAATATATAGAAAATGATAGTTTTTAATTTTATATTCAAGGATAATGACTAAAGTACCCAGTAAGTGAAATTTAAAGTTAAAATTCCTTATAATAAACCATTATTGTAACAATATTTAACGTTTAATGAATTTCTATTGAGTAATAATTAATAACAACACCACTATTATGATGTTATTTTTAAATGATCAAAATTACATATAATTGACATAGAAAATATATAATAAATATCTAATATAATTGTATAGAATGAATATAAATGAAGCGTATAAAATTTTATTAATATATAATATTTTATAAAATATGTTATTAATATTATATGTATAGGAGCTTAGATTTAATTCAAGTCAGATGGGATACAATTTAAGGGTTTCGTTGGCCAAAATTTGATTCCCTTGAGGCATGTCAAAACTATACAAAATTTTTAATTTTAAATAGTTTAAATACTTTTCTATTGTCAGTATATATCATGATAAAATATTATTCATTTATATTTAATTCCTTATATAATTTTATACCTTTATTGTGGTGTTCATTCAATATTTACAAAGGTTGTATGGTGTTTTTATGTCTCAAATATTTTACTAGGGAATGATTATTATTCCTTGAATATTATATATCAAGACTAATCTATTTTAACCTATTATGATGTTATGTTGAATTTATAGCTTTTTTTCTATGTAATTTCTGTTTCACATTAAATTATTCATTCTTTTTATTCGATTGTTTCCTAGAAAATTATTTTTGTCGATAATAATTTCCATTTCCTTCAAGGGGTTTTTATCTTTATACATGTTTTTAAATCCCATCAATGTTAATATTTCCATTATAGAAACTAATAATTTTTCATCAAAAATGATACTTTTAATCTCTTTTTTAATATATTTTATAAAAAAATTATCTTTTTAACGATGTTGGTTTTCCATAAAGGTGTTTTAAAACCACTTAGTGGATTTCTTAAAAATTATTATATTTACTTTTGATCTACATCTCATTTTTTCATATGTTTTTATAATATAATATTAATTGGAATTGTTTTAATATGTCATTATATTTAATTTTTTTGCCAAATAAAATTAATGGATTATTTTATTGATATTCAAAAAAATGGTTTTTGTAATGTTACTTGAAAATCACATCCTTTATAAGATAATATTTTAAGAAAAAAAATTTCATTTATTCCTATTCCATTTTCCTGGAATTATTTTTCTATTGGGTTTTGTATCATGTTTCAAGCTATATTTTATTCAATTATATGATTTTTTTGGATGATATTGTTTTAAATTTTGAATGATTTAATTCAGTATGTTATATTATACATTTTGATTGTGTTATAAAACCCATTTTATTTTCTATCTGTTCTTTTGGAAACTTTAATGATTTACATTTTGATGATTAAGAAACCAATTACTTTTTCATGGGATATATAATATATTATAACGATTTATATTAAATATCACACATATTTATATATTCTGATGGTTGTGTTCTTATATTTACCTCTAATGCATTTGTTAAGGTTAAATATCTCATAGAATGATGTAATATTGTATGAATGTGATATGGGACGTTATTTTCATAAGTTTCATGAGTGAATGAGATGAAATAATCCCTTTTAATTGTTTTTTGTGTAAATGGGATCTAGGATGATTTGACCACATGTTTGTTTTTTGTTAATGAGATGTTGGTAGCTTGGTTCAAATGTTCTTGTGTGAACATTATGTGGAATGATATGTTCACAAGATTGTCTATTATTAGGCTTGTTCTACATTTTAATGTATTTTATCAAGATCTAACAAAATTTCAATATGTATTTCATTTCCATTATTTCATTATTGCACCATATTTTTATATTAATCTACATTTTGATTTCATTATAACTTTTTATAATAATATATATTTTTGTATTTAGCCATGACGTGGCTTCTATGATTCCTTAAAGCTATTTTTATGATATTAAGTTTTATGTTAAAAATTATGTTATTCTGTTTCTCTAACAAGTTTTAGGATTTTAAACTATAAACATATTGTATTTTATAAAGATATGCATGCCTTCCTTATATTCTTCACCATATTTACGATTGATTAATTTAAGATATATTTTCCTTTAATGATCATTTGAGATAATTTATTTCATATTTTTCCAAATCATATCATATAAATAATTTGTTATCATGTGATATTGATGAAAAGGTTCTATAGGATCATGATTATTGATAAAATATTTAATGTGTTATATTGTAATATTATTGTTAATCTAATCTCCAAGATACTAATCATTTTTTTCTTTATGTTATTTTACTATTTGTTGTGTGTATTATTGAAATAATAAAATTAACGTATAATTTACGTAATGGTTTGACTGTGTCACTATACTTCCCCAGAGCACTACCATAAGCATTATAATTCCAAGATCATTCCAAAATATCTTCTACTACTGTACTTTATAGACTCACAGTGCTAACATTTGAACTCTCTAAAACAAGTTGTCTTCTAGTACTCCTGCTCAGAACAAAATGGCCTTGGTGAGTTGAAGATAACATTTCATCTAATAATGGTTTCTTTTATTTTTATCATACCCATATTTTTTTGAATTTCATTTCCAAATTGAGTGACTGGACATATATTTAACATGTAAACTAGGGTGTTCATGGCTCCCACCTAATATTTATTTTTCGTTCTAATGATTACCATATGTCGGTGCAAATATTAGTGTTATGGAATGGTAAGGTATGGGTGGGCGTGAATTTACCATTTTATATAAATTTAATGTATTTCTATATTTTAAAATTAATATGAATCAAAAATATATTATAGATATGAAGAAGATATTTTAAAGTAGTTTAGATCAAATTTCTTATATTTAAACTCAATTATTAAGTTAAAAAGAGAGATCAATGGACACTAATAAAATGGATCCCTAAATTTTTAACGGAGATCACAATTCAATATAATATCCTTTTAAATTTCTCTAGTCTTCATCCACAAATTTATATTTTATCCACTAGAAGCTCAAAAAAATAGAATAATTTTTATGTGGATAATGAAAAAACCCATATATTATCGTTACCACAAGATAAACGATATCTCATTTTCTTATACCATATATGAAAACCCAATATATTCCTTTTTGTGGTGGTTTTACCCTACCATCCATCATGATTTTGTTAGAAAAGGAAATAAAAATTACATGGATAAAAATAAATGTCATAGAATTGATATTAATACAAGATAATCAAAAACATAGACTATGTTTTATTATAGTATTAGTGTAATGTTTCAGGATAATATTATTCCATGTTATTTATATAGGTATTAATAATCAATGAATATAAAGGGTAAAAATTATATACCTTTGGAATTGAATACGTCACTATATTATTCAAATTATAATTATTGAGTTTTTATCAATGAATTATATCCGTGGTGAAAAATTATTTGCTTAAAGATTTTTATTTTAGTACTTCCAAGTAAATAGTTGTGTATATAATTTAAAACTAAGAGACACTCGATATTCCTAAAGAACCCTTTTTAGAAAAGTGTCTCAGTCTAGTTTAAACAAAAAAACTCACATTTACTATGTGCATATTAGAAAATACATGAATATAATAAGACAAAAAAAATAAAACAATTAAATTAAATTTGTTTTAAAGAATATTGTTAAAATAATTTCTATCTCTATTTAACTGAACAATGTAATGGTGAAATATTTCATGCCATTTTGAACTACACCATGAAACAAATCAAACATTTATATGATATTTTATACTAGGGGAAAAATCCCATCCTTCAAAAAATACAAGATGATATAACCCTGATTGTTTGAATATGGGAATTTCTTATTGGCTTTCAACCAATATGATAAATGGAGGAAATGAATCACCACATCAATGAAGTGGTCACCATGGTTCATTGAAAATTTATATTATATCCATAGTCATTCCCACCATGGACTGGGGGAAATAGAATATGAATTTTTACATTAGGTCATTATGATGTCTGTCATGACATGTTTAACAGAAAATAGAAATATTGAATTTTTTTACTCAAGTAATTACATATATCAAAACTATTTCCACTAAAACATATTGTGTAAGGCCAGTTTACTTCATAGAATCGTGACTAATGTAATCCCATGTTTTATGTTATTTTTCATCCCATATTATAAACAATATGAATTATAATAATATAATATTGAGATTTTTCATTTTCTAATAAATATGTATAAATGATTATTAAAGAACATAAATATAATAATTATTTAATAGTTCATCAAAAAATATAGTGTTATTCCATTTATCCACAAGTAATTAATGCTTAAGAATAAAAATAATAATTAAATATTAAAACATATCGGTACTATGAGAAATATTCACTATTAATTTATAGAAAAAATTTAATTTTTTTATCAAAACAAAAGATATACATTTATTTGAGTCATATTAAATGGAATAAATTTTATTTATTAAAATTAAAAAAATATCAGAAATTATCCACTCAATAATATCCCCATTTTCATTTGGTCAAAATGAAATATGGTTTCAAAAATTAATCTTTCTATATGATATTATCAAGAACATTAAATTTTTAAAGCATGTTATTCCCAATAGATATGTTAATTTTTAATTTCCATTAATTTTAGTTTTTTATCCTCCATTAGAAAATGAAGAAATAAAATGTATACTGAGAAATGAAGAACTTGGTAGGATATTTAAAAATCTATTAATGCCGAAAAATTCCATTAAATATATATGATGAGTTAAATAATTAATCTTCCCACATACAATGTTAAAATATTATTTTCAAGAAAATAGATATTTCTAATGTTTTTGAAAAAATGCCACCAACTTGATCACCCATTGAAACATTTTATGAAAAAATCTCTTTTTTTCAATATGGTCTCAAAATAAATGATAATCGACATCAATATTTTTTAGTATAGATTGATGTAATTGGTATTGTAGTTTCAAAATAGATATTAATCTTTTAAAAAATGAAATCCATAATTAAATAGAGTATTCATAGTTGTAACTCCTTTAAATGGGTTTTCCAGAACCACACTTGGTTGGATATTCTAGAAGACCTCATTCACACATCCTTATACAAGAGAGGCTTATGGATAGAAGTGAGGTTATAAGGGTGAAGTGGGGAGACTATACCCTCAGTAATCATAGCTATACAATATATATATATATATCTAAATTATAATAACCGAAAGTATCTTGGTTGACGATAAAGTAAAAAATAATAAGAAATATCCCCATGTCCTATATATAATGAAACTAAGATCCCAATGAAGGAAGAGAACAAGAGTATTAAAATATTAAAATTTAAAAAATACTACAGAATCCTATTGATTCCAGCCATGTACCAATACCTACAACATTCTCAATGGATCATCAAGCTATCATGGAGACCTAACCCTTACCTAGATCCATAATAATTAATTTTTCATAACCAATGACATTCCTTTATAGTGTGCGACTAATAAAACCTTGAAATAATACATCAAATCATACTTTACATGTGTTATAATGTATTCAATTCTTATTAGGCCATATTGTCATCACATCCTACCTCTATCCAGTGTGAAAACTCTAGACCATCAAACCTAGTATCTTTCATATGTTAGGACTCAAGGTATTTTTATCCTATTTATATCTTTAGTCGGGCCACATGGTTTTGGTTTCACTACAATAATTTTCTCGAGATTGACCTCAATACCTCCATTCCTCTATATTATGTTTTGGTTGAATAATGACATTATAACTTACCTTTTTCATTTCCCCTATAATGACCCTGATTTTTTCAATGTATTTTTATAATTATATGGGAATATTATGATTATGCTAAAATTGATATCACATGACTCCAAATCCCAGAGTCCTCAGAATGAATTTCTGAACATTTTTTTCAGGTATGAATAGTAAATGTATGAGCGGGTATTTATAACTTTTAAACCGGTGCTCGAAATTGAAATCCAAGGACACTGTTGAACATGAAACACCAGTATTTTCTTAAGGGGACCTTCACCTCAACTATAGTTGGTCATTGGAGAAAGTTAGTTTTCGTGGAAATAAAAATAAAATAAAAGAACAACTTTAATTTTAATTTAACCTCCCATTTGAATGTGTAGTGGTGGGGACCTCTCGAGCCAGGAAACCCCCAAATTGAATTCTTAATGGTGGGGAACACCTGACACTTGAACTCCCTATTTAATGAGGGAGGTTACTTTAGGTTACCTTTAAATTAAATTTGATAATGCAATTCAATTTATTGCGACTATTAATTTTTCCAACTCCATTTGTGACAAAATTATTTTTAACAACATGAATTAGATGATAAATATATTTCTATTATATTGGATCCCCATTTCCTATTGGTGGATTGGTTGGAAAAAACGGGAGAAGTTGGAGATACTTTTATTCCAACGATGAACATTCTCTCCAATGAAGAACGCAATCTCCAACGAAGAACGTGCTCTCCAATGAAGAATGCGCTCTCCAATGAAGAACGCCTTCTTAAACGAGGAACTTATTTAATGACAAAAATATTGACATCCATCTGTCCCTCCTCACTGAAATCAAAAAACCTTTGAGGTAGGGTTTGTTGTTTTGAATACCCCTACCTATTCTTGACATTCTTCGTGATCCAATAAATAATAAGCCACTTGCTACCACTATAACGTAGAGGGTGTGGGCCAAATGAACATGGGAAGATGTCCCTGAAATCCTTTGTGGTTTTTGATGTGTTTTTCGTGATGGAGGAGGATGGTGACCAGTTCCAGAAATTGGCACTTGTGGGACTCGAGAGAAGTGGCATGCACCATGGCCGGCTGCGAAGACGGTGGCGGTGTAACCGTGCCGCCAGAGTAAACCATGGCCTGTACGCCATGGTGGATCAAGGGTGGAGGCTGGTACTCCAGTCGGCCGCATGAAGGGGATGGCGGCATGCATACACTCCATCCGAAAGATAAGTGTCATTGCATGGTGCTTCAATGGTGAGGCAAGGTGTAGCCGGCTCGATGTCGTGCTTCATTGATGGTGCGACCGATGACCGCGCCGCGCGGGGAATGCATTCCATCCGGCCAGCTGGGGAGCCGAGAGGTCCTCCCCAGCAGACCACACTATGGGTTGCTGTGGACTGCAACACCGTGGGTTGGGTCCAACCCATGGCCAGACCCTGGTCGGTCCATGTCGACCTGAATCGGGTCGGGTCTGCCCAACCCGGGTCAGACTTGGTTTGTCCAACCGGCTCGGACCGAACCTGGACCGACTTCGAGCCTTTCCACTATTTCAGCCATATATTGTGATACCAGCATCCATTGGATGAACTGTATGTGGTGTCGGAAACCTTGGATCGATACAGTCCATTTTGTTTACCCCACATGAGTTTTGGATATATTTTGGGTAAGTTTGGGTTGCATTGAACACGAATCCAACTGAGCCCTCAGGACTAAAAGGATAATAACTTATAGACCGGGCATCCGATTGACACATCGTGTATTGCGTTGAGACCCCTTTAACGTGGCAGCCCTTTGGGGTTCATCCTCATGGGACTTCGTTGTAGTTTGAGTATTAAAACTGTGTATTGAGGTTCGAACCCTCCCTGAATGAAACTAGCTTAGTGCGGGAACACTGTAGCTGGCTGTAACATGAGACGAGGATCTTATGTGTGTCTGTGATATGGTATCCTATGTGGGTATGTACTTTGGGATCTAATGTGGGTATGTGATTTGGGATCCTACATGTGTATGTGTTAGAGATACTCACTTGGATCAACTAGGGGAATCCATGTGGGACTACTCTAGAATCCTATGTCAGTCGGCTCTACTAGGATCCTTTGTGGGACTTATGATTTAGGATCTGTTTTGGGTCTTCATCATGAGATAGTAATATGATTCAATAGTTACATGTAATCATCTTTACTATTATACCTAAGATATACCTGTTGTGCGTTGAGTCTTGACCTTTGTGGTAATCTTCTATGTGGCATACCTTTGTGGTAATAGCTTTGTGGTGTTACCTTAATGGTACTTATCTTCATGGTGATACCTTTGTGGTATTATTCTATGTGGCTTACCTTTTTGTTAGTTACCGTTGTGGTGTTACGGTCATGGTAGTCTTTCCTTTATGGAATAGTTGTACTTTGGAAAAGGGTTAGGGCCTTGAGTTTCCTCAGGAATGAGATGGGTATACTTGATAACTTAGGTATATATATGGGCATGTAACTAAGTAGGGTTTTCACTAGTTTACAATATTTTTGGTTTATCCTTTGTGTATTTTGTGATACCTTGAAGATATTTGGGTCCCTACTGAGTATCGTTATACTCACCCCTACATGGGATACACCCACACGTTTTTGTGTTTGGTGAAGACGAAGGACATAGTTGACTGAGGAAGAGGGTACCAGGACAGGAGGTAGCTTAGAGGGAACCTTAGATGAGGTGTACCGTAGAGACAACCTTTCGAGAGATGTACCTACCCTTCAGGTAGGATCCCTGGCGGGTGTTCACCGTAGCTTTTCAGCTTACTTGTACTTTCCAGTATTCTTATTCATTCTAGTTGGGATTTTATTCTATCCCCTATTATATAATGTACAAACTCTTTTTAGTATCAGTATAATCATGTTCATAACAATCGGTGTTCTTGGTTTCATGAGTTTACAGGTTTTAAAGTCAATTCCTTCCCAGTTTTAGGGACTACACATTCGGTGCTAGTCACCAGACCATTGCCTATAGAAGGTAGGCTTGGGGTAGTCACAGAATGGGCACTAAGGGCGGGTCATGAAAAAATTTTATTAGAGGAGATGGTTCTATAGTAGAACATTGGACTATGATCTTTATAAGGACAATAATGTTATGTGTAGTTAGTATAGTTATTAGTTTAGGAAATCCAGTATTGGTGCGGTGGCCGACGTACCCATGCACCAGGACCCTAACTTCTGATTTCAGAATATGTGCATGAAAACACTGATTGCATGTGTGTCTGAAAAAATTTTCTTTATGATCTCCATGAGTCAGCTCACCATGTATTACTTATTCATAGAGAAACTCCTGTTTCTGTACAGAATGCCTCCATGCAAACAGACATCTTGGGTTCTGTGTATAGTATGCACTAATAGCCCACCAAGCGGCGAGACCTCAGTGTAGGGCCCTTTATCAGTAGAGGAACTGACGAAAGCACCAGCAGTACCATTACCCATTGGGCCACAGATTCCACCAGCCCCAGTAGTAGAGGGTGTATGCTACTTGAGGGCATTTCACGAGTTCCAGCGCTAGAGGCCACCAAGGATTCGGGTCAAGATGGACCCACATGCAGGTGAGGATTGGTTGGAGGTCATGGTGAGAGACTTCTGACTAATAGGGACACTAGCTAATCTCATGGTGATCATTGCCGACAGTATTCAAAAAGTAGCAGTAGGAAGATGGTGGAGCATGATGATCCAGGTTCAAGATGAGGTGGAACTTCTCTGGGAAGACGTTGATAGCCTATTTCAGGAAGAGTTTTTCCCAAAAACCCTCCGCATAGTGCGCATATAGGAGCTTATTCATCTATAGTAGGGAAGCATGACTCTGGCTCAGTACTCAGTGAGGTTCAACGACCTCTTTCTTTACTCCACTAATATGTTATGGGACCCATTTTTCAGGGCATGAACCATCGATCAGGGACTCAAGCAGGAGATCAGGGCTTCAATGACCTCCCTCAACATCCCGACGTAGGTAAGGTTGTTAGAAGAAGCCCTCTTAGAGGATAGTTTTCTTTCTGATTAGTCACCAACAGTGAGACCCTCAATCAGGCGTTACCTAGAGAAGTCTTCTACAGCTGGAAGCAGAAAGATGTCATAGAGGTCCAAGTGGACCAGGCCTAAAGGTGGACAACCACAGGATTTAGGATCGGTTATGTGGGGCACTAGAGAGAGAGCCAGTCAAGCATGGAGAAGGCATTGTTACACATGCGGCAGGCATGCTCAAATGGCTCATGATTGCCCGACCTGTCGTACAGAGGATCATCATTGGGTTGAAGAACTACCCTGGTAGAGATAGAGGTTCACCCGTGGAGGTCTGCAGGGAGGCTGATGTGGCAGAGGAGCTAGTCGTGAAGTTAGTGATGGGTGATTATTCGAGATGATACTACCACCACCACCATGATGTCCAAGCCAACCATAGGGAGCAGGTAGATAGGGGTGAGCTCAGCTCTATGCAGCCGAGTACTATGTTCATAGCGCTCCGGTGTTGACCTGAGGTATGATCTGTGTCTACTCCACCTTAGCTGCAGTACTTATAGACACAGGTTCCAATCATTATTTTATTACCACTACCCTCGTTCGGAGCTTGATGATTCTTGTGCAGCCCTTGGATCGATCAATACAGCTACAGACTCCTATGGGAGAAGATTTGATGATTACACACTGGTGTTGGTAGTGTGATCTTACTCTAGTAGGTGAGAGCTTCGGCTAGGATCTCCAAGTAGTGGTGTCGAGGTCTTATGACGTCACCTTGGGTATGGACTAATTATCCACAATCCATGTTTAGATTGACTATATTTGATGCAAAGTGTGGTGTGTCTGCACGGATGGGACAAGGTTTAACTTAATCGGCAAGATGGGAGCCTCTACAGCACATGATGGACTTACCCGGAGGAGAGTGCAGCCGATTACTCATAAGTTGGCTAGCCTTATCCTCCAACCACTTGATGTGGAGAGTCTAAGTTATCCTATAGTGGTGGACCAGTACGCGTATGTCTTCCTTAATGATGTTCTGAGATTACCTCCTCGTAGAGAGGATGAATATTACATTGATTTGTAACCCAGGACGACACTAATATCTACACCAGTGTATCAGATGTATCATGCATGGATTAGTGAGTTGTGAGTACTGTTGGAGGACTTATAGGGGAATGGTTTCATCATACCCAGTGTCTCCCCTTAGGCAGCCCCGATTTTGTTCACCAAGAAGGTGGATCAGAGCTTGAGACATTGTATTGACTATCGGTTCCTGAACCAGGTGTCTTTGAAGAATATGTACCCTCCCCTGAGGAATAATCGTCACCTTGATCAGCTGAAGGGAGAAATATGGTTCTCGAAGATAGATGTCATGTCTTTCTATCCCCGGCTCAGAGCACGAGACGAGGATGTGATTAAGATGACTTTTAGATGTCGGTATAACCATTATGAGTTTTTGGACATGTCGTTCGGTGAGACCAATGCTCCAGAAGTGTTCATGGGACTCATGAACATGATCCTTTAGCCATATCTTGATCGCATTGTTGTGGTCTTCATTGATGACATTATGATCTACTCGTCTCATGGGGAGGATCGTGTCTATCTTTTGTAGGTTGTTCTGGACACACTCAATGAGCACCAGCTTTTTGGTAAGCTCTCGAAGTGAAAATTATGGATCCGGGAGGTTCAATTTCAGGGACATGTCATCTCAGAGACTAGAGTTGTGGTGAATCCAATGTAGATTCAGGCACTACATGCTTGGGTTCTACCCAAGAGTGTGGTGGAGGTACAGAGTTTCTGTTGTTTGACTGGATACTGCCAGAGTTTTCTGCCAGATTTTTCCAGAGTTGCAGCACTACTATCAGCGTTTATGAAGAAGGGGAAAAACTTTGTGTGATCTGAGAGTTTCCACTGGAATTTTTAGGATCTAAGGATGAGGTTTACTAGTGACCTCATCTTGAGGCTATCAGAGGATGGCATTGGATACGAAGTGTACTGCGACGAATTAGGGACCAGAATCGGATTATTTATAATGCGGGAGTAAGAAGTAATCGCATATGGTTCTTGACAGATGAGAACGCATGAGCATAACTATTCTACCCAATACCTAGACATAGTAGTAGTGTTATTCTCCTTGAATATTTGGCAACATTTCTTGATGGGAATATGTTTTATAGTCTACTATGATCACAACAGTCTCATGTATATCATATCTCAGAAGAACCTGACCCTGAGACATCGATGTTTGCTTGAGTTCCTCCCGGACTATGACTTAGAGATAGTCTATACTCCATGAAAGGAGAACATTGTAGAAGATGTACTCAGAAGGTGATCTGGTATACAACTACTAGGTGAGGCGACAGAGTGACTGGCCACTTTGCAAATATCCTTTGTGGATCATAATGGAGCAGTTTTCTTCAGTATCTTATAGTCACTCTCCCACTTTTTCAGTGATTCAAGGAAGTTCAACATGGGGATGCAAAATGCGAGGCTCGACATGCTTTGATATCAATAGGACATGCACCTGATTGATTTTATGAAGGAGGGTAGCACATCATCTTCTTCATAAGACGTACCATGATATCAGTGTCACATCTAGGGGAAGTGTTGCAGGAGTTTCACACATCACCTCTAGTGGTGCATCCAGGAGTGGTGAAGATGTACCGGGATCTCTGATGATTGTATTGTTTGCCAGGAAAGAAGTAATCAGATGCATATTTTGTCTCCCAGTGCATCACTTGTATGTAATTGAAGGAAGAGAATCAGGTAATAACTGGCATGGTTTAGCCTTTAGAGGTCCCAAATTTGAAGTGGGATATGACATCCATGGACTTGGGGACAGGAAATCCACATAAATAATTTGGTCATGATTATATATAGGTGATCATCGACCGACTCACCAATTCAGCCCACTTCCTACTGATCAGAGAGTAGGGTTGAACAGAGAGCTTGTGATGCCTATATTTTCAGAAGACAGTATGACTACATGAAGTACCATCGATTATTGTCTCTGACCGTGCTGCACATTTCAATTCCCAGATATAGAAGGGGTTGCAGAAGGATTTTGGGATGCAACTTTGTTTAAGCCCTGCCTTCCATCCTCAAACGGATGGCCAAATAGAGTAGACCATTCAGACCCATGAGTACATGATGCGTGTGTGCATCCTCGACTTCAGTCAAAGTTGGGAGGATCACCTGCCCTTTGTATAGTTTCCATACAAAAATAGCTAATACTCTGCCATTAGGATGGAACCTTTCTATGAGTTTTATGACCCATCTTATATATCGCCGTGGTGATGGACGTACCGAGGGGAGTCAGTTATCATGGGAACAGAGATAGTAAGAGCTACCACAGATATGGGGAAGATCATCCATGAGCATATGAAGACTTTATAGGGTAGGAATATGTCTTATGCCGATAAGAGATGGAGACATCTTGAGTTCGAGGATGGTAAAAATTTATTTCTATGGGTCTCATCATGATGAGGTTTGCGGAGATTTGGTCGGGGCATCAAGTTATCGTAATAGTTTATTGGACCCTTCTAGGTCCTCATCAGAGTTGGCGAGGTTGCTTGCCACCTTTCACTTTCCCCTCGGTTGCATAGAGTGCATGACATCTTCCACATATCCCAGCTGGGGAGATACGTGCATGACCGTTCTCACATCATTGACCACGTTGAGCTGGACATCAATGATGGGGTGATGTTTATGGAGGTTCCAGTGGAGATTGAGGATTTAGAGGAGAGATTCCTTAATGGTAAATCGATTACTTTGGTGCGTGTACGTTTTCAGAATGGGAACTTCCATGAGAGCACATGGGATCAGGAGGTTTATATATTTTCTCAATACCCCTAATTGTTCACATAGTATGATTTGTGGCTTATGAAGATGCAAAGACCTGATGTGAGGATAATTTAAAGACTCGAATTTCATCCCACGTAAATTTTTTTTTAATTCTATGGGAATTTTACATGTGAAAAAAAATTGGCGGTGCGTGATTCTAAGGCCCGATGTGCCTGGAATGAGTTTCTGATCTATTTTTTGGGTACGTTCAGTAAACGTGCGAGCGAGTTTTAGTAACTTTTAAACCGGTGCTCGGAATTGAAATATGAGGAAATTGTTGAACAAGCAGTGTCGATAATCTCTTAAGGAGACCATTACCTTGATCGCAGTTGGTCAATGGTGAAATTTAGTTTTCATGTTTTTTGTGGAAATAAATATAAAATAAAAGAAAAACTTTTATTATATTTTAACCTCCCAATTTAATGTACAGTGGTGGGGACAACCCGAGATAGGAATCCCCCAAAATTAAATTCTTAATGGTGGGGAAAACAAAACTCTTCAACTCACTCTTTTATAAGGTAAGTGAAATTAGGATTCCTCTAAATTAATTATTCCAAAAAAATTCAATATATTGTGACTTTTGATTATGACAACTCCATTTTTTCCAACACTATTTTTTCCAATGTGAATTATATGATAGATTTTTTTTATTATATTTTATCCTCATTACCATTAGGATGATTGGTTCAAAAAAGGAAGAACTTGGAGAAAATCTTTTTCCAATGAAGAATGGGCTCTCCAATGAAGAACGCGCTCTCCAACGAAGAATGCTCTCTCCAATGAAGAACATACTCTCCAATGAGGTATGAACCCACTAATGAAGAATGTCCTCTCCAATGAGGAACATCTTCAACGACAAAAAACCTATGTCCGTACATCCCTCTTCAAAGATGTCAATTATCATTAGAGGTTGGTTCTTTTGGAATACCCCTTACCCATTCTTGATATTCTTTGTGATTCATGAAATAAAAATCCACTCACAACCTCTCTAACGTGGAGGGTACGGGACAAAGTAACATGGACCAACCTCCCCGTAAGCCTTTTTGGTTTTCGATGTGTTCTTCACGATGGCGGAGGACAGCGACCGGTGTCTGTGATTGACACCGGTGGGACTCGAGAGCGGAGGTCGGCACCACAGCCGACCACAAAGATGACGCTGGCTCAACTGTGTCGCCAGAGCAGAACAGCGGATCGTCAGCGGTAGTGGAGCAAGGGCAGTGGTCGAAACTCTAGACGGCCACACCTAGGAGACAACAGCAAGGTGAGGCATGTACAGCTTGACACTGGTCTTCGATTATGGTGTGGCGCGTGACCGTGCTGCACGGGGATTGTTGGCCATCTGGACATCGGGGAGCCGAACGGTCTTCCCTAGGGGACTACACCGTAGGCCGCCGTAGGCTGCCACACCGCGGCCCCCCCTATATGTCGCCCAGTGGGCTGGGCCAGACCCAGCGAGCTGGGTCAAATCCCGCGGGCTGGGTCCGACCCAGGGCTAGACCCAGTTCGGGTTGGCCAATGCCAGGTTGGGTCGGGTCGGTCCGACAGGGTCAGACCGGACCCAGACCAACTTCGGCCCTTTCTACTCTTTCAGCCATATCATGAGGGACATGACTCTATTTGACAAACCATCTACAACATTAGAATCCTTGGATAGAGATTGTCTGTTTGGTATACTTAAATTGTGTTTTGGATTAGGTTGGGGTACAGCCAGGTTGGATCGAAAACGAATCCAACATGGCCATCAAACAAAAAGGGTAATAACTTACAGACCTGGCATCCGATTGAAGAAACATATATTGTGTTGAAATCTATTTGACATGGTAGTCCTTTTGGATACTTATTCGTTGGACTTCGTTGTAGTTGGAGTATTTCATCGGTGCCTTGAGGAGCGTACCCTCCTGGAATCAAGTGATCTTAGTGCGGGAACCATGTAGCTAGCTGTAAATGAGAAAAGAATCCTATGTGGGTCTGTGCTTTGGAATCCTATGTGGTTCTGTACTTTGGGAACCTATGTGGGTATATGCTTTGGGATCCTAGTGGGTATGAGTTAGAGAGTCTCACTTGGTTCCTCTATAGGAATACTTGTTGAACTACTCTAGGAACGTACGTGGGTCTACTATACTAGGATCCTTCATGGGTTTGATGATTTAGGATCCTTCGTTTCTCTGCCTCTTGACATAATAAGATGATTAACTATTTACATATATTAACCTTTACTACTATACCTATGTTATACATAGTGTAAGATGAGTCTTTACCATTGTGGTAATCTTCTAGGTGGCATACCATTGGGTTACTACCTTTATGGTGTTACCTGCATTGTACATACCTTCATGTTGATACCTTGGTGGTATGATTCTTTGTTTCGTACCTATGTGGTACTTAAATTTGTGGTGTTACCTTCATGGTATTCATTCTTTCATGGAATAGTTGTACTTTGGATAAGGGTTTGGTCCTTGAGTTTCCTCATGAATGATATGGGTATACTTGATAACTTATGAATATGTATGGGCATGCACCTAAGTAGGGTGGTCACCGGTTTACATTCTTTGTGGTTTATCCTTTGTGGATTTTTTGAGACCTTGAGGGTCTCAGGTTTCCTACTGAGTATTGTTATACTCACCCTACACAGGCTACGCACACGCCTTGTTGTGTTTGGTGCAAACGATAGACAATACTGACTTAGGACGAGCGTACCATGACTGGTGGTAGATTGGAGGTGGACCTTAGATGAGGCATACTATGGAGACGACCGTTTGAGATCTGTATGAACCATTCTGGTAGGATTCTTGCTGGGCATTCTCTGGAGCTCTTCAGCTTACTTATACTTTCTAGTTTTCTTGTACATTCCAGATGGGTTTTTATTCTGACCCATTTTACTTACTGTACACACTCTTTTTACTATTAGTTTACTCATGTACGTATATTTTTGTGTGTCTAGTTTTGTTATTTTATAGGTTTTAACTGCAATGCCATCCTAATATAAGGGAACATGCCTTCTTTGAAAGTCTCCATCCTTTTCCCTATGGAAGGCGGGCTTGGGGTAGTCACGGCACGAGCCCCAGGGGAGGGGCAGTGCCATCACCTCAAAGAGAAAATTTTATCATGATTATCACCTATAATAATTAATTAAATCAATACCTTTAATGGAATTGGAATTACATATTATATAGAAGACTGTATAATGGTATAAGATAGAATTTCTTCATTATAATCCGGAAAAACATACAATTAATTACTATTGGTATTAAACAATATATTACATGCTACAAATATATACTCATGGTATCAATAATAATATATAGGTCTCATAAAAAACACACAGACAATCACTTGTGATCACAATCCAGAATTATCAAGATATACATTTCATCAGAGGATTCACATAAAGTAAACATATGTATTCTAGTTCCTGAAATTGTAAGGAACTTCATACCTCATGCTTATTGTTGAAAAAATCCCAAACATGTGGAGGGATGATATCCCGTATAGGGAATATATATCAAGGACACATAGAACCAATCCTAACTAAATATTGTAATGGTTATTGAAAAATAGTAATTATGATTATAAAAAAAAGAATTTGGGTCAATATTAATATACCTCTTAGGATCCAATACTTATTCTAGAATTGAGATTGATTAAAATATGCGAGGATGACACTCTATAACAACCATAATTATATTAATGACCCCATAATTAGTCATTAGATGGAATCCAAATCAATAAATATATCCAAAAAAAATTATAGTTCATTTTTTTATCTTTGGAATAATGGTATATCTAGATGAATCATTCAAAACAGAGGTTTTTAGATCAAATAAATTAATTGCGGATCTTTAAAACACTCAGATGGTGTGTAAATTGTTGAGATAAGGCCATAGAGTCTCTAGGATTAATATGGATGATATTTGAAATAATAATAGGTAAAATGAGTAATTAATGTTCATTTAATATAGTTTTCCTTTAATTTATCCATGAGAACATTTTTTGGTCACATGGTTTTCCAAACTGTTCATCAACTATGTGAGGATTTATCCCTCTCCTTGGCACCCACTAGATTTATTTACATGGGGTTTCAAACCATCCTCCAATAATGATTTTTTCTATTATAATGTGTTTCAATGTTTATAAGATGAGTCTAAATGGATATAAAATACGTGATACATAATCTTATTTCACCCAAAATTCTTCAACCACTATCTACATAGTTTTCTTGAGAATCATCATAGTTCAGACAAACCATGTTTCAAATGTTCACCCAGTAAAAAGCCTAAAAAATATCCAATACTGACTATAAACCCCTATAACATAGTTCAATGTAATCATTATTTAAAAATTCAATAGTAGAATATAAAATTAACTCATAATGAATCTAAATCCTCAATAATGATACAATATTCTCTCTAAAATACTACTCACACGTGAGAATCATCTCTATGATGTTTTCTCAAGCAACCCAAGCCACTTATCCTGAATGTTATAATCCTCCCATGATTACTCTTAATATTTTCTATATGAACATAAGATATAAAAAAGTGGAATTATATTCAACCATAACATATTTTATATAGTATTAAATCCACATCGAGTATTCCATTTATGATATATCAACATCCAACTCATCAACATCTTAATAAATCATACATGATGTATCATTCATGTACCGTAGAAGATGAGGCACATGGAACCCATCATGCATAACTCAATAAAAATGTGCGAGGAAAAAGATGGTTCCCCCCCATTTTGATAATATATTAAATCTCTAATATCCTAAAAAAATCAATTTATGTCAATTATATTCTTCTTTAACTATTGATTCCCTAACCATGGAGTTTCTTATAAGAACACCATGTCACCACTAGAGAACTCTAAATGTTACCTCCTCTGGTCATCATATGATCTACTCCTTCTATGAGAAGTATTTAACTAATTCCTAATGAGATACACTATATTTTATGTTTCTTATACCATTCTCTTCCCCAAGAAATTTACATCTCTTGCCCCATGTGAATATATAGGTGAATGAAATAGTCTACTACAGAGAAACTCAAAAGACTCAATAAAAAAAATCATTGAATGTTTTATTTTATGTGGAATTACATATGATTATCTAATAGTTACAATATCCATAAAAATATGGATTAATTTACATTGTATATCCCTAAATATATAGATCATTATCTCTGATTGACCATTTTTCATGGATGATACATTGTACTATGTTTCATCATTGTACACAATTCCTTCATTACATCAAAAAATGTGATGTGAATCATGAATATCATTAATATACAACGACTATGGGATCACCTTGGTAAAACATAATATCCCTTATATATTTATTTATTTCTCTTATATGAAATGAATCTCATAGATCGACATGATATGTAGAAATTTCATTTAACAATCAACTATCACACAATCCACATCATGACTCTTTGAGGGAAGAGGTAACCCTTTTATGAATTCACCCATCCTAAAATTACAATTCTACATCAATACAGAAATTGAGTTAAGAAATATACTTGGAAAAATATGCACAACCATTACTGTATGATAGGTATTGTGTTGTGAAACATAACAAGAACAATCCATCTTCATTACTAACCACTAGAACTTATATCGAAGTCCATATTACATATTCATAAGACCAAAGTTCACTATCTATTATGAAGCATGATAGAATCACATTACTATAAAAATTAAGTGATTAAAAAAGGAAAAAATTGGATGAATTGAATATCCCATTATTCATCTATATGCCATTCCACCATCAAACTCAACAATTTCATTCCACTAGAAATTTCCACTCACCCAGATACTATATTTTATACTTTTTCCCACTAAGAGAATCTAAAAATAAATTCTCTTTCAAAGACCAAAGTAAATTTCTATACAAATTTTATATAGATACTCTACTAAATACATCTACAATAAATATATATCCCATAGAGAGATGATATATCATTGGATCCTATGGTCTATGTGAACAACAAACCACTCATCAAAGAGATAATGTCCACAAAATATCATAGTATGCAACACAACAACATATTCTAGGCCATGAATCAGATAGTCATACTCATGGGGACAAAAATAATGTGAAACATATGTATCTAACTAATCACCCTATATCAGCATACATGTCAACCAAAATCCAAATGAATCACAGTATACTAAAAATCCAATCAAAATGTATGGAAGAATAAAAATTTGATATGTGGTTAATCTCTGATTTGGTATAAAAAAGGACTCCTCACACAGATCTATCTATTAAAATATCAATACATTTTTTTATCATTCTAGTTATTGGTGTTGCTAATATATAGAAATCCATAATGAACCATCAATAGTATCAAGCTAACCCAAGGTTTCATTTGGTCTCAAAAGCATTCCAATGGTGATCTAGGACATTATATCTTCCATATTCTCCATGTCCACATCAATTAATGAATTTGATATTACATGAAAAGTGAAACATACCTACCGAATATATATGTTAAAATTTAAAATAAAAAAATAATGTTGATGATGTTGGACTGTACTCAACATAGTCTCATGGTGTCTTGCATATAACAGAGAAGTATCTGAATATATAATGATATCATCAATAAGGACAATTATGAAAGAGTCGAGATATTTATAGAATATCATGTTCATGAAATCCCAGAACACATGTGGGGAATTATTCAACCATAAAGGAATGATAAGTCAAATATAAATATAACCATGAAAATTGTGTTTTCTATACCATCCTCTTGGACCCACAATTGATGGTAGCCTGAACAAAAATCATCCTCAAAGAACCATCGAGATCTTTATAACTATTCAAAATGGTTCTCAATATTATGTATAGGATTAATATTCTTTACCAAAAGCTGATTAGGCTTTCTATAGTCCACAGAGATTTAGAATACATTCTACCTTATATTAAAAAATTATTGGATTACCATAAAAATATGAGCTCAATATTATGAAACCATTCATCTATCAGTCATAAAACTAAATCGTAAAATCATTCTTCCCCCATAATGTGACATTAAATATTGATGAATAATAATAGGTTGTGATCAGGGGATATATTTTATATTGAACACTACTTCTTGTCCAAGAGGGAGACTTGAAAAGCCATATGGAAAGACAAACTGTTAAAAATCGTCAACTGGAGGAATTTTAGAGTACCACACATATGGTTTCAGTAGCAAATCTAATACTACTACCTATGTTATTATAGATCCAATATTCCACAAATCTTGTCCCAATGTGCTAGATTTAGCAACTCACCCACTAGTCTTCACAAAATTATCACATATAGATGAAATAAATGATACCTACCATTAATTGTAGTCAATGTGAGAACAAAAGTTGGATAGCCAATCCATTCTATGGATTACATCAAAGCTATTCATATCAAGGATTATAAAATCCTATAAATTCCATTATACCTACAATAACTACATTAAACTCTATATATATATTGATATATTATCTATTTCTTCCCAAATGGGGTACCGTGAGAAATTAAATTAGAATAAAATTTATTATTAATTATGGAAATGAATCAAATAGGAAGTATATAAAATAATAAGAACCACCATTTTTGAATTGAGTGGTGGAAAGGGACGAGGTGATTAATAATTTAACATCAATGGTGAATCATCCGCCAGAAATTAATCTAGAACCTATCCTATCACAAAATCATTGATGGAGTCAACTCAATGAAACTGGACCTATAGTGCATTACTCACCTTAGTCAATAATATCTTAGTAGTCTAAACTAGATATTGTGGACCCCATTCAAATCTATGGGTCATAGTTCATGTCTATCCTAAAACCATATTAAATCTTCATCTAAAAAGTTTAGATTATAACTGAAATTGATTCTCTATATTTCCATGTGAATGAAAATTTATCTAAGGTGTTGGGAAGAACCTACAATATTCACTATCCTTCCCACAGTTAAATAACTGTGTAACTCCTCACGAGGGGGATGTAGATGCCATGATATTCTCAAAATTCATTCCTACTACCTTTTAAATGTCCCCTAATTTAATCATCGTACTTCCAAATGTGAATCTCATAGAGGTAGTTGGAGTTCCACTAACCCGACTATTGATGGATGGATGAATACAAACTAATTGATTATCACGGATTCAATTCTCAATAGTCAAGGCCTTGCAAAGAACCATTGGATATGCATTTAAGTAAGTTCTCCTAATAATCCACCTGATAACATGAAATGTAAAAATAATAAAATTCCATTCAATTTGTATCATTTTCTCAATCATGAGGGATGAAAAAGTTGAAATGTAGTGAAAATTAGAGAGTTGGATAATACATTCATTGATCCTTTTCAAAGATCTTTGATTTCATAGGCATGATCTAGTATAGAGAATTGGCTAATATTTCCTTCAATAATAGATTCTTAAAGGCCTTTCGAGAAAGAAACTCATGTCAAACTACATTTCCCATAACACCCCCACCCATGTATGATGGTTTTCTATAGTATGAACACCACCAGCATAACCTGTTAGTCCTCAAGTATCTTAACATTGTTAAATATTCCCTCTATAATGTAAATAATTTTTAGACATCCTATAGTAAAATATAACCTAGAATACTTGAATATGATGGATATATAATTCATATGGTTAGTTAACCATGTTCATATTTTATTACAAATCATTTTGTGATGTCATCTGACCCGAAACATGACCCAACCTATGACATGGACTGAAGAGTTCCACCGATCACCATGGGTTAGAAAATAGTTTGAATGCATTGAGTAATATGATTTTTAATTCAATTTCCATTATAATAATGTATAAATAAGTATAAAAATCATACATCACATTATAACTTATAACTATAACACATGAGATCAATGAAAACACTGCACATATTAGTATAAGAGTTAACATTTTCCACAAAAACCAAAATAACCAAAAAAGATATGGAGGAAAACTAGACAAACAAGCCTCCATGAATTTTTTCGGTTGACACCCTCATGCCTCCACCACCTAAAGACACACACACACACTCACGTATATATAGATATAACTCATTGCATATAGAACAATCATTTCTACCATGGAGTTTATTTCCTTTACCTATGTAAAAAACACATGGTCTATATACACTCTAGGGTGAATGTAAGGTGTGAGTGAACATTCTAGATCAGATACCAATAGAAGAGATTTCATGTGATGAAATTAAATGTAAATTTAGATTTTTTTTTTGAAAATGAAGAATATAATTTAATTTAATACCAGATTTTTTAAAAAAGTTGAAATAAACAAGAAACAAGATAAAAGATAAATTTAGTCTTAGAACTATGGGAAATACCAATGTAACTAGAGGTATTAGGGTACTATGATCCCCATAATCTCAATGATCAGATCATGGTCAAGATGGCCGGTCTACTACTCAGGAAATCAAATCGTCATACTATATTTCTAGATAGTGTTGTGATTTCATCTTTCTTGGGAGTCCATACCTCAACCCTTCAAACTCACCCAGCATAGTAGATGTAGTCATCCCACATAGATACCAATGATTTCCATGTGCACAATTCAAATCCCATAATCAATTTTAATTACTTAAAAACTATCCCAATTCTAACAATTGCAATCACACTTAACAAATTATGATTGACAAGGGGGAATTGTCCTTCCAATCATGAACACCCTATGAAATAAATGAAAAAAACAACTTACATATCCCCCACATACTATAAAACCATTTTGGAAGATAAATAAATAGTAATAATGTAATAAAATAATTATAAGACATTTAAATACCTATATCTTTCTCGGAGTCACTCAGAACTGGCAAGTAACCACATGTCACACGAAGAAGAGGCCCTGTAAAGAGAATAACATAAAAAATATACAAATATTCAACCCAAAGAAAATATATTTGGATCCAACTAAGGTAAAAACAATTAATGGATAAAGGAGCTAAAAAGGGAAGAGAAAAAAGGATATGTAGATGGAATAATATATGATAAGAGAATGTTAATTGACTATTCAGTGATGGTATGAAGATAAATAACCCAAATATTTGGGACTAATGGAGGAGAGGAGGAGGGGACGTCGTGCAAGGTGATTGACTGTTTGAATGGGGGAATAATTATGTGCTTGGGTATTAAAATTTGGGTTGGAGAAATTTATGAATTTGAAAATATTCAATGATCTGAATGGATGCATGGTTTTCCAAACATTTCCCCAACTATGTGGCATCACTTTCTATGAGGAAAGGAGCTCTCACAGTTTACCTAGAGGGGATGCACGCCCATATTCCTAGTCGTTTGGAATGAATAGTTTCACATCCCTAGTAATATGGTTATTATGGGAGGGTGTCACACCCATGCACTATCTATGTGTCTTGGATAGTTCCACCTTCTGGGAAAAAAAATATTCACTCTGATGAAATATGGTTTCTACTAACCATACACCAACAATGTACTTCATTTTTTTTCATTAAATCTCCATTTTTCTCAAAAATACATTTTAAGTCTGTTTAATAATGTTAACACCAAAAATAAAAGATGAAATAATTCAAAATAACACCTTATAGGTAGAAGTTATCACCAAAATATAATTTTCTTCCCTTAGACTTTCAGCACCATGTCTTTTCAAATAATAAATGAGGATATTTCTTTTTCACCCTAGAATTTTATTCCCATGACTGGTACTCTTCATTTTCATGATGTCAAAGGATACAATACAATGTAATGGATCTCCCCAAAATTACATTCACATGGGAATCACAATTATTTAGTATTCTCTCAATCATAGTCAAGTCATATTTCATTTAGAACTCTTCCCAGTTAAAAATATGAGACACACTTCGGTTATAAATCTTCAATTGCAAGACATGAAACAAGTTAGGGATAAATTACAACTAATATGGTAAATCATAATAGTATCCCACCTTACAAAATCTTTGAAAAATTTCTAATGTTCCCACAAACCTTGGTATTTTTTCCCCTACTTCCCATGATTATAACGATGAGGTGAGGAGACACCTTTTGAAACACTCGGTCACCCACAAAAAATTACATTGATCGGTACCGCATATTAACATATAATTTATGGAGGGTTGCTGCTATCAAAAAACAAAGAATTATTAGTCATGTTTTCTGAGAAATATTTTACATTCAACTTGGTTCCCACAAATATGTCACACCCATATCCATAATACGCACATGTAACTAACAAGGATGAGCATAAATCACCTCAAAGGGATCCATTATAATAGAGGATTAGTAAATATTTTTATATGAAAATTATAACATTCTTAAAAGGTTATTACATTAGCCTTTGATATCTAACTCACATTCACATACCATGTTTTCTGAAATATTATTTTCCAGCTCTGTCTCACTATCCATATTAAAATGATATATTATATAGTGTTTTATAAGTGATCCTATGCCCTTATGATATCCTTCCCAAAAACAATTGTTAATGAGGGTGTCCCTGTCTGAACTAATTAATGACAACAAACCATGAAGGCTCACTACATTATTAAACATACAAGAAACACAATTCATTCACCTTGATCCAATACTCGATCATAATTCAATGGGGTGACTTAGATAGACTATTGTTATCCACCCAAATCAGATTCATTCACCGGGGTGTATGAGTCAAATCAATTTTAATTTCTGTACTGACATCATCCCACTTCCATCAATGAATAAGGAGTTGATGAAGTAATCTTAACGGTTTATGGTGTTCAGATTTAACCTGGTGACAATTATATAACCATGATACAAATTTATCTATATCACACCTCATACCAAGCCACCATAACCCATTAAAATAATATATAACATCTAGGTGTTCATTTAATGAATGACCCCAAAGATTTTTTCCTATCATATAACTCCACTTTTGGAAAAGATAAACCCCCAAAGAAGATATCCATAATGTATATAATTCTATTAGAAGATAGGGATCGTATATCAAACACATCCCGACCACATAACATATGACTAGAGAACTAGAATAACTCATCATTATGATTCTATTCATTAAGCTTCTCCAAAAGAGAGGATGACAACTATATTATAGCTAATAATGACCCTCCGCTATTATTTTTGGTTCCTACGTGCATTTGGGAAAAAATCCCCTCTAGGGTCGTCTCGTCATTAGAATCCTCCCTCTCTTGCATTGGTTACTTCCAACATATGGAATCCTCTCATAGGTTCCCCTTTACTAGGGTATATAAAATTTAAAATTCAAAACCTTAAAGGTACTCAACCGATCATTTTTACCTCATATTTAGGTCTTTATGGGTGAAAATATAGGCCAATCTCATACAGTCTTAGTAGATTGTGAATTTCTCTTGAAAAAAATAGAAACATGTTTTCTGATCATGCATTAGAACTTCTAGTTCAATTACATGTGGTATAGTTCATTTGTTGTGGCTGGTGTTGGAGAGAGCCATACACCACCATATCATCATTATGCATTATCAAAAACCTATAAACTATATATAAAGCATCAAAATAGACTGCATAACCATTTCAGAACCCTTGTAATATCAAAATAGGGGAAATGGTCAGTCTTTTTTTCTGGTCCTCAAATTACACCTATCATTCTAGTCTCTATTTGAACCATACCACTTTCTGAGTAAGTATGGTCTTGGGTGAAGTGATCTAAGAGAAATACATGATGAATTGACTATAGTTCCTTTACATGCCCAAGAAACCCCCAATAATGGGTTCATTCCTGTGTTTCTACATTGATATTACAGATCTAATTTTCTCATGGTCCATTGAATCACCACATTCTGAGATCATGTGACACATAAACATGAAATCCCAGATCTCGAAAGGGAACTATTAGATCTTGGAAGAAATGTTGTAATGTGGAAGAGTCCTAAAAATTGTCCAAATTTGTTTTACATGCTCTTCCTAAATCTAGAGAAGTCCAATATTTAATCCACAAAAACCATGTAAAAATAGTCAAGATACTCATATAACCCCCAATCCATAAGATCTGTGAAAACCTTTAGGAAATGTTTCTTCCTGAAAGGCATTGCTAAATAATCATTGTTTTCATACCATAATTGAAACAATATCTTGGGAATGTATGACTCCCTGAACATGACTTGAGCAACCCAAATCATAGGGAAATAAGGGAAAAAATATGCTCCTTGAGCCAGTCTAAAGAGGTAATAAATGAAGGAAAATTGGAATTTATTCTTTATGGTGACCCTATTCGATTTCTGGTAATCAAGGTATAACAAAAGGGATACATCAGGATTTTTATAAAAATAAACTAGGGAAACCTGAAGGATATATGTTCAAAAGAATTAATCCTTGGGATTATGAATCATCGATTTCTATATATAATTTCCAAAATATAATATGAGACATACAATATGAGGGAATTGATATCATTTGTGTTCCCATTGCCAGATCGATGGTAAAATCCACATCCCTCTCTATGGAAAACCTAATAAATCAACTGGAAACACCTATAGAAAATAATCTACCAAAAGAGGCAACTCATTCATGTAACCCTAACCATCATCTTCATATATAATAAAATATTAAATGAAAAAGAGACTTCATATCTGCAAAAGTGGAGGTCCAACTCACCTTGATCGGGGATTCCATTCACCTTTGAAGACTAGGGTTCTCCCACATGGCACATCAAAATTTACTCTCCAATGATAGAAATCAATGTAATACATTAAACACACTATCCATTCTAATCTTAGGATAATTTTAAAAATATCAACGTTGTTTAACCAAATATATGGAATAAGAAACATTCTCAGTCATAATGTTAAAAAATAATACAATACATGCATAAACAAAAGAGTTTGAAGCCCCTATATCAAATAATGTGATAGCTATAGAAGATTCCATAAGAACATTACCTCAAAAAATTGTAGTTCATCCATCTAAATCCTCTAGTTCATGTAATATAGAAAGAAGGTAATTTTTATCAATTGGTTACACATTGAACACTATGTTATGGAATTACGTTAAATAAAATCTTCCAAAAAAATGGATCTAGCCTTTCCCCCATGCCCAACACACTATGAACCCAGAACAATTAAGCATTAGACCATGATGTAAGGTCACTATGTAATTAGGATACCACACCACTCTTATTCCATGAACCATACCTAAAAAACCACATTGGTAGCACACAACTAACCCACCACTAATGGTTGTTAAAAAAGGTAGTAAGGATGGGTGGTCAGAGCTACCACATCCCCCACCTCATTATAATTTCACTTCATATTCCTTTCATAGAAATTACTGGTACCCTAAAGGAGAGGTATTGTCCTCCCAATAAAATCCTGACAAACAAAGCTGGTCAATTAACATCATCAGAGCTCAATCCACCACCTCAACACATGTTTTCAGTTTAAAAAAGAATAACTAGAATCTAATATCCAACTGCGACCCCATTTAAACCCATTGTACCACTAGATAATCATTTTTGACCACATTGGATGTAAAATTGACCTGTTCTACATATAAATTTCCATATTCCAACATAGTATGATCACCCTGATGGATATCCAGAAACATTCAAGACATAGGGATGGACATGGTTTGCTGGAAATAAGAAAATTTTAAAACAACCTTGAAATATTTCTTAACCAACTACTC
The DNA here is from genome assembly GCA_963277665.1 of Viscum album. Taxonomy (NCBI): domain Eukaryota; kingdom Viridiplantae; phylum Streptophyta; class Magnoliopsida; order Santalales; family Viscaceae; genus Viscum; species Viscum album. The sequence continues at coordinate 1,938,866,274 of OY728137.1, forward strand.
ATGTTTCCCATTCAAAACAACTTATTCCGAAAACTAATAATTTTCTTCTTCAGACAATAATGAAATTTACTTTACTTTAATAGTCTCAGGTGTCCCATTGGACTCAAATATCCAGTAAACATTCCCAACCCACACCATAACTTACCAAGGATCTACTCTACCATAGATAAAGGAGGTTTCTTATTGATGAACATTAATCAATATCCTTTTCCAAAACTTGTTCAGCCTCATTAATTTGAGTTGGACAAGAGGCAGCTCCCTGATCGAATGCTCAGGCAACCCATACCAATATTTCCAATAATCTCATATCAATTGGTTAGAGGTATTTTATTCCACCATATTCCAATGGTTTCATGGGAAGTATCATGGGAAGTATTCTGATAATCTATTTAATAAAATGGGAATCCATCATCACATCATCAAAGTAAATTTTCCAAAACAACACCATTTTATCATTCCTAAAAATAAAAATGAAACCATAATAAAAACAATAAAAAATCAAAACACTCCACCCCATCTCGGTGTACATGTGTTGTTTGAATGCAATAAATCAAAAAGATAGGTGGATTCAATGAATTCCATAACATACGATGGTGACCCCATGCTTTTCAAAAGGTTTGTTGGCCAAACACCTGGATTTCTTCTAGAACCTCAATTTCTATTATTCCGAATATATGTCTATCCATACTCTCCCAAATAAAATAACCCAAAATGGTAAAAACATGACTCTAAAACAATTTTTCACAAGTTATGATAGTGTTTTATCAGATCCAACACTTGACCCAACCAATGGCATGTCTTGAAAGGATTTTATAATCCCTATAATCTATCAAATAGCTCGTGGGAATCAAGTAAAACATTTTCTATGGATTTCCCCTATGAGAATCAACCATACCCCCCAACTAATAAATCAAATCATAATTAATATCAATGTCACATGATATCCCTTTAAACACTACAGACATGAGTTTAATAATTAAAATATACAACCAACCGAAAATAAAAAAAATGGAGTGATGATATCTAGGATGAATATCATCTATTTGACATGTGGCTCAACACCCTCATGTGGCCACCAAAAACCCTTGTGCAACCAAAATATTATAGAATATAGAACTACCATCACCACCATTGAGGTCCATTACATTATATATTTCATTCATAACAAGGTCTGCTTACACCCTGTGGTGTTTGTAGGGTGTGAGAGATCATTCCTAGTGGGATATCACCAAAATAGGTTCCATATGATGAAGTTAAATGGTAAAATAACATTCTAGTTTTTAAGAAACTGTAAAAAATAATTAAATCAAAAACAAACTTTATAGTAAAAGTGGAAATAGACATGAAACATGATGATTAATAAATACAGTTTGTTCGATTCCCGAAATCCCTATGTAACTACTGTTACTATGGTCCTAGGATCCTCGTACTCTTAGGGAACAAATTATGTAATTAAAGGCCGTTCTCATTATTGGTCCAACAAATCCCTATCATATGTGTCTCCTCAGTGTTGTGACATCATCTAGCAAATTAGAATGAGTGATGCCCATGCCGACTTGCAAGTAATACTAGACCTAGTCTTCCCACATTCCTAACCAGGATTCGCATGTTCTCTATTCAAATCCCTATATGATGCAAAATACCATGATTCATAATAAAAATATCAAAAATTGAATGCACATTTTACAAAAAAATATTTATAATGTTAATTTCACCATCTAATCATGAACACACACTAAAATATATGAATTTTTTTAGAAACACCCATATAATTTATAAAAACCATTTGAAAACCAAATATATCCTAATAAAGTCATTAAACAGTGTCAGGGCATTGAAACACCAAATAAACTATTAAAATCACACAAAACATGATGGGAACCACAATCCGCACTAATGAGATAACCTATAATGGAAATATCACACAAAATCTAAGACGATTTAACCTAAGGAAAATATATTTGGACACAACCTCAGCCAAAATTCATGAATGATATATATATATCTCAATTAATAAGATAAAATAGTGAATGAAAATGGAAAATTATAAGACATGAGAATGTTACATAATGATTCCTTGATGATCCCTGTCTAAAAAACCAAACATTGAAGCCTAAGGGAGGAGAGGGGGGAGGTGTACCAAGGGACACATTGTTTGAATGTGGGAATAATGAGGGATTGGGTTGTAAAATCGTGGATGGTTTGTTTAGAAATTTCAATATTTTTGAAGACTATATGGGCAAAAAAATTTATAAACTACGAACCAACTGTGTGGAACCTCTGTCTAATAAGAAAATAGGTAAAATTGTTTACTTGGATGTCATGAATGACAATGCACCAAATAGTGGATCCAACAAAATGAAACTATCATAGTTGTATGGTTAGCTTTTGAAGGTCCATGCATGTGCAATTGGTCATGTGGCCTGGATAGTTACACTGTTCTGGTCCCACGGTTTTCACTAGACAGACACACTATTTCTACTAACCATGATCCTCCTTCTTTCTGAATGAAAATCAAATTGTTTTCTAAAAAATGCGTAGGAAATAAATTTAATACTGATAACACAAAAAATAAAATACTATATACCTTAAAAATAACACCACATATGTTACTTCTATGCTCCCTTACTAGGTGAATTAACAATCCATTAGAATATGGTATATAGTTTCTCTAATGCCTAAGACAATAGAATATGTGTGGGAACATCATAAGGTGCTTCCAATGAAGGGAATGTTCTTAAACGATTGAATCATTCCTAGTGGATGAATTTATGAGTCTCTAAGGAAGATTTTTTTTGAACATCCATGCATACATTTGGAATGGCCCTACTAGCTTTATAATGAATCATATTTTGGATGTTATAAGGTGTAAATAAGGTATTTTCATTAAAAAACAAATCCTATTTGATACCTGTAATGATAATAACTTCTTATAAATAAAATGTACATATTTATAGAAAAATATTCACTTCTAAACATAATGTTAAAATCTATAGTCTTTTTGGTTTATTGTATTTGGAACCATGGGATCATACACAAATGATTCCTAGGTGAGCTATTTCCTCTCCCAAAAAATTATTCATAAATAAATACATTCTTAGACATGTCATACATGATATCATTCATCATAATCCAAGGAACGGATACATTAAATAGGGAAGAATTAGATACTAATTAAGGGTAGAAAGGTATGTAACAACATATCATGAACATAATGGCATGATAACATGAGAATAAAATATGAATAAAATACCATACTTATCATAGATGATAAAAATAAGTAATGGATTAAATCATAGACGTTCATAAGACATGAATAAAAATGGAATCAAATAACATGAGAAATGATAACATAACATAGTTATAAGACATAGATTCGTGGCATAAAAATACCCATGGAATATCATTTCTATATTAGTGATGGATTATTTAAAATATTATCATAGTGGAATGGGTTCACAAGATAAACCATCTTAGTGGTCATGGATCATTTCCAAGAATACTATGGTAGTAAAATTACATTAACAAACATGGTTCAATCTACCTTTTAGTCTTGTTTATCTCATGAAATATCAGTCCTCATCCAATGAATAAGAAGGAGACATGCGTCCCACTTGTCTTCGTTATATTTTAATAAATTCCTTTGGTTATAATGTAACAATCGTAATTATTTATAAAATAATGACTATCACATGATTAAATCCATGCCTATTTTTACCGCATGATAATAAAATAATGATAAATTTTTAAAACCTAAAAATAAATGGGTTTCATAAAGATTTCATTATTACTTAACTCATGGAAAATAAATAGTTTTCATATTAATTTCATTATTTTTCAAATAATCACTCATTTAATAATGATTTAGGTCTCATAATAATTTTATAATGTTATAACCCATGGAAGATAAATTGGTTTC